>OV656744.1:2500000-5000000 GCA_927399415.1 Macaria notata
GTTATTAGTTACCTGTGTCCACACTAGGTCCAACAAATTACACCTGTGTTGTGTTGTGGGGCAACAGACACATTCCACTACATTTTCTTACATACTGGACACATATGTTTCAACATATTTAGTCCCTAATAAAATGTTTTACTACTTTAAAGTGATAAATAAATAAATAGATACACATGTTGAATATTGATTATATTTGACATACTTACTTGAACACCTTGTAAGATTTTATTAAAACTAATTGTATTAAGTAAATTCAATTTGACAAGATATTGTAATTTGTGTAGCATATTCTATGATATAAGTATGTGCTTATATGTACACATGTTGCAACACTTGCAACTTTACAGTGTCAATAAGTTCTTTACCTTTTTTTAATCTTTAATCACAGGTAAAGCAGCGTAGACTGGAGCGCGAGGCGGAGCGCGCGGCCCGTGAGTCGGAGGCGGCGGCGGCGGCGCGCGCGCGCGAGGCGCTGCAGTTCAGCAGCTGGGCGCGCCAGGAGGACGCCTTCCACCTGCAGCAGGCGCGCCTGCGCTCGCAGATACGCATCCGGGATGGGAGAGGTAACATGCAGCACACTAATATTATAATACCTTTCTTGATGTATTTTAAAATTTTACTGTTGTAATGCACCGGTGGACTGTATAATTGAGAACTTTAAGTGGACTATATAAAACAAATTACATACAGTGTGTTGTAGGAAGATCAGCAAATTGCTGAACTATGAATCAAATAAATAAATTGCATAACTTGTATTTTGTTTATAAATATTTTAATCTATACAGGATCATCCCATTTTATAAGGTTAATTTCAGTGTTTCTCATACAGTGATCATCAGGATTATATACCTGAATATTTCATTTGTAGTAAAGATATATTAGTAGGATGATATAATGGCTATTTATTATTTGTTATCAAAGTTTGGAGTGGTATAATTATTTTGATAAATGTATTTGCAGCTAAGCCCATCGACCTGCTGGCGTGGTACGTGAGCTCGGAGGAGTGTGTGGACGCGCTGGAGATGCACGAGCCATACACCTACCTCAACGGGCTGCAGGCGCAGGACCTGGAGGACCTGCTGGAAGACATCAAGGTATGTCACTGATCTCAGAATTTACTGTAGACTTTCCTAAACAAAATTTGTATCTTTGTACATGGATATATATTATTACACCCGCTATCAGTTACGTCCAAAATTATGCCGAACACTTAGCTCTACATGTTTTGCTTTGTGTATGTAAGTGATGGCCAGTGAAGAACCTTTCTTTAGTCATACTTTTTGGCAACTATTGTATATTAATTTCTGGGAAACCGTAAATCTGGGGGCACGGCAGTGCCCCCGCCTAGTCGAGCGCGAATCAAACTGCCGTACCATCCTTTTCTCGAACCGTTTCGCCGCATTTTCAGCCCCCTATTTGAGAACCTCTGGATTAGTAGGTTATAATTAATTAAAGTTTAAGGGAAACATAGAAACAATAACCAGAGTTCTAACGAAAAATTAAGATAGATTAGAATCAGAAAAAATAGTTAAGTGGACTCTACATAATAGGCAAAAACTTTAGAAGATTTGAATAAATCTGCAAATAAAATTAGTAAATAAACTTGTATCCACTAAACGTGTAAAGAATGTTCAACGGCAAAGTCACGTAAAATTAACTATAATAATAAATAAATCGCAGTAAGAAACCTTCGACTTGGCTTAACTAATTCTAGAGATTTCATTACTTTTTAGAGATTAACAAGCAGCTCTATCGAGACTTGGCAAATTTTTTACAGAATGTTTTTGGTGGGATGATATTGATATGATTTGTTTTTCAATACAATATGTCTGTTTTAACTTAGAACAGTGTAAGTTCTATCAAAATTGTTTTAGGAGTTTTTGACAGTGGCATGTGTGACTTCAAAATTGCCATTTCAAAAATCCTTTCTTAGCGGATGCCTACGTCATAACATCTACCTGCATGCCAAATTTCATCTTTTATGCGATCCGTCCAGTGGTTGGGGCTGTGTGTTGATAGATCACTACTGGTGTCTGGGGAGATATTTAGTCAGGAGTAGAACAGTATAGGTTAAAAACAAAAATCACTTGTCTAATAAATGTGTGTATGTGTGTACAGGTGTACAAAGAGCTGGAGAACAACGCGAACGTATCGTACTGGGCTGACGTGGAGACCATAGTGCTGGACGAGCTGGGCAAGTTGCGCCGCCTCGCCGCGCCCGCCGCGCGACGCGACTCAGTGCACCGCGCCGTCGCAGACGATGTCACACAGGTATGTAGCGACGTGTCATACTAGGCCACGTGGAGACATAGTGCTGGACGAGCTGGGCAAGTTGCGCCGCCTCGCCGCGCCCGCTGCGCGACGCGACTCAGTGCACCGCGCCGTCGCAGACGATGTCACACAGGTATGTAGCGACGTGTCATACTAGGCCACGTGGAGACATAGTGCTGGGCGAGCTGGGCAAGTTGTGTATTGTCTAGTGATGGAATTTGAAGGTTTCATATTGTAATCACTACATGTCCCTATACTGTTCCTATGTTGCTTAATCTTGAAACTACACCACAGATTTTGATGCAGTTTTTCTACCTATATATTTATTATTGTCGCGTGAAAACAAGTTCAAAATACATCGAAATCGTTTGATTGTGAAATATTTTAGACCACTACGATTTGAGGAGTATTTTAATGCAATAACATTTTACCAATTATACTTGCAAAAGAAAACGGAAAAGGATTTGCTAGTCAGTAAAGGCAAAATCGGCATAATTTAATCAATTACAATATATTAGACTCGAATTAGAATATTTTTACCACATTTAATTGATTGAATGATGTTATTTTTACTTGCAAAAGACAAAGAGAAAAAATATACACGTTTAAATATTGTCAGATCTTCAAAGGCAAGACAGGCGCGCAGCTAGAGGCGCTTCGTGGGCAGATCGAGGGCAAGATCTCTGGCCGGCGCGACGGAGTCGACGTGGGCTACTGGGAGAGTCTGCTCTCACAACTCAAGGGTATGGACCTTAAAGTCAAAGTCAGTTATTTTTTTGAAAGAAAGAAAGGTATATTTATTTGCAAGATGTAGTTTGATAATACAGATGTTGTGTAAGTGCTAAAAATTTGGAATCATACATCTTAACCATTACTGGTATGCAAAAAATTATGTCTGGAACAAAAATACTTAGATGTCAATTGAGATAATATTAATGAATGTTATAAATTAGTAATTTTATCATTGAAAAATAGCTTAATAGAATAATAACATTTAGACACTAAAAAATTAAACAATTCCCTTTTAAATATTGACAAATTATGAATTTGACGGATTGATTTCGGCAGATGATTAAAAATTTTTGGTCCCATACCTAAAATACTTTTCATAAAAAGAGCGGTTTTATGTTGTGGTGTACATACTTTGGTATTCAATCGTTTACTCTTAGCAAGTTTATACATATGCAAAATTTTCTTTACAAACATAGCAGTCTCAAATAAATACAGACACGGAAATGGCAAAATTTTTAGTTTGGAAAAGTATAGTTTACATGAGTCCATTGGCCGCAAATGACAAACTGATCTTAGACATTTTTTCTGTGCAATAAAAATAGCATTCCTCCTTGAACAATTCCCCCAGAATATAACACCATATCGTAAAGTAGACGTAACATACGCATGGTAAGACACAAGTACAGCTTGTTGATTTGCTACTTTGGACAACCTATACAAAGCATATGCGAAACTACTCAATTTGGTGCATATTGCTTCAGCCTGTTTCGTCCATTTTAATTCACTATCTATGTACAGACCTAAAAATTTAGTTATGTCAATATTCTCTATGTCAATATCATTATAATGTATTTTAGATGTCAGTTTCTTATATTTATAGAATGTCATAATATTGGTTTTACTTAAATTAATTAATAGATTATTACATGTCAACCATTTGATTATTCTATTTAAACCTGAGTTAATTTCTAGTTCCGGAATCTCGTTTTTTTTATTTACAAATATTGCTGTACTGTCATCGGCGAATAGTACCATAGGATGGTGTATAACACTAGGCAAATCATTTATATACAATATAAATAGAAGTGGTCCCAGCACGCTGCCCTGCGGCACACCACATTTGACATATTCATCGGTAGATGTGTACTTTCTTTCATTATTTGATTTAGGGCAAATTCGTATAATTTGGGTTCTCTGTCACTCATATATGATTTTATAAGTTTTAATATATTACCTCTGATTCCATAAGATTCTAATTTATTTAATAAAATACCATGGTCCACAAAATCAAAAGCTTTTTTTAAATCAGTAAACAAAGCTATAACTGATTCCTTTTTTTCACATCCCAGTATTATTTTTTGTAAAAAGTTATAAATAGCTATATTTATAGATTTATTTTTCCGGAAACCAAGTTGTTCTTCAATTAGTATATCATATTTCTCTAAATACGCATAGATTTTTGAATGGATATACTTCTCAAATATCTTTGAGAAAACTGTGACTAATGCTATAATAGGTCTGTAGTTGGCAATGTTATCCCTATCCTCTTTTTTATATACTGGCTTAATAACTGTTAATTTCAGTTTATCGGGAAAAATACCAGTATCTATACATAAATTGTTATTCATAAGGAATGTCTTCCAAGTCACAGAATATGTTGTAAATTTATAACAAAGTTGATAAGATACATGAACAAACATGTATGTATGTACACAAGTACCATTATACATTTATTCTAAATTATATACATTATATCTAATTATTGCATTAACTGTATACATTTAATAAGTTTAAATTAATATTCTTGACAGCAAATTATTTTCTTCGTATTCGGTTTTCCTTATTTTTATTTTAACCATTGCACACAGCGCGCCATCTAGCCCCACATTAAGCAAACGCTTGTGTCTTGGGTACTAGATAACGGGGACCGCGGGGCGCTGCTAGTTTAGCATATATTTCTGCGTGTGTAAAAATATTGGTTGTATTTTTGACTGACTTCAAAAAAAAGAGGTTATCAAGTCTGAAAGTTTTTTGTTTTTAATTAATATACGGGATTGCACTTGACCATAGGTTGCCTTATGGATTATCCGATGGATAGATTATTATAGAGATGATATGAGCTTTCATGGTTCGTTTTTTTTTCTTACCTGTATTTTTTTTATTTGCAGCGCACATGTCCCGCGCGCGCCTGCGTGAGCGCCACCAGCACAACCTGCGCCGCAAGCTGCAGCTGCTCAAGCAGGAGCAGGGCGTCGACTCACAACCCGCGCAGACTAGGTAACATATCAACTTATTTGATTAATATTTTATTTTTTTGGCAACCTCTTTTGGTTTTTGAAATATGATATGATCCGTTTAGAATAAAATAAATATAAAACAACAAAAGAAACCAACAAACGAAGGATAACAACAAAGCTTTAAGACACAAGGTGTGGTGTTGGTAAGATCTTGAAATCCACGGAGGCCACGTTGGTTAGGAGGTGAGGTGTGGCGGTGATATATGGAAGAACACACCTAAAAACCAACAAGTTTGTTGTTTGATGTCGGTTAAGGAGCAGTCGCCGCGGAAAAACACTACATATTTCTCCAGTTTCAGTTGAAATAAAGTTTTCTAAACCTATATTCCAGCGGCGGCGAAGAAGCTGACGCTGCGGAGGCAGAGTCCCCCTCGGCTGAAGAAGGCGCGGGGGGTGGGGAGGAGGGCGCGGGCGGGGAGGACGCGGCGGCAGAGGAGGCTGCGTGCGAGGCGCTGTACCGCGGCGGCCGGTACTCGCCCCCGCCGCTGTCGCCCAGCGTGCTGGAGCCCGCCACGCTGCTCACCGAGCCCGCGGACGACGAGCAGCGCCTGCATTACCTCCGCTCGCGGCTGCACGCGGCGGCGGCGGCGCGCGCGCACTCGGACGCGGGCCCGGCCCCGCCCGCGCCCGCTGCCGGCACGCAGGCCTTGGAGGCTGTCGCACGATCTGCGATGGGTTCCAGTGCTGATGAGGCGCAGTTCAGCGTGGAACACGCACTACCAGACCAGCCCTGCTTGTGGGCGGACAAGTACCGCCCGCGCAAGCCTAGATATTTCAACAGGTACGATATTTTCATAAGTATACTGTATTTGAAAGTAGCGTCGCCTTAATGAAAACAAAGCTATGTAACATAGCTTCTTTTTTATCAAGTTTTCTTTTAATAATTCAACCTAAACCCAATGTGCAGTGGGCATATGGTATGTTATTAAATAAAAAATATATGCTTGAGGCTCATCACTAGACCTGTGTTTCCAGAATATTATAACCCAGGGGTCTTCATATAGAGTGTAAATATTCTTCTTGGCAAGCAAGCCACATCTCGGACTACAGTGGCTCTTAACATATAAGCCAGGCTGTAGTCAAACATAATAATCTATAATCTAATCTGTGTAAAAGAAAAAAAAAAAGGCTTTACTTAGAACAAGCCTGTTCAACTGTTAACTGTGGTATATTTGTTTGCAGGGTGCACACAGGCTTTGAATGGAACAAATACAACCAGACTCATTATGACATGGACAACCCTCCCCCCAAGATCGTGCAGGGATACAAGTTCAACATCTTCTACCCGGACCTCATCGATGCCAGCTCTACACCCGAGTTTACACTTGTTAGTATATATTTAAGTGTTCTTCTGTAACTTATTTAGTCCTAATCTAATATTAAATTTAGTAGGTGTACACACACATACATACAATAATAATACATATAGTGAACCAAGATGTAAGTTTTAGAACCCAATAAATAATTTTGTATTCTCTCTATCTAAAGCTATATTTGCATATTTTATTACTTTCTATTTCAAGAACTTCAATACAAGATAATTAAGAAAAACTATTCCTCATTATGTTTTTCGTAAATAATTACAAAATATACTAAGCAGACTATGTTTATTTCATTTTACAGAAGCCATGTGCAGACAATCCAGATTTTGCAGTTCTGAGGTTCCATGCCGGGCCTCCTTATGAAGACATAGCATTCAAGATTGTGAACCGAGAGTGGGAGTACTCGTACAAGCGTGGCTTCCGATGCCACTTCCATAACAACATCTTCCAGCTCTGGTTCCATTTCAAGAGATACCGCTACAGACGATAGGTGCCAACAAACATACTGAACTTGTATCTATTTATTAGCTGCTAAGGAAACATTTGTAACAATAATTTTGATGTAATAAATGATGAATTAACACTTTGTGTTATTACTGTTGCCTTTTATAATAAATAGTAACTTACACAAAATGTAGGGTAGGTTAGCTAGTAATATTTAATGATCAAGATATATCAGATAATTTAACTTATTTTATTTACAAAGAAATGGTCTAATTATTGAAATTCACCACAAATCTATTCCTTCTTGGGTTCATCTCCTTTGTTGACAACCTCTTCTGAAGGGTTGCCTCGGAAGTTGGGGAACTGCTCCCAGGGAGCTTCCAGTTCAAACCTCCTGAACTCCTGGGCCAGCTCCAAGGGCTCCAGAACTACCCGCTTCTGTTCGTCGTCATAACGGACCTCTACGTAGCCACTGAGAGGGAAGTCCTTGCGGAAAGGATGTCCCTCAAATCCATAGTCGGTGAGGATCCTGCGCAGGTCAGGGTGGTTGGCAAAGAACACGCCGTACATATCCCAGATCTCGCGCTCGTACCAGTTGGCAGCTTTGAACACCTCGCACGCGGAGTCCACCGGCGTCAGCTCGTCAGTGTACGTCTTCACGCGGATGCGAGCGTTGTAGCGCAGCGACAGCAGGTTGTAGATGATCTCGAAGCGGTGCTGGCGTGACGGCACGTCCATGCCGGCGATGTCCACTAAGCAGGCGAACTGCGCGCTGTGATGGTCCTTTAAAAACTGCAGCACGGGAATCACACCCTCGGTTGGTATCAGGACTTCCAATTCGTTGCCCGATGTGATTTGTACTTTTTGTACGTATTTGGGCAGGCAATCCGCAACATATTTACCGAAGTCAATAAGCTGTGCTTTTTGTAGAGGGTCTACTTTGGCGACGGTGGGCCTCGTTTCGACCTGAGGAGCCGCTTCATCCGATTTTCTAGCGATCGACTGGACTGTGGCTGGTTTCGCATTATTGAGAACGAATCGGCCCAAGCTGGTGCCTCCACTGATAGTGCGTTTTAAGAAAAAGGACATAATTTTTGATGCAATAATCTGCTTTTTTCTTACGTAAGTTTTTGTAAGACTATGCAAAGCAAAACACCTCCACGATATACCTACCTACCATACCACACCAGAAATCAGATCATAACATTTCTGACAATGATTACATAATTTATATGACAGCTGATAATGCCAATGTCAAACACTTCAAACAGCCATTTTTGTTTCGGTTTTCTTGTGATGTTTTTTTTTTATTATGCTGATACGTGTATCCACGTTTTCCTTCACATTATTTCGGAATAAAAAAGTAGGACCTCATACTACCAACGTAGGTACCAAAAACTATGATGTTTATCGAATATCTTCTTTGTACAGATTTTGACCCCCTCTAGTTTTGCTAAATGTATATAGATAACTACCCCACTTCACTAATATTATAATACATAGGTAAAGTAAGTGTGTGTGTGCACGATTGTTTAAATTAATACTAATCTTAGCTTATTATGGGTGGGGCTAAATGACGCTGAAGTATTTTATTTTACACTTAAATTTGTTATTGCTATTTTTCAGAAAATACGGGAAAATTCAAAATGATGGGCCGCTGATGAAATACAAAATGCTTATTTGGAATACTTGCGAATGCTGGAGAATTTGTTCTGGTGCAGTTCACCATTGTGAACATGTTCTTGGACAAATCAACAGCACTTGCGCCAGTTTTCCTGTATAAGTATTTTGGAGTTCAATGCGACGTCATGGATGGGCGCCTGTCATTTAGAATTTCTCGCTTTTTTTATAATTAACTAGTTGTGCGTTCGTTAGATGGCGATATTTTTGATCGCATTTAATTTCCATAGACACGTACTTCTTCCCTTTTTTTAAAAAGGGTAATAGTGTTCTTTGCGTGTATCTCTTATTGGTCTGTGTTATGCTGTTTGGTTTGGCGTTTGCTAAATAAAGGGCATGGGTTTTTCAGTGTGATATTTTGTTACCTACTTTTTGTTGAAGAAATATTAGGCTACCTGCTAACTTATACTAATTTTACTATGTAAGTACGTATTGCATGTTTACACCACGCTAGTAAGTGGTCTTTCAACTGAATATAAACCACAATTTTTCAAAAAGTAGGTTTATAGGTACCTATTTACATGTAAAGTTTGTTGATGTTGAAATTTTTATAACGGTTTCCGCATTCTTGCAGAATATGTGAACATGGACGAAGAGATGAAAGAGTTAAAGTCAGTGCTGCGGTCGCTGGTGGTTTCGAGCCCATCGCAGGTGGATGTGCGGTTGCTGCAACGCGACTACCGCAGCATGATGGGATCGACTATTCCCATCCACAAGTGGGGTTATAGGGACGTGCTCGCCTTCCTAAGGGAGCGCTGCAGCGACTGCTTTGTGGTGAGAACCTCTGCTGCTTGACATGTCCTGTCACTATCATAACCTTGAACCATTGTTGACTATCTTGTTATCTGACAGATCCAGGGATTATCAGGCAATCCAGTGCTCACATTGATTGTCCCGGACTCCTTGAAGCACATAGACAAGTTTGTGCAAAAACAGAGAGCTTCAACCACCACCAAAATGTAAGTGTTAATATAGGACTGACCTGATCATACATGCAACTACCTAGTGTGCTTTAGGGGAGGTGCCATGGCCGGCTGCTTTAACTTTCATCAGCTACACTGAATAGAAGATATATTGCCTCATTTGCCTCTAGTACCCTCAGCTCACATAAGTGATTCCCTCCAACCCACCATGCACAATCACTATGCAGCAGGGCTCCCCAGCGTGGCAATTGCTGCTTTGCTCTAACAAAATTAATGTAAAAACTGTCACCCTATATCTTTATGAATGTCTGCACTGCTTGTGTACTCTTTTGCTGTTACAGTCATTTATAACAAAATATTCATTCGATGAACAGAGATAAAATAGGTCACCTTATTCCTGTAATTATTTGCAAAACAGTAATATTTCTCCCTTGCTTCACACATCAATTTCCTTTGTTCAGTAGATTATTTTATAGTTCCAGCTGGGAAATGAGAATAAATTACAATTATTAAGACAAACATGATAGGTATAAAATTTTCACTGTAAACTGTTTGGTTTTAAATGTAATATTTCCTTTTCAACTTCATTAGAGAAACTGTTACTAATTACTAATAATTAATACTGTTACTTCATTAAAGAAATCAAATCGTAATCAAAAGGCTTGCTTAGTTTGTGAATTAATTTCCTTTCTATAATTAGTTACTAATTTAATGTAAATGATGTGATATTGAGTATGACATTAAAAACAAATTGCACTTGCTTGCTTGCAATTACATTATTTTGATAGTACTTTAGTGTCAATACTCAACCAGTGCATGATGATAATAGTTACCCACATTATATTATTTACTGAAAACATGGAGTTATAGGTACAAAGGGACATTAATATTAAGTAAAACAAATTAATATTAAGTAATGGTTAGTCACAGATAGTTACGTAGTTAGTTAGTTGTTATAGTTTATTTCAACTAGAGACCGAAAAACATATGTTCACGCCACGGTACCACGCGAGCACCGAAAACAAACAATGTGTATCATTATCCATACATTTACGTATTGTTTCCCTGTCGCTTACGCATTTACCGTGTTTCATGGTACTGGGCGAGGCGAGCGACAAGATCAATCAGATATTGCAAACCTTTTTTCCAATCATTTTTAATTCGTTTGATTTTATTTTCTTAATCGTTTCCTTTAAATAGGTAATAATAATTATAAATACATAGTTTATTTGGCACACACTTAAATCTTAAACTAATTACACCTGTCAATGTCAGATGATTAATTTACTAATGTGTAGGTAGATAGTTACATGAAAAACTTGTTCTACAGTTTTGAGTTAAATAGTGATAATAGTAATGTAATGATAATTGTTAGGTAAAAACTGAAAACCTGAATTTTGAAAGTGACAAAATAGTTGTTAAATATTAATACAATTTATTGATGCAAAGAAGGTTGGTTGGTCTTCCCTGCGCAACACTAAAAGGTCAATGTCCGTTTTTCGCTCTCTAGTTGAAATAGACTATAGTGGGAGCTGAGTGTTGTGCCTTGGGAGAGGCCTATGTCCAGAAGTGGACGACCGTAGGCTGATGATGATAATGATGATGATGGATAGTAGTGTCAACTTACAAAAAGTTAGATCTAGGTTTAGTCTTTTATTTTGTTAAATATTTAGGGGTGTTGTTCCAGTGTTAGCTTAGGGCGCCAAGATTTCTTGAAATGGAACTGTGTTTATGTGGAAATTAATTTAAATTAAAAAAGAAATGTGAATAATATGATGATGAGAAAATACTTTAGACAAAAAAGCTTGTTTCTGATGCATTGCCATATTGTTTTTGAATTACTTACTACTTACAGATAGAGAAGTCAAAAAGGAAGTAATTGATAGGCTCACTGATTGTAATTATAATGAAGTAGAAAAAATGTTAGAAAGCTTTTATTATTGAATTACTCTTAACCATTATTTTATACTAGTCAATAGTAGTAATTTGTTGTACTAGCTTAGTCACACACACACACATATGTGTGTATGTATGCTAAATATATAGTTATTTACATCCATCCTGTAATAAAATATTGTTAAATAAATTATTATATTATTAAATACACTAAAAATTTGAGAAAATTTAAAATATTTATTGAATTTATAAACATAACTGTAATTTCATAAAAATATGCAAGGTTAAGAAAACAAATTATGTTTGATATATATCTTGATGTTTGTTATGTTTTGATTTAAATGCCATTTTTTATTAATATTTTGGCACTCTGTTTATTTGTGTGTTGCTTTTATGCAGGGAGAAGCCATCGGCTCCCGAGACACAGTGAAAACTAGTTCGGGAGGCTTTGGACTCCAATATCTTTTTGTTAAACATAATCATGCAAAATAAATAAACCAATTAAAATAGTCTATGTCTCTCAGGAACCTATACTATCACCATACTAAAAGCAACAGCTCATTATGGCTGTTGCTCCATTGTGGCATATAAGCAGACTAACAAACTCTATTTCTGTATATAAAGTTACACAATCCTAAAGTAAATTAATCTAAATTCCCCAGATTTGTATAGAATATCATGGTGTGTTTGCCTTTTTTAGGAGGGGAAAGAGAAGAAGTATTCCACAAACTGTAATTAAACCGCCAGAAAAACCAAAGTATGAGAAATCTGTGAATATGATTTCTGAATCATTCCATAATAGAGCAAGAAGCACTCAAACTGTCCGGCCTGTAACCAATAGCCAAGATCTGTCAACAAAAAGTTACAATCAAGAAGGTAGATCTACAGACAACTATGTGTCGATGAGTAACAATCGAGAAGCCAGACCCTCAGCAAATACCAATAGTAGTACCTCCCGACCCTCGGCTATAGGTGTACCATTCAGTACCAACAGTAACAACAGAGTATCCAGATCGACAGAAAATTATACACCAATCAGTACCAAAACCAACAAGCAAGAAATGAAACCTATAAATGATGATCCAGTGAGAACAAACACACATAATGGTACAAATAAATCATACAGTAAAGTGAACACAGCCACTGTTAATAATAAAACTATATGTAAGCCTGAATTGACACACACAGAATCTCATAGAGGTCCAGAACATAAGTCTGATACAAATAAGGATACTAATCAAAATGTCAAACGTTTCCTGAGAAAACGGTTGCCGATGTATAACAGTGCTCTGGAACTGGACGGCGAGCCACCTGCAGAGACTAGCAGAGATGCAGCGAAGGAACAAAGCGACTCAGGACGCCATACAAGTTCCAGTAAGTGATACAATATAATTTTGATAATTTATTGCTACAGTTGAAAGCAAGTAATATTAGTTTTACTAAAATACCATAGATGCTTTGAGACTTATTTTTTTAGGTTGTCATTGATCAAGATATGTGACTTTAGGATTCTTTGTTTGATGATAAGCACTAGTGTTAATTTTTTTGTATATAATGACTATATGTCGCAGGTCAACCCTGGATAAAGCTGGCGCAAGATTGCAGCATGTGTTTAGATGTATGAGCCCAGAAGGGGATGGGGTCGGCTGTAGATGATGATATTAAATTTAGTTAGAAATAAGTTATATTTGGCAGCACTTTGTTACATTTCATGTGATGAAATAAATGAAGTTTGAATTTGAATGTTTTTTCAGGTAGCAGCTCTCGGCGCTCGCGTATAGAGGAGCTGACGGGCGAGCTGCTAGAACTGCTGCGTGCGTCCACGCACGGTATCCTGGTCACAGAACTCATGCTCGTCTACAGGTACATAATGTTTCACTGCCCTGTCAGCTTAATTGGTAGTGGGTCTGCCTTATAATCTAGGGGTGCGGGTTCGATTCCCGGCACAACACAAGTAATTATGAATTTGTAATTATTTGTGTTGAGTCTGGTCGTTTCTATGTGTGTAAGTATGTATTTACGAAAGAAAAGTATATATGTTACGGTAAACTTGACATTATATTTTGTTCAATTTTATAAGATGAAATTATACGTATGATACTTTTAAGTAAGTACTCGTAGTTTAAGATGTGACCTGTAATACCTATTATTATTAATAAATTGAACTTGAACTTAAATGTAGATAATGCGGTAATTATGTATAATTACCGGGAATTATGCATAATTACCAGTGCTCTTGGTAAAAGTGGTAAAATCTTTCGAATTTATCACATTAAACCGGTAATTATATATAACTAGCTGTGCTCGCGACTTCGTCCGCGTGGAACAGTTATTTTGGGCATCATATTGATTTTTGCAAGCAACCTCTTCAGCTTTATAAATTATTATAGCTGTTACCCACGACGAACCGTTTTCGCAGCGCAAGATGAATAATTTTCCCCGTTTTTCCACATTTTCCATTGTTTCTTCGCTCCTATTAGTTGCAGCGTGATGTTATATAGCCTAAAGCCTTCCTCGATAAATGGTCTATTCAACACAAAAAGAATTTTTCAATTCGCACCAGTAGTTCCTGAGATTAGCGCGTTCAAACAAACAAACTTTATAATATTAGTATAGATAGATTACCTTATTTATTTATTTCATTATTTACTACTTTTACCAAAGGGGTATCCCTTTGGTAAAAGTAGTAAATAATGAAATCAAACATCAGAATCAAAATGTTTATTAGAATAAATACAAGTATAAATAAACTGCTATGCTAAATAAAGCTTAGTGTGGGGCTAGATGGCGCTGTGTGATATGCTTAAAAACGGATGAATCTACTTTTTATCCTAGACCTATAAATTTGATAAAAAATAAATATATTGGAGAATTAGTTTCTAATTCCAAGGAAGGGGCGATGAGTTCTGTACGGACATCTTGCTTAGGGCGTTTTGTTTTAATAAGACTTACAATAGTCAGAATAGTAGATTATGCATTAAGGGGATAAAGCAGTGTATTATGTCTCGGGCGATATTTTGAACCCCAAGGACGAGGGATCCTAGGGTTAACTCACGAGCGAAGCGAGGAAGTTACAGAGTTAAAGCTAGAATCCCGAGGCCGAGGGGTTCAAAAACGCCCGAGACAAATACACTGCTTTATCCCCAAAATGCATACTCTACTTTATATAAACATTGCGAGGCAATAAAAATAATACAATAAAAAAAGTACTTACATAAAAAAAAACAACAAAAAAAATTAAATACGCTATTTTGCTCGGAGGAAATATCACAATGGAGGGAGCCATAGAGACGTTGCCGCTCTTACGTCTGTGTATAAAGCACTTGAGTGTGTCTTTTTCTTTCCTTCAGAATGAAGCTACGAGTAAAAGAGATAGCAAATTTACATGCTGGCAACGCCGCACGTGTCTTTTTATGACCGGCTAGTAGGCCAAAACATTGCGTTTGTGCTTTAGAATTTTAAAGAATATTAAGTGATTTTACGGTGTTACAGATTTGTTTAAAGTTAAATGTAAAACTATGTCGTGCTCAGCAGTGTCATGTTCATCAAGAACTACAAAAGGAGGTGTAAAAGACCCGGATTTGTCATTTCATTCGTAAGTTGGTGACAATGTTTCATTCATTGTAAATGCTAAATTGATGATGTTTTTAGCCAAAATGCTATTGTACCATCATATTAACAATCTAGTTTATATACATCCATGTGATTTGGGTCAAGATAATGTCAAAAACTGTCTTAAAACAGCAAAAGTGTTAAAATTTATTTATTAATAATTAAAACGGTCGCAACCAATTACATTAACTATTTCATACTCACTCAATCACTTAACAATGTCATATAATAATTAAAATATATATAATAAGTTGTCAAAAGTAAAATAATAATCAGTCCATTCAGAATAAAGTATGTAGGTACATTACAATTCATATTTACAATTTCTTAATTTTACTTAAATAACAATCACTTAATCTTACATCGTGAAATCAATCTATTTCTAAGTATACTAACTAAGTCATTTAAACAATCATTAAATCATCTGCTCATCATCATCAGCTCGCAAAATCTCAAACACGCTAACATAATAACCGGCCAACCGTCCGGGTTGGCAGGTCTGGGTTGGCAGCGAGCAGCGCGTTGAGTGCGGCGAGAGTGCGCGGGAGTGGGGAGGCGGCCCGAGCCACCGTGCGGCAGTGGGGCTCAAAGGCTAGTGGGGCTAAAAGATAATTTAAGCACAATTCTAGTGATGTCCTTACCATAGATTTTAGTTTTATCGATATATCGATAAAAGATATATCTTCCAATCTTGATAAAATTATGCCTAAGTACATGTAATGTAA
This sequence comes from Macaria notata, assembly GCA_927399415.1. Taxonomy (NCBI): domain Eukaryota; kingdom Metazoa; phylum Arthropoda; class Insecta; order Lepidoptera; family Geometridae; genus Macaria; species Macaria notata. The sequence goes on from OV656744.1 coordinate 2,515,906, forward strand.
TGTCATAACTAAATGTATTTTTTTACACTGAATTATGTACATATCGTTTCCTTTTTCTTTTAACGTACAACTAATTTTTAGGTTTCCAAAATGTCCAGAAATGAGAAGTGAGTGGATCAAAGCTGTTGCCAGATTACCTATCTTAGGAAAATAATTAATAAACAATTCATATAAAATACATGCATTTTTATTCACTTCACCAATATTCCATCGATAGACTTGATGGGAATGTCACATCACTAGTCACACACACTAATGCAAATCTGTAACTGCACACTAGCAAAAAGTGGCCACGCTCAAAATCTCTATGGCTCCCTCCATTGTGATATTTCCTCCGAGCTATTTTGTTACAAAATAACCAAGGATTTTTTATATCATCCCTCTCTTTCCCTCTGGATTGTTCTCTCTTTGGTTTTGTGAAATAAATTTTATATGAATAGAAACCTTATGCTCTTACACTTAAGTTCATTTTCTATAAATGGTAAATCGGGGGTGAAATCGGTCAAAAATGAAAGGCATATAGAGAAGGCTGTTGTCTTGCTTCAACAGCTTGCCAGTTTAAAAAATAATGTGTGATAAATGTCACTGTCAACTTAAGTTTTGAAATATTTAGCAATAAATAATTTTATTTATTATAAATCTTACTTGACACATAGAAATCTGAATTAATTTGTGGAATTAACACAAAATAAAATAAGTAACCAATTAATATTATATTATTTTTCACACAGGCAACATTAAATTATGATGACATTGTATGACAAAAGATGGCGGGAAAAAAATAATTTCATATGTAATTTGTAAAAATAATTTATATGTATTTTATTGTAAAATTAACAAAATGGTAAGAACTTGTAGTGTTCCGGGATGCAGAAATGAATCTTATAGTGGTTGCAATATATCTTTCTACAGGTATGATAGAGTTTAAGTAAGATTACATTATTGTGACTAAGGTGACCATATTTTCTCGTGCTTGAAATAATTTGTGCAATATGATATTTTTTCAGTTTTCCTAAAAATTAAAACATCAAAATAAATTGGCAAAAGAACTTAAATATTACACGACCTATTACAAAATTCTCCAGAGTTTGCAGTCTACACTTTGATCCAAAATCTTTTATACTCCAAATTCTCTCCGTTTGTTAAAAAAAGACGCTATCTCAATTCCTGCCGTGGTGAGAAAAATTTTGTAATTGATTTGTAGCTATTAGTAGTAGTGCTGATAAAAAGTAGCCAAGATATATATTCTTATACCACGGTTTCACATACGATTCCTTAGTTTTGTATATAGTTTGCTTTATATTGGTGTACATAGTTTAAACCATCACTCGTTTCAGTTAGAATTTGAAACACAAGGAAAACGATAGTGTAAAAAATATAGGATATAGGCAACTACCTACATGCAATTCAAATGTAAACTTGTAAATAAATATTGTAATTGCTGCAAAATGTTTATGATTTTGATCACATTGCCTCCCTGTCAATTAACCGAATCGATACTATTATAAGTTACAAAGTAAAGTGCATTTTAATTTGTAAGTAAGTTTGTTGGTGTTTGTTACTTAACGCGTCAATAGAGCTAAGGATCATCATGACTGGCAAGATGCAGGTAAAATAGGACCGCAAAAGAGACTGCTCCCGATTTGGTAAGAAGATGAATTGGTATATCCTAATTATATAATTTATTGTCACCCTAGTTAGAAAAAGACAACTGCCTTTCATACTTCGCCTCGCTCTGCTCATATTGGATCAGCAGTAATATTTCCCTATATATTACTTCCATGAAAATAGCACAGTTTTTTTTTTGTTATGGCCTATGCGAAGATATGACTTCGCAATTCTGCCAATGTCAAGTGGGAAGATAGGCCATCAAACTGAGAAATTTTAAGTGAAATATCGAAATGTACGGTGGTTTTAAATTGCACAGTTGAGTGTTTTTTCCCCCCGTTTTTGCTTTCTGTAACAGCAATAGTTAACCAATCTACAGACATATACAGAAACAACACAAGAACAAACACAAACATAGATTCATAGATATACATAGGAACATGTTAATTAAATTTAAATTAATGTTACTTATAATTTTATTTTATTGTTTTTAATATATTTTTTGTAGTGGCAAATTTTCTTCTTCATGCAGGTTTCTATGAAAAGTTTTCATTCTAATTTTGAATAAATTCTTCTTGGTGTAGGGCTCTATGAAAAGCTTATATTCTAATTTTGACGTTTGGTCATGGATTGCAAGGAGCTCCTATTTTCAATGTTGATTGCATTCCAAATTCAAATGTCATTATTCCCTAGGGGATTATGTAATTCAGTACATTTATAATGACCCGGCTAGACCATAGGACACAAATGACTTGCTTAAGTTGAGTTTGCATGACACATAATATGCCATTGACGAGCAGGTGTTATATAATAGTAGTTTATGCAACTGTCATATAATGAAGGGTATTAAAACACGCGTGTAAGTTTATGAAACGAGCGCAGCGAGTTTCATAATAGTAACGAGTGTTTTAATACCCGTGTTATATGCAGTTGCATACACTACTTTATCTTCACTAATGCAATTAATCAAACAACAAAAGTAAAAGCTGACAATAGTTAATTTTTCATATAATTTTCTAGATTTTTCTGGCAAGAGATTGTGAGTTACTTTTGTTGCCAATTCTAGAATATCCGGAGGCGTACAAATATCATCGTCGCTATCAATTTTTAACTTTTAATTTGTATTTAAAAAACAAAACACATTGTGAAACATTAAATTCACGCGTACGTGTATTGTCACAGTGATTTTGCCGCCATTAAAATCTTACCAACGAGAGTGCAGCGCGACCAACCTGATTGGCCCTGCAATCAGGTTGGTCACGCTTTTCCGATGTTATAATGAGCTATTACGATATCGATGTGGATATTATAACATCATGTGAAATTGCTTAAATTGAGTGTTTTGTTGTCTGTGCTATAACAGTAGTAATTATAAGTCAAGTATCGGAAACATAAGTAGAATGTTACAACATTAGTGTAGATAATAGTAGTTTATGCAACTGTTATTTAATGAAGGGTATTAAAACACGAGTGCGAGTTTCATAATAGTAGTAACGAGTTTCTGGCAAAAGATTGTGAGTTACTTTTGTTGCCAATTGTAGAATATCCGGAGGCGTACAAATATCATCGTCGCTATCCATTTTTTACTTTTAATTTGTATTTAAAAAACATAACACATTGCGAAACATTAAATTCACGCGTACGTGTATTGTCACAGTGATTTTGCCGCCATTAAAATCTAACCAACGAGAGCGCAGCGCGACCAACCTGATTGGCCTTGCAATCAGGTTGGTCACGCTTTTTTGATGTTATAATGAGCTATTACGATATCGATGTGGATATTATACCATCATGTGAAATTGCTTAAATTGAGTGTTTTGTTGTCTGTGCTATAACAGTAGTAATTATAAGTCAAGTATTGCAAACATAAGGAGAATGTTACAACATTAGTGTAGATAAATAATATTAAAATGTAGGAAATTTCATTGAGGCACTTCGTCAGAGTCATGGTCAGATAAGACGAAAGTTTTTGGAGATCCTGGCTTGGTTGGAGTGCTCCAGCATAACTTGGGCTCCTTTTCTTTTGAATTAAGTAGGTATGTCAATTCTCAGCTTATATTGGGTACTGACATTAGTTATAAGCCCTATACTTAAGTTTTATTATAAAAAATCTATTTTAGTTGTCCAATAAAGAACATTTTTATTTTATTTATTAAGTTGACTAAGCATGATGTTGTACACCAGGGACCACTTCGGTCGCGACTTGTTGCCGTCTCAGTTCGGGTTCAACAACCTGAGCGGGCTGCTGTACACGCTGGACGAGCGTGTGGCCTTCGCCGAGAGCCCCAACGGAGTGTACCTGCTGGACCCTAGCGATCCGCCCCCGCCACCGAGGCCCCGCCCCGTCGTGCCTACGTGGACGGCGACCACTCAGTCCCATGATGATCCGCTGCCTGGCATTGAGATTGTGAGTAGTTATAGTATATCTATATATAGTATGACACTTGAAGACCCGACTATTAAAGTGAGATATTTTATACGAATATTGTGTCAAAATAAATAAGAATAAGAATTTATTGAACATACATGTATTAGTATCCAACAAGAATCCATGTTGTTATGACTTGCATTGTGGGTAAACATTAAATAATGCAACACAACGACACCTAGCCTCGTACTAAAGAAAAAGTGATAAGTTTTCATTAAATTGTGTACTAACGCCGATTTCAAAAGTTTTTGTTCATACAAGTTATTATTTACTTTGAGAATTACATAAACTCCAATATGGAGTTACAAAATCTCATATCTTATATAAATTTCTTAGGGTTAGATTATGCTCTCGTGAGTCTCTCCCTGCACTAAGTATCAAACTCGTATCGAAGTACATGTATAGTATTAATTTACTCTCGTATTCGAGGCTCCGGAGGTGTTCCCCCCGGACTGCATGCAGCTGCTGGAGTCCATCCCCGGGCCGGAGCTGCGCGGCGTGGCCCCGGGCGCTATGCTGCCGGTGGCGGTGGCGGAGGTGTACTCGCCCACGCACTTCTGGCTGCAGCGGCTGGGCGCGGAGCACGCGAGCGCCATGCACGCGCTCATGGACGACATGACGGAGTACTACTCGCGCGGGGAGGGCAAGTCCCGCGTGCTGGCGCGCGGCGCCGTGCTGGTGGGGCACTACTGCGCCGCGCTCTACGAGGGGGACTGGCACCGCGCGCTCGTCGTGAAGGTGCTCGACACGGAGACCGTCAAGGTATGCTGCAATGTAGCACTTAGTCTAAAGATAAATTTATTCTGAACAAATAATGTAACATATTACAAGTAACTCTGCCTGTTACATTAGTACAAAACTGTGTACCTATATAAGTGCATTATACACTACATGCTTTTGTATGATATGGTAGTGATGAAGGTATAATGGCTGGAGACTAAGATAGAGCGTGCTTATCCGATAAGAACCGATTCTCTCTCGCTTTGAAGATCGCTGAATTATAGTGCGTGTCAGGGAGTCAGGCAGGGAGTTCCAAAACCTTGCGGTACGAACAATAAAGGTAGACGCGGATCCGTTTCGTGCGGGTCTTAGGAATTTCTACAATAAACCGGTGTGTATGTGGGTGCAGGTGCGCTACATCGACTACGGCACAGTGCTGTGCGTGTGCGCGCGCGCGCTGAAGCCGCTGCGGCGCTGCTACGCGGCGCTGCGCGCGCAGGCGGTGCGCGCGCGCCTGGCGCGCCTGCGCCCCGCGGCCGCCGCGCGGCGCTGGCACCACTCCGCCGCCGCGCACTTCCTCGGCCTGGTGAAGGACAGGTACTTCGTGGCTAACGTGGTCGCCGTCGACCTGGAGGTATGTCGTGCCTAAAATTAATATATATTTTTCCTTTTACACATTGAATTTTTTTTTTGCACGACACAAGCGTTTGCTGAGCTTGTGGCTAGATGGCACTGCGTGCAATGTCCCAGAATATTTATTTATTTCTCTTTTATACATAAGAGAAAATAAACGTAAATATGATTGTTATCATAAAATTTAAACGACTCGATTGCGGAAACTGAAGTATTAAAAACATCAAGCTGTTATTTTAAATATAATTTCTTTCATTATATTTTTGGTGACCGACAGTATCATCAAAATTTTCAAATTTGCGGGTGTTGTCTTAACTTCAAAACCATGGAATCAAGTCTATACCATTCCGACCACCTATTCCAAATTAAGAGTCAGAATTATTTATTGTTAAAATCTGTGTACAAAAGATGGTAAAATAAAAAAGTTTGTATCAATTTAACAGTTTACTTTTTGCGAGCGTACAATAATTACGTCGTATATCTTACATGTCACAACATCATCAATAAACAAATAAATCATCTCACGTTGCAGGAGGTGGTGCTGGAGACCTTGTTGATCAACACGAGCGGCGAGGACGACGTGTGTATCGGCGAGGAGTTAGTGCGCGCCGGGTACGCCGACCCACGCGCTGGCTCCGCACTGGGGGTGAGTGCGCTCGAATCGGGTGACGATCCGCGCGAACAGCTCGGCAATCCTTGGGAAGAGGGTGAGAGTACTCACGAAGAGGCCGTGAATGGTCTCGATGAGGCTGTGAGTGACGTGTCGGCCTCCGCGTCCGAGCTGGTGGGCAGCGCGCCGCGCCGCATGCCGCGCTGGGAGCCCGCCTCTCCGCCGCCTGCTGCTGGCAGAGTGCTGGCGTTGGAACCAGACAGCTCGACTGAACGTTACACTTCCACACCGCCTGTATCTCCGACTCCTAGTTTGATATCGCGCCCCCTCATCCGCCGCATGCTGGCGCTGCAACTGTCTGAGAGCGCGTCCCTGGCGCCGTCAGAGTCTCCACCGCCTACTTTGACATCGAACCCAGTGATACGTCGCAAGCTAGCGCTGTTGGAGGCGGAGAGCGTGGCTGGTGCACCGCCCGCGCCGCCTGTGCCCGCTTCAGTCTCGCATCCTCTAATACGCGGGAAATCAGCGTTACAACAGGAACAAACCCCTGAACTCTCGTCACCAGATCAATCTTCGTCTCCTAGACCCAGCTTAGCAACTAATCCCGTCATTCGCCGCATGCTGGCCATTCAGCAGGCATCTTCTTAGGGTGGCTTTACATGAGGCGGGTCTACCAGCACCGTGGACTGCGGTTGCGACGGGAATTGCGGAGGAGTATTGCTCGCTTGCCCGCGAAACCCGTCCTTGTCGAGGTGAAGGGACATCGTGGCAGGTTTTAGTGGGTAGTGGAGTCCCATTAGCTCCGAGCCCGACATACCCCGCTGCCCCTACAGCTCTACACGTTCCATCCTAGACCATTTTGCTGATCATTTTCTTTGTCAAAATTTGTAAATGAAGAAATAAATGCTTTTTATGTTTTATGTCATATCCTTAATTACTATTGGTTGCTTATAGATATCTTCTTTCTTGAGTTGAATTCCTCATTACCAAGGGTCGTGACTCCTTACACTGAGTTAAAATTGTTGAAGTTCTTTTGGGCAGATGAATTGTAGCGGGAGCCCAACCCTAGTGTATTATAATAGATTCGAGAGTCAAATGTGTTGCTGTATATTATATTAGTATACTTTAGTAGTTAGAACGCTTACTTACTAAGGTCCTAGTCCTTCCCTGAACTATCATTAGTCCTGAATATCTATCCTATATGACCTCACAGACAAAGATAACAATACAAGATGGTAAGCAAAGGCTATGGCCTAAGATGGAGCGTGCTTACCCTAAAAACCGAATAATGTACATACATATGTAAGTCGATTGTAATTGTACTATAATGTAGGTTAGATTAGTCTACTGATGGGAAATTCAAATAATGTATCAATATATCGATATGAGTGCTTGTTAGACATATTCTGACAGCACAAGTGGCGCCATCAGCCGCTCAGTCTGAAGTGTATGGAAATGAGTGTGGATTTTCGCGCCTGGCAGTTAGTAGACCGTAGCCTAGTGGTTAAGGCGTTCTGACGGTAGCAGAAATACGCAGGTTCGAATCCTGCCGGTCGTGATTATTTTCGCTCATTTTCCAATAAAAGTTTAATTTAGTGCTTATGAAGTATAAATATAATATACATACATAACGGTGTTACACTTTGAATTTCCCACGAAGTACCTATATTATGAAATCATTTCACTTTCAAATCATCTACCTAATTGAAGTAACAAATTGCCATATTTTTTCGATCTTCCAATGAAATAAAATCTATGAGGTGTGAGTAGCAGTCTTCAATTGTGAAGTATCTAGTTAGGTTTAGATAAACACACTTTCGCTTTTGTGTGAAATTTAATATAAAAAAACAGTCGTATTGTGAACCTCTTTGTTTAAACTCAGTTAAAAAAGGTAGGTAGGTATGCAAGGAGATATTGTGTGCGGGGCGGGGCGGGCGGTGGTGTGCGCGGCGTGACGCGGCGTTGTTGTTGCAGAGCGGCGAGACCTACCTGCGGCCGCGCTGGGAGCCGCTGGAGACGGGCGAGACGCCCACCTACGCAGAGATACACCGCTACTTGGCCGACGGCATCGACCTGGACTGCGTGCAGGCCTACAGCAGCCACGTGCCGTCCGCGCTGCCCCCGCGCGAGCCCGGGCCGGCGCCCGCCGAGCGCGCGCGCACCCGGCAGGCGCACGCGCTCGCCCGCAGCCTCGCCGCCTGCTCGCTCAGTGTGTCCGCCGCGAGCTCGCTCAGTGTGTCCACCGCGAGCTCGCTCAGTGTGTCCGCCGCGAGCTCGCTCAGTGTGTCCGCCGCGAGCTCGCTCAGTGTGTCCGCCGCGAGCTCGCTCAATGTGTCCGCCGCGCCCTTCACCCCTCAAGCCAGATCCGTGCCCCCTGCTCCGCAGTCGAGCGCGGCTGCTAGATCCGTGCCCCCTGCTCCGCAGTCGAGCGTGGCTGCTAGATCCGTGCCCCCTGCTCCGCAGTCAAGCGCGGCTGCTAGATCCGTGCCCCCTGCTCCGCAGTCGACCGTGGCTGCTAGATCCGTGCCCCCTGCTCCGCAGTCGAGCGTGGCTGCTAGATCCGTGCCCTCTGCTCCGCAGTCGAGCGTGGCTGCTAGATCCGTGCCCCCTGCTCCGCTGTCGAGCGTGGCTGCTAGATCCGTGCCCCCTGCTCCGCAGTCGAGCGCGGCTGCTAGATCCGTGCCCCCTGCTCCACAGTCGAGCGTGGCTGCTAGATCCGTGCCCCCTGCTCCGCAGTCGAGTGCGGCTGCTAGATCCGTGCCCCCTGCTCCGCAGTCGAGCGCGGCTGCTAGATCCGTGCCCCCCGTTCCGCAGTCGAGCGTGGCTGCTAGATCCGTGCCCCCTGCTCCGCAGTCGAGCGTGGCTGCTAGATCCGTGCCCCCTGCTCCGCAGTCGAGCGTGGCTACCGGCGCTCCTCCTGCAGTACACAGCGAGCCCCACACTGTAGTTCCGCCCCAGGGGCAGTCGATGGTGGCGGCCGAGCCGTGCCCAACGTGCACGTGGGCCGCAGATTACCTCGACCCGACCACGAAAACCATATACAACATGTTGCTTGATATAGACCCGGTCAACTCGCACTACTACATAATGTCGGGCCTGCACAGCGGCTCCCTGCGTGCGCCGAGGCCGCCCGGCCTGCCCGCTCCCGCCGCTCAGTACAGTCAGCCTGCGTACAGGTCCTCTATGTATGGACAAGTTCCTCCACATTTCGGCTCCAACCAACACTCTTAGTACCTTTACTCTTCCACAACTGAAAGCGACTGAGAAAGTACTCTCACAGTATTACACACCTAACTCTTCGGCTCTACTGACACCTGTCAAACGTTACTACCGTAAGCTCGCAGCGCAAATGGCGGCGCGGCGAAAAATATTTCGACTTTCACTAAAATTGCGATTTTTCAGAAACTACTAAAAGATTTTATGCAGTGTAAGAAAAAAACTATAGTATAATGATGCAGTTATATTTTATATGAAAACCAATAGTATTTATCGTCTCGTACATTTATAATTTTTTCGTTAAAACTTACACATACGGGAATGTATGAGGTGTTTACAAAAATACTGTATATTTAAATTTTAGCCAACTTTATAAATTTAATTTAAGCTCATTGTAATTATAAATATGTGCCTAAAAATCCTGTGTATTTAGTTTAAATTACAAACAATTCAATAATCTTCACAAAACACTGCGAATCCCATACGCAAAATTCCGATTTTTCACCTTTTTTTGTAATGGTAGGTTCTCAATGCCGTCGACAATAATAGACAAGTATTATACACCAAAATAAAGAAGATTTATTTGTCTTTTCCATACAAACACTTTGGATTTGGATAGAGAAAGCTACACAAAAACGACTTTTTAATTTGGTCGGCAAGCGAGAAATAATTTGTTCGCGCTGCGAGTCTACGGTAGGTAGGTAACAATGATGAGAACAAATTATTCCGCGCTGCGAGTCGAGAAGTTAAGTTGTATTCGAGACAACGTAAATATATAATACGAACTACCTCACCGGCCTTACACGCCCCTCGCAAGAGCGGCTTTTAGTTATAAGTTACTCTACTTTGTAAGTGAAATGATTCAACCAATGCCTACTCTTAAGTACTTTTTTCTACTGCATTTACTTTTGGATACGACATTAAGTAAGGCTCTAGTTGTAAGAATCTCGATTTTTTGTTGGCGCTTAACCGCTTATTGTTAAGTTCACGTTAATTTTGATTGTTATTAGGTTGTGACGTAGTTACTATCGTTGACGATGTTTGGTTTTAGATTACAGGAAACGGCTACCGTTGCCATATTTTGTTTACCTAAATTGTACGATAAATCTTGCTCGACATTCATGCTGGTTCTGTGATATGGTAGATATTGTTAATTGATTGTGATCAAGGGTAAGTATGTAACTTGAAAAATAAATGTAAAATAAAATGAATAAGTACATTGTTTCATTGATTTGTTTATGCTAATTTTATGACTTCACAATATATTCGTTTTATCAGTATTCAGTTTCAGACCATTCACCGTAAACCAGTTTTCTAACTCTCTTAAAGTTTTATTTATACATTTCTTAAGTTCTTCATGTGAGTCAGCGGTTATAATCACTGTCGTATCGTCTGCATACTGGATGACTTCTCCTTTAATTCCACTAAGGCATAAATCATTGAGAAATACCAGAAACAAGGTATTTCCCAATGACGATCCCTGCGGAATTCCTATATCTACATTCCTTGGCGATGATTTATGACGTTGTTTGTCTATTTTCACTTCGACAATTTGCTCTCTATCTTCAAGGAATGATTTTATAAGTCGGAGAGGTTTTCCAGTTATTCCGTAAGCTGAGAGCTTCACTATTACAAGGTCATGACTCACAGAGTCAAAAGCTTTTGATAAGTCTAGAAATATTGCAGCCACTTTTTTCTTATGTTCAAGGCCATCAATAATCGTTTCTACTAGCTTTTGAGCCGCAGACGTAGTCGAGTGATTTTTTCTATTTTTCATTGGTGATCAAATTATTCTGACTCATATGGCTCATAATATTGTCTGCCATCAGTGATTCTATAATTTTTGAGACTGTGGGTACTATTGTCATTGGTCTATAATTATTCACAGTTGTGGTTTCTCCCTTGCCTTTATATAATGGTGTGACTCTGTTCTTTTTTAGTGTTCTAGGATATTCATCCGACTGCAGAATATTGTTAATAAGGAAAGTTAGATGGTCCCCCAGACGCAAAATTATATCATATAAAAAAGATCCGGATATATCGAATATTTCCATCGTCTCTGATCGGTCTATCTTTCTCTTAGCTATGTTCATTAGTTCAAGGGGAGTTACATACTTAAATTTAAAATTATCTGACGGAAAAGATCCCTGTATTTGTAGTAAACTCATTGCTTCTTGTATGTTTGGTGGGTTATTTGTCTTTAAGTTCTGACCAATTGAAATAAAGTGATTATTTAAGTAATCTGCTATATTTTCTTTTCTTATTTTTATTTTGTTTTCGTCCAATAGATCCCATGTCCATTCTTTTATATCTTTATTTGTTTCTTCTTTAATTACATTCCACGCCTCCTTTTTGGGGTTTTTCGCATTATTTATTCTACCCTCAATGTGTTTTTTCTTACTTTCATCTAAAAGTTTATTCTTTAACTTAGTTTTTATTTCTATTATATCCTGAGTGGATGTTACTTGTGGGTACTGTCTCTGAATTTGGTATAGGTCATGTATGTCTAATTGTAATTTTATTATATCTTCAGAGATCCAAGGACATTTTTGTCTATTTCTTATACGCCTTGTTTTGATTGGTAAATGCACATCCCTGTACCATATTAATTTATTAAAAAACTTTTCAAATGTGGAGCTGTCATACACACTAAATAATGTGTCCCAGTCTGTAGCTAACATTGAGTTACATAACTCTTCTATTTCAATTACTTTCTTGATTTTATTGTGAAGAGTTTTAAGCCGGCTCCTTTGTTCCAATGATCTTGGATAGACTTGTTTTAGTTGCTCTCTTTCATTCATCAGCTCTTCTATATACGGTGTTATTATATTTTCTTTCTCTTCTCTACATGTTGGCAATTTTTGTATGCATTCCTTCATTGCAGATAGAGTTTGAGTGTAAGTCATGTTTATACTGGTAGAGCAGTTGATTTCTGGTAGTTTTGCACCTATCAATGTCTTGAGAGAGTCTATCTCGATTGGGTTGTAATTCTTTAATTTCTGGCCAAAATTGTTTCTACTTTTCTTCTGGGCGATTTGTACTTCGTATGTTGCTCGTATCATTCTATGGTCCGTAGAAAATATGGTTCCTTCCAAGTTACTGGTTTTTCCGTCAGGAGATTTCCACGTCCACTTTTGTTTTGAACTTTTTTTGAATAGTGTGTTTCTAATAGTCAGTTTGTTTTCATGGCAAAAATTTAGTAGTATTTCCCCTCTTGAGTTTCTTTCTCCATATCCAAATTTTCCGCATATTTGATTTTCTTCTGGTAGTGGTATTCCAATCTTTGAATTAAAATCTCCCATAAGTAGAGTGTCTTTTCCAGTGTTCTGTAGTGCTTTTTGTAAATCTCTATAAAATGTGTCTAGTTCTTTTATTGATGATTTCTCTGTCGGAGCATAAGCTTGAATTATATTGATTGTACGATGGTAGAGCTGTAAATCTAGTCTAATGACTCTATCAGAGTAGGTTTTGAGTTCCAAAATATGTCTTTTTAGCCAAGGTTTCAGCAGAAACCCTACGCCAGATAATGATTTATTGCTGCCTTTGTACATAAAGATATAATTGTCTGTTTCAATAATGTTATCTCCTGATATCTTTACTTCTGAAAGCCCTATAATATCGTAATTAATATTTTTCAGTGCATGTTGAAGTTGAATCATTCTGTTAGTAGCTTTTAGAGATCTTATATTATAAGTACATATCTGAAGTGTTTTACTATTTTCGATGTCGATGTGATTATTGATTGGCGTTAAATTATTATTATTTATTTATTAATAACTTATAAAACATAAAGTAACTGACTAATAGTATATATTTACAAGTCCTAAACATAATATTAAAATATATAATATACCTAAAATAAAATATGAAGTAAAATAAAACAAACAAAAATTAATCAAAGAGCCCACCCCGGATCGCTCCCGGCGCAAAGGTTCCCATTACGCTCGCCGCGTTGCCACGTTGAATCGCGATGGCTAACCTTTGCACCAAAAATGATCCAGAGCGGGTGTCTCCCGTCTTCTCGTTAATTCTTCGAAAATGTCATGTCATTGTCTTCGGCGTTAAATTATTTCTCGTGTATGTATGAAGTACCTCTGCTTGGAGGGTTTTGATCTGCTACAGCCCCCGCGGAGATCACCCGTATTGAAATTACATTAGAAACCGATAATTTCCGATATTACTAAATAAATGAGCGTATCCGAACTAAGCATAGACAAAAAATAAAATGACAGCCGACGGCCAATAATGCCATATTTAAAAAAAAATATGACAACAAACATGGCGTGCTTGATTTGATTTAGCGTCATGGATTTTATGATTTTGTTTAGTAGGTCAAACTTGTAATAAAAGCTTATAGGATAGATTATGTGGAGGTCCAAGGGACAGCAAGCTCTCAATGTGGTTTTGCGGAAAAGGTAATATCGGCGCGTCCGTCAGCATTTGTGCTACCGAAACGCGGCCAATTCGGCGCGGGTGCAGGGCTTCGCTAAACTCGTGTTGTGTGCAGGAGGTGCCGGAGCTGCGGCGGTCGGCGGTAGGGCGCGCGGTGGGTGATATGCAAGCGGCGCCGGCGCGGTACGTGTCTGTGAGCGAGCTGTACTCGACCGACGAAGTGGAGCTGCTGCTGGACGAGATCCGAGAGCTGGAGCCGACCAGCTGCCGCGGGGAGGACGTGCAGGTGTGTGGGCGGGGCGCGCGCGCGTCCGCCCGCACGCCCGTGCTCGAGCCGTGCGACGCCCTGTTGCAGGACTTCGAGATAGCGGGCAGCGGGTGCGGCGGCGGCGGGCGCTCTCCGGCCGGCACGGAGCTCACGGAGCGCTCGTGGGACTCGCACGCGCACTACCTGCGTGACCCGCCGCCGCGCCCCGCGCCGCTCGCGCCGCTCTACTGCCACTGCGCGCACCTCTGCACCGCACACGGCCTGCTCACGCTGCTGCTTGTGGTGAGTGCACACTTACATATCTATACTGTATCATTTTTGTAATAATCATGAAGAATACACGTCTAAATGTTTGAGTTAGTAAAATATAAACAGTATGTTGTCACAACTCTTCTTGAGGTAAGAATGTTCTTCTTTTCATATAATATTTTGCTGTTGTTATTCCTCTTATCAATATTCCTAATTAGTTTCCACCACAATGCTGGTTGGTCCATTACAATTGTTTTTATGCATTTATAGTAGGTCAGACTCAAAGTATTTGATTGGTTACATTTCCATCAGTTCATCATCACATATATTTCAAACGCTGACACTACTGTTGATCACTCTCATATGATATAAAGAAGCCATTTGCTAGTTCTGTTTGCATTCTGTTTCACAGTATCAACAATCAAACAAATTATTACAATAGTTATTGAGTATTTAGGTATAAAGTTTTTAGTTGATATTATGAACAAATGTAGCAATACTTTGTAAAGCAAGAACATGTTTGTCTGTGGAAACTGAGTCAGCAGTGTATAAAAGTTAAAAGTTGTTTGCAAATATGTGAAAAAACTCTTAGAGTAACTGTAGCAAATATTAATCTTATTTTGCTGCTTTTTTGGTTGGAAACAAATTTTCTACTTGATGTTACAATAACATGCTTTTTGAATCTATATCTAAAGTAGCTTAAATTGTTTAACAATACATGACATAAAATAATAAATTATTTAATTACTTAACTTATAGGAATCCTTAAATATCCTGTGACTTTAGTCTACAAATCTAATCAAAGAAATAAGTTAAGAAAATAGCCAAGTTCAGTAATGAATTTTCAAGTAGGTAAAGGATAAAGGGAATTATGAGCATCTTATACAGACTTAATATTGAAGGAATGGTGAGGCATCATTTGTTTTGTTACACTGATTTAAAATTTTTATGAGTAACCTGCTGTAACTGCATTAAAAAAACAATCAAAATATTTTTAATGACTTCTTCACAATCTTATTTTTTACTTTTCTTCTTGGATCAAGGTTGTGCCTGACCATTGGACTTGTAAATATATTTTTGGCAAACCAGCAAAATGCTTCATGACTTCAGAATGTTTGCACTCGAAACCCACTAGGCAATCAACTAATTTGAATTAAGTAGTTACTCTGTTTGAAGTTAGTATTTGCTATTGTACACCAATGTCTTATATATTCCTATTATGCTGATCCATCCAGATGTTACTTGGATAAGGCCACCTCTAGCGGCACTTAAATTAGGTTTGTTTTTTGTTATATCTATTTAGTTTGTGTTGTACAATCAGTCATTGTTTGTCTGACAAACAAAGAATAGGGTCTATGTTGTATTTGCAGTATTGTGCTCAAATCTGCAAATAAAGGACATCCTGCAGATCAACACAAAAAACATGGCTACCATAACAGTTTTATCCTACATTATTGTTGCTACTTTCTAAATTTTGCAAATGACCTGTCATTTTATTGTAATTTGTCACATTTTTGTTTATACGTTTATGTAGTGTTTATACCACACTACCCTTGCTCGCTACTTGGGTAAGACAGCAGTAGACAAGTATCGCACGAGCTATGCTGCGAGGCCTGTTCTAGCTACAAGTGGTGTTTGTGCAGGTGTGCAGCGTGTGCGCAGTGAGCGTGCAGTGGGCGGGCGGCGGTGCGCGACTGGCCGCGAGCGCGCGCCCCCTGGCGGCCGCCGCGCTCAGCTCGGCGCTGCTGCACGCCGCGCTGCTGGCGCTGCGCCTCACGCGCCTGCACCGCCTGCTGCCGCTGCACTGGGACACCATCGTCAGTATATCCTACTCTATTTATACATATACTAGGAGTGTCTGCTGTCTGTGGCTTCGCTTGCGTTAAGAAGTACTATTATCAATTAAGTACTTGTGATAAAGTGTATGTGTGTAATATTTATTCTTATCTAATAGGTCAAATAACAACTGCATCTAATAAAGCATTATACTTTTTTATCACTTATATTACACAGAAGGTAAGTGTGAACTGTTTCTTGGTGCGATTGATGTAGTAATGAAAAGGAAAGTTAATGAAAGTGAGCGAATGGTTCTCAGCCAACAACTTGATGCTTAATCCTAATAAGACAAAATGTGTAAAATTTACACTTCCTAATGTGACCAAATCAGATACAAATATATTTATGATGGGTGAAAAGTTGGAACTAGTGAATTCGACTCTATTCTTAGGTTTGACAATAGATGAAAAGTTACAATGGGGAGCTCATATATCAGCACTCGCAGGTAAACTTTCTTCTGCAGCATACGGGAAATCCGTAAAATTACTGATGTATCCACAACTAGACTAGTTTACTTTGCATATTTTCATAGTATAATGAGCTATGGAATATTATTGTGGGGTAGCGCTGCAGATATAAACGACATCTTTGTTCTACAAAAACGCGCTATCTGAGCTATTTATAACTTAAGGCCCCGTCATTCACTAGAGAATGTCATCAGATAAGTAAAAATACTAACAGTGCACTCATTATACATTTACGAGAACATAATGTATGCCCGTAAATACTTGAGGCCTCAACAAAAAAAAAAATGACTGCAATATGATTACCCACCAAAAAAATAAACCTGTATATCCACGTTTGAGACTCCAGAAAAGTGGAAAGTCATTTATAGGTAATGCTATAAGCTTCTATAATAAGATTCCAAATGAAATCCTGGACCTCAATGAAACTCACTTTAAAAAATATGTTAAAGATTACCTAATTAAAAAAGCTTATTATAAACTTGAACATTACACTAAAGATTATAACGTTGCTTAACATCAGGCAAGTTGTAGTCAAGCGTGAGCCTATCTAAAGTAAAAAAAAAAAAAAAAAAAAAAAAGATCCACATGTGTGATGGTTGTCTAGCTCTGAACGCAAGCAATTAAAAACAAATAAAAACTAATGTTGTAATTATTTTTATGTACACTGTGTACCTAACTATGTATATTTGACTAACCTAACCTTTTTTTTTTTTTTTTTTTTTTTTTTTTGTCGCTGGGAAAACCAGGTCCTTCCATCGCAATCGACGGCAAGGACCTAAGCTCTCGCGCTGCGTTCACCGCACTAACTTCGGGTAATTTTTTATAGAGGTTTTCTTCCTCGCGGCCCTGGCGGTCAAGCCAAGGCCCTCGGTCCCACTAGAACCCGGAGGCTCATTGTTGCAGGATTACGAGTTTCGAGCGGTGGTAAGGAAGATGAACTACCTCACCTGCGCAATGGCAGTGTTAGTGCACACTGCGCCCAACTCTAAATGCTCCCTCAAGAAGCAACCCGCGATCACCCAGCTCCACCTACACCGCGAGGTGCGGCGAGCTCCACGCCTCGGCCCTACATCCAGCCCTCACGAAGGGGAGGTATAGGCGAGTGGGGGCCTAACCTAACCTAACCTTTTTTTTTTTTTTTTTTTTTTTTTTTTTTGTCGCTGGGAAAAATGCGTTACGCATCCCCCCCCTAGGGGGATTGGGGGGGGTATGTGGGACTCCCCGGACCGGAGAGGACCGGTATACCCACTAAACAACCCAGCGGCACTCCGGCATCGCCTATGTGGAAGGGGACTGGGAGACCGGCAAAGCCTTAACGTCCAGCCCCCCGCCGACGACCGCCCGCCTTTACAGCGGGGCCTGCACGCCCCTCCCTGCAGGGGGGGGGGTGGCCGGGTAAGACCGGGAGTGCTCGGCCATTTCCGCCCGTCGGGGTGGTGAATATGTGCAATGCGGGAGAAGGCGCCCCCGCGCCTGTCACCCGCTATTCACCACCACGGGGCAGGAAGACGACTATGATCGCCGTCGTCTCCTGCCCCTTCTCCGCCTGCGCAGCGGCGCCGCAAGAGGGTCTTCCTCCCGCGCGCGCTCCGCCGCCTCCTTTTGGGACATCACGTCCTCACAGAAGGAGGCGACCGCTGCCCATGCCTCCTCGCTTCCCAGCATGGAGTTGACCAAGCTGGGAAGCGAGAGGTCCGGTCCGACCACCGCTACCAAGCCGCGGCGCGGCTCGGACCACGACGGGCACAGCTCAAGGGTGTGCTGCGCCGTGTCCTCCGCCGCACCACAGTCGTGGCACGACGGGTCCTCTTCCCTCCCGATTCGGTGCAGGTACGATCCGAAGCATCCATGCCCGGACAATACCTGCACCAGACGGAACGAGAGGAAGCCGTGGGGCCGCTCGAGCCAATCTCGCAGGACTGGCCCGAGCGCGTCCAGCGTCCGCTGGCCGAAAACGGCAGAGGCGAGGTCCTCCGTCCAGTGTTGGACGATCGCGTCCCTCACCTGCTGTCGGACGGCCTCCCGCTCTTCCGGGGCGGGGCGCTCCCCGAGTGCCCTTTGCCCCGCTGTCCACTCGTATACTCTGGCGAGCACCCACGCCTCTAGCTCCCAAGGAGGGGTGCCGGCCAGAGCACAGGCCGCCGCGAAGCTTACCGAGCGGTAGGCCCTCGCCACCCGCTGCGCGATGGCCCTTTGGGGCCTGCGGATCGCGGCGGCGTTCTCTCTCCTTTGGAGGGAGTCCGCCCAGATGGGAGCCCCGTAGAGGGCCATGCTCTTGAGGATGCCGGCATACAACCGCCGGCATCGCGCTTTGGGCCCCCCCAGGTTGGGGATGAGCCACGACAGCGCGCCCGCGACCTTCAGCAGGCGCTTCGACAGCTCGCTGAAGTGCGGGCCGAAGCGCCACCTGCTGTCGAGCACTAGGCCCAGATATTTCATCTGGGTCTTGAGCTCGACCCTGACGCCCTCCACGACGATGTGGGCGTCGGTGGGGATGCGCTGCCGAGGCCCGTGGAAGAACACGGCCTCGGTCTTGTGCAGCGCCACCCCCAAACCAAGCCGGCGAATCCTTCCCGCGACTAAGGATCCGCCAGCAGAGGCCAGGGTCGCCGCCTCCCTGAAGGTCCTCCCCCGGGCAGTGAGGAGAGTGTCGTCCGCGTAGCAGATGACACTCGTGCCACGGAGGAGAGCTCCCCGCAGGAGCCAATCGAAGCCGATGTTCCACAGGAGTGGTCCTAAGACGGACCCCTGCGGAACACCGGATTCCGCGCCATACCGCCGGAGCTGGCCCGTTTTGTCTACCAGGAGGACCGCTCGGTCCTCCAAGTAGCTGGCCAGGAGCCTCCGCAGGTACTGAGGCACTCCGTGGAAGCGGAGCGCCTCCAGTATTGTCGAGTGGGGGATGGAGTTGAAGGCGTTGGCTATATCGAATGACACAGCCAACACTCCATCCCCTGCCTCCACGGCCTCCCTCACTTGGCCCTTGAGCCGGGCCAGCGCGTCGATTGTCGAACGCCCCCTTCGGAAACCGAATTGGGCGTCCGACAGGTTCGGCCCCACCTCCAGGAGGTGGCCATTAAGCCGACCAGCGACGATCCCCTCGAACAACTTTCCGACCTCATCGAGCAGAACGATGGGCCGGTATGCCGAGGGGGAGTCCGCCGGACGTCCCTCCTTACGGAGGAGGCACAGCTGCCCCTCCTTCCAGGGTTTCGGAAACCTCCCCGACGCGAGACACGCGCTGAAGAGGTCCCGCGCCGCGACCGGAGGTATCTCCTCACGGTAACGACGGCCGCGGTCTTGGGAGGAACCAGAGGCTTCCTCCCACCAGCGGGGGCCCTTTTGGCTGCGGGGGCAGCGGCGGCGGGTGCAGGGGCCGACTTTTTCCCTTTCCTCTTCCCTTTTCCCCTGCCGGTCCCTTGGGACGGGCCAGAAGAGGTAGCGTCGGGGGCGACAGAGGCGGCGGCCGTTCTCGCCTTTTTCTTGGCCTTGCCCTTTCCCTTCCTGACCACTTCCGTCCACGACTGGTTGGACGGAGTGGTCGCGGGGAGTTGGGCGTCCTCCCTCTGGGAGGATGGCCCCGGCTTGTTTGGCCTCTTGTCCGCCGCTAGTGGCGGCCGCAGGCGCTTCTCCGGTAGGATCCGGTAGGAGCCTGTCTTCGATACCTTCGAAGCAGACTCTCGTGAAGGCCCTTTCCTCCATGATAACCTTGCGGATGATATCCTCAAGGTTGGAGGGGGGGCCCTCGGCCGCCGATTTGGTTTCGGCCTGGGGAGGCCGAGCCGAGGTTCCAGCCGCCGGTCTAGGGTCGGCCTGGGAAGGCCGAGCCGCGGCTACAGCCGCCGGTCTCTGGTCGGCCTGAGAAGGCCGGGCCACGACTTCAGCCAGCTTCTTGTGCAGCTGGCTGACCTCCGACTGCAGGTGGTCGAGCTTCGCCTGCAGTTGCCGCGTCTCATCCGTTGCTGTGCGCTGCACTAGCTCCTGGATGATGCCGCGCATGCTCGCGGCCCTGCACTTCAGGGACTTCTGAAAAGTCCCCTTCAGGTTGGAGG
Organism: Macaria notata; assembly: GCA_927399415.1. Classification (NCBI taxonomy): domain Eukaryota; kingdom Metazoa; phylum Arthropoda; class Insecta; order Lepidoptera; family Geometridae; genus Macaria; species Macaria notata. Next base: position 2,536,385 of record OV656744.1, read on the forward strand.
ACTTCGAGGTGATCTCCGCTATCTCCTCCGCGTCCTCCTGCGCCATGCGCTCGAGCTCGCCCAGGGAGTAGTCCGAGTATATGACGCGCGATGCGCCGTACCCGGACTTGGCCCGCGAAACGCGCGCCCGCTGCTCCTTAGCGGCGACCTGCTCCTCCAGGTCCTGCTGCAGCTGCGCCCGCTGAGCCAGGTTCAGCTGGCGCTGCGCGTCCTCCAACCCCACGTTGTGGGTGCCCGCGATGGCGGGAGGTCGCTTCCTGGCCTTCGGCTTTCTCTTCGGCCTACTTTTGGCCGCGTCCGAGGACCCGGATCCAGCCTCCTTCAGGAAGGCCCGCTTCCGCGACTGTCCGATGGCAGACCTCGTCGAACAGACTGATGACGCGAACGACATCTCGCTGTCGGCATCCGACATCCCGTCTGCCCTGCTGTATAGGCCAACCGCAGATGTCGCGCGGCTGACCTCTGAAGTCGACGCTCCTCCTCTTCCTCCGTCGAGGTGGCCCTGAGAAGGGCCCTTTGGGTGGCCCTGAGAAGGGCCTTCGGGTTGGCCCCCAGAGGGGGCTTTGGATTGGCCCTGAGAAGGGCCTTTTATGAAACGCCCGGAGGCGTCCCGCAAGGGTTTTTCTAATGTATTTAAAGATTCCATAACAAATCCCACGAGTAGTAGGGAAATAACTCGTCACCCCGACCAGAGCCCATGTAGCCGGGGAAGTCTAGCGTAACTCGCACAGGGGGTCGACCGGTACCCTGGCGAGGAACGCAGTAGCGGCTGGAATTCCGTCCATCCAGGCCCTCCCATCGCAATCGACGGCAAGGACCTAAGCTCTCGCGCTGCGTTCACCGCACTAACTTCGGGTAATTTTTTATAGAGGTTTTCTTCCTCGCGGCCCGGGCGGTCAAGCCAAGGCCCTCGGTCCCACTAGAACCCGGAGGCTCATTGTTGCAGGATTACGAGTTTCGAGCGGTGGTAAGGAAGATGAACTACCTCACCTGCGCAATGGCAGTGTTAGTGCACACTGCGCCCAACTCTAAATGCTCCCTCAAGGAGCAACCCGCGGTCACCCAGCTCCACCTACACCGCGAGGTGCGGCGAGCTCCACGCCTCGGCCCTACATCCTGCCCTCACGAAGGGGAGGTATAGGCGAGGGCCCCCACTCGATCGGACTTTTGGACACAGGCTAGCAAGATCCACCGGAAGGTGGAAGTTACTAACCTGTGGACGGGGTGCACCAGGTTTCCCCAACTAATCCCAAATCCCCAAATGGAGAGATGAAATTAGTTGGGCTTACCCAACGTGAAGGTAGTCCGATCATCGCCACCCCGTCCCTCTGAACCTAACCTAACCTAACCTAACTATGTATATTTGACGAAACCAAGTGTTCGGAAGATCCAACGAAATGATAAATAAATACAATACAATACAAAGAAATTAGTTTATAAGGAAGTTGTTATTGATTCATTGTGTGTTATATTATGATATATGTCGTTCCAGAGCATGTATTCGTGCGTGTGGTCGCTGGCGGCGGAGTGCGCGGGCGCGTCCATACTGCTGCACGCCACGCTGGGGGCGCGCCGCCCCGCGACACTGGATGTAGCGGCCGTGGTGAGTACACTACATACACGTGCTAGGTATACGCGTCCATACTGCTGCACGCCACGCTGGGGGCGCGCCGCCCCGCGACACTGGATGTAGCGGCCGTGGTGAGTACACTACATACACGTGCTAGGTATACACGTCCATACTGCTGCACGCCACGCTGGGGGCGCGCCGCCCCGCGACACTGGATGTAGCGGCCGTGGTGAGTACACTACATACACGTGCTAGGTATACGCGTCCATACTGCTGCATGCCACGCTGGGGGCGCGCCGCCCCGCGACACTGGATGTAGCGGCCGTGGTGAGTACACTACATACACGTGCTAGGTATACGCGTCCATACTGCTGCACGCCACGCTGGGGGCGCGCCGCCCCGCGACACTGGATGTAGCGGCCGTGGTGAGTACACTACATACACGAGCTAGGTATACGCGTCCATACTGCTGCACGCCACGCTGGGGGCGCGCCGCCCCGCGACACTGGATGTAGCGGCCGTGGTGAGTACACTACATACACGTGCTAGGTATACGCGTCCATACTGCTGCACGCCACGCTGGGGGCGCGCCGCCCCACGACACTGGATGTAGCGGCCGTGGTGAGTACACTACATACACGTGCTAGGTATACACGTCCATACTGCTGCACGCCACGCTGGGGGCGCGCCGCCCCGCGACACTGGATGTAGCGGCCGTGGTGAGTACACTACATACACGTGCTAGGTATACACGTCCATACTGCTGCACGCCACGCTGGGGGCGCGCCGCCCCGCGACACTGGATGTAGCGGCCGTGGTGAGTACACTACATACACGTGCTAGGTATACGCGTCCATACTGCTGCACGCCACGCTGGGGGCGCGCCGCCCCGCGACACTGGATGTAGCGGCCGTGGTGAGTACACTACATACACGTGCTAGGTATACACGTCCATACTGCTGCACGCCACGCTGGGGGCGCGCCGCCCCGCGACACTGGATGTAGCGGCCGTGGTGAGTACACTACATACACGTGCTAGGTATACACGTCCATACTGCTGCACGCCACGCTGGGGGCGCGCCGCCCCGCGACACTGGATGTAGCGGCCGTGGTGAGTACACTACATACACGTGCTAGGTATACGCGTCCATACTGCTGCACGCCACGCTGGGGGCGCGCCGCCCCGCGACACTGGATGTAGCGGCCGTGGTGAGTACACTACATACACGTGCTAGGTATACGCGTCCATACTGCTGCACGCCACGCTGGGGGCGCGCCGCCCCGCGACACTGGATGTAGCGGCCATGGTGAGTACACTACATACACGTGCTAGGTATACGCGTCCATACTGCTGCACGCCACGCTGGGGGCGCGCCGCCCCGCGACACTGGATGTAGCGGCCGTGGTGAGTACACTACATACACGTGCTAGGTATACGCGTCCATACTGCTGCACGCCACGCTGGGGGCGCGCCGCCCCGCGACACTGGATGTAGCGGCCGTGGTGAGTACACTACATACACGTGCTAGGTATACGCGTCCATACTGCTGCACGCCACGCTGGGGGCGCGCCGCCCCGCGACACTGGATGTAGCGGCCGTGGTGAGTACACTACATACACGTGCTAGGTATACGCGTCCATACTGCTGCACGCCACGCTGGGGGCGCGCCGCCCCGCGACACTGGATGTAGCGGCCGTGGTGAGTACACTACATACACGTGCTAGGTATACGCGTCCATACTGCTTGAACTTTTTTTCATCATATATGTATATGAGAATCGATCTGTCATAATATACCTACCAAATAGATATGTGATTAGAGCAATAAAATCTTGATCAATTTCAACATTCCAAAATTCTCGCGTTTGAAAACAAGTCTCGTCTGCCTGTTGCTACACGCATAATTTGAACGGTTATCATTCTGTGTTGACGTGATTGTGTGTGTGTGTTGCAGTCGCTGGGGTACTGCGGCGCGGGCGTGGGCGGCGCGCTGGCGGCGCTGCTGGCGCGGCGGCGGCTGGCGGCGCCGGCGGGCGGCGCGCGCGGGGCCTACCGCGCCGTGCCCACCGCCTCCCCCGCGCCCCCCTCCGCCCCCTTATAGTGCTCGCTTGGTTCGCTCCCTAACCTTATACTTCACGTAGACTTACTTCGTACGTTCCATTAGCGCGCGGCGTGAGCCCGCGCCCGTTCTCGTTCCCCCTTCGTCCACTTCTGTATTTCTTACTGCGATGGTTATACACGTGACGGAGTGCCGGCGAGCGCCGCGCGCCCGTCGCCCCTTAGCTGTAAGTGCGAGGCAGAGGGTTGCTCGCGGTAATGTAAGGGTAGATTTGTACTCCGGCCCCGTGGACGCTCCTCGAGCTTATATTTGTACCGTTCCGTGTTTCCTTTCCCCCGTGGCTCCCGCCGCGGGCTGCGAGTCGGAGCCCGCAAGTACTCATGTTCGTTCCCGTAGATGATAGTATACATATCACATTGATATTCTACAGTACTCCATGCCCCGTGCCGTGTTCCTCTAGTTAAGTGTGCGTGGGCCGCGGCCGGTGGCAGTCTAGTCAGCGTGTCAGTCAGCGTCTAGTCAGCGCTGCGCCGGCGGCGGCTCGTCGCTCGACATGCAGTCCCGGCCTCCATACAATACATAAGTGATATATTCGATGCCGGTAACTCTCTGTATAATCCAAGCACAAACTAGTCATGTAAGTTAGGCAGTGACTTTGGTTACATTTTGAGATATTTTCCTAGATGTGTTAGGTGTAGAATGCGCGAGTGTCGGCGCGAGCTGCACACTCGACCCACACGATGTAAGAGTCATTTTTACTTTTAAATTTTAATAATATAATAATTATATGGTTTTATACACACGAGTGTTTTATTCACGCATGTAGCATAGTAGTACTATGTGCTCATAGGAGGCCTATCACCAAGAGATGTTATCATCCGGCGGCTGACATGAAAACTAGCTTTGTTCTCGATAAGATAGTGGTTAATCGATAGTACTGTGCGAGTGATCCATCACCTGCCGCTATATTTCCTAGAAATGGACAAGAAGTTATCGCTATTAATTAATTAGTAGCCTTGTTTAATTACCTCTACCAATTGACTGTCATTGATTAGCAAATCCGATTATGGTCCGCTGACAGATGTCGCCCTGCTGTCTGCCGTGACGGCGTGACAAACAGTTCCCAAATAATAATAAATTAATTATCAATATACATAATTTGTAGAAACAATTAGTAAGTAAACAAGCATCGGAAAATAAAACCGCAGTGACAATGTAGATTCTTCATAAAAAGGTAGACTACAACAGTCCATCAACATTTGGTTCCGTCAGTCATGTGTACAAAGAATACAATCGTATTCTTATATAGCCTTTTAAAAAAGGGGATGTGACTTTGTGCAGTGTTCAAAGTAAAAAATATGAGGCAGGAAAATAGGCCTGAGAGGAGGGCCTCCGAGACGAGCGAGTCGGCGGGCCCCGGGCGAGAGGCAAGGGGTGACACTACGGAGCACAGATTAGAGTCGGGACAGCAAACAGCAGGTGTCACACAAGAGCAAAGGCTTGAGACAGACCAAAGATTAGAGCGACCGACAGGTCCCAGACAAGAGGAAGAAGTTGGGAGTATTTGGCCAGCACATCATAGATTAGAAGGGCGGCGTACATCAGGTCCCAGACAAGATGCAAGGCTTGCGACTACGGACCACAGAACAGAGCGAACAAGGTTTGGTCAAGAGACAGGTCTCACTCCGGGACGTCGCACGGCAGCCCGCCGGCCTTCGCTGTCGACTGCGCAGGTGCTACTCGCCTACTACAAGGATAACGATGTGTTCTTCTCTCCCGATGGCGTGTTGAAAGTCATCGCTCTTGTAAGTATGATTTCGTTAGTAGCTGCATAGTTCAAAGTTTTTTTTCAGTTTATTAAATAGAATTATAGTACAAAGAAAACTTGAACTAAAACTAAACACGTACACATATTATTATAGTATATATAAATCGATAAATATGTACAGCTAACGTTATATTACATACACAAGAATAATGTATATAATTTTTGTAAATTAGACAATTGGTAAATTAGTTACATATTATGATATAGTTTCTAACCCTTAGACAAGTAGATTTCTTTCAAACCATGAGAATATTATAACGGAAAGGTGATTAGTGCGTGCTCCTTAGGACTACCTAAATAATAAGTATAATTTTGAACTACATATATTTATTTGACATCATGTGCGTTTTTAATTTTTCAAGCGAGTTACTGGCATATATTATTTAAAAAATGTCGGTTAAATTTATGAAGGGTGTCGTATTAAGCTAATAAACATTCAAGCAACTTGCTATTAAATTTATTCTTATAAAGTCTCTTATCTGAGATGAATAATATTAATTTTAAATAAAAAAATAAATTTGCTTATTTTTGGCCTTTTTCTGCCTATTATGATCCTCAAAATAAATAAATAAAACAATACTTGTTCACAATAAATTGTGAAAACATCAGTCATTTTAGTATTGAATCATTTTCAAGAAATAAATTGATTACTTAGGTACCATATTGCTTTATATTTCATTTTATTCTTTACCTAGTGTGGTCATCATATATAAATAAAATAGCCTTTATTCTACTATCACAATAAGATTTTTTATAAAAGGTAGGTGTACATATTACAATGGTACACTTCACTTTACCATATACAAACAAGGTTTGTATAATTTTATGATTATTTATATGTGATAGAAGTTGCCTTTTTGCAAAGGCAGTCTCTTCTGTTTCTTCTATTTAAGCTGTCCATGGTCATCATATACATAGGTATTATTTAAGATCTAAATATTGTTCATTCCTATATTTCACGTATTTAATCGACGGCTAGTTCAAAGCACTCCCAGATTTGCTGACCGATTAGATACCATCTAATGCCGCTTTGATCTCGCGCATAGATAACTTGCTTTCTTAGAATTTTAAATAGTTGTTAGGTTGGGTAAGTAGGTATATGTAAAACATACTGGATTTAGGAAGGAGTTAATATATAAATAACCATTGGTTTAATTTATGTGTGCCAATAACAGGTTTTTTTTATTTATAACCTTGTAACTATTACTAGTTATCCAAAAATAATCCTCATACTTGTTATTCAAGAATAGATTGCGATTTAACGAGTTTATTTATTATACCTATTTTTCCATTTATGTAGCTTTATCCTCTCGTAAGATAGGATATAAGATGAAAGATACTCAAATTCGTTGCATTTTTCAGAAGTTTTATAGGCACTATAACATGCATTGATGAATCTGTAATGTCAGTTGATTTCAACCGCCATCTTTTTGTTGTATTATGGAAAAACTGTTGCATTGAAAACGCGACTGTAAAACTAAGGTCGACATTTTAAACTCGTTAATTATCGTTATTCGTTGGTTGGTAAAAGTGTCTAGTTACATTCACGAAATCCTTGTTAAAATTACGGACTGCTCGGATGAGCTCTTGAGAATTTGGATAAATTTAAATGTCACAATATTTCCAATTGGATCAGTGACATACGATCCATCGAGGGGCCTTAGGACAAAAAAGGCACAAGACCGACACCAAAGGCACCTAGGGGAGGAGGCATATACCTAGCAATGGGTCGAGAAGGGCTGAAGATGATGATGAATTCAAATGGTGTTAGTAGTAGTGGTTAAAATGCTGTCTATCTAAAGCTGTTTAATAATATGTGTCAGGGTATATGTATATGTGTGGCGGCGCTGCAGCTGGGCGGGGCGGGGTGCTCGGGCGGCGGGCTGGGCGGCTCGCGTGGCGCGGCGGGGGCTGCGCTGGCGGCCGGCGCGTCGCTGGTGGTGCTGCTAGCGGCGCGCGCGCTGCAACTGCACCATGCCGCGCCTAACCTCTACTTGCTGATGGTAAACTTATAGTTCATATCGTCTTAGGCTAACTCAACTTGACAGCAGTCTATGAGAAACGAACGCTTCCTTAGGCCTTTGGAATAGCTTAACGACTGCTACACTGTGTATAACAGCAGGGCTAACACATTCAGGCCTAGAGTACCATACCATACACCAATGATATTCTATATAAACTGAGGTAGATGCGTTTATACCCCGTTCTGTGTAGCGAACTCAAATCAGGCTACGTAGCATGATTCGGCTCAGTCGCCTTGAAACAACGCGCGGCGACGCACGTTGACGGCGCGACTTTTTATCAGTAAAAAATATTCACAATGCCATCGTACTTATGTGTTTAGAAAGTGCAATAATTACACTGGGACGAGTGCCAAAAGCAAGAAGGATGTGTCGTTTCATTTGTAATTATTGTTTATCCTTTTAAAATGAAAATACAAATATTTAATATTAGGACTATAAATCAACCAGTGACGCGTTGCTACTTAGCCATCTTCACGAAAGAGACAAATAGCGACTCGAATTCACGATTGACGGCTGACGTAGCTGTAAACATACGTTTATCTCTTTCTCACAACGGGGCTTTAGGTATATATCTCTGACCACTTTTACTTTCCTGAATGATGTAAACAACGCTGCGTATATACTACCTAAATAGCTATAGCATAATTTCGCCACGCGCTAGGGCGATTTTTAATGGGTGAAACGTCTCTATTTGTAAAACCTCATTGCCATACACTTTATTTTTCATCCAATTTGTATGGAAACAAACGTTATACATAAGTACATAATTGGCTGTTCCTGAAAAAGGTGCTATATTCCAAAATCTGCTGTTTCCAAATATTCAACATAAGTCCAAAATTTAATTGAGCCAATTTTCATTAAACTTGTTACTTCCGACCTTTTTTCATTGGAGATTAGTGTTCGTTGAAATCTTATTTATTTCTTTATTTTCCTACTTTGTTATTTATTTGTCGTATGTTTTAATAAAAAAGTGATCCTCTATTTGTGTGTTGTCCAGGACGTGACATGCTGCAGCGTGGCGGGCGGGCTGCTGCTGGTGAGCGCGGCGCTGCGTCTGCTCGCGTGCCGCCCTCTCACACCCACAGACTACATGTCCGCGGTGAGAACATACCAACTAGTGGTAATTGCCTGACAGTGTAAAGGAAATTAATAATTCATCTATGGGAAAATGGTTTGAAAAGGGGGGTAGGTATATATAAACTCACGAAATATCACAGAGGGAGGGGAGTATAAAAGGCAAAAAAATCATCACGTCATTGATAGATACTTCACTAATGCATGTCTCTTGCTTCACTCGCTTTCTCTAGGAATAAAAAGCAGCCTATGTCACTCTCGGGACCCTATACGATACAACACTCAGTTGTGACATAAAAAGACTGATATTTGCTCACCTTCTAAACTTTTATTCACATCACTGTAGGTATTATAGTTCCCGTAAAGCATGATTCAATTTAGTTGAAACTTGTCGAGATAATTTTTTAACGTAATTATTGACGTAAGTGCTAGCCAGTTATTACAACTAAATTTTTATTCACATGTAGTAAATTAATGAGTATTAACGACTTTGTTGTGCAACATTGGTAGCCTTCATACAGTTTCCGTGAATTAAATGATAATATTGATAAACTTACAATGTTTGAACTCACATTTTATGCAAAAACTTGATAGATAAGATAACCTTCTGTATTTTATTTAGTTTGGTACAGTCACAGACAATTAGATATACCTAAGAATATATACTAAACACTTTTAAGAATAATATTGAACTAAGAGTCCAATTACGACTATACACAGCTTTGTTAAATGATAATAAACACTACATAATATTTGTTATAAACAATTTTAGTATATATATGTACTACTACATAAATCGGAATAAAAATAAGATTTAAGATTTCATTCATATACATCCCCCGAATGCCCTGCAAGCAGCGCCAAGTAACAGTATGAACCAGTTAGCCACCATTAAAGTAAATTACTGTGTATACTGCATAAACTGGTATTGAATTTAGTATATAAATAAATATTTTAGGACATATCACACAACACCTAGACCCATACTAAGCCTATCACACAATATACATAGGTTACAGCTAGAAATTGGGAACTATATAAGTTGGTTAAGAGTTCCAACGTACAGAACTTTCTCCCTTTACCTTTATAGATTGTACAATGTATGTACTTATTCTTAATGTGAAATGTTCTTCCTATGTTCCGCAGCCGCTGGCTCTGTGTGCGTCGGGCCTGCTGACCGCGAGTGCAACCATAACGCACACCGCCGCCATGCGCGCCTACGACGCTGCGCGCGCGGAGCTCCCCGTGCCACCACCCCGGGCCGATAGCCGGGAGCATCATGTATAGCTACTAGTTATGTAGGGGAACTTGGAAGAGCTATCTAATGCCACAAATAAACTTAATGTCCTTGACCGGCATGTAAATTGTTTCCCACAAATGCTTATAGCAGGCTGACCCCAAGTAGAACTCTTACATAATGTTAGCAGTGATATAATGTGATTGTGTGAATAATAAAATTTATATGAGTAAATCATTTCCATTTATCTGATACTCTGATTGACAAAAAGTACAAATGTAGACTAAACTAGGTTGTAAAATAGTGTAAGTTCAATATTACAATAAATAAACAAAGATTTAACATAAATAAATGACTATTTATTCAACAGATTATATAATCTCTATATTTTTGTAACACATATAAAATACCATCACCATTATTTGTCATGATTAGCGCCATACAATAACAACACTTATATCTACATAAATACAGTAATAACTAGCTACAGTCTTGCTCGGAGGTAAAGTATTTTTGTACTGATTCAACAAGAGAGTCTGGCCGTGGTTTGGCTGCAACTCCAGCTATCTCCAGCCCAAGGTTTTCTATCTTGTGGGCAGTGGAGTTGCCAATTGCGAAACGAGGCAGGTGGGAGAGGCCATTACTGAAGGTCTGCAGCTGGCGATGGATGTACTCACAGCCAGACGGGCTGAAGAATACCAGACAGCATGGTTTGTGTTCTGTGTCTACTTCCATCAACTCCTGTCTCAAGTTGATATTCTCCTTAGTTTCATACACAGAGAGGGCATCTACAGACACGCCTGCATCAGCCAGTGTGGTGGGAAGTGTCTCAGAGCGCAGGTTGCCGCACGGGAATAGGAAAGACACTCCACGCTCGTTTTCTTGCACTATGAGTTTGGCAAGGTTCTCTGCATTCCCTGTGTTGCCGCCGAGCGCGTCCAGTCCCAGTGCTGCCTTGATGCGGCGCGCCGTGGCCTCTCCCACTGTGTAGACACGCCGCTTGCTCCACAGCACGAACCGTGCGGGGTTCCAGCAGGCGGCCACCGCTTCCACAGCGCGCGGGCTGGTCAGCACCAGGCCGCTGTAGTCGGGCCGCAGCAGGCGCTCGCCCAGCGCGGCCTGGTTCACGGCCTCGAAGGCGAGCGGCTCCACGAATACCGTCTGCAGCTGGCTCCCGTCGAAAGCCTCGCGGTACTCCTCCGACTGGCTCTTGAATAACACCACTTTCTTCATGGCCGCCTCGTTACTGCGGCCACATAAGTTCTTTGTTTCGCGCGTCGCCACGAGCTGCAGGTTTCGCGCGACCCTGAATAAGCAGGAAATTACGCGCACGTGAGACATTGAATTTATAGTATCGACCGACGAGCCTCCGACCGTCCTTATGTTTTACGTCTCGATCAAAGAAACCATTACATTTGGATTAATAAAATGTAGGTGAATAATTCTTACCTGATCAATATTATGTGAATTTCGTAGTTGTAAGACACATTATTCAAGACCATACGAATTTAAATCATGTAATGTGATCTACTTTCAATAGTTTCAATACATAGTTTTGTTTGGCGAACTTTGTTTGTTGTAGGAACAGCTGTACTTGTATACGTCACGTTAAGTTTGACAGATGAATCACAGATTTGAAATTTGTCAAAGTCTTCATTGCGTTTCGATTTCATAAATGATAATCAAAATTAATATTAATCTTTGGATTATCCCGATAATAAATATAATATATGCTTTAAATCGATTCTATAATAATAGCGAACAAAAATTGAATTTCAGTGATTGTTTCTGTTGATCAGCCAAACGCTTATTCATAGAAACCATTTACAAAAACGTTTCGTTCATACAATGCTACGAAAACTTGCACAATCAGCGGCAAATTCAAATCCGTCAAATGGACAGCAGTGACATTAAAACTCGTGTATTTGACCATTTTATACCAAAACATATTTTTCTTTCGTAATTTCTGTAACATTTTAATCGTATGTACGTGTATAAGCCGGGCGGTACAGCCGGCGCGCGGTCGTGAGGCGATAGTCTAGGTGTAGTGATCAAGATGGCGCTGTGCGGGTGTCCTAACGGCGTGGTGGCGACGGCGCTGTTGGCGCTGCTGGTGCTGCCGGCGCACTACTACGTGCCGGAGCTGGGCGAGGCGGAGGCGCCGCGCGCGGAGCCCCCGCTGGCGGCGCTGGACGCGGCGCTGCGCCGCCTGCCGCCGCTCGACCTGCTGGCCTCGGCCGCGCTGCTGCTGCTCGCCGCCGGCACCTACCTGGCCGAGTGGATCCACAGGAAGCTCATGGAGAGACGGATATTCAAGGTGAGAATTAACAATCACACATTTACAATTTTGATAGGAAACTATGAACGCCAACTCTAGGTATTCGTCATTGTACCTCCTTAATGTACTCCAATTGCTCTTGTGTGTAAATTGTAATTCACGAAACTACTATTCTAATTATCGTAATCTCATACCGGGCTGTGTCCCGAGGAAAGAGAGAGAATAGAATACCTACCTACTTACCTACTTACCTAAAATCAGAATAGGCCGGTGTGATTTGTGTTGCCAATAGATTAACACTTCTCTTCTAGAGAGCTATTTAACAAATATCTGGGGAAATAAGTACCTATTTTGAGGTATTTAAACATTTCTGTCTTAAGTTTTCATGTAGATATTCGAAATGATAAAACAGACAAAGGTAACGCATGTTTTAGGTAATTTTTACTGGAACATGTAAACCACACTTGACTTAATAATATTACCTACCTATACCAAGGGTGATATTTTTCTTAGCAAAAAAAGGGGTTGTAGGGGTGGGTTGTTTGTGTTCACCACATTTTTAACACAATATAAGTATATTCCCGTCAAACTACTAAGAGCTGCCTGGTTTGCTTGTTCCAGTTGTCACAGTACGTAGCAGGCAGCGTAGAGCGGCTTCGCGCGTGGGATGCGCAACAAGAAGCCCTAGAAGCAGCCCTGAGGCTCGCAGCCAGCGCAGCCGCCGAGTACAGCCTGCTCCTGTTCCTGGCGCTGCGCCCCCGCCGCGCGACGACTTCGCCCCCGGCCGCTTGCCCGCACCATCTCTTCGGAGATGACAAGATCGACACAGAGCTCGCTTTTTTAAGCCCCGCAGTCGACACTTAGCCTTATTTTATTATAGTGTTGCGTTTTTAAATATGTCTTTTATTCAAGAAATTTGTCTGTAATTTCCTTTTCCAAACTTCTAACAACTAACATCTGGGTTTCGGATAAAAAACATGGATTTTATTACTGCACATTGCATTACATACTGCATGCACACTGCACATTGGTCATAATATGACCAATGTGCAGTAAACAACTATTTAACATATTATGTTAAATAGCCTACTTGTAAGATAATTATGATTAATAGTAGGGTTAGGTTTTTATCATGGAGCAGCCGTTAAACAACGTCTAAACCTTTTGTAATTTTAACATCAACGTTCACAACATTCATCAGTCACAAGGAGCATGATAAAGGATTCTGATTATACCTACTAAGGTCAGTCAGTCACTATAAAAAAAATACCTGTTCCATTAAAAAACTCGCCTCCTTGCCAAAAAATTTACCGCGATCTTCCAAAACTCGTAGAACCGTAAGCTGCCATTAAAAAGTTATGCGTCAGTTACCTTGCCTACAGGGACCTTGTATAATGGAATGAATATAGTAGTGACTTAGGAACTAGACATAAAAGAACCTGGTGTAGGTCTTTGTAGGAGTATCTATAGACTGTAGATAATATAGATCCGGCACAGCCTGTCGCCGGCCGGTGCCTGGCTCGGCCTCTCACAAAGCGGCGTCTGACTCCTGCCGGTAATATATTTGATTTATGTCTCGCCAGCCAGCTGAATACATTCCGTTACTTCTAATATATTGCTGACCTTTACACGTGCTCCCGTTTTCAGGAACCGAGCTCTTGAATTTTAGGAAATCTCGCACATAGGAGCGTCTGAAGCGCTCTGTGTTAGGAAATTAGATTTCCGAATTTAGACTTCTGATGTGTTTGGACTTATAACGAGTATGAATAAATGTCTCAAATGTCTTTGATAGGTACTTACTATAAATCAGGTTTAGACTAGTATGTTCAATAACAATCATGAGATTTACTCGTTACCTATATAAAAAAATATCAGTAGATACTTACTTAGGTAATACTTATTTCGTTTTGAAGTGTTGAAACATCCAGAACTCTTGGCTCTAAGAATTTATTATTCTACGTATTACAAGTCAACATACTAAAATATGGTACCTAGGTATCTAGGTTGGTTATTACGTCTCGGCGCCGCCATTACCGGCGGTGTCGCAGCCGCGAGCGATAATTATTAGCTATTTACTACAGTTAACCATACCAACGTATGACACCGACGTAATTTATGTAAATTTTTATTACTCAAAGCTGTACCTACAACACTGTATTTTATGCACAATAAACAAATTATTTATTAATATATATATTTATTTGTCGGCGTCGCCACCTCGCTACCTTGCCACCTCGCCGCACCAAACTTGTTCTACCTGGAAACTCTCATTAACTACCCACAGCTAAACATCGCGTTCTAGCTAATTAAACTAGGGGTAATTCCGCCAGAAATTTTTATTTAAAATGAACATTGCGAACTCAGAATAAATAAACTCCTAACCTAATTTGGGCAGGCGTAGGTACAAGTTAAACAAGCGAGAGGCCGCAATAATACGCGCAGAGAATGTTACCGGTTACAGCACCGCCCTTTGGATATTTGAAAAGTTACATTTCCGAGCAGTGGAGCTGACGGCCAAAAGCAAAAATGGAGGGTATTTTACAAAGTTTATAATTGGGTAGATGCCAGCGGCCCAACGAATGGCAGGTGTGCTGGCAATCATAAAAATTGCAGATCTTGATATTGCATATTTGTTTTCCTTATATACATATAAGGAAAACAAATATGCATAGATACTTACGTTACCCGTCTCATGAGTTCATTAGATCTATGTATTTGAAAAAGAGCATTGCGGCGAATTACATGAAGTTAATATGTAATTGTACAAATTATTAATAAATTGTTTATCAGTTATCTTATATCAATAATAGAAAAAGAAAAACTTTATTATGGCATATGTACATTATACCTACACCTACATAAGAATTACAAATTGTAGTTTTAGAATCAGCCTACTTCTAGGTACCTACCTACCTACCTACAATTATTTTAATCCAAGATCTCCCAATATTGTTTTATGGCTTAATCTCTGATTAGAAAGCATAACAGTATGGAGCAATAGTCACGTAGCTTGTAACAACTGAGATGGCCACAAGGCGGTTAGCACAAGCCGCGCTGATTGCTTCTGTACACTTGTAAATGTATATAGGTATAGGTATTGTGAACTACTTGTATTTCTAATGTTTAACGGAATTCGCAAAAGTCGGAGAACAAATGTTTTTCAGAAGCCCTCTTCAGAAATTTGTACTTATTAAATTTATCAATAAGGTAAATAGTTGTCCAATTTAATGAAATTATAATGTTACTTGATTGTTGATTTAATTGTGATAATGTTAATTAACTGTAATTATTGTGGTCTTTTTTACTTTTTTTACATGAAATAGGCTCACGCTTGATTACAACTTGCCTGATGTTAAGCAACGTATTAATCTACGATCTAGCGCGTTCGCCTAGAAGAAACCGGTTTACTCTCGACTTGAAGACCGACAAATTATAGTTCAAGGGGAATAGAGATTCGGGCAAGGAGTTCCACAGTTTGGCTGTTCGCACGATAGATTATTATTACTTTACTTGATAGAAGCAAGGTTCCGTTCGCCTTGTTTTGGGATAAAAGAAGCCTATGCCACTCCTGGTCTCAATTTAATTTATCATATCACAAATCAGTAGTAGGTATGTATGATTCGTCTCTCCGTTGCAGCTGATAGCGTAACAAAGAGATAAAATAACAAATAGGTCAGATAATGTTTTCACTGCTCCGTTAGCTTAGTTGGTAGTGGCTCTGCCTTCTAATCTAGGGGTGCGGGTTCAATTCCCGCATAACACAAGTAATTATGAATATTAAAATTTGTTATTACTTGTGTTGAGTCTGGTCGTTTCTATGTATAATAAGTATGTATTTACAAAAGAAAAGTATATATGTATTATATGCGTTATCTAGTACCCATGATACAAGCGTAAGCTTAGTATGTGGCTAGATGGCGCTGTGTGATATGTCCTGAAATATTTATTTATTTTATTATTTATTAATATAATGATACTCGCTAACTTATAGTCTGTGGAACCTACAAACGACAGACAATAGCGTCTCGCCTAAATTCCCTTATGTCTGTATAAGTAGCTACTTGGCGTGTCGATTTTATGGACCTGAAGAACATAAGTTAGAATAAAGGACCGTTTCTATCCAATATTGCGACGTTTAAGATTCCTATCCTATGTTAATGTATCGAATTCATTGCTTTATAGATACTTAAGTTCAAAATTTGGCTACGGTCGCATTAGGTATTATATGGATTTTAAATTCATTTGTAGATAAACTATAAAATATTTTGGAAGATAAACTTGATTTGCAGAAATGCTTTTGTAATATAATATAACTTTTTTTATTAATATTATTTATAGATTACAGTTGTAGGTAGCTTGTAATTTTTTTTCTATCTACGATCAGTATAACTATAAGCAGATGTGCAATTGTTGTAGTAAAGTGTGCACTCCATTAAATGCATCTCTTTTATTAAATTGTCTGGTGGTGCCAGTATAAAACTTGCTTTTTCTAGACATCAATTCTGCATTCATCATCAAAAAAAGAAATCACAAAATTTTGTTAGTACCTACCAAATACTGTACTTACAGAATCAAAAGCAGTCTTTATTGTATACTAGTGGACGCCCGCGGCTTCGCTCGCATTACTTCAGGATAAAAAAGTAGCTTATGACATTCCTAAGAGCTCTTACTACCTACATACCAAAAAACATATTGATCCGTTCAGCCATGTTTTCGTGATCAGCGCTTAAATAAACAGTGAAGCAGACCAAACGTTTAAAAACTGCTGAAACGTATTTTAAAACCGATTTAAAGTTACACACACTAAAAAAAACACAACGATAAAACGATACCAATATATACAGACTAAAAAAATACCAATAAACGACTTCAAATTCTACGAAATAAGGTTCAAAATATTTTTCGCAGAGTCCAAATACAATGCAAAATAATCCCAAAATATACTAAACAATTTTTTTTCTTCTAATATCTTCTATGTATAAAAATTTGACCCTCTTCAGCTTTATTACATACATGTATAGATTTATTTTTCTTTTTCGGATCTAATCCAATCAATTACAATACAGCATCCGCACAGGCTTGTCGCGTAGCCACTCCGTAGTTCGTAGACTAGCTAGGCGGTGCTACGATAGCTACAGTTTGCTACGCTTATGTATGTAGAAGCTACAATGTGTATATTCGTGGAGTACTTATATAATACTGTGACATTGATCAAAGTTTAGTGGTTAGCTTTAGTAGATCACTACCAACCACATTTTGTTTACTTTGAACACTATAGTTAGTCATTATAATACTTTTAAAGTTATTGAGACCGTTCTTGCTTAGGAAGTATTTTTTCAACGATTTTTTTTTGTAAATTAAGCCAGTACAATATTTTCCAGTTACTCGTTTGTAATGATTTACATTGTAGAAGGTAAGAGTGAATAACGTCCGCGAGCAGCAGTGATGGATGTAGCGGCTCGGCCGGAACCAGCCAGCTCATTAATCATTAGTGCCTAGAAATTACGGCGCGAGTAATCCAAGGGCAGGGATCTTAGACATGACTACACTCAAACTATGTTACGCTGCGAACTTAGGTATGTATCAAGCAGTTTCATCTTTTGTTAAGGTTTAAACTATTTTATCTAATGAATTGATTATTTATGATAACCTTGAGTAGTTATCATAAATAATTGATAATATTAAGCAGATTTTTGTCATGAAAACTAAAGAAGTACCTTGAACCTATGTATGTACATATCTACATACCTAGTATGTAAGGTTTTATAATAAAAAACAAAGAATTTGTATTTGTTCAATCAAAATTGCTAAAAAGCTACGGGCAAAAGTGTTACAATAAAAAGAGAACGAAATTTAATACATTATTATAGAGAGTTTTAATTCGGTAACTTATTATTACTTATTTATTTTGAGATGAAAGTACTTCATTGCATTGAGTTAATACTACTACGTATAGAGAAGCCAACGCATTGCATGAGCTTACGCCATGCTTTGATGTACGCTGTACAGCAGCTATCCAGTGAGTATCCAACGCTCGTGGAGAGTAGTTGTGTTTGGCTCGCATAAATAACAACATCAAATGCCTGGTTGTGTTCTAAAAGACTGCCGTATACACTCCAGAACATCAAAAAAAGTGATGGTTTTCATCGGTAGGTAGACATTTAAATGTTGAAAACTCTTTGATTTAAATTTTTTCGCGATGTAACAATGCTTACGAGAAACGGAATGCCGGGCGCCACCATTTTGCAAATACACGGCGCTTAAGTCGTTTTGGTGGCGAGAAAACTGTACTCTGTACGCTTTTAAGCGCTGCATATTTTAATAGTTTGGTTAGACGACATAACTATGGTTTCGCGCTGCAGCGAATTTTAGATCAATCTTCTCTTTCTGAAATGGAGCAAAGTTTTGGTTCGGGATGTCTGTTCTATACGCTAGTAATATAGTTCGATTCTTCATTGTTTTTTAATTGTATCATATGTGCTCTATCGTTACAGTTGCCATTAAACAAGTTATCAGTAAGAATAATTCTTTATGTCTTTTTAGGTAAAAATTACACAATTATTTTTAATCGTGCTAAAAAATACCTTTTCCAACAGCGGCAACTGAATAAAAGCAACGGCATATAATTCTGAGTGAATGATCCTTGCCTCAAAGCCTAACATACAGCGCGAGCGTATTACTTCCGAGTTAAGTTGAAATACCTGTGAGAATCTCGTGCTAAAGGTAGAATATTATTACTAGTGAGTGACGGAGAGCGCCAGACCCGTGTCTGGCCCGGGGCCCCGCGAGGCCCCGCAGCCAGCCGGGGCTCTCCTGTCGACAGCTCGCTTCCGGCGGCGCGAATATAAAGTGCCTCATTACACTATGATCCGCAGTCCGTACGTAGTTCTCACATACACAATATTGTGCTAAAACTTTTTCCATTGTGCCCGCTACTCTCAGCTTTATTCAGTGTGGCTGAGATTTTTGCCAATATTGGAACAGGAGATTTTTTTTTGTCGTTCCACCATTGTTTCCCTCAACATAAGTCAAGGACATTTTCTGGCTGAACATTTGCTTAGGTGTTATGAATTTTATGATCGGTCTATTAGAACGTCACATGCAAAATTAATACTTAAATATGAAAACTGATTTTAAATGTTGGTAATGAAGTGTTTAGTGAAATATAATGAAATGGTTTTACATAAAAGATTAAAAATAAGAACCATATAAGTACCTAGGTATACAATGAACATATGATAACTTAAATGAGAATAATAAGACTCTTACTATAAGTTATTTCAAGAATTTTCATAATTATAGTACACACATCCTTTTTTTTTTTCTTTTTTTTATGTCTGTTTTGTTTGTTTTTTTTATGTTATTTTTTATAATACACATTTTTTTATATATATTAATTACCTACACAATGTACAATTAATCTATAAGGTAAAGCTCTGATTTCCTAGGAAAGCGGTTCCGACATATAGCGGCCGTAATACAGCGGTGAATGATGTCACTAGAACGTTGTCTATGTAAACGAAATGGCGCGGTTTCCTAGAGAGCGGTAACTTGCACCGTAATTTACTTTAATTATTTTTGCGTCCGTAATATTAAAGTACTTGCCTTTTAAGATAACATTCTGAAATTAAAGTCTGTCGCTAAACGCAAACATCGTGTTATTACAACTTGGACGGATACAGTTCAAACCTCAAGGTGTTGCTTTTTACGTGACGGTCAAGAGCCATGTATTAAAAAAGCGTCACAGGCTTAATGTACTTTGTATAGATAGTGACATCACATCGAGGGCGGGTGGGCTGCTGAATGTCCGTCACCAAGTTGTATATGAGATTAGTTCTGCGGCAGGCTCGTGGCATCCCGCCGAGGAACTCATTCGGAGTTTTTGATGGCCGCCGCGTGTCTCCAACTCGCACAATTGGATCAGGACATTGGATGTTTCGCATTATGAAAATCTGGCTGATTCTTACTTTGAATACGTGCTTCTCAGAACATACTTACAGAATCACACTGGGGAATTCTTGGTTTTATTACACTTGGTAATCGGCAACATCACGTTTCTTGTTTTAAATTTGTTTTTAACAATATTTTCAGTAAAAGCTTATCTCTTTATTAAAACCAGTGCTGAATAAATGTTCAGCTAGTTACCTACAAAATAATTTGCAATTATTGTACTGCCACTTCGGTTCGCAATTAATACAATTTCAATTAAAATATTGCGTGCACGCAAAACTATGTATCCGCAAGTGATTTACGATGACACGTCATTAAAATTATTAATTATCCAGACTTAATGAACCATGCCGAACCTCGCGGGATACTTACAAAACTCTACATAATGTATGTATGTATATTTGTACTTACTTATTAACTTAGCTGTATACTCGATAGTTCGTAAATTAGACGTTAATATAGCCGTACCATAGTCCTAGCGATTCAGTACATTTGTATTCAAATGAAATACTCGCTTGACCCTTACTAAACTGTTTAGTATATTGGAATTACTTCATTTATTAAGTAGGTACTTTTGTAATGCTAGGGAAACAAAACTAGAAATAAAGTTGATTTTCTCACTCCTTTTTTAAATGGAGCTAAAATTATAATATATCAATTAATGTTTATATGTAATATAAGAATGATGGCTGAGAGTATAATTGTGATTACAGAATTGTCATATTTGTTTTAGCTACCTAACTACATTATAAGCACAATCGTATCTGATGTTGCAGTTTTATCGGTATCATCATCATAATCTACAGCTGGTATTTTCCCACTACTGGGTATAGGCCTTCCTCTTGTCACTCCAACACTCGGCCCTCTGCCAATCTCGGCTCAACTTCCACTTTTAAGTTATAACAGAACAATAGGACATCGTGATTTTTTTAATAATGGTAATACATAGGGGTTTTTATCACAACTGATTAAAATATGATAAGTTGAATAGATGATTCTATCTATATTCTATAGTTTTGTTTTCAAGCTTGGGTAAACTGGGTAATGTGACTCTGCCTGTAAGTGCGATTACAGACCGGGTTGTATAGCCTTTGCTAAATATCTGTACACGCCACTGGTTGCAGCACTTCTGCAATATATTAAGTTTTATAATTCATCAAATAAATCATCGCTATGATTATTGCATGGCTATATCGACGACACCCGTTAAAATCAAATCATTTATCCTCTAATCTAAGAGGCCGAAATTGAGAATAGAAGGTATGACCTTTTTTGACGCACGGGATACATCAATGTAACGCATATATCACCTATGTATTCTACCTGTTTCCAACTTTTTAATGTGTATATTGTTGTGTCCTGTGTGTCAAAATAAATGCCTCGAATTTGAATTTAGAAACACTTAAAAATCCGTCTCAACTCTTCAAATTTTTTTACTCACTATTCCATCCGTGTGTAAATTGATGTTACATCACTGTAGGCCGGTGTCTCTATTAGTTACATGTTACGAAGGTCGGTCCATTCATCTCTCATCATAATTGGACTATTCTTACATCAACCCTTTGTGAATGCGACCGAGATTTGCCCCTAACTACATACAATCATATAGGTACGTATCAAATTATGTTTGTGAATTATGAATATGTCTCGCTGTATCTATCTTATATATATAGTATAAGGTATAGTGGTTAGGTATGGTTTAATGAGGTAAGGAATATTTAATGTAATATTTTTAATTGATATACTCTACATGTTCTTATGAATGATTCAAGCTTTAGTAGGCTTTGTAAAATATGTCCAGCTTAATAAAAACTGACGTAATATATACGAAAATGCTAGTTGTGAAAACAAAACAACATAGCTATTCTTACGTATGTATGTAATAAGTATAAAAAACAAACAAGTAATACAGTGTCAAATATATAATAATAATATCTATCTGTAAATACTGATGGACGAGCAAATTTCCCCCGACACAGGGTAGCCTAGTGGGGGAAATATAGTACTTATCATTTGTGAGCTAATGTTTATTCCTAAGTAATATATAAGCAATATAGTTGTAAGCAATAGTGTGCAAATAAACGATTATTATTATTAAATAATGTTAACGGCGATCCACCTCGCCTGAAGATGGCAGCCGTTGAAAATAATTTGAAAATAAAAATGTTAGAACGTCCACCGGCGCGGCGGTTAGAACAGATATAAACCACGGCCACCACCCATATGTCAATCCCATACATTTTTTTTTTCTTAATCTTGAAAGCCTTTTAATGACATACTATAGAAGATTTAATCACAACATTTTTACATGTAAATTAATATTTAAAAATACAATGCCAAAATAATAATAAACGAATACTGAATTCTGCTTATCAAAACTGTCTCTTGTATGCGGGTGTCACGTCAGGTGGCGTCGCGGGCGGCGGCGAGTATAAGTCGGATTTCCTAAATGAGTGTGCGTCGGCCGAGGCGGGATATCCGGCCCTCTCGGCTCGCTCGCACATACATATACCTACGCCACCTCAAACCTACACGTTTATGTAAGAATGACAACGATGCTAATAGACGCCTTATTACAGATGAAAAAGTTTCAAGACATGTGCAAATGAATGTAAATGTCAATGGTTATTAAGTAAATATTAATAATAAATTTTCACCGAAGTTAAGTAACGTCGGGCGCGGTCAGTACTTGTTTCGAACTCCATGTTCCTCACGTACTATAATATAGCGATCTTCAAAGCGTGAGTGAACCGGTTTTCATTGGGTAAGCACGCTCCACCTTAGGCCACACCTGTCGTTTTCAACCAGGTAAACTGTTGTAAAGAGTGAATCTGTATCAGTTAAAAAAAGTTTACGTTGGTAAATAAATAGTTAGAAGTGTAACAAACACTTTATTAAAACAAACAGTTTTTGGGGACTGAGCTGCCCTCGTCCGTGGGAGAGCACCCTAGTTCCGTATCCCCACACGTGGTCCCTGGGTGGTGCAAACCAGGCAGCAACACACTGGTGGTAGGCCTCGGCCGTGGTTAGTGACCACCCACCGGACTAAGTCGCGTCGCCAAACGGCCTAGTCGTGTTCCGGCGCGTGGTCCGGTGACACCGTTTGAAGAGGTGGGTCGGGGTAGTTGCTTCGTTGGCGCTTATGGCCGTAATGGACACGTACGCTTTGACTGTACTGGGTAGCTAGTTCTGGAGGTAAGCGGGATCCGTGGCACGGTTCTCCGCTGGCCGACCGCAGTTAGTAGGGGACCCAAGTAATGAGTTAGCCGCTCATGAAAGGCTGTCCCGCCAACTCGCGAAAAATCCCGGGGATGCGCCAACGTGCCGGTTGGCGACCGGACGAAAGGGCCCGATGGACATCCCTGGGGGGGCACGGGCGTCCCCGATGCCTCCGAACTAATTCCCCAAAGGTGCCGTCTTGCGCTACGTGTCTACTGGTCTGCGAATTGCGAAACCTCACCCCACTGCCACTTCTTCGCCGTTCACTCTCGAAAATGAAAAAGGTCAACAGGAGAAAAATGGTTGTACAGCGGAAGCACGCCCTTTCCCTGAAAGTGCATCTCACTAATATTAGGGGGATGCACTCCAATATCAACGCGGTCCACTACCATCTCGAGACCGAGAGACCAGCTCTCCTTTTTCTCACGGAGACGCAGATCCGATGTCCGTCGGACACGGCGTACTTGCTATACCCGGGTTATACCCTTGAGCAAAATTTTAAGGCTCGGGCAGGGGTTTGCTTGTACGTCCGGGACGACATCTGTGTTAAGCGTCTCCGTAATCTTGAAGACCGCAATTTTTCAGTTCTCTGGGCGCTGCTGGACACGGGCATTGAGAAAATTCTCTACGCCTGTGTCTACCGTTCGCACACCGGAGACCAGGAGACGACTAGGCTCACTGAATACCTCAGTGAGGCGGCGGATGCTGCTCTTCTCAAGTACCCGTCGGCCCAATTAGTGATTCTGGGGGATTTTAACGGCCGCCACCAGGAGTGGCTGTTCCCATACCAGATCACCGACCATGCTGGGAGAGAGACGCGAAAGCTCGCTTTAGCGTTAGATCTCACCCAGTTAGTCCAAGGTGCTACGCGGGTGCCTGATGTTGACGGGCATACACCTAATTGCTTAGACCTTCTGTTGACAACTGAACCAGACAGATATTCCGTGTCGATTTCTTCGCCTTTGGGCAAATCCGACCACTGTTTGGTGAAATCTGTATCTGTCTACTCCCCGCCCGACCCCAGCCCTAAGGGCTCTAGGCGGATATGGCGATACAAGTCAGCAGATTGGGATGAGATGCGCTCTTTTTTTGCATCTTACCCTTGGCAGTCAGTGTGTTTTTCTTCTGGTGATCCCACCGCTTGTGCTAATGCCGTTACGGATGTCCTCAAACTGGGTATGGAGTATTACATTCCGTACTCAGAACTGACTCTGTCTGGTAAAGCTCGCCCATGGTTTGGACCTGAATGCGGACGTGCGGAAGCACTGAAACACGATGCGTACCTCGCCTGGGTTGATGCTCGTAGCCATAAAGCAAGGGACATACGCCAAAAGAAAAAAGCTTTTAACAAGGCTGCCAAGTCCTGCAAGAAGGTCATGCAGAAGGCACGTTTTGACCATATTAGTCGAATAGGAAACAAACTAGCTTCGTACCCAGCGGGTAGCAAAGCGTTTTGGTCCCTAGCTAAATCGGTTGAAACAAACTTCTGTCGCCCCTCACTGCCTCCACTGCTGAAACCTGATGGTACCCTGGCTCATACCGCTGAAGAGAAGGCAAACTTGTTTGCTTCACTTTTCGCGGAAAATTCACGTCTAGATGTTGGTAGTACGATACCTCCCACATCACCCGGTGTGGCGGCTGTAATGCCGGAAATATGCATACACCAAAAGGAGGTTCGGAAAACACTGCGTAGTCTAGATGTGAACAAAGCTAGTGGCCCTGATGGTATTCCAGCTATAGTTCTGAGGACGTGTGCAGCTGAGTTGTCTCCTGTGTTGACGCGCTTGTTTCGGCTCTCTCTTGCAACTGGTCAAGTGCCGAAGACATGGAAGCTGGCTAACGTGCAACCTGTGCCCAAAAAAGGTAGTCGTGCTGACCCTGCCAACTACAGGCCCATTTCGGTCACCTCCGTGCTCTGTAAGAGTATGGAGCGTATCCTGAACGGCAGGCTCCTGGCGTACCTAGAGTCTAATGACCTCCTCAGTGACCGGCAATTTGGCTTCCGCCGGAACCGGTCCACTGGGGATCTTCTAGTGTACGCCACACACATCTGGAGTGAGGCTATTGAGAAATACGGGGAAGCCCTGGCAGTTTCTCTAGATATTTCTAAAGCCTTCGACAGGGTTTGGCATGACGGCCTAATCAGCAAGCTTTCATCGTTTGGACTGCCTGCTGGGTTTTGCGTGTGGATATCGGATTTCCTGAGGGATAGATCTATTCGGGTAGTTGTTGATGGCTGCTCGTCTGATCTAATGGCGATTAATGCCGGAGTACCCCAGGGATCAGTGCTTTCTGCAACACTTTTTTTGCTGCATATTAATGATCTGTTAAAGCCTGGTATTTTTGGGTATGCAGACGACAGCACTGTTGTAGAGAGCTATATGTCCACCGCTAAAGCTAGTGCGGCCGAGATCCAGTCTTGCAGAGAAGTCATGATTGAACGCTTAAACTTTTCCCTCATGGCAGTCTCCGATTGGGGCGATGCCAATCTGGTCAAGTTTAATGCCTCAAAAACACAAGCGTGTCTTTTCTCTGCAAAGAAGAGGCCATTTGTAATGGCGCCTTCTTTCCGAAATGTAACCGTGCCCATCACCGACCATCTAGAGTTGCTAGGTGTCACTTTGACTCCGACCCTCAACTTTGGCTCCTATATTGAGTCTAAAGCTCAACTTGCAGCCAAGAAGCTGGGTATCCTCTCCAAGGTGCGTCGATATTTCACTCCGGAGCAGCTGCTGACCTTGTATCAAGCGCAAGTTCGGTCGTGTATGGAGTATTGTTCGCACCTTTGGGATGGATCTGCCAAGTACCAGCTTGAGGCGATAGAGTTAATTGAGAAGCGGGCTAAAAAACTCATCGCGAAAGACTCACTCTGTAGCTCAAAATTACAAAGCCTTGAGCACCGCCGTAAGGTGGCCAGTCTTTCGGTTTTTTACAGGTTGCATTTCGGAGAGTGTGCGGAGGAATTGCATAATATAATTCCTGCAGCCCCATTTTACCATCGTACGAGTAGAGGTACGGCAAGAAGGCACCGTTATACAGTTGAGGTTCCAAAGACTCGCACTAAGCGGTTTGCTTCGACTTTTATCGTGCGAACAGCCAAACTGTGGAACTCCTTGCCCGAATCTCTATTCCCCTTGAACTATAATTTGTCGGTCTTCAAGTCGAGAGTAAACCGGTTTCTTCTAGGCAAGCGCGCTAGATCGTAGATTATAACGTTGCTTAACATCAGGCAAGTTGTAGTCAAGCGTGAGCCTATCTAATGTAAAAAAAAAAAAAAAAAAAAAACAGTACGAAGAAAAAACACAATGAAACACACAATACCTTAAATTAGTGTCCTAATTGGGGATCTTATCGCCTAATAGCCAGGTGTCTCTGCATAATAACGTCTATGAAGTATACCTTCCACCATCAGATAATACATTTCTTACCCACTGGCTTTGGGCTCGCTTCCGGGGCTCTAATTCAATGTCCATGACGTCTCTACCGCCGCACATTATTACTAGATAACAAATCACAATGTAGCCTCACTCGGGGACTTGAAGGTATATGAACCCATCTATCTGTACGTATAATAAAGCTATCGTTACGTATAATAAAGCTAAAGAGGGTCAAAAGTCTGTACATAGAAGATAATACAAAAATCTTCGTCAGTGAATATTTAAAATTGAGAACAGAACTTATTCTTAAATTATTTAGCATATTGGTCTATTTGTTTGTGCATCACGTGAAAAAAGGTGACCAGATCACCATTATTTTTGGTATGGAGGTAGTATGAGGTCTCGGGAGTGACATAGGCTAATTATTATTCCGAAATAACGCGAGCGAATCCGCGGGCATCCACTAGTTACATTAGGCACGTACCCATGTAGGATTGATAATAATATTTATTCTGTTCCTAACCGAACGCGCAATAAAAAGCTAATTTTTCAACTGCAGATGGTATTTTATAGACATCCCTTGAAGCGGCACGTACTTCAATAAATCTAGTTGGCTCGACGCTCACAGACACACACTTATATAAAATATTATATACTACACTAGAGGTTGCTCGCAGCTTCGCTCGCATTAAGAAGAACCTCTTCAGCTTTATAAATTATAGCTGCTACCCACGACTTGAACCGTTTTCGCAGCGCACGCAACGGAAGCCCTTAAAGATGAATAATTTCCCCCGTTTTTTCCACATTTTCCAATGTTTCTTTGCTCTTATTAGTTAGGTAGTTATATAGCTTAAAGTCTTCCTCAATTAATGGTCTATTCAACACAAAAAGAATTTTTCAATTTGCACCAGTAGTTCCTGAGATTAGCGCGTTCAAACAAACAAACTCTTCAGCTTTATAATATTAGTATATAGTATAGTATAGATAGTATATGTATATGTGTATATGTACACGTACTAGAGAGTGCAGGCGGCTTCGCTCGCATTGCTTTGGGATAAAAAGTGTCATATGTCATTCTCAGGACTTTATTATATCACCATATCAATCATATGATCACGTTACACAGTCACTGAGCAAACATGGGAAAATGAAGACTTTGATTTAAGAGGAAATTTGTATTGAACTGAGTCTGCGTAGATCTAGTCATGTAACTTTTGATTGGTATTGTGGAAATGTAATAAAGATAAGTACTGCGTTGTGGCTTAAAAATGAAACAATATGATCTGACCAATAAATTAACAAACACACTTTTAAAATAATAATAATGATGTCACGACTTTTAAGCGAACCATTTTTCACTAGAAATACAGCCACTTTTCAAACTAATTATCGCGAAATGCAATGCAGTTGTCTGGAACAAATTGATGAAGTTTTCCCGCCATTATCGTTCTGCGTCTTTAATATTAAACTGGGTCCGTTCCAAGCCCAGTTTTAATTAACAGTAAGCGCTTTAAAACGAATTCTTCGAATATCGGTTTGTCTTTTTAACTTTCGCTTCATCGCGTTCTAGGTAGGTATAGGTATATAAATCTCTCGTTCTTTTGTGCGAGGTGCGAAGGGGAGAGGAGGAAGGAGGGGAAAGATATTCTCCTCACCTTTGCCATTGATTGGATTGAAGGCGGGACAATGTAGTGTCTGAGTCCTGCCGCCATTCAGTTGGCTTCCGTTTGTCATAAGCGCTGCGTTTTCATTAATGGCGTACAATAGGCCGGCGGCTGGCGGAGTCTTTAAACGCTGACTAGCTTATTTTGGGGCACGATCCGTGAAATTTAGTAGTTTGAGCTTAAATTGTAGTTTGAGTATGAGGGCCGTTATATAACCACCACATTTTAACACCATAACTTTGATGATATGATTTTACTGAAGTTGGTAACATATTTATTTAAGTATTGCCATGTAAAACAAATAATAAGATGTCTTCTGTGAACGTAGGGCGTTGTAAATACATGATATTATCTAACAATATAATCTAGTAACTTGGTGCAAATCTGGACTTACTATCGAGCTGCGGCAATCGTGTCAAAGCATAAATATTATATTAATCATGTACTTAAATTATATTTTTTGGTTCTCTGCACTTACTTTTCATCTTTATCTTTGCTTAGAATGGGGCTAGATGGCACTGCTGGCCTTGAAACATATTTTTTTATTTTGTCATGTATGTGTCTCTGTCCGTGCCATAAAGGTTCTATCCATCTATACAACCACCTCTACTCCCGGCTACTTCCTCCTACATCGATGAATATCTTGCGAACTGCAAATGTAATTTCAAGTTCGCCTCACTGTTAAAGTTCAATCAATTAGTTGGTCTAATGAATGCAAAATTATATTTCCTTTTATATAGATAGATAGAATATTCTTTGTAACACACGAAATAAAAATAAAATACTAATAAATATACTAAACATAACTTATACTAGTGCCACAAGAGGCGGTCTTATCACTAAATGCGATCTCTTCCAGGCAACTATTGGATGGAGAGAAATGAATAAAGGATAACGGAGGTTTTAGTTAGTATATTCCTTCAAAGTTTGTTATTTTTCTGCCATACTACAAAGACATGTTAGGTACGCTTTGAAGAGTGGTGATTTTTAATAATAATAATACTGTTTACAAAATTGACTAACAACCATAATATGTCAAAATCACTGATCAGCTCACTGAACACAAACATACATCCATACAGATATGCATTATGTAATATTAAAGAAACTTCAATATCTAAGATATCTACTTAAATCTAAATATAAAAGGCGAAAAGAAGAAGCCAAGCGGCGAAAATATACATCATTATCGACTGATTATATTTTCGTACCGCTTGGCTTCGAAACTTTTGGTCCGTGGGGTAATAGCACTAAGTCTTTTATAAAAAAATTAAATAAAAGGTTGAATGAAAGCTTTGCGCAAAGGATTTCTATAGCAATCCAGCGTGGGAATGCAGCCAGCGTTCTTGGCTCCATACCACATGACGTGGATGTTTTAAATTTAGTTTAAATGTAAATACTCTTTTTTAGTTTTATTAGTGTATATACTAATTAATACTTATTAATATTATCTTCAGTACTTTAATTACTAAATCTAAATTCATAACAATACTACTAAAATTAACAATTAAAATTATTTGTAAACACCCTTTAAGGGTATATTGTGTTCTTCATGTACCAAATTATGCATAAAAGATCTGCAACATTTTATTGAAAACACAATAGTACAATAAATGATTTGACTTTGACTTTACATAAATGTACATACAGAACGAACTGCAAACCTCTACCTCGTATTTGTACAAAACTTTTCACACGCAATAAAACATCTCTGCCATCCGCGTCACTAGAACAGCGTCCTTCCAATCAATTTGTATGACAATGTGTGTTTATGTGTAACTGTGAGTAAGTTCCCAACTTTGCTCATAAATCTGGCCGCATCAGTCGCTAAACGAATAACAATGTCATCGAAGAAGTGTGATTTGTCCGACAAAGGCGCTACCACAATATTTTTCCAAACATTCTTATTGCAGTAGCATTTCGTTACCACAACAAACAATATTCAGTATACAGTTTTCAGGCACAAAGTAATATCCAGTTGTGCTAGCAATAAATATCAGCAGACATATGCAGCTGGTACAACGTATTATTGTTACTATACTATGTATGTAGGTACTTGGAAACTGGCTACAAGATGGGTCGACGGCATAATATCTTACTATGAGAGAGGCCTATACCCAACAGTGGGACAAAACCGGCTGTGGATGATGATGATGACTTGCAAACTGTACTGGGGTACTGAACGCAGAATGGTTTCAATGCTGCTTAGACATCTTGTGGGAAGTCCTCTGGTCGAGTCAGCGCCGGCCGTCGCTTCGGGCAGAGAAACTTACATCGCTTGGAGTAGACAAAAACGAATAGTAGTGGAACCTTGGGAGTCGTGACATCAAATGTGCTAGCTCGATTGATCATCTAGAAAAAATGATGTTCTAAGACCTATTCTATGTTTGGGTTTTGTCACAGAACATATAATAATACTTGGTTTTGTATACTTACATGGATTTAATTCTGATCCAGCCTGGTATCAGCACGTATTTTTTTTATAATTCAAATAATTATAGGTAGGTATGTTTAGTGAATGAATAGGGAATCGATTAAATATTGGTATAATAAAATTCTGTAGTGATGTTGTAATGTAATGATATGCTAAATTTAGTATTAGCCAACATTGGGCAAATTAATACCGAGCGAATCTAAATAAAGCTAATAGTTTATTTGTAGTTGGCTTAATTAGTTTTGCATCGTTCCTAAAAGTAACCAAGCAGTTGATTGAGGACTAAATGATTGATGCTCAAAACCATTTGCATACTTTAATCTACTCACGCATTATATTTAATTTTGACAGCTTAATCTCCATCCATTTTGTGATAATCTATACTCTGCGGTCGTTAATCAGCTTACACGCATTAAATTAAAACTTAGTATATTTTCATTACGTGGCCACATCCCTAATCCCAAAGGTCAGCCGTCCAGAGCGAGTAGATCAAGGGGATATAAGCTAGCTAATGCTATCTAGATGTCGCGAGTCAGCGCGTCTGGATCAAAAACACATAAATAATGCTACAACTCTGCGCTTCGCTGGGTTCTGTGGAGGGATACCATAGTCCACCATACCCATCTTACAAAGTAATGTGATTGGACGAAATAGGTTTTAGAAATATTCATACAGAACTTAATCACCATCAATTGTCATCAGCTTATTATCATAATAAAATCTCTTGACCCAGAGTTTGCCACTCTCTTTCGATATGATGAAGATCACCGCAATCAGCAGTGTGCCTATAATGTCGCCAATATAGTCGTGAGTGGTTTTACTTTGTTTTGGTTTATTATACTCTGTACCTCTGTGTCTGGGCTTCTTTGCCA
This sequence comes from Macaria notata, assembly GCA_927399415.1. NCBI lineage: Eukaryota > Metazoa > Arthropoda > Insecta > Lepidoptera > Geometridae > Macaria > Macaria notata. The sequence continues at coordinate 2,567,971 of OV656744.1, forward strand.
GGACGGGCTAAGTTTGCAGCTGTGTGGTAGAATAACTGAATAGTATACCTATACATTTTTTAATTTCATTGTGAAATTTGATATACCTACATTTTGTACTTTTATGATTAATCACACTAATAATAAGCATGCGAAATTTTCTCCTTTTTTACCCATTAAGATATTCAGTATGGAGTTAATTTAGATCCTGAATGAACACATAAGCGAATTTAGTTTAGTATAACGGGTAACAAAATAGAAAGCGGTATTAGCTGAGTAATATTATGACTATGATAGTTATTTCTCTTAGTAGTTCGTTCTAGGATAGATGAGTGTTTTTATAGCCGTGTCGTAAATAACACAGTATTAAAGAGGGTCCTCCGCATCGGACGTATCAAGTTGCAAAAACAAAATAAATGGCCCAAGAACAATCAAGACGTTTGTCTACAAACGACATTGATGTAGGCAAGAAATGCAAAAACAACCAGATAAATAAACTTAAAAAGGTGTATTTAAATTGCTATTAAAAACCAAAACATAAAAAAAACTATACCGCTTAAAGTTAAAAGATTACTATATCTTTTTAGCAATCGAGACATATTTAAAACAAACATCAAGAAAACATCCCAAGACAAGAACCAGCAAAAGGTCGCTAAATACATATTATCTAATCTATAATTCATTATTCATAGCTAATCATAAATATTAAGCGTGTTGTCTGTGTTGTGGTCTACTAAATAAAAATACGTAGCCTATATTTCTTACAACGTGTTCGTTATAAGCTCTTAATCCCGAGTGAAATACCAACTAATTTGGAAGCTGTTAACAAAAGTGAGCACAAAAGCTTATTGTGAGAAAACATCGTGCCTAAAATATAAATCGTGTTACGAGGATTTGTAACTTGTGAATATGAGCTTATATTCTGAAGAAATGTTAGACTATATTATCCATTTGTTCTTACTCGAAGTGTTTAAATTGTGCGACAGTAACTTTATCAGAATGTTCTTGGTTCGCCGCGTCTCAGAGAGAAACTTGCGAGATTCTGTATACATATGGCAGGTATAGATATAGACAGGGAGCAAGAGACAGGGATGAAGAAGTGGGGGGATTGGATTCAGTCGGATAGTCCACTAACAGCGCCCTTCTATTACAACTTCATTTATAAACCAAACTCAAAAAACTTGTTACACAAGTCGAGCGCCATTACGCCGACTTCCCTCCTGATTGTGTTTGGAATTCTATTTTTATTGCGACTTCTAAACCGTGAACGCAATTTTGTTGAAACGGCTCTATTCATCCCGTGCGTTGATTCGTCTCCAACTCTAATACATTTGGTGAATCGGCTCGGTTTGCGCTCCACCGGTGAATAAAGGCAGTAAGGTAACGTAAGACGCCTCAAAATCACCTTTCGTTCCTTTGTGCGCCATATTGCGAGTCGCGCCTCCGTTTTCAAACGCCCATCAGTTTCTCGGTTTCGCGTCGCTCGCGAACACAACCCCGCAGAATAATGTACGTAAGCACTCCGTAAAATATTCATACAATGCGAGGAATTTCAATGTGCCATAATTTCCATTTTCATTTAACCAGCGGATGTAACAAAAAATTCCGGTTGCAGTTTGGGCGTTCTTGGGCATTGTGCTCGCGCCATTGTCGCGGGACTCTAATGGCCAATGTTTTCTGCGGGAAATTAAAATTTTCCCATTTGTTAGTCTGCGCCGTCAGCCGGCTGGCGTAGTACCGGATAGCTTGAATAGCTCGGATAGGTATTACGTGGGTGCGGTCAACGTGGTCCACTCTTACGTATTATAATAGAAAATGTTGTCTAGATTATTATCCTTCATTCTGTTCTTATTATTCAATTTGACATATATATTTTCTTAGTTAAAGAAGTTTATATATTGCAGTAGAAAGCTAGATAAAGTTAGTTGGTAACAACTAGATAAGCCGCTGGGAACTGAGCCAGGTATCTGCTACCGTGTAGTGTGTGTAGGTGCACAACACACCTGCCGCGTCTCACTGCAGGCATGTCTCTTACTATAGCAATATAATAACAGATAGAAACATATTATGATTGTAGTTTATTATTAAAATTAACATTACTCTTTTTGTCTAAAATACGGAACAAAAGTAAAGAAGGTTCAAAAAACAACAAATCCTGAGCAATCTCGAGAACCACCGGATTAATTAGGCAGCTTGTAAAACGGTTGAAATTTTTTGTATTTTTTTCTTCATTAAAGATAAACAAACCGAGATTGAACTCTAAATTTATGTACAAAAAACAGTATCTTCCGGCAGCTTTGAGAAATAGATCAGTGTACGCGTCAGTCAGAAGGTAGGTTCCGTTTGAGCCAAGTTTCCTTTGACATTATTAATGCGTTGCAACCTCTCCGAGGGATCCTCGTGATCCGCGCAAATCTCAGATACAAACCGAGAACCTCCGCTATCAATAATGCAGGAATAACTCGTAAAATGAGGCTTCAAAGGCGAGAGCGGCGCTTCCCTAAAAGCAGACTTATTCGTGCGGCGGTAGGGTAGAAATAGGTTGTAGGGATGCTCTTTTAGATTTCAAAGAGACGTTCTCGGAGGCCATTCCGTGCGTCCCGTCCGTCAGGCGCTGCAGGCTGCGGGCACATGCAGCTGCACCGGCGGCCATTACTCCATGTAGCGCGGGTGAGAGGTTACTTTGTCAGGTTTATAGCACCCCCAGAGCGCACAAATGATTCATTTACCAGGATATACCGCACACAGCTGAGCGCTGAAAAATCTTGCACTTATTCCAACAAACCCGGCGGATAGCGAGTTTGTCCAACTTCGACAATAACGACTCAACTTCATCGCCGCAAGATTGCGAGCCAAAAATATGGGTTAGTGGATAAACCTAGTCGTTACTGAACTATTACAGCCGTTAGGGAAAATATTTGTTGAAATTAAAGTAACATATCTCGTGATTAAAGGGCAAGTTTGTTCGGTCTCGGTTACGATGATCGTAAGTTTCCAAAGTAGTCTTACCTACCTACATGAGAACCCAAGTTTTGATCTTAAAGTACATGTATAAATTACTGTCTTGGGGTTCGTAGGAAAAAGGATAAAGTGCTGTATGATTATTGGGGTAAAATGAGTTGTGTGTAGATGATAATAGGGTGGTTTTTAGTCCGGCGGGTGGGTGAGTAAAGCAGGTCCCCGGGCAGAGCCGAGCGGCCATTCTGCTAATTTGCACTCTGGCCGCACTTGAGCATTCGGTTTCTGCTCCATTTGACTCCGATATTGCCTCTGCGGAGTGTTATCTTAATGTCCGCACACATTGAAAACATATTAATTTTAGCTAATGGGAGCCATGTGCTAGGGCTGAACAATGCAAATACAAACGTACGCTTTAAATGCAGCCTTTTGAAATGATTGTAAAACCACGAAAGAAATTTCATTTAAAAATGTTACATTGTAAAATTTTATGATAATATGAGCAATGAAATGATAACCTTTAGCAAATATTAAAATAACTCTCATAATTTCAGATAAAATAAAAAAAAAACAGAATAGAATAAAATATATCTTTAATGTACACCATAAAACATAGAAATAACAAAACAGAAAATAAGCTTAAATATATTTAAGTGCTGTACATTGGGCGGCCTTATCACTTTAGTCGATTTCTTCCAGGCAACCTTTTGGATGGACATTACTAAGAATTATAAACAGGCGGTGTACTAAAAATATAATTAGATACATACATTAGTTAAAAGAACAAAAAATACTCAAAGTATACATAAATAAATACATACATATTTCATACATATTACACAAAACATTAACGAAAAAACCTACTATTATTTGCGTATTAATTGCGCAATTGAATATTAATTGCGCAATAAATAAGTTAAGAACTAAACACTACACAAATAAAATTATATATTCACTAACTTATTTAGATAACAGTTCATATATATATATATATATATATATAATACACAAAATACAAACACTTAATTGTACTTTCACTTACGAAACGTTTTCAATCACTAATATAGACTACCACAACAATAAGTACATATTATATTTATTATGTATATATGTAAAGAATACGCCCTAACATTAGTAAGTACAAAGGAACCAACTTATAGTAAAACATAATACCTATTTCTTCTACCACCTAATACTGATTACTGAAGCACCAGCATTACTTTGTTACCTAATATAATGATCACAAACTCAAGCTATACAAAACTAAGTTGTAACTGAATAGTAAATACCTAGTTATATATTTTTTTTTGTCTGTACACCTAACTAAGTAATGTTTACAATTATGTTAATAAGTACCTAACTACATAATATTATATGATAGTAAAAATAAAGAAACTAAGTACCTACTACTGTTTTAAGACTTAACATTGTATCAATGATTTGTAATCAGTAGATGTTACAAATATTATCTAATATCACTAACAGTCAACAAAAAATATTGTCGTCGATTTTTCCATATTCTATTTACCTCGTACGAAACATAATTTGCTATCCTTGTCGTCCTATCTTTTAACGCGCTGAGTGTGAGCGAGAGGATCGCCGTCGGCCGAGATACAATCTTCGGATTAGTTCGGAAGGTGGTGTGACTTTTTGCCTGCACGCATAGCCAATGTTTACATTTCAACCTAACCTAACCTTATTTTTATACAAAAAAAATTAATACCAAGTAGCCAATGTATTTTCCTGTTAGATAACATGTAGATTGTGAATGTGATCAAGAACATAATATGTGTGGGTACAACTTACCCATGTTTTTACAAATAAAAATTATTTGATTTGATTTGATTTATTACAATAACAATAACTAAAGCAAAAGCACGTGACTGACACACACACAATCAATCTCAATTAAAATGTTCGGATGTGGTTACTTGTGTTTCTATGAACCAGTGAGCATGACCTGTTATTGGTTGTATTTGTTCTTTGAAACGGGTCTAGTTTGATTGGTGGTGGTACCTTTCACGCAGTCACGTGATGAAATGAAGTCATGTACATAAGTACTTTGGACTAACATGTACCTAGGAGTGAGTGATTCATCTCGCAAGTGAAAGGTGCCAAACGGTTCCTAAGTTGTTAAGATATAGAGACGAACTACAGATCACATGTGACTTAGCAACTACGAGTACATCTGTCAAGTAGTTCTCCGAACGTAGATCTCGCGAGTACCTTACTTCTTTGCAGCTGGTTCAAATAAAATGTTGGCGTTCCGGTGAAACAAAATGCATGATATGGGACTTAAAATATGGTCCATTTCTACACATGTGATGCTGCTGGTACGCAAATTCGCGGTATTTGTTTATATTTAATTTAGTTGTATAATAATCATCTAGAATTTGATCTACTACTTGTTTGATATTTATTTACAGTTGCATAAATTGAAATGACGAAAGTTCAATATTTAGGTCGTTTGATGGAAAATAAAAATAACATTTTGAGTTAATTTGAGTAAATGTAGATCACAGTATCTTTTAGCTTAAAATTTTAAATTGTGTATATAAATTTAATATGAATGAATTTTAATTTTATGCATTGAGCTTGGATATGTGATTGTGTTCTGTGCCCAGTTTTATATGTTGCTGTAGGTTGGGTAAAGAGTGATAAATCACTCTTACATATAAAAACTATATGTATTATAAGTATTTGCTACTTAGTTTTTATATGTATTGTAATTTGCCATGATGTGTAAAATTTGGAAATAGATTAAAAAGATGTGGATAAAATTTTAAGCCCACGTAAAAAAAAAATTACAAATAATGGTGATACCCTAACTTACAAACAGCTAAACAGCTTAACTATGCAAATTTTTTCTATTTTTGCAATGTTAATGGGCAACTATTTATCACCTATGTTTTTTCTTTAAAATAATGCTGTAGTAGTCCTTTTCAGTTTCTGTAATATTATGTGAAATTAAACACACAGAGGCCGCGTGTCGTCACGATGTTGCAGCGACTAGGTGATCGTTCGCGCTTTGCCGGATGTTGCAGCAGAGACCGAACTATCGCCAAACTACTAAAAACTCTTTCATCTTTTTCTTTCTTACTACACAGTTCCGCACGGATCCCCGATGCGCGTAGTCGCGTCCTGCGTACAGTTGTGAGTCGCTATTGTTTTACAATGTCCGAGCCACCTCCACCGGCGCCGCCGCCGCCTATTATTATTGACGAGTTTTTAACTTTCGTCCAAAATAAAATAGACGTGCTGGATGAAATTAGTATTACACAAATATGTTGTACTACTTTTTCTGATGCCGAGATAGAAGCCGGAAAGTCTACGCTGGTCAAAGCGCTGCCCGAAAGAAGCTCCAGGAATGTGATTAGAAAAGGAGAGGATAAAAGTAAGAAAAATGTGAAGGATATCATAAAGCTGATGAAAGAAAATGACCCGTCTATTCAGCCTGTTTTTGTTGCGAGGAACCTTAACCGGTTACCAGCGGTCGGTTTCGACCACGTCGACGTCTCCCGGCTCCTTAAGGATATGGCTGGGATGAAGGCGGAGCTGCGGGACATACGGAGTGAAGCGTCCACAAAGGCCGAGATAAATAATATGAAGACAAAAATATGCACGGACATAAATGGCCTTCGCGCCTCAATACTTTTGACTAGAAAAAACTGCTGCATGTGCTCTGCGCCTGCTGCTAATAAAAATGAACAGCGATCTATAAATGACGAAGCGAGTAAAATTACTACTACGCCGGTAAGACAGCTGACTAAGGAATGCACTGATAAGAAGCGGGCCGGTGCGTCGATGCCTATTGTTCAGGCTCGGCCGGGTACAAAGTCCAGCGAGCCGGCGAGCGAGCAGGTACACACGCCTTCCTACCGTGACATCGTGATGCCTACTAGTCAGCTGCAAGCGAATGTGAGCTTTGCGTCGGCCGCTAATAAGTCTGATGATAGCTTTATACTAGTTACGAAAAAGAAACGTAAATCTAAGTTAAATATGTGCGGAACTGCGACGGGACCTTCTAAAATTAGAGTAGCGGAACAAATGTCTTCAGTATATATTTCAAGACTGACGAAATCGACTACGATTGAAGATATTAGGGAGCATATTATCGACAGAGGACAGGAATGCCGTAGCATCGAACTTTTAAAACAACAAAATGAGACGGACTTTAATTCATTTAAGGTGACAATATTAAGAAGTAAGTTGGACTTGTTCCTTAGTAACGACTTCTGGCCCGTGGGCGTTAAATATAGATTGTACCGCGATTATTCGCGCCCGCACTATGGCCGTAACAATCAAAATTAATATGGATAGGCACAACAATACAACTTTTTCTATAGTTTCTTTTAACTGTAAACATTATACGCGTAGCATACAAGCCATTCGGACTCTTTGTAAAAGTAACGATATAGTATGTTTGCAAGAGACATGGGCGTTGCCGCACGAATTAGATTCATTTTGTGATATTGATGTTGGTTTTGATTGTTTTGCCAAATCATCAGTAGATACCTCCGCGGGGGTGCTGCGCGGGCGGCCTTACGGCGGTTTGACGATATTATGGAACAAGTCCAAGTTTAGTCAAGTTAATGTAGTGGATTGTGTCAGCAATAGGCTGGCTGCCATACATGTTACTGTCGGTATGAAGTCTTTTTTGGTATTTTCAGTGTACATGCCTCAAAATGATATTGAAAATATCGTAGAATTTACCGATATACTCGCTAATGTAAGTACAATTATAGAGGAGCATCAGATACAAGTAGCCTATATAGTAGGTGACTTTAATTCTCACCCGAGTTCTATTTTTGGAGTTGAATTACAAAATTTTTGTGACGAGGAATGTTGGACATGGGCGGACCGGGCCAGGCTCAGCCAGGACAGCTACACGTACGTGAGCGAGGCACACGGCTGCTGCCGATGGCTCGACCACTGCGTGGCCACCCGGGCTGCGCTTGACTCGATCCGCTCTATAAGTATAATGTACGACGTGCTGTGGTCGGACCACTTTCCGTTAATTGTTACTTGTGATATTGGCGAGTTATGTAATAAAACAAGTCTATGTGCGGGCACAAATCCTTTGCGGGGTATTTTGTGGGGTGCGCGAACGTCTAGTCAGGTAGAAATGTACTCTCTAGAATGTAATAAATATTTATGTGATATATATACGAAAATTGACTGTATTGACTGTGATAATAATAATAAGTGCCTAGATTTTAATGATCATTTACATTTTATTAATAGTAGTTATTTAAGTATTGTAGATGTGTTACAAAATGCGGCTAGAAAAAGCGCGGTTCTGCCCTCTGGTGTACGGAGAAAGAAACAGATAACTGGATGGAATTACCATATAAAATCATATCATGCGAATGCTCGCATCTATTTTAATAACTGGATTCTTGCCGGAAAGCCGTCATCTGGCGAAATATATACAAATATGGTAAAATCTCGTCGAGAATTTAAAAATAAACTAAAATGGTGCCAAGTAAATGAAGAGAAGATACAGTTAGATATATTAGCAAAACATAGGCGTGATAAAAACTTTATAAAATTTTGGAACGGAACTAAAACAAAAAATCATAAGAATACTCTGCCAGTGACGGTTGACGGCGTCCAGGACCCTAGGGATATGGCGGAGTTATTTGCGCATAAATTTAAAGTACAGCCCGAGTTGCAGGCGGAGGCGATTGATGTGACACCGAACGGCGACATCTGTGGAATAAATTGTGTTCGATTTAGTGCCAAAGATGTGGCTAAAGCTGCTTGCAACATGAAACGCGGTAAATCGCCCGGCCACGACGGCTTAAGCCTTGAACATATTTTATGCGCGGGAGAAAGAATATTTGAAACACTGGCCAACTTGTATAACCAGTGTATCAAATATTCTTACTTGCCGAAAAGTCTGATGCAAACTGTCGTGGTGCCGATAGTTAAAAACAAAACGGGCAAAGTAAGTAGTGCTACTAACTACCGACCAATATCCTTGGGGACTATTATAGGCAAGATATTTGAGCGATTGTTGCAGCCTTTACTGGTGAATAACTTACATATAGATGAGGCGCAGTTTGGTTTTCGTCCAGGTTTGTCTACTGATTTGGCCATCTTCAGTTTAAAACACACGGTGCGTTACTATACCACTCGAGATACATCTGTTTATGCCTGTTTCCTCGATCTCAGTCGCGCATTCGAATTAGTGAACTACAATATACTCTGGAATAAGCTATCAGCGACTCAGGTCCCAGAAGAGGTAGTCAGGATATTCAAATACTGGTACGGAAGCCAAACAAATGTAGTGCGATGGGGCGACACGACCTCCAGCGAGTACAAGCTGGAATGCGGGGTCCGCCAAGGTGGGTTAACGTCTCCGGACCTTTTCAATTTCTATGTCAACAACCTGATAGAGGAATTGAGAAGCACCCAGGTCGGGTGCCATATTGGTGACATATGTGTTAATAACTTGAGTTACGCCGATGATATGGTGCTTCTGAGTCCCTCTATCGGCGGATTACGAAAACTACTAACTGTTTGTGAAAGATTTGCTACCCAACATGGGTTGAAGTACAACGTAGCAAAAACAGAAATGTTAGTGTTTCGAGCAGGAAAAGGTCCGGACGTTGTTCCCAATGTGTATTTGGCAGGATCACCAGTGAAGGTTGTAAAGTCGTTCAGGTACCTGGGACACATATTGACCGATGCAATGAAAGATGACTTGGACATGGAACGAGAGAGAAGGAACCTGTCCATCAGATGTAACATGCTCGCGCGCCGATTCGCAAAATGTTCTGACGAAGTGAAGGTTACTCTGTTCAAAGCTTATTGTATGTGCTTATACACGTGCCAGCTCTGGACGGAATATACCAGAAGTACGTACCATACCATAAGGGTGCAATATAATGACGCATTTCGCATCCTTATGAGAAAGCCCAGATATTGCAGCGCGTCGGGCATGTTTACTGATGCACGGGTTCCTGACTTCTTTGCGGTTATTCGATCCCGTATTGCTTCCTTCTGGGGAGCAATACGGCGATCGAATAATAGTATACTGCAGTGCCTGTCCGAAGATTTTTACAGTCCCATTTATCGATCCTGGATCTCTGTACACCAGAGTAAAAACCGCAAATGATGTGATATACTATTTTATTTATTGTATCTAGTTTAAGTTTTATCAGCATTTTGTAATATTTTAGTTTTATATGGGTTTATTGCCTGAAATAAAGACATTATTATTATTATTATTATTATATGCCTCTCTTTGTTCATGCCAGCTGTACCGATCTTATGTAGACTACATACGTCCATACACAGTTTATATAGAAACACATTTATATATATACATATACAGTATCAATTATATTCATAAGTGTGCCCCGACATGTCGGCAACATTACCCTTTGTCTGTGACCCATGTCACAGTAAGGTTGGCCACATAACAAATACATGTAAATACTAGTATAGCTGGAACTTTGTATCTAGGCAAGTGTCATTGAAATTGTATGTCTAAACCTCCGAAACGCTCACAAAGGTACACTAAACATTTTTTTATTAATTAAAATACATTACTTTTTTATTAAAATAATAAGAAACAATATTTACACATATTAACACTAATAGAACTAAAAAAGAGTATTTACATATAAACTAAATTTAAACAATCTACATGTGGTATGGAGCCAAGAACGCTGGCTGCATTCCCACGCTGGATTGCTATAGAAATCCTTTGCGCAAGGAACCAGCCAGCGTTCTTGTCTCTAGTGATGTCAATCAACATTTTATTTAATTTTTTTTATAAAAGACTTCGTGCTTTTACCCCACGGACCAAAAGTTTCGAAGCCAAGCGGTACGAAAATATAATCAGTCGATAATGATGTATATTTTACTTTTAATCGACTTCTTAAAATAAAAAGGTAATTCGACCGTTTTGTGTTGCATGTGATATTGACAGGATGAGATAAAATTAAAAAGACGCTTTAGCTATAGCGTTTTTATTTTTTGTGTACACAACATTACACATAGTTGAACAAAATAAAAACCCTGAGATATTAAACAAAAACAAAAAAACACCTACTAAGAATAGTAACTTGATATAAATATGTACCTATTACACAACTTTTTTTATTTTACATAGACGTAGCCACGAGGCGCCGCTAGCGCAAGTAAGATAGACGTTTAGGTATGTCATGTATGTATACTACGTATCGATGGTCTCGAAGCTAGACAACGACTATATTCAAGTTTGCAGACGCCACATTACCACGTGACGTGCTGATAAAGTACCTCCTTTGTTTATACCACAGATAAAGTAGGGATGGATAGAGCGTAACTTGACTTTCAATTCAACACTACAAACCAGCAGATTTTAAAGTAAAACTCTCAGTGAAATTACTCAATCATCGTTGCCACTTAAAACCTATGTCTTGCGGGCTCACACACAAAAAAATAAAATAATGATAAACACACTGCGATGTATAATTTTGAGAAATAAAAATCATTATGTTACTGTACTTTAATGAGCAAATGTATACTTATCTACGTCTGGCATGATTCATTCATTTATTTGTTATCTTCATTAAACAACATTTTTAGACAAATCTGAGACTTTCTATAAAAACATAAACTAATCTGATGCTTTTGTACAACAAAATTCTATCAGTTTGTTGTTGGGCGCGCCATTTCCATACAAATCATTCTCGTAGCTTATTGTCCATCTATTGTGTTCGTCGATCTAAGCTCGAGTATTATTCAATTTGTATGAGAACTACTGAGATATTACTCGCTGTGGAGGGCAACGGTCTAGTGCAATTTATTAAACAGAATTTAAACGAGATACTCCGTAGTTATTTCAGATATTATTACTAGAGTATATATTATGCTCTAGATATATAGGTGTACTTCACGCAAGAATTTCATGCATAAATCTCGAGAAATATCTCATAATGAAAACCGAGCACGCGTTTGTAAGTCGCAGGTAGAAGTTACAGTCATTAGTCTTGGGAAATAATTATGGCTCAGCCTTATCCCCTAGGTTCGGGTTTAGACGCACTACCCCCCTTTCCCCCTCCCCTCACCTGTGAGTTCCTCTCATCAAGCAGAGCCTTTGAATCCCGGCGCGGTTTAATCAAGGCAAAACCTTTTCAGCGAATCTACCTACGGACTAAGTACTAAGGTGCCTACTTTATATCACCTACTTAATTCAGGATTTACGTTTGAAAATGAAATGTCGTACCAATTTTTATTGCTTTTGGAAATATTAACTCGCTTTAATGTACACGGCAAACTCGTACGTATGGTTTTTTATAGACAACTTAATATCCCACTAATATTATAAGGTTGAAATTCTCTCACAAAGGTGCGATGGATAATTATTTTTTTAAGGTTGGAGAGAGGTAAGAGAATCTGATAGTATGTAACATACATTATTTTTTACTCCCTATTATGACTGATTTATATTGCTTAGTATCAATAACCAAGAAAATAAATAAGTGTTGCAAAATTATTATAATCTGACAACACCATGTTAATAATTATATTATTTTTGGCAAGACCCCTATACATCCGCTTTTTATAGGAATTAGAGTCTAATTTTTTTAAACCGTTATTGGAAATGAATTCTATAAATGTTCACAGTGCCAATTTTAAAATGTATTTTGCCCCTATAGTAATTGTAGGGTAGTGAATGTATCATAACATAATTGACAATATATAATTGTCATATATTCAAAGCAATGCGAGTGAAAACTCAGGAAAACACTGCTTTCCCAATCATGTATAGACTAAAAATATATTCTAAATAAGTACTACCACGGTTTCAGGTAAGTAAATCTACTCCAACATTAGGCAATTTCCGCAGTATAACTAGAAATTTATTGGAGCTTCTGAAATACTATTTCTGAATGGATTCTGGATATTAAATATCCGTGAAGCGATGAGCTCCACTAATATACCTCGCGGGACATGTTCTAGAATTGCTTTATAATAATTATAATTAACGTTATGCCTTTCTAGACATGACTTTTACACGTGTACCGAGTTCATATACATAATTATATTGAGCTTTAAATGTATTCAGTTCATTTAAGAATACTTTCTGTTTTGTGTGCCATTATTAAATAAATAAATATACTTACCTACTACTTATTTAGTTTAAAAATATTAAAAATGCTCATGAATGGCTTTCATAAAACACTGCAAAGAAGACACACATAGTAAACAAAGTATGGATCTATCGAAGCTTTAGGAGTATTTCAAAATGAATCTAAATTAATTACTAACCTAACCGTATCCCCGGCCCATTTTACTTGAGTAGTTTTTATCAAACTACCCTCTCGTACTAGTCATCATTCATAATGCCCGAGCATTATAAGTAATGCCCTCATTAATCACTTGGTACATACGATTTATATTAGAACCGACCCTTACGTATTGCAACGAAATCATTACCAAGAGGGTACCATGAGTACCAACCTGTTTTATGCTTAGCATCATGATATAGCACGCTTAGAAAAACGTTCTTATAGAAAAATATACTTGTTCTGAAAACCGGTAATTAAATTTATCGGTCTTTAAGTCGAGAGTGAATCGGTTTCTTCTAGGCGAGCGCGCTAGATCATAGATTATAACGTTGCTTAACATCAGGCGAGTTGTTGTCAAATGTGAGATTGAGATTGGCAAAAAATAAGAAGTTTTGCGTTAATTCCAATCCACTAATGCTTGCTTTATTACCTGTTTTCAATTAAATGCAAAATTTCAGTTACTTGATTCACTATTAATTAATGTAAAAGTGGCTTGAGTAACATTTTTGTATCCACCGTGCAGACCTATACTAAGATTACATTCAGGAAAGTAATTGTTAGTACATTACTTGAATAAAGACAATTTCGAAATTAAATTGAACATTCAATATATCACATGTACCTTTGTATAATTGAGTGGTAGTATTGTGTCGTGTATCCGCCTGTACAGTTCCCACTAACTGCTAGCGGGGTACATAAATACAGTGATTCTGGCAGCGGCTAGCTGTACTAATGTACAGGACAAATGTAGCCATTTTGGCATCCGTACAGACAACGATTTGTCGATACAACAACTTATGGTTTATAGTACTTTGTGTGAAACAAACTTCAGAATCATCGGAAATATATTTTCTTATGAAGTATCTTAAACCTAAGGCTGCAGAATTGTTTAATTCATTAAAAATCATACAAGCTCTCTCTCTCAATATCAGATCATGACCACTATTTATAGCATAAGTGTGTTAATGGTTTCAGTATCGAAGTCTTTTGAGTATCCTAAGAGGTTACTGTAGCTATGACTTTATAGGCATACTTTTAACCCGGAAATATCGGCTTAGTAATTATTCCACCGTTATATTAGTGTGCAAGTTTGGTGACAGGTGATAAAATATGGCCTATAGAAACACTTACTTCATTTAACGCTTCATAATTTCACGTTTCCACCTAATAGCCTAGAAAGGCGGTTCAAAGAAATACGGCCTTGAGAGGGCTTTTTGCAGCCATCAGAGCGTGGCCGGGCGGGACAAGGGGCAGGTAGGCTCGCTGCCTTTAAATCAAACCTTCGCAACCCTTTCGCTAAATTATGCCGCCAATAACTAGTGCTCGCAAACTGAAACTTTTGCTCCAACCTGACTCAGGGAAACGGGGGTGCATAATGTGACCCGCCGACGAATGGGGCTACGCTAATCCACCTATTTGTATTCATTTTCGGGTGTTTTGGGCCGCGATTTACATCGACCAATATTTTTTACTCCAATAGGTATCTAGTGGGAGATAAGAGCGGGCCCGAGTGTTATTTGTTGCTTATTTATTTTAACGAAACCTTATACTCGCACGCGTTAACTCCGGCCGAGGGAACATAATCTTTTAAATTGTTTTCCTTTCTTTTGATCTCGTTCTGAAATGTTTGAAATGGTAAAGAAGACGTAAATTGAGTTAATTACGAGGGAAGTGATGTTTGTAGCTGTTGCGAGTTTAGTGCGATCTCATAAATTGTGTGTTGGCGTCCAGAGCGAGCGAGGCCGGGTCGGCGAGCTCGTTATCCCCTACATTACTTGTAAAAGGCATTTCATTAACATTCCGGGAGGAGAGACGTAGAGTTTCATCTCCGCCTCAAAGAGTAAACAAATCGTCTTTTCTTCACTCCTTTGACTAATTAGAGCTACTGATGAAGTCTCCGTTGCCGTGGCAACAGTGCTCTAAAAACGAGTTTAAGACTTTCGTAGGAAAATTGGTGAAGTAATTCGAAACAAAATGTATGAGCCCCGCGCTCTGCTACTCACCGAGAGGGCGCTGATCGATCGCTCCGTACTTCGAATCACTTTAAGAAATATCTAACGAAAAACATGGTTAAGGGTTCTTTCACAGTTTGCATATACATATATTTTATATTATGAGAGGTAAACATGCAAGAAACCCGCAGGTGGATTAATCCATCTTTTGAAGTTCATATCGATTCGATATGGAAACATCTCTATGTTTTATTTATTCTTTAGGTTACAGGTACACGGGCTATTCTGACCTGCTATTGATAAATTAAATTTAACACAATGTTGACGCACAAAGATAACAATCGGTATATTTATTCGCAGTTAATGACAAGCAGGTAGGAGGGTAGGTTACAGGAACAATACCCGTGTGAGCTCAATATTAAGGGGGCTTACTGTCCAATTACATTATATTCTGGTAGGAAGGTCCCGGTATTCGCTGAGCAAATAATTGCGATCGCAATCCTGCGGCGTGGACAAACATACAAACATAATACTGAGGACATACCTACACGAGCTGTGTGACATTTGTGTAGTTTATTTTAAGTGAAGTTTGATTGTCATTTTCACTAGCAGCGCTTCGCGGTTTTACCCACTCAAATTCGGGATAAAAATAAACTGTGTAAAATTCAGTGTTTGATCCCAAGAAATACGGATATTCTTAAAGAAATAATAAACACTCCCACAAACTTTCGCTTTAATAATAATATCAGTAGGTGAAGGATGGGACGGTCAACTTTAAATGTTTAAAAAAATTGTTATTTTTTAAGTACAAGTCTTGGATTTTAGTATTAACATCTTTAGGTAAATAAACTGAGGTTTATCATGGTTATAAGGGTTATCATCATAAGGCTATTTTATCATGTTGGCATTTAACCAGATGTTATATTCATAATCATCATCATCAACCACAGCCCTTGGGATACCACTGCTGGGTATAGGTCACCCTTTGCATGTGCCATCTGCGTCGATCTTGTGCAGACCTCATCATCATCATAATCATCATTATTATTCTACATAATATATCTTGCAGTCGCATGATTGCTCAGGTACGTCCTCAAGTGACAAGGGTGTTTATTTATCGAAGCGTCCCGATAGAACCCGGGACTGTTTGGCTTAATTAAAGCGGGAGATATGGCGACCACCGCTAGGAATGCTGGAGACCACAACGCCACATTACAAGGTGTGCTGACAGGGCTACTGAGTTGGAAGGAGCTATTTGAGAATTGTCGGAATTGACAACCTGCATTTAAAGATAAGGTTATTTATTAATGTTATAAAATGAATACATCAAAATACCCATGTACAGTATGTATCACATTATAAAATCGCGTCAGTAATATAATTCATAATTCCTTACCAATAATAATTTAATTGACACTAGTGGACCCTGCCGTTTCACTCGCACTTTTTTGAGAAAAAAGTACAATTTTAAGGCTGATGTCTCTACTACCTACATACATATAAAAATCACGATGATCCGTTTAGCCGTTTTGAATTAGGAGCGTTTAAGTAAACAGACAAACAGATTAACAGACAAACATTCTGAAAATTGCTTGAACGTGTTCTGTTATGGATTTAAAGTATACCCAAACAACTTTTTTTACTAATATTTTCTATGTCAGATTTTTGACCCTCTTCAGCTTTATTATATGTGCGGCCTGATTGGGATATTTCGTTATTCGTGTATTTAGATGACTCATAAAAATTTAATCACGATTATCTATAAATAAAGCCTATGAAATAAATATAGCAAGCAAGCAATAAATACATCTTTAGCCTATAGTAGATATGTATGAATCTTTCGAGTGGCTTAAGCGTTGTCCTGGTGGGAAAACATCGCAGTACTGACTCGTACATACACTGTGGTACATCACTATAACATCTACTTCTACTAGTCATGTGTAGGGCTGGCCTTAAGAGTAACATGAAAAACTATTTATTAAATGCATCCAGATAATACGTAATATACATATAAATCAGGAAAACCAGTCCATATTATATTTCTTAAATGTATATTATTTTTAATGAATGAAAAAGTTTAAGTCTCAATATTTTTCGCACACTGTGAGATAAAAATACACATCGGTGAGCATCATTTCAGTTCATGTTTCATTTTCTCTATAATTAAAATGTAGACTATTGAAAAAAAACTACATTATATTTTTGGTCGAAACAGGTCAACCCTAACATTACTTCCTGCCGCCTACTCCACGAACAAAGCCTTGCGGGCAGTCCGCGAGCTTAGATAAACGATCACTGCGATCTATTGCGGCTAGCTGCGATCCACTGCGGTCCGCTGCGGTCGGCTGCGGCTTTCTGCGGTTGGCTGCGGCTCGCTGCGGTCGGCTGCGGCCCGCTGCGGTCGGCTGCGGCCCGCTGCGGTAGGCTGCGGCCAGTAATGCATTATTAATTCGCGTCCCATTTGAAGAGTATCTCAGTAGCTGGGCTGGGTCAGTGCTGTAGTAATATAGCCTTGGTACGCTTAGAGTAGTGCTTCTTTACTACATAGTATGTAGGAATACAAATCTCAGTATAAGGATAAAGATTATAAGCTGATATCATAATATTATATTGTTTGCAAATTGCATAAAATGCATGTTATTTATTAAAGTGACAAATAGCAGATAGTGCTCATGTCACCTTTACTACAATAAACGTTGCTAAAATCAAAGCAGTTTTCATGTCTTACATCACAAGATCATATAAAAATGTATTTCGTATCGAAAATATAATTTAGTTTCTTTCTTTTCGGTTCAAAATTCGAAATTTTATTATCGTATAAAGCGTTCATAAATTCAACGTACTTTCCAAAGGATATTTGAATTAGTATTTATCCTACCCATTTTGTGAATAAAAATAACAAAATCCCTTGCCTTAGTTTACAAAGGACCGGCAGCGGAAGTAAGAAACTACAATTTTCGTTACATTTTCGTTGCGTTTGCTTTAAACTAAGTTCGTAAAAGAAACAAGCGGAATAAAATGTACCGGAAGAGTAAACCGCTTCCGGTGTTCCGGACAACATCCAGCCAAGCACAATGTGCTGGGAATTATACAAACTGAACTGTTGAATACCAACTGAAGCGAGCATCCGCTAGATTATCATAATACAATCTTTCCAGACTACCTACTCAGAAATCACTTCAAACAATTAGTTTTTTTTTCTAAAATTTATTAATTTTCATACAACTAATCGATGTGATATGTGAAACTGTAATGCCTGTGTCAAATTAAATTCAATTTTTGTAAGTTAATCTTTTATTATTTTGTTAGAGAGACAGTTAGGCATACTTTATTAGAAGCATACTGCATCAGTGTTTATTCAGCTGAATAAAGATAAAAAAATATTCTTTGTTTTAGTATACGCCATTATATTAGTTAACATAGCAATACTAAAAATATACAATTTTTTGCAGATCTATAACCAAATCACTTATTAAACATATTAACCATTAATCAGTTGCCATGTTGAATTTATTTTTCACTAATATTACGTAACATGTTACAAAAACAAAACACTGCTTCAAAAGAATAACTAAACGGTTTTCACTCACGTGAAAAACCACGAGAGAGAGGTTCTGTAACAACACGTGTTCTGAACGAACGTTCTGAAGATGGATGTCATAACATCCGAAACGCGTAAACAATTTACGTGATCTACACGTGAGTGAAAACCGTTTAGTTATTCTTTTGATAAAATGTCACACGAAAGTTTTAATATTAAAAAAAACACTGCTTATTTTGATAAGTAGGTAAGTTATAATGCCCCAGTTTAAATAATACAATTACGCAACAAAATTGCGTTTTCTCTTAATTTTTGTTAAGTTTAGTTGATCACGCGACCTTTGCATCGATTGAGCGGTTGAACCAGCCTGCTCCAGCATTATGGTAATTATAATAGCTTCCGCTACACGCGACCTTCTAAACTAACCACTAAATACGGTTATAACGACCTGTTTAAATTCCAATTTACTAACCTTCATGATTCGAAATTTTATTTTACTGTTTTGTGTATGGATGAAAATTATCTACAATCCATTATATAATCACAATGTTTCGTAACAGAGAAACGGATTATCGTGAATTTTGGTACAAAGGAAGTATGTCAAAAGTAACATCTCGTAAATAAGACCCGAGCATTAAAATTCACAACTAACACTTACCTACTCAATATCACAAGTTGAAAGTGATAAAAGTAGTATTTTATCGGCCGCACCCCGCGAGAGCCATCCATTACTGCGCCATATCGTGTCTATTTCCACTCCGCAGTTAGTTACCGCTTCTCGATAGTTTTATTTACTGTCGAAGGAAGGAGAGACTTTTCTTTTACTAATTTTACTGTTTATTTGTTTGTTCCGACAAACAAATAAACAAACACACTTTTTGCTTTTATGTAATAGTATGATTATGACTGTGGTATTGGTTTATTAATACAAATTTTATTGTATTACCAGCCACTAAACGTTGTTTTTAGCCCATGAATGGGCGTTAACCCGTTAATCAACTTACTATTAAATTTCTCTAAATCCTGTCCATCCAAAGGTTGCCTGGAAAAAATCGCCTAAGGCGATAAGGCCGCCCAATGTGCATTAAATTAGTTTTAAAATTTCTTTTATTATGTAATTTCTTTGGTGTGCATTAAAGACATATCTCATCTTATCTCATTTAATTTTGTGCCGCCGTCCATAGGGGTCTCTGATAAGTCTATAGAACGTCCAAAGCCTTGCAGTCTGATCGGAGTTCTACTAGTCTTTATGTAAGTGAAACTAGGTTAGAACACAGATAAGAACAGTGACCACTATGTTAGTGTGGGATATACATATGAATAGTTTCAAAGCTTGTAGCACTGCTACGTCGTAGTACATCTACAGCGTAGTACTGCTACGACATGTAATAGAGTGAAGTAGTTCTTCAAAGAGCCGTCAAATGTTTGCGTGCGTGTTATATAGGTATACATAGATATATGTAGCTATGTATAAACTCGTAAAATACACAAAAAAGGCAGCGTATGTTGCGTATTTCTGCTTTCAATCCACTGAATTTGCTGGAGCAATAAAAATTTCATCAGCAGAGCTTTGTTTATGCCGACAACGCGAAATGCGAGCCAAGCAAATATTACAGTAAATCCAGTCCACTTCCGGTGGCAGGCTCCCGCGGGAACCGGAAACCAATCAATTACGTCGAGATGACGTCGTCAGGCGCGACGCAGTGAGATGCCGACAGCGTCACCGCGGCATCAAACACATCAAAGGATCCAACACTTTAAGAGCGAGCTGCCATTTCATATTTAATCACAAGCGTCTATTGAAATAAAAAGCAGCCTTTTTATTATACAGAACACAATAAAATATAAAGATATATAGATACAGGTACACGTTATATGTAGGTTGTAGGTTCTGTTCGCCATTTTCCGTATTTTTGAGGTCGGCTACCGAACGCATTACCACGTCTTTGGTGTAGCCATAGTGCAATGTCGACGAATTTCTGGAAATTTAATTTTTACTTCTAATTTAAACAATAAATAAATGAAAATTAATTTGAACAAAATTCCTACACTCATGTAAACGTGAAAAAGAAACAAACATTCGCTTTCAAATTAATAGTATCTCATCTGACATAAACCTATAAATGTGAGAACTCGCCATTGAAGTATGAATATGAAAGCTTACGAGTAAATAAACTATCTATAAATTTGATAGTAACTCTTGAAAATTCTTGTCCATTAATGATCCATAGCCTCGGAGGTCCTTAAGCCCTCTTGAATAGATTGTGAGTGATGTCCTGGACCCTAGAGAGGCCCTAAAGAGGTCCTTGGCGGCCTCTGGAGGCCTTGAGGCTTTCATCGGTTTGTAACGTTATCGCCGACATTCACAACCCTTTGGCGGGAGCCAGTAAATATGTAGCTATATATAGATGTATAAGAGTGTGTATGTACTGTTGCCATGTAGGTACCTAATGTGAGATGTAAGTAATATCGTAAATATAGTAGTTTATGTATGTATGTATAAATGTACCAAAGTGTGAGTGAGGATGAGAATGTTGTTGTTTTAATGTTTGATTTTTAGAAATGATTAGAATGGAAAATTAGAATGGAAAGTTTGTTGCAGAGAAAAATATTATTATTAAAAACAAAACGCCAACAAGACATATTTGATTTGTCTCATTTCTTTTATTCAACACTTACGTAAATAAAATAACAATTAGCCGTTTAGTAACTAGAATTAAATTCATTGTGGTTATCAAGGTGACCCTCAGGTCAAATAACAGAGAGTTTAATACAAAAGTTTAATTAAATGTAAAAACTGAGTTGATCTACTAAAGTAAGTAGCAGAATGTAGTGGGCAGCAGTCGTAATGTGGCGCAGGTACAGATGTTTTACGTTACGAAATCAGTTACAATCAGGCTGGAGGATAATTTTGTGAAAGTACATATTTGTATGTATCAATCAATGCCTATTTTGACGCACAATTGTGTTTGTCAGAAACATGATGCTAGAGTTTTTGCGACTCCTTTTCCATCTTTTCCCACAGTAACAGGGAAACATATAAAATAACTTTTCATGGACACGAGTGTATGCCAGTGTTCCATCAATTCAATTTAATTCAGAGTTTTACTAGGCAAGCACGCTAGTTCGTAGATTACGGACGAGTTGTAGTCAAGCGTGAACCTATCTAGTGTAAAAAATAGTGTTAGAATGAGCCTCGTGTTCTGTCAGTTTATTCGTCTATTCCACAAAATATAAGACAGTACATCTGTACGATAGCTGCGCAGGTAAAGTTAATCATCATTAAAGTTTAACTACCTTCATTGTATAATCCTGTAATCCAGGGAGATAGACTGACCGCACAGTAAGTACAGGCTACAAATGAATTTTCATACTAGCAATTGTATAGCACTAAGGCAGATTATTTTTATAAAAAATATTGAATGAAATTTAAAATCATAAGGTCTAAAAAAATATCTAAGCTGTTCATTCGTTATTTTCATTTTACTTCAATCTAATAATTACTTTGTGTTTGAATTGAATCCAAGCAAAATGTGTTTTTGAATCTAGCGAAATTTTCGAGAAATTAATATTTAAAGTTTTCTTAGAAGTTGACTAAAATATATTTTTCGTCTTTATTTTCGGCAAACATTTATGTAGATATTACATGACTGAAGAATGCTGAGCATACCCTTAGTTGGCATAATACGTGATATGAGTCTGTCATGCTTCACTCTTATGAACAACCGTAGATATATGTGTATGTTGAACTTTTACAGCGAGTACAGGCTCTCCATGCAGTCACCCGCGTTTATCTGGAATAAAAAGTTATTTGAGAGTTAATTTAGAATGAAATGTATCAAAATATTAAGAATCCGATTAGGTTTTTGAGTGTTTAGAAGAAAAATGTACGTATCTACTTAAAGATAAATTACGTCATACAGCTTTTGAGTTTGATCGAGATGTTTTACTACATCGCCAAATATCATGCAGAACTCAACTCGACAACGTAACAGTTGAACGAACAAACAAACAAACTCCCTTTCCAAGCGTACAATTTGACCTGACCCGTCCTCTTTATCTGTAAGCTACCCTATACCATCTACATACACAACATGACATAGATACGTCTGTTTATTCTAAGCTCCACAGGTTCCAATTAAAATGCTAATGTATTTACTGCTCGCTAGAGGGCGGTGGGAGCGGGGTGCGGGGGGATGGCTTTTTATAATTTTGCAACACTAATTGGCACTTACGACTCGTAGTGCACTAGCATAGCATGTTTATTTGCATATGTTACTGAAACCAAGTAAGGGTGTGGTGATCACGAGCATTGAAGTTTGAATTTTCTCATTGGATTTTTTGATATGGCTTAAATAATTTGTAATGAAGATACTATCTAAAATGTTATATGAAAATATTGTGTTGGGGTTCTTTGTACGCTATGTTGATGCAAACAGTGAAAGTAAGAGGTATCCAGGGTGCTTGAAAACTCTTGAGATTAGATGCTGCTATTTTAATACGGACTAACTTAAATAATTTATCTCTAGCAGCATTGTTTTATTGATAAATCTAACAAGAGAGAAAAGTGGTGTAATTAAGACGTAGAAATAAATAAAACCTACTTGTTTGTTATTTGAAGCCTGTGAGAAAAATTATACGCAAGTAAAACTCTGTTTCTAAAAAAAATAGCCAGTATACAATCACTTCATGCTCAACTAAGCGTAAGCCCGTCATAGTCCATCGACCTCTGCTATTCAATCAAAACAAATATCCAACTAAATAGAAACTAGAGCAACCCATATATTAGCCATGTGAAAGTAAGCCTATATTTCCCACATGTTAATAAATTTACTCATCAATAGGGAGCGAAGATAGGGAGCTTTTATATCGGGTAGGCATATTAGTGATTCAAGCTTGGGGTAAAATCATGAATACAGAAGCGAAAACAGCAATACATACAAATTTTGGTTCATATTCATTACAAAATTTGAATAAAAATATTAGTCACTATGGAAAAAAACTACTTTTTTAAGAATAACTAAAAGATTGCATAAAACCTAGTAACAAACTTTATTAAATCTTACGGTATTTAACTTTATTTTTCACATCAGTAGTAGTTATGATGACTATTTTGAAGATAAATTAGTGAAAAGATACATTAAAACTAAATTACTTTTTATGAATGTGACGAAGATGTCAGATGTCGAGAGATATCAAACCACACGAGATTAATTCGTCTTTTGCCATGGTTATATTAAGACTGCAGGCGCTATGACTTAACATTCATCGTCAAAATAACCCGTTATTTTTAAATAAATAGGAACTCAATTATTTTTTATCCAAAAAAAAAATTGTCAATTAACAAAAACAGACTTTATCTGAATACCATATGTAATGTCGGCATGTGCCGGGTCAGTGCCGGCCAGCACTAAGCGCCGGACGCTGCTTTAATGACGCAGCTCAGTCCCTTAATGGGCATCGATGTAGAATCACAGCATAAACCCCGCCCGGGAACGTTTCACGGATAATCTGGCTTATCTTCAGCTGCACATTTCATGAGCCTGTAAACCCTAATTTTATGATGGCCTGGTTTATTATTTATTTATGTCGACGTGAAGTTGCCCTCTCGCCTCTTTTACTTTTACATCCCTCTCAAAACGAGAATTTCAGGCTATAAAATGTCGTTCCTATCCTATCTTAGCTCTGATGGCAGATCTGAACTAAGTAGTCGTAGAGTTTTATTTATAATCTCATGAAAACTTGAAATAATAAGTT
Organism: Macaria notata; assembly: GCA_927399415.1. Lineage (NCBI taxonomy): Eukaryota > Metazoa > Arthropoda > Insecta > Lepidoptera > Geometridae > Macaria > Macaria notata. The sequence goes on from OV656744.1 coordinate 2,592,447, forward strand.
TTGTACTAAGCTTACAAATAAAGGTCTACTACATACCACACTCGATACATCAGTGTGTGGAGCTCTGCATGACGCTGAGGATAGAGAGAGAGATGGCGGAAGATCATCAGAGACAGGCTCATGGATGGTGGCAGTCACGACCCTCAGATATGAGGAATACGACGCAAGGAGGATATACAATTCATACACTACTCTGAAACATTTAATAACGACTAACTTATGTGAAAATTCTAATCTTATTGTAGCAGCCACACGGCTATAATTACCCAAAAACCTTCACTAATCAGTTAAGTGATTTTTGGAACATACAAATCTGTCGGGTCCAATTGCTACGTCTCTCAACGTCTGACTTATTTAAAGACAATGGTTCTCAATGCGTGTGACAAAACTTAGCTGACGTCATCGTCCATATCTGACCGGTCGAAACTCGGATATGGCGTAACATAGATAAAATTACGCAGATACTCTTATTTAGGAATTCTTACTTTGTGACGTCAATCATCTGAACTAATCGACCGATTGAACAAATCTGATTGGGCAGACTACCGGGCTTAACCACGGATAGTGTATATGTATTTCGTTCTTCAATGATGCTTACAAAAAAGACAACCATTAGACCTACACCATGTCATACTTTTTATACATGTTTAAAAAATATTGACATGAAGGTCAATTAAAACTTGCATAAGCTTTAGGGGGGAACCATAATCTACCGGAATTAAATGTAGTGTTTCCCGGGTATGATGTTAAGCAGGCATTTAGGGTAATAGTGTCGTGGGCGGCCCTGACCCTCGTCACCGTCCCGCCGTCACGTCCCGCCGGCGTCACGTCACGTCACGGCATGCGCCCCACGTGCCACATCACATATATGCACCCTGTTTCATGTTATTACAATAGTTTCGCTTCAAAGTTTCCTTCCCGTAATCTTAGATGTGTTTGTTTGTTGTGATAAAGGCTATGTATGTAATTCGATAACTGTATCATGTAATGGCATTGTGAGGAACCGACACGTTTGAGGACCACAATATCTGAGGACATGTGTGGACCTGGGTGCCCACCACGATGTATCGTAAGCGAGATGTATGTAATGTACCTATAAGTTAATTTTTGAACTAGTTAGAAATGCTATACTTTTTCTTAACAACCGCAGTTTTGCTAGTTGGTTATTTTTGGGAAAAGGTTGCTTATGTTTCTTCTAAGACATTATTCTACTTTTACACCAAAAATGTGAATTACGGCGGCCATGATTGCAGCGCGCCGTGAAATCTGAACAAACAAACTATTAAAACAACAAACATAGATTTGTTTCATGTTTCTCGTGTTACGTATGTATTTTGTTGGAAGCATTTAATGTAAATAGATCCGTATTTTTCGAAGCAAGTACATATGTTGTATAATCGTTTACAGGTACGAAGCCTACTAGATTAACAGTAACATTATGTAACCATATATCTGTGTTTGGAAGACAAATAACTCCGAGTTAACCTAACCTGTGCTTTTACTTTAAGCACTAATAAATAAATCTATAGATCTACCTAGTAAGTAATACAGTTCGAATCTCCTGTAACTTGAGGCAACAATACACAGAGTATTGTATGTAGTAAGTCAGTATTACAAGTAAAGGCCAGTACTGCCTTGTGCCCTTGACTGCGGGTAAGTCAGTCGCTGCCAGAAACAGGTAGGTTCTACGTTATTAAGAGAGCCGTAACTTCCGCTACATTACGACTAGAGTTTAATGAAGGTGCACAAATTAATTCAAATATTTGGGTCGAAACAGCAATTTGTTTATAATTATGTAAAATTAGATAAAGCTCAAAAAGCGGCCGCGGCCGAGGATTATGGTAATTGGGGTGGAAACGAATTGCTTCATCGGTTTTATGTTTATAAATAAAGTGTTTTAGCTGGATGGGATATAGGTTTGTTTGAAACTACTAGGGAACTGTTTTTAAAATAATATATCAGTTTTATTCCGTTCATCTCAATATGAAACCTTAGGAAGCACACAGTCGTTATATATGTATACCTCTCTTAGTGTTTTTACCATATCGAGTATAACAACAAGAGAGTGTGGCTCAGCGATTCTAGAGTCTGCTTTTCATCCAGACCCTGGATCTAATCCGGCCATAACTTGTATTTTCAAGTGTGGATTTGCACTCGTTTTACTCACTTTGCGGTGAAGGAAACCGACATATTTGAGGACCACAATATCCGAGGACATATTATGTCGGCGGGCACCCATCACGATGTATCTCAATAGAACTCCCCTAATGAATGAATTCTGGGGAGTCACGACCCTCAGCCATGAGGAAATACAACTCAAGAAAGTGTAACAACACAGACTGCAACGATGATTAACATCAGGCTGACTGTAATCCAGTTTTTAACATATTACAAAGAAATCCATACTATTTCATACAACAATATGGAAATGTAAAAGCAATTAGCTTAGTTTCTTGGTTTTTTTATCAATTACCTAGGTAATCCAAAAAGCGGCCTAATTCTAAGTTAGCGGAGTCTAATTACTGGCTGTAAACCGACATAATGAGTCTACTTACACCCATTATTCAATGTTTGACGTCAAACGGCTGAAGTTCCGAACCGACCAACTAACATACTTTACCTACTTTATTCTTTCACTTTCATTACGAAACTTTTTCTGTTTAATCTTTTGGAAATTCAATTTCTTCCATCTTTGATTAACTAACACAATTACTTCAACTTTTTCGTTTAGATTACGAAAATAGAAAGAATAATAAAAGTCCAAATTAAGGTGAAAGAAACTAAAGTTGGTCGCAACTTTAATTGTAATCGTAAAGTGGAAACTGTATGATGGGTTGGCTAACCAATTAACAAAGTATTTTTTTAATTTATCAATTAAATTCATTTCTATTGGCTCAATATAAGAGTGAAAATGAGTTAGGTCATGTGTTTGTTCACGTCCTATTTTTTATTTGCTAACTTTTATTCCAAAAAAACTTTAATTACGACAATAATAGGTATTATAAACTGTCATATTAATACTAAATTATAATTGCCACAATGGCATAAAGTATCATTAGCAACATTCATCGATACATATGTATTACGCATTTATTATTAGCACTGTACATAATATTACTATGTAATTGATTTGAGGAAAATCAGTATCAATGTAACGATAGTAGAAACATAATCCCATGGGGAGAGAGAATCGAGTGTTCGAGCAATGTTCAGTTGTTGAGTAGTGAGGTTGTAGTGCCAGCGGCAGGGGGCGCTGGCGTCGCCAAGAGTTTATGATTTATCCCCCGACCGTGCCGATTGGGTCGTAAATCCCTCCCTATACAGACATATAACTCTCTCGTTAGCGTCTGTCGACGGTAAATTATTACTGTTTTAACAAGCGACATTGTACAAGAATTCCTCACGTTTTCTTCACAAAAAATGTTCCCTTCAATTTCGGTATGCGAGTCGATTTCTCGCGAGCTCTGAGTTTTGATTAACGAACACAAAAAGCCTTTGAGGAGTGTATTTTTTGGAAAGGAGCACCGTTGTTGCGTGATTTGAGATCAGCATTACAAATCTCTGTACTCTGTACTGGGTAACTGGCAACAGTACGCTTAACCTGAAATATAATAGATGCTATAATTCATTGCATTCATTAACCGACTTCGAAAAAAGAGGTTATCAAGTCTTCTGAATGTTTTCTTTATTATTAGTGCAACGATTTTTTGAGATTTGTAAACATTCTTCCTCATACATCGCGAGACGAAATACTGTTCTCTTGCAACTAGTGATTTTTCTCTGAACTTCCATTACTTTAGTTAGTTATTGGTACTGCCACTGAAACGAGCAAGCGAAGCTTAAAATAAGTTATCACAAAACTAAACTAATACTTATCACAAAATATGGTTTAATTGTTAGACCAGAACTTAAAAAATACCAAGTACGTTTTTGTTGTTCGAATTGTGTCTGCCATAATAATCAAACTGACAAAGTGTTACCAATGATAATTATCATTGGTAATGATAAAATCAACGTTACAATTTGAAGTTGACATTTTGTTTGTTTGTAGGTATGTGATGTTTGAACAACAAGAACCGACAATTGTTATTTTCATAGTTCTAGACTAATATTTAAACCACGATTTGTAATAAGACGGAATTGTACTATTTTTTTTACAAGATATACGGCTTACGCTTGACTACAACTTGCCTGATGGTAAGCAACGTTATAGACTAGGTTGCAAAACAATATTTCGTACTTACATCTAATTAACCAGTTAATTAATTATAGTGCAGTCAAGTGAATATCATTGGAAAGTTGACATAGCTGCTATGCATAATACCGCGGAATCACTCATGTTTACTTATATATCCACTAATTTATACTAGCATTCCAGTGGGTTACATACCCCAATTTACTGCTAATTATAATACCAAATATACGTATATCCACCTATACATATGTATGTACAGTAAAGTTCTGGCTCTAATTAATTAGTTTGAGAAACGATTTTTGCAATTTTATCTCTTAATGCTAATGTGAGGTGTAGGTTAGGTCAGAACATGTTTGGTATGTGATTTGACTTTGTAGGTTTAAATTCGGTACTTTATATCTTCTTCCTATTCATTGTGCTTCTGGAGTGCGATCGATTATCTTGAGGCTAACAGAAATTTGAGAGAAATTTTAATGACAACCACTATATTCTACAGTTAAACATTTCTTCTAACCCATGCTAACATCTGCCGATTTTACTTCGTTAATTTCTCATTTTACGAAAAAAACTGTATATACATAGTACTCGTACAAGCTAAATAGCTATCTAGTCAGGCACCTGTGGTAGGTTTGGTCTATTACTGCTTCTAGGTATACACTTATATACCCTGTACCCTCAAGTGGTGTTCGAAATATACCACTGCGTGGGAGCTTTGATTTATTCGATACTCTTGCAAAGTCACATATATTTAATAAAGGCCACTTCTAAAGGGCAATTATTGAAGTAAGCCTAAAGTTCAAATGTACAAGAATCAATCAAAATGAAATTATTTGTAGGAATTCGTAAATTATACCACAAAATACTTGAGTACTAATTGTACAGCACAAATTTTTGGAACCATACATACAAAATTTTTACCCAATTACCACAATATTACACACAAACAACTTGAATCACTAAACTTTTTAATAAGAAGTCAGATAGAAATGTAGAAGAGAGGTAACAAAATAGCAATACAGCTAAAGCACTATCTTCTTTTCAATATTGCGTTATAAAACAGTGTGAAGTGCCACTAGAGTTTATTGCGGATATTGAATGTGATCTGTGGACATTGACGTGAAATAGCGTAAGCAAGTGGCGTATAACACTTTCTTTCTCATATGCCAGCATTCCGGGCTGTCGCTCGGAGCCGGGCGGGGTGCGGAGTGCGGGATGCGGCGCATTCCACCTCGCATACTGTACCTATCTCATCATCACGCCCAATAAATGCCTCATAGCTCATAGAATTCAGACTCATATAAGCTAAATAGACGTGTTACTCGCAGCGCATGTGTTTTTTAATCGGTCCGTCAACAAGGTCGCGTGATAGGTCTAGATGCTGATTGGTTTACTCATGGAACGTATTGTGTCAGTATTCGTAGTAAACGTTGGAATCTGTATTTTGTGGTATAGAGGATATATAGTTTTGATTTTCCAAAGTACATAGATGTCGTATTAGAATTTGGTTGACAGTTTCTTATTTTTTTATTCAAAAGCAGAAATTGTAAAGCTCTGCAGTAATATGATCGTAACTCTAGGTCATGTTTTTTCTCGTTCACCATATCTGTTAGACTTATCATTCCTGTGTTATATAGATGGTTCTAGATTATGTTGTCTATGTTCTATGTACAGCTATACACAGCTATGTACAGATCGGGGCAAGTTCTTGTTCTCGTTATGAGGACAAGTTTGGGGCCGCGCGGCTCTCACATGTCTACGCCTATCTGATGTAGGCAGATGATATAAGTATGTATATACTGTATGTATTGTATACTGGGTTACTGATAACTTTAAGCTTTAGTAACACTATACAAGAAATTCTTCAAATAAACAAAACCAATATTACTAGTAGGCACAAGAAAATATAGATACGACTAGAAATGTTTCTATGCACATGTGTACTAATAAAAGCTATGCAAACATCTATCTGAAGTAAGAACTAAGTTGAACTAAATGGAGTGATTTATTAATTTGTTAGAATAATCTTTAGACTAACTCTTTTATGTATAACTTTTAGGAAAACAGTAGATTTGCACGAAATACTTCTTTGACAGAACATGAAATACAAATATGTACATCGGGGATATTTTCAAGTAATTTCTTACTTATTTGTCGTCTGTATAGTACATAGTAGCAGTAACTAACGCAGCTAGATGTGGATGTGGATGGCTAGAGCAGCAGATCGCGAGTTATGGAGGAAAATAGGAGAGGCCTATGTTCAGAAATGGACTCCTTAAAGGCTAAGAAAGAAGAAGAAGAAGAAGAGTAACTAACGGACGTCACTGCCTTCATCCTATATTTTGAGTTACCTTAACTGAATATTTAAACCACCACGTTTATCGTATAATGCCGGAAGTCAACCGCTACGCTCCATATATGTATTTATGTAACTTTATCTCTGGTATAGTGTATCTCCGCGGCTGTCATCAAAGCTAATACCTGTCAAAGATGTGCCTACTTTATACGAAGTGTTGAAAGAGGAAGTAGGGAGCTATCTTCCCCTCTTTTTAGAACATTCACGGAGTAAGCTGCATGCTACATTGAGAAGCAGAAATAGAAAACAATACATAAACTGTAAGGTTTACGATTTTACTTTCGTAGTAAGAACGGAGCCACTATGAAACTGTTTACTGATTTTCTTCTCCGGAATTACAATCTGTCGAGAATAACCCTATTTTCGTTTGTTAAAACTTAGAGAAAGTATCTAAATATGTTGAACGCCTTCTCGTACACGTTGCATATACGTTGTGTATTAATTAAATATAATTATCGTTTAAAAAAAGGTTAATACCATGACATACTATAATGTAGATTCAATACAGGTGTAGTTTATTATACAAATACAAATACAAATACAAATACAAATACAAATACAAATACAAATAATTTATTAATAAATGTCAATTTACAAGTCAATGTTATATAAATTTGTATAATTAATATTTACATTTTAAAAAACTCATCTACTGAGTAGATAGTGTTACTTAATAGTAACAATTTCAATTTTGTTTTGAATATATTGAAGGAAGCTGCATTCTTGATATTATCGGGCAAGTGATTATATAAAGTCGGTCCTCCTACATATACCGACTTCGACGACTTAACCAGTGAGTGTGTGGGTTGTACCAACTTATCCCTGTTCCTAGTTTGGTAGGGATGTGATTGTCCTGCGGTACTAAAACTTTCTTTATTTTTATGTACATACATACACATTTGATACACATATATGGCTGGTACCGTCAGAATGTTTAGTTCAGCGAAGTAGGCCCTCGCTGGTGTGTTCCACTTCGCTCCAACGATAGAGCGGATGGCACGTTTTTGTAGTATAAGAGGCCGCTCGCACTCAGCCGCATCACCCCACAGCTCTGTTCCATACGTGAGGATGGAGTGTATGGTGGCGAAGTAGCAGCTGAGCACGGCGTCGCGCGGGGCGGAGCTCGCCAGCCGCCTCAGCGCGTAGCATGCCGTGCTGAGGCGCGCGCACACGGCGTCTATGTGGCGCTCCCATGTCAAAGCGCGGTCCACATGGAACCCTAGCAGCTTCACACATGGTGTTTGCTGCAGTGTGGCGCCACCTACTCCGACTGACATGTCATGTTGTGGTTTGTTAGCAAGGTTGAAGTGGATGTAGCAAGTTTTGTCTACGTTTAGTGCAAACCCGTTTGCTACGAACCACTCTTGTAGTTGCTGCGCTACATCGGACAGGTTTTGTTTTAGTGCACCTAGACTTTCGGCAGTTACTAGGGCTGCCACGTCATCGGCGAACATATATACTTCAGCGTTTTTTATGGATCCAGGCAAATCATTCATTATAGATATTTTTTAAATAAAGTCACAAAATTTTAGAAGATACAATATCTCAGCTCTCGTGTATTGGTTTTACCGGGGCACTTAGCGAGGGTCCCGGGGGCAAACAAATTGAAAATCAATCGGCGACGGAGCGAGATACAATTAAAATGCATGAGCGGGCCGGATCTAGGGAGCCCGGAGTTACCGCCCGGAAACACAGTGGTGGCCGCAGGGTAACATAGGAGAGGCTGCAGTAACGCAGAGGACTGGGGGAGCTGTAGATGTATAGATAAGTAGGTTTTTTATTGCTTGGGTAAGAAGATAAAAATATCTGTTGCAATAAAAAAAAACTAGCATTGGATTGACACCGCAATAGTCTAAAATAAAGCACGTTTGACAACAACAAATCTTTGTAGCTGAATGTAATTGTCTGGAGTAGGCTGTAGCGGGTAAGGCATCGTCTGTGAATTTTTGAGTTGAAGTTGAACAAGATTCAATTCTTGTTTTAAGTTTGTCAGAAGATATCAATTTAATGTGGATTAAACTTAATTTATTGAAAATGTAACTCTCAGTTAATCTTGAGAGACCTTGGTAACGAATTCAAAGTAGCAAAATACGTACTTGTTCTCAAGTCCATCGTCCGCCTATAGAAGCCTCCGGGAGAAAAACAAAACAATTAGTATGACGGCTGAGTTTCTGCAGGAATTAGGTCAAATTATTGTTAGCGCTAGGAATGCCTCATTTTTGGGCCAATCACAGCGAGGCCTGACTCGATACTCATTCTAATGAGTAAGGAACTACGTAAATTGCATGACATTGTACTATTTATGACATATCTAAACATATGTTCGTAAAAATAACTCTATTTTATTAATTTTCAAAAAAAAATGAAATGGACAAATACATGGAACATGCATTTAAATTTGAACTTACCACCTAATTACAATTTTTATTATAAGTAAGTACAATTCAAAAATACACAAATATAATAAATTTTCAAAAATGTACCTTAAGAAATATTTCAATCGAAACCCATATAAAGAGTACGCGGTTGGTTTTGAACAAACTTGTTTATTGTTTTATATACTCCAAAGTACTAATAATTAAGTACTCATATATCCAGTATATACCGGTAGTTTGATAACAAGTAAGATACATCAGAAATCAGAACAGACAAACAGATAACGGTCCTTTAGTTAACGGTCGCCGTAGTCGAAATCGACTAGGAGAAACGTTTATTATATGATGATGATGATGATTATATAAAAATGACTTAAAAGACTGGAAAAAATATATTTACTTATATAACAACTGTTTTATCTAACCTTACATATAATAAATGGCATATATTTTAATTAATCTACATAGGTACAAACCTTATAATAAACTTAAAAAATAATAAATTAACAACTAAATAATCTAAAATATATATATATATAAAAAAAAATAGTAAAAAAAAAAGTAATAAGTTTACAGCCTGCTTTTGCTACTAACAGGCGCCTGTTTATTCATGCCTGCAAATTGATCCCCGCACAATTTTTGACGTCACATTCACTCGTAAATTGAAATCTATATATAGCATGCATATGTCTGTATGTATGTAGGTCACTATAATGAATACTGATCTTCCCCCAGCTATAATGAGGAGAGCCACCTTTTGTGCGTGTGAAAGGAATCAATGCGCCATTGTGGCGCGATTGGTTCCCGATGAGCGAGCATCAATGAATACACACTTCCGGGGAAAACCACTAGTGCTGTATTCTGTAGGTTCACTTGCATATTTTTTAAAGGTATTTTAAAAACAACATTTTCAAAAATATGTATAATTAACTAGGTATCACTTGCATTACTTATTTCACCTCTATAAGAGTGGCATTTCCAAAAATCCTTTTTTAGCGGATGCCTACGGCATTACATGCCAAACCTGCATGCCAAATATCAGCCCGATTCGATTCGTCCAACAGGTCTGTGCGTGGATAGGTCATTATGTCAGTCAGTCAGTCACCTTTGAGTTTTATATATTTAGAATGCTGAAATGATTAGTTTTATTTCAATACATAGATAGACGCAATAAAGTCATTAGGTTGATGCGGTAAATGTATCGTAGCGCGAATGGACTTAAATCTATAAACTACGAAAGAAATGAAAAAATAGAAACACCTACAATCAACTTCCAAAAATGCTAAAATACAGATTGAATCCACATTTGACATGAAAAAATATTACTAAAAATACTACACCTCATTAGTGTAGTTGATCCTTACAGGAAAACTATTTCTACACAATCCTTAATATTTATATAATGTACTCTATAGTTTAAACTTACATAATTATTTCACATCAACTATACGTTAGGCCGTGTTAATAATAGGTCTAAAATGAATGAATGATACCTATGAAATTGCCGTTTTTTTTTACATTTTAATTTGTAACTTTTACGTACGGCTATTTTTTTTCCAAATACAATTTTTATTGTATCAATTGTTGAATTATGTACTCTTTAGATAAAATATGTATAACTAGTGCATATTACTTATAGGGAAGTCATTGAAAACACCTCTTTCAGTGTGTCGTCGGTTTCACTACTTTAACTAGGTATATTTTTTATCATATACTCTGTTTTTGAGAATTTGATATACGCAGTGCATAGTTTATTTTCCATCTAACTACAGTTATCGATTGCATCTAAATCTGTTCAGACATTTCCAATTCAATCTCAATTTCGTCATACAAATCGGCAATTTCATAGGTAAAGACCTAATATATAAAAATTATAGCCACGTCTACCGTTATTTATAAAGTCAAAACTATTTCTATTCCAGTGCTCGTAGATGTAAGCTAAGCTATAATTGTAGCTACAATATTCCGAGATTATGTCAAAGGGCTCAAAAGCTCGTGAATACATTTGTAAGTACAAGGGTCAGAGTTTGTTTGTCTTGTTGTAACTTGCAGGGTCAACGAGATACTAGGTAATATTTACAAGCAAAATATTTAACTAAGCTTCTAATTTGCAGTTTGAAATTGTTAGTTGGACGATAGGACTTACAGATTAACATAAAATGATGAATTATATTGAAAATATCAGGTAAAGCCTTAACATAAAATTATGAATAATTTTTAACTAGTGGACGCCTTCGGCTTTTCTCGCATTATTTTGAGAAAAAAGTAGCCTATAACACTTTTAAGACCTCTTACTACCTACATACCAAAAATCATGACGATCTGTTCAGCCGTTTTTTCATGCGTGGTGGGAGCTCTTAGGAGTATAATAGGCTATTTTCTACCCAGAAATAATAAAATAAATAAATATTCCGGGACATTGCACACAGCGCCATCTAGCCCCACACTAAGCAAACGCTTGTGTCGTGAGTACTAGATAACGGATATAGAATACTTATATACTTTTCTTTTGTAAATACATACTTATTATACATACAAACGACCAGACTCAACACAAGTAATTATAAATTTTTAAATTTCTTAAATACTTGTGTCAAGCGGGAATCGAACCCGCAACTAAATAATGCAAGCAAAGCCACGGGCGTCCACTAGTATCAAGTAAAAGATTGAATTTGTTATAAATGAACTGAACTAAATGAATATAATTATATAGCAAGCAAATGATACCCGTAACCCTGCATAAGAGATCCATTCTGTTACCACGATAGAGTAATCTACATGCAGCCTACAGTAAATGAGAGCTGATTGTTTCCTCTAATTACCCCCCTCCTCCTGGGGCTAGCTAATGAGCCCCTTCCCCTCGCTAGGGGCCGGCTATGGAAATACACCGCACTGATGGGATTTTTTTCTTATATGTTAACGTGCAGGCTCCCGTGGCTAGTTTTATACAATTTATGTGAAGATGAGTAAGATAAGATATTGAATCAGGCGTTACTTTGCGGAAATCCATTGTTACTGAAACTCTGGAGAAATATATAGTGTTTTTCCGCTGCGACTGCTCCTTAACCGACATCAAACAACAAACTTGATGGTTTTTAAAAAAACACTACATATTTCTCCAGAGTTTCAGTAAGATGAGTAAGAATAAGATACAATATAAAATGAAAAACTGTATAAAGACAAGAATTTAAGAAAGGTTAAGTGATGTAACGTGTTAAATTGTAGGTATTCAAATAAAGAACTGTTCTCTAGTAAACCAGCCATTTAGTACATAGTCTTACCACGACATATATATAAAAAAAACACAAAAACTATGTAACTTGTGTAGTTTGCCCATATGATGATATGACCATATCAATTACAGAACCTTTTAAAAAGTATCTACATTAAAAACTCTAAACACGTTAAAGATACAGGTATCTAAATAAGACGTGTGTGATTTTCTGGAGGTGACCTATTTATTTAGATGTTCTGTTAAGTATAACTTTGAAGCAGTGAAGTATCAGTTTTTATGTTGCTTTGAGGCTTGTATAATTCACTCTCAAGTTTTATGTACACAGTTTGATATCACGGAGTTTCCCGCCTACAAAATTCCACCTTCCCCGTGAAGTAAGGTGATGAATCTTCATTATCTGCCTCACGTACATGCGTTTTTCCCAACAACTCGCTCCATTTGTCTAATTAATTTACATTCAAAGTTTGTCCGTTAAAACCTGCGACATTGAATAAATGGACTGGCCTAATCACTTCACATGCGCCCTGTAGTGGTGTAGTTACAAACTGTACTTTCTAATTAAAAATAATAGATTTTTTGTAATACATGGTTAGAATTATTATGTTTATTTATTCTTCATTAAAGCACCACCATTAAAATAACTGTTTTATTACTATTGTGCTTTAATCAGTAACCGTCTACCCTGTGCTATTCTAACTGTATTGATATTTTGAAATATATTAAAATGCATTGTTAATTACAGTACTATGTCTATAAATGAACCACCCTCCAGGCGCGTCTACACAAGTAACTGCTTGCTACGTCTAAACTGAGCAAAACACAGCTCGCTTTCGCTTTGAATACTAGATAAATTGCTTTCGTCTAAGCACAAGGTTCCTTCGTCATTGGATTCAATAGTATGTGGGTACATGTTGGTACATAATTGTACTTTATTTTGCTAATTATATTGAAGTTAAAATAGGCATACTAATACATACGTTATTTGTAGATATATGTACATATTATATTGTTAACGTCCCATACGAATATTTTTTCTTAAGATGAGTTAAGTGAATTAATGAATAATATGATAGTTGTTTACAATAAGAGGCGGGCTATGAAACGAAAACTTATCCCACGTAAAAAATCCCATGTTCAATATAAGAAAGTGATTATAAAATCAAACATATTGGGTCTAAATCCTCCCTGTAGCACACAGTATCTACTCCAAGTAAGTACTTTATGTAAGGTAAGAATTTACAATTTGGCGGAGGCATGTTTCAATTACGACAAAAATTACGCGTCACAAAAATGTTATGAAAAAAGTTTATCCGCCGACTTGCTTTTATTCGTTCAGAGCGGCTTCCGCACAGTTATGAGCTAACGAACAGAGCTTGTGTGCTTTAACCAAATGGTTAGTTACACTATTGGTTAGTTTTATTTACCATTAAAAAACAAATTTACAAACTAAACGCTACATTAAACTATAAACTTTAGTTTACATATTTTCAATAGCAAGTCTTAAAATGTTGCGTTATCGTGGTGGTAGCAAAAAGGCTAAATTACAAGGCACTACCGTATTTTTTTGTTACCAACAAGCATAAGGTCAAATAATCATAGCACATACAATGCTGTAATTAATAATTAAATAATATCTCACTCAGTCAACATCATTTCTATAAGCGCACTCTTAAGTTTTTGAGTAAAATCTATTGCATATCCATGTACAAACTCAGTTAAACAGAAACACAAGTCTAAAAGAAACGTTTCCTTTATTCAACATAATATATTTTCCCGTTTCGCATTTGGCTTACGGACGAATATAGCTAAATGGAAGTTACGATATACAGGGGGGCTCCAAACTGGCTTTATAAAAATGTATATTTAGCGAGCGGCAGGCAGTAGGTACAAGACATATAATTCAGGTTCAGGCGTTGAAAAATCCGTCGTTTCCTGCGCGCCTCCGCCTGTACCTACTTCGCGGGAACAAAAGATTTTCCACCAAGTTTTTTTTCCGTTTGCCGTTTGTCGTCGCGTTTAATCTCGCAGCGCTCTCGGCGCCACTTTCTACGAACAAAGAGGGTTTCTCTAATAAACCTGCGACCGTTGATAAAACGAGCGCCGAACTATATCCTCGAACTCGTTATAACTTTGTAAACAAAATTACCCCAAATTCTAGGCCTCTTGAATAAACAGAGTTTTTGTGCGGAGCTTTTAGCGGCTTATCGGGCGGATCTTTTTATCTTATCCAAATAAGACGGCTTAATATACACGCGTACGTACTTAATTTAGCTTACACATACATATTTACATACACAGCTTTACATGTGCCTAAGATGAATACGTAGGTAATCTGGTAGGTAGATTTGTTTGATGGGATCTGTAACTTAACACGATGAAGATTAAAATAAATCCGGCCCTAATGAGCCTGAACTCCAATTTCTACATCTTTTGTTTGGGTTTCCTAAGGTACCTGGAGAGATTTCACAAACATGATATAAAGTTACATTTAGGCAGTATGGTTCAGGTAGTATATATTCCTGGAGCGGAGTTAGTCCACAGTTGATTTGAACAAACATTGACAACCGTGATCTTGGGAGGGAGTTTGTTTAAACTTACTTATACTTTGGTTGGAGAAGGAAGTTTTGTGAAGCAAGAAGTAGGTGAGCGTGGAGCGACGGATGACTTGGAGTGTACTGACACCTGAACATAGAGGTTATACTGGTTTGTATGTATAAGGAAACTTAATACTTGTGCTTACATACAGTGGCAAGTAATGGATTAATGATTAAACAATTCAAATAACAGTAAAGTTGTAATGACAAAACGACAGCTTTCTTAACTCGCAAATTAGTTTTTCAATATTGCAAAAAATATTCTATTACAAAGTGTCGCAACTAGTATGCGTCTATTTAATTAAAAAACTCGTTTTTAACTAAATTATTTAAAAAATACAATTACTAGTAAGGAATTTTCAGCAAACAGAATCTCAATAAAAAACAAATGCTAGCCAACTCAATCCTCCGATCTAATTTCCACGGACTCCCAATGGCCTATGTTTAGACCCGTTAGATATTAGCCTACAGCTAGGGCTGGTCTGAGGGCTGGTATTCCCTTTAGAGGCGACACTGCGATGTTTCCGCGCTAATAAATTACACCCCGGCTAATGTAATGAAATTATTCACTCTCAGCTTGTGACATATCAATACAAAATCATAATCCATAGACGTCTCACTAAGGAGACAATAATAGTTTTAAGATAGACTCAACTATTCAGTATGATAATATGTATTAGGATGTTTGTTTTTATATTTATGTACATTATAACCATGATTGTTTGTGTTATTTATTTTATCTCTTCTATTTCTATTGTAAACCACGTCCTCCGTTATCCTTTATTCATTTCTCTCCATCCAATTGTTGCCTGGAAGAGGTCGCTTTTAGCGATATGCCGCCACTTGTGGCACTTGTAAAAGTTATTTTTAATATATTTCTTTGTATTTTATTTTTATTTCATAATAATATATAATAGAATATTCTATCTATCTATCTATCTATTCTAGGCAGATGTCTTCTCATATACCCATATTCCTCTTATCGATTGAGTGTGGCCAACTCTCGTGTCAGGAGTTTATTAAGCCGCTCTAAGGGCCTCTGACATGGCTTAACGACTGCCGTGATATAAAACAAATATAACTTAATGCTAAACTAACTTATACCTAACTTATACTTTAACTTATGTCTGAAAGCTAGATAAGGGTGTCTAGGTTAGATTGTCAATGAAGCTATATATACCTCATCCATATTTGCTCTCTCTCTTACACACACATTCACGTGCCATCAGTGCTTATTAAAAACAACGTAGCGACTTGATCCGTACTTATCTTATTTTACATGAATGTAAGAAAGCTAATTAAGAAGAAACCTTCCGAGTCCTTCCACAGGTTTGCTTTCAAGTTTTAATATGAATAACTTAGTAACAGTTAAGTTTAGCTTGATTATTATGTACTCGTTGTATGTCCGGCTATATCTATACTAATACTAGCTGTGCCTGCGACTTCGTTCGCGTGGAATAAGTTATTTTGGGCATAATCTCTTTCATACAAATATTTATTTATATCTTGAACCGTTTTCGCAGCGCACGCAACGGAAGCCCTCAAAGTTGAATAATTTTCCCCGTTTTTTCCACATTTTTCAATGTTTCTTCGCTCCTATTAAAATAAATCCAGTTTCATTGAACCTATTTTGATAAAACTCGCACAGTTTCCTAATTTGACAAATATGTTATCATTATCAATAACACTTCGGATTCCGTGAAATCTGTAAACATACATACCTACATAATGTAGATATATTATGCAAAATGTTCAGCACACGTTTTCGGAAGTCTAACTCTATCGTCACACTAAAATTTAATACAGTTGTAACGATATCAAAGACTTATCATATTGATAACTTAGGTTTTAAAAGTTAAAACTACCCTAATACTATGTATATGAAAGCTACATAATTAGGTAGGTACTATCTTTCTCTACGTCTGGTATAAATTATTGATCTGCTTGTGACTTATGCGCTAGGCTGAATTTTACAGAATTCAACACAATCCATTGAATTCAAGCAACACCCTTTAAGAACCCTTCTCTATTCAAGTGTTTAGTTCTTAGAATATTACAACCTTTAGTATTTTCGAAGGGACAAAGTTAAATCGCAGACATCAAAGCGATGATCAATAAAATAAAAATATGTTTAGTCTAAAGGTTTATATGCACATTCTGTATCTCAAATTTATCTTATTGTATTCTTTGTAAGTAAATTTGTAAGTATACGTGCCCGTAGCTATATTAAATTATAAAAAATGCAATACTAACAGTTCTTGAATGCTTAATATTTTTTATCTACACTAATGTTGTAACATTCTACTTATGTTTCCAATACTTGACTTATAATTACTACTGCTATAGCACACACAACAAAACACTCAATTTAAGCAATTTCACATGATGGTATAATATCCACATCGATATCGTAATAGCTCATTATAAAATCAATAAAGCGCGACCAACCTGATTGCAGGGTCAATCAGGTTGGTCGCGCTTTATAGATGGTTAGATTTTAATGGCGGCCAAATCACTGTGACAATACACGTACGCGTGAATTTAATGTTTCGCAATGTGTTTTGTTTTTTAAATACAAATTAAAAGTTAAAAATGGATAGCGAAGATGATATTTGTACGGCTCCGGATATTCTAGAATTGGCAACAAAAGTAACTCACAATATTTTGCCAGAAATATTTAGAAAATTTTATGAAAAATTAATTATTGTCAGCTTTTACTCTTGTTGTTTGATTAATTGTATTAGTGAATATAAAGTAGTGTATGCAACTGCATATACCTAACACGGGTATTAAAACACGAGTGTGAGTTTATGAAACGAGCGCAGCGAGTTTCATAATAGTAACGAGTGTTATTCTTCTATTATTCTAGTGTTAAACTTCATTATATGACAGTTGCATAAACTACTATTTCCACACTGAGTCGGGCATAATAAATGTTTTCTTTCTTCTTTCTTTTGTCCACTAGGTCACCTGAACTACAATGTTTTTTCTTCGGTCTTCAAATTCAGAGTAAATAGGGGTTATCTTGGCTAGCGTGATGCATCTAAGAAAACAGTGGAGCTTACCATCATGCAGGCTGTAGTTAAACGTAAGCCTATCACAATATTATATTGGATTTTGGCAAATCATTTTTTTTCAATCAAGAATTTTTTATTGTACACCAATAACAAAGGAACACAAGAATAAAGAAAATATGTAAACCATAGCATTGGGACAGAGGGCGGCCTTATCACTTAGTGATCTCTTCCAGGCAACCTAAGGCCTCCAGGCTTCGTTTTTTCTTCATAATTTTATTTATTGGGGCTTTGGCCAACACTGGCATGTCAGTCCCATCATACC
Organism: Macaria notata; assembly: GCA_927399415.1. Lineage (NCBI taxonomy): Eukaryota > Metazoa > Arthropoda > Insecta > Lepidoptera > Geometridae > Macaria > Macaria notata. The sequence goes on from OV656744.1 coordinate 2,610,538, forward strand.
TTATTTAAAGGTTTATGATACCTACCTACTAAATTAAAAGATAAAGTAGATTTGTTAACCTAAGCTATCAAAATATAACCTATGGAATTGTTTTGTTTATAGTGATCATATTTAACGTTTAAAACACTGCACAATAATCTGAAGACGCAAGATGGTATATAAAGTGGCACAGTAATCCCCTCTTACTCTCCACGCCTCGTCTCAGGATGCTGTTACATGAAACGCTGGTTATCGTTTATTCTGAGGCAGCCGGGAATACCTCCCTGCCACTAACGCTAATACCACATACCTAGCTTCAAACATATCCTCGCTAATAGACTCCTTATAATGGCTAAATAAGTCAACCTCACAGCAAACCGTTATAAACTGATAGTGAAATTATGTTTATTGGTTTGTTTGTTCCGCTTTGACGTTGCAACGGAACAACACATTTCTTCTAAACTACCACCATATCAGAAATATCCATCCACTATTCATCTATTAAGCAGTATCGCGTTTATTAACCCCTTCGACAAGTATTAAGGCAATCTATTGTATATAAAACTCAAAGGTGACTGACTGATTGTCTGACTGACTGATATAGTGATCTATCAATGCACAGCCCAAACCACTGGACGGATTGGGCTGAAATTTGGCATGCAGGTAGATGTTATAACGTAGGCATCCGCTAAGAAAGGATTTTTAGAAACGCCGCTTTTGGAGGGGTGTAATAGGAGATGCAAGTTTTACTTCTTAATGCGAGCGAAGCCGCGAGCACCCACTAGTGTTACATACTTTCAAGATCTTTTACTATAACTATACCACATATCACGATTATCCGTTGGAATACGATAATGGATCAGTCAGAGCAACATTAATATTCAAAGTCAAAGTCAAATCATTTATTGTACTGTTATTTCAATAAAATACTATATTGTTACTCTTATATAAATAAATGTTGGATTTAGATGTATCTAGACTATTTTGCCAATGCCTCGCTCATACCTACCTGTGTAGGGGGACGTGCGGCACTAAGCCTGGGTTACAGCCGTCTAGAACGTCCCTCCACATAACACAATATACTGCTCTTAAAGTACATTTTGTAGCCTAATACAGAACACAGATTCTTCATCGTAAGTACCATTAAAAGGAAGGCTTTTCTTTATGTTCCCTTTTAAAAATCGCTAGAAGAATATAATAGTCATTTTATTCAGTTGGATGGATTACAATTAAATAAACTTGATCTTATCCCTGCCCGATTGGTTGCCTGGAAGAGATCGCTTTTAGCGATAAGGTCGCCAGTTAAGACACTAGGCTTAAGTTTTAATATTATTTTTGTAAATTTCTGTATTGTGCTGGTGTTTTAATAAAGTGTATATCTATCTATCTATCTAAACTTACTGACAGTGGCTTTATTTAAACTAATATTTGGTTTGAATAAAGCCATAAAAGTTGCAGGTAATATTGATTTATTGCTGTGACATAATAAACACATATTGAAATTTGGAATTTTGAAATCAAATATGACCAACGAACCACAATAGTTTGTTCTATTCTGTTGTATTATATTCCATAAGCATAAACAAGACGAAATTGTAAATGAATTGAACATTATTTGGTCAGGTTTATCGAACATCGCTACATACATACATACACACGTACGGGCGCTCGCCGCATTATGCTATACATGTATATACGTATATATATCTACTTATACTGTGTCTTATTATGAGGTTAGAATTTCAATATAATTAAGTATATTATAATGCCTAACAAAAATGATGTGGGAGTAGATGCACTTGCGCTTCAGGCTCTTATGAGTAATGAGACCTTTTTTTTTTTTTTTTTTTTTTTTTTTTCGTGGAGGAAATGCATTTACGCATCCCCGCACTCTCCCCGGGGGGGGGGGGGGGGGGGGGGGGGGGGGCGGCGGGGTATGTCGGGCTCAGAGCTAATGGGACTCCACTACCGACTAAAACCTACCACGATGTCCCTTCACCTCGGCAAGGACGGGTTTCGCGGGCAAGCGAGCAATACTCCTCCGCAATTCCCGTCCCAACCGCAGTCCACTGTCCAGGTGGACCCGCCTCAGGAGGACAACCTCCCTCTTACTGCGCGAGCGATGCCCAGGGACATCCAGGCATCGACTCCTCGGGAGGCCCTTATCTCTGCTAGGGGGTATGGGATGCCCCCGCATCCCACGCCCCAGGGCCTCCTAGTGGAGACGGAGCCCGAGCGCGAGCGGCTCGCCTCCGTGTCCTTCTTCTGCGGATCGGATGAGCGGCAGGATTCACCTCCCGCTCCCGCTCCTCGGCCTCCCTTTGCGACACCACCGTCTCGCAAAAGGAGGCCACCGCGTGCCATGACCTCTCGTCGTCAGCCATCTCTCGCAAGATGGTCGACAAGGAGAGGTCTGTCCCTACTACCGCGATTAGAGATAATCGCGGTCCGAGCTCCGCCGGACATGTCTCGAGAACGTGCTGCGCGGTATCTTCCACGCAGCCGCACCGATGACACACCGGGGTTGGCTCCCTACCGATTCTGTGCAGGTACCTCCCGAAGCATCCGTGCCCCGTGAGTACCTGCGTCAACCGGAAGGTGAGCGCGCCATGCTTCCGTTCCACCCAATTCCTTAGGACAGGCCGTATGGCCTCAAGGAAACGGGTGGCTCCCTGGCCTCGTCGTGTGGACCTAGCGAGGATACCATCCTGCCAAGCCCCCACGGCTGCGCGTTTTGCGCCCTTCCTCCAGCGCTCCACCTCCTCGTGGAGTGGTAACAGGCTTTGCTGACGCGCTTGAGAGCGGCGCCAGTAAACCTGCGCCAAGACGCCAGCCTCAAGGTCCCACGGGAGGGACCCTGCAAGTATGCAGGCCACCTCATGTGAGAGGGTGCGATACCCTCTGCACATTCGGATGGCCATACTCCTCTGGGGCCCGCGCAGCAGGGCGCGCTCTTTTGTGGAGATGGACCCGGCCCATATTGGGGCTCCATATAGTGCCATGGAGCGCACAACCGCCATGTAAAGGCTGCGGCAAGTAACCCCACCGCCTCCTATGTTAGGCAGCAAGTGATTCAGGGCCGCAGTCACACCAATCAACTTCGGGGACATCCTCCTGAAGTGCTCTTCGAACCTCCATCGCCCATCAAGTACGATGCCGAGGTACTTCAGCGAAGTACCGACGGGGATGGAGGTTCCTCCTACAACTATCCGTGAGCCTGTAGGTGGCGCCCGACGTCCGTGAAAGCAAATTGCTTCAGACTTGTGGAGCGCCACCCGCAGCCCCAACCTTCTTATCCTGTTCACTACTGTGGCTACTGCGGCCGTTGCCGACAGCAGCGCCTCGTCAACGCTCGTCCCGCGGGCAGTGACCAGCGTGTCGTCAGCGTAGCAAACTACACCGACGCCAGGACGGTCCGGTACCCGGAGGACCCAGTCGTACCCTATATTCCACAGGAGTGGACCCAGCGCAGACCCCTGTGGAACTCCGCACGACATGCGGCTCCTTTCCTCTCCTTGCATCGTCGGGTAGACTACCTCCCTACCAGAGAGATAGTCCCCGACGAGGCGCTGGATGAGTAATGAGACCTACTGCAAGGTGCAAACACAACACAGTTACAGATAATAAAAGATTTTGTATCGTTAAGATATATGTATTGTATTTACCTAGATGTAATAGTTTTTGGCCCAATAAAAGCTTTTGTATTTGTATTTATATACTGATGTGGCAGCAAGACGAGATATAAACTGATAAGTAAAAACTAACAATAAACTGGTGCCAGCATACTTATGTAAGTATATCGGTCATTTACGCGCGTCAAATTTACTTAGAACTGCTTAAACCACAGAAAAAATAACTGAAGGGGGTTTTAAGATTACATCGTTCATATTCTGACTGTCTAAAGTCTCGCCACTGAGTAATGAAACTGGCTATTATTAAATAAATCTACTTGACAATCTCGGTATCTGGGGGTCAGTGTAATATTTTTCTACAAATTTTCATAAGTGATAGAGAAAAAGACGTTGATAATTAAAACCTTTGCATGAAACACATTAATTAGTTACCTTAAACAGTGAGCGTGTATAGGTACTGTGTTACCGACGCGTTCAATATGCAAATCCTTTAACAAAATGGTCAGAGTGGACCTAATTTAAACGTTATGTAAATATACGGGTACATAATAATTAACCTACTTTAAAGGTAACACCTATAGCTAACTTGGAATAGTTATTTTAACGTTGTTTGAGTTTAATAGATGTTTCGATACGTTTCTAGTTTTTGATGGTTTTTTTACTAAGAAGGTACATTTTGTTAAGTATGCGCTACTTGAAGAAATCGAAATACAATAGAAGGCGACGAAGTAACCTTTTGCGTAAAAATGATGCACGTGTTTTAATGCCTGCTATCAGACAGATACTTTATCGCAGACTTTGTATAAGAATCTAAAGTCCATTTACTGATAAGTTTTTGGTTACACTCGCAAGAAGCTTGATTTACAGTCTACAGTGCACTAGTGAGCATGAGCAATTAACAAGAACAAACAATATCTAACTCTGTTTTAATGCAACTTTACGATGCTGTATGGAACCCCGGGATCCGTCCGGTCGGTCGGAGAATACCGGTTTATCCCGGGCCGACTTCGACCCGCTCCCGGCGAAGTATAGACAATGTAGTCCTGAGACTCTTAACTACGTATGTGTTTACATAATATATTTATATATATTCAAATAGTCACATTTAGTAAAAAAAGCATATGAATGTACGGACTAATTTGCGTCCAAACCGTTCATAGATAGTCCAATTTAGCATTTACTAATAAAAAATGGTATACTAACATAACTGACGAATATGTAAACGTTAAAAACTGTTTGAAATATTATTCTTATTATGAGCCTATCCTGGATAGTATCTTTGCACGAGCCATTATAAATAACATCTACTAAAAAAAACTGCGCCAAAATAAGTTAGGAAGTTTTAAAAACCTAAGCGTACATACATACAGAAGCGACTCTGCTTTATACTATGTAGTAATGATACTAACATGCTTCGTTATAAAGGATGGAATATGTTTCATGCATTTCTTACAACAATGAAGCGTCTATTCCATAAATGTTATACAATTGCGGGCAGCATATCGCAGTTTATACTCGCCCGCGGCTCGGAGCGAGCTACGTCGGAACGGCTCATAAACATGTCTGCGGAGTATATGTAGCTCTCGAATAAACCAAGAATTGAGAACAGAGCACATTCCTGCAGTAAACCCACACATTATAACCGATAACAGAGTCATTCCGCTATAAAGTTTATGTGAGGATCTGATGAAGACAGTTTTCTAACCGCTCAAGGGGGTGAATGACATGGTTTAGCAATTGTCGACAAACAGGTGGAGTTTGCAATTCGTTTGTAAAGACCACAGTAACAAAGGTGCGACGCGACAAAACAAATTCAGGTAAAACAATGACAATCGATGGCTCTGTGCGTTACTGCGTTTCCTTTGTTTTGTTGTCACATGCTGCAGAAATGAAAATACTACCACATCGTTGATCCTCTATGTAACCAACAAATCATGATATTGATATCATGATTTGTAAATTGTGAACGAGTGCCGCTGTCTGTTTATCCCCTAGAACTTTTATTACAAGATCTCTGTTACGAAATCGTCATTAATGCACACAGCTTGTAGACCAAGCGGGCTAATTCTTACAACGATAATGTGCTGGTAGCAAGTTTGAAGCACTCTCCTGCGAGGTGTTGTGAGCTCCCGGACATTAGGTACGCTAACTCGGCCAAATGAAGATTACCACTACTGGTTGCAGTTGCCAAACGCCTGTTTGTAGGAGATAGTTATTAAACCGCAGTGTTATGCGTATGTAGTCTTATAAAAGTGTCGCAGTAGCAGTTTTTTTATAATTCTTTGTCAAGCGTTTTCAAAATTCACACATTTCTTGCGCTGAATAAAGAAACGGCACCTAGTAACTCTTTATATAACAAAAACGGACTCGTAACCTTTTAAAGCTTGATATTTTCTAATTTGTGGTGTTATAAAACTGTAATAAAATCATAATTCTGTATACCTAAAGGAATAATTCAGATATTTAGTACCATGTTACAACATCATCGCACGCAACAAAAATAATTAGTTACAGGTTATTTTGTATTTTTACTGCATTATAAAAAAATACACTCACATATCAGAAATGAAGATAGTACCTACATTATTTCAATTATAAAAATATTGAATAAAGCATTAGACGTGTATTTCCTATGGGTCTTAGATAGATAAACACCGATCGTGATGTGAAAAGAATTGTAAAATTAGTGCTACGGAGTGAACTTGGCACTCCGCCACAAGCACGGATTTACCCTAATTTGTAGAGTTGGCACCCCGGGGCTCTCCTCGGGGACAGGTGCCTAGCTCCTACGCTCCTACCTACTATTACTGGTATCTACTGGAAATACTAAACTTAGTTTGTTTTTCTCAGTCTCAGTCTCAACCAGGTGTGAAGGTAAACACCTTCACAAATGTACGATGTTTATTTAACCCCCACTTCCCCCTCCCGCGGTCCCTGTGTGGCGACAGCTGGTAAGTTCCCAACACACTCCACTCAAGGCGCGACTTCAAAGCACGAAACTTTAAACTCCATTCTGTTCGCTCTCTGTTGACTTACCAAACAAAACATTTCAAAAATTTCGCCACATTCTCTGCTTTATTAAAGTAAACAAGTTTGCCGAACTCTGATGTTAGGGGTTTTTAAATCTCCCTAGGGGCTTTACCTTTACTTAGCTGCAGTACGATAACAAACAGCTAAGTCTCCGAATTAGCATATTGTCTAAACTATGCAAAAGTAAAAGAGTAAATTTTACTTTTGGCCACGAATCCAAAACCTTACCGGCTTAGTTCTACTTGGGTAATCAAAAATCATGTACAAGAACTAATATATAGTTAAACCTAAGGATTTTCATCCCCTTGAACCACAGTTTTTTTTACTTATGTAGATTCTTAATACTCACTTCTCAGCGTCAGCTCCTTGAGATATTTCTTCTTTTTCTTATTGCCGTAAACTTAACCAAAAACTGTCAGAATGAAAATATTTAGAAAATATTTATTTCATGTAACAAATTCACACTGTGAAAAATATTATTCTGGGGAAAGTTTCTAACAATGTCTTGGCATATACAGCTCACAGACTGGCCAACAATATACCACAGGACGCTTTGTAAAGCGGTATCTGTATAGCAGACTATGCTTTGCTTCTGAATCTCCATTTAATATTTCTCCCACATACAGCGGTTATCGCGACATGGAGCGGTTCACTCATAACTCGCTGCCTCCTGCAAAGAACACTGTCACATAATGTTTATGTTAATTCCACTAAACAACCGCCGGAGGTATCCCTGCTACGCACCTGTATTAAATAGGATTCATGATCCAATTACAACATTCTATTCAGCTTTAAACTTTATGTCAAGGCATAGAATGATCATTTTCCCGTGCGCGATGATTCTCGCTGTACCGTGGAAGGTTGGCACCTAAATGATGTATGTCTCAAACATCCGCGGGCACATAACGCTAATATTTTAATTGCCTGAAAATACCCGTTTATCGCAGAATTGTTAAATCCCGCAACAAACACGGGATTAACAGGATTAACGGGATTAAGTCTGGAAAGTTTTCCACAAATCTATAGCTGCGTTAAACTTTGAAAAATGTTTTCAATCCGTCTTAGCGAGTATTAATCGCTACGTAGATGTGCTCTTAGTGAAAGTTTTTCGAGATAATTATCAGCTGAGAGGTATGAATAGGGATCAACGACATAAAACCAATAAACAGCAGACTAATTGAAGCAAAGAAAATTTAAATACATCTTCTATTTCAGTACAGTTTCGTTCGCATGACGTCGAGATAAAAATAATCTAAACTGTCTCAATACCACATCGTCGCACTAATGCTAAAGACGGGAAGGTAAACCAACCCAACACTCACATTATACAGTAAATAAATAAATAAATATTTCAGGACATATCAGATAGCGCCATCTAGCCCCATACTAAACTTACGCTTGTATCATGGGTACTAGATAACGGATATAATACATAATATAGGTACTTTTGTTTGGTAAATACATACTTATTATACAGTGGTAAGATGTATTAACCAGATATACAATTACCACGTAATAGATAAAGACGTTGCTTTATAATTTTCTTTGATTTGATTTACATTGTAACGTGTCTTATAAAGTAGTTTCGTACTCCTCAATATATTAAGAAACGATTTATTCAGATTAATGCTCATAACACTAATTAGAAGTGTTTCTTTATTTCGTCTGTGCCTAAGCATTGAGCAATATGAATAGGTGGAGGTGGGGGTCGCCAGTGGCGCCCTCCACTACACCTTGAAGCAATTACTCGATATGAAAATATTTGCGCGACAACACGCCGCCGCGACCTGCCACAGCTAGCGGGGCGAGGAGTTAGTAAACGATACATATAATAAAAAATGGGCTCTTAGGTTAATTAATAAACAAAAATTTCAACTAAAGATGCTAAGAAACAAATTACCGACCTTTGAATATTGTTTAAAACTGCTTTTCTTAAATAAATCTAGGCCACAGAAGCTTTTGTTTGGTTTTGCGAGCTTTGTATGGCCCAAGGATGACCATACTATATGTAATTATAAGAATTTTAAAAGTTGTCTACATAATATTGTTTGTAGCATAAAAGTCACCGCCTGTAATAAATTGAAAAATACATTGAATTACCGGAATTTCTAAAAATACAATGTATTTGTAATTTTGTTTTGTGTCATCAATAATATGTATATCTAAGTTTTACAATTATTGTATGCAAAGTATATATTTATTTCAATATATTTATTTCCAAATAATAATTAAAAAAAAACATTATATATACATCATAAAAAAAAAACTAATCTACATTTTCAAAAGGTAATGATATAATATAATGTTTATTTTTTTATTATTATCTAAGTTTAGTTAATGATGTTCTTTTTCTGTATTTATGTATCATTCCAAGAAGAGCCAATTAGTTTAAGCTCTATGTCTGCAATAGTGAGGCGCATCGACCCGGCGCCCGAGCGCCCTTGCAGCCGACATAGTACAGAAAAAGTATAATACATTTTTAATTAATTAACTCTTTACACAGTCGAAACTATATAAAATAATGAACATATAGTAATGAAAATGTGTCATATCCGTTTCATGTGTTAGTCTGACTCTGTCAATAATTTTAAAAATTTTCAAATACAATAAATCCACACAGTTCGATTAGCACTCCTGAAAATAAGCAACCTAATAAAATAATTCTTTGATAAATTTTCTGTTTCTTTCAAACTGATCCATTTCAATACAAAACGATCCACTCAGGCCAGTCTTTTACAGTTATATGTCGTAACCTGCTGCAGCCATTATATTAGTTAGCGCATCTCCACTCCGCTTTGTTCGTCTAAATTAAACACAAATACGACATTGTTTGTCGAAAGCTTACAGGCAGTGTAATTGTCTAATACGAACTCCTTTGCTTGAGCAAATAATCTTTTAATGAGTTACGCGAACTCCATAATTTTGCGTTCAAAGTTGCTAATTATTTTTGCAATAATGTAAATGAAACGTAAACTTGGTAATGAGAGATATTGGTACAATTTTGGTAATGATTCCAAAGTCCAAAGTCAGAAATCTGACAAAACAGTCCAGCATAAAATAACTTGTTCGTTGGCAATGTGTTTGGGTGTCCATAACCGTGACGCATTAATTTTGCGTTCCAAAATCAATTTCATTCGAATCATTAACCGTTGCCAAAAACAAATGAATTCAGCGAGCGTTAACTGGACGGAAATAATTCGTGAATCGTGTAACAGTCGAACGCGTGCAGTGAATATGGTGGTCGCACGTCGCAACGGCACGCTTTGGGAACGCACAGGCACGCTCTGAAAACGCACAGGCACGGTGCGGAACCGCGCCGGCAAGCGACTGGACTGTACGTTACCATTGTATGTAGCCAATTGTGAACCTGCAACTACTAACTTACTGCGGTATTAAATTATTATACTACTCAGATAATTTTCAATTCAAATGTTTCGAAATATTGAAGCAATATCCAACCGACACGATAGTTTGGAGACGCTTTTTACGTGTTGTTGTGGATACTTACCAGTTTGAATGTGAAATAACTTTTAAAATGTATAGAAAAATTACATGACGAGTTTATGAATAATACAGTCAAAGCAGACACCCAAAAATTAGAAATAACTACTTTACTTGATCGTTAGGTAAATTCATGGATCACTCATATAACAGACAAATATAATTTGTACGCTACAAATCCTATTATCATAGGCTCCACAAAGTGCGGTGAGCGCTGATCCGTGTGCTTTATATGTATATGATGCATAACACACCAGTTTACCAAAATTGGTCAAAACTTACGGTTTCCACACCATCTTCTTCTTCTTCTTATCGAATGAGAGTGGCCAACTCTGGTGTCGAGAGTAAAACAAGCCGCCCTAAGGACCTCTGACATGGCTTAACGACTGCCGTACTAGACAAACAGCCGGGACCTACAATTTAACGTGTCATCCGACCCACGGAAGCGTCCAAAATAGTATGCCACTTTTCGGTCACCCATCCAAGGATACACACCGAAAACACACCATCGTTTTGTACAAACAACTGCCCCCTAAGACAAGAAGCGTAATTTAGTGAGCGTATTTACGCATACTTATGGAATAGAAACCAATGTACGAGTACTTGTCTAAGGTGGCTGGACTCATAATTTTATGCTAAGTCAAATCAGAGACATTGGTTGCGTCACTCACTCGGTCAATAAAAATTTAAGTAAAATTTTACACTGTCATGCAATGCATAGACCACACATTGCTCACACACAAATGTATGTGTCACAAATGCTGTTATCACAGGCTTCACAAAGTGCGGTGAGCGCTGATCCGTGTGCTTTATTCATCGGGCGTACATTACGTTGATCTCATCTCACTTGCAAACTAGCGGCACCCACGGTGTAACTGCATGAAAAATAGATAAATACACGATTAAATTGCACTTGTAAACACTTTATTTGAATGCAATCGAGAGAAAGTTAATCGGTTTCTTCTAGACAAACAATATTGTAATATGCGAGTAAGGCGAATTGTAGTCAAATTAAACAAAGTGCCTTAATTGGCCTTTATCGCTTAAAGCAATCTCTTCAAGGTAAACAATCTGGTAGGGATCAGACGCAAGTATAATCGTAGCCAAGTATGTGAGTTGGTAGTAAGTAGCTATTTAAACCTTTTTTTTATTTACCATATCAATAAATTTCATATACATTTAATTTGAACAAAAAAATAATAGTAAAGGCAGCAAAGTTTATAATACTACTATAAGCTTTACACCAATATAATAAACGATATGGTGCAATATACATGTAAAACACTAGAACCAAACACTAAATATGAATGTTCAGTGTTAACGCGGCCGGATATTAGGAGTAACGGTTACATCCGCATTACCGTTAGTGCGGACAGCGGTCGTTATAACGACAGCCGTTATAACGGCGTTACACTAACGCCGCTACTCGTTAGGTTTCATCGCACGAGCGAACCGCGTTTTATGATTTGGTTGAATGGTATTATATGTTGTTAGCACTAATATTTTAAAGTAAGAGTATTTGAGTACATACTTAAAAATTGTTACTTTGTGTAAGTTATATTGAGAGTGACCTTGTTCAGTGTAAATTTTTAAGCAGAATAGCTATTTTATTATTGATTTAATGCATGGACTTAAAATTTTGTGAATTAAATAGCCTTAATAATAGTTTAAAATCGATGATAGTCGTCAAATATATTTTTAAAGCTATAGTTATTGTGGGCGTTGCTCCTGAAAAAAGCAAATAATTTAAGCAGTCACACAAACTGGCTCACATGTAATCTTACAACTTACATGTTAGAGCCGAGAGTGTGTAGTGTACCATTTCTTGCACTCTAGATTACATTCAAATAGTTCCTGCAAATGCGCTTAAAGCTTAGTACAGTGAACTAACGTTCTTGAAACAAAACCTGAAAAATGGCAATGTTAATTTACATCTATTATGTTTTTAATAAAATATAAATTATTGGATCAATTTTATGTTCTCAGTTATACCTACTTTTAATATTTAATGTAATTTTTATAAAGATTATGTCTTAATTTTTTTATAATTTTAAATTCGGGTGTACGGACTGTAGAAGCAGGCTGGTACCAACTATGGGACATAATCCGACTGATGATGATAAAGATGAACATTAATCAAATTTTCTCTCAAATTCAATGATAGTAAAATTACTATTCAATAATATATATTATTATATACTGCAAACCAGGAATTATTGGCGTGAAAGGGAGACATCAAATGAAAAAATGATGATGATAAATATATTTACTGCAAAACAAGAATATGTAAGATTCGTGTAAATCAAGCCTAGTAAAAAGACACAGGAAGTACTGCGAGGGAAAAGGGGCGGAGGGGAGGTGCGGAGGAGGAGAGGAGGGGGGTGTACGTTTTTTTTTTTTTTTTTTTTTAACTTGAACGGGTTTGCACTTGACCATAGTTTACCTGATAGCAAGTAAGGCTATGGCCTAAGATGGAGCGTGCTTACCCGATAAGAACCGATTCACTCTCGCTTTGAAGATCGCTGGATTATAGTGCGTGGGGAACAGAGAGCCAGGCAGGGAGTTCCACAACCTAGCGGTACGAACAATAAAGGTGGAAGCGTACCGTTTCGTGCGGGTCTTAGGAACTTCCACCATAAACCGGTGTCGTCCTGCCGTACCTCTACTCGTCCGGTGAAAGAAGGGACAAACAAGTGCACTTTGCACTGCATTTCTATATACGGAGCCCCTGGGAGCGGGCGTTTATACTGACAGGAACTAGTCGAGATACCACTATGTAACTTAGCTATTGTGGCTTTCAACTCTAACACATAGAAACAGAAAGGTATTTTTACCAAGTTTTTAAGAGTAAAAGTTATTTTATTTCGTGAGTCGGGTGTTGTATCTGTATGAAGCCAAGCATTATTTTTAATAATTAAATGTTTAATGTGTAACGCTCACAATAGTTTTTTGTAAAAGGCTTGTTTTAAATCTCACGACTATTCGATAAAAGTTTCATATAAAAAAAAAATTACATGCTTTTAAATTTATTTTAAAACTATTTCTACTCAATGAATACAAAATTCAATTTTGAAGCTGTAACAAGATTATATTGCTATATTGCTATCAATAATTAAACTAATAATGTATTTGTGTTAAACTGAAATATCAAACTCTCTATTAAAATGAATTTGATACGTTACGTTTGAGTTAACCCTTCTCATACTAACTTACTTATAGAATAGAATATCACTTTAATGTACACCAAAAGACAGAAATTACACAATAGGAAATATACATAAATATAAGTGCTGCACATTGGGCGGCCTTATCGCCTTAGGCGATTTCTTATTACTTATTTATATATTATAAAAATATTACTTCATACAAGTACGATGTAACTACATATAAAATACGTATATAGAATCAAGCTCAAGCAGGAAAGGAAGCACTATTATAATATATTTCCGGCGCCCCGTGGGCCTCCGGTCCCGTTGGGTCGGTCGCAGGCTTGAGGACTGAATAGGTAGTTATATCTACAATAATTTCAGTAATTTTCACTCATTGGATACACGACCATAGATTTTCAAATGAAATTTTGCCACAAACTCACCTATTTAGTTTTAAATATGAATTAACAATTGATTAATTTTTGTTGAGTCTGGTCGTTTGTATGTATAATAAGTATGTATTTACAAAAGAAAAAGAATATAAGTATTATATCCGTTATCTATTACCCACGACACAAGCGTTTGCTTAGTGTGGGGCTAAATGGCGCTGTGTGCAATGTCCCGGAATATTTATTAATAAATTATTTGTTTTCCCGCAATACGTGGATACAATAATCGCCTTTTGATTCTAGTTCACAAATAAGTCTTAAAAATAAAATAGTAAATTAGTTCTTAAAAGTCACCTCACTCTTGTGACTGCAAATTCTAAATTGCCAATATACCTATAATTTCTGATTAGTGGTTTGTTGACAAAGAAACAGCTGATAACCTAACATGTGAACCAATCTTCGTAATTTTTTTGTTATTAAATATAGCAACAAATATGATCATTTATTATCATTACATACAAAATATAAACAAACATATTATCTGACTTTAGTTTGTCATGTCACCAAATAAGTCTACGCCAATCACTTACATAACATCGTAGGCCTGCTACGAAATCTCGTAGACACCTACGCCGTAGCACATAGCTACAGAGTCTCGACATATTGTGAGGTATAGATATAGACATCTCCACATTAGGTACTTTGTGAGTCCCGACTTCTAAGATATGTCACCGAAGTGAGACATTTTCATCAAAAGGGAAATATCACACTAGGGAGAGTAAAAAATAACATCGCGCATAAATTGTACCCGACAAAGGTGCTTTGTTCTACTACGAGCACAATTTTCTCAGACGCACAAATTATTTATATCGTGAACTAAAACGGCTGCTTCATAAATACACGTCTTACCCTCTTTGATTTAAAGACGTTATTGCTTTGATGGATGAACCAATTATTGCCCTTATAGATTGGTCATGATTTTTACTGTTGAGAGAAAATGTATTTCATTTTGTAAGATTGTGCTAAATATAAAGACAGAGCTAAACAAATAAAGCTTCGTTAAAGTAACTGAAATCAAACGAATATATATGTAAAAGCAATAGTTAGTTGGTTTGTAAGTATTTATTTATTCTTCATACCACTATGTGGTAACGCACCATCGTGTATGTAGTGAAAAGAATATACCATAATAAGCTAGATTATATTAAGAAATCTACATTATTGTCGGTTTGTGGGCGTTTGTATGTTTTTAAAAAAACAGACATAAAAATAATGTTGATTTTGAGTATGAATTTTACATAGTTTGAATTATGATACGATATTTTTTTAATTCACAATATGGGGCATAGCTGCGATTAATTAAACGAGACTCTCGGAGAAATATATGTGTGTATTTGTATTGTATGTCTATTACTAGTCAAATACAGAAGGCTGTGTAGCGTAGGTTGTATAAAGAGAGAGTTCGGTATCCATTTACCCAGCTCCGTAACGGCGTTATCTCGGAGCTTAAGGAGCTTTCTTTTGAACGTCGTTATGTAACGACACTACAGCCTGAGCGCTCGTTGTTACAGTGAGCTTTACAACGCTTTAATGTTATGTTAGAAATCTGATTTTTACATAATAGGAACTTTTTGAAGGTTACAAATTATAAAATTTAGTTTGCATTTTACATTGTACAAACAAGGTTTGCATTTTACAATGTTTATTTATATTTACGTAAACAAATAATGACCAAATATACCTATAAAGTAAAAAAAACTGCTTGAGAATATTGCATCTACATGTAACCTTATACTTTAAAAGTACATATGTATACTAAAATGTACTTTGAGTTTGTTGCAGTATTGTGCCAGCAAGAGTTGAAAGCCAATGTTTTGGTAAAATAAATAGCCATTGAAACATCTTATAGACAAGGCTTTAAAACCCAAATTTCGATGTTCAAAAATGAGACAAACGTGTTGCTTACCATAACAAACGTCCTACCTGTTACGTACGAGCATATCCATCATTTTCGATTGCATAATAGCTAGTGAAAAGTGTGTTCAAGTGAAGTGTGTCTGAAAGCAGCTTTCAAAACAAGCTGCTAGATAGCAAGCTACCATATATACTAGTATTTATCCTGTAGCACTACATATATACATATATACATATATACATATATACATACATATATACATAAATAGCAAGCAACATGCAGCTAAACACAAATATACCATAAATGGGTGTATCGCTAATGAACGCAGTTTGTATTTCTAGAGCTTGTCGTTTATGTGTTACTCGTCACGTTTACATTATACAGAGACACTGGTAACTAGCACTTTACTGTGTAAAGGTAGTTTTTCTACTACTTTTAAAGATGAAGAAATTATTAATTGAAATAAATTTGAATTTTTATTGAATTAAATAATGTTACAATTAATTAAATAAAATCAATTTCAATTACTGGCTCTTTTTTAGTCGCAGAACATCATAGAATATATTGTTTCAAATGTTACCTATGCTTTAGTAACCAGTCGTCTGGGACTTACTTTAAAAATCTAGTTGATATAATAATAATAATAAAAATGCTTATTGGACACACAAATTCTTATAATATTAACACTTATTAATAATGTTATTTAAAATAGGGCATTTTAGAAAACAAAAGATATGTCGAGCAGCTACTACGCTGAGAGAAAGTGGTCTCTCGTGTTGTAGCAGCTGATTCAAAACTATAAAGCTGTACATATAAGATATCTTCCACACGGAAAAAATAATACAATTTATCTCCATCGAAGCTAAACGCTAGTCTATTCTGAACAAACACTATAACATTTAATGTGGCATTTGTCAAAGCAAATACAATCGGCAGTCAATACAAACACTCCACCGACAATTCCCACAGATAAAAACTTGGTACAATTTGTTTTTATTATTGGTAGGGGCGGTTGTAAGAAAGGGCCGGAAGAAACTGCGGTCCCGAGAGTCGTGCGGTCACCGCAGTCGACTGTAAGTACAGATGTCTTTTATCGCTGATGATTATATTTGTATTTGATTTCTTCTTTTCTTTTTGTGTTCATTTTTGATTATTTTTTATATGCGTTATTTTTTTGAGATAATTTTCGCTCTTTTTCTAATAAAAAAATTCAATATTCATAATTATTTATTATCATATAAAAATGTACACATACAATATATCTCTAAAGCACCGTACTGGACGCCGATGCGTCTGTGTTACGGTGATTAGCTCCTTCCGGGGTCTTATCTTTGGAAAGTGTACATTTGAAAATTACTTTTCCAGAATTGAATTAAATTAGATTACATTAAATTAAATATAGTGAAATTACAAACATCAGAAAAGGTCAAATTGTTAAGTATTTAGTAAAATAATTAGTGAAAAGCTTAAGTTGTATTTATATTATATATTTTTCAATTGTGCTCTACGGCGTTCTGAAGAATAAATAAGAAGCCAATGTGCTAATAAATATATTTTATATTTACTTATCTTATATTGTGAGTGTATCTTCCTAGGCTTGTGCAAGCTCAAGAAAAATTGTGACCGATGAGCCATAAACCTAAAAAAACAACACCTAATAACCTAATTGGTTATTTTTTTTAAATTTAGGTAAGACCGCGAGACGCTATTAGTGCTACTGGTACATAAACAGTACATTTTAAATCTACTCTAATATTCACACCTCACCGTGGAATAATATAACCGCAGACTAAAACTAGCTCTAACAACTCGGTAGGAGTTTTGCTAAACGTTCTAAAGTCCGAGTTTCCTTTGAAATGAAAAATGAGGCTCCGAGCACGAAGCAGAGCTTCAAGACAAGTTTTTCTAACAAATGGTAATTTCTCATGAAAGTCGTTAAGAGTTATTAGCGGAGTTGAGAGGGCGAGCTGGTGAGTTTGTTTGGACATGTGTAACAAGCTAGTACCATAATCTCAACAAGGCAAGGAAGTATGTAAAGGTATATATGTACGTATGTGAGTAAGGTTGTTTCTTCTTCATGCTTAAGTCATTCAACAGATTGTGTCAAAGAAATTTGGATGAAATTGTGGAGATAAAATTACATATTAGACTGAAGTGATAACATTGTATTAAAGAAAACAAACCTTCGTTAGAATATGTTATAATAAGCGCAAATAACTTTTGATTGGTTATCGAAAAGTGGCATTCCATTTTGGGGACTTAGATGACACGTTGAATTGTAGGTCCCGACTGTTTTGCATAGTAAGTCAGTCTTTAGGGCTTGATAACCTCAATACCAGAGATGGCTACTCTCATTCGATAAGAAAAAGAAGACTTCTGATTGGGAGGTACTAAAAAATAGAACCGATAACTTTTCGTACGTCTATGTGTGTAACAGAGATGACAGTTAGAGGGAGACACAAGAGGCTGCTGTCACAGAGAGGCGCGCAAATATCCGGTCGTCCCGGACTGACCGGGCCGGAGCCGGCTCGCTAACAACTGTTTATGTTTGCTCAGCGTTTAAACACATATGACACACACACATACATAGAATACTTTTTGGACGAGGTAGAACTACTAATATACCATATGTACATATTTGTCATCGCAGCAATTGTCTCTTTGTGTCAAAGACACATATGTAGTTGGATGAGTCGTGCAGGGTATACGATAATAACAACAGCCATAACGGTGTGAATTTTGATCGAATCTACTCTATTTAAGTTTTTGTTAACCCGGAATAATACCTATGTTATTCCGCGAGAAAAACGAAAAACAAAATAAAATAATCTCTTTTATAATATACTGTGTTTGTCGTTGCCAGGAAATACACCACTTTTTAAAAAATGTAATAAAAAATATATTTTTTTTAATTTCATTCGTTGCCGCTGCTCAAATTAGCAACCACGAAAAATGACACGTTCTCATGTTCTAATTGTAGTTTTAATTGGAATGTGCAAACTGAACAACATACCTACATATGATAGTGTACATATGTGTGTGTGTAAAGTCAATCATGCAAGTTTTATTAATTTCTGTGCCAGTAGTGTTGTGCTGTAACAAACAGCCGGGACCTAGAACTTCTCAGACTTATGAAAACTACCCGAGTAACTACATGAGTCACCTATCTTGAGACAGAACGTGACAGCTTAGCTTTACTTTGGACAATGTAAGCATAGAGGGGTGAAGGCACTCTGCGTTAGAAGGCTGCTAACGACCGCCGCAAGTAACGGCAAACGGATCGTAAACTTGATTCCAACACTTGCCAACTCGTTACTCTTGTTTCGACTTTATTTGTGGAAATAAAAATGTTTTTCAAGAATAATGGCTTTCTTCAAACTTTATAATACGCGCTCGTTTACTCGAAGACGCCTCTCCATTACATTAAATAATCTTTTCACAAATACACTTAAATATACTTTTATTTATTTCATTGATCGTGTTTTCAAAGCGGCGGCCAAAACTCGATTAGACTTGTACGGATTAATCAGCTTGCGCCAAATAACGCTATGTAACCCGAACAAAGGAGCTCTGATATTGTTTTTATTTACAAAAGGCATAAAATAAATATGGAGGTAAATACGAGCACAATTAGCGAGCTCCGGCGAGCACAAAGCGCTCCGACGTGAACTTAATTTTCTCTCGTTAGCGCGTGTTTCGTTACTTTTACTCGCACTTGTTAAGAAAGTTAACAAATTATGTCAATAATAGGATTAATGAGGCGTAAAAACGAATTTAGAGTCGAGTGGGCATGAGTTGGCCGCTCGCCAGGGGCGGGACTAGGCCAGCAGGGCTCCCTGCGGCGGTTATTGGGCCGCGGACCAAATATTAATTAACGCTAAGTCACGACATTAAGGAAAGCTCCAGAAATAACATCAATTACTCAGCGAGAGACAGACAAAAAACTAATTTGCTCGAGTGACACAGATTGATTGTCAGAAAGAAAGGGTGGCGAGTGTCCGCCGGGCCGAGCCGTGTCGTCATGTCAAGCGACGTAGTACGGGATAGGACAAACCTGGCCAATACCTTTCCATCAAATATGCTAAGTCAGTTAATCGGTCCCACGGGAAATTGAGTACTGTATGAAGCGTGTTGGTGATACAGTTTCTTGATTTGCTTGGAATAAACAGCGCTGACTTCCTTACAATAATGGTATGCGTAGGCCAGTCCTTTAGTCATATGTCGACGGAGACATCGCCCGCCCTGGAGACGCTACAACGCTTTATTATATCTCGTTTCCATCGACACGCATTATTCAAGAGAATGGTAATTGTTCGCTGTAAAAGCTTATTTCCTGGCCGTAAAAAGGTTGTAAAAGGAGTGATGGAACGAACGAACGAACTTGCTTATGTAATAACGCGGCTAAGTGGCTCCCCCTGCCGCCGGCACTCCACAATACATTTTATAAATTGCCTCGGATGGCCGCTCGATGGCCTCCCGAGAGGTTTTATAATATCGTCGACATAAATACGGCGTCTCTGACTCTCCAGAATATACCTACATACGCTAGATCGCATAAATTTCACTTTAGGAATACCGAAACCCGGCCTCAGACGTATTAAA
This sequence comes from Macaria notata, assembly GCA_927399415.1. NCBI lineage: Eukaryota > Metazoa > Arthropoda > Insecta > Lepidoptera > Geometridae > Macaria > Macaria notata. Next base: position 2,630,735 of record OV656744.1, read on the forward strand.
GAGTGTTTAGGAGAGGCGTCGATAACTTCGACAATAAAGGCCGTATTTTATCGTTCGAGCGTGCTCGGTACGTACCTCCTTCGGAAATAAAAGCACAGCTTTGATGCTGTTACGGCGGAAAAAACTGAGATTTCACTAGTGTGGAGTGTGGAAGCAAGTGAATTATACTTTTTACGGTTCTAACCACGAAATTTTCAAAAAACTTTTATTTTAGCTGAACAATTTCGATTTTAGTGGGGAATATGGTAGTTTCACACATTAAATGAGTTAAGTATTTCAGTCAGCAAATTTACTAAACCTCTATACTATAACGTAAGGTGTTAGTACTTGCCTACACTGCGCTGGGACCTAGGCTTAGCTTAGGCAGCTTCTCAAACACTATCTAAGCTAATGTCTTGCCACGGTAAACAACTATTACTCTACCCTATTATGCAAAATACAGTTACAACGTTCGTATATATTGTGTGACTTGAAAACCTAAAACAAGCGCTTATCGGTGTGTTCCAAAATCCATGTTCGATAGCCAGTCTTAATCCAATTCATTCATCTATGCTCACCTTTGGCATGTATGTTTTTGGTATGTATCTTGTGCAACTGTCGCTTCTAGAGATTGGTAGTCAAATGCATGTTTGACAAACATACACCTGCAGTACATATTACCAGTGAAATTCTTGTAAAAAATACATAATAAGACTGGGAAACTCAGAGAGACTTGACACCATCCATATGTCTCTCCATTTTATATCTGTCGCTAAGTTTAATTTTTTTTTTTAACTTAACGGTTTTGCACTCTACCATAGTTTACCTGATAGCAAGTAAGGCTATGGCCTAAGATGGAGCGTGCTTACCCGATAAGAACCGATTCACTCTCGCTTTGAAGATCGCTGGATTATAGTGCGTGGGGAACAGAGAGTCAGGCAGGGAGTTCCACAACCTAGCGGTACGAACATTAAAGGTGGAAGCGTACCGTTTCATGAACTATGCTTTTTCTGCACGAGCTCGACTCGCACTTGGCCAGTAATTTTAGTAAAAATAGACAGTTAGAACCTAACATTAATGTACAAGCATTTCTATTTTCGTAAACTTATTCCTTCCTCCTATGAAAGTTATTTTTGTGTATGAAATAGTTTTTACAAAGCGTATTCAAACTAGTCCTGCTCTTGCCGGTTCGCTTCAAGTTTCGTTTGATGTGGCGCCGCCCGGCAGCTACTTGGGATGCTAGCAGCTGCTAGGTGATGGAAGTATGAGGAACTATTTCTACAGACATTCTGTATTATGAAGTTCGTACATTGGTTTTGTGTAGTTTATATTATAGATTAGTTCATATTATAGAAAGTTTCCTATTATGTTGTTGAGATTTAAGAATATAATAAGCTGGCAGAACATTAAGTATTTTGGTCGTTTGTATGTATAATAAGTAAGTATTTACGAAAGAAAAGTATATAGTAAGTATGTATTATATCCGTTATCTAGTACCCATGATATAAGCATAAGCTTAGTATGGGGCTAGATGGCGCTGTGAGTTTTACTCGTTTATTGACGCTTGATTTTCACTGAGTAGTTTTGTGGCTCAAATCCAAAGACTCAAACATGAGTGGTCATATGAAGGTAGTATTTCGAATTAAATTATTGAGGATCACATGTAATAACTTAAATTAGAGTTACATACAGCGTGGGTTCTGCTCATAGGATGTAGTTAGTTTGTTTTGGTTCGTTGTGATTTAAGTTATATAGATATTTTCGCCCAAAAATACGAGAAACGCCACAGGCATCCTTTTGTATAGATATTCTCTGGCTAAACTACACTACCAGCGGATAAACGCATTATATAAGTAAACCAAACGCGTATTTTCGCGCCGTGCTCTGCTTTTCCTGGCGAAGTCGGGATCAAAGTTATGCATAAGTAATGGAGATAAAGTTAAGCAGCCGCGTACTGCTACTGTGCCGCGAGTATACCTGTTACATATATACCTACACCTACTTATACATACAGGGATACTGCTTCCTAACCTAAACAGTAACCTACGCCAGAATAAATGAAAGGCAGCTTTAGTATACATTAAGAAAGATTTATATTCTAAAACTTTGAATTATTCAGACATGGGTGAATAAAAAATATTTTATAGCTTGTTGTAAGTTTTAGATGACGACTTCTGACCGCTAAATAAAAAAAAATCGTAGTTATTTATGTATATATATAGTTACTTTTCATATGTAAGGCCATTTAACATTGATGTTAAAAAAAAACTGATAACCATTTTATGTATCACAAAAGATTTTTAATTTTAGCTGTTATTTAACTGTTATGAAATTGTTTGTAAAAATGTTAGTCATGAGATACTAATTAACTCTGTATACACCTACTTAAGTATATAGTACCCGGTATATAAACGTAAAAGTTACCAAAACTTGTTAGTGTTGCGGTAGGGGCACCATCTCACTAGGTCCTGGCAAAAATTGACGGTTTTAAAACAAGCTTATTTAGCATTACCTCGCCGGCATTTTAGTCAAGTATTACATCAACCTGATATGCTAAAATGATTTGAAAAAGTATAAAGTTGCCCGGTGCCAAAGACATAATACGAAGTGGCCAATAGTTGTTAAAATGGTAAAGACAAATAAGTGAACATATGTATGTATGTATATTTCTACTTATTTAAGATGACACGTGACCAATATGCTGGCCTTTTTCTAGCTCAACGTATCAGCATTGCCATCCAGCGTGGTAATGCGGCCAGTATGCTGGGCACGCTGCCCTCTAGTAGTGGGCTGGAGCACTTAGACTATATTTAGGCTTTTCCAAAGATTTTGTAAGTGTCCCCCTTTTTATGTAGTAGTTAGAAGTATGTGGTATGTCTAGTTTTTTCTTGTTTTTATGCATTATTATTTATTGTTTATAAAGATTTTTTTTTCAGAACTTATTTGAGTCCTTGTAATTAGTAAATTTTGGCCATTCTACAAAGTGGGTGGTGTCATGGATTATAATAGAGAAAGGTGTAACTGCAAGAACAACACTTTAATAATTGTTGTGTTGTTCTTGCAATTATTCTGTAAATTATTTACATATCTCATTACAAACGAGATCATATTGAGAGTTTAGCTTCATGCTTTGATGATAATGTGTTCTGTATAAATTCGTATTGGATTAGCAAACCCTATTGTCACCATGTTTTTTATTTAGAATTACAACTTCACACAATAAATTACTTTGAAATAGATTTAGTTATTATATATTTGGATGTTTTTAATAAATTTAAGGCATGACATTACATATATCTACCTATTTTTCAATTTACTTGAATTTTCATGTTAAAATATGTGTCTACAGTAAAAAATATCTATTATATTTTCCACCTAATTCCTACACCGACTGGAAGATCATGTGTAGCAATCCTTTTGATCCCACTACCTGAAGACATACATATAAGTAGATATGTATTGTATGTATGTATATACTCACATCGAGCAGTGTGTATAGAACATAATGCCATTATTACAGGGTGGGTTTATCAATACGCACGAAACAACGATAACAAATATAATAGAAGTCTCGTTGAGAAAGTTTTGACACAAATAAAATACATACATGTCAGATCAAGTAAGTATTGACATTATAAGTTATTTTTTGTGCTACACTCGGATATAAGTTTAATTAATGAACTTGTTTGAAAAGTAGTAAAAAGTAGCCTATGACTCTTAACACCTCATATTACCTACACACCAAAAATCAAGACAATCCGTTTAGCAGTTTTTGCGTAATGAGCGTTTAAATAAACAAACAAACAGAGACACAGATAAACAGAGAATTTACTGACTGAGATGGCAACACACGTATACTTTGTTATCAAATGACGTACAATTAATGATACTGGAATCTACATGAAGTAAGATTGATGGGTAGCAGTGAAGAAATAGATAAGAGTTTCTTCATTATATCATCTATGGTTCAAGTATATATATAGGTATAGGTGTCAGGAGTGAGATGAAGCTTGTTAGGGCGTAATAGGTAACCTAAGCCTTCTTACTGGAGGATTGTGATCTGTAGGCATGTGTTAGGAATAGACATAGACTCGTGACCTAACTGATTGTATAGGTGTTACACGTGTCTATTGTATCTATTTATAAATTCGATTTGACCTCACTGACACCGTTTGTGATTGTATTTTTTTTTTAATTTTTCTGAACTTGAATATTTTATTTATAGACTAAATTTGACTAGCTGTTTATTAGCTGTGTGTAATCTTCATGTGTATAAAACTTTAAAATTGTATCTCCATTAGAATAAGTGGTTAAGTTATGATGGGACTGACATGCCAGTGTTGGTAAAGCACCAACAAATAAAATTATGATATAAAAAACCAAATGTAATTCTAAATTAATACTAAAGAAATACTAAATGCTTTAATTACAGTATATTTTTAACAACGTACAATATTGAATTCATTATATAAACATGATTAGATTAAAAAACACGTTATAAACGGAAAAAAAACTTTTTAAACAAAACTTTTTTTATTTATTTTTTTATTCATAGGTATGTGCAAACATACAATTTTCCAAAAAATACATGTGCCCCGAGATATTGGGGCGTAGCAAGAACCTCTCTCAAACTTTGGTATCCATTTTCCTCATAATTATAACACAGTAAAAGGAAAGATGATGACATGAACAGTACCGACCCCCAGCACTGGGGTATCGACGCAAAGAGAGAGATAACACAGTAAACCTGTCTCTTCAGTGAATTCCTTACCACAAGACAATTCCTAAATCTGCGTTTGCAGTAACATTTGTTTTTCTCATCCCAGTGAACAAATGGCGGCACCACTTGTCCTCAGCCCTCAGCTGGTCTCTCGAGAGGTCCTCGTGCAGGCCCTCGTGGCCTCCGAGCCTTCAAAGGAGGCCCTTGTTGCGCGGCCAGCCGTGACCGCGACGCCTCACTTGTCAAACACGAAACACATCGTCGATGGCCTCGTTACTCTACTGTCTCAACGACGTAGTATAGAAATATGAAATATTCATATTAATTTATTTATATTGACAACTTCGTTTTAATAAAATGTAATGTAAGAAGGTTCTATGCGTGTCTGAAAAATATAAACTTTCAGTGAAGTATGTATGTACTCGTAAGTTGTACAAAATACAAGCGTAGCAATATCTGGTGACGGTATTTTTTAAACCGACCGAAGGGTCTCTGACAAATTTTACCAATTGCAATATTGCGATGAAAATCGGAATCTACTCACTGTCTAACACATTACAAAGTGGTTGATTCAATTTGAACGCGAAATGAAACCGCAATTCACTGACCACAGGTGCTTAAAAGATATTAAAGGTACAATTCTGCCTGGAAGAGATCACTCAAGGTGACAAGGTCGCCAACTTGTACATATATTTATAGTTTAAGTCTTTTTAATATTCTTAATTTATTATGATGTGCAAAAAAGAGATATTGTATTCTAATTCTATTAGTGCTATCAAGATGCAATAGAATGAGGCATAAGTGTAATCAATTCAGTATTATGTAATACAAGTGCTCAGTGAGTTTTGTAAATGTTGCGCAAAGACCAGTCTATTGTCAATTCTATGTTGATGTACTCTGTCCGTCTATCTAAGAGCAAATACGACAGTGACGTAAAGATGAATCAATCTCAGGATAAACAAACTCAGAGTGAAATAATAATACAGCGAAAAGGTCTTTTGAGGAAAATACGCGAGCATCCTTTTCGAAATATTTGCAAAAACACCAATATTTTTTAACAAAATGCGTAAGTTATATAACAGTTCTTTATTTTATCGCAAATTTTTAATGTTTTATTATTATAACGATACGGAATATAATATTCCTTGGGGATATTTTCGTCGTCAGTTTTGCTTTTTTTATAATCATCATCATCATCCACAGCCTTCTCTATCCCACTGCTGGGCATAGGCCTCTCTTTGAATGTGTCAGCTGCGTCGATCTATGTTTTTATAACATTACGAGTAATTCTAATACTAATACTTATTTTGTTCTCTTCTTTACCGACATATGGAAACTATCCTATAACTGTAGTAGTTAGAAGTAGTATGTTTAGTTTTCCTTCACTTGTTTTTATATTTTCCTATAATTAATAGGAATATCATTTTGTTTTTTTGTCCTTTGCCCTACAAGATATGTCAGTCAGAGTTATATGCGTTATTATTTTGATAAGTTTTTACAAACTTGCTTGTTCTACTTTATAAGTATATCAAACTCCTTGGTCGGTGTGCACTGAACCACGGACAGCTACTGGGGGCTTCATTCTCCGAGTAAATAAATCCACGCTCAATATAAGTTTAAACCCCGCAGCGGATACGCCCGCGGCGACGCTACCACAGTGCTGCCAGCGTGATGCTTTTACTTTAAGGCCAGTACTTATAATTATATTTCGTAAATTTCATGCTTCAGATATTATAACATGGTAGTACTTTTATCCTCCAGGCAAAACTGCAGTTTATATCTTCGCATAAAATTTACTTATTTAATATTCATCGAACTTCACTTTGCAAGTTCATCATATTTTTTAAATCATTCTCGACACCAATTTATTTCAACACCAAAATTAATTAAATTCATAATCGTAATAAATAAATAAAATTATTCGTTAACACCTATGTTTTGCGAACATAATTGAATATCATTTGTACGCAGAATAATATAGGTGTTACAGGTTTGGTTAATGATAAATGAAATGAAAGTGTTATAAAATATTATTGCAAATTGTTTTAAAATTTTCAATTTGTATATTAATTTTATCAATGGTTAATTTTAATGTTTGTGTTAAAACAGGAGTGTAATTTCTACTATGATAATCCATTATGTGGTAATAAGTAAATATGCCCATGAAACAAAACCTAATTCAATGGATTTAAGAGACGTCTGAGTATTTTATCATTATTTTCAAACTCTTGACACCGTAACCCTCTCTAGGGTATTTTTAGCGCCTATCTGGCAACCCAGCGAGTCCCAAGAAATCGTTTCAAATGTTTGTTACCGAGCAAACTCGCTAACTACTTGGGAATACTTCGCCCTTTCTTTGCCGCACGCAAGAGAATTATTAATTTATTAAATTCTCGAATAATAAGTTTTGCTTGCGCGCGGGATAACATTAAGCTATTTGGGTTCGTTATTTTGTAATCTAGAACTTGAGTTTAGCTTTATGTGAAAGTTTTTGACTGCTAACTGACTTTTAAAAAAGGTTGTAATGAAAAATTAAAAGCGCATTTTTATATTAAACTAGCTGGTTCCCGCGACTTCGTCCGCGTGGAATTGTTATTACAATAAAAACAGGTTAACTCAATAGGAGTTAACCTTAAAAGATAGACATATACTGCAAACATTTTGTTAGATCATTTCAAGAGAAATAATTCTTTATCATTTATTTTTTGATATCTAGAACCGTTTTCGCAGCGCACGCAACGGAAGCCCTCAAAAATGAATATTTTTTTCCGTTTTTCCACATTTTCCATTATTTCTTCGCTCCTATTAGTTGTAGCGTGATGTTATATAGCCTAAAGCCTTCCTCGATGAATGGTCTATCAAACACAAAAATATTTTTTCAAATCGGACCAGTAGTTCCTGAGATTATCGCGTTCAAACAAACAAAAGCTTTATATATTAGTATAGATATAGGTTATATAATTATATAAACAAAGCCTTCATTTGTTCTTTTATTTGGTCGTTAATATTTTATTTAATACAGATTATTTAATCATAACTCCACAGTCCACAGTCCAAGCCAGAAGTACATGTGCATGTGTTGCTTAAACAAAATAAAAATAAAAATGGATTTTATAAAAATTTCAGGGATCATTCGCATAATTAAATACAATGCATTAAGGTAAGGTACTAACGTGGTATATTGAATACAACACTTGTTAATTTGCAAATTGACACGCTTTCCATTTCTGAGTAAATACCGTTATAGTATAGCATAACCTAATTAAAATTTCCACAAAATCTGGGCGAACCATACATGATTGGAAACCTTAATAAGACTCCATATTCAATTGTACATCTTAAATAACATCAATTTTATTGTTTTAGTTGAACTCACAACCTTTTTTATAGTAATTTTTATAGTACTGTAAAATAATTGACATCCGTTACTTAACGTTTTTTGTGCTATTTCTGTTGTAGAATAAACAATTTTGAACAAACTTTTTTTTTAATGTTCGTAAGTGTAAAAAGAAGGGTCTGGGTGCCTACGACGTTTTATCTGGCCAAGAGATCTCTAATTATGAATTAATTATACAAATATCAGGTAAGCTCTGATTAATTAGCAAATACTTAAGAAGGAACAGGAGCTTAGAAAAAAACTGAATCCGCCCTAGCATTCAAATATTTTTATAATACAAACATTTACTAAAGGTATCATTTTATATCGATATTAACTAAATACCTCTAAAACCATATAACAACTGTACTACCTATAAACTACACAAATACAAGTATAGTAGAATCACGCGGCCGCACTCGATCCAGTAGCTGGAGCAATTACTGGCCTCCAGCGGACTATTACCAGCGCCACTCGACTGCAAAAAAACTGCAGCAAGCCCTCCACTTATAGCTACCCTCTTTGTTCGTTGGTCGAGCAAGACTTTATATATTTGTTAATGAAGTCTGGTTGTAAACTGAGTGCGGACGCCACTAAAAATTGTCACCATAGAAACGTTACTAAGCCAAAAAATTATGCTATGACCGGATCAACCATCTAGTCCATTGAAATGTTACATGAGCTTTGCATTTCTTAGAGGACGCAATTTTATTTTGGGGTATGTTTGGGGAGTCAATAGAAGCTTAACTTCAAGTTTGTGGGGTCACCACTCTTGTCCCCCGGCCGCCATCTTGGAAAATGGGGTGGAAACGCTTTTTTCGCAATATCTCGGAAATAATGCGTATTACAAAAAAAATGCGAATACATAATTTGTAGCAAATTGTTTTGCCTACAAATATGTTTCTATAACATTTGCCTAAATTAAAAATTAAAGAAGTTATATGCAAAAAAAGAGAAATAAAAAAAACGTTTGAGAACAAGGTCCAAAATACTTTTTTTTGTTAATTGATGACGTACATTATATATTTTCCGCTTTACTTTGACACTCCTAAGACCTACATACCAAAACTTATAATGATCTGTTCAGCTGTTTCCGTGATGATTTAAAGTAAACCCAAACTATTTTTTTTCTAATATATTCTATGTTCAGATTTCTGACCCTCTTCAGCTTTATTATATGTATAGATAAAGATATTTATTTTACAATTCTATACTTCCATGATTCGTAGGATGGCGTCTACGTTGTAGTTTTATTGCGGCTAGAATTAATAGAGCGCGACATTGTAACTCGGGTTAACGGTGTAATTAAACGGGGGTTTCTTTCTACGTCCTTTCTTTTAACAATATATATTGCAATTAGAAGTAAAAGTTTGTCAGGTTCTTGATTTGTTTCCTCATTTACGCTGCTAAACAGTAACAATCGATTTAAATTTTTTTAATGAGAGCTACGGTTGTTTGTTATTGCATTGAATCATTTATAAATATAACTGTAGAGATTCCAGCCATAGTTAGAACAATAGTTGTCAAATCATGTCAAGCGATTTAAAAACTCTTGACGCTAGACTAGAGATGAAATGAAACTTACTGGGCCTTATTACAAAACGTGGTTTAAATATAAGTCTAGACCAAGTCCGTTTTAGTTGTTCGAAAATTGTCTGATTAGTGGTTGTTGACAACAGTTTTTTGACAGTTTTACTGACAGTTTAATAATAATGACAGTAGTGTCATAATTATTAAACTGTCAAAATGTACCAAAGTAAAATTTTTAAGTTGTTAATGTTAAGTTACAATTTTTTGTTTCTTGTTTTGATTGTTTGTATGTGATGGTGATCAACAAGAACCCATTTATTATTTTTAAAGTCCTGGACTAATATTTAAACCGCGTGTTTTAATAAGACGGAATATGTTGACATATTAATTATCGTAATTTGGTATTTCCGTCATATAATAACCACTTATACCAATAATTAAATTACTTAACTAATAGATAATAATTAGCCTGCGTAAACAAACAGTGCATATCCAGCGATCTTCAAAGCAAGAGTGAACCGGTTCATGCCCGTAGCTCAGCAGCGGAGGCAATCTCATGCGATTAAAATGTTAAGCATGACGCGGTCATTCTTTGGATGGGTGACCGAAAAGTGGCATTCCATTTTGAGTGCCTCCGTGGGTTGGATGACTCTTTATATTGTTGGTCCTGACAGTCGTTAAGCCATGTCAGAGTCTCTTCGGGCGGCTTGATTAGCTCTCAACACCAGAGTTGGCCACTGTCATTCGATAAGAAAAAACCGTTTCCTATTGAGTAAGCACGATTCATCTTAGTCCATAGCTATTGCCACTTATTGCTTACCACCAGAGTGCACACCTCTTTTAGTTAAAAAACGGTATACCTACTCATACCTACTTATATATCTCTGTGAAACATTTAAAATTCATTCGTATAAAACAACATAAAATCTCCAACACAAAATGTTTCGCGAAAATGAAGCGTATTTCCGCCCCAGCGGCGGTATTGTATGAGTATATGTATATCTCTATATACAGAGTTACTAGTACTTAATCCTTCTCCTCATTACTAAGGATTGTGAATACCTTCAGAATCAATTTGTTGGGGGAGGTCTCTTGGGCAGATACGAATATATCGTGGTGGGTACCTTAAGAATAAGAATAAAATACATTTATAGAGACATGAAACAACACGAAAAATAAAATACAAAAAAAGATAAATGGCTTTTAAAGGCTGCTTTAGTTTGTCTAAAGCAGCAATTTATGGACTATTATTTTTTAAAAATCACAAAAATACCCTGATTCCATATCCTGTATAAATATCTATACTAGTGAACGACCGCGGCTTCGTTTGCATTATTTCAGGATAAAAAGAAGCCTTTAACACTCCTAAGTCATCATACTACCTACATAGTACAAATTATGATGGTCCGTTCAGCATTTTTTGCGTGATGAGCATTTAAATAAACAGAGACACAGACAAACAGAGAAAAAATATAAAAACTACTAAACGTCTTATATTATGTGCACCCATGTATTGTTTTTTATGAAATATAGTCTATGAGCAGATTTTTGACCCCCTAAAGCTTTATTATATGTATGGATAACTGGTTACGTCACAATAGCCAGTAATTCTAAACAAAAGCGGATTAAAAATATTCTGGAAAAATCTACCAACAAATAAATGGAATATTATTCGATTCCGAGTTTTTGTGAATTCTGATTTCAATCTTCTCTTCCAATTAAAACGAGTTCGTTGGAAAGTTTTAAGATTAAATTTGATTTTTGAATGTTTGATTAAATAAAGGCGTGCGCACACTGAGACACTATACTTTATTTGGCAATTATAAAGTGACGCTGATCGTGTTAATTTTCTACTAGATAATGAATAATGCTTCCGATTAAATTGCTTAATATATATACATACCTATATATCTGAAACCTGCAGCGCTTTGATAAATTATGTGATCAAAATCTGGAAAATACAAGTGTGACTCTTACCATTTACCATGAAACATCTCGATATTTTGTATAAAATATTTTTTTAGTTACTAGAAAAAGTCCTTGGCCCTTTTTCGCTCCGTGGTGATAATTATTTAGATAAATAAACAATTGAATTATTGCCTATTTTAGTTGCACACCGAAAGGTAAACTTGTGGCGAATGTTTATGTTTTTACCATCTGTCTGTACCCATGAGTGCAATATATGATTTTGATTTGATTTGAACAAATTTTCCGTCAGCTTTTTTTTACACTAAATAGGCTTACGTTTGACTACAGCCTGCCTGATGTTAAGCACCACTATAGTCTAAGATGTAGTAGGTACGCTTGCCTAGAAGAAACCTATTTACTCTAGATTTGCTAAAAGCTACCAGTAGACCTATGTGCGCCTCTACAGGTAAATAAAGGTTGGTAGGAGGCGCGGGTCACGGTCGCGCGGGCCTCTCTGATTTATTACCGCGATTACATTCGTGTCTGCTTACCTTCCCGCGATATATGAGCAGAGCGTTTGATAACGTATTGTGCTCGACTGTTATCGACCAAATAAAAAATAAATATAAATACTTTTTTTTAAAGATAGCACCATAGTAAGCGCTAGTGTTATGGGTACTAAATATACATTTAATTCGGGTTAGTTACAAAAGGGTAGAAAATAAATGGCTACGCTGAGAACAGCACTGCACTAAGCTAGTTTATGATGTATGTTACATGTAAAGAGTTAGTTTTTCTCTACCATGGCCAAAAACATTACGGCACGCGGTTTACATTTAAAAATGAATAAATGCGAAAGCGTCTCTTTCTCACTGCGGTGGATTGTCCAGTCTGAGATCAGTTGTATATAAAAATATATACTACATGCATATTTTTTTTAAAAATAAAAGATAAAAAGAGTAAAGAATTCAGGTGCTTAACATAATTGTATGTCCGGCTTTATAGACTATAGTCTTCTTCTTATCTAATGAGAGTGGCCAATTCTGGTGTCAGGAGTTCATAAAGCCACCCTGAGGGCCTCTGAAATGGCTTAATGACTCTTACGAAGCAACCGTAGCTCAGCTAGCGGAGGCAATCGCATGCGATTACCAATGTTAAGCAAAGGTCGATGCAGTCAATCCTTGGATGGGTGACCGATAAGTGGCATTCCATTTTGGACTCTTCCGTGGGTTGGATGGGCTATAATAATAATAATTTATTTAATTGAACATAAACTTAGATACTAGGTTACATTATTCGGACTTAGATTATGTGCTTGTATAATGTCTAAGAATTAGTATAAACTCGCAAATAATGATTGTGTGCTATATTTCCCTCACTACCCTGTGTCGGGGGAAATTTGCTCACCATTCAGTATTACAAAATCTTGAAAAATATAGCTTTTTAGTTATATTCTAGAACTAGATATATAATATATGTATATGTAAAATATTGTAGATACAGTGGTGAGGAATAAATTAAAGTTATATTATAAAGTAAGTTACAAAAACTCGGTATATGTACATTAATGTTAGAAGTTTCGAACACTGCAAAAACAAGACTAAAAATACTCATAAAATAAAGCAGTAACCGTAACAGCCCTAAATAATCAACATGACTCATGTCAAAAAAAAAGTAGCTATTACATGCTTGTCTACTTAGTTCCGTAGAATAGATGACGCAATCATAAGTCCAGTATAATAGAATTATTAATCTATTTGGCTAAACATACTACCAATACCAAATATACTTACAATTATTATAACACATTCGTTAAACTCAACCTTAATTGTAAGTTTAAAACACATTTTCAGCAAAAATCCGTCACAGTTTTACGTACTTACAACACATGATGCAGCGGTGGTGCGTGAGTTCTCTCAGTATGCATGTATAAAGCGTCACGTGCCAATATTCACGCCTATATTTGCATGCCCCGCACCCCGCACCCCACACCCGTTCATCAATTATTGATGAGGCGGCAATGCTCCAGCTATCTACTACCATATGTCTGCGCAATTTTTACTGCCTCAACGGCTTTTTTTGTGAAACACTCTATTTATATTTCGCGATAAAGATGTGTCGTGTATTCAGATACCGATTTATTTTCGTTAGAAAACGGATGCGGAGGCTGCGTGGGCGTGAAGCCTTCGCATGTGAACTCACGTACTTACAGTACATTGTACTTTGCATATTTTGGCGAAATAATGTGAACGGGTCGACCTGGGATCTGGTTTTTGAATGTGATTATAAGTTCGTTGTATTAATTTAGCTATGTTCTAGATGAAATCTTCACAGTTTTTGTATGGGTGACTTAAAAGTGGCATTCAATTCTGAGCACGTCTGAGAGTCGGATGACAAATAAAATTATAGATTCCGGTTGTTTGTCATAGTCAGTCATTAGACAGTCATTAAATCCCTGACACTAGAGCTAACCACACACAAATTAACCTATGCATATTTTGTAATCAAAATACACTGTACCAAAATCGACTTACATAATAAGATAAGATAAGATAATAAGATATATATCTACATATATGAACGTAAGCGTCAATTTATCCCGCGCGTTGTTTTTGCGCGTCCAATCAGCGCTAACGGTCGTAGCGCGCATATCTCGACGCGCATCTCTCTGTACGCGTTATTCTGAACTGCGTGCTCCCACGCGACGTATAGCGAGCACCACTTTGTATTCATAGCTCGTTGTAGCGAGGCAACTGCAGCCTTATGGCACCTTCTAAACTGATGTAGGGTTACGAATAAAATAAAATCCGAGGACATGCGTCGTTCGGTGTTACAGTAGGAAGAATGCTCCCACTAAGATATAGGTGTGTGCTTCTTAAGTGGTTATCAAAATAACACGACTCTGTGAAAAAATACATTGCAACAAGAGAAGAAAGACAGGTATTTAGAACATAGTCAGATTTCTCATTTCACCGAATTCCAGCTACATACTTAAAATATAAGTATCAAAGCATATTTTTTTCAAATGTCAAACATTAATTGTTTGTTTAATCGTACGTAAGAAATTATTTGCCTTGTTAAAGTGAGTAAGAAATCGTTTCGCCAAGCATGCGCATGGGAACATAAAAATAAAAAAAGTAGACAATATTTGGTAAAGCTCGCGTTTAATATTAATAACTAGCTGTGCCAGCGACTTCGTCCGCATGGAATAGTTATTGCTATAATAACGGTTCCAGTGAGTTAATCTTAAAGATAGACATATGTTGAGACATTTTGTTAGATCATTTCAAGAGGAATAATTCTTTCATACATATTTTTTTGATATCATGAACTGTTTTCGCAGCACACTCAACGGAAGCCCTTAAACATAAATATTTTTTCCCGTTTTTTCCACATTTTTCATTGTTTCTTTGCTTCTATTAGTTGCAGCGTGATATTATATAACCTAAAGCCTTCCTCGATAAATGGTCTATCCAACACAAAAATATTTTTTCAATTCGCACCAGTAGTTCCTGAGATTAGCGCGTTCAAACAAACACACAAACAAACAAACAAACTCTTTAGCATTATAATATTAGTATAGACTAAGCAGTTATTGAGCTATTGCTATGTTGCATTTGTATTGATTTCCTCCTAGAAGCAGAGATGTGTATAAGTCCCGGCATGATAGCTCTAGGCATCGAGCCGAGATTTTACCCGTTGACATAGAACACTGGTGGACTATTCCTAGTTCTCTCACTCGATTTCATACAATCTCTGTCAGAGGCCTAAGTGTCAGACAGACAGCTCTGACGAAGCGGCTTTATAGACTCTTGACACCGAAGCTGTCTACTCTCATTCGATAAGAAGATACAATCTCTTTGATTCAAACATACTGGAAATACAAGCACACCAAAACAATAATGATCTAGATAATTAGATCATATTATATCATACACCCGTGATCCGATAGAAATAAATATGTACATAAGTATATCATTTAAATATTACTACATAATTATTATAAAATTGTGTACCTATGGTAAAAACTGTGCTATAAAGTTCATGCCTTTAAGTATGTATGTACCTATAGGTTAGCACTACAGCCACATTGAGATTAAAAGGCGCTAAAATGCTATAATTTAAATCCAATGTCAATTGAATGTTGTTGTTTTTTGTGAACTTGTCAAAGTAAATATTGAATAGTACTGTATTATGTCGATAGGTCTACTCGCTTGGAGGTTAATCCCAGCCTAGCGCCGCCACGCTGAGATCTAGGCCAGGCTGCATCTAGTACTAGTCTGAACCAAACTACCAAAATGCTGTCTAGCTGTGTACTTTTATGATCTTTTAAATTATGAATAAACATATTATCATAGGGATGTGAAAACTTATACAAAACTTTTAAAAGATTTTTTTAAAATTCTACATACTTTTTTTGATCCAACCGGGACGCGCGTGCTGACTCGTCCTCCTGATGATGAAAACCTCAGTTTTTCGAAACATGTCGAGCTAATTTTCGACGTATTTTTAGACGTAAGTGCTTGCCGGTTGTTACAACTATATTTAATCATGCCTCGAGAAAACTATAATACAGTGTTTACATACTCTTTAACGGTAATTTAATTATTTTGATTCAATTTCAAACTTTCAAATATTATATCATTATATTTCTGGATCGAACAAAAGAATACCTGCTAAAAACCCGCTGCTGAACATTAACCTATTTCAGGGCACTTAAAAATAGACTTGGATATGTTTCCTTATTTTGACAACGCAATTCGCGGAAAATTTCCAAAGATTATTCCGGGAACAGTACAGACCATGGCTTTAAGATATACACAGAGTTGAGAGAGATGTTATTTAGTAAACAAGCACTCCCTCGACTGTCGTTACAATGAAGTAACCACTCGACTCGTGTCTACATGAAGCGAGGACAAATAGAAATACAGACTACTAACCCGCCCCTCTTTACCACCGGACGAGCAGGGCTACAGCAGGTCGTCATGCTTCCTGGTTCAAGTGCCCAAGACTCGTACTAAGCATTTTTCTTCTACTTTTATTGTAAAGTAAAAAGTAAAAAAGTAAAAATATGTTTATCTACTAATTGAAAAACTTAACCTATATAATATTACAATTCATGTTTTGGTTATTATCTAAACTATGTTACATTCTTAACTATATCATGCATATAAGTGGGTAAGTAGGTATGTTAGAATTATACTATAGATTTATATACATATACTACTGCTACTAATTCTTGCTTTACAAATTGCTGATAAAGGATTGTCAAGTAAATAAATAGCTGTGTGCAATACAGAATAATCAGTGGATCCCAAACTAGGCTATCCGCCTGTATCTTGGTGATCCGTATTAGAGTTTGACAATTTAGTGATTCGCACCAACATTTTACAATTTCATTTCATACATTTCTTTTAGTAGAACATAATTTGATAACACATTATGCTGGCGTTGTAGGCTGAATGTGGATATGAGGAAGTTGTGGGAACTGCTAAATTCTGGAACTCCCTGCCTAGCTCCCCGTTCCCCGCAGATTATAAACTTGCGATCTTCAAAGCAAGAATGAATCGGTTTCTTACTGGGTAAGAACGCTCCATCCTAGACCGTAATGTTTGCTTACCATCAGGCTATTTACAGTCAAGTGCAAACCCATTCCTTGTTAAAAAAAATCCGCAACTGCTATTGTAGTTCAGACTTTAGATGATTATTAATGGAACAAATAATCACAAAAATGGTCTCTAAGATACATACATACAAACACTAACTCGCCCATCTATGGCAAATAAATAATAGATGGTAGAATATAATATATAACGTTGCTTAACATCAGGTGAGTTGTAGTCAAGGGTGAGCCTATCTAGTTTAAAAAAAATACTATTAATCCAGAGCTATTATTAGATAACATATTTGATTTTGTCTTTTTTTTGCCTGTAAGTTTTTTTCCGAGTCTAATAAGAAGAATCATTGTAAATCTGGTCATATTGTGTTAGTAGGTATTGTATTAGTTTTGGTAGTTGTTCATTAGTGTTCTAATGATACTTTAAACAATTTATTTTAAACGATTTGACATAATAACATATAAGTATTTTATATACTAATAAGGCGTCATATTTTAATAATACCGTTATCAGTAGCGCAGGTTCCCGAGAGGCCCGCGGCGGCAGTTGACTGCAGCGCCGCGAGGAATACTTTACGAAACCAACGAAGAAAGGAACTACGTGAGCTAAGCAGCATTGCAGGCCTCTTGCCAGTGATAATAAAATAATTGATGGCTGATCTGAACAGTTACTTATACTAAAACCTTTCATCGCTATGGTCACATCACGGGAACTGAACTACGCTGGGGATGGATCATCAAAATGATGTCGTGGTATGACGCTGCTCCAAGTTTTAGTAAAAGACGAAGCTATTTGCGAGTTTCAGTAAACCATAGCAATGGCAGCAGCCATTGAGCCAGTCAAAGATTATTAATGTATGTAGCTTGGCAACTCTTGATACTTAATTATAAACTTAATTAATAGGTGACAAGTCATTTACGCTAAGAAGAAGTAGGATAGTAGAAGATGGATAGACATTTAATCAGCAAAGAAATTTTACTTAAATATTTCGTGATAGACATATGTGCCATCAAGTTATCATCATTGCTCCTGGCTTTTCTGGATAGATTTGTGGCTGGCTGGAGGCTGCGACACTTCACGCCTCCGCGCCGCCTTCAAGAGCCACTTTAGAGGTTTGACTTATTGACTTCACTTGTCTTTCTGTCTTTTTAATCTTGCACTGTGGTTTTGCTGCACCACTTGCGATGTATTTATACAATTGCCGTCCTTTATTTACTATGATTTTATGCTATATTATTTTGCCTGCGGAATTAGTTGCGAGTAAAATTTTAAATAATGAGACCATAAAATGGGACATCAAAGAACGAGACTGCTTTCTTTTCAAAATCAAGTTTAGGATAAACGTTGGTTTCGAGATTTTTTTGGACGAAACGACAGAATTTACTAATTTGAGAATACAAACAACGTAAACCTGCAATTAAAAATACTTCCTTATATTTGATCTTTTACATATCATATTTGAATTAATTGAGATCTGCAGACAATTTTCTCACAAAACATTTTTACAAAGCTCTCGAAGATTGACGGAATACATTTGATACCATTATATTTTATTGGAAGCCTTTTTAAGCGAACACAAATTTTATTTTCAGACGAACGGAAATATCTTTGAGTCATACTAAATTTGATTAGTCTGATGTACAGACAAACAGTAATTGTATTTAAATAAATAAAACTCAAAGGCAATTGACTGACTGACTAACACATAGCCACTGGACGGGTCGGGCTGAAATTTGGCATACAGGTAGGCATTCCCTCCAGAAAGGATTTTTGGAAATGCCACTTCTTAAGGGGAACCACTGAAATAAGGGATGCAAGTATTACTCTTAATGCGAGCGAAGGCGCGAGCACCTGCGATTAGTGGATTTATAAAAAAGATTTTAATATTACGCTATTATGCATCACATTTACATTTATCTACTATTATAAAATTTCTCATTTCTTTTGCAAAAGTACGTATAAGTATCTGCTCTTAAGAAAATTAAAATAATGCACAAACACAATAAAACCGTTGCTGTAAAAGCTGAGCTTATTAGAAATGCGCAGGAATTAAATATTATTATACCAAAGAATTTTCTAGAAAAGCGTAGAATTTTCTAAAATGCTGATACTGGCGCTCTGTTGTTGCAAGTCGATAAACAAAGCGTAATTAAAAATTCCCACAACATCGAGTTAGATACTGCAGGAAAAGCTTTATGTGAACTTATCCTTTTTTGGATAGAGTATGTAGGCTATTGTTTATTTCAGGTAGGTTGATAAAGAAATAAATGCATAAGTTATTTTAAGGAAACTATATAAATACCAAATTTCAAAATATTACCTTCACAAAATCATTTCAAAACGCATTGGTAGTTTAAAAGTGTTTTTAACATCAAACAACACTTCAAACTACTATAAAATAAATAAGCACTTATAAACCATTTATCGAAGGCCAAAACCCACAAAGTTCGCCCAAAACTAAACAAGAAATATTAATTATTTTATTCTCTATATACTTAAGACACCTCTAAAGAGCAGTGTGACCAGCATTCTGGCATTTCTCAGTTGTAATATCAAATGCTGAAGCGAACAAATTGATTATTAAAGATGCTCTTCAGTTATTTTCAAAATATATCTAATTTACTTAAAGATTTTTCCTACCACTAACTCTATTGAGCTCCAGGTGGGCTAACGAGGTTTCCTAGTCATTATAATAGGTACTGGGACCTAGGCGGGCCTGCGGCGTTTACATTGCCCGTCACGTAGCAGACACGTGGAGTTAACGGCCCTCCTAGTCAGCAATAACCTTATATACGTAGACTTGTAAGAAAATTGGAGTTTTATCGATTATGTCTTAGTATATGTGTGTTGATTTGGATTTTTTAAATTACACTCATATTAAATATGAATTTATTTACACAAAATGTTTTTTGAACTCCCAGACGTACGACAGCATATTGAATAGTAAAATCAGCATTAATGTATTTTTTCAGGTAGTTTTTTGTAAAGATATTTTTTACGTGGGATAGGTTTACGTC
This sequence comes from Macaria notata, assembly GCA_927399415.1. Lineage (NCBI taxonomy): Eukaryota > Metazoa > Arthropoda > Insecta > Lepidoptera > Geometridae > Macaria > Macaria notata. Next base: position 2,650,883 of record OV656744.1, read on the forward strand.
TGACTACAGCCTGCCTGATGTTAAGCATTGCTGCAACCTAGGGTGTTACACGCTTTCCAAGAAGATACCCTAGATCTGAAGTCTCCTGGATTGTAGTTTGCAGGAAACACAGCTTCCGGTAAAGTGTTACAAAGCTTAGCCGTCCGGTAAAGCGCTGTGCAAAGTAAAGATGCAATTAAGATTATATTGGCGAGGTTCAATTAATATTGAGTTTCTTTTACAGCATTTAGTGGAAAATTAAGTTAGACTTGCATAATGCTTGTCCGTTCCAGTTATTTTAATCATAAAAGAGTTGAAAGGTTTCCATGTAACCTTAAGGTTTCTTACAAGGTTTAACAAATTGACAGATTGTTATCTCATTTTTGCAAAAGAACACACGCATTGACTAAACACAATGAAGCGCCCGTAGCTCAGCTAGCTGAGGCAATTGCAAGCGATTATCAATGTTAAGCAAAGATCTACGCGGACAGTCCTTGGATGGGTGACCGAAAAGTGGCATTCAATTTTGGGCGCTTCCGTGGGTCGGTTGACACGTTAAATTGTAGATTCCGGGTGTTTGTCCAGTACGACAGTCGTTAAGCCATGTCAGAGGCCCTTAGGGCGGTATGATAAACTCTTGACACCAAAGTTGGCTACTCTCATTCGATAAGAAAGAAGAAACACATAAGAACCATAAAAGCGAGTGGTTATTTATTCGACCAGAAGTTCAAAACCATCACAACGTGAAGAAAGTACATATGCGCTTCGCTTGCACTCAGTAGCTAGCCGTATTTTACATTCTTTATGCATACCAGATATGGAACAAATCCAAACTATATTCTTTACTCTGGCTAAGTGTATTACCAGCTTTGCTTCTAAATGGTTTAAAAATGTTTCTTTATACATTTTAATGTAGATTTTCTCCATAACGTTTTTCTTCTTCCAATAGTTTACTTAAAACTAAACCAACAATTATAAAGTTTATAATTAATTAGTTATAATAAGGCTATTGAATCTGCTTCTATGTTCAGTTTTAGATTTTTTTTAATTATGTGTAATTTGTTTATTTTTTCTCCCAAGAACTGTACTCAAACTTATAGCTAAGATATTAAAAATGCTTATAATGTACGACTAATAATTGGGTTATTTATTCTTCTTTATCTAGAAAACTCACACATATTTCAAGACGAAACAAAGAAACTCTTTGTGTTTGCGAATGCTTTTACGCAGACGTTCCTTTGTAGAGTATCTATTATTTAGTCTAGGTTACCTACAGACTTGGTTATAAACACACACATGTCGCTTTATATTTATTACTAACTAGCTGTGCACGCGACTTCGTCCGCGTGGAATAGTTATTTTGGGCATCATATATATTTTTCCTAACGTAAGCCCTCAAAGTTTCCCTCAAAGAGAGAATTTTCCCCGTTTTTTCCACATTTTCCATTGTTTATTCGCTCCTATTAGTTGCAGCGTGATGTTCTATAGCCTAAAATCTTCCTCGATATACGATCTATTCAACACAAAAAGATTTTTTCAATTCGCACCAGTAGTTCCTGATATTAGCGCGTTCAAACAAACAAACAAACTCTTCAGCTTTATAATATTAGTATAGATATTATCATTGTACTATATAGAATATCCGCGGCTTCACTTCCGCGTTTCCAGGTCAAAAATAGCATACTTCAATAACACACTATATGACGCCAATCCGTTACACACTTTTGCTTTGTATTTCCAAACCTATGGGCAGTCTAGCCCATTTATTTGATTGTACTGTAAATATTATAATCAAAAAGCTACATATTTAGGTATGTATTAACAACATAAGGCAGTGTTCCAGCAGTCTCGTTTAAAAGCCAGCTATAATAGCACTAGAAAATGCCTATAAAAAGCATATAGGTAGCTTCTATTTCGACCACGGTATCGTTTTAGGTGGTCAAGCGTAAGAAAATAGTAAAATTCTGAAAAGCATTGAAAAGAAGAAATTGAGTCACGTATGTATCCAGCGAGGTCGGGTGAGGCAAAAATTGGCTATAAATGTTTTCTATATCATTTTAGCTGCAATTTTATTAAAGCTACAACAAGTTTTGCTACCATTGACATATTATCAAATAGACGTCCAGTAAAAACAATTTAAAACACAAATCGGTATTCCCAATCCAAGTCCAAATCCCAAAGTTTCATTTAATCTAATAATTGTATTATATATGTGTATCTAATCTGTATTATTAACACACGCAATATGCGTCTAAAAGAACTCTCCCAGTGTATTAATTCTGTGAATGAGTCAGGACCCTCAGTTATGATGAATACAACTCAAGAAACAAAAAGCAAATAATTAGATGTATCTGTGATAGAAAGCCCATGAAAGCTCCGCACTGCAGCCTGCGGAAGCTTCCGGAGCTTAGCGCATCCGCGCTCCATTTTCCTTTGAAAGGGAATCTATCTGAGACGCCGCGTTTTAGCTTTAACGCTTTACTGAATCCAACTAGATTCTCGCTCCCCAGTGAAGGGAAACAACGGCATGCGCGAGGAATTTTAATGAACTGTGAGGAACGTGATGGAAAACTTTGTCTGCGCTAGTTTTCGACTGATGCAATTTGTGAATGAGCAAGTTTTTCTTTCTCATACCGTATAGCCCATATGACGTCATCAATATTGAATAATTTACCTGATCTAAGCGGAACATTATTCATAAATATTTTTTTCTTATAAACTGTTTAATCTTTAATCTGTTTTTATAAGCAAAATTCACATTTCCGAACAATGTAACGGAATTGCACATATAGAAGTACCACATCTTCCAATAGAGCACATGTAATTAGTTGTGTTGTTTAAATTGAACATTTTTGAGGGTCGTGTATTAACATAGGCATTTTTTATTGTTTTATATCACTGTATGATGCATAATCATCTTAATTCATTATAGGCATGGTCCCAATTAGCTCCCACACTCACTTTAATATCAACATCATATTGTTTTCGTCTCACTTACATATAGGTACTACTTATTATTTTCCCCACCCTGGTGCCGTAAGTTAGCGCACAACTTTGTAAGTTGATTAAAAATCCGGAGGTTGGTATTCAAAGTAGTAGCTAGGTACGGCTGAGTGCACTTTTACTGCCTGTACTTAATGGTCTCAGTACTGTAGGTTGTATCGTACGGTTCAAACTTAAAAGTTTTAAGAAAGAAAAAGCTTTAGGCTACAAATCAAAATAAATAAATCAATCAAAAGGTTTAGTAAAATGGCTAATATTTAACTTCTACAACATTTTTGAATTACATTTATATTTAATTACTTTTTTTCTAAAAATGCCTACATTAAATCATTAAGTAAGCAACACTTGGACATTCTTTAACTTCACAGCTCCAGTAAGACATACTTCTGTTTAAGACAAGTACATAAAAAGGCTATTACTCCGAGTTTTAAATTCCAGCTTAGTGAGAAACTTACTGTATAGTTTAGTGGAAAAAGTTTAAATTATTCATATTATACCGCTCAGTCCGCGCCCTGCAATAACATCTCGGAGTTTTTATGCAAAGATGAATTTTCAAATCTTGAATTTCTTTTGACCTCAATTTCTACGTTTTATGAAAGCTGTACAAACTAAAATGTTAGTAATTAGATTATTGTTTTATATTTTCTTACGCGTCGATAGTCTTAAAATAATAATAATAATAATAATAATCGTTTATTATGCTAAATATACAATGTATGTACATAAAAATACAATGAATCTTACATAAACTTACTTTAGGTAGTACATCTTCAGATGACTGCGCAGCACACTAAGTCTGTGGAGACCTGTGTTGTGCTGCGACAGGAATCTTTGAGACATTCTATCAATAGGTATATCACGAAATTCACAAAAGTAACACACTATAAGATTATAAAACTTTGTTTTGGATATTAATTTACATAGGTACCAAATAAAGTAAGAAAGATAAATACACCGATAATATATACTTACTGCTATCAACTTGGCAATGTAAGTTAGTACTTAAATAAATTTAATTATATATATTACAAATGACTACTGATATTTTTGTATTGAATTTTATATTAATAACTTTGTATTTAATCCATAATTCATCATCATCATCATCATCATGTCAGCCCGTGTTCGCCCACTTCTCAGAATAGGCCTCCTCTGCAACGTGCCAAATAGGATTCACGTAAGTGATTTTAAGCGTCGTTTCCAAATATAATTGTTACTACCTTGCCATGAATCACTATTTACAAACTCTGTGTATGAATGTATTAATCTATATTGTCTTCGATTCATGACTTAATCGGTGTTTTCTAGGTAAACGTACTATATCGTAGCCTACAACGTCGCTTAACATCAAGCTAGTTGCTGTCAAACATAAATCTATCATATATATAAAAAATAATCATCTGAATTGGCAGGATACTGGTTATTATAGAAAATGTCCGTAATGCTCTCATGACCCAAAAGATAACCAATATTAGGATTGTCGGTCAAATTTATTTTTGAGCGATTACTTCCCAATAATGGCTGGCAAAAATAGTCAAGACAGTTGAGTCCATTTACTTGAGCTCGTTCGTTAATACATTTTTTTTCCGAGGGAAGCAGTTACAAGGTAGCTCATTCAATTCAATTAAATTTCATTGGTGGTAATACATAATTCAATAAATATAACTTTATTGAACACAGGACAAAGTAAGTGATTTTTTCCAAGATCATTATATGAAAAGATTACAAAGAAAACAGTATAGTCAGGCAATGGTGTATAAGTGATTAGAAGATCAAAATACCATAAACTAGTGGACGCCCGCGGCTTCGCTCGCATTATTTCGAGATAAAAAGTAACCTATGACCTCATACTACCTACATACCAAAAATTCTGAAGATCCATTCAGCCGCTTTCGCGCGTTTAAATAAAGAGAGAAACAGAAAAACAGACAAAAATTGTATAAATTATTGGAACGTGTTCTATTATCAATTTTAAGTAACTCAAAACATTTTCATTTAAATATCTTCAATGTTCAGACTTTCAACCCTCTTCAGCTTTATTACATGTATAGACAGCTAAACTACTAAACAAATAATAATATATCAAGTACGATAGAGAAGTGCTTATCTCTGCAAGACGAAATCAGTTGTATATGATGATTATTTGAATGTAGACCAAACCACTTAAGTCCAGTGCGCATTGATTGCAATCTGACCGCTAAGTGATTTGCCTCCCCAGTACTGCAGAGCTAGATCGTTAGGGAGCGGTTAAGAGTAGCAAAACCTTCATGTAATACTGGTATTTGTAGTGATATGTTAGTTTGTTAGGTTACTATATACACATGAGCTTTAGATTAAGTTTAAGTACATAAAACTTGCTGTATAATCATAAAGCCATATGATTCGATTGATCGAGCCAATTACATTTTTGTCGAGATATGCTACACTTTAGACAATAGCGTCACCTGAGAGAGTATAATTTTAAAATAAAATCAGTCAAGGTGTAACGAACCACTCTACCCTACCTATATTTTTTTTTTTATCTAAATCTTAAGATTATAATCAGATTATTATTTATGGTTAATTAATATCTAACCTAACTCTAACAAACATCTGATAAATGTATCCAGAATAACAAAGCCTATTAGTTAAGTATATTTGATATCACTAGTTCAGCCTACCTAATTTTGTTATATTTTTATTAATTAATCTTACCACTTACTTCTACTCAGTAGATTTTATGCAAATGTATAACTATGTAATATTGCATTAACTCCATTCACTCGCTCTGAATCTTATATCTATCAACCTATTTGTTCTAATAATTAGCAATTCACTTACTTTGTACAAACTTGGGTACTATAAATTGTTATCTTTATATTTTATTATATAGGTTCACTTACTTAATACCAATACTACCAATTTATCATAAGGTAACAGAGCTGATACAGCTTATCAATTACTTTGTAGTATGTACAAACATACATTCATAGATACATTCTATTTGATGTTTATTTTAAATTTCTATTAAATAGGCTCGCTTTAGCGTACCAGTCAGTCAAGAAAATAACTGAAAGGCACAGAAAATGCTCCATTCCAACGCATTTTCCCATGGTTAACATTTCCACAAGAACTAAACCCCTGACCAAAGCGGCCTTTATTCTAGACTTCACCTTTCATTCTTTTTACTTCAAGAATCGCTCCGATACGATTATACCTTTCTAACATTGTGACACTCTATCATCTGCATGCTGAATGTAATCATTAATTATTCTATTCATTTATCTGATTGAGATCTTATGATACCTAACGCAAAACCTGCCTAACAGAACTTTACTCATCCCTCCGATATGTCTACCTACGTAAATGTGATCGTTTAGTGGCCAGGATCCGTACGTCATTCGCAGTAACCTCGGTTCTTTAAGGAGATTAACAGAAGAAACCCTAAAACTAACCTAAGTGAAACGAACTAAAGCTAATTTTAAAAGATACTTTCTTATTAACAACTTCGTATTCAAGTAAAACCAAGTTTGACGATGGTGATTAATTTTACAATGTATTATTATAAATTTAATAATATTCCAAGCTTTTGGCTGCTTGTACACAAACTTTGTGAATAAAATGTTACTTCGCTCTTTGTTTCATTTCTACAGGCTGGATTTCTAGTTAGTATTATTTTACAACATACGAAACCCTAGAATCGCTTCTGATTCTACCTTGTATAAACAATAACAATTGAGTTAGGTAACCATAGCTGTATTTTAGGTAGTTACTAGTCTAACAGCCAAAAATAGGAATTATCATACAAAACGTAATTGTTTTCACACTAAATTAGGTAGAACCAAAGTCAAACAAAGGCTTCCTTTCCTTTCTAGTCCTAATAACTTGTTATGACAATTTCATCAGGCATTATAGGTACTTTGTTTTAACTTAAAATAAGATAGTTTCTTAGATAACCAAAGGTTTTATTTCCTTTCTAATAACTTGCTATGATAATTTCTTCAGGCTTTATAGGTACTTTGTTTTAACTTAAAATAAGATAGTTTCTTAGATAACCAAAGGTTTTATTTCCTTTCTAATAACTTGCTATGATAATTTCATCAGGCATTATAGGTACTTTGTTTTAACTTAAAATAAGATAGTTTCTTAGATAACCAAAGGTTTTATTTCCTTTCTAATAACTTGCTATGATAATTTCATCAGGCATTATAGGTACTTTGTTTTAACTTAAAATAAGATAGTTTCTTAGATAACCAAAGGTTTTATTTCCTTTCTAATAACTTGCTATGATAATTTCATCAGGCATTATAGGTACTTTGTTTTAACTTAAAATAAGATAGTTTCTTAGATAACCAAAGGTTTTATTTCCTTTCTAATAACTTGCTATGATAATTTCATCAGGCATTATAGGTACTTTGTTTTAACTTAAAATAAGATAGTTTCTTAGATAACCAAAGGTTTTATTTCCTTTCTAATTCGAGAAGGTAATTACTTCTAGACATGGTATTTATAACCCATACACGAGTGTCCATTTCCTGCGTAAAAATATTATTTATTTTACATCTTAGATTTGTTACTAAGTCAGTAATATACTACTAACACAATTTCTGTCTTTCAGGCAGGCGTGGCTTTGATTACATTAATATAAATTGCTATAGTATTTCCATCAGGCACTATAGAATCGTTGTTTCAAGACAAACAGAATATTGCAGGTTTCAGCTTCAACTGTCAGTTTTATTTATCTACCTGACTTTTACATAATTAAGAGCGTACTTATTTTAAATGATCTCATTATCGCACTGACTGGGCTACAATGAACCATAATTGTCAATTTTAGTTGAATGTTGGTTTAGTGATCCCTAACCACCGCAAATATTTAACGTTTCATTTGATATTGCAACTTTATGTTCAGAAACCCACATTGCAGAATTACCCTAAATCATATCTTGCTTTCTAACGTAGTTAAATTATATTAAAACCGTTATTAATTCCGCGCCATTCATTGTTACCGCTCTACGAGGTTTCCTCACACTTCCAAGTGTATTCCTATACCGTCAAACATACACAATACTTTCGACTTATACCAAAGTTCGAATAACTAACTATCTCACTATTAACTACCTCTCTATAACCTTACCATCCTATTCTATTGCAAAACTCTTCACTAGTCCCTGATCTATTCCCTATTATTTACTTACCTGTATTCCCTACGCTTAGACCTTACTCTGATCTACTGCCTGCCTAATCAGAATGAACCCTAATTATTTTCCTAGCACCTATCCCTGCCTACTCATAACTAATGTAACAGGATATTTGTCGCCTAAAGAACCCTATGACGACAAATGGAAAGGTGGAAGGATGAAGGATGGAGGACGATTTTCCCGATCCCTCTAGCCCAGACTCAGACTAGAGAGAGTTTCTACAACTCATGGCCAAAGGTAGTCGCGGCCGAATCGGGAGGAAATGAAGGTAGACATACAACATTTATCCAGCGGTCAGCTTAGATAATGCCGTGCGTAATCAAAAAATATAGGCTTTAAACTACGAGAGTTTAAAAGGTATTTAAGCTTGTTTAAAGCACTACAACATGCACTACTGCTCAAGCGGATCCCAGATTTTAACTTTACGGGTAATCTAACGCGATCACTGGGTAATTTTGAACCTTAATAGGCCTAGTATTCTATCAAACCCTGACTTTGGATGACTACCTCGAAATCCGAATAACTCGGAATGCTTCAGACACCCAAATTCAACGTTTGCTAAAATACACATACCTTAATCAGACAATCAACTGAGGTGACTACCTCGAAATCCGAATAGTTCGGAATGCTTCAGACACCCAAGCTGACCGTCTGTCAAGATACCAGGCATATGCTCTTAAATGTGGCATATTTCAATGATAAATTTGTAACCTAATGTTCTTTACTAGGAAAGGAAATGCTACTGGTGCTTAAATTATAGTTTTTATGAAGACCTTATATTCCATCAAACCCTGACTTTGGATGACTACCTCGAAATCCGAGTAACTCGGAATGCTTCAGACACCCAAATTCAACGTTTGCTAAAATACACATACCTTAATCAGACAATCAACTGAGATGACTACCTCGAAATCCGAATAGTTCGGAATGCTTCAGACACCCAAGCTGACCGTCTGTCAAGATACCAGGCATATGCTCTTAAATGTGGCATATTTCAATGATAAATTTGTAGCACAATGTTAAGGATTAAAACCAATTTACTCACTCAGAGATTTAAATGCGTCCGACTACCTCGAAGACCAGGCGACCAAAGAGAGCGAGCCCCCTTCCCTTCCCCCTTTTATGCTGAAATCCTTCTCGAAGTTTCTATCCCCTCTCACTCCGGTATTGCCCTACGCGACTATTCCCCAGGATTCGGTTTATCTACCTAAATAAAATATAACACCATAAGTATTTATTTCAATAGTTAATTATGAACTCCTGTTATAACATTCTAGTGTCTTTAGGTTTTTAACATTTATTTCAACAATCTCTCCTTTTATTTTCTTTACTTACAAATTCGGAACAAATACCCCAATGACTTCGTGTGTAATTGATTATATTATAATCTAAAATATTATTAAGTAATTACTTTAGTGTTTACATACATACTATGTGGCATATGAATATTATTTTTGATTTAGACATGTAATCTCTGTTTATGATTAAATTATTAAGGATTAGGTATTCCGCAAATCTCTGTGAATGCTTTTACTAGTAAAGATTACGTTCTGACATTGCCACTTTGCACAACATGTAATTCGACCAAACCTTGCCAAACATACGTATTGTACCGTACTCCTAATCCAAACTGGCAATACTTTAAATATCATACGATCTTTTATGACTATTCTTGGAATTCCTGCCTACGTGACTTGCACTAATCCCTTTTTTACGACAATTCTTAGAAATCAGGCCCACGTGACCTCTTAATCCGTTCCACGATAACCCGCGCCCCGGCTAACCATCGTTTGCGAGTCATTTCCGCTACTAATAATGCAAGGTATTTACATCCGGAATAAATACTCAATATCTAAAAATGACAATCAACTTTATATTACTGAATATTATTTATTGAACTCTCAACGCAAATATCTTACGAAATCTCATACAACAAGAAGACTAAAACGACTTCATTATCCACCAAACCATCGCATCGGCCATGATAACATCCGCCTTCAACCGTCGAGTAAATGGGTCAGTACAGCTATTTCCGTTCAAAAGGTGTTCTTAATAGATGAAAGAAATTTCTAATTGTCTATAATTTTCTAAATGTTACTAATACTAGGCTTTTTAATATAAAAGATGAATATTATCGACATATTTAATACCATAACATATGTCTATCGATTAATTCAACCTTTTTTTGTACTGAAAAGACTTTAATCTTTTTTTTCAATGTAGGTGTAAAACCTTCTTGTCAATTTTAAACATAAAAACTTTTTCGTTGAGATTTTGCAAAGAAACTCCTTAGTAGTATGCGAATATTGGAACCTTAGCTTTCTGTACATTGATTAGTAGTTAGTTTTGACATGTGAAATTTAGAGATATATTCATATTTGTTATGTTTATGTTTTTATTTTAATTATTTTAATTTTAATAAGGAATGGTTATTTACGGTTCGTTACACTCGCCCTCGAAAAGAGGATTTAATGGCGGCTGAAACTAAACAGTTGAAAGACGAAATAAAAGACTCTTTTCTCATTTAATAAAAAAATATTTTATTATAAGTGTTACCTTTTTTTTTTCAATACCTTTGAAAATCAAACTAATACCTCACTTGGAATCGTTCAAATATCAATAGAACCAATTAAAACTTCGTTAATCATTCATTTCCAATTTTAAATCTTATATAATGTAGTGTGGCCCTGGGCGTGTGGTGTGTTATTTAAACCTAATGAATAAATAAAGACATGCTCCCGTTCTGTATCTATAGAATAGCATGAGAATCATTGACGCAAAATTGTCCTTTCCCCTCGAAATAACTAAGGTACCCAAAGAAATGAGTTGTGAATTCATCAACCGCTAACCAGTATAGATCTGACGATCCATCAGCCCAAACCTGTTTTTCCCGCTTGACCTGGGATCGACCGAACCACCCTCAAATACTTTAGTTAAATGTCTCTGGTTCAAAACAATAGATTGCCAGACGTAATCAGGCCTCTAACAGTACATCTCGAAAGCATATCCCAATTATTCACGAGGAGTTATGTGTAGTGTGCGATGATGCATATTTTAGCATAAATGATAGCTTCTTGTGCAGTTGAGTCTACAAAAAAAAAGTAGTAAACCTACTGAAATCACTAACCTAACACCACTTTTCCTTTTTTTTGTAGACCGCTTTGTAAGTGTGTATTCAAACTTGAAAATGAAATGACCTATTCGGAAATCAGGAATTCTAGTTTTGCCATAACGCCACTGCTCTCTCACTTTCACACCATTCAGAACCATCTTTCGTGGTTGTTCACACCACGCTATGACAAACCTAAGAACCATTAATTTCCGAACTAGAGATTGGGTTCAATATTAAATTTAAATTTGACAATACCAAGCTACAATTACCTCCGTTTTACCTTTATTACCTTTCTGCAAAGGCAATAAAATAAAGACATTCTATTTTAAATAAGCGCCAGGATAAATGCTTAGAAATCGCTTAATTGCACTATGGGAGACACATTAGGTATGTTCAATAAAATAAATGGAAATGAACAACTTTAATGGATAATTTCAAATTGATAACAATGTCCTTAGTTATTCATGACGTCCCCTAGGTTGCTAGGTCTCATCCATTATGGATTATCTCTTACGATCCTGTAACTGACCTTTAATTTTACTATTCCGGCGCCTGATAAAATCAAGGCTAATAAGGTCCTCTTCTTTGTTCTGTCTCAGATCCTGATAAAATAAACTAACTAATATTATGTAACACAGTTGATCAATAAATGAAATTTTTACTCTATTCTAAACCCCTGATGAAATTTAAATCTAACATTCGCTTTCTCATCTCCCTTTTAATACACAAAAGTATATGAAATTATTCTAAACACAATATTATAAAATGCATAAACCATATTAATTGGAAATTTTTTTATAATTAATCTAAAAATGTCTAATTCAGCGCCCCCAGGCCCCGTAACACTAAGCCATACATGAATCCAAACCTAAACCACGTCTCCGAAAAACGCATTTAATAAGTTAGACAATTCTAAAAAATAAATGACATTCCACTGAGTTAGTACTCGCAAACAAATTATCAAATTACCACGCGCGCTAATTTCAACCTAAAACTTTAACTCACCCTAAACCATGTAGGTATCGTATATTATAAACATCTATGCCATTGTTGTATTTTTTTTTAAATAGTTTTTTTTTATTATTATTATTTTCCCTACACAACATTTATTTCCGCAAACCTAATACGCGCGTAATGCGTAAGGTCCTAACCAAAAAGTTAAATTAAATTATGTGTGCAACCTCTTTCAGTAATCTAACATTCCCGAAGGAGTTTGCCTAGTGTAAATTCTCGTTGGTTTAAAGAGTTTAAAACGCAAGAATTTAGCTATAACAATATTTTTCCTCATTACCCATTGAGCTATAATGTACTTACGTACTAGAGGAGCTATCCAAGCCAAAAGTCATGCTCCATTTTGTTAAGAATTTCACCTAAAGTTCGCTTCAGCAATGAAACAATAATTGGTCGTCTAACCAGCCAGTATAAACACGCAGCGCTAGAACGCTTTAAGATTTAGTTTTCTTGCGACCAAAAGGTCGAAAGCGCCGTGATTTTTCAAGGCGCTTACGCGTTTCGTTCGATGTTTTGCATCAACTTGTGTATATTCTATGATGTTCACGCAATGGCGGCGCGTCGATGTAAACTCAAGCTTTGTCAAACAATAATCTTAAACCATTGAGGTTAATGTATCTTAAACAAATAAAATGATTACTTACCGATGATATGTTACACCGCTATCTTTGTTTTTTGTTCTCGAATGGTTTGTGCACGTTTTTAAGACACAGTTCGGCATTTTGATTGAAATTGCGTATTTGTATAACACGTTCGCGCGTCACAGGCGTTTGACCCGGACTAAGTTCACTGCAGTCACGTGGACTGCAAGGCGCCCCGCATATTATTACTTGGTGCTGTCATCTCTAGTACGTAAGTACATTATAGCTCAATGTCATTACCCAGTTTTCTCATTTGTTCGATTTCTACATAAAATCGTCCGTTCTCTTTTCAACTCAACTAAACAAAAATTTAAAATACCAAGTAGATTCAAATTTTCGCGGCTCCCAACCGACAATTAATCAGACTATCTTGACAATAAAATAATTAACATAGTTATCAAATAAATAAATGTTATAGCGAGTATTTTATAATTAAAGGTGCTAATTAAGATTATTTCGCTAAAAGTACAAATCAAATAAATAGTTCATATTTTTTTTATATTATAATCGTCATCGTAAAACGAAACGTCATTGAAACGAAATGACATTGAAATGAAACGACCAATCAGAACTCGTGACGTCATATTTAATAAACAAACTTGTCATTCACAAATAGTGATGTGGTTATAGATCGAATAATCGAAAATTTGAATTTAAGTGAATGAACATATGAATCTAATCTCTTATATATTTGTGGGACAGCGGAGCATTTTCATTATCCGTAATAGTAATTCTATATACTAGGCGTACCCACGCCACGTTGAGAAATAAAACGTAGTACATACTTTAACTTAACGAGGATATTTTACAATTTGTTGGAGGTCAATCTATGAAATACAACTGTAGGCAGATAGTCTGATAACTAATGACTCTAATTCGGTCGACACTCCATCCAACACGTGACACCACAACGCGATGCAAACCGATTGCCGTCTCAAGAAAAAAAATTCGCGATCTCTCGCACGACACTAATGCTGATTGTTGCGTCAGAGCAGGGCTCCGATTTTCGTCTCCAGTCAATGTCAGCCGTTATCGACAGTGACACAAACATTATAACACTTTTCTCCGATTCCAACATTATGAACAACCTACACACTCTTCAAATTAAACGCGCCGATATATTTATTTTATTTACAAGGATGAACAAACTCTTTATAAAATGTTTGCCAGCAGTTCTAAAGGTGGATTAATTAAGATTTTACTGAATATTAATATATATATTATGATACGACCGTGCAAGAACAATATTATGCATATTAAATTAATAGAAAATAGTTTGAATATTACATTTTTTTTTTTTTTTATTATTTTTATTTTTCTTATAGGTGCAATCAAAACGTGCTTTTAATGCAAGTAATTAATTATGAACCGAAACCCTCTTTTTTTCCAAAACTAGAATGTAATAAACCTATTATTATGTTTGTTTTACCTAAACTCTAAGTACAAACTATTGAAAAATCCTAGATCAAACAATACTGCTCAGATACAGGTTGTAAGTTATAAAGATTTTCTGAATCAAATCGTTAATTTAAGTGCAAAGAGACAACATCATACATACGTACAAAATAACGGCTAATTAAAATTAGCGGCAAATTTCATAATTTTAATAGTCACTAATAACCCAGTACTTATAATATATTTAAATTCTACAACAGTATATTGTTATTTTGCAAAAAAAAAACGCATTAATTCTCCTATTTCACATTCATTAATTAAATAACATTCCCATCACTATATGTAACTAGTTGTGCATTCGCAAGATGGCGCTATTCTTAATCGCATTTTATTTCTATAGAGACGTATTTCTTTTCCTTTTAAGAGGGTAGGTAGTAGTACCTACTCTTCGATATTGTTTGTGAAAAGATTTGTTCTGTTTTGATAATGTCTACGTATTTGAGTGTAATAAAACATAATTATGATGAACCAACGTGCTTAACGTGTGTAATTAATAGCTTACGTGTACAGTTTGAGTCTAAAGACGTGATTTCTTCGTTACTATCTGTGAATGGTTTTGTAAAAACCGGCGACTATACCTACTTACCTCCGAATTCGAAAAAATAGTGTAAAAACTTGACTAAAACTCACCAAATAGGTACTTATTAACTAATACAAATGAACTTTATCTCCTAAACACAAGAATTGTGCAAAAAGAGAAAATAAATATCGAATAACATATAGATAACCTCAAATCACAATAAAACTATTTTGTAAACAATTCGAAAGCCCAGCCCCTGCGTGTGGTTTTCATCGCAATCTCACAAGAGCTAATACTACATAGATTAATGACAATACAACAATCTGGATATTACCAAATGGGTGAGTTATTTTCTATTTTTTTCTAGCCTTAATTTCATAAATTACAAGTTAATTACAATAGGTACCTAGATAATATAGCCGATAGTATAGGTTGTACAATCTACACCCCTTGCTAGTATATGCCCTGCATATTGTGAGTTTAGTACTAAATGTCCGGATTGCCTTCTTTGTTTTAATCAAAATTTCCTCTCGAAATAACTAAAATATACCTACTAAGAAATGATTTGTGAACTGTCTTGACATAAAATAACCAATTTACACAGTTCTATTTTATGTGTTGAAACTCTAAGGTTCTTTTGATTAATAATAAATATGTTTTCTTATGATTCATGATGATGTAATGGCATCTAACAGCCTTTGTCTAATTGAGACATCATGTTCTAGTAGAACATAAACAAACCTAGTACATAAAATATTTCATATTCAATGTATATTATGTACCCCGATAGTAAACTCAAAAATGATTGAACTTTGATGGTAAACAAATATATATCTGATATAATAAAATCAACATTTAAGAATTGATCTAACCTTTGTTAGTAAGTAAACATATTTTAATAAATAACTGTAAACTTCCTCTTTTTTTTTCAGAAATAAACACTGAGGCAAATATGGATGGACCTAGAAGAACGCCCCCTGTTCTGATGACATTATCACAAGTAGGTAATTAAGCTAGCTATTTTTTTTGAGTCCCATACACTAAATGATAATAAAATTTAAGTAAATTCATGAAAAACCTCTAAATAAAATAATAAATAAAATTCTTTATTTAAACAAACAACCGGGATCCTACAACTCAACACGTCATCCGACCCACGGAAGCGCCCATACTGGTAAACCACTATTACTAAAACTCCACTGTCTATCTGTTTGTACGTTTATCTGTCTGCCCGAACTCCCCTTTCTTGTTATGACTTTCTTTTCTTTCATTTTTCATAATAAATGATACGGAACTCCTAGTGCAGAAGCATGACTCTTCTTTGAATTGTTTTTCTACAATATATTACAATGAAACCGATTTCCCTTAATTGAATGCTACAGTTACTTGATTTTGAGAATCAACTAACAAGCAGTATGGAACCCAACTGCTTACCATTCCTACCTACTGTCTGGAAGAACTTTTTTAAAGCACTAAGGCCGCCATTTAAACTGTTACAAATTCGATACATCTGTTGTAATTCTATGCTAACACTGTCTGACTAGTAAATACTACAAAGTAGGTTTGCAAATATGTGAGTGGTAGCTCTTAGTGTCAACTGACTTTAACATTCCAATGAAGTTGAAGGAAAATATACTAAATTCCTGTATTCTTATTTCTTTCCCCTATGCATCTCAACATGGATCTTAAAGAAAAGATCCTTATTACTTAACATAAAAATAAAATATTAAAGTAAAACTTAAAATCTATTGTAAAAGGTAATTAATTGTATTTAGGAAAATAAAAGCTTAGATACATATAATGACTTACTTAAACAATTTTTCCAAACCAGGTTTCATACCATCAAATATTCATGTTTTAATGAAACTCATTTTTTTTCAGATGCTGTATTATACCACAAGCTGACATTTAGGATTGGTGAAAGATGGGACCACTAACAACTCTATTTACTACTTGTTTAATCCAGGTAAAATTATTCAAAATTATTACACATAATTACATATTTATATGGTAGTGAATTATTAAAATAGCATTATGTGGACCTACACTTGATTTTAAATTTATTTAAACAATGTTTATAATTAAATTCCATTCTATATTAACCGTTCTTATGTATTTTTACTAAGTTAGATATACTGAATTTAGGAACATTTTTTTTTTCTCTTGTATATATACTTAAATGTGTGAATAAAGATACATACCCATACAAACTATAAACCTCCTCAAGACTTCAACGTATGTGCTAGTTTATCCTATTTACTATTCCTATATTTATCCTATTTGTATTACTAGTTCCTACAATTTATCTAACATTGTTATTTATCATCTTTCAGGAAAGAAAATCACCACTTCAATAGCAGGCTGTACCTCCACGACTCGCCCCCAGACGTTTTAACTTTAAGCTAGTTTAAAATAGTATCTTATTGTAGTTGTACCTAATAGCTAATACTTATGTTCCTTCTGTTAAAATCTCCCTCCACTTCAACGACAACAAATGTAGCCAGACCGCTAGGTCTGACTATTTATGGTGGCCAAAATCATGTCATATACCTATACATATATTCCTATTTCTATTTATAACTTAAAATTACAATCCAAAAATCAATTAATACTAAATCCTGGTCTTTTACGGCACCTAATGTAACGAACCACTCTACCCTACCTATATTTTTTTTTTTATCTAAATCTTAAGATTATAATCAGATTATTATTTATGGTTAATTAATATCTAACCTAACTCTAACAAACATCTGATAAATGTATCCAGAATAACAAAGCCTATTAGTTAAGTATATTTGATATCACTAGTTCAGCCTACCTAATTTTGTTATATTTTTATTAATTAATCTTACCACTTACTTCTACTCAGTAGATTTTATGCAAATGTATAACTATGTAATATTGCATTAACTCCATTCACTCGCTCTGAATCTTATATCTATCAACCTATTTGTTCTAATAATTAGCAATTCACTTACTTTGTACAAACTTGGGTACTATAAATTGTTATCTTTATATTTTATTATATAGGTTCACTTACTTAATACCAATACTACCAATTTATCATAAGGTAACAGAGCTGATACAGCTTATCAATTACTTTGTAGTATGTACAAACATACATTCATAGATACATTCTATTTGATGTTTATTTTAAATTTCTATTAAATAGGCTCGCTTTAGCGTACCAGTCAGTCAAGAAAATAACTGAAAGGCACAGAAAATGCTCCATTCCAACGCATTTTCCCATGGTTAACATTTCCACAAGAACTAAACCCCTGACCAAAGCGGCCTTTATTCTAGACTTCACCTTTCATTCTTTTTACTTCAAGAATCGCTCCGATACGATTATACCTTTCTAACATTGTGACACTCTATCATCTGCATGCTGAATGTAATCATTAATTATTCTATTCATTTATCTGATTGAGATCTTATGATACCTAACGCAAAACCTGCCTAACAGAACTTTACTCATCCCTCCGATATGTCTACCTACGTAAATGTGATCGTTTAGTGGCCAGGATCCGTACGTCATTCGCAGTAACCTCGGTTCTTTAAGGAGATTAACAGAAGAAACCCTAAAACTAACCTAAGTGAAACGAACTAAAGCTAATTTTAAAAGATACTTTCTTATTAACAACTTCGTATTCAAGTAAAACCAAGTTTGACGATGGTGATTAATTTTACAATGTATTATTATAAATTTAATAATATTCCAAGCTTTTGGCTGCTTGTACACAAACTTTGTGAATAAAATGTTACTTCGCTCTTTGTTTCATTTCTACAGGCTGGATTTCTAGTTAGTATTATTTTACAACATACGAAACCCTAGAATCGCTTCTGATTCTACCTTGTATAAACAATAACAATTGAGTTAGGTAACCATAGCTGTATTTTAGGTAGTTACTAGTCTAACAGCCAAAAATAGGAATTATCATACAAAACGTAATTGTTTTCACACTAAATTAGGTAGAACCAAAGTCAAACAAAGGCTTCCTTTCCTTTCTAGTCCTAATAACTTGTTATGACAATTTCATCAGGCATTATAGGTACTTTGTTTTAACTTAAAATAAGATAGTTTCTTAGATAACCAAAGGTTTTATTTCCTTTCTAATAACTTGCTATGATAATTTCTTCAGGCTTTATAGGTACTTTGTTTTAACTTAAAATAAGATAGTTTCTTAGATAACCAAAGGTTTTATTTCCTTTCTAATAACTTGCTATGATAATTTCATCAGGCATTATAGGTACTTTGTTTTAACTTAAAATAAGATAGTTTCTTAGATAACCAAAGGTTTTATTTCCTTTCTAATAACTTGCTATGATAATTTCATCAGGCATTATAGGTACTTTGTTTTAACTTAAAATAAGATAGTTTCTTAGATAACCAAAGGTTTTATTTCCTTTCTAATAACTTGCTATGATAATTTCATCAGGCATTATAGGTACTTTGTTTTAACTTAAAATAAGATAGTTTCTTAGATAACCAAAGGTTTTATTTCCTTTCTAATAACTTGCTATGATAATTTCATCAGGCATTATAGGTACTTTGTTTTAACTTAAAATAAGATAGTTTCTTAGATAACCAAAGGTTTTATTTCCTTTCTAATTCGAGAAGGTAATTACTTCTAGACATGGTATTTATAACCCATACACGAGTGTCCATTTCCTGCGTAAAAATATTATTTATTTTACATCTTAGATTTGTTACTAAGTCAGTAATATACTACTAACACAATTTCTGTCTTTCAGGCAGGCGTGGCTTTGATTACATTAATATAAATTGCTATAGTATTTCCATCAGGCACTATAGAATCGTTGTTTCAAGACAAACAGAATATTGCAGGTTTCAGCTTCAACTGTCAGTTTTATTTATCTACCTGACTTTTACATAATTAAGAGCGTACTTATTTTAAATGATCTCATTATCGCACTGACTGGGCTACAATGAACCATAATTGTCAATTTTAGTTGAATGTTGGTTTAGTGATCCCTAACCACCGCAAATATTTAACGTTTCATTTGATATTGCAACTTTATGTTCAGAAACCCACATTGCAGAATTACCCTAAATCATATCTTGCTTTCTAACGTAGTTAAATTATATTAAAACCGTTATTAATTCCGCGCCATTCATTGTTACCGCTCTACGAGGTTTCCTCACACTTCCAAGTGTATTCCTATACCGTCAAACATACACAATACTTTCGACTTATACCAAAGTTCGAATAACTAACTATCTCACTATTAACTACCTCTCTATAACCTTACCATCCTATTCTATTGCAAAACTCTTCACTAGTCCCTGATCTATTCCCTATTATTTACTTACCTGTATTCCCTACGCTTAGACCTTACTCTGATCTACTGCCTGCCTAATCAGAATGAACCCTAATTATTTTCCTAGCACCTATCCCTGCCTACTCATAACTAATGTAACAGGATATTTGTCGCCTAAAGAACCCTATGACGACAAATGGAAAGGTGGAAGGATGAAGGATGGAGGACGATTTTCCCGATCCCTCTAGCCCAGACTCAGACTAGAGAGAGTTTCTACAACTCATGGCCAAAGGTAGTCGCGGCCGAATCGGGAGGAAATGAAGGTAGACATACAACATTTATCCAGCGGTCAGCTTAGATAATGCCGTGCGTAATCAAAAAATATAGGCTTTAAACTACGAGAGTTTAAAAGGTATTTAAGCTTGTTTAAAGCACTACAACATGCACTACTGCTCAAGCGGATCCCAGATTTTAACTTTACGGGTAATCTAACGCGATCACTGGGTAATTTTGAACCTTAATAGGCCTAGTATTCTATCAAACCCTGACTTTGGATGACTACCTCGAAATCCGAATAACTCGGAATGCTTCAGACACCCAAATTCAACGTTTGCTAAAATACACATACCTTAATCAGACAATCAACTGAGGTGACTACCTCGAAATCCGAATAGTTCGGAATGCTTCAGACACCCAAGCTGACCGTCTGTCAAGATACCAGGCATATGCTCTTAAATGTGGCATATTTCAATGATAAATTTGTAACCTAATGTTCTTTACTAGGAAAGGAAATGCTACTGGTGCTTAAATTATAGTTTTTATGAAGACCTTATATTCCATCAAACCCTGACTTTGGATGACTACCTCGAAATCCGAGTAACTCGGAATGCTTCAGACACCCAAATTCAACGTTTGCTAAAATACACATACCTTAATCAGACAATCAACTGAGATGACTACCTCGAAATCCGAATAGTTCGGAATGCTTCAGACACCCAAGCTGACCGTCTGTCAAGATACCAGGCATATGCTCTTAAATGTGGCATATTTCAATGATAAATTTGTAGCACAATGTTAAGGATTAAAACCAATTTACTCACTCAGAGATTTAAATGCGTCCGACTACCTCGAAGACCAGGCGACCAAAGAGAGCGAGCCCCCTTCCCTTCCCCCTTTTATGCTGAAATCCTTCTCGAAGTTTCTATCCCCTCTCACTCCGGTATTGCCCTACGCGACTATTCCCCAGGATTCGGTTTATCTACCTAAATAAAATATAACACCATAAGTATTTATTTCAATAGTTAATTATGAACTCCTGTTATAACATTCTAGTGTCTTTAGGTTTTTAACATTTATTTCAACAATCTCTCCTTTTATTTTCTTTACTTACAAATTCGGAACAAATACCCCAATGACTTCGTGTGTAATTGATTATATTATAATCTAAAATATTATTAAGTAATTACTTTAGTGTTTACATACATACTATGTGGCATATGAATATTATTTTTGATTTAGACATGTAATCTCTGTTTATGATTAAACTATTAAGGATTAGGTATTCCGCAAATCTCTGTGAATGCTTTTACTAGTAAAGATTACGTTCTGACATTGCCACTTTGCACAACATGTAATTCGACCAAACCTTGCCAAACATACGTATTGTACCGTACTCCTAATCCAAACTGGCAATACTTTAAATATCATACGATCTTTTATGACTATTCTTGGAATTCCTGCCTACGTGACTTGCACTAATCCCTTTTTTACGACAATTCTTAGAAATCAGGCCCACGTGACCTCTTAATCCGTTCCACGATAACCCGCGCCCCGGCTAACCATCGTTTGCGAGTCATTTCCGCTACTAATAATGCAAGGTATTTACATCCGGAATAAATACTCAATATCTAAAAATGACAATCAACTTTATATTACTGAATATTATTTATTGAACTCTCAACGCAAATATCTTACGAAATCTCATACAACAAGAAGACTAAAACGACTTCATTATCCACCAAACCATCGCATCGGCCATGATAACATCCGCCTTCAACCGTCGAGTAAATGGGTCAGTACAGCTATTTCCGTTCAAAAGGTGTTCTTAATAGATGAAAGAAATTTCTAATTGTCTATAATTTTCTAAATGTTACTAATACTAGGCTTTTTAATATAAAAGATGAATATTATCGACATATTTAATACCATAACATATGTCTATCGATTAATTCAACCTTTTTTTGTACTGAAAAGACTTTAATCTTTTTTTTCAATGTAGGTGTAAAACCTTCTTGTCAATTTTAAACATAAAAACTTTTTCGTTGAGATTTTGCAAAGAAACTCCTTAGTAGTATGCGAATATTGGAACCTTAGCTTTCTGTACATTGATTAGTAGTTAGTTTTGACATGTGAAATTTAGAGATATATTCATATTTGTTATGTTTATGTTTTTATTTTAATTATTTTAATTTTAATAAGGAATGGTTATTTACGGTTCGTTACAAAGGTTAAATCAAGTGTAAAAAATATGTTATATAACATATTTTTTACACTTGATTGTATATATGCGAGGGTAGTGAAGTCTGGTTTGGTACTTGTTTTACTAAATTTAATGACTTACTTTATGACCAAAATGAGAATCCACAATTTATGTATTGCCTAAGCTAATTTAAAAAATATTTGTATACCAATAATAAACATAATAGTAGTGTCCTATAGAATTGCCTAGCTTACATCTCCCTATCACCTCGTTCTGTCTCCCTCCCTCCCAAACTTTACCAATTAACTGTTTACAATGTACGTACGGAAGGCCGTGAATATTGAATGAAGCAGTTAATTATTGACGTCGCGGGATCGGTTTATCGACGGCCACCACATCACGTCCCTGGAGCCTTACTTATGCATTAAACATCAATTTTGATGAAATAATGTTTGTTTTAACGGCTTTAAAATGTTTATCAAATTGACACGTAATTTACAGACTCTGCAATTGATTTTGGCGTCAATTCAGTGACACATTTCCGAGAAAATACGTTCGCTGCAGCTGAAATCGGCTTAAAATGAATAGTTATTTTTTTGGATGAGCGAAAACCAAGCTGACGGACAAATATTAAGCAGTTACCGTCGCCTATGGACCTTGCAACGCCAGATTCATTTCAGCGCTTAGGCAACTCAAAAATCAGACACCGTAATGAGATTTCGTATAATTTCATTCCGTTTAAACGTAAGTGCAGCTTTCGTTTTATCATAACGTTGCATCTCTACAACATAGCCAGGGAACCTCATTTTGTAGTTAGCAAAAACGAGTCCGTAGCCACGCTCCGTAGCAAGTGCTACGGCGTAGCTGAATTGTAGCAACTGCTACGACTTAATATCCAATTTCATTTTGTGTTCCTTTTAATAAAATTGGTTTAACTGCACGCTGTGTTTTATAAAAGAGGCAGTTAAGTTAGCAAAACGTTTGAGATATAATTCCTAGATTATTATAATTATTGTTGCTATAGCATACACAGTCCGTAGGTCATTTATCACTTAACATTAATAAATGCGAAAGTTTATGCATGTATATATTTGTTACTTCTTCCAACCCAAAAGGTTTTTAACTGAGTGAGAGACATCATACTCCAGATTAACACTCAGACTATTTTTTATGCCGGATTAACGCAGGTAGCTACGTGGGGTGCTGATAGTATACAATATGATGTTTGTTTCTTGTATTAAACTTTGTAGAAAGCTAGCGACTCTTTGAAGAGTATTTACTGACGTGTTTATAGTGCGGTGAAGTCCGCTTCCGGTTTAAATACGAGTATATATATTTTACTGTCGGTTTATGTTTACGATCCCTCGCTATGTTTGTACTAACTCACACATATATATCATACGTCGGTGTGTATGTTTATATGATATTTATAATGATATCACAAGGAGTATAACAAAGGCTTTTATATAAAAATACTTTTGTAAAAAAAATGACCTCATTTGTTTACAGTCATTAATAAAAACAAAAAATAAACACTTTTTCGGTCTTCAAGTCGAGAGTAAACCGGCTTCTTTTAGACAAGCGTGCGAAATACCATAATTAATATGTAAAATTACTATGAAAGTATGATGTACTGAATAAATGGCTATTTCCTACAAAGTCATGTTAATGTATGTATAAAAATTAAAATTATTCTGTTAAACTTTAGTGATCCCATTAAAATAAATAAATATATATTCCGTAACATTGCACACAGTGCCATCTAGCCCCACACTAAGCAAACGCTTGTTTCGTATACATTTCTTTTGTAAATATGTATATAATAAAAAAAAATAAAAAAAAAAGCTAACAGGTCAGCCAATACGATAAATTTATCAAATAATTTAGTTAAAACACACATGATATTGAGCAGTTTATTTGAATTATTAAATGTAGGTGTTAATAAATTTTATGATAGCAAATGTATGCAATAACCACGGTGGCTTTACTCACAATAATCAAAATGGCACCATTATACGTAAATGGCAATTACCGGGAGAAATGGCTATATTTATTACCAGACATATTTACTTAAATAAAACTGATGATTATTTATTTTTTTGTTTGAGACAATGTATTTATTTTACCCTTTGCTTACATTGTTAGATTTTTTTGTGCTTTCCTAGCAATAATCTAGTTTTTGGTTTAGATTGGTATGTTTGTTTGTTATGGTATCTGTTATGTTGCTGTTTGTACGCCACCGACTTTTACATGTTTCTTTCTTATGTTATCTTTACTAAGGTTGCCTGGAAGAGATTGCTCTACGCGATAAGGCCGGCCAATGTACCTAGGTTAAGAAATTTTACTGTAAATTGTTTTGTATTTTTGTTTTGGTGTACAATAAAGCTATATTGATCGATTGATTGATTTAGAACATATAATCGCGTTTTGTTAGTTTAACTTAATTAACTAAAGTAGAAAAGAAGGTCTCTCTAAATTAAGCCAAAATCTATCAATTAATTTCATGCTTCTTCTTATCGAATGAGGGTGACCAACTGTGGTCTCGAGAGTTTATCAAGCCGCCCTAAGGGCCTCTAACATGATTTATTCCATGCTAATAACCGTAGTACCATCAATCTGACACTTGTGAAAAAAGACACACATACTAATAAGTCAGTGGATTTTCATTTTTATACAAGAGTAAAATTATTATGAAATTAACCTTGGCAACTGTAGTATTGTAAATTATACACAGCAAAAGTGAGGTGAGGTAACAAGGCTGTACAGGTGAAATTTGGTCTTAAGCAAATCCATTTAGTATAAAAACACTGTTTTTAAAAGTATACAATGTCTTTAAAGAAATACATTGCAACATTACAAAGAATAACCAAAATAAACTGTTGTAGTACTTCTTCTTCGTCTTATCGAATGAAAGTGGCCAACTCTGGTGTCGAGATTTTATCAAGCCGCCCTAAGGGCTTATGTTGCTAACTCGTAACAATATAGTAAATAGACGAAATATCGTACCAACATGAAACTGGACCTGCGTCATGAATTCGTCCCAAAGTTGTCGGATCGTTTGCTCCCAACATTACTGGCTTTGTGAAGTGTTAAATAATATAAGTTACCGTCTCCACCTTTCAATGATATCACACAAAACAGACACAAAATAAATTTGATTTTTTTATTTTTGCATAAATTACATGTGAATAAAAGTAAACGAGTAAGTACTTACCCAATTAAGTTATGTATACTTATACCTATATATGCCCATGTTTCGCAGGCTAATAAATGAATTTGAAATTGAATTACTTATTCTAGATTAACTAATATCGTAAAACCATAATAACAAAAAAAACTTATATTTAGGCCAAAATAGTACTAGATGTTCGATGCAATTCTCTAATCTGTCAATGTTAATAATGAGTTTTTCGCTAAATAATACATCAAAGAACTTTGTAACAAAAAATACTGTATACGTTATTTAATTGAATAAGATGGCGAAAATTAAATCAATTCTTAGATTTAGTCAATTTGTCATCTTTTAATTCACCATCAAAATAAATGCAATGTTAGTTGGAAATGTTGAGAACTTAAGAATTTTATTGGCCCAAACAGGACATATGAATTACGGAAAAATAACGACAGTTAACCATATGTATGTAATATTGTCTATGCCCTACCTCCCTGTTGCCTAATGATCGCCACTACTACCTGCGCCCGGTCGGTTCTCGGAAAATTATAACACTTTCCGAACGAAGGCCGAGTTTACACGTGGAGTGGACGTTACGTATTTATACCTAGCACAAATAGACGACAGGAAGTTTGATCAACATTTAAGTAAGTAATTATGTATCAAGGTACATAATAAGTAGAAATTGCCATCAACGGCAATTTCTTTGTAATAAAAGCTATATTAACACCGCCTTGTGGTACCCGCGTAAATATGATTTAAATTTTGTTTAATAAAACGGGTTGTTAAAGGAAATAATTAGGTTTCAAGCAAGTCAGGTATCTCTGCCTTTACCGTCTATGCGAAAGTTCTATCCCACGCGGCTGTCGGGAGATAGCACCGATAGAATCATTTGAATTTTAAATGTGGACAGCATCCAGAGACAGAGAGAGAAAGCAATCGATCTGCGCCTCTCAAGCGTTTCATTATAAAGGATTCATTCGATGATTCCGCGTCCATTCTGTTTATTTAATTTAGTCGGCAAGTTGAATTTCTAATCAAATTACTTTTTTTTGTGAAATTCGTGAATCGGCAGTGGTTTTAAAATGTAGGGTACACCTTATAAATTAAACTTTATTTCATCTTCTTTGTCTTATTTTTTTATTGAATAAGAGTTGAATTAGAGATAGGATAAATGAAAGGTTTAAAAATATTTGCTCTCAAAAAACTTTATTTTATATCGCACTGATTGTTTAAAGTTGACCAAATAAATTTATTTTGTGAACGAACGTTAGTAAATATATATAAAATAATAATGAATATCCTAGGACTTTGCACACAACGCCATCTAGTTCCACACCATGCAAACGCTTGTGTCGTGGGTACTAGATAACGAATATAATATAATACTGACATAAAAAAAAGCTATAAAAAATAATACTGGCATCATCCGTGTAGCAAATAAACAAGCCACAAACAAGTAACAGCTACAAATGATGCCAATCCAGAACTATAGAGTCCTCATTCTATCCGAGAGAGCAATAAAACTGTTCATCGAGTCCCGCCGATGTAGCGGGGCTCATACATCAGGCGCACGTCTAGAATGAACACACTTGTGCTGTACATTTTGCCTTGTATCGCCGCAAAGTCCTATTCTTCTATGCATAGCCCGAGCACCTAGTTAAAAGGTTGTATTGTGAATTATTAAATACTAGTGCTCACGGCTTCACTCGCATTAAGAAGAAAAACTTGCACCCCCTATTTCACCCCTTTAAAAGTGGCATTTCCAAAATTCCTTTCTTAGCGGATGCCTACGTCATAGCATCTACCTTCATTCTAAATTTCAGCCCAATCCGCGCAGTGGTTTGGGCTGTGCGTTGATAGATCACTTTATCAGTCAGTCAGTCAATCAGTCAGTCACCTTTGAGTTTTTTATATATATAGATTTACCAGTCAAATACATTTATGAAAGCGACGTTATCGGGATCATTTAATAAACAACATATACTTATTTAATTAAAACCGTGAGACCGGATTTTTTTAAAGATAGCATGAGTTTTTTTTACGTGGTATAGGTTTACGTTTGACTACAGTTGCCTGATGTTAAGCATTGCTGCAGCCTAGGGTGTAACACGCTTACCTAGACGATACTTATTAACTTCTAGTTTCAAAGAAAATCAAATGTGTTGTAGCTAACCCCGCTCGGCCCAACAATTGATTCCCGTGATTTAGTGCGTCCTCGTCTACAGACTACAACCCACAAGGAAGGCCTATGAAGTGCCCGAATCACACTCTTTAATTGAATAAATATTATAATAGATGAAACATCTATCCCTGGCTTGATTACCTACTCATGATAAAACTTAAATTTGCTTCTGCCACAGCCTTACTCATTAACCAGAGATAACTATTAAAACAAGGACCTAACTCGAAATACATATAGTTCAAGAAAATGCTAGTAACTGAATATTATAATATTTCTTGTAAAAAAGCCATAGTTTTGTAAATCACTCAAGTTAGAATAAAACCACTTTACGTATAACTAAACAGAAACTGTAATGTTATCAATAAGACCAATAGATCCAGTTCCCACAGGCAAAGTGAGTCATCCACAGCTAGCACCTCACTCCGCTGGCTCGAGGGTTTATCGCGCCGCAGAGTGCTTTGTCACCATTACATCGCGACAGCGTCTTTGCTGACCCTACTCTTGTAGCTATACACAGCATAGTTATGTATCTTAACGCTTAAAATTTGTAAACTGTTTATTCAACGTTCTGCAGAACGATCTCGTGTGTACTGGCAATGAATTTTGTACACGCATAAAAAATTCACCGCGGACGATTATTTTACCCGAGTACTAACTGTAGGGATTCATTAGCTTTCTCTAGGTACATAAGATTACGTAACGTCTAGATTATGTTCGTTTTCTCTATACCGCAATTAGCACAGTTCATTCATTAAGTTTACTATTGTAAACAATACATGTACATGACGTATTCTGACTTGTAACTATGGAGTTATAAATAAATAATTTGTATTTGTATTTGTATTTGTATATATGTACATATAAATCAGTAATCATGAACAAAGGAAAGAATTTTTTTTTTTTCAAAAAATACTTTCTTCTGACTGAAACATATCTAGAATGAAAATCTACCGCCTAGCAGTTGTTCGTAATAGTGTGGTTATTTTCGTTTGAGAAGCAATTTACATGTAATACAAATAGGCATGATTCTCTTTTGAAGCCACAGTCACTTAGACATGTGACTACTTGTATATTTCTTCTTCACAATAGGAAAACACAAGTTTAGACCACGCTGAAAACATGATCGACAATCTAATTTAAAATAATTATTTTAAACAAAATCAAAAACCGACTTTAACTCTACTGTCACGTTACTGAACAAATCTAAGCCTATAAAAAAACTATAACATAAATTTATTTGCTAAACAAATCTAAGCCTATCAGAGAAAACCGCATCAAAATCGGGCTGATAATTCAGAATATATTGTGTATACAGCAGCGCCCCCTGGTGAGTTGTCATCGTAATACATAGCTAAAAAGATGCACTCATTAAACCTCAACACATTACAGAAAACTGTATCAAAATCCGACTAGTAGTTTTGGAAATATGGGTAAAATAGGTTTGCATAAACTTTATCAATTGTTGGTTCATTGTTTTTTTTTAAAAAGTACTAAACTGAATGAAAAACATTTTTTATGGGACCATCACGAAAACTATCCTCATCGAATAAATAAAGAATTTTTGAAATCGGTTGATAAACAACGGAGTAATGCGTAACATCCACACAAAAAAAAACTTTCGGAATACTTATTAACCTCCTTTTTTTGGAAGTCGGTTAAATAAAGAATAACATAACCGGTCTATAAATAGTAGAGTAATCGAGTGACATATAAAAAAAAAAAACTTCGTCTTTTTTATAAAAAAAATAGCCTCTTTTCTGTAGATAGGTCTCATTCTTACCATTGCTGGGAACTCTAACACGGCGACAGATTACCCCAGCCAGTATTGCTCGTCGATTGCTGTTTTATTAGCCATTTTATCCCCACTGATGAGCGCCCACATCACAACCAACCACCTGTTCCTGCTCTCTGTCTTTATAAGCGCACGGGGAAATTAATGGCAAACAAGAAATGGGGAAAATGCATCATTATTTAAACGTTGTACTCGTAGATTTGCACATAGGTTATCAATAGGTATGCTCCACCTTGGGCTACAGTGTTGTTTATGCGGAAGTCGCTTCAGGCAATCAGGTGAACAAATGATATACCATTGACTGTCAAAAATAAAATAGAAATATTACTAATAGCACATGATGAATTGATTAAAATTCTATTTTATTATTAATCGAACATTTAGCCTTCACATTAACTTTCTATTTCATAAGCCATTTAATTTGCTATTATTTCACTGTATTGTAGTTTCCTTAAGACGAGATTAAATTTAATTGTAAAAGTTACCTATATAGTTAGTACCGGCTAGCACTTACGTCAATAATTATGTCAATAAATTAGCTCGACAAGTTTCGGAAAACTGAGGTTTCTATCATCAGGAGGACGAGTCAGCGTAAGTGCTAGCCGGTTATTACAATAAAATTTGTTATTATTTATTTAATTTATCATATTGATAATAAGAGTCATCATAATCTAGATACGCGATAAGAAATTTATCTGTGTGTATTATAAATTTTCTTTCAGTAAACCTTACAACATTTTGTATTAAATATTATCTCGTGTTTCCGGCTATATGTCAGCCACACAGCCCCCTCGAGTGCCATCCACCGCTTGAACTAAACCGAGCTATGTTAAGTCTTATATACTATACTACAGTTTTTCTCCGGTGAAATCATGTCAAAGACCCTTCGAGAGGTTAGAAATATCTCGACACAAGAGCTCACCATAGGCATAACGATTCACATAATATAATGGTCTGTCTAAAATACGTTAGTATTTAAAACAAGTAACTACTGTGGATCTGGGGCCTTGGTTGGTTAAATGATTGATTCCGATTATTTATTACATTTGTACAGCAGTCAGTCGGTTAAACAAACCGAAGCCCTGCGTTGGCTTTTGACACTAGGCCGCAATGTTTTACCTTACTGATTTCGCAGGGTTTGTAATAATGTCAAAAAACACCAATTAGCTCCTTCCTTAGCTGGTTAATTCAAATGCATGCATTATTAATGATTTCATATAATTTACCCCCACATACATTATTTCGGTTTAACAAAGTTTGAACCGGTTGAATAGATTTGACAACATATTTAACATTGTACTAACTTGGTACTAACAAGCATTAATAGTTTGTCTGTTATTTCTTCTTCCGCGCCGCAACGAAGTGGCGGATCATCATGTTTTTTCGTATGGTGGAAGTGTATGGTCCCGAAAATGATGTAATATGCTTCTATTTATCCTGATACAATGCGGGCGCAGCCACGAGCAGCCAGTAGTTATGAACATACATAAAATACTAAAAAAATGATAAAAAATACTTGTAAGCAAAGGAAAAAACCTAAAACTGCTCTTTCCTAGGAGTCTTAAAATGTCGCAAAGTACTTTTAACTTGAGCAGCGTGGGAGCACCCCGCACGGACACATCAAGGGGGCCGACTCCAGTAGCTACTTGCTATACTCATGTATTAAATAATTCAAAGACTCCTAAACATAATATCTTGCTTCTCTTTATATCGAACTGATAGATCAGTGAAATTATCAGGACAAAATTTTTTTGTGTCTTAATAAAGCAAATAATTATTTTATATCAATTACTCGTAGGTATAAGATTAAAAAAATACTAATATTTAAAAAAAATAAACTGAAATAGATTACTACTTTTACATCAAACTTTGCTTAGTAAAGATTTGTTACTTGGATTAATCTGTAATAAATATATGTTTTATTTTCGCGTCTAAACAACCTCCATACCAAATTTCATCTAAATTGATCAGAGCCACATAATTAATTTGTTTGTTTTTAATAAATCAGGTTTGTTATGGAATTTGTAATTTTATTTCGCTATAGTGACGTGTCTAAAAATAAGTCGTCTCAACTAGACCATTTCAGTTCGAATAAATCTTTTATGTATCACAAAATTAAGAGATAAGTAGAAGATAATTCGATCGCGGGTTATTTTGCAAAAGTAATTGGACCCTAGCCGCGGGCGACGCCTTCAATTTATAAACAAAAAGGTTTTCTGCGCCTGACACTTCGGAACTTTTTCGAGACTGGAAAATATAAAATATTACTCAATACAGGGTTGCTTATAGGTAAAAACTCTTTTAAGGAGGCTTTAGTACTATGAATTTGCACTTCCATAAAAAACTACCCTTAGACAAAATGAATTGAGAAAATATTGTTTTTCATTAATTTCTTAAAAATCTGAAATCGCAATATTGGTTTGTCTATTTTAGTTCACAGATATTTTTCAGTAGTTAGGAGGAGACTCGTAGCTGTGGTATATATTTTTTTTTATATGAAATAGGCTCACGCTTGACTACAACTTGCCTGATGTTAAGCAACGTTATAATCTACGATCTAGCGCGCTTGCCTAGAAGAAACCGGTTTACTCTCGACTTGAAGACCGACGAATATATATGAAGGAATACACTTAAAAACAACCAAGTTTGTTGTTAAAATACGGTTAAAAAGCAGTCGCAGCGGAAAAAACACTACATATATCTTCAGAGTTTTATTTCCAACGGATTTCTGCAAAGTAACGCCCAATTAAATAAATATTCCGGGACATTGCACATATCGCCATCTAGCCCCACACTAAGCAAACGCTTGTGTCGTGGGTACTACATAACGGATATATAATACTTATATACTTTTTTTGTAAATACATACTTATTTTACATAATAATAATAATTTTTAACCGCAGGGGCGACTTCATGGCGAGTCGTCGGTGAGTAGCGTCACCGCGGACCCCGATTCCCTGGGGGCTAAATGAGACCCCCTGCCTCCCGGCTTGCCATGATTGGCCGTCCGGGAGTGGCAGACGCAAGAGCTCAGTACCTAAGCTCCAGGGTGGAAGTGTTAAAGGGCATAACGCCGCTAGTACCGCTCAGAGAACGCGCAGCACACCTCTCGACATCCTAAGCCACTCACACCAATGTTGCCCTTCCGGCGTCATCTTAGGCTGCCTTTTGTGGAGGGCCCATTTAGTGAGTGGCAAGTCATCACCCGCTATAATTTTTATGAATGAGGCATAACTGGCGGGTGCCGTTCCTCGTACAATAGACCAGTTTAATTAAGTCAATGAACAACTCAACACAATAGCCTCTAACATTAATACCATGTCTGCAATAGTTACTTTATATACCTAACATCCTCTATCTGTAATTTTTACTTAATTTTAAGTACCTATAATATTGTAAAAGGCCTCTCAGTGTTGGCTACGGCCCCACTGATGCCTTAAAAATACCGGGCGTAAGGCCCGAGAATCTGTGAAGAGAAATAAATACATAATAGTTTATTGATTAATAGTTTACTTTAGTTTGTTAAATAAATGATTACTAGAAACCCTGTATAGTAGACATTTTGTATCGTCGCTGCGGATATTGGCTGCGGATCGTTATCTACTCGACTTGAATTCAGTGTTGAAAGATTACGGGAATATTTTTATTTATAGCGAAGCTGAAACGCTTACACGAGCCAATCGAAACCGAGATGGATAATGTTCACTGGGCTCAATTTACAAATTACTTTTAATGAATTAAGTTTTAAATGATTTTAATGAGTGTTTGATAATAAAGTAGAAGATACTTCCATACCAATATTTTGTTGTAAATGGCTTAATTTGCTTTTTGAGACAGAAATTGTTTCCAAAACCAATGTACTTTTGATAAACAATGGTCTTAAAAATCATTATAAAACTTGTGACAGAAAAGGGGATTCAGAATATAGTAAAACAACAACTTGTATTACAGAGTTGATGGTAAAAATTTACTCACCCTTTTATTTTTCGTGCTAAGTACTTCTTCTTCTTCTTATCAAATGAGAGTGGCCAACTGTGGTGTCGACAGTTTATCAAGCCGCCCTAAGGGCCTCTGAAATGGTTTGACGACTGCCTTACTATGGCAATCAGCTGGGACCTAGAAAAGCACATTCATGGTACTTATTTATTTGTACGATACGACTAACTTTTTCAAAACATTTCAAAAGTCGTGGGCCAAAGGTTTTACTTTAATTTTCACTAAGTAACATGAATAATATCTCCTGACAGCTATTTTTTACCAACACATCCGTATATGTACATATATACAGCAATTTTGCAATAGCGTCAAACAATTATTGTTAGATCAGACACTATACAGTTTTAAAGAATACTTTGAAAATGACTACAGTCAACTACCAATTGATTCTAATCTTGCTTAGAAATTATGTAATTAACTACTGACTAAGGAGTGTGATGCCAAATTGTCATTTTAGCCCCTATACAGCTAAAGTGACAGTACCAAGATTTATTTAAGTTGACATATTGTATGATTACATACCTATTATTATGTTTGACATGATTTTAATAACAAAAATTTTCATTGTTTTATTGATAAAACTAGACATATGTAACTTCTAAAATTTTATAAAAGCCTAATGTGTAGCATATTCTGTGATATTAGTACTTATACCTATGTATGTTACAATTTTACATTATCAATAAAGATTCTTTATCTTTTATCTTTATCTTTATACTTATACGTGTATACATTGCCAATAAAACTAACATGTTATCTTGTGCTGGTATGAAGTGGTATCAAAACACTTGCACAGCGTATGCCTCCTCCTTGCGTCGTATTCCTCATATCTGAGGGTCGTGACTGCCACCATCCATGAGCCTGTCTCTGATGATCTTTCGCCACCTCTCTCTATCCTCAGCGTCATGCAGCGCTCCGTACACTGATGTATCGAGTGTGGTACGAATTTGGTCGGACCAACGTGTGAAGCACAGCGTATGAAGTGGTATCAAAACACGGCTAATGTATCTCGCGGAGAGCATGAAGTTTCTTCCGTTGTAACAAGCGAGATATGACATAATATTACGAGACATCCTTCTGGCGCAAGGAGAATAACTTGATGGCAGATACTTTGCCACTGTTAAGTTAACCTTCTTTTTTGTGTAAAACCAACTACTGGAAGTACTATTTTTGTTGTCAATTACTGTGTTTCTAAATTATGTGATGCCTATTTAAGAGATATAGGTATATATCATATCATATGTACCTGGTGTAGTGTTCAAGGTACATACTGCTTTATGTTGCCCATTAACAGTGCTAGGCTATTTCTACTTGTAAACACAAACTGCTTAAAAAAATCTTAATTTTATCTATGTTGCTTTCAAAAGAATTAAATCTGGATGTCATAGCACAGGAATAGACCTAGTGTGATATCCAGGGTTTGCCTATTAATTAGTGTAGAGTTATACACATGCCCTAGTTTATATAATTCTCTATGTTCAATCAACTTTACTGTAAAACCCTTTTGAATGTTGAAATAAATGCTTTTTATGTTTATGGTTTATTATAATGCTCGGTGCCATTATCGCTAAATATGTGGGTGACTTCCGTCGATAAATTTTTGATACGTCCTGCTCTATCCTACCGATAATAAGATGGCACCATCCTTTACTAACACTACTTACAGTGTGCGTCATAATCACCTGATCCTTTCAACCGGTTTCTTCTAGGCAAGCGCGCTAGATCGTAGACTATAACGTTGCTTACCATCAGGCAAGTTGTAGTCAAGCGTAAGCCTATATCATGTAAAAAAAATCATCATCTCAGATCGATAGATAGATCTTCTATTCCCACTTCAGTTCGTTTCATGTCCTGTAATCACAGCAATGAATGTTGGTATAGATTTTTAAATTATAATGGGCTTGCGTTTGACTACATCTCGCCTGACGTAATGTGATAGAGCAGTAGCTTTTAATTATACAATAATGCATGACTATTGTAATTACTTGCAATATTTCAGTTTGTACGACCAAAATAGTTAGGGATTCTGAATTTTTAAAGGACTTTTGAGACAAACCTTAAAATATAATAAGATTATTTGAACAGAGGTTTTAGAGTACTGATATCAATTGTGTAGTGTGCTATAACCATCTATTAGTTTTATGATCAATGCTCAAGCCATTACCGCTAGTAAGGCGCGTAGTTTGCGACTGTAATGAGCTGACAACGGCGTAATAGCGAGCGCTGACAGATAGTTTCCTAGTTATCTGATACTTGGAGTTTGAATCAGATTGTGAAGTTCAAATGTTGCCAACACTCGGCGAGTTGTTCACGGCTAAGTTACGCCTCTTGAATAACTTAACTTGTTTAATGTACTGTGGTGGGGAATTATGTAAAAACTAGTGCAGTTTCATGGTTTTACCCGCGTTTCCGGGATAAAAAGTATTAAATTTTTTCTCTAATCTAGTTTAATTTACTTTTTTATACCTGATTACGTCCGAGTCGGTTCAACCGTTCAAAAGTTGTACATGCATACACACAACACATGCCTTTATAATATTAGTAAGATGAGATAGAACTACTAAATTTACTGTATTTAATTTACTTTTTTTGTTTAAATTTTTAATAAAATGGTGCAAACTCATGGTACAAGTATAGTCGATTAATGCCGTTTTCTATCTATTTAGTGGACAAAAATGAGCTTTAAATACAGATTTTTATATCTTTTTTAAACATCAGAAGGTTATCTAAATCCTAAGCAATGATTCAGGTCGGGTTTCTGACGTTAGAGGCTGTTTTAGTATCGTATTTAATGATCGAGTCTGTGTTTCTAACTGTAGGCAAAGGTTGTCTGATACAGAGCCTGTCATTGTACTGGGACGACGAAATATGAGAAACTTGGAAATGATTGGCAGAAAAAATATATGTAGTTACACAAAAATAAATGAATCAAGTCAGAAAGGTGTCAGGACTGAAAAAAAAACTGTCTTTTGTTGTATATAATTTTGTTTAGGAAAGGTTGTAATTTTGTTATTTGAGTGGGTTACATATAAGAATATATGGTAACAATTATTTTGGAAACTAATTTTCACACAATGTTTTTAAAATCTACCGCCATATGTACTTTTAACCGCAATGTTATTGAACCAAAAAAACCATTACTTAATTCATAAATCTGTAATCAAATATATGTATAAAAGTTAAAAGTTATAAAACGCATAATAAATAACAAAGAGATGTAAATAAGCTATAAAATACTTTATCTACACTAATGTTGTAACATTCTACTTATGTTTCCAATACTTGACTTATAATTACTACTGTTATAGCGCAGACAACAAAACACTCAATTTAAGCAATTTCACATGATGTTATAATATCCACATCGATATCGTAATAGTTCATTATAACATCGAAAAAGCGTGACCAACCTGATTGCAGGGCCAATCAGGTTGGTTGCGTTGCGCTCTCGTTGGTTAGATTTTAATGGCGGCAAAATCACTGTGACAGTACACGTACGCGTGAATTTCTGTTTCGCAATGTGTTTTGTTTTTTAAATACAAATTAAAAGTAAAAAATGGATAGCGACGATGATATTTGTACGCCTCCGGATATTCTAGAATTGGCAACAAAGGTAACTTACAATCTTTTGCCAGAAAAATCTAGAAAATTATATGAAAAATTAACTATTGTCAGCTTTTAATTTTGTTGTTTGATTAATTGCATTAGTGAAGATAAAGTAGTGTATGCAACTGCATATAACACGGGTATTAAAACACTCGTTACTATTATGAAACTCGCTGCGCTCGTTTCATAAACTCACACTCGTGTTTTAATACCCTTAATTATATGACAGTTGCATAAAGTACTATAAATTACAATAATAAAATATAAAAACAAGGAGAAAAAAAAAACTAAACATACTACTACTAACTACTACAAAAAAGGGGCACTTAGAAAATCTTTAGAAAAGCCTAAAGATAATCTAAGTGCTCCATCCCACTACCAGAGGGCAGCGTGCCCAGCATACTGACCGCAACAATAACAAATGCACTTACTGCAATGTAAAGCCGTGAAACTATTACACAAATGGAACGTTAATCTAGAAGCATAAATTCACCGAATATGATTGAGATCGTGCTTAAAGGAAATGCACGAGCATTACTTAAAGCGCTTTAAAGCGGTTGGCTCGCTAATGCACTATTATGCAGGATTGCGCCGCAATTTGCAGCGCGATATATTTCCATTATGAGAAGCGCTGCAGCGCTGCGAGCCACGCGACTGCAATCGTTTCCAAATACGATTTATCAGAATTGAGGAATAGGAACCAAGACAAACGGCATTCGATTTTATGGATCACACAAAAATATTATGCCTAGCATGGAAAATGTAAACTACCTTTTTACCCATGAAATATACGAATAAAAGCTATTTTATGTTTTTTACCGTCTATATGTTTGTGTTTAGTTTGGGAACTTTTCAATTCAGGTAACAGTAGACCACACATTTCAGAAGTGGACATGATTATGATGTATGGGCATTCCAAATAGGCTTTTTGATATTTGGTTTGTCTGCCTTTTGTTATTCAAATGAGGCATTCCGCAAAAAACAACTATGCTTATGTATACTAGAATGGAATTAGTCACAAAATCCATACTTTGAGTACGATAATTACTCAGCAGTAAGTACTATAGGTATTATAATTATATATTTGATAAGTAAACACAGTCCCGTAGTGAGAGAGTTAGATTATTGAAGTTCCTGTGACTAGTATTGATCGAGTGGTACTTGACCGACAACTTGTTCACTAATAAACACAAATAACGTCCAATTCAATGCGCTCATTCTGGGAAATACAATAATATAATTTACTTAGACTCCTCCTTAAAAATAAAATGCATATATACAAAATTCTTTAAGTAGACGTTTATTATAATATGTTACAATAGTTTAAGGATCTTCAAGACGTAAGTAAATCGATTAGGACTCGCAGACCATCGCCGTATCTCTATATTTAGTCCATTATGTTCGCGTATTGTCAGCCCCTTTGAACAAGAGGCGTATTTTAGTAAGCGTACTTAAGCATACTTATGGAATAGAAAGACTAATGTATGGGATGCTGTCAGTCCCAGATGCGCGGTCCAGAATCTTACGTCAATCCCAAACATTGCTCTTTCTATTCCATAAGTATACGTCAGAAACGCTGACTAAAATACACCTTTTGTCTAAAGAATTATGTATGATGACAAGCAGATTTATTAAAGCAACCGCAAGGGATACTGCGTTCATAAGTCAAGTCTGTACCTACTAGAATACAAGTAGTGCTTGAGCATTGCTGTCAAATCACGCTGCTGGCCTGGTAACAAATTTTCTATTACAAAATATCTAATAGATAATGAAATGGGTATCAGAAAATAACCTACCTAGTTATTATTGTATATATTTATATTTTTAACCGCAATAGACTTATAACTTTTGGATTTATAAAAACATAAATCTCAGTTAGCAAGAAAAAACTATTACTTTAAGTATCTATTTAACGTTGCTATTTCATGTAAAAAAGTTAGCTATCTTTTATTAAGTTAGACGTCTAAGTGGTGTAGCCTGCGCAGAACCACAATGCGAACTTATTAACTGTGGGTCAGGCCCGGGCCGCCCCCTGGAGAGAATGTTCTGTAGCAGCTGTCACTCAGCGATAGTCCATACTTACTAGTTTTGCAATCTAGGGCTTTGAATAGGTCACTAGTTTTATAAACAGGATTTTATACTTTAAATCGTGAACATGTTTCGGCAGAAAGTTCGAACGTTGAAATCGTTTTCCTTTTCTTCTTATGAGAGTGGCCAACTCTCGTGTCGACATGGATTAACGACTGCCGTACTAGACAAACAACCGGGACCTTCAATTTAACGTGTCATCCAACCCACGGATAAATTTTCACTAAATTTGGATGAAAACTTTTTAAGATATAAATAAACATAGGCTACTGAATTAGGTAAGATCTTTCAAATTATTTGTCGGTTATAAATTTATATTGTAATAGTAACTTACTGAAGTTTTAGTAGGTTTCTAGGACATTTGGTTGTTGAACTCAGTAAATAAACTATATATATATACAACTGGTTCAGTTCTCATACGCTCTGCATTTTTATCTGGCTCGTAAATACGAGGATTCGTTTGAACAAACAGAACTTTAAATTAGATTCAATAAAAAGCGAGCGAAGCGAAATTCGCTGAACTCGCGCTATGGATGCTTCCAGAGAAATCCATGGAATTTGGGACTTGTTCTTTTAATGTACTTGTTTACACAAATGAAAATATTCTACTGAAAACTGAAGCCCTTGGGCATGTTGATCTGTTATAGTTGAATTTGTAAACAACATCGAAAAATAGATAAAATACTAGTAGTAGTTGTTGTAGTGTAGTTTTTATTGACTTATTTTTATGCTAAAATAATACAAATAAACATTTATCATTGCCATAGTACGTCACAATAGAAAATCTTAGAGCGGCCTCATACAAATTAATAAGAAAGGAATAGAAATACCGGAAAAATGAAAAAAAAAAATGTGTAACTTTTTATAAAGACGTTATCAAATTGCACATGTTTGCTTGCCCCTCCGAAGACAAGAAATTTTATTATAAAGTAAGCTTATAAAAAGGAACTGATAAAGAATCTATGGACATCGAAGATGATCGACTTAGGAAATAGGTCTTAAAAAGATGTTCGGTCACGACATCTAGCAATAAACATCGATAGATCTACGTTCAAGATGTGTTTTGCCTAGAATTTTTACGAGCTTCGGTAAAGCTGAAGATATACGAGAACTTGTAGGATTACGAGGCCATAGTCATATATTACATTTATAGGAATTACAGGTAGATACACTACTGTTGTCTCTTGAATCAGGTATATTATCATTTACGGTTCTCTAGATTTATGTTTGTCATGCAAACCGATGATGATCGATAAGACGACTTCCGAGACCACCAAGGTGGATTGAAATACTTTTCAATTCAATTCCATTCAATATATTTTTAATGCACACAAAAATAAATTAAAAAATATCAAAAGGACTGAAAGTATAAATATATGCACAAGCGGGCGGCCTTATCACCTTAACTGATCTCTACAATGTGTAACGGTTCATTTTAGGCCGTTAAACCATCATCATTATCATCGACAACTGAGAAATAATACACTAAATATTGTGCCGATAAGAGCGGGTTCGAGTCCTGCTCCAAGCAGATAAGTAAGGCAAATTTCATCCGTATCGACATTTGAAAATATTCAACTTTATTTAACTACAATTTCGAGCATTGTTTACCATTTTAATCGGAAAAATAAGTACACTAAATTCATCACTATCGGAAAAACCTTTCTAATGGTTTCATCATCATCATCTTGACCATAAGGATTATGATAAACAATGACAACGGCGGGTTCGAATCTTGCTTGGTATTTCATAGTAATTACATCGATCAAACAAATCTATGCCATAAACGGCTAAAACTGTGACATTGTTAAGGAGAGGTCGTGTTCCACGAAGTCCGAGTATTACGATGGTGGAATCGTTTCGATAAACGAAATGTATAAACATATTGCGATGACAGGACTACTATGTTAATGGTATAGGAGAGAAAGTTGGTATGTTTGTATGTCATAGCGATCCCTGATGTTCTAAGCAACGCGAGCAATCATAAAATTGGAGATATGAGAATGGAAAGTTGTATGTTGGTAAACCATTACGACTTTAACAGGTACTGATGACCTGGGCAGCGTAGCCAGATAAAATAGTAATGCGTGTATAAAACGTAGGTTTGTTTTGTGTCCAATATTCATACAGGCGAATCCGCAGGAGAGCGTGTACATGCGCGGGCAATAAATTATAGTTACAAATAAATCCACTTAACTGGATAGACAGTGAGGCCTAGGATTAGAGAAAGACAGACTATGTAAGCAGTAGGGTGGAAGGGATAACTATAAAAGCGAGTGTAGGCTAATTTTAGGGACGGACAGGAACGGAAAAAAAGAACGGAGACAGAGATTCGGAGCGGTGCGAAAAAACTAAAAGAATTCAGAGTCGCGAGTGAGATTTTTATTTTAAAGTCGACGGCAACGGAGAATTTGGGTCCATGATAGGCTTCTAGACTGATTAGTTAACTTCTTTGCTTGAATAATTTCAATTCTATCTTTGAGTCTCTAGTGTGTGTGTTATCAATAGTTCCGGTGAGCAAGAAAAATGTATGCTGTTATCCGGTGAGTCTGTTCCATTTTAAATGTACCTATCTGGAGTTGTTAATAATCTGTATTCAACAAAACATCTTCTAATAACCAGATCTCGATTTTTGTGTAATGTTAAAATCACTTTCATAAATAAGAAAGTGGTCTACGAAAATAAGCGTTGTATTACTACTTTTACACAATGTTATATTATAGATATGGACTAAAAATCATGTACTTTTATATTGTACGCATGTACGTATCTATTTTAACTCTTTACTACGGGGAATCTACCATCCTCCCATGCAAAGATTTAATATACCTACTAGGAGGTTATACTCCACTTTACTTACCTTATTTCAAACACATGAATCACGTAATATGCTTCAATGCTACATA
The DNA here is from genome assembly GCA_927399415.1 of Macaria notata. NCBI lineage: Eukaryota > Metazoa > Arthropoda > Insecta > Lepidoptera > Geometridae > Macaria > Macaria notata. The sequence continues at coordinate 2,693,292 of OV656744.1, forward strand.
GGTGAAATAATAATTTTCATTCTACTTAATAAGCATTCTATTGTGTAAAGATTATACACATAAAACTCAACTTTAATAAAGTACAAGGCTCCAGCTGGAGTAAGACTTAGAGAGAAACAAACTCTCTTAAACCTTATGTACGTGAATTCTACCTAGCCATGGGGAATTAATTATGCGAAGATGTCGCTTTGAGAAAGATCATCTCTTATTTCTCATATGCGGAAGATCACCGCGAGAAATACCTAAAGCGTGATATCTGAACATAATATTTTTTATCTACGGATACATTAACAAAATTTACAAATTAATGTCATCTCTCTTTGGCTATACAAAGGCTGGAACCATTTGTTGATCATTAGGTCACACTCTACCTACCTACTTTACGAGACATACAGTAGGTCGCGTGTCCTCTTGTCTCTTGAATAACTTACAGTTAATATTAACTTATTTACGAGTTAATTTGCTTAATAAAGCCCTCCTGCTAACCAATCAATTGGTGTTTCTGGGAGATTATCCACAATGGTTGAAATCTACAGTCTTAGGCGGGTCGGGGGCCTTTGACCTCTAACTATCAATACAATGACATTGATGGTTGGAAGGGAACACCAATACTTTGACAGTATAATAAATAAAGGATATGATTGAGCGAAAGTTTTACAATCCTATAAGTAGGTAATTCATTAAAGTTAACATTATTATAAAGCTTTATGTTAGCCCAGATTTATTATCATAATCTCTAATCTATTTTTGACCTTAACCTTTTAGTAATTACGAACTACAAATAGAGTATCTTCCGTTAGTCGAGTATTTTCCTGAACCTCAAAAGAATTTGAGTTATTACAAACACAATGGGTCCGTATACTACTAGACGATATCACAGCCAAAATTAAAACAATTCATGAGCCAATTAAACATTTCAATGAGTATTGTGAGACGACACAAAGCACTATCATACAATCTGTTTCTCTACGTCGCGACCGCACGCCCTTCCCCCTTACCCCTCTTCCCCTCTCCTTAGAGTATTTCACTTTAAGCGATTCTAATTGTGAGAATAAATAGATAAATTAAGTTCGAGAAGTATATTTGTTAGTAGACGCGTGTATCGGCGGGCGCAAAGCGCCAAGCGAGCGGCGCATGTTTAATAATAAGGAAATGTGTTTTATAGAGGGGCGATCATCTTGGTAGTGGTTTGATAATAATACGAAAAGAAAAAGTAGCTAATTTATTTAAATATTGGGGTGGTACAAATGGAACCCTAGGTAGGTAAACTGTGAAAGAGATCAGTTTGGTTGGTGGCGTACAAATCAATAATATTCAAGATATAACTTATATCTAAGCAGAGAAAATAAAACATTAACATTTTCAGGAGAGCATCACACTCTTAGCGATACCTATACAATTACTTACATACATAAACCAACATACAAGTATGTAAGGGATTCGGTACTCCCACGGAAACACCTAGTTGTGAATGCCTCCGTACGGTGCCACTTTGGTTTCGTTAAATCCAGGGACTGACCGCAGCTACCTGCTAAACACTACAATAGCGTGAAACAAGTGTTGTAAGCCGAGTTTGGCCGCTATAGTTTACCGACAATTCACCTGCTAGTTTTTGTACCGATAGTAGCTTCTCACTTATTATCATGTATGTAGGTTTACTGAGGCCCTTAGGGCAAGTTGATAAATCTCGACACCAGAGTTAGCCACTCACATAAAACTCAAAATAAATAATTATTATTATTATTATTATTATTATTATTATTACATACCAACATATATAAACCTACTCACTTACATATTCAACAAACAGAATTAAGTTAACATGACAACACCTAGTTGTGAATCCCTCCGTATGGTTACTATCGGTGCTTCTTTGGTTTCGTAAAATCCAGGGACTGACCGCAGCTACCTGCTAAACACCACAATAGCGTGATACAAGTGTTGTGAGCCGAGTTCGCCCGCTTTAGTGGACCGACAATTTACCTGCTAGTTTTTGTGACAAGAGTAGGCTTCTCACGTCTCACTTAGACCTCTATAAACAGTGATTTTTAAACGAATTTTAGCGGCAAAATTACGAAAAAAATATGATAAATAGCGTAGTATACGCGGGCCTTATCCTGATTTTTATGATAAATGAGATTGTAAGATTAATTACACAAAATTGTAGGTTAGTTAGGTTACTTGGGCAAAAACAAAGAAAAATAAGCGAGTAAGACGAACTTCTTGCGTTAAACATCCCACGTGTCCACTAAAGGCGCAATACCACCCTTCTGGGCTTCGAATTACTTACAAAACCCACTTCAGATATATGATACATGCAAAATAACTAAGTTTGTATGAGGGTTTGCAAACGACCCTAAAGGCCTTTGATATGGTGCCAAACACCATAAAAACCACCCGTATAAAAAAAACAACTCGTATATGTGCGAAGTTGTATCGATGCCCAATAATTTTCAGTATCAGCAAGCTTCCAAACTCAACTACGTAGTATAAAAGACAGTTTACTTTCACAAGTAGCAAAATATTTGGCAACACATTTAGACTGCAGTTCACGTCGTTTGCTAAAACAAACTGTACAGTACGAGATGCACCGTTGGCTTGTGCTATGAAGCGACCGGTCATACCGGGTAAGTAAAAAGTGTAAAAAATATGGTGGCGCTACCTTTTTAGTCCCTACCTGTTCAATTTATTTGTCTCTTTCTAATAATTACATTGTTGTGTTTGTTGTTTGTACACAAAAATGATAACAAACAAACTTTTTTTTTACTCGAAATTTTGACTACATGTTAAGTTATTTTTCATGTCGTAAAAATAATTAAGAAGTTGTTTCTATTTATTGGTTTCAATGTAAGTTGAGTGAACTCTGGCGTCAATAATTTTCAACCCCAATGTCATTTGATATGATTTAACGACTGCAACAACTTCACATACCGCAGTTGGTTAACTTTTAGTTTTTGTAATCGCGAGCGGATACCGCAGCCGTTCTCTAAGCCATAAGCACTGTGGTTCAATGTACTGCGGTACTGCCAAACCGGATAGCCGCCGGTATAGCCGGGTACAACCGAGCGGTACCCGGGTTGCATCCGCGTGGCTGGTTGCGGTTGGCACGGCTCCAACCGGCGCGTGTCACGCCGCCGCCGCACCGTGAAATATGGACACAATCTGCGGCCCGACGTCACTCTTCCTAAAAAATGGTTTGTTCTCTGCGATTTACGAGACGTCAAAGAGTTGGTTTGGCGGTGAAGTTGTCAATATAATGATGCAGACTTTTTATTCCGTTGCTTAAATCTAATACATATATACTCAGATATGTATTACATACCTACTACTAACAAGTATTCGTGCTTATTCGATCACAAATATTTTCTTAATTGCTGAATGTTGCAAAAACAAGAAAATAAACAAAAGAGGCATACGTATTTGCATGGGTTGACCAATATTCCCGTAATAAAGGATTATTAGATACCTAGTGTGAGAAAATTTAGAACACATTTACTTATTAGATACACGTTTTACATCCATATGTTATAATATTGGAACCACTGTCCCTTTCAAGTTGAAAATTATTAATTTACATATTCATTTTTTTATATAATACATTGTATAATAGTAATACTATCGATTCCCAACCTTGTCCTTCATCACCAGCCCGCTAAACTATCGTATCCCTCGGGCGACCCGCGTGGCCCCGACATGCCTGACGAAGGCCCGGGAAAGGCACAATAAGACATTGACATGGAACGGTAGTTCACTGGTCTTAGTGCATCATTTAGTAAGCGGAGTACTCTCAGATTAAAAAAAGTTATATAAACAACGTAGGTATATACTTCATTAAAAACATCCTCTACCACAGAACAGTAGGTATATAAATCAGTTGCGTCGCTCCATTTTGATCTTAGATACGCCTGCCTCTACTTCCGATAGAACAAATTTAACTGTAACTTAATAGTTGTTCAATTCAATTCAATTCCTTTATTAGAATCTATGTATTTACATTTACCCTGTTAAGAGGGGAATTAGGGCGTAGTAAAACTAAATATTTTAAAATATAATACTTTATATAAAATTTAAAATCTTAAACTTAACCCGGCGCCAATGACGTGAAAATAATTTCAAAGACGATGACCTCGGTTCATATTGAACCGAATTTATTTTTCTTTTTTTTTGAAAATTTATTGAGTCATCTAATATTTATTTAGTTTCTATCTAAAAAGGGTTCTTTATTAAGCTAATAAAACAAAAATAAAACGAATACATTACATTAATCCGTTTTTTATTAATTATTTAACAACACATGAAAAATCATCTAAAAAATCACAACGTACCTATCTATATTTTTAATTTTTGGTAAAGAATTTTTAATTATAATAGAAATCAACAGTCTTCTCTAGTTATAAAGAGATCAAATCAACTTCTTATCATGCAAATACAATGAGATCAGTCTTCTACTTCCTCATTCATAGCCATGGAACTACTGCAATTATTGCAGTATGGAATCACATGTTCTGGGCATATGTAAATGTGGCATGCTGAACAAGTATGAGTTGTTTTTTTATCTTTGCCGTTGTACTGATTCAAAGTCCAGATTATCCAATGAATCTGAGTCCGCATCACTTGCCTCTTGTTCACTTTCACTGTCATTTCTACGTCCTGATAAGTGATCCTCAATGTCAATGTCTGAAACTGCCTGGAAATCTTCATTTTTGGGATCAGACTCTTCTAGCAACGCCAAAATTCTTGCTTCGTCGTTTGTCAAAGACATTTTGTCTAAAAACCTACAAAAGAAAATCATTAATTAACAATAAACACTAAATAAGCAAAAAAAAAATAAGCCACGAAATCACTACACCACCAATGACGCTGGGTCATACTTACCCGAATCAATTTGATGCAGGTGTATCTCGCTGCGCAGGTGGCGTCGCACTGACCATGCCAGCAGAACGCGTAGAGGGGGCTGTATCTTCAGCTATACGAACGCTCAAAGCACTAAATGGTCACAACAAATAATTATTAACGTTTGAAAACGCTTCGGGTCAATATGACCCAGCGTCATTGACGCCGGGTTAAACTAGTATGTGTACAGTATTGTTTTATTATTTTTTACGCGAATGAAGGGTGCACACTATTATTTATTAATCATAGAACTAATTTGTTGTTCGTATGTAAAAACTCGTATGTGTTGAAACAATAATTGATCCAAAAAATAAACATGTCATTATCTTTCTCCTTTTTTATTATTTATGAAATAAATAACGACAAGGCAGTGTACGTAAGACATAATAACAATGAACGTCTTCAATATGAGACATATATTATTATCTCGTGTTATACTTATTGTTTCAATAAACTTTAAACAGTCTTTGCCAGTACTATGTGGATGCAATAAGCTACAGTTGGCAAGTAATTCGTCCATTGTGAGTAGTAACTTGTCAGACACAGCGGCGTGCGCGAGACACGACAATAAATGTCTGCGCAGACATTATGAGAACTGGCTCAATGCAAGACGGATTGTGTAATTATACTGGTGGGTGCTCCCAGCTTCACTCGCATTATTTCAGGATAAAAAAAGCCTATGAAATTCCAAAGACTTTATACTACCTACGTACAAGACATTATGATGATCTGTTCAGCCGTTTTTGCGTTATGAGCGATTTATGTAAACAGACAAAAATTCTAGAATCTGCTTAAACGTGTTCTGTTATGGATGTAAAGTATACCCAAACACTTTTTTTCTAATATCTTCTATGTTCAAATTTCAAAGTCAAAGTCAAATCATTTATTGTATTATTTCACTTTGACTTTAAAATTTTGACCCTCTTCAGCTTTATTATATAGGTACAGGGTTACTGGTTAAGTTGACCTATTCCCGTTAATGACGTAAAGTTTACATTGTTTCCGACTGATTTGTCTATGAAACACCCTAGCCTAAACCACAGAATACATAATACAACCTAAACCACAGCATACATCTAAACCTAACTGTTTTTGAGATATTTGAATTTTATTTTATTTTCCAAAAAATAAGATAAGATAAGATATTTCTTTAATGCAAACCAAAAAAATACATAATGAAAGAAATTTAAAAACTAATCTAATGTACATTGGGCGGCCTTATCGCCTTAGGCGATTTCTTCCAGGGAACCTTTGGATGGACAGGATTTAGAATTATAAAAAGGCGGTGTACAAGAATACGTAAATTAAATAAATAAGTGAAAGAACACAATACAAACTAAATAAAAAAAATAAATAAAATGTTGATTGACATCACTAGAGACAAGAACGCTGGCTGGTTCCTTGCGCAAAGGATTTCTATAGAAATCCAGCGTGGGAATGCAGCCAGCGTTCTTGGCTCCATACCACATGTAGATTGTTTAAATTTAGTTTAGATGTAAATACTCTTTTTTAGTTCTATTAGTGTTAATATGTGTAAATATTGTTTCTTATTATTTTAATAAATTTAACTTTCCTCTTATACAAACTCAGATAATACACTAATAAATAATAATAAACAATAAAATACATTATATTATATGGATGATAAGTAATGATGATACACTAGCTTTTGGAATATGCTTAAGGACTTAGCTTGCCTAACAGGCAAGGGCAACATGTTCCACAACTGGATAAAAATACCAGATTTTTATCAGCTTAGATATTTTGAAATATGTCAGTCTTATTATAACTATTACGGATATTTTTAAGTATAAAACGATGCTTTATTACCTCAATAATCAAAATTGTACACAACATGAATAAATAATTCGTTGTGGACATTTAAAACATGGAAAAAAATATCAAAATTTAGAATGTTCATTTGTAAACTACACGCCATTAACGGGAATAGGTCACTTAACCAGTAGCCCTGTATATTATATATCTATAGATAAATAAATAATAAATAAAATAAAATAAAATAAAATAGCCTTTATTTCCCTCGTTCTTTATAAAATTACATTTCATTCACTTCTTAATTAGGTTGTTTCAAATTCTGTTTAATATTGAATTTTAATTATGAAGATTTTTATAGTTGATATTAGGGCACCCAAAAGCGGGTAAAGGCCTCCTCCTTGCTGGCCCAGGCGTTGCGGTCCTGGGCTAGTCTGGTCCACGTGACTCCAGCCACCTCCACGAAGTCGTCTCTCCACCTCTTCTTCTGTCGGCCGCGCGTGCGCATGGCGTCCCGCGTATATATGTATATATATGTATAGATAGATAGACTATTATTCTGATATGAAAAACTTGTTATATTAGTTAATGAGAATATGAATAGTGAAACGTGCGTCTTCATCGAGTCATCAAAAAATTATGACTGTAATTTATAGTTTGATGGTTAAAATATCTTGACCGTAATCCTAGTCTAGGATGGAGTGCTTACCCAGCTTACCTTACCATAAGTATTTTTGACATTCTATTTTTAAGCTCGGTTAAAACCCCCTTAGTTGGGCATTCCTTCCCTCTCGTTTGCAAGCGACGCTGAATCATATGATTAGTATGCAGCAGCTGCCTCACGTCTACACTAACTCCAATTGAAAACTTCCCGTCGATGTAATACTATTACATTGCGAGTGCGTAACAATGGAATTTACTTAATTTGGACTAAAAATTACTCGTGTAATTTAGTACGAACTTGAAATTGGTTGGAACTGAACACAGCCAAGTATCTAGATTTGTTTTAATCTGAATGAATTAGTAATCTGTTAATAAATACGTTACTTAAGACTAACTTAATCTCAATCACTTTTAATTGAAAAGTCTTTTTGTCTCGTTTTTACATAAATAGTTTCGATAAAGAGCATAAATGTCATAAACTGATGAAATTAATCACTCATTAGGCTTATTAGTAAGACGATAAACATAAGTGCTAAATAATACTCTTCAATAAAATAATAAAATTTTCCTTACCTTAAATAAGTACTTCAGTGAAACAAGAAATAGCACTGATTACTTTATCGCGAAATTTTAACAGAAATATAACGGAATGGAACCACAACTAGCAACTATTATATAAAGCTGACTATATTTGACCCGCCCTACATTAACTTTCATTTACTTAAATAGCCTTTCAGCCAATAAATCCTAGAACCTTTATCATGAACCCAATATAAATCCGCGCAGATAACCGGGGGATTGTTAGCCAATAATAGGCATTCACTTAACTTATGGATCTATACAACGTGTCACTAAATTGTATTAAATATAACATAAGTGTTACTGGTGAGTAAAGTGGGCCATAGTGGAAAACTTTACTATGGAATTAACAAAAAAAATATGCCAATTAATTGATTAGTATTATAAAATAATCAGATTTTAATGTGGGATTAGGAAAAAAATTAGTAAAATTAGCCATCGCTCAAAGTTTCATACAAGTTTTTTTATTTTGTATGAATTTCATGAAGGTCATTAAAATTAAAACAATTTTTCTCGCTAATCTAAGGTTGGCTTCATAATATATTTTGGCCCACCAATACTCACAGGACTTTTTATGATGTTTTAAAATATTCAAACGTTTCCAATATCCACCTTGTATTGCCATTGATCAGTAAGGTGCGAGATCTCCCGCGCTCCGCCGCCGGAGATAAAGGTAGCACGGGCGGAAACAAGGCCCTTAATTAAATCAAGGAACAATTAAAACTTGGCGAAGCAATCGCAAGTTGCTGCTTCTTTGTTTGCAGATGATTACTGACAAGCTGTGCATGTGTGTGTGTACGCACACATGGGTCTGAACTGGGTTATTACTGCATATGGTACTTTTAAGATATCAAGATATTAGAGTTGGCCACACGCATACAAAACTGTGTTTTGTTTTGACATGAAAATATCGGTATCAGATAAAATTTACTAAGTATATAATTAAATGTTTGTTTCTGCAATTTGACGTGAGTATTGGAACCTTTCAGGAGAGCCTTACAACATCAATACCTATAAACTATTAGTTTCTTGGGAAAAGAAATAGATACACAAATTTAACAATCATGTTTTAAAAGAATAGATTTGAAACATCTATCTCTACGGACCTCCAAGATACAGGTTTTGCCTAGTTTGGGGTCCAATGAAAACATGAAAATAGTAAGCCTTAGTATTTAATCAATTTCCTCTTGAATTATTTCACATTTTATGTTTTTTAATAAAATTCTTGAATTGTTAGAAATGAAAATTGAATAGTACTTACTTGTATCTTTTGTTATTAAATTATATGTCATTAATATAGCCTAAGGATTTTGTAAAATAAACGAAATTTGATTTTTTATTTTGATGTGATTGAAGTAAATAAAATAATGTGTTTAAAAGTACTTACATCCACATACATCCCTGTATCGTTTAACATACTTTCACAAGACACATAAGTCTCTCACAGACATGTGTTTGTGTGTGTGTGTATGTATGTGTGTTGTCTTTACAAACATATACCTAAAAGATCTCCGTCACGCACATTCTCACAGATAATTTGGGAATAGAAACTAACTTGATACTTACTCCACTAATGCTCCCGAATTAGATCCTAAATCGAATTACTGAAAAGGTAAAAGAAGCCCGTATTCAGAATAAAGAAAGTTGTTTTTTTTTTTTTTTTTAACTTGAACGGGTTTGCACTTGACCATAGTTTACCTGATAGCAAGTAAGGCTATGGCCTAAGATGGAGCGTGCTTACCCGATAAGAACCGATTCACTCTCGCTTTGAAGATCGCTGGATTATAGTGCGTGGGGAACAGAGAGCCAGGCAGGGAGTTCCACAACCTAGCGGTACGAACAATAAAGGTGGAAGCGTACCGTTTCGTGCGGGTCTTAGGAACTTCCACCATAAACCGGTGTCGTCCTGCCGTACCTCTACTCGTCCGGTGAAAGAAGGGCGCGGGCGGAATTAGTCCGTGCAATTCCGCGGCACACTCTCCGAAATGCAACCGATAGAAAACCGACAAACTGGCGACTTTGTTGTTTTATGTTGAAGATAAATCTGTTTTACCTGCTCTTATGTAATAGATAATCCCAAATAGTGTGTAATTTTTGGAATTAGAACATTTTAAAGTATGTATTTTCAAATATTATCTCTTTATTTACAATAATAAAATATAAAAACAAGGAAAGAAAAACTAAACATACTACTTCTAACTACAACATAAAAAGGGGCACTTAGAAAATGGTTAGAAAAACCTAGAGATAATCTAAGTGCTCCAGCCCATTACCAGAGGACAGCGTGCCCAGCATACTGGCCGCATTACCACGCTGGATGGCAATGCTGATACGTTGGTTAGACTAATAACACAAACTTTTTGCTATTCACCCGGCTATGTAGTTATATCAAATTGAAATCTCTCGCCAAACGCCTTGGGTTATAACTATATTTTTTGGTTTACTGTGTCACTTGTGCGGATATTGCTTTAGTTGAGCAAGAGGAATACCACTGAAAAAAAACTGTCTAAAAACAGACTGTCCACAGTAAAAATATACCATTCAAAGCCCATTAAAATGTTCTGTTTTTTTCTCCAGTTTAAAATCTACCATATATTCTAAAAAAAACATAGTCGAGGCGAGAATCTCATAAAGATAAAGATAAAAAGATAAAGAATCTTTATTGATAATGCAAAGTTGCAACATAGGTATAAGTACTAATATCATAAAATATGCTACACAAATTACAGTATCTCGTCAAATTGAATTTAGGTATAACATTTAGTTTTAATAAAATTTTAGAAATTATTACAATGTCAATTTTATTATTATCATACTTAAATTTTTGTTATTAAAATCATGTCAAACATAACCATGTCAAACATACCAGTATCACCCAATATCCCTGTTCATAGTTATACGAGTACATATAGTACCAGCAGGACGCCTAAACAAACCGCAGTTGCGGAAAAAGTGAACGAATCCCGTTAGGAGGTTGGTTTGTATCAACGACGTCTTATAAAATAAACGTCACATTGTTACGCAAAATTTTAATAAGAATTTGGAATAGGAGCAATGACATATGAAATAGTGTCGCACCACTGATAAAACTTTTTTTAATATTTTTGCCGAAATAATGATTGTTTTATTTTGGATATCAAAACTTTTGGATTATAATTCCGAGGAAGCAGTGTCCCTGGTTGTGAATTTTTACTTTCTGTACCATATCATAACTTAAGCTTTAGCTGCCAGCCAACGCTCATAATAGCCTTACTTCACTCGTCCGAACAATTGGAAACCTTGTCTATTTTCTCGTGCACACCAATTCTAGCTAGTAAACCTCTTCTTCTTCTTCTTATTGAATGAGAGTGGCTAACTTTGGTGTCGGAGAGTAAACCTCTCTGGCTTACTACATCTATGGTTTGTATATCTACGCAACGAGTATTACCAGCGCTGTTGGTTTAGGTCTCGCCGCGAGCGAGGCGGGCGGGCCCGGGCGCCGGACTAGGCTCGCAAATACAACCGTGTTTACAGGATACAGTTGAAGTTTGTTCACAACTTTACTGAGTCATGTATAATTGCTGGAGTTGGGTCAAGCAAAGTATGTGATGTGTGGTTGGTTTAAGCATTGGATGTTACGTGTGGTTGGTCTGTGCTTAGTAATCATCTATAATAATAATAATAATAATAATTTGTTTATTTGACCAAAAACTTACGTGTACGTACATTACATATTACAAAAACAAATACAATCTTATGCACTAGTATCTACAGTACGTCAGAAGTGTACTGAGCTCTGACCTAAGTATCCAGTGGATCTTGTGTTTCGAGCTGCAGTATCCCGCCGCGGCACATTTACTTAAATTTACAGAGATATATACTTATTTAAATAACGAATATTAATTTTACAAACAAATCAAAACAAAATAAAAACCAGACTATCTACCTACTACAGAGTAAGCAAAATCTACAAAACGTCTACGATTTTTGACATTTTAAGTGCTGCCCGGTTATAAATTAAAATTATGTACACGAAATTCCGTCGTAATCTCTGAAAATATATGGTAAAGCAAATTCAGCCAGCGCTATTCAAGCGTCTGAAAGAGCGGCTGGAAGTTAAAGTATGTGTCTAAGGTACATAGATCATGTTAGTAAATATACATGTTTGATCGTTATGATGTATCATAGCCACATAATATGGTTTTTAATTAATATTAATATTATCATACGTGTATATGTACAAGTGTGTGTGTGTGTGTGTGTGTATGTGTGTGTGTATGGGTGTGTGTGTGTGTGCTAGGTTGAGTTCATGTTTATAAATATAAATATGACATGACATTACTATTGGTTTATGTTAATAACTATGGTAACCGCTTCTGATTCTTTATCTAAATCTATACTAATATTATAAAGCTGAAGAGTTTGTTTGTTTGTTTGAACGTGCTAATCTCAGGAACTACTGGTGCGAATTGAAAAATTCTTTTTGTGTTGAACAGACCATTTATCGAGGAAGGCTTTAGGCTATATAACATCACGTTGCAACTAATAGGAGCGAAGCAACAATGGAAAATGTGAAAAAAAAAACGGGGAAAATTATTCATCTTTAAAGGCTTTCGTTGCGTGCTCTGCGAAAATGGTTCAAGATATCAAAAAATATGTATGAAAGAATTAATGCCCAAAATAACTATTTCACGCGGACGAAGTCGCGAGCACAGCTAGTATTATATATTATTGGAGCGTAGTTGGCACGCTCAGTTGTGACTAATGTCAATTTTGTACGAGAGTGTGCTCTTTAGTACGAGATAGATGATCTGTGCTTAGCTGAGATGGAATAGAATAGAATATCACTTTGATGTACACAAAAAGACAGAAATTACACAATAGTAAAAATAGATAGTGTTTGGTTATACGATGAAATAATAAAAACAACCATAATGCAATAAAATCTATGCTGTCATAGTATATAACCGTGTTTACAGGATATAGTTGAAGTTCACAACTCTACTTAGCCATGTATAAATTGCTGGAGTTGGGTCTAGCGTTGGATGTGATGTGCGGTTGATCTGTACTCTTACTTTGTGATTGATGTGCTGATTGATAAGATGAATAATTTTCCCCGCTTTTTCCAGATTTTCCATTGTTTCTTCGCTCTTATTAGTTGCAGCGTGATGTTATATAGCCTAAAGCCTTCCTTGATAACTGGGCTATATAACACAAACAGATTTTTTTAATTCGCACTAGTAGTTCCTGAGATTAGCGAGTTCAAACAAACAAACAAACTCTTCAGCTCTATAATATTAGTATGGTAACTATGATGTTACACTGAAAATGAGTTTATTGTATGCAGGTTTAGTCGTAAAATATTAAATATTTAAAAACATGAAATATATGAATTGGAGATATAAAATGCCATACGATTAAATACATAAACAATTTCTAGTAGGTACAATTTTAATTTTTTATGATCTAAACTAAGAATTATCAACATTATAAGACATATCCACGCTCACTACACCTAAGACACTACTTGTCATGTATTTATGCACTCCGTGAAGAGAGTAGTTGTACCTGGTGTACGTGAGTACTGAGGGACCCTCTTATCGGCTCAGAAGTAATTAATGCTAAGAAGGAGCTAGACGCAGACAACTCCGAGGATTGCTCAGGTACGAGTAAGACTCGGAATAAATTATAGTACTCTGTTATGCTGCTACTAAAGTAAGACTCTTGCATACATACAATTAGAAAACCTGTATGTAGTCTTTACGTATGTATAATGTATGTATATGTTATCTTTACTTAAGCACCCTTTAGTTTAGAATGACCAAGTTGTTCCACATAAAACATTATACTGAAGTAAAACAACAAAGAATCAGTCACAAATGGAATATACATAGGTACTACGTTCGACAAACCAACATAATCTAAAAATAACAAAACACGACATTCATATTTTATCCAGAGCTAACTTCAGCCAAACCTTTATCAACGATATCTTACATCAATGTTAATAAATTTACTATGCTTCTATGATTGGGAAGAAAAAATCAGATAATAAACCATTTCCCTCCACTACATGAATTACTTTACCAATGCTTTGTAACTGTGTTTCACAGCAAAACCGCTGCGTGACGATTCATAAATATCACCACGTGTATTATTTGCCAAGCAACTATCAACCTTACTTACATAGAAATAGAGTTCTTATACAATACTATAGTTTCGCTCATTGCAACGGCAAGCAAGTTTCCAGTTATTCAGCGGCGAGTGTTCATATCGCAGGGTTTATATGCCAGCGGTCAGTGCCATGCGATATTGTACTTTATAAAGGTGGTAATAAGGTACAATATTGGAGCCGGCTGCGGCCGCTGTAACTCAGCCAGTGTAAGGCTGCCTCAATGACATCGCGCCCTGTTGACTCTTCATTAGGAAATAAAGAATGTTGATACAAAAATGCACGTAAAACAAGACTATTCCTATGTTACACGAATTTTGTTGATGAGAGTTTCAAAACAGCGAGCTTCCTCCTTGTGTCGTATTCCTCATATGTGAGGGTCGTGACTACCACCGTCCATGGGTCTATCTCTGATGATTTTCCACCATTTCTCTCTATCCTCAGCGTCACGCTCCGTACACTGATGTATCAAGTGAGGTGCGACTTGGTCGGACCATCGTGTCAGGCTGCGGCCGCGGGATCTCCTGCCTTCGATTTTTCCCAGTAACCATTAGTCGAATAACAGCGATAGAAGTTGCGTAATTAACTTTGATAGCCGCGAACGAATACTACAGGTAAACTGAGCCACAACTTTATGGATAAGTATTTGACCGGACAACATCCTCCGTTGACGCTACAATGGTAGCATGTGCCAACCGGTTGCATAATCTTTTCCCAAAAAAGATAAGTATTTGATGATCTATAGCTAGTATAGTCTATGGTCGGCCCATCGCCATGCGTCTTGATTTGCCCGACTCGGGCGTGGAGTTTATTTGCACAGTCGACACAAATTCGTTTACTTATCTGAGAGCAAATCTCGCCTTATTATACTTTCAGTAATTTTCTCCGCATTCGTTCGTTTGATTTCTTTGTGAAAAATATTTTTCCTTATAGGTTAATTATTGTGGCTAAGTTCACAAATGATTTTTGCTTATGACATGAGTCTCGCACCTCTTGTAAACATGTAACTCGAATTGATACAAAAAACCATGAAATATTTTAAGTTAATATGTAAACAAAAACTATAATTGTGTAAGCAAGGACTGTTTTAGCTTATTAATAGCTGACAATTTAACATGCTCCCCGACCCAGGATATCATCAAAATGTAAATTACCTTTTTCATTTTGCTACCCATTTAAAAAAGAATAGCAATCTTTTGCTATTGATAGATAACATCAAGTCCAATCTATACATACAATAAAGCTGAAAAGGGTAATAAATCTAAACATAGGAGATATCAGAAAAAAATCTTGGGTCTACTTTAAATCTATAACAGAATACGTTATAGCCGTTTTTAGAATATATGTCTGTTTATCTGTTTATTTAAACGCTCATCACGCAAAAACGGCCGAACAGATCATCATGTTTTTGGTACTTAGGTAGTATGAGGTTTTAGGAGTGTACTTTTTATACTCAAGGAGGCTACTTTTTATCCTCAAACAATGCGAACGTAGCCGCGGGCGTCTACTAGTAATACAATAAAGTTACGCTTCAGTCCTCTTCCTCTCTGATACTCGAATTAATCCATTTATCAAACCATCATTGTTTATCTAACAATCGATCTGTAAATGCCATAATATAATTGTACGATCGTAGGTTTCCCGGGTGGAGTTGCACTAAGTATCTCCTTGATGAGTCGTTGCTTAGCTGCCTTTCATGATATCTAGACAAACGATTTTCAATCTTATCAACTTTAAAAATCTTTTCTAATATCATCTCTGCGTCTTCTCTCTTGAGTCCCAAGTCCCCCAAGTCCTTACACGGAAGACACATGTCCTCGGATAGTCTGTGCGCCAAAGTCGTGTTTAAAAAGATAGTTTGATTTTGAGTTTTACATTATTTTCATACTACATACTTCAAAAACTGTTAAAATTAAATATATACGTATAAATTTTGCGTACGGTTTAAGTTTCGGCTTGGTAATTTTTCTGGTATGGCTGAAATGACAATCTATGCAGACATAATATGGCCAAAAGAGCCTGTTTTTCAACTAACCCTTGTTTAATCTCCAACGACTTGAATAAAGCAATAAAGTCGAGTATCGTTTGCCTCCTCCTCGATCCCCCCTCCTCCGGCCCCCTCCTGCTGTCATCGGTTCTGACATATAGAGTAGGTAGGGAACTGTAACAAGTTTACTGCTGACTGAAGAACTATTAGTTAATATCGAGTTAGATCAGTGGCTGCTCAAGCGAGAAAAATAGGTAGGATTTTGCGTTATTGTTGGTTATATACCGTGGTTTCGAGCTACGTAGGACACAAATGATAGAAAGAATATCACGATGAGAACGAAAAAAGAGATGAAAGACGATTAGGAGGGAAAAAATACGACCCTCAGAGATGAAAGAAATGCAAATTAAATGAAATGGTCTTAATTGTAGGACAATATTGTAAAAGTACTGATCTGAGGGTTAGATCAGTAATAAGGGCTTATCCTTTTTAAAGTTTAGTGTTGCTGTTTTCTTACTAAAACTAGCTTTCAATTACTGAAATCAAATCCCAAATTTCGTAAATTAGCTAAACACTATTTTTTCCTAATTTAAATTAAATTACATCCATTTTTGTCTAAGAACGTAAATATTAACTTCATAGCTGCCACAAAATTTATAAAACACGTGTGAGTATTTTATCGCAAAAGTTGTGACCTACATTTGACAGAGTGGTCGGAAAACATTACATAAAACGGATATTAAATAAGTTTTTCCGCAAACTAAACATTGCTAACTAGAACAGTTTGGGAGCCGTGGACACAGAGCTCGCTATTTGCTGAAACTGGGGTGAAACGAACGCTTTTACCTTGTTGTTTTAGTTTATACTTTATACATTTAAGCACTCGCAGCTTTTTTACATTAAAAGGCTTGCCTAATGTTAAGTACCTCTATAGTCTAAGATGTAGCACGCTTGCCTAAAAGAAACCTATTTACTCTAGATTTGAAGACCCCTGGCTTATAATTTTCTGAGAACATGGCTCCAGGTAGAGAGTTCCATAGTCTCGCTGTCCTTACTATGATGGTAGAAGCAAAGCGCTTCGTAGCTCAGCTAGTAGCTGTCTTGTTGATTGTTCATGAGGCCAGTCCTTGGATGGGTGGTCAAAAAGTGGCATTCCATTTAGGCGCTTTCGTGGGTCGAGTGACACGTTAAATTGTAGGCTTTTTGTCTTAGTATGGTAGTCGTTGCCATGCCAAGCCATGTCAGAGGCAATAACAACTCGTATAATACATAATCTAATATTGTACATAATATGTATTAAGTTCTGAAAATTGAGTTCAGATTCATTTAAGTTCTAAAATACCAACACCCTAATTTCTGCTATTATCACGGTACGCTTTGTGAATATGTATTTTCAATCAACATCGTATTTCTAGGTAAAGAAATTGAATATATTTCAAATAAATTCCGATAGGCACAGTATTGAAGCGAGAATTGTAAAATAATACGTTCATTTACATAGCAGTCCCGAATCGTAACAATACACCCAATCAAACCTTCCTGGAAGCTTCCCCATACAACGAATAAATTGATAACATAGAATTGTAATTCTTTGGAAATTTCGCGTCGAAAATGCTTTGTAATTATTTATCATTAGATCTTACGAACACTTGGTTTCGTCAAATAAACATAGTTAGTTAGCTTCCATATTTTGTCTCTCTTCCAAATATCACTCTCGCATAAAGCTAGCCACAAATGCTCGAAAAAAATTTCCGTGCCAAAACTCTACCCACGCTACTCGTTGTGCAAACTTTTGGATTACCTATCTCTTTTGCATGTTCTTAAAATACTCGTATGTAAGAGCGAAAGAGACAAGCACTCTTTTGATTGCGCTCGTTGACGATGTTAGCGTTCAACACTTTCCTGCGCTTTTTAGTTTGAGATTTTGTCTCTGTATAATCCTAGCTCAGTGGGTACGATGCCGAAATAGCCGAACGCTGTTGAATTTGGCCGCAGTTTTTGGGCGGAGCTGAACCCTTTAGGGTTATGCCCCGCCCAAAAACTAAACCGTGGCAGCGGCAGTTGATTATCTCGTGAAAATCCTTTTTTTAATTCAGCTACTATTCTATAGAACCAATTGTTCGTAGGATATGACAGATGTGAGGCGTATAAAAGGGATACAGCGTGTTTTGTTCAGTGTGTATCACACATACACACACACACACAAATCGGCATATCTATCAGATATATGAGATATCCGAGAACATGTCATCCATGACGAATTTGTCAAGAGACTGATGAATTATTTTGTTTACGATTGAATTTTAATGCAAAGAAAAAAATGTTTATGCAGAAATTAGAATAAGGTTAGTTCTAAGTTGAATGCAAAAGCTTTGTTAGTAACGTTTATTTTTAGAGTCTTTTTCTTTTTTCACCTTATCCCACTATGTGTGGTCGGCACAGCATGTTCCTTTCTTCCTTTTCATTCTGTCACTCGTCATCTCCGAATTCACTCCTCTCGCACACATATCCTCATTCACACAATTCATGTAGGTATGTCTTTCTAGGTTAGAAGATAAATATTCTATTGTATTCTAATCAATTGATATTTCTAAGCAAATTGGTAAGGAGATAGATCAGACAGGCTGGAGACCGTACTATGTGGCGCGTTGGAGAGGAGGCCTATACTCAGCAGTGGGTGAACACGGGTTGATGTGATGATGATTTTGATCAAGATATTTTTTATGTTCACTATACAGCTACAAGCGAACGTATAAAACAACTAAAATCACCAATAGTATGCAGGCGGTTGCTTAATTAGTCACACAATTCACTCCGACGCTACACTTTTCATTTTACGTTGTATTTTCCCTATATTTTTCCCCTTCATGCGTATAGTTCCACTTTTTGCAGCAATGGCATGAAATTTAATAGACGCTTCGTTATATGAAAAAAAGCACGCTTGTGCCTAAATTAATAAACTATATGCTGGTTGGTCTGAAAGCGCGAACTTCATACAATCATAGATAGATAGAGGTATGGATAGATATATCTTTTAAGCACACCAAACAATCATAAAACTTAAAGAATCTTAAGAACTAATTAAATGTACATTAGGCAGTCTTATCGCCTTAAGTGATTTCTTCCAGACAACCTTTGGATAAACAGGTAGATAACATTTAGAATTACAGAAAGGTGGTGTACAAGATGTAATAAAACAAATACAAACTCAGATAATGCACAAACAAAGATATATGGATGATAAGTAATGATGATACAGACTCATGTGGTGTACGTAATACTTGACACAGAGAGAAACAAATAAAACTATAATTGGACTAGGAATACATAAAATTTTGTAAATGTGGAACTCATTCAGCTACAATTAATTATTTTTAATTAACTGCAAATAATATAATAATAATAATAATAATAAATGAATGAGGCATAACTGGCGGGTGCCGTTCCTCGTACAATAGACCAGTTTAATTAAGTCAATGAACAACTCAACACAATAGCCTGTAACATTAATACCATGTCTGCAATAGTTACTTTATATACCTAACATCCTCTATCTGTAATTTTTACTTAATTTTAAGTATAATATTGTAAAAGGCCTCTCAGTGTTGGTTCCGGCCCCACTGATGCCTTAAAAATACCGGGCGTAAGGCCCGAGAGTCTGTGAAGAGAAATAAAGAATATAATAATAAATATTTCAGGACATATCACACAGCGCCATCTAGCCCCACACTAAGCAAACGCTTGTGTCGTGGGTACTAGATAACGAATTAAGATTATTTTTGTGCCGTAACAGTACTTTGGTTAGTTGTCTATAGTTTATATGTATGTATACTCTTATGTATGTATTTTTAGTTTAACACATTCTGTCTGTCAGTATTGCATTGCGTGTAGCTGGCGGGAACATAAAAGGCGCTATTGGTTTTCTTTCAACTAAAAATGAATCAACATTGATTCAAGTTTTGTTGTAAATTCGTGCGCTATAGATAAAATAAAACATGTCTGCTGTGAATGCAAATTGAGTTTGAAAACTCAGAAAAATAAATTATTCAAAATATGCGCTGGTTGGATGAACTTTTAATAGTTAACAAAAATAGAAAATAGTAGAAGGTAATATTCACATTCATAATAAAAACATAAGCATAAAGTACAAAAAATAATTAAACATACAGAAGAAAACAAAACAATTAAAACACAGATAATTATTACGTCGGCCGGTTGATCGTAATAAAACTATCCTTTGGTGTAAATATCAGGCGAACTTCTGGTCAAATACAAAGTTAATTATGCGAATCCAAAATTCAAATTCAATATTGTACGCCAGACGGGCCTGCCAAGAATATGATTCATATTGTAATCAGTTATTGACAGAAAATTGAAATCCAAATGCCATTTTATTATTGAATAAAAAAGGTATATAAACTAAACATGGACTGTGCTGAGTCAACAATCTATAATCATTTATATCTGCAGACATTGAGCGTGTCAGTTACGTATTCTGTAAGATATCTCCATTCAAGGTGATGGAAGTTGTAGCACCAGGATGCAATGGTATGATATAAATATACAAATGTAGGTATCTCTCTCTCTTGAGTCGTCATTCCTCATGACTGAGGGTCTCTCCGCAGAATTAATTCGTTAGGGAGTTCTGTTAAGCACAGATACATCGTGGTGGGCGCCCAGGTCCTTCTACAATATGTTCGTATAGACAACTTTAAAAATATATAGTTTTAAACTTTATTGTTTAACAATGAATTATTTTTTATTTAAGTTTGAACATACATATATTACATCAGTTATAATTATATTATAAAAAAATAATTATGTAGCGAAGTGTATGTAACTACGTTGCATTATATGAGTACATGGTTTTTTTAAACCATAATTCTTCTCCATACGCAATTTCTTAACTACATTGTCATTGCCGCTAGCAAATTAGAAAAAGAAATATGCAAGTCAGTAATAAATCTGTTTAGTTAGCCACGCACTTTTTATGTACAGTCTGAAGATATAAATCTAATTTCGTACCTTTTGCCCGCCAGCAACAATATTCGAGTTTGATTAAACGCGAAAAGAAGCTTCAATATAAAATAAACACACACAAAGGACAAAATGAAATTGAAATGAAACTTAACGCCGGCATTTGATTGCTGCACAGACAATATAGCACACACACACCCAACTACTTATCAAAATCTGAACAATAATAATTCTTAATTGAATCGAATGGATAATTAATTTACAGTAATCAATGAGATCATCGAAAAGTAGTAAATTAAACTTATTTTTATGGAATAAAAACTGTTTATCCTCTACACTATAAACCACTACTGTATCTAAATATATAAAACTCAAAGGTGACTGACTGACTGATATAGTGATCTATCAACGCACAGCCCAAACCACTGGATGGATTGAGCTGAAATTTGGAATGCAGGTAGATGTTATGACGTAGGCATTCGCTAAGAAAGGATTTTTGGAAATGCCACGTTTAAAGGGGTGAAATAGGGGATGCAAGTTTTACTTCTCAATGCGAGCGAAGCCGCGAGCACCCTCTAGCTTATATGTATATCCGTAATTACCACCTTAAGAGTATTCAGACTAAGCAATAAAATATGTTAATCAATATATGGGAAAGAAAAACCAAATTTGATGTACTGAATTATATGAAAACAATGTATCTAAATAATAAACTTTTTAGCTACCATGAGGTGGTTGGTTTTAATATTAAAACTTTTGTGAGACAGTTTTAATTTAAGCTTTGGAACACTTTACCAGAAGCTGTTTTTCCTGCGAACTACAATCCATGGGTTTTTAAAACTAGAGTTAATAGGTATCTTCTAGGTAAGCGTATTACACCATAGGCTGCAGCAATGCTTAATATCAGGCAGGCTGTAGTAAAACGTAAACCTATCCCATGTAAAAAAAAAAAACATTAAGGTGTCTACTGGGTATGACGTCATCGTATCACGAGAAGGGGGCGCCACGGTTGCTACACCACTACATACGCACAAATATCTGTACTCTGTAGGTATTGAAATTGTAATTGTAACTCGAGCATTTGTTGAGAAATGGTAATGATGTATTTTTATGACATTAATACAATTACAAGATAAATGTAAGATTACTAGCGAAACCGACAGACTTCGTCCTGTCTGTTGATTCTTTTACTCATTAGTTCGATAACGTTTGTATGGGAAAAAGAAAAGAGCGGTTTTTTTTTCGATTTTTTTCTCGCCATAACAAACTTCAACGAATTTAAAAAAAAATAATTGGCCAAATCGGTTGCGGCGTTGTTGAGTTATGCGCTTACCAACACATTTTGCAATTCATTTTTATTTATAAGGAGATTTTAAACATTATAAATTCAAATTACAATATGCGTTTGCATTATTTATTTACCTACCACGCTTGTTAATGAGATTTCTATTTGTATAATACGAGTATGTTGAATATTGAGATGACACTGATTTGAGCTGGAAATAGTTTAAAATGCAAATATATAAACATTGAATGTAACTAATTGCGTGTAAGCGCTGCTGTGTTCCATTCCATCTATACATACAATAAAGCTGATATTAGAAAAAAAAAATGTTTTGGTTAAGTCCACAACAGAACACGTTTGAGTAGTTATTCGATTTTTGTTTGCTTATGTTTGTCTGTTTATTAAACGCCCATAACGCAAAAAAGCTGAACGGATTTCTATGATTTTTGGTATGTAGGTAGTATGAGGTCTTAGAACTGTCATAGGCTACTTTTTATCTCAAAATAATGCGACCGAAGCCACGGGCGTCCACTAGTATATAATAATTAATCATAAGTGTGCGATTTGGAGTAGCTGTAAGGTGCACTTATTGAAATGATATAAATAAAAATATCTATCGGCCTTGCTACTCGCCAAAGGTTATTTTTTTTCGACAAGACAGTTACAGCTTCTTATATTTGTTGAATTCTCTTGTTATGAAAGTATTTATTGAATATCGTATTCATCAATGGTGTAAACTTACAGATATAATTCTAGGACTGAATATTTTACAGCTCAAATAATATATCTCCGCTTTAAAACTCCTCTTATAAATGGCATACTTTTTTCAGGCTACTTTTCAGCCCTGAACTAGGTCGGCAATGCTCGTCGCCTCGATGGAGTTAATTGAATGGAATAAACGCGCGCACGCCGCTAGGTGGCGCTGCTGCGCGCTCGAATATCGCATTTAAATACATAGGCATCATGGGTGATAGACCACTCATTGAAAAGATATGGAAGACTAGCGCTGGTGGATTTTGGGATCATATTTTTTTGTTGCCACGAAATAGGCTTACGTTGGACTATAGCCTGCCTAATGTTAAGCACCGCTATAGTCTATGATATAGCACGCTTGCCTAGAAGAAACCTATTTACTCTAGATTTGAAGACACCTGGGTTATAGTTTTCTGGGAACAGGGCTCCAGGTAGAGGTAGGAATTTATTTCAGGCTTATCAATTTCACTATGATTAGGTCAGTTATAAATATCTTGTGACACATCGCGCTATCAATTCTAAATAATTGGTCGCTATATATGAGTGTTAAAGCACTGAATCCTTAAAAATCTTTTAAATGTGAATCTTATTTAAATATCCGTGTTTTTGCAGAGTAAAACTTAGCCTTTGTGTTGTTCTAGGATCTAATATATGTAAATCTAAATAGAATGAAATCAATCATAATGTTTTTAGACTTCTAATTTTACTAGTGTGATGTCATAACAGGCGGTCCAGCCGCGCGGTGAGGCGAACACATCGTAAGGCGAGGGTCAACCTGGGTGAGGTCTGCACGAGATCCACGCAGATGGCACATGCAAAGAGAGGCCTATACCCAGCAGTGAGATCCCAAGGGCTGTGGATGATGATGATGAATGTCAATAATAATGTGGGTAGGTGTCTCTAGTTACTACTGTGTATGCTTAAACCCATTCAAAGGTATTCATTAGTTTCAGTTTAATGGGTAACTGATACTAACTAGCGTTATTCGATCGTTTGCTGGTAATGACCACCATTCGCAGTAATACCTTATTTATTCAATTGAATGCGAGCTTTCGAGTTGGCAACATAAAATAAAACTATTGAAATGAAAAATGATGTATCAAAGCTGATGATTATGGTTGCCAACGGTTTCAGGATGAAAATCATGGAAGATATAATAACAGATTTTCATTTATTAAACATGAATGTTTGTTCAATTTATTCATTCCCAAACCTATATTTTATAAACTACCTTAATAGCACAAATTACGCAGATCTCTCGCTCCCTTGCTGAGTTAAAAATAACGAGGCTGTCATTACAATATTTAACTAAAATTACTAAGAAACAAGTTTAAAATATAAACTAACCGATTAGAAATATATAGAGGCAATTTACAATAATAATACACTAAATCAAGGAAAAAATACTAAACATACTACTTCTAACTACTTCTCAATAATACCTACAAATAGAAAATTGAATCAAAGTACCTAAAACTTGGCTAAGAAACAACAACAATTCAATACAATGTTCAAATATCATAAGTTCATGATGAATATTTCAAACCACAAAAGTTCTGGGGCAATGCTCTTCTAAGAACCCACATTTTAGGAATAATCAATGAGTTGTCAAAGTTCAGTCACTGAGAAACAGCCAGTAATTATTAGAATCAATGTAAGTACTTCATGATATTTCTGCTGGAATAATTACGCAGAAGAATTAAATATTTATAAAAGCTATAAAAATTTTAATATTGTGATTTTTTTAAACAATAACGTAAAATATTTGATATCTACTAATTCCTCTCATGGGTGGCTTATGAAGATTTTACATATATAATTTGTTTTCATTCAAAATCTTGTCGATTTTTTTATCAAATTGTATTGCTAATATATGCTTTTGACAAAGGAAGGTCAAAATAATTTCAAATCTTTTTGTTTTATAAAATAGTAGCAAAAATATCCTATTTCTTACTAGTAAGTCCCCGCGGATTTGGTAACGTTGTCTCGGAATTAAAAGTATCCTACGTCACGTTTAGGAATCTATAAATATTTAAAGGTATGGTTTAATTTTATTAAAAAAAATATTAAAAGTAATTGTAACAATCACTTTATGGCAGTATGAACAACGAACGAACGAACAAACAGAAAAAAAATTACATATTTTCATAAAGATACAACAAACCAATAAAATCTATATAAAAGAATATCTCTATAGGTATACTTATGTAGGACTGTTTATCTGGCACATGTTCTGTGTATGTGTTTTCCATACGTCAGTGGTGCGGGAAATAATTGCGTTTATCAATCCTTCCGGACTCTTCTGCAAATAATGACGCGTGTGTGTGGATATTTTATTTTCGCAGGGTATCGACAGAGAACAGATATGGATTGGTTAAAACGCACAAAATTTGTTAGTTAGTTTATAATTTCGCATAGGCTTACTATGTCTTACTAGTATTGAAATATTATTGCATTAATAATCGTACCACAACGTGCAATTTGTAGGCACAACGTAAAATCACATTTTACCCACTGCATATCTACTCGTATCTATCTAAACATATAGTAAAGCTGAAGAGGGTCAAAAGTCTGAACATTAAAGGTATTAACTAAGGTAATTGATAACAGAACGTTTAAACAATTTATGGATTTTTTGTCTGTTTATTTGTGTCTCTCTGTCTGTCTGCTTATTTAAACCCTCATCATAACGCAAAAACTGCTGAATGAATCATTATGATTTTTGGTATGTTGGTAAAATAAGGTCTAAGAAGTGTCATAGGCTACTTTCTATCCTGAAATAAGGCGAGCGTAGCCGCGGGCATCCACTAATCTGTAAAATTAGCCAGCAGTATATTGGTCAGTGGCAGAAACTAATGGCTAGAGAAAAAATCCGAAAATTTGTATCAGATCACTCGCTTCGGTACCGTACATGTATTATAATCAAACTTCATTTGATATATGTTTATCAATAGAGCTGATCTAATTGTGTCGGCAATTTATTTTGAGACGAGGTATTGATAAGACAAGTTCTTTAATATAACAATGTCGTTGCCCGCGAGGAACGACACCACACAGGGGAGTGTTCTAACGTATTGTTCGTTAAATATTGTTATTGAGACTCTTCAGCACATTATAAATTATTTTGCTTCTTCTCGGCTCTGTTTGCTCACAGGGTTCGAAATCTGCATATTTCTTCGGGCTTCTGTAGCCTTGTTTGGTTGAAAAATAAAAGCGGTTCATAAAATTATTTGAACAGCCTATTAATTGTGGTTGGTGGGCATAACACTTACGCAGAAATGGTGAGAAATATTATCGTGATTTTAACAGGCAGTGGTATAGAATTCTACGTACACGGTAATTTTAATATACACGTAGTTATTTAAATTTCGAAAAATATGTAAACCTGTAAAAACATTTTATCTATTTATTAATTAAAAGTAAATTGAATAAATCTTTCTCTTTCTCTTTGAGTCTTATTTCTTCATTACTAAGGGTCGTGACTCCCCCGCAGAATTAATTTAGTAGGAGAGTTTTCTTGGGCAGATATGTACATCGTGGTGGGCGCCCAGAGGACAAATGTCTTTGGATATGATGATGTTTTTCTTCACCGCTAAGCGATTGAAAATCTACGTCATTGGTGTAATGTCGGATTCGAAATAGGGTGCGTAAGGATGAAAAGCAGACGATTAAACCGCTGAGCCACAGTCGCTTACTGCTAAAAATACTCACATAAGTAATTTATATATCCACAAAAACGTGAAACAAACTCCTCTCCAGCCGACTTGTAAATATGCTCCGAGACAAGCGCTAATATATGGCTATTGTGATCGCATAAATCTCTCCAACAAACAACTCTCGGCAAAACAAAGATACGCAATTATTGCCAGAGATAAATCTAATCTTAGAACTCGGTCGAACTTGGAAACTATACGCAGAATTAATTTAGTTAATTTGAATGCAGTTTGTCTGAGGCTGGTGAGACGTAGATTGGTTTGAAGTAATAGAATTACGAGAAATGGAAGTTTGTAGGTAGTTTTTAAACTAATTTATAATGAATATATAAGCTCAAAGTAAGTTAGTTGAAGTAACATCAGATTCTGTATTGTAAAATCCAGCGTGCTAAGGTTATTGTCGTCACCGTAAAGGATGTTGATGTCTTCTAACTTTACGACAAACCTTACACGATTATATAAATGTAGATTAAAACTGTCGATATCAGAACCAAAACGCACTTATGAAATTATTTTGCCTATGGCTGGCTTTGCGTTGTCATGGAATAAAATGTATGTAGCTAGCCTATGTTTCAAGCTAACTTTAAACAAAATTAACTCCTATCAAAAAAGGCGTATTCAACTGGTATATTCAACCAATTTCCTTTTTTATACGATAATATGATTGAAACCACATTATTACGGTAGTTGCATAATGATCAACAATCAACGCATTCTTATTCCGACCACAGCTCGTTCAGAAATTAATTTATCTGATTGTATTGTGAGAAGTGTTTGTCTGTATCTGTGGGACAATAGCCGCAATCAGGTATAAGGCGGGAGGATGACACAAATAAATGAAGCGATATCTCAGCTTTACGACGAGTAGGTAAGTAGGTACCGACGCCCGCTTCTACCGAACATTAAACAAACAGGCGACTTTAAATGGCCGCTTTCTAATCGCTTCCTATTTCCTTCCACTGCAACAGAGATGGACCTAGAAGACTTATTTTTAAGAATTAGTACATAGACGACTTTTATTTAGATGTTAGAAGGCATAGCCTAAGTTCATTACTTTACGTCACTGTAGTTTAGTCAGTGGAATGTGTTGTGAAAGTCGAAATTCAACAATACGGGCCTTATTACAAAATGAAATTTAACTATGTACACACGTTTTTTGTTCAAAATTTGTTTTCTTCAATCTTATTAATCAAATTGACAAAATGTTACACATGATGAAGAGAGGGATGAAAATCCTTGCAAATGATAAGTCAACGTTCTAATTTGAAGTCATTATGATTGTTTGTATATGTGATGGTTGAACAACAAGAACCGACATTTTATTTTCAAAGTGCGAGACTAGTATATTTTAACCACGTTTTGTAATCAGACAGAAAGTGGTTCCGGATCTTGGTTTCCTTATTGGTTTCTAAAAACCAATAAGGATTAGAGACGTAAATATATGTACTGTTTAGTAATCACTAAGATTAATTTAGACTGACTGCTGTAAAAACATGTTTCCTTCCCTGATAACATCTTTAGCACTCTTTTTATGCGATTGTACAATTTGTACAATTTTCTCATCGTCTGGCGACGCAGCAAAGGTAGCTCATAGCAACCAGCTGCATAATCCTCTCAAAAAAAAAACTGTTTCTTGGGCTCATAGCCCCTAGCTTGTCCCTTCATCGATCCTGTCCATTCACCAAACGCTCCCAGTTTCCGCGCCTATCAGCGGGAATGGCCTCCGATTGTGTGGATGGTAAGCGCCTGCAATGGAGGCAGATTCTCCACGAGGCCGCTATTGTCAGGATTCTGGCGATGCAATTTTAAAAAGCTTTCCTACGCAACGGGATTTCTAGTTAAAAACTAGGACAAAAGTCCTTCTGCTCGAATGGCGGTAGACAGCGCTATTTACTGAGGAATTGTATCGCGATGTTCTTTTATTGAGACTCTGCAATTCTGGAAAGTGGAGGTATGGCATGGCTTTGTTGCAGTCGGTTCAATACTCAATACATTTATTGCATGAATTCTTTTCTATTATACATATTATATGTACATACTTCTTTTTTTTATGATCTTTTAAATAAACTCAGAGAAGTTAGTAGGGATAAATGTAATACAATCTGTTTGTTACCACGACCAAGTGACTTTACTGTCATGTTAATAACAAGATAAAAAATACTAAACTGATGGTTGAACGTTTAAATGTTTTTTTTATAAGGAAATAACTTTCGGTTTCAATTTCAAACAATTTAAGTTTAGTATACTATTTGTAAGGTTGTTTATATTTTAGATTATACAGTTGTTAATTTATAGTATTTTTAAGTTTATTATAAGGTTCAGTTTTTAATTAGTTACGATTATTTCCCTTTGTGTTTTGTAAGTTTTTTTATACCTATCGTATATATTTAATGTGTTCTAATAAGCTTATTTTAAAATAAAGAAGCAAGTAAATTTCAAACAAACCTCCGCAAATTTATCATCGAACATAAAATGATATGGGTTAAGTTTAATAAATGTCTTTTATTTATTTATTTATGGCGTGGAATGAAGTTCCGATAGCTTCACATAGTATGCCCCTATACTTCAGCTTCAATCACCTCTATTCGCGCCTAGCTCTGCCGCAGTGTCAGCAGTTATCTCCCCGCTATCACCAGCGATGGCACACTTTATGACGTTGTACCTCCCACGGTACACAGCACTGCACTGACATTGTACCTACAACGGTACATTGCTCTACATTCCGTTTGTACACTTTGAAATACTGACACTATTTCTCTGACACGATGTTGTATAGAAAGGAGTTCGTATGTCGCTGCGCTCTACGGAGATAGGAGATGTATGAAAATTTGGTTGAATGCCGCCTTTAAGGAACTAAAAATATTATGACATTTCTTGCACAGTTAGTTTGTATGATCATAGGAATGATTTTATATAGAACAAATGTGATAGTGTGCGATTTTACGCCCCATAACAGTAGACATGCAGGCGACCATAGTGTCGCTTTCACCAGACAGACAATTTACAGTGGAAAAAAGTAGTACACAATAGGTTAAAAATAACAAAAATATATATTTAATAAAAAGCACATTAAATTAACAATGAACTATCATGATGGTAAAATCTCTTTATATCACGTATATTAATATCTGAACTACACTGTTCGTATCTGAAGTTTAAACACCAGTCCATATTTTACTGTGTAAACTACTGGGGTTTCTTTTTATTGCAATAATCCCACAAAAAAAACTATATTAAACAACTAAAATAGATCAATTTTTGTTAGTAAAACTTAAGTATAGGACTTATAACTAATGTTAGTAACTAACCTAACTAATATGATGAAGGCGAAAGTTTTTGGGTATGACAGAATATGATTGCTACTGCTTCACGCTCAAAGGGTCGGCCATTTGACAATAATGTTCATGGACTAACACACAGGCTATTGCTAGTATAATATAAATAAATATAAAATATAAATATATCAGGACGTATCATACAGCGCAATCTAGCCCCATACTAAGCTTACGCTTGTATCATGGGTACTAGATAACGGATATAACACATAATGTATATACTTTTTCACAGGACCTTTTCGGTACCTAGTGCAAGTTTTCGGGGTTACCTCACGTACCTGATACTTGACTGCACATGGCTTACTGTGTTCCCAATGAATGAATGTACGTGTTAGAATTAATAATTTTGGCAATAAAAAAAAATTGAAAATTAAAAAATAAAATGACTTTTCTTTTTGTAAATACATAAGTACTTATTATACATAGAAAAGACCAGAGTCAGCACAGGTAGTTACAAATTTTAATATTCATAATTACTATTTAGCAGACAACAAAATGATATAAATTAGACTAAAGTTCAACATACATTACCTTAAACATTCCGCGTCACAAAACTGTCTGCAAATGTCACAGCAAAACACACGTGCTGGCAAATTGCAAATGGAATTGGGTGTGCAATGGATTGCGCTCGCAGCCATTCAAAGCAACTTTCACAGCGGGGGCAAATGAACAGCCAGGGTAGAAAGCTTTGCTGATGCCATTTGGGGACTCAAATATGTATTAGCTTCTTGAAAATTTGTTTTACATACATATATTTTTACAAATACATACATGATTTTTTACATATTTTAGATAGATCGAGAGCTCACCCAATAAGTTGGAAACATAACTGAGAGGAACAACATGTAGCATTTACACCAATTATCAATTTGGTCAAATATTGTTGTACTAAAATGGAATCCTATTCCCAAATGACGCAGCAAGAATACATTTTTAATGTTTTAAGTGTTGTTCCATGGTACATTTTCTATCTGAAAGAACAACGCCTTCATGAGCATATGATTAATATTCTTAACCAACTACATACATACATACGAGTATATACATACATTTATTCATTTTATACCTGCTTTCGACTAAGACATCTAAGACTATCGATACTGTGGTCGAAATTGAGTATGCCTAGAGATTGAAGTGTTTTCCTTATAGCTGTATTTATAGTATTCATGTATATGTAAATTTGACTGGCCTGCAGTTGGCTTAGTTGCTAGTGGTTCCGCCTTCTAATCTAGGGTTGCGGGTTCGATTCCCGCGTGACGCATGTAATTATAAATTTTCAATTTGTAATTACTTGTGTAGTCTGGTCGTTTATGTGTATATTTACAAAAAAACGTATATAAGTATTTTATCCGTTATCTAGTACCCATGACACAACTGTTTGCTTAGTGTGGGGCTAGATGGCGCTGTACGCAATATCCCTAAATATAAAAGCAAGTATATCAATATAGATACCCTTTCACACGATCGAGTGTTGGCTAATGAAGGGCTGATTGGTATGCGCGGTGAGGCTTCCATCAAGGAACCAGGCCCAGCCTACTTCCTTTAACCTTGTTACACCCTCGGCGATTATGACTACCCTCATATATCTATTGTAGTATGCGGTATAGGGCCATATAACACTAATATTGATCAATCGGCCCGCTTAAATTAATAAGAAATAAGTTTTAGTTCACATTATAATGGAAACAAAAATACTCTGTAATCATGTAGATACGAGTATGTACGTAGACATAGGACGTGTGTCTTCCGTGGAAGGACTTGGACACCCACCACGATGTATCTGCCCAAGAGAACTCCCCTAACGAATTAGTTCTGCGGGGGAGTCGCGACCCTCAGGCATGAGGAAATACGACTCAAGAGAGACAGACATATTTTTTTTCATAAATAAACGATTCTTTGTTTATTATGGTGTTGATGGTGATGTACTTACATTTCTTAACAGAGTAATGAATGAATTATTTTGAACTCCTGTTGTGATTCGAGTTATTAAACTTATTTATATTGTACAACAGGCAGCAGACAATAAAGTGGTTATAATACTTATTACGACGTAGACCCAGAACGTGTCAGAGATTTAACTTTCAATTTTCAATTTCTTTATTAGCATACTTAAATGTACCTATTTACATTTACCCTGTTCAGAGGAGAATTAGGGCGTTGCTAAGATTATAACTAAATATTCTAAAATCAAAAACTTAATATAAAATTTAAAATCTTAAACTTAAACTAGTAGAATGTCGTTTATTCAACAAACTAACAACTAAAGCACTTCTATGACCAATAAAATTATCGTATATTATTCGAAAAATTCGACTTATTTTGCGCTGCGTTGTAAAACGTCGATGACAATGGCTTTAAACATTTACGGTACAGTTTTCCGATAGCTAGCATCTGTGGTGCATTGTACGGGTTGTATTATATGTATGCATATATATACTATTGTATCTATACCATACAGAGTTACTAGCACTTCTCTAAAAAATGTGAGGTTGTAAGAGAGTGGTCGACTCTGGTGTCAAAGGTTTTAACCTGTTTTTAATAAATCTGACATGGTAGGTACTTTCCTATGTTGAATGCTGACAACGATTGTAATATAAAGCAGTTATAAACACCGCAACTTCGCTCACGTTATTTTGGTGTAAAATACGACCAATATAATGTATTATAAATAATAATAAAATACTTTTGATTTTTATAATAGTCTGATGACTTTTCTTAGTGACAAAATCACAAGTTCATTTTGTCACTAAGAAAAAAATCGACTTTGTCAAAAAATCGATCTTCAACGTGGATTACAAAATGGATTAAAATAGTGTGTTAAAATATAAAAACCTACAAAATATTGCTCATTAGTCATTAATTACCCTGTATATTTCCTAGATAGATATTTAAACAAACGCCGCACTATCCAACCTTGGCTTTCTCAGAAAACTGGAATAAAGTTTATATTACGTATGTCAGTGTGTGTTTGAATGTGTTTGTGTGTCAATAGGTATGTGTGTATGTGTGCTTTGTAGTAATCTGATTTAATATTTTCCTCGCGCGTGGTTGAAATTCCGTTTAACATTTTGCGAGGTTTATATCTATTCCTGAACACAATGTGTTATGTTTTGGAATAGAGTAGGATATACCTTTATTGTACAAAAACTGTGTTCTATAAGAAAAATAGTTTCAACTGTTGTTTTCTGTTGAGCATATTATATTGTTGTGAACAACAGTTAAAAATAAGGAGTTTTTTTTTAATTATACATTTTTTTTAGTTTTTATTAAGAAATATGAAGATTTAATTTATTTTTATTTTTAATAAATGCTGGACTTTTTATTATAATGTATGTATATAAATGTAAATGTAATTTATAGATTTTGGACATACACTATACGTAACACTTGAAAAAATGCTGATAACCTAGTACATAAAATATAAATATAAAAACCAAAATACGTCCACAAATAGATAGCAACAAGCAACCAGCTTAGATTAGAAAGCACCTGGTGCGCATTTTCTGAGGTAGTTAAGGTAAAGCATCGGGAAATCGCTAGTTTAACGCGCGAATCTGAGCAAATAGCAGTAACGGCGTAACGGAATAACGACGCGATAGCGAACGATACCAGGCGAGTAGTATCGGCAGGGAGGTTGTAACTGCCAACGCTTTTGGAAGTTAGATTTATAATTTTATCAATCAGAGTGAAGCTTAAAAACAGAGTTGTGGTTAATTGTTAAGATTCTTAATTTATTGTCCGTAATCCCGAACTATGGAACTCTCTTCCGTTATCTAGTACCCATGATACAAGCGTAAGCTTAGTATGGGCCTAGATGGCGCTGTGTGCAATGTCCCGAAATATTTATTTATTTCTCTGCTTGGATTGGAATGGATTATCTGTTGTCTTGGAGTTGATAGTTATGTAATCTGTTACTCCTATTTATGTTCGGTGTTCTAAGCAACCGCGTTAAATCATATATTGCACCGATCTCAATCAGACAACATGGAACTAAAATATGCAGCTAGTATAACATGTTTTATTGTTTCATTTGTGGTGTTTTAATAAAGTATTTATCTATCTAATGTTATGTTTTTTATCCAATATTATCGCAAGCTCATTGAGGTACGAATATACTAACTAATCAACAAATACTATTGAATTTTGGCTGATACTTAAACATTCGCGCTTGCTATAAGTGCGTTCAAACCGCAAGTAGATGATGACTGCTTGGTTACACCCGACCTTAGTTGTCTTGTTCTCTACATTTTATTATACATATACGTAACTGACGCCTATAAACTCGAGTCCGTGATAAAATCTATATTTTTACTGCGCTCTCTTGCGAGCGTTTTAACCCGCGCTAAGGTCACCGGTCGCCCACATAAAGCCGGGGTCATCCGGACCCTTCCGATGACCGCGGCGCAGGGATTGGATCTCGCATTAAATATTTAATGCTGAGCGTTAAACTTTTCCAGAAGGATTTATTGTGTGGCAGAGGATTTTATTTTTTTCAAGTAGCCGCAGCATCGATCCAGTTGTTAGCTTATTTTACCCCCAACATCCATGGAGTCACCATTCACTACTGTGGTAACCCCACTAACATTAAAATGTTATGCGTGTGTGTGTTACTTCTTTAGCCTTGAACCAATTTGGGTGAAATTTTGTATTTATATTTATTTATTTTATAATGGCACACAAAACAGAGTGTGTTCTTAGTTGAACTGAATATACATTCAAAGTTTGGTTTCGATCCAGAAAAACATCCAAACTATGTGTACACAGCTTGATCTAAATGTGATTAATAATTACATAAATATGAGTTAGAGAGAGAATACAGTATTATAATAATAATAATAAAATCATTTATTGACACAATTAACATTTTAAAATATACAATAGTTGTAGCCTGTAATATAATCTTATAAAATATGTGTAAAGTACATTTTATTTGTGCAATGAATAGGCCCGGTTCTTCTGAACTAAGCAAGAATGCTTGTGTTTTAGGAGAACAATTTACAATAGGTGTGCTAGTTAGGCTTCATCCATAATCTAAAAGTATCAAAGTTAGCATTTAAATTTAATATAAATATATAATATAAAGTATTAGTATTAAGTAGTTATGATTAGACTCTGGATTATAATATGGACCAGTGTTTATTTCAGATTATATCATGACGGAGCGTTACTAGTGTGGAATAAAAAGGAACTAAAGTATGTTATTCCATAATCTATTACATCTTCGTATCGAATCTCAGCCGAATTATTTATAGCCATTTCAGCGAGAAGAAAAGAGAAGATGGAACAAACATTTACACTTTCAGTAACTTCTGTCTTCAAAGACCTTTTCTTTCTTTTCTTAATCTCACAGTAGTGTAAGCAAGGTTACACTAGACATAGTAGATACAGTATTATACTTAAGCCTACTTGCCAGCCCCGCGTGCCTATGTGTCCCTGCAAAGATCACCGCCGACCCGGGGGAAATAACGTGACACGGCCCGGCTCGGGACGAAACGTGTCCGTGACAGCGACGTGACGAATTGTACAATTATACGACATTTCACATTATGCTGCTAACGTAATGAGAAGTTGGCTCGGATTTCCGACTTTCGCTTTGATAAACGATGTAACTTGCAGCCCTTATGCTAGTTGTTCACTCTAAATTTGATTGGTCGTTCGTTCAACTTAGTCTCTTTCTTTAAAAGAGAAGATAAGATAAGGAGGAAATATTTGAACTGGGGCCAAGTGGTACTTAGCGAACTTATACATTTAACATTAGCTTTCAGTATTAGTGTATGTGAATTACACTATTGTACGCTACACTTTCAGAATAAAAAAGTGAATGTTTCGGTAAATCGAAGCGAGTTTGTAACTCGAAACTTATAATTGAGTCAGACGGCACACGGCCCGAAGCTACAATCAAATTTCACGCAACAAAAAGTTACAAATCCACGAGAGCCGAAAAAAGCTAAAAAATGAACCAAATCCATCAACAGCTCGCTCCCGGCTATGTAGAGGTGGCGCCCTCAACTTGCAACCTTTTAAAAAAGATTAAAAGTTATATTAAAAGTTTGTTTCTGCTTTCAGCTTTATCATCGCTTCGTAAATCCCTAAACCCATTAACTGATTACAGAATTTACTTGCGGATGCGGTTTTGTTGTTATTTTTTGGGCGTGGATAAAAAATTTGCTTCGGTGTTTTATTTTACACCGAGAGAGCTCTTTGTTTCGCGTCAGCCGGAACTTTACGAGGGTTCCTTCATAATTCTGTCAGATTTTACCGCGACCTGGGCTTGGAAATCATCCTTCAAAATAACAGTAGCTCTGGTTTTATCGAAACTGTGATCTCACGCATTGCAGTACGGGAATTGACTGCTAGACTTTGAAGATAATAGTGGGAGTTATAGTGACACAATTTATAAATGAAAATGATAGGGTGATATGTCTATAAGTACAAAACGTGTAAATTATAAATGTACGCTCAAACTTCAGCTCACCGTTCGTGCTCGCAATTTTGTTTATAAGTATTACGTTTCACGTAGTTCTCGATACGCTTGCGATACGAATGTATGTGTCATTTGTTTGTGCTTCGAAATTTAGTTCCTTTTACGTACGATAGGGGCGCTGATCATTTTTCATACATTTGTTTCTCGATGACGATACGAATACTTTTTCGCAAGGAGTATCGTGCTTGAGGTACTGATCGATTAGTATCTGGTCTTGTCAGTGATTGAGATCAAATATGCTACATGGATATGAAAAGAATTAAGTTCAGACTTCTTTTTATCCCAGTTAAAGTAAATATTACTTATAACACTTAGGTTCACTGTATAGGAAATATACGTATTGTAATTTTTGTTATCAATTAAGAATTGTTTAATTGTAGCCTGTATATTTCTGTTTGTGAACTAATAAAAAAAAAAACACTGCCGCGAATATTCTAGCGTAATATTCAAATATTCATACGTAAAATCACAATCCACTAAAACACTACATAAATATACTGATGTTCCACCAAAAGCTGTGTTTATTTTAGACCTAATAGACCAACGTTCCAAAAATAATGTATTCGGCTCCATACGAGCAATATGAATGGTATTTATATTATTTCCAAAATATTCATGTTCTTTATTCATGTGTTTTTATTCACTGTTCTTACAGACATGTTTTTACTATTCCGAATAAATTGTTAAAATAATAACCGAACGTTATGCCTGTCAAGTTTGCGTCTACTATAATACGTACTATACTGTAAGTATAGTACGTCAATAAAATGTTCAACTATTTTACTAACATGTTGTTTGTGCGTTCTACGTAATCGTTTGAAATGTATTTTATATTTAAACAAATTGAATGATAATCGTTTGATATATAAAATACATATTTAAACCAGTTGAACGTAGTATAAAGTAAGAGTACCTTAGTAACTCTTAACATGTCTAAATGACTAACGGATTGGCTTTTAATAAGTAATTGATATAAAACATAGATATTCATAATATCGCAAATGTACTTCTGATAATTTGGATAAATTGCAACTGGCAGCGCGACAGGAGGCCTATGCTCAAATTTGGGTGCCCAATAAAACATTAAGAATAAGTTAAATTTAATATTAATTAATAATGTTACTAACCTAGAACCAATAACTCCTGAATGTTACTTAAGTTGGGAAATAAATGGCTTAATTCATTTATTTATTTAATTTGGATAAATTTTATTTTATTAAATCACTTTCGTAAGTCCTACCTGAGCTACAAGAATACACACTTCGCGGCTAAATCTTTTTAGGTAATTTCACAAACATAATGTTATCCATCGCCTTATACTTTTATATACAACTAGCTGATGCGCGCGAATTCGTCCGCGTGGAATAGTTATTACCATAAGAACGGTTCTAGTGAGTTAACCTTAAAACATAGACATATACTGTTCCGGACATTTTGTTAAATTATTTCAAGAGAAATAATTCTTTCATACACATTTTTTTGATATCTTGAACCGTTTTCGCAGCGCATTCAACGGAGGCCCTCAAAGATGAATAATTTTCTCCGTTTTTTTCACATTTTCTATTGCTTCTTCGCTCCTATTAGTTGCAGCGTGATGTTAAATAGCCTAAAGTCTTCCTTGATAACTAGTCTTTCCAACACAAAAAGAATTTTTAATTCGCACCAGTAGTTCCTGAGATTAGCGCGTTCAAACAAACAAACAAACTCTTCAGCTTTATAATATTAGTATAGAGTATAGATATCTTTCTTTAGCCGCCATCAGATCTCATATTCGGAGCCTAAATAAATAATTCAGGTAATATAGTTTACACAAAAATTGCCTTCAGCTGTTTCACAATATTGTTTTA
Source organism: Macaria notata (assembly GCA_927399415.1). Taxonomy (NCBI): domain Eukaryota; kingdom Metazoa; phylum Arthropoda; class Insecta; order Lepidoptera; family Geometridae; genus Macaria; species Macaria notata. The sequence continues at coordinate 2,731,732 of OV656744.1, forward strand.
GGGATAATATAAGGTGTTTACATTACCTAGTGCGTTACTATAATATTTATGCTACCTCAAATATTTGGATCATAATTCTATGTATTTTCCGCGGAATTCTACCGCAATCTGGTAATGAACGTCTCGTTTGCGAAAATGAAACGTTAATTAGCAAATTTGATCAAATTGCCAACAACGCCATCATACAACGACATTACATAATAGACACCTCATTATAAAGAAAATATTCTGACACGCAATGTTGACAGAATCCACAAGATGAGTCATTTACGTAGTTTGTGAAAATTCGCGGTTAGAAGGAGGTCAAGAACTAAGATACGTACAGTATTAAATTGATTTATATCTCAATTTGCATTTCAATTACAGACTTACTATCGTTTTATTTGCTTATTTTATTCTGAAATAGTGTGTGTTTTGAAATGTAAATGGATTTAAAATCGAACTTAATATATCTGTACGCTATGTTCTATGTATTGTTAATTGTAATTGTATATAGTGTCTACCAACCACGATCAACGAAACATCTTATAAACTATATAGATAGGAAACTTCATTGGTCCATCGTGTGCATACTATTGACGAATCATTTGGTGTAGGATATAGAACAATAGATAGGTGTCTCCCAGCTAAATTGTCTAAGTATCTATGCCATTATAATACCGAATCCAAACATAAAATGAGTAATGTTACCTGCACATCATACATTTAAAGGCTTTTTAATTGCTAGCGTTAAATTACCGTCAAATTTTCCAAATTCTGTTTATAGCATTTTTGATATTTTAATTTGATAATTTGAGCAGGCTAATTATTGTCTAAATGTACAGCTTTCTAATTGCTTTCGAGTTAGAAATCAATCCAGTTTGCTTATACACTTAAGATAAGTAATTGATAATTAGTCAAATATTGAGTCGTTTATACAGATTTGTGTTATGTTTTGTAAAATAAAAGAAGGATACAAGGGAGTAATCACAGTAATGAACTCTTTTGTACTACCAAGCATCATGTTTGTTTTGGAAATTGTTTTTTAAGTTGAAAAGAAATGATATCAAACTTTTCTAAAGAAGCTTCAAATTAAAATATAGTACAAACGGCGCGCGACCGTGACGTCACTGCCGACAGCAAAAAAATGAAGAAATGCTCCAACCGACTGACAGGAGGCACAGTGCCCAACAAACTGGCCGCATTAGCAAACTGAATGGCAATGATGATACGTTGAGCCAATAAAGTAATAATAATGTAATAGGTATTGTATTAGCTACACATTTCACTAATATAGTGCTGAACATCTAACCAGCTAAAGAAAGGCTATTTTACGTACCCTCATAACGTTAAGATAGATAGATAGATAAACTCTTTATTGTAACACACATTGACAAAAAATAAAAGACAAACAAAAACACAAAAGACTTAAAAAATGGTGCCACAACTGGTGGCCTTATCGCTAATAGCGATTTCTTCCAGGCAACCGTAGGATGGACAGGAGTCGAAAGAAATATAAAGGATGGGGTGTTCAAAAAAGAGAAAATATATACAAACAATAAAATATTCAATATTATACGTATATATAATAACACATATTACATATAAGTGAAAATAACTATAAATATATAACACATATACATATTATACCTACATACTATATCGACAGAAGGAGACAACTATAAACACACGAATTCAACAGCAGATTATTGAGCTGTTGAGTTTAGGTACCAGTTTTTAACCTGCGTTTTGAAAGCCTCGAGAGTCTGAGCTTGCTTGATACACAAAGGCAAGGCGTTCCACAAATGAACAGCTCTTGCTGTGAAAGAATTTTGATAGAAAGAGGTAATGGCTTCAGGAGTCTTGAATAAGCGTACCCGATGACCTCAGATTTAGGAAGTGGGAGTCATGCACATAGGAAAATTTACATTTTTAATAGGACTGGGTGGTGGGATTGAACAAAATGTTGTAAACTAAAGTAAGGATATGAGTATTCCGTCGTAGCTGAATGGGAAGCCACTTGAGCTTTGTGCGAAATTCGGATACTTGATCATATTTGCGTAACCCAAATATGAATCTAATACAGAAGTTTTGTAGGCGCTCAAGTCTGACAAGTTGATCAGCACAGCAGCAGTTAAGTAGTACGTTAAAAACAATATTTTGCAGAATCAAACTGGGAAAGATATTTCTCGCTATAAATACAGATTTATGTATCAGACGCCGCGTTGCAGGCGGTAAGATATGAAATAACTATGAGTAGAACACAAGTACCAAACAAACTGACAAACAAACCGACTGAAAAATTAAACCAAACGTCCTCGAGAAATAGTCATACTCAATCCATACATAATGTATATTTCTCGTCGGCATGCAATTTTCCACGTGAAAATTATTAGAAAAAATATGTTGACATAATTTTTTCAGTTCCCTGGTGCAAGATATTCAAGAAATTATTAAACTAATTAACACTGTTAGTTTTTTAGTTACTGTTAGTGATACAGTTACAAAATTGTGCACAAATGTTTGGAATACTTAACAAATAATCAAAATTGAACTCATTCATTTCCTACAATAAGGATTTCCTATTCTAATTGATAACCTCTTTTATTTGAAGTCGGTAAATAAAACAACTCGAATCACAACCGGAAATGGCGCAGCGCAAAATGCTGCACAAAAATATAATCGTTGGAACGTTAACGCATTTTAACGGAACAGCCGGCAGCGCTTTATTTGCCTTCGTTTTATACAAATATGAGAGAAATTCGCGCAAATACAACGCACCCGTACCGCATCCGCACCGCATTCGTGCCGCACACCGCTGAAACCGCATAACAAAACTATGTTTATCTCATTTTTTCAATTGTTTTTTAGAGTGATTTATATGCGATGAATATTTTATTTATTCTTTCTAAAGTAAGGTAGTAAGTTCGTAAGAGAGTAGCCAACTCTGGTGTCAGAGTTTTCAGATCGCCCTGAGGGCTTTTGACATGGCCTTTTCCTACCACCCCGTTAACTTAACAGTCGATAAAGTTATGTGACTTTTTAACAGACTCACATCTGACTACAGCCTGCCTGATTTTTAGCACCACTAGACTACACAGAATGATTTTAGGCTGTAGTTTATTACGCAGTAAGCTAGCCTAGAAAAAAACCTGTGTTTGGAATACTGTCGCAATGTCGCAACTATGAAGTTAGAATGTAGAACACTTCTAGTGAGTTTCTATTCTGCAGTATACTGTATAGAATGCACTGTTATCTATCTTCTAAATATATAAAACTCAAAGGTGACTGACTGATTGACTGACTGATATAGTGATCTATCAACGCACAGCCCAAACCACTGGACGGATTGGGCTGAAATTTGGAATGAAGGTAGATTTTAAGATGTAGGCATCCGCTAAGAAAGGATTTTTAGAAATGTCACTTTTAAAGGGGTGAAATAGGGGATGCAAGTTTTACTTCTTAATGCAAGCGAAGCCGCGAGCACCCACTAGTTATAATATATTACGCTATTTTGGCAATCGGTCCATATACACAGCGCCATGGGTTTATGCATTCTTATCGACGTACAAAATTTTGATTTTTTTCTTGCAAAGAAATAGATGTTTTGTCAGGGTGATGACAATAAAAATGATGAAGAAGAAGATGATGAATAATAATAAACATACTATACATACGTGATGGCAATAGCATTATTTAAAGTCTTAGCCATTTCTCTGCGTCATGTTCTTTATTATTCTCCACACGTTAAATAACTTAGTTATTCAGTTTATTCCATACTTAAGAAGACCGAATCGCCTTACAAAATGACTTTGTCAGATATTACGTGAGAATTCGCCAAACCGCGTGTTCCGTCATAAAACGGGTTTTATTTGGTCTCGGAGCAAGAAATAAAATAGTTATTCTTATCTTCACCGTATTGTCGTTGCGTTACGGCCGACAGCGGTGCGGACACAGTGAACATATAAATACAGATTTTTATGCAGTGTACACCAACCAAAACTTAAGAATACTATTTTATTTTGAGTACACTTAAATATCTTTAATACTGGTGAAAATAATTGAATCAAAAAAATATATCATTATTTTAAGAATAGCCAACATTTTATATAACTACACTTTAATATCCTTAATTTTGGTGAAAATAATTGAATCAAAATATCTTTCATCATACAGTACCGACTTCCAAATAAGAGTGTAGTAGTGCCCGTTAAGATATTGTCAGATGCGTAAACTAAGGCCTTACTTTATATGTATGTATCTAAATATGCTTACAGTCCAGACAAAATAACGAAAATAAATTTATTGTGTGGGCGATTACTCTCCCTCGGCTGCCATTCCCTCAAACAACAGTCGTAGTACCAAAAAATCTTTTTGTCCCACACCGATTTACTGAAGACAAATACTGTCTTCTGCCTTCACTGTGTCGTACCCTGCCAACCGTACGGAGATGGTCGAGATATCGCGCCGCTATCTAATGAACTTCCTTCCGCTCCCTACTTTATCTGTTTATTGAACGTCGAAGATTTATCGATAATATCTAACAAATCAATTTCAAGGGGAATTTTGGACGTTGGAGGGAAAAAATGGAGAGTTTGTTGCTGTATCTCTTCATTCCTCCGCAGTAAAATATTGATTAAGACTTTCTGGAGATTGTTACTATATTTCTTTATTACCACTTACATACATTATTTATTGTCCGAAACCTTGCAAAGCAATTATGATAGGAGTTTTTTTGTAGATGTTTATTTACAGTAATTTAAGACAAATTTGTCTCCGTTGGAAACCAATACTAATAAAAATCTCATGCTCTCGTTTTTAAAACGTCTACACCGTAATTAAAAATTGAGAACCATCTCCATTTGCTGCTAAGCGGTGGTACTTACTTTATTTATTGTTTTCTCTTATCATTTTCTAACATAAACTTGAGACATCTTCCACAATTCACCTTCTAAATGTTAAGGACATTTCAACATTAGAACAACTTCTAATTGTGTCACTTTGCCGCTCAACAAAAGTTATGTCGTTATTTATTGTGAGACAGTAAACTAAGTTTGGCCATTATACGACAGTTGCTGACTATATCTACCTACAGTGTATATAGACAACTATGCATGCTACATGCACAATATATCTTTTCTTAGTCGATACCTGTATCAAAGCTGACGTGACCCTCCGAATAATCATACGTTGAGAGATATTTTATCGAAGATAATATTATGTACATACATTTGTGAGCATCTAAATCTTCATAGGATGGCTTGAGTTGTCTGATTTTGTGGTTACTGTCTTACAGAGTTTTTCTTTACTAGTGCTTCTCTCTCTCTTGAGTCGTATTTCCGCATGACTGAGGGTCACGTCTCCCCTGCAGAATTAATTCGTTAGGGGAGCACGATATTTTGAATGTCATATAAATACCTCATGAATTTTTTGAATGATGAACATCCACACATAAATAAAGTTAAGGGTCACACACCACACATAAAACAAGTTAAGGGTAAACCCAACACCAAGTCAATCACAGGGTGGCCATTCCACTACTGAGCTACGCTTATCAGGATTACACAATTCATACAAGTAATATCCAAAGTCACGATTCATGCACTGTTGAAAGCAAACATATTTGCATGTTGACAAATATACTGTTTTTATGGCAGTTGTTGATACGAGGTGCGGACAGTTGCGGCCGAATATACAAATAAACAGACAGACAGACAGGTCGTTTGTGTAAAATATTTGTTTGTATATATATTTGTAGATATTTCTATTTGTTACTGTGCTGAATGATGAGGAAGTTTTATGTATTGAAACGAGTTGTATTTTGTGAATTTGCTAGTTTTTAGGACTTGATGATTACCATCATCATCAGCCCGTTATCGCCCCCTGCTGAGTATAGGCCTCGCTTCTAGTACGCCACTCATCCTGGTCCTGCGCAGATTAATGATATAAATTCTAATTCAATTATAAATTAATATGGTTTTTTGTTTCCTTTTTTCCTTTAGGACATTGATAGGTAATAAATAGTCTATGTGAGATTTGAACCTTTACTGTATATATGATTGACCTTTGCTTCGTTATGGTGATTAAAAGAATATTTAGATTAAAAATACTACCAAAAATATGGTATTTGTCATCATTACAGTGAGATCTATGTAGTTCCTTGGCTATCATCATCTATGTATGTGTATACTCAATCAGTATTTATTAACAATATGTATTAATTTATATTATTTTTGGTATATTGTTATTATATGTATTAGGGTGTATGATTTATATGTATAGTTTATTAAGTAGGTTTGTAGTATGTATTTTTAATCTAATCTTTTCTTCTTTGTTTATTTTATTGTATACCACGGCCTCTGTTATCTCTTATTTATTCCTTTCCATCCAATGGTTGCCTGGAAGAGATTGCTTTTAGCAGTAAGGCCGCCACTTGTGGCACTAGTATAAGTATTTTTTATTTCTTCTTTCTTTTTAATTGTTATCGTGTGTTGCAATAAAGAATTTTCTATTCTATTCTATTCTATTCTATTCTATTCTATTCTATTCTATTCTATTCTATTCTATTCTATTCTATTCTATTCTATTCTATTCTATTCTATTCTATTCTATTCTATTCTATTCTATTCTATTCTATTCTATTCTATTCTATTCTATTCTATTCTATTCTATTCTATTCTATTCTATTCTATCCTATCATTTCATACCTACTTACTCACTACTCTTATGACGCAGCGACCCGAAGTGGGTCTTGGCCTCCAGTACAAGAGAATGCCACCTCCGCCGGTCTTGGGCTGCCATTCGCCAGTCTGCAACTTCTTCTTCTTTCATTTGTTACTTATATTAAATTAAAACACTCGTACCTAAAGAACAACCTTTCGAGGGCGGTTTTAGTACATATACATTTTTCAACATTTCAAAATGAAGCGCGGATAGAGCTATTTGATACCACGTGAAACGTTCGTCTATGTAATGCTAATCCCCTGTACTTACTACTTAACATACACTAGCTGCGCCAGCGACTTCGTCCGCGTGGAATAGTTTATTACCATAAAAACGGTTCTAGTGAGTTAATCTTAAAAGATAGACGTATACTGTCGTGGTCATTTTGATAAATCATTTCAAGAGGAATTATTCTTTTGATATCTTGAAGAGGAATATTGTTTTGATATCTTGAACCGTTTTCGCAGCGCACGCAATGGATGCCCTCAAAGATGAATAATTTTCCCCGTTTTTTGCACATTTTCCATTGTTTCTTCGCTCCTATTAGTTGCAGCGAGATGTTATATAGCCTAAAGCCTTGCTCGATAAATGGTCTATTAAAAAAAAAATCAATTCGCACCAGTAGTTCCTGAGATTATCGCGTTCAAACAAACAAACAAACTCTTCAGCTTATGTAAGCATAATATAATATGTGCATATGTATGATTAAAGCACTCATGTTATGCTATTATGCTCAGATAAATGGGAGATGTTAATACGACAAACTATCTATTTGTTTAACACCAAAGCTTTAGAATTTACTGTGGGATTACTTAATTCATAAGTATGCTTAAATAATTAGTCAAGATATGAATAGGTAGGTATATATCGCGAACTTTAGACGTATAGCCAAGTCACAACTAAAATATTAACAAATAAAATTCTAAAAATGTATTTTATTGAATTTTAAAGAACATAATAAGATACGAAAAATATTCATATTGCGCTTTGACTTTCAATTTCAGTCCAATTGATTGATTAAAACACATCAAATATATGACTAATTTATTAACCTATAAAAATAAATCACTAAATTAGACACAACAAGTAAAACCACGAGCCACAGCTAGTTCTCCGTCGCTCGGATTACTCTCATAGTGTAATCCGAGTAATTCAGCATTAATACAGGCAGTAGGTAGGAGGTACCTACTTATAAGAGCCATGAACTAATCATGCATGGGATAAAGAAAATAATAATTTTGTTCTTACTCGTGACAGTTATACATTCTAATTCCATCAGAAAGAGAGAAAAACATTTTTTGTAGCAAATAATAAGCAAATAAGTACAAGCAAGAAATATATAATTACTTAATACTACTTAAATAAAATACATATTTGCCACACTACAACCCCAACTCACCATAATACTGGCTGCATAGCAACCAGCGCTGGTCTTCCGTTGGGGTTGGTGATGACGTCACGCACACATACATGCCATCAGACCTAGCATAAGCCCAGTGAATCACCGTAGTACCTTTCTAGCTATGTGTTACGACGACATCTCACCAGGGGGCGCTGCTGTATATATTATATCTTCTAAATAACAAGCCCGATTTTGATGCAGTTTTCTTAGATAGGCTTGATTTGTTCAGTAAAGTGACAGTAGACTTGAAGTAGGTTTTTGTTTTTTTTTTCATAAATAATGATTATAATTTTATTATTAATACACAATATATGAAAACCTATGTAAATGCCTACAACTATATTAATAATAGTGCGAGCTGTGACGTGTCTCGGGCGAGGCTTATGTCTTGAAGTGGATGACTGTGGGTTGGTGATGATGATTAAAATGGTATAAAGATTATATTAATCTGTTAGTCTAGTACGGCATTCATTAAGCCATATCAGAGGCCCTTACGGTGGCTTGATAAACTCTCGACACATAGTTGGCCACTCTCATTCAATAAAAAGAAGAAGATAATGGTCACAACAAAAACAACTACCCTTATAAGTGATAATGTAGTTGAAAGTGCAGCACATAACTGCTGTGATGGAAATTAGACACACAATAGAGATATATTTTTTACCATTAACATCTTAAAACAAGTACTTAAATATCAAATTCCATTAAAAAATAGTTTTTTTGTCCCTGCTCATACTTTGAACTGAAAATGTTTGAGCATCCTAGCTCCATGTCCCGCTTATACAACAAGGCTAGATGTGGTATAATCCATACACATGTGGCGTCCCCCGGGCCCGTCTGTAGCTATCAAACCGGCTAAGGGGTTACACTTTATACGGTGATTTTAATATTACTTTTACATGCAATAGGTAAGTCAAACACATATCACTACAAAACACTATGTCAATAACTGACTGCAACCGTTGAACTTTAGAAATAATTTCCTGTCAACAGAGAAAAACATTGATTTGTCAGTATGTTGCAGAGATATTTGTTTCTTAATACTGTCACAACAAAACGACGAATAAAAACGTGACCAAATAAGTATAAGTTATAAATAAGGCTTCACTTATGAGCCATAAACAATAACATAAATTACAACCACTAACGAGTATTAGAATACTCGTACTTGCAATATTATTTTCAATATTATATGCATAAAAGTGACCCATGTTAACCCATTCTAGCTAATCCTACGCCGCCTGGTTCGCCCGGGAAATCACTCCGCACCAGTTAGCAAATTCATTTTACATCCGATATATAAAGTAATACATGTTCAAGACTTCCCGCTGCTTTGGCCCCAAGTTAAATTGCTAATTAATTTTGTTAACTAACTTGTATAGGTAAGGTTATTAAACTGGCTTATTACTTTTACCTTACTTGATATTTCTTTGGTATTGAATTTTTAATTCGGGAATGTACATATTGTTCATATGTGTATACTTTGTAATGTCATGTATTTACAATCGAAGGATAAATAAAAAAAACGTAATATCGCTAGATCATAGATGCTGCTTAACATCAGGCGAGTAAGGCATTCAACGTCAAAAATTTTGGCAAAAGTGCTTTTTTTAATAAAATGCTCGGTTGATATAATTCTATTTTTTTACAGTCAAAAAAATAAGTGGTATTACCACGTATATAGGTAAGTGATTTTAAATGTAAGTCACAATGTCGGCTACCGTTGTACAATATTTGTCTTCACAATTTTACTTTTCTTTATTTTGTTTTTAATTTAGTTCGTTTGTTTATTAGAAATACATTTTAACAAGCAAACGAACTATACCCAGTTTTTTTAAAATAAATATGTAAAAACTTCATTGGTGAGACTTTTTTAACCCCTAATAAGCCTAAAACAAGGCAAATCCAGCCATATTATACATAACTCACTGATTGCTAAACGTTGCACAATCTCATCGAGCTCCTGTTATGGTACAGCATCAAGATCGGAACAATTATCGAAGTTATCAGCAACTAGCAGTGTGCTTCGTTACTGCTAGTATCGAGCCTCGTCAACGCTGTGACCAACAAACAACGAGAACATAGCTATAGACTCATCATAACAGTAACAAAATTTATTTCAAAAAAATCAAAAACCGACTTCATCTCTACTGTCACTAAAAGGTTAATAAATAATTTATTTTCAGTTTTGCGACTTCAAAATTCAGAATTGGAGGAAAAGAATCTATAAAATTTTTGAAACTTACGAATCTATAGGTAGTCTTATTGAAATCCGTAATATTTGGAGTCGGTGCCAGTCGTAACAATTCCTATCAGGATGTACACATATATACACATTGATTACTTTATGTACACAAAATACAAGTAAACAGCACCGTCTCTAGTAAACATGGTGTCCTGGTCAAAAACTTATACTTTACCTATGCATCAAATATGTATATGATTACAACTTGGTCTGTGTCGCCATGGATGTACGACATGTCTAAATTAATACGCAAAATGCGCATGGTATATTGAGGTTGATTCAGCGTTAATTGTTTTGTAAAAACAATAAATGAATGTTCAATCTACATAATATATTGGAAAATGAGCGAAAATAATCACGACCGGCAGGATTCGAACCTGCGTATTTCTGCGCAGGTGTTTAGTTCTAAGTAAAAGTTAAACAACCATAGTGTGCGGGCTTAGCACTTGTCAAAATAGCTTATACATAAAATATATGTCGGAAACGATAAGGTGCTGAGACAAAACAATTAGCTAAGAAATATAATCATTAATCTGCAAGTTATTTAATCTATGCCAGCAGCGCATAACAGCCAGGGGGTAAAGGGGTAAAGAGGGGGGGTCGGTTTCTGGGGTGAGGAGTGGGGGGTATAAGCTGATTAGCGACAACGGGCCGGGAAGCACAGTCCGGCGATACAGCGCTTAACGCTGACCAGACTTACCGTGAGGTAAGCATTGCTTAGTACGAGTGCTAATTGTGTCCGGCTGGGTTTTGAAATGCAAAATTTTTGTGTTGTTGTTGATGTAGTTATGCTACAAAACCTAACGAGTTACTGAATGCAAAGAAAGGCACGTAAAGAGATATAAAATAGGTTGCTATGGACAATCTGCTCAAATCATTAACATAAAAATATATCTACGTAGTTTCAGATAAATTCTCGCTAATAAAAGAATGTAAATAAAATATTATAATTTATTAAAAATAGCTGAAAATTACATATTTTTGGTGTTTTATAACCAAATCTTAATCAAAATACCATACACATTTTTTATATTAAATGATTCTTGTATGATTAGTAGTGACTTTTTCAGTCATAAATAAGTTTCTTCACTATAGCTTCTGTCAGATTTATCATGATTGTTTTTCACACAATATAACAAATATCAGCTCTTTCAGTAACTGGTTCCGACTAGATATAAAAGAAGGCCGGAATGTGAGTAATCGCCAAGAAGACTACGTATCGCTCCCCGCGGGCCGATTGCCTCCAAGCTTGACCTCCATCTACATTCTACTTCCAACTAGAAATAACGAAACAGATTGCTACTACATCTATGAGTATATATTATATTAAGCACTTCGTTAAAGTCATGGTCAGATACGAGGTAAGTTTTTAGCGATCCTGGCTTGAGTGGAGTGCGCCAGCACAGCTTGAGCTCCTTTTCTTTTAAATTAAGAATGTCAATTCTCATCTTATAGTAGGTACTAGCATTAGTTATAAGTCCTATACTTAAGTTTTAATAACAAAAATGGATCTAATTTAGTTGTCCAATAAAGGTTTTATTAAGACATGCTAGAGGCATTTTATAGAAGCAGCATGGGATCGTAAGAAGTTTTGCCAACTGACCTCGGTACTTTAATATGAGGATGGCACCTAATGATGATGAGAGGCATTTAGGGCGGCTTGATAAACTCTCGACACCAGAAAGAGAGATATTCTCATTCTATAAGAAAATGATCTACAAGACACGTAAGATATATTTATATGTGTTTTAAAGAAAATACATTTATGCGACACGGAACACACGAAAGTTACATTCGAAAGCAACCCAAAAAAAAAATGTTTTAACAAAACCATACTTTCTTTTTATATTGCACCTGAATCTTACAATAATAGGAAAGACAAGTTTATATTGCACCAAGCAAGCTTACATGAACTGGTGGCTGGCAACCAATGGCTACAAATGTATGAATTTATTTGACAGATCGGCCGGCACCCGAGGTCACAAACGTTTTACTCTACATTCTATTTGCTAACTGTCTTACATATGTATATTAATATTACTTTTATATATCCGCCACAGACTTTCCTCTGCTGTATTGGATATAATCCAGCTTTGCAACACATCTCTGATAGAAACTGAGCCATAATCCCCGTGCTGCGATGCTGCCGGTACAGCAAACAAAGCTAAAGGCAACGCAGCGTACCGGCGGCAGCCACCATTGAAGCCAGCCTTGCTTGCATTGACATAGAGCAGCAATAGAGTGTTAGTCAGGAAACCAAGTCAAGCTAGGTTGCCTGGAAGAGATCACTGCAACGGCCGTCCTCTGTCCCAATCCCATGTTCCAAATTTCCTTGTACTTGTATTCTTTTGTTATTGGTGTACAATACAGTATTTTGAATTGTATGAGTTGAAACGCACGAAATTTGAAGGTTTATGTAGTAAGGGTGAAAAAAATGTGGTCATTTACCGCTTCCATAGTTTGGAGTAGATTTTACGTTAAATTATTGCTCTCCACCGCAGTTTCTGGCAGTTAATCAGTTGTTTACCTAAGAATTATCAAGAAGAAGACAAATAAGAACCATGAACGCAAATTTCAGATACAAAATACTTAGAAAACACAGATTTTGTACAGGACATTTCTTCCAATTGTGCAAATCAAACTGTGTTCACTCATTATATATATGAAAAAAAATATTTTACCAAGGCAAGGACTGTCTTATACTGAACTATGTCAACGCTATATTCCTGATATGTGATACCACGTGAGCGGTTCCCGCGCCTTAAGCCGAAGTAAGTCGGCTCTTTATCTTAAACCTATCTTAAACCCCCTCTAATCCTATCTCACAATATGTTCCCTTTTCAGTTATTATTTCGGCAAAGTGGTGATAATCTTTCCTAAGACGTAAATGTAAGATGTTTATGAACACGGTATTTCAACAATATTACTTTAATGCTTTGTAAAGTCAAATTACGTAATTCCATTAAAAGACGTGATCTAGGTGCAAGTTGGGGAATAGCTGGCGAGTTTTAGGGTTTTCAACTTAGATAATGTAAGCCTGAGACACCCATATTTGACCTCTTATAATCATATCTTTAATTACAGATCCTACGCTAACTATTTCATCAAGTATGACTTATCGCCCTATTTTTCTATAACGACGGACCAATAAGCATTTGAAATATATCCGGTGCTATTTAACACTAACGTATCATTTCAAATAAGACAATCCACAACAGTTTATAATACTCTCTCTCTCTCTGCTTTACACTTCTCTTGCCAAAATATACTTTTATACTCTTAGACCCTGTTTTTAAGAGCGCTTTTTTCAGATTTCTGTGGAGCTCAACATCAGATGGATGTGATTAACTATAAGACGTAAAAAGGTATGCTTTTACACTTCTTTTGTTTTTGTTTACTATAATGAGACGTTTATAAATTATTTCGTCTCTGGCAGTAAGTTAATGAGCGTACATGACACTACCTGCACCATAAATCCCTCACTACGCACTATACATATATACGAGTATATATTCATACTCCTATATATTTATATATGTATACAGTGTTACTGATAACTAACGCATAATCTAACTAGAATTTAGGACATCAAATGGAACGATTTTTCCTGTACGACTTTTGAAAATACGTGATTAAAAGGACTTTTCTATATATTTCGGTAAGAAATGTTCTTTTTGTATTGAACAGCTGCTGTTTTGTGCAAAATTCCAAAAGTCATAGAACATTTGATGTTACTGTTGACTATTCTTAAGCCAGCTTTACCAAATTATGCATTATTTAAAAGTCTTATTCTTCTTATCGAATGAGAGTGGCCAACTCTAGTGTCTAAAGTTTATCAAGCCGCCCTTTGAGCCTCTGACATTGCTTAACGACTGCTATACTCATAACAAACAGCCGGGACCTACAATCTATCTACATAAATATAAAAAAAACTGACTGACTGATTTAGTGATCTATCAACGCACAGCCCAAACCACTGGAAGGATTGGGCTGAAATTTGGAATGAAGGTAGATGTTATGACGTAGGCATCCGCTAAGAAACGATTTTTGGAAATGCCTCTTTTAAAGAGGTGAAATAGGGGCTGCAAATTTTACTTCTTAATGCGAGCGAAGCCGCGAGCACCCACTAGTTTATACATATAATGATATTTAGGTACCCTAAACTCACTATACATTACAATCAGTAACTCTGTACCCACATCCATATATATAACAAAGTCGGCGCGTGCCGCGTGTCTCGCGGTGATAAACAACGCGACACACATTTAATTTGCAAAACAAACAAAAACCGGAGCTATTACTTCACACCTCCGCTACTTCCGCCACGGAGCTAATAAACTAACGCTCTCCCTTGAGCCATTTATGTTGCTTACTCAAGGTCTCTAAATAAATAATTGTTTGATTACCACAATACGCGTTTTGTTTTGAACAATGTGGCTAATTTTATGATGTTAATATGTGATATTGACTCGATATAATTTACCATAAAAAAACGTACGAGTTAATGTATGTATAACCTCAAATGACGCTGCGCGGAAGGAAGCACTGTACCACCACGGTCTCGGTGGTCATCCGCGACCGTGGAAGAGAGTGCCAACGCCAAGGTTCCAACGCCAGTGTCCCAGCGCGTTGCCGCGGTCCCAGAACGTACGTTTTGAAGGTGGTGTCACTACACCCGAAATGCGTAAACAACATACGTGAAATTACACGTGAGTGAAAATCGTAATAGTAACATACTTAAGTACCGTATCTAATGAACTGCATCGAATTATTAAGGCTCTATGCTATCATTAGAGAAGTTTCCAGAAGACGCGCGAAGTACGTCACAGAGGGCGGGGGTAGGGGGCGGGAGGTGCAAATTCTAACATTCTACTGAATAGACGTCTATATTATTCTTCTTTTCGAATGAGAGTAGCCAACTCTGGTGTCGAGAGTTAATCAAGCCGCCTTGAGGGCCTCTGGCATGGCTTAACGACTGCCAAACTAGACAAACAGCCGGGACGTAACATTAATGAGAAAAAACTAGAAAATAACACAACAACGATGTTTAACATTAATGTTTTATTTTATTTATTTTATTTACTTCTTGTTTTTGTTTAATCTTTATCTCAATGCAATTTCGTTCTAGGATGCCATTCGAAAATTCATATAAAAACGAAGTTTGTTCCATACAAAATAAGTATCACTTTTATAGTTAGGATTCTCACAGTACTTTTATCTATGTGTACAAGTTATCGGCGAGTTAAATGGTTTGCGAGTAATGATGGCGAGATAATCCGGACAACATCTATAATGAACACGGAGCCTTAAACCGTAAGTTTTAAGGCTCCGTGTTCACACACGGGTTCTATGACTAGCAGATATAATATATTATATGTACATGTGTTTGACCGTACCATATATTTTCATTAATTCATATATTTAGTGAAATAATATTAATTTACCTAAAAGTCACACAGGGACAATATGGACGGTGTGCTAAGTATTTTGTAAAATTATCGGTGTTTTATTAGTTTATATTGTTTTTTTTTTGTTTGTTATTATATATGTACATTTTGTAAACACAGCAAACAACACCACAAATTTTACATAATTATTTAAATAAGATCAATGTTGAAAAATCATTCTCAAGAGAAGATCACACTTTGTAGCTGTTATGTGAATGAGCATTATCTGTGAGGTTAGGTCTTTGCGCTGAACGTGTTTTATGAATCAACGTGGACACTTCTAAACTTTTTCATTCACCTTCCTGTGTGATAAAATTTGTATGAACGAAGACATTTAATTTATTAGTCTTACGGTACAACAGCTTTTATATAATTATGTTCAAGCAAAACCCGAATCAATCCATTACATCGATCTCAGTCTCTAAGTGGCGCGCCGTGTCCGTGACGTCACGTGCGCTGACGTCACATCACACCTTCTACCGTCATCCATCACGTAGCCAGGAACATGGGGGCTTACTTAGCGTCACTTCACTTATATTATTACTTAGTACCATACTTGAATTTAACTTCAGTTTGTTTGGACATTTGAAACATTTGCTTGTAGGTAAACAAATTATTTCTTGTCATGTGTGTCCATAGGCGATGGTGATAGCCCGCCTGGTGGTAAGCGACCACCAGGCGGGCTATCTGCCTTTTTGTCACTTATTTTGTAAAAAAACCGACACTATTCAAAGTTTTATATATTATGCTAGTTAGGCGCACGCTTGAATACAACTCACCTGATATTTAGCTACGTTGCAATCTATCTATCTTTGGTTGTTAAAACTATTGTTAAGTTTGAAGCATTGAAAATACTTAACACTAATCTTAGCTTCGTAATAATCAAAATAATTAATGTATAAGTTAGCTGTGTGTCAGCAGTGTACAATAAATTAACTAAGCTTGTCCCGACAACCACCCCGCGCTTGTGTCCCGACAAGCAAGCACAGTGGTGGTTGTAGTACAACTTGTAAAGGTTTATTGAGGCTCCGAGCACCGAATGATTTTATACACAAACACAAAAAGGTTTTTGAGAACCATACTTTTGACTTACATACTCATATGTACGTATGTACATTTAGAAAATGTAAACGGAAAGAAACATGGTTATATAAAAATAACGAAATTCAATGTAATTAGCTTATACTCGTAATAAAACATTGATTTTATAAATGGCTATAATTATATTTTAGTACCTAATTTTGTAAGAATGTGACCAACTCTCAAACCACCCCAGGGGCCTTTAATGAAATTTTAGTAAAATTAATAAAATAGTCTTGTCATATTTCATCATTCAACGGCAACATTGGTTAAATTTTGACTTGTTTCGTTCAATTTGATTAATAAATTTTCGGTTACTTGGTAAAACACCAAATCATGTTGTTTACACTAACTATCTTCCATCCAAACCCTGCTATAGATAATTTAGCAAGCTTAGTTTCAACTGAGGTACCTATCTGCTTTACCTCAGCAACACCCCTGTCACTTCCACCCCTCAAACTTAGAAAGGAGCGGGGGGTGAGGGGTCTAAACCACTGAATTACAGGTAACATTAGAAACAAGTCAGTTTTGAGCCCTCTACGAACTTGACACTCCATCCCTTCCTTTGGTAACCGAGCGACGTCGATATCGTGTAGAAATAGATAGCACTTTGGAGTGTGGGAACGTTCCTTCAAGATAATTTAGATGTATATTTATAGATATGTATAGATATTACTACATAGTATATAGCATAGTCACTTCTCGCGTCTGACCCTATGTCTGTTTGTATGCTTAGATCTTCAAACTACACACTGGATTTTGATGTAGTTTTTTTAATAGATAAACTCATTCAAGAGAACGGTATATCTATATCGTATCGGCTTTAGTGGCTGTGCACGCATTAAAAAGGGGACAAAAGCTAGTAATGTACATATGTGTTACTGTTATGACAATTATGGTATTCCACATAATTGCGAGAAATATAGGTGAATAAAGCTCAATTGAAAAACGCAACACTTTGTCATTGAGTTAATGTTCATAAGCTGCATTTATATTTAGGCACTTGCATAGATTACGTGATATTGTAAGTAAAATATAATAATAATAATAATTTATTTATTTAGCACTTAAAAACTAGTTACATATGTTAATTCTATATAGTATACTTAAAAATATTTAACATGGTTTACGAGATAGGTTACATTGGTACAACATAGATATTAAACACTAGGTGCACTACATTCCACACTAAGTCCGAGAGTTGTGTCGTGAAATGTAGGCTCTTTCCGTTAGATTTAAATTTAAAGACGGCACGTAATTATAAGCTATAATTTTTTAAATAATAAACTAAAGTAAAAGCAGAGATAAGTATACCTGCACGGCTATTCTATAATACATACCTACTTGCATACGTACATGAAGTCGCTCAGATATGTACAATAAGTTAAAGGTAAGTAATATATTTATTATCTATACATTGAATAGTCAGATTTATATATAGAATGTTACCGGTAGTTTCAGCAGGTTGTGTGATATTTTAATCACTAACAATACAATTTAATAAGATGATATTAATAACTTCCGATATCAGAGTACATAATTACCATATACTATACTACCTATATTATACATAACTTGTACGAACATAGTATGTATTACTTTGTTAACAAAAACGGACATGTACCAAATCATCATCATCATCATCATCATCATGTCAGCCCGTGTTCACGCAATGCTGAGTATAGGCTTCCTCTCCAACAAAGTAACAAATACCAGAATATAAATAGATAAGTTACTTAATTGAATTAAACTAGGAAAATAATTAAGAGAGGCCTAAATATAGTCCAAGTGCAGTAATGTATTTGATAATTAAATACTTGTAATATTATTTGTTTGTATTTCACCTACAAAAACAATACTTGCATGAATGTGTGTTCACTGTACAGAAGCTGTAAGGAGGAGTTCATTAAAAAATGAAATATGTCGGCGATAATAATATTAAATGGGTGCTTGGGGCGTGGAAGATAAACGCGGGCCATTCCGGGCGAGAGCTTATAGCAAGTAATACCTTCTGATGGACAGCTTGTTTTGTGAGAGAGTAAATGTGTTTTTGTTGGTTTGTATGTTACTCTACAATAGTAATGAGGTAATCATTGAGATTTTTGACAACAAATTTAAAAAAAACTTCTCCTCGAAAAATTATACAAAAGTTTACTTGAACAGTTATTGATGCTTAGTTGAATTAATGTTTCCCGATTACTTTGTGTGACGTGTTTTAAAATATTATTAACTAAAAAGTATTTTCTAGCTACAAAAATATAAAAAAGGAAACGCCGCGTGATACTTAGATAAATATTTCGATCAACAAATAAATTAAAAATGTCAGTGTCAGAAATCATTGTGTCTCGTGTTCGAATTTCACAGAACCTCTTTTATCTTCTGATGTCTGGCAATATTGGCTCGAGAGCACTTCTCAAAAACGTTTTCTTTGTACCATGTAAACACTTCTAAGAAATAACTGAACAAATAGATGAAATGATATATAATGTTAGCTAGTTGTTTGCGTTACATTTGTTGTGATAAACCTGGGCCGCTCTGTTTGCACATCAGCCTTCCGCACGTGACTGGTGAAAATATGTTCCTTTGTTTGCTAAAGCTCTGATTTCCTAGGAAAGCGGTTCCGACATATAGCGGCCGTAATACAGCGGTTAATGATGTCACTTGAACGTTGTCTATGTAAACGAAATGGCGCGGTTTCCTAGAGAGCGGTAACTTGCACCGTAATTTACTTTAATTATTTTTGCGTCCGTAATATAAAAGCCGCTATATGAAGGCACCGCTGTCCTAGGAAACCAAAGCTTAAGAGAATCTTCTGTCTTGGTTATTTTATCTTATGTCAAAATAAGGCAGGAAAAAATATAAGAAAAGGCCTTTGCTCACTAATTTTCGTTTTTATTATATAAAAATGAAAGTGTGTTGTTTTATATGTGAGAGAATTACTAATTTCTCAATTAAGAAAGGTCAGTCATTAATATTTTGATCAAAATTGTTTCAGTAGATGTTTCTATATGCAGTAAGCCCTTATATATAATGCATAATATTATGCATCGCTAGACAGGCTAGCCGGCTAGTACAAACAATATAATATAGCTCTGCATACAAGTACAGTAAATACAAACATAACATATGTATATTTGGGTACAAAATATTGTCAGCAATATTAATTTAAAGACGCCTTATATTCAAATAACTTTTTTTTAGGAGTTAAACTATTCCTGTCAGACCAGTGGGTAAACGGTATTCATAGTTATTTATATTTACTTCATTCTACGAGCTTTTATTGGGTTTAATAGTTAATGTGTTATATATTTATGTATCTACGTACATACTTTTTGATTTAGGAACTAAATCCCACAAACATATTTTAAATTTAATCTAAAATTATGTATGAGTAAAGAGTTTCGTATGTATAATAATGAGTATGAGTAATCAAGATATATTATGGTAATATTACTGCAAGCTCGCAGGCTCTCGCGCATACATCATGTGACGTCGCACGCTGTACAGGCTTATACATAGAGTTATGGCGTTCCGGTACTATGTGTTTATACAGAGCTACTGATAAATTACTGGTAAATTTATAGATTTAGTAAAAAACACGACCATAATCATTGGTAATAATTTATGATCCACTGGAAGCACGATTTTCCATAAAGAATGAATCCAAACGAAACTGAAACGGCATCATTGTTATTTTTTGTTTGACGTATTCTAAAATAATCCAGGATTAAACAATTTTCCTAAAAATTAAGCAACTCGCGGAAAACATAATGTAGAACTTCCTTTAATATTTATACACTATTAGAGGGTTCATACTTTACTTTCAGTTTCTAGGAACCCTGTATAAAACACGACTTGTAAATCCCTGACGCCGCCGTACTATGTAGTATCAATATCGTATGTCTTGTGTGTAGCGTAGCGGTGCTACACGCTCGTTGCAGCACTACGCCGTAGCAGTGCTACGCCTACTTGTAGCTTGTTCGAATGTTCAATGGACTGAACATAGATAAGATGAACTATAAGTTATAGTTTGTACACTACACGTTAAACATAAACCTATAGTGTGTTCAGTTGCATACTATTGTATACAATTAAATATACATATTGCTTGTTTCATTTTATTATTGCTTACTAATGCAAGATTGGGGGCATGGTGTGGACGCATTTAATTAAAAAAAATATTGACTATTAAGTATAAAAAGTTAAGCCATTTATTTTTCTTTGGATTGTTTCTCTTTCCCCGAAAATAAGTGTTGTTATGTCCATATTAGTAAAGTCTTATAAGCGTAAAAGAGGGACAAACATACACACACACTCACTTACATGAACTTTAAATGTTTGATTTCTATACATAATTTTCTTACCCCATACACCACTAGTACACATAACGATAGAGTTACAGTACATTGCCAACAAACTGACCGCTACATATGTGTTGAAGTGTAACGATCTCGTAGGTTTGCTTCCTGTTCCTATTTGCTCGCTCAGTCTACCCGCTGACTGAACTATGCTATTGTATTATATACTTACGGAGTTCTATCACACAATGTAAGGATTTCATTGAAATATTATAACATAAACATAACAAAGTTTTTTGTTATGAGTCTAATATATCAATAATAATTTCATATCACGATTTTAGTAAGTTTTCATAGAATATAATATTGACAAAAAAGTTTATGGACCTTAAAAGCTAAAAAAAGCATAAATGATGCCAAATCAACTCATAAAGATATTTTTAAACTAAATGAGATTATATTCTTATTAAAAGAATTAATGCTTATATTTCTAATCATATAACCTAAAATACCACATCATATAATTCTGGTGAAATTGTGTAGAGATATGTATGTATGTAGGCCGAAATAGTCAAGTTAATTAATTCTATTTGCGCAGGTATCTGAACTTTTTTCGTAAATAAAATAAGGTTTTTATTCCAATTGATATTTCACATTTGATTTAAGATATAGATAAAGTTAGAGATCCAATGCCAACAAAGGCTGCAGTGAAGTGAAGTGTAACTATCCGTCGGTTTGCTTCGTCGTTGTTCCTATTTGTTCGTTCCTTCTATTATGCGTTGACTGGACAAAATACGACCGAGACTGAATACCAAATACGGATCAAATACGAGTTGTATTTAACAGGTTTATTTTTTCATTGTTAAATGATAAAATATAATATTCATCTGTTATTCCTCTTAGATATATGGCCCCAATGTACTATGAAGATGTGTTTGGAAAAGAATGTTCAATTATTATTGCGTAATTTTAATAATCAGTTTTATTTTGTTGCATTTGTTTAATGGAATACACTTTAAAAACAAAAATGTTAAAACTGTGATTCAATGCTATTTATTTAAGTTAAAAGAATCATTAAGCAATCAAAATCATTACTTTATTACTTGTAAAATTGATCTTTATTAAAACGCCATAAAAAAGACAACAAAGAATGAATGAGAGCTACCGTTTTTTGCATTTGACATTTCAAACCTGACAATCCAGTAGCGATACTAGCGGCAAATTGGTGAGGTTTGCTTAGTTTGAAAACAAATAGACCTTACGGTACACTAGCGCCTCTAGCGATGCTCTCACGCGGTAGCTCTCATTTCTACACTCTGCTGATGACCTGTCTTCGATTTCACCACGATGTTGCGTAGAGTAATATGCCAAACTAAATTACACTTTACGTCTACTAAATAGGGTTAGTATTCGCTTGTAGTTAAAGTCATGCGTGTTTCTATATTGGAAACATTACTTACTTGAAAGTTTCCACACTTTTCCACTTTTAACTTCATATTGTAATAAATTCTGAAGTCCACCCATGTTTGCCACATTCACAGGTTAGCCAATAGTATTTCAATTTGATAATCGTATCGTATTGCGATTGGAACAGAAAAGTCAAATATATTTGAAAGGTATTAAAGCTTATAAAATTTGAATCATATCAAATTTCAATTATTTATTGGCTGATAACGTGGATTTTTTTAGTAGTCATTATAAAATATGTGATATAATATATTTTTTTAATTTATAACTGATTATAGAATGCTTTTTTTAAAATAATTAGTTTTAATATTAGCTATGTCCTAATTCAGGGTAAATGTAAATTTAACATTTAAGCTACTAAAGAAATTGAAAATGATCACTGCTGTACATTTTATGAGACATTTGTAAGTAAAAATGCACATACCTATTTAAAATAGACCATAAATGTTTATTAAAATCTAATAAGAAAACAAAAGGAACAATATAATACACAAAAATCTAGTTTATACAATATCATGTTAAACCTACATATCGGACTGTAAACACCTTATAAATGAAGAAATAAATGCTTTTAATGTTATGTTTAATATATATATATATATATATATATATATATATATATATATATACATATATATAATATATGTGTGTGTGTGTGTGTAAAATCAAAGTAGCCGCTTCAGCCAAGATTGCACATTGTACAATCTGAGTCCCGCTGCTGCCACATAAACATGTTCCGCGTAAGACCCGTGTCTGTGACTTTATTGGCTACACTTAGAGTACAGAATTTTATTGTCAGGTCAGGCGCTGCGAGGCGACTGCCAATAGTAGGTACGCTTTCAAACTGATTTTATACAACTGTTCCACAGTTGTTTTTTTGCCAGCATATACAATATAAGTACATATATTATAAAGCTGAAGAGGTTCAAAAGTCTGAATACTAAACATATTTAAAAAAATGTTCAGAGATACTTCGCATTGATAGCAGAACTCTATCCAACAATCAACTCTGATGTCGAGAGTTTTAAAAACCTCCAAAGGTCCTTTGAGATAATTTAAGTGACTATAGAGTAGTATCACATTCGAACTTTTTTTTCATTTTATTCTATTTTATACCTAGCTAACTATCTGTTTAATAAACTTTCAGCACTTCAGAAATCTTTTGTTTGTTTGCGAGTTTCGAAATAATGTAAATGAAATTGCAGAAAGTTGACAAGTTTAAAGTTAAGTTGTTTGAAGTACTGCAGTAGACAGTACAATTATCATAATTAAAATTTCAAGACGACACTTAAGACTATTTTTTACGCTTTAACAGATTATTTGAATACTTAGAAACATAATCGAAGTATTTCGCTAAGAAATCACGGAGCGGTTTTTTCCCGGGCCGCCGCGGTGGCGGAATCGCGTTTAATTTTCAAAACTCACGAAGCTGGAGTTTTGTGCGGCGCCGCTGCAACCGCGGCAGCGATTATCGCCCGCAAACCTGGCGGTTGATTATCGCAAGAAGGACCTTCGCCGGACTTTGATCGCAGAGCGCGCGGGTGGAAACCGCCGCAGCAGCGGAGCCGCGAGCGGCGCGCGCCCTCGGGTGCAGCGGGAGCCGCGACCAATCGCAACCGCCGCGGGAGTAAACCGCGTTGTGAAATGTTCTTAAGTTTTTTACATACATATCTGTATTCTATAAAGGCTGCGGTGCCGCCACCGCGGTGGGCGCGGGAAAAAACCGTTCCGTAAGTCCTTAGCGTATCAAAGAGTAAACTTATTTTTTTTAGTGTATAACAATTTTCATACAGAATATAGTTATTTTTTTTCATTTAAATAAATTCTTGGCGTGTACTTTTTTAAAAAAGTATGAAAAAATGAACATGAATAATACGATAGTCTCGCATTTGACTATAAGGTCGTCATAAACGACATCTACAAACAGTCGAGAGAGAGAGAGAGAACATGCTTTCAGTGAATCCGGCTTGTCTAATATTTTTCATGAACAACAGCAAACTTAAAACTCTCACTACGTCCTTATTACTCGACAATGTTCACATCAAATTCCTGGCAACATTACAACATTTCGTAACTACCCTCATTTCGCAAACGCCGCGGTTTTAATTAATTCTGCCCTTCCCTCCATGGAGGTGCAATAAAAACTAACCGGTATAAAACTCGTTAGTTTGAACCTCTCGGCGGCCGCGACCACGGAGCTCCCAAGCATAGTTATTATAACTTCTTCTTCTTCTTCTTATGGTGCCTCTCCAACTAGTGAAGGCTGGCAGTCAGCTCTGCATACTTTATTTTGTTCATTGCCAAACGAAACAATTCTGCGGCACTTCTGATCCCGGTCCATTCTCGAATGTTCCGTAACCAGGACTTCTTTCTGCGACCGACTCGTCTTCTCCCCGCAATTTTTCCCATCATTATAAGTTGCAAAAGTTCGTATCTATCGTGCCTGAGCACATGACCCAAGTACGCAACTTTGCGTTGTTTGACGGTCTGCAAAAGTTTGCGTTTTTGACCAACTCGCCGCAAAACTTCCTCATTCGTGACTTTCTGAGTCCAAGATATAGCCATCATACGTCGATACGTCCACATTTCAAATGCCTCTATACGTTTGCTGATATCTTCCTTAATAGTCCAGGCTTCACATCCGTAGAGAAGAATTGGCCAGATGTAGCAGTGGATGAGACGTACCCGTAGCTTGAGTTTCAGCTTTTTGTTGCAGAGAACCTTTTTCATTTTTACAAAGGCGCTACGTGCAATTTCTATGCGTGTCTTGATCTCAGTCTCACTATCCCAATTTTGTGTAAGCCATGTGCCAAGATACTTATACTTATTCACTTGCTCTAGCCTTTGGCCCGCCACATATATGCTAGGTTGAATATTGGGATTGTTAGAAATGACCATAAACTTTGTTTTCGTGACATTCATTTTCAGACCAGCTTTGACACTGCATTCGTTAACACGATCAATGATATTCTGTAACTCTGTTTCAGTTGAACCTATGAGTACCGTGTCATCGGCGTACCTCAGGTTGTTAATGAGACGACCGTTAACCTTGACACCACAGTTCAGTTCATCAAGAGCTTCCGTCATGATCGCTTCCGAGTAGATGTTAAAAAGTGTTGGAGACAAGATGCAGCCCTGCCTCACACCTCTTCTTATGTTAACTTCTTTAGATTCTGTTCCCTCGATTCTCACCGTAGCACGCTGATTCCAGTACAGGTTACGTATAATGCGAACGTCTTTCTCGTCCAAACCGATATCGTCTAATAATGCAAGAAGGCGATTATGTTGCACTTTATCGAACGCTTTCTCGTAGTCTATAAAACAAAGAAAGACGTTTTGTTGCATATCGCGGCATTTTTGGACTAAAACCTGCACAGCGAATAAGGCTTCTTATAACTAAGAGATGTATTACTATTAATGTAACAGGTTATGCAATTATCTTTTGATTTTAATAGTAGTTAACCGTACGATGCCTAACACGCCAAGCGTTTGACAAAATCGCCTTTGTTGTGCTGTGCGGAATAGAAAATTATCTTTGCCACAACACTAATTCTAATCTGGAGTGGAGATAATATGCAATTTCATAGTACTAAATGTCATGCCAAAATAGTCCTTTTCATCTGTTGTTCCGCTAATATTGCGTCACATGTCTTGCTATATTCAATCTAATTAAGTCGTCTATGAAGCCATTAGCGTAAAGATTTATCACGTGATGTTTCTATAAAATCTTTTGTACCGGTTTATACTATCATGGTTGTAGATTATTTTTCTTTATGGAAAGCCTATTAATTAAGACTTTGTCCCGCGGCCAGCGCTGCTTGCGGAAGCAACAACTCTCTTAATTAAGGAGAAAGCTCAAAAAGCTCGGGAACAGTATGAAAGGGCTTCTACTGAGCGGTCACACTTTTACTAGAACCAAACACCGCGACATATGTAATTACTTATTCTTTTTATAGCTTTAAGACATGTTGAATGTTCGCAGCTTTACTCGCAATGTTCGAAAATGAAAAGTAACTTATGTTATTTTTGGGATCTTATTCTGCTTCCAAACTAAACTCCAGGAAGATCCTTTCGTCCTGTTGAGGTGAAAAAGAGAAAAATGTACCGACAAACGAAATCTATTTCTGCTTTTTATAATGGTATATTATAAAATATCTATATGTACATACATATAATATAGCTGAAGAGGGTCAAAAATCTAATTATTGAAGATATTTAAAAAAATGTTTGGAGATACTTAGAATTGATAGCAGAACGTTCAACAATTTTTAGAAAATTGTCTGTTTATATGTTTAGTTTTTTATAAGTCTACAAAAGCGCGAATGATACAAATTAAACTTTGGCAAATAGATTATCATAGCTTTACTGAACTAAAAATGTAAGATAAAAATATTAAAAATTTGTTTGAGTAAGTTACTTTTAAACCTGTGTACGTATCCATTACTATTAGTGAGGTGCTTCTACACAGCTCGAGTCACCGGTTTTACAGCTCGGTGTGATTTCAAGGCACATCAAGTTTATTGGAACTGCGCTAAGTGAGCCATCGCTGCTATCATGAATGTGACGACACTTGGCTCGCAACACCGCACTCAAGTAAGATTGAAAAAGAAAGGTTTGACATTCGCACTATTTCATCTGGTCTGCACAAGATTGACGCAAATGACACATACAAAGGGAAAGCTATACCCAGCAGTGGGAACCAAAGGGCTGTGGATGTTGATGATGATGATGAATATTTGCCAGATATATAATGTTTAACAGATTTCTTATCAAAAAGGTCAACAATGTGCTTATTTTTTGTATTATGGGTGTTTTGGTGTTTTTTTCTTATAGAGGTGTTTTACACACTCTAATAACACCAGTAACTACAATAAATGTATGTGTTGAACGCCTGTGAAATTGGAGCGATTAGTGAAACCAACATAAAAAAAACATATTGTATCAAAAACGCTTATACGTAAAATACTGTCTTTGAATATGAGTTTTAGCATGCTTTCATAAGTCAAACTCAACGTCTCTTTCAATAAGCCAATTGAAAGAGACGTTGAGTGGTTTGTTTATGGGAGCAAACACGTTTTACTTGTGACCAACGAGTGTTATAAGTACTAAGTAAGTACTCAACGTCTCTTTCAATTGGCTTATTCAATTCAAAGTGACATTATTCGAAAACCAATAAATCTAATAAAATAAATCATTCAACATCTCATGACCCACTGACTTGAAACATTGATATTCAGTAATAACGTCTGGATGCTAATTTTAGAATCTTGTTAATTTACATTTAAAAATAATACCTAATATAATCCAAGTTGGTTACCAAGTGGCACTTAGGGCGGCGCGTCGTGTGGGCGGTAATTCCCCTTGTAAAGGCGAGGTATTTTTACACAGTGGCGAAACCAGCCTTAAATAGGAAATCTCTAACAATAATATCTTGGCGAGAGGCCACTTGCTGCAAGAGGCGTCTTTTAGAAATCTAGAGTAGTGTTATAAACCTTAATGATCGTACACCTATATTAAAGTCAAATAGTGTTTGTTGATTTTGACAATTAGTTTGTAATAAACTAGAAATACTATGACACCAGAGTTGGCCACTCTCTTACGAACTTACATAATAGAAATACACAAACAAGTATATGAAACACCTATAAATTCAAAGAGTAATGTGCTTCATTGTTTTATCAATTTCTGTGATAATTAATCTTTAGAAATTACGATGAACTTAGAAACTATTGATGAAAGCTAAACCTTATTAATAACATTATGTATCGATTGAGTTAAATTGAGAATATACCCTTTAATAATCTTACAGCTACAAGATCAATGCCGGCTCTGTAAGTACTTATAGTAGGCTGTATTATTACCAACGACAACTCTCAGTTAGAAGCCTAAATATGGCAAATATGATTTCGTAATAATATATTACAAATATCTCGCAATTTATATTTGTTGTGTCAGCGTCGCTGATTCATGGTGGAAGTACCAAAGACTCGCACTAAGCGCTTTTCTTCTACCATCATAGTAGGTACAGAAAGATTATGGAACTCTCCTCACGCCCGTTTTCCAGATAAAATTATAACCCAGGGGTCTTCAAATCAAGAGTCAATAGGTTTCTTCTAGGCAAACGTATATGTACCAACATATAATGTTTGACTATAGTTGTGCTTAGTATCAGACAGGCTGTAGGCAAACGTAACCGTGTTCCGTGTTAAAAAAAGTGTTCGGTTTGGTCCATTTACTTGTACACGCTAACAAGACTAGAAGGCGACATGTTAGATAGCTCACGGAAAAAAACCACACTTGTGTTAGTTTTAATAAAAAGTCGTATTATGTATTCTGTGATAAAAGTAGCCTATATCAAATCACAATAATTCACAGCTCTAAAGAACAATACATCAATAAGTTAGGCAATCTTAGCACTTGCTTATATTTTGGAGGAAATAAGGTGTTATTTTATTATATCGTCTATGATTATTACGAACTTTACGAAAGTTTCAGCATTGAGCCCCAAATGACTGTCAAGTTATAAGAAGCATTGGAAAGGAACCATTGTGAGGGTCTTTCAGGGCTTTCACTGAAAACTTATCGATTCACAATGGGCAGGCTTTGACGCCGGTCGTTGTTTGTTTCAGTACCTAGTTTCTATGGTAGGCATTATTTTAATAGATTGGCTAAAATTTAAATCACACTTAAACATAAAGAGATAAAAAAACTTGAAGCGTATATAAAGTACATATTTGACTTTTTTTAACTAAACCAAACGAGTGTTACGAGTTTTAAACTAACTTTAAGCGAGTGTGGCTCAGCGGTACCAGTGTCTGCTTTTCATCCAGACGTACCCTGGTTCGAATCCGCCCTAACCCAATGACTTGTATTTTTCAAGTTATGTGTAGATTTGCACTCGCTTAGCGGTGAAGGAAAACATCGTGGTGAAACCGACATGTTTGAGGACCACAATATCCGAGGACATGCGTCTTCCGTGGAAGGACCTGGGCGCCCACCACGATGTATCTGCCCAAGAAAACTCCCCTAACGAATTAATTCTGCGGGGGAGTCACGACCCTCAGTCATGAGGAAATACGACTCAAAGAGAAGAGAACTAAACCAGGTCTGCTCTTGACCATTTATGGAATAACAAGCAGAGCCGAAGCAAGCAATTGTTACCAGCGTTAAAGCTTAATAAAAAGCCTATGTTTACATTCAGACTTCCATCTGAAAAGGTTTGATCCTACAGAAGACACTTCGCACACAAAAAACCTATATTATACCTATAATTGGTAAGATATACTTCTTTGTGGTTTAAAACCACAATCATTGTCCACAAAATTTCGTTGTAAGTTTGGTTATCTAGTCCTAAGCTACAAATTTTGTAATTAAAAAAATATTGTAAATAAATTTTGTAAATTGTAAATAGATATAAGTTAAATAAAAAAAATTGATTTGATTTTGATTGATTTTAAAATAAGAAAACTGTTTTTTTCATTTAACACTCGTCTTCACAAAAACGTAATAAGCGATAAAAACGCAATGTCTACTAAAAAGTGTAATTTTTAGGTTTGCAGTCCCACCTGAGCCTGCTAGCCTCCCCCCTCCTCCGCTACCCCGGCCTCGGCCCCCGCGACCGCCCATTCGTTTCTGAAAGTGCTCCATTTCGCAAGCAATTGCTGTCAAAATCATTTATAGAGGGCGGAATGCTAAGTGACACAAACAAATACTTCCTTCGTGGCTTCATTGCCCTCTATTAGGAGAGCGGCCAAATAAATTAGCTAGCTATGTCGCTGCTTAACATTCAGTGGCAGTCATGCTCTTAGACTGTGGTTTAATCTACATTACAAGTTAATATATTTAATTTGATAGCCATAATTTCCATTTGATAGCCTCTTCTTTATATTGGTTTGGTTAGTTATTACAAAATTACCGAGAAAAAGAATATTAATTAATAATATCTACTGTGCTAAACAACAAATAATGTGCCATAAAAAAGACATACCAAATTATTTCATATTAATTACCGTAGTTTCAGCAGCAACAGATTTTAAATGCAAAGACATAAATCAATTAAAGCTATAGAACGTGGTTTGTAAGCGGCATTCAGTAGAGCTTGAAGTTTTGACCGAATTTACTCTCGGTTGATGAGATTTTGATGCCGACACCCCGGGATCGAGGGACGGGTAGTGAAGTGAGGTGAGGGGACGTGCGGGGAAGTGAGGAGAACTACAGGAATTTGTCACGAACTCACCGCGAGTTACAACAATTAGTCGGCGTCATTGAAACGAATATTAATAACAGGGACAAAGCGACCGCGGCCCGAGCGGGGCGGGGTGACCCGGTTATAGGCAACGTAACAAGGAAACCTGTGGCTCGGTTGAAACTAACGATATTATACTCGTATTACTGATAAAATAAAAGTCGTTTTAATTAAACAATTTCTAAATTTTGAGTTTAATGATGGTTTCATTAATAAAATTACAAAAACTGTATATATTTCAACTCAATCGATTTTAAAATCAATAGTTAAATATTAATATTCACAAAACCATCGGTCAGTTACAAGTATAATTCTTTAAAATTCAAACCTTGACATACAAAAAATCCAAGTAAACTAAGTAAATCCTAAAAGTTAAACCTCTTAAAGATCTCTTTGTGCGCCGTAAAGCCTGGCTTTGTTCTTTGTGCATTTGTAAACGGACGCAGACGTCTTTTGACGTCCTTACGTAACCAGCTCACTTGGTGATTTGTACGTACATTTATATCCACAGACATATAACGTGGCAGACACGTGCTGAATCAATGTTATTCAACTACAGTACTCCCGTAATAGTTACCCTTCCATATACCATTTGAATCTAATTGAAACTCAAACTACAAATATATCCATTGTTATGAGTTAATTTATTAAGTGCTAAACCTGCACTATGGGATCGGAAATACGCAGATTCGAATCCTGCCGGTCGTGATTATTTTCGCTTATTTTCCAATAAAAAGTTTATATCCATTGTTTTTATTTAAATAAATAAATAAATATTCCGGGACATTGCACACAGCGCCATCTAGCCCCACACTAAGCAAACGCTTGTAAAAAAAAATGAATAAAAACACTTGATAACTATGGTTGGTCACGTTGATAGAAAATTAAACTATTATTTTTGTTTAGTTGTAATAACCGGCGAGCATTAACGTCAATAAAAATTAAATCATGCCTAAAGCTTTGGTTTCCTAGGACAGCGGTGCCTTCATATAGCGGCTGTAATATTACGGACGCAAAAATAATTAAAGTAAATTACGCTGCAAGTAACCGCTCTCTAGGAAACCGCGCCATTACGTTTACATAGACAACGTTCATTCACCGCTGTATTACGGCCGCTATATGTCGGAACCGCTTTCCTAGGAAATCCAAGCTTTACGGGAACAATAATATTATTTTTGTTTTCAAACTAGTTATCAGGCAGTAACTAAACATCACTATTTCAAACTAGAATTCACGTAACAAAACAAAGTGCTCATATTATAATTATCGGTAAAAATTAAGAAAATATTTTTTTATTATATTAATACCACGTTTGTGGAAAGTGAAATGTCCGTACAAATAGATCGTCGCTAACTCATATCAAGGACTCTCAAACTATTCAGATTCCGATACTCCTACTTACAAATACTTATTGCAATACCCCGATGTTGTGATATCGTTGATGCGTTGATATTACAAGTCATAAGACAAGTTTCGTCGATACGGCGAAAGTTACGGGTGTTCCGGGAGCTATTACAGGCATGTGTGCTTATCTATCTTATATATACATGTAATAAAACTGTAAGAATAGGATTCTAAGCATGGAAGATAACTGAGAAAAACAAAGTTTAAGGGTGGTATTTATACAATAAAACACAAAACAGTCATTTTTGTAAAGTTTGTCTGTTTGATTGTGATAAAAAGAAATATAAAAACTAATTTAATGCACACCTTAATGTTTGTTTTATTTCAACCAATTCATAAGTATTGCTTTTGAACCCATAAAAGCGCAACTATCGCAGCTTTTGATTTTACTCGGAGATTATACTCGTAGGTACGATGTAGTTAAGCGAGCAACGCTGAGGGTATCCACTAGTATGTGTCTATATCTATGTGTATTATTTGATAGGAAAGATGGCGTTAAAAAAAGAGATTAAAGGCTGAGATTTTCCTTATTCCGACTTTTTGTGGTGTTTACAGTATCAATTTACATGCTTTTAATACAAGTGCTAAAGTAAACTGAGCTTCTTTCCGTTGATGACACAATATCTGACTGAAAATATCTTTTGTGCCATTTATTAAGCTGCTTATGGAAAAAAAATCAAATACGAATTTCATTTATTTTTCATGACAAGAAATGTAACAATGTGCTTTGCCAAAATATAACTTAATTCTAACTAAAGAAATAGAAGATAAGGTAAGAAAAGAAATGGTTCAAATTATTAACAAAATACTTGTTATATCGCACCGGTCAGTTTCGCATACATGGTCGGCCTCTGGTCGGCAGTTTAAGCTTTGTAGTGTCGATAAGGTAAGGTGATAATGAAGAAAAGAAGCGATAACATGACTTCAAAAAAGACTGAAACAACAGATAAGACAGCGAAACATAGTATAATATAAATTGTGGCAGCAGCAGACTGCGTATTTCTACAAAATATGGTTTCCCAGTTTCCGACGGTCGCTTTACTATTTTCTACGCTTCGCTATAATTTCCCAGAAAGAATTTATGAAGTCTTCCTCGAACGCGGCAGAAAATATTGCCTTTAAAATGTGCTCTGCGTGTGAATATAATATCTTACACCTGCAAATTTCATAGTTCTCAGAAATGTGGCGCCGTACCAAAGTTTTCACTTGCCATCTTCATAACTTGCTTATTTACGTGTGGATGGCTCTACTTATATAAACGATGTGTCTGTCAAATGTCAACATTTGACCCCAACTTATTAAATTACTAGTGGATGCTCACGGCTTTGGTCGCATTAAGAAGTAAAATTTGCCCCCAATATTTCACCCTTTTAAAAGAGGCATTTTCAAAAATCCTTTTTTGTCGGATGCCTACGTCATAATATCTGCCTGCATGCCAAATTTCAGCCCGATTTTTCAGGGCTGTGCGTTGATAGATTACTATGCTAGTCAGTCAGTCACCTTTGAGTTTTATATATTTAGATTTTATTAATTTATTTAACTTAGAAGTTGTTAAATGGACACACACATAATAGTAAAATTATAATATAAAACCAATTAAAATTAAATAATAATTTATGTCATGATCGCTGTAGCTGTAGCTATAGCTCGTAGCATTCGTAGCTCCCTCGTAGCACCTAATCAGGCTAGCTACGACGCTAATTTTAGTTGAAAGTGAATAATTTCACAAGAGGAAATAACCAGAAAAACGAAACAAAATTGTAAGAAAACTCATCCGAGCGGCTGCAGCTAATGAATTTATGCATAAACTAATTACACGAACGTTACTTTGTGCCAGCTATTTCATTTAAAAGTGAAGCTTACATTACCATTATCGTTGTTTATTATTATGGTTTATAAAGGAGTGAAAAGTTTGGACATTGTTGTATATTTTAGGGTCGTAAGCCACCATAAGCTGGGTAAGGCCCTACTATTCCAAATAGGACCTTACCTACAGTAGAGAGGGTAGTGGATATGTGGTTGTATTGGGGACAACGGTACGTGATAATCGAAGGCATTATTGGTACTCGCAACCACATGACCCTGGGCTAGTATCTATTTACCTTTCTAAATAAGTGTTGTTTATTTAACCATTTGAGCCAAAAAAAATCTTATTTGAACATAAATGGCAATAATTATGTTACATAATTAGTAATTATTTAATAATTATTATATTTTTCTATACAATACAATGACTATTATACAATTTGACTTGTAATATGTATTACCAATAAATGGTTTATCTTGTTTTATCTTGTTTATCTTGTTAACCTTAAAAAAGGAGAAGTGGCTCAATATGGTCGGTGAGATGTATGTTTATCGTTTATTTCCGTATAAATATCAAATTTAGATGTCTTCAAATCTAAAGCAAACAGGCATTTGTAAATGCTCTACCCACGGCTGCAACTATGCCTATCAGGCAGACTATAGTCAAATGCGAACATATGATACGTAAAAAAACTGCCATGTTTACACGCGATACGTTAATTTTATATATATAATAATAGAATAAATTTTATATAAAAAATAATAAAATCATTAGAATCAAATAGATTTCCAAAGAAAACTATCTCAAAAGGTCATTACGTGGTTGACGTCAGATTTTTAAAGGTTGTCGCTAGCCAGCCTCCACAAAGCACTCAACCACCGAACAAAAAATATTGATAAATGTTTCAATGAAAAGAGAGTTATATTTTGTTGTCTGAGCTTTGAAAGCAGTAAACACGGTGCTGAAGAGCTTTCGGCGCAAAAAGCTCGTTAAACAACGGATCGAATGGAACCGATTCGCGTTTGAAGGGCACGAGTTTCAAACGGCGGGATAAAGACATATTTTTAGAACGGATGAATAGATAAAGTAACTGAAAGACGTAGGTAGCGTATTTAATTAGATATCATGAACACCGTCATTACATAACACCGGCGATAGCCAATCTAGGCATGTCGTATGATTTTGATTTTTTTAAACTAAAATGGGTTTGCATTTGGCCACAGTTTGCCTGATGTTAAGAAAAAGCTATGTTCACTCTCGCTTTGAAAATCACTGGATTATAGATGTGGGGAACAGGTCAGACAGGGAGTTTCTTTAACATTACTAAGATACGAATTACAATTTGTTTCACTTGTCATATCCATGCTGGAATGTTTTTACCATAGATACTCGTCTAACAGGTGTAGTCTGGCGGCAGTAATAGCGGCTTGTAATGGCGCACGTGAGGTGCGTGCCGCAGCGGGCCGCAGCTGCGCTCCTAGGTAGGGCCTGGACGAGATCACTTCGTTGTCTTTAAAGATCGGAACTTAAAAAAATATATTTTATGTGAATTATATATTATTAATCTATTTCTTATTCATTTATTTACAAATGTTTTTATTTTTTTTACAATATATGTGTGTAAAAAAACAAATATCATAAAAAAAAACTTAAAACTAGTGGTGCTGCCGGCAACGAGGCAGGACCCAAGCTACTTTATTAATCTATTATTATTATTTAGTTAAGTTACTTAGATTAAGTTCAATTAATCATAAATATATGATTTGGAGTACCTGTAAGGTGAACTTATTAAAATTACATAAATAAATAAATAATTATAGATCCACATTGAGATGTTAACGATATCTACTTAATTTGCGGGCTAATCACTATCGCTAAAAGTTAGCTTAATCACATAAATTAAAATGTACGACACGCACTATATAAAAAAATGAAAACTAGTCCATATATAGTAGTATTATATGATTTCAAACGTAAAGATCACACGATTGATTTACCTCTTCGCTTTTTCAGGAAGTTCATTGCTGTTAAAGTCGATAAAGAAACTACGCACTGCCTGTGAGTACGTATGTATGTGTGTGTATACATACACACACATACATACATATGAATGTGCGAGTGTTACAGTGACGGTAATGGATTACCGCTTCACGGCGGTGCGCCCATAACATAGACAATATAACTGGTATATTTCTAATAAGTATCCATCTGTGCATACTTTACCAACATTTCGAGCGGTTCTAAGTTTCCACGACGACTGAACAAAAACAAGACATTTAGCTTGTAAATTGTGACAAATCTTAAGATATAGTACAAGTACTGAGGCTTTGCTTGCAACGTTTCGGCATAAAAAATAGTTTTGTCAATCTCGAGCCACTACTAAACTAAACTAATACTACAATCTATTGCAAAGTGAAGGGGGACAAAACTGTAAATCGTGTATTGGGCAAAGATCTTATATTTGATTAAGTGTTTGTAAAATAAGTATTGTTTTCTTGTAATTGTAATAAATAAATAAAGTGAGTAAGTCTATAATGCATTGCAATGTTGCCGAGGACAGAAGGAAGTGGAAAAAGGTCATCAAGGAGAAGGTGCTGGGAGGCGGTGGTCACGATCCTCAGACATGAGGGATACGATGCAAGGAGGAGGAGGTAATAAATAATGTAATTGGCTTTAGCCGTTTGGTTTATTAAGAAATAAATAAATAAGAGGTGTCTCTTGAATGTAACGTCATATACCATACGTGTTATTGTACCCCTTAGACCCCCTTTTTTTACCCCCGTGGGTCCTTTCCTACCCCTTGGGCCTCTGTACCCCTCAGCGGTTAGTGAGTAGTTGGAAGATTGAGTGCGTCGCGAATTTGGCGAATAAATCTGTAAAAATAAGATCCGGATAGCGTTGATTTATTGTTTATTCACTTTATTCAGTTAACTGGGCCGTAACCCGCACAGTAAAAATATGTGTGTATTTTTTGTTTTTACGAAAAAACAATAGACAAGTTGGATATATACGGCTAACCAATCAGCTTTGAAAAAAGTTTATATCCATTGTTTTTATTTAAATAAATAAATAAATATTCCGGGACATTGCACACAGCGCCATCTAGCCCCACACTAAGCAAACGCTTGTAAAAAAAAATGAATAAAAACACTTGATAACTATGGTTGGTCACGTTGATAGAAAATTAAACTATTATTTTTGTTTAGTTGTAATAACCGGCGAGCATTAACGTCAATAAAAATTAAATCATGCCTAAAGCTTTGGTTTCCTAGGACAGCGGTGCCTTCATATAGCGGCTGTAATATTACGGACGCAAAAATAATTAAAGTAAATTACGCTGCAAGTAACCGCTCTCTAGGAAACCGCGCCATTACGTTTACATAGACAACGTTCATTCACCGCTGTATTACGGCCGCTATATGTCGGAACCGCTTTCCTAGGAAATCCAAGCTTTACGGGAACAATAATATTATTTTTGTTTTCAAACTAGTTATCAGGCAGTAACTAAACATCACTATTTCAAACTAGAATTCACGTAACAAAACAAAGTGCTCATATTATAATTATCGGTAAAAATTAAGAAAATATTTTTTTATTATATTAATACCACGTTTGTGGAAAGTGAAATGTCCGTACAAATAGATCGTCGCTAACTCATATCAAGGACTCTCAAACTATTCAGATTCCGATACTCCTACTTACAAATACTTATTGCAATACCACATGACCCTGGGCTAGTATCTATTT
Organism: Macaria notata; assembly: GCA_927399415.1. Taxonomy (NCBI): domain Eukaryota; kingdom Metazoa; phylum Arthropoda; class Insecta; order Lepidoptera; family Geometridae; genus Macaria; species Macaria notata. The sequence goes on from OV656744.1 coordinate 2,769,576, forward strand.
ACCTTTCTAAATAAGTGTTGTTTATTTAACCATTTGAGCCAAAAAAAATCTTATTTGAACATAAATGGCAATAATTATGTTACATAATTAGTAATTATTTAATAATTATTATATTTTTCTATACAATACAATGACTATTATACAATTTGACTTGTAATATGTATTACCAATAAATGGTTTATCTTGTTTTATCTTGTTTATCTTGTTAACCTTAAAAAAGGAGAAGTGGCTCAATATGGTCGGTGAGATGTATGTTTATCGTTTATTTCCGTATAAATATCAAATTTAGATGTCTTCAAATCTAAAGCAAACAGGCATTTGTAAATGCTCTACCCACGGCTGCAACTATGCCTATCAGGCAGACTATAGTCAAATGCGAACATATGATACGTAAAAAAACTGCCATGTTTACACGCGATACGTTAATTTTATATATATAATAATAGAATAAATTTTATATAAAAAATAATAAAATCATTAGAATCAAATAGATTTCCAAAGAAAACTATCTCAAAAGGTCATTACGTGGTTGACGTCAGATTTTTAAAGGTTGTCGCTAGCCAGCCTCCACAAAGCACTCAACCACCGAACAAAAAATATTGATAAATGTTTCAATGAAAAGAGAGTTATATTTTGTTGTCTGAGCTTTGAAAGCAGTAAACACGGTGCTGAAGAGCTTTCGGCGCAAAAAGCTCGTTAAACAACGGATCGAATGGAACCGATTCGCGTTTGAAGGGCACGAGTTTCAAACGGCGGGATAAAGACATATTTTTAGAACGGATGAATAGATAAAGTAACTGAAAGACGTAGGTAGCGTATTTAATTAGATATCATGAACACCGTCATTACATAACACCGGCGATAGCCAATCTAGGCATGTCGTATGATTTTGATTTTTTTAAACTAAAATGGGTTTGCATTTGGCCACAGTTTGCCTGATGTTAAGAAAAAGCTATGTTCACTCTCGCTTTGAAAATCACTGGATTATAGATGTGGGGAACAGGTCAGACAGGGAGTTTCTTTAACATTACTAAGATACGAATTACAATTTGTTTCACTTGTCATATCCATGCTGGAATGTTTTTACCATAGATACTCGTCTAACAGGTGTAGTCTGGCGGCAGTAATAGCGGCTTGTAATGGCGCACGTGAGGTGCGTGCCGCAGCGGGCCGCAGCTGCGCTCCTAGGTAGGGCCTGGACGAGATCACTTCGTTGTCTTTAAAGATCGGAACTTAAAAAAATATATTTTATGTGAATTATATATTATTAATCTATTTCTTATTCATTTATTTACAAATGTTTTTATTTTTTTTACAATATATGTGTGTAAAAAAACAAATATCATAAAAAAAAACTTAAAACTAGTGGTGCTGCCGGCAACGAGGCAGGACCCAAGCTACTTTATTAATCTATTATTATTATTTAGTTAAGTTACTTAGATTAAGTTCAATTAATCATAAATATATGATTTGGAGTACCTGTAAGGTGAACTTATTAAAATTACATAAATAAATAAATAATTATAGATCCACATTGAGATGTTAACGATATCTACTTAATTTGCGGGCTAATCACTATCGCTAAAAGTTAGCTTAATCACATAAATTAAAATGTACGACACGCACTATATAAAAAAATGAAAACTAGTCCATATATAGTAGTATTATATGATTTCAAACGTAAAGATCACACGATTGATTTACCTCTTCGCTTTTTCAGGAAGTTCATTGCTGTTAAAGTCGATAAAGAAACTACGCACTGCCTGTGAGTACGTATGTATGTGTGTGTATACATACACACACATACATACATATGAATGTGCGAGTGTTACAGTGACGGTAATGGATTACCGCTTCACGGCGGTGCGCCCATAACATAGACAATATAACTGGTATATTTCTAATAAGTATCCATCTGTGCATACTTTACCAACATTTCGAGCGGTTCTAAGTTTCCACGACGACTGAACAAAAACAAGACATTTAGCTTGTAAATTGTGACAAATCTTAAGATATAGTACAAGTACTGAGGCTTTGCTTGCAACGTTTCGGCATAAAAAATAGTTTTGTCAATCTCGAGCCACTACTAAACTAAACTAATACTACAATCTATTGCAAAGTGAAGGGGGACAAAACTGTAAATCGTGTATTGGGCAAAGATCTTATATTTGATTAAGTGTTTGTAAAATAAGTATTGTTTTCTTGTAATTGTAATAAATAAATAAAGTGAGTAAGTCTATAATGCATTGCAATGTTGCCGAGGACAGAAGGAAGTGGAAAAAGGTCATCAAGGAGAAGGTGCTGGGAGGCGGTGGTCACGATCCTCAGACATGAGGGATACGATGCAAGGAGGAGGAGGTAATAAATAATGTAATTGGCTTTAGCCGTTTGGTTTATTAAGAAATAAATAAATAAGAGGTGTCTCTTGAATGTAACGTCATATACCATACGTGTTATTGTACCCCTTAGACCCCCTTTTTTTACCCCCGTGGGTCCTTTCCTACCCCTTGGGCCTCTGTACCCCTCAGCGGTTAGTGAGTAGTTGGAAGATTGAGTGCGTCGCGAATTTGGCGAATAAATCTGTAAAAATAAGATCCGGATAGCGTTGATTTATTGTTTATTCACTTTATTCAGTTAACTGGGCCGTAACCCGCACAGTAAAAATATGTGTGTATTTTTTGTTTTTACGAAAAAACAATAGACAAGTTGGATATATACGGCTAACCAATCAGCTTTGGGTCGTTTATTTTTTTGGCGAAAGATGGTTAAAAATCTTTAGACACGACAGTAAATAAAACTTGCTACAGTGTCGTAACGGACATCTTCTCACCATTAATTATTGCCAGAGCATAGAAATCCACCAAGAATTTTATAAGTTAAATTAACGTATATCTGGTTGACAACAAGAAGCCTGTAACTCTAGATCATAACATAAGAAATGTAATTTCAAAATCCGTGATTTTGCAGCACTGTTTATATTTTTTTTTAATTGAGTGTAAGTTTAGTCTAAAGCTATAAAAATTAAGTGCTAAATCTCCAAGTCCTGTAATAACAGTACAAGAAATATTCTTAAAACCATCAAGTGTTTGACCACTACTGATTAGCAACTTGGCTATTTGTCTAGTACGGCAGTCGTTAAGCCATGTCAGAGGCCTTTGGGGCGGCTTGATAAACTCTTGACACCAGAGTTGGCCACTCTCATTCTATAAGAAGAAGAAGAAGAAGATTAGCAAACTTTATAACTACAAAACTATTATCTATCTATTATCAATTTCCCAAAACACCTCCCAAGAAAGCTACAGCTACAAATCTAAAAAAACATCTTTATCCCACAATGGTTAAAGGTTCAGTGGAAAAACACAACGCGATTTATTTCCGCAATAAAACCTCTGACGACTCGCTTTACTTCCTTCCTTAACTATAAAACGAATCGTTCTTTGATTTAATCGCTAATAAACCGCTGAATTGATTTTAATGTACGAGTTAACTGAAAGGTATTATGAAAATCAGTTTATAATAACGTCAAGGGTATTTTAAGTTTTCTTCAAGGATATTCATAGCACTTAACTTTTGTTTCTATGCTTTTGCATGTACCTACTGGCTAAATATGATGTCATATAACTTACAAAATACCTTTATTTAAAAAAAAAAACAAAGTCCGTTGCGTAGTTTTAAAGATCTATAATAAGGGCAATAAGGGGACTAACCGGCGGGAGTCAACTTTGTTTAATACAACATACTTGCTTTTTTTTTTTTTTTTTTTACACGTACATACGAAAACCTTCTTTTTGAATCAATCTTTTTTTAAATTAAGCCGCGGATGACAACTCTAAACATGTAAACAAAATAATAATATGTATTTAAATTTATTCAAAATAACTTATCACTTAGGGAAAAAATAGTAAATATTATTTTCCTATGTGATTAATATTAATATCTACTAAAAAACTGCATTAAACACATTTAACAGAAATTATACTCTTATATAAAAGTAAAGTGTATTTTTTTATATATTTGGTTGACAACGGTCATTTGTTATTTTTGGCATCATAGAAATATAAAATTTCAAGTATGACAAAGTACTTTTAATTATATTATCTCGCTTCTATAAAAATAATTGGAATTGAATACCGTCGTCTAAAATAATATTTTATATTTCACATCAAAGACATTCTTATTTAGGGCAAACATTTCTAATATAAGTAAAATACGTTCTTGAAGCGGCTTTATGTTACAGTAATTAATATGAGAAGTTAATTAATTGACATAATTAATTACATGGCTCAGTAATTACGACTTGTCGAGCCTATTATGTTTTGTGTGTTAAACTATACTACTCTCTCTCTCGTTGAGTCGTATTTTCTCATGACTGAGGGTCGTGACTCCCCGCTGAATTAATTCGTTAGGGGAGTTTTCTTAAGTAGATACATCGTGGTTGGCTCCCAGGTCCTTCCACGAAAGACGCATATCCTCGGATATTATGGTCCTCAAACATGTCGGTTTCCTCACGATGTTTTCCTTCACGTGTTAAGCTAGTGCAAATCCACACAACTTGAAAATACTTGTATATATATACAAGTATATATATACAAGTATATATATACAAGTATATATATACAAGTATAAACAAGTATACCGAAACACAGTTATAAACTAGTTCGATGCCTTTGGATTTTTATACAATGTTATGCCATAAGTATAATGCAAAATAAACAAATTTCATTTCATTTCATACAACAAGTGTATGAAAATACAAGATATAGGGCGGATTTGAACCAGGGTACGTCTGGATGAAAAGCAGACACTGGAACCGCTGAGCAACACTCGCTTTTTTAAACTATACTTACCTGTATGGTTTTTGAGAGCTTGATCGTGGTCAGTATTTTCAATATGTGTAAACTGTAAGCTAAACATACTTAAAAAAAACAGTTAAACGTAAGCCAAAAAACGTGTTAGAAAATATTTAGAGTTACAAAATTAACACCAAAACATTTGAAATGTCTGTATATGGACTATTGACTAAAATATATGTGAGCAAAAAAACATGATCTGACAATTAAGTGATAACCGATTTTATTGACGAGCTTGTGGTAAGCCTTTCCTCCTTAAAATTTCGTTCTCCCGTTTACGGCATATTTCCCCTATTTATGAATGTATTACTCTAACTTGTTTAGTTTTGCATGTCACAGTTTCAGGACATTCCCAACGAGAACATGTCTACCCCATCGGGTCAACTACCCCTTAATAAATAGTGTCTCTAGTTTCTTAATAAAGAAAGGATCTTGGAATAATTTGAAGATATTGCAGCGTCTGCAAATATCTTTACAAGGAGAAACGGACTAAATAAGTGAGGACGCTCTCGCGCATTTATCACATAAATAGAGATAACTGTAGAATGTTTGCACTTGTATGTAAAACGGTACATTATACTTCCAGACAGATCAAATAGCCAATCATGCTACGAGCTCGACTTACTGGGATGCTCTTACGCCATCATGAAAGTCAAGGAAAGATTTATAGTTAATAAAAAATGTACACGCTCTTAGCGCAGCTTACTCAGGTGTTCTTACGTGCTCATGACAGTCAAGCAAAGTTTTCAAGTTTTGAATAAAACAGGCATAATATTTACAATTGAATGCTTCCTATAATGGATGGAACTTTAATTTGTAGGTATAGGGGTTTGACTTCCTACAAGTAACTCTAGCTGTTTTTTATAAGTTATGATCTCTAGGGTCGTTTAAAAACGATTACTAACAAATTTTGCAAGACTTTCTTACTTCAGAAGCCATCAGCAGAGTACGATACTCTTGGAAACAAAGGGAACACATATAATATAATTTTTATTTCTGTAGTGACCTAGGCACATTATTTATGCGTGTCGCCAACAAATTATCCTAGACACTCCATCCCGTGCGCTGACAGAGTGCTTTATGTCCTGCCCACGTCACTATATTATCGGTGACAAAATGACCTGTCAGTATTTCAGCAATGACACAGTGACGACACATTGTTATTGTTAATATGTAACTATTCACAGGTACATGCTTTGCTGACGTGTATGATGTAAGTGCGACATTGATTGCCAATAAGTTTGATAGAATACACTGATGATGTACTTCATGAAGAATACCACAGCATCATTCTCTGATTGACTCTGATAAATATAACATTTGCTGATGATATCTCGGAAACCTTTCAAGTGTGTCTTAATTTGCTACTAGTGCCATCTAGTTTTCGTTTACGCAACATCGGCAAAAAGTAGTAGGTTTCCTTTTTAATACTTACTACGTATACTGTAAACTGTTTCGTTATGAGATAGTTATATTTATTTAATAAAAATTAATACGGTCGCAACCAATTACATTATTTATTTCATTTACATTCAAATACCTTACAGTCACTTAACAAACAATGTCATATGTATAATAGTTAAAATATATATATGTATATGCAATTAAAAAGTTGTCGAAAGGAAGTGAAATAATAATCAGTCCATTCAAATTAAAGTAGGTACATTACAATTCATATTTCATTAAATGCATCTACTGTTACTGGTGTATACCGGCAGCTTCGTTTGTGAGCCAGTTCTATTCTAGTCCAGATGCATCTAAGAACACAGACTCTTCATTTCGACGCAAGTAACACTCTTTCTACGTATTTCTCCGCGGGCAACACCACTACCATTACCATTTCCATGAGCGTTGTATTGTTAGCGCTATTACATCCAAGTTATCGCGCCGTTATTATGCGCTCGTTGTTTTTCACCCGGGAATATAAGCGTCCCTTGTATTCCCGTCTTGGGCCATTTCGCGCAATGTTTATATTACCCCCCGAGGCCGTGTGAGGTAATGTCCCCTATTGTACACAGGCAACACTAAACTCGGCGTTTTTACTTTTTCAACAAAGAGAGTATCGTCCCAGCCTTTGTTTAAATCCGGTCCCAATTTCTTTTATTGCCCAACAACAGAACTTAGTGTTCTGTACAGTTTCCGCCTCGCCGATTCCGCGCGAAACGCTCGGGGATCTGGACTAATGTGCTTTTAAATTTTATGGCGGTGGATTAAATTTATCTTTTAAATTATCATGTAAATACCAATGGCAGCACAAAGTGTTTTTCAATATTAGGGTAGTTCTAAAACCGACTATCATCAACCCCTTACTAAAAAATCTGTCTTCTTAGGAGCATCTTACTATTAGGAGCACCTAATGCTGTGTTTCTTCATCAATTAGTTAGAGATCCCATTTCTATTCTAATTCATACAAACTCCACCTTCGACTATAGGATTGCATTAAATACTATCCACATTTTGAGTGACTGAGTGATGACTGTACTATCGGTTAAAAAAAACACCTAGAATTTCAACAAACATGGTCCCAAAAACAACCTAAGCGACTCTTAAAGGCAATAACGTAATCAAATAAAGCCGGCCGGCCTGAGTACCTGCGTCAAATTGCTGAATATTTTTCTCTTTGATCAAGCGTGTAAATTGCGAACATAGCGCGAGTAATGAATCCCCCCTCTCGCTGGGCAGAAGGGGGGATGACAGGAAAAGCGGAGAAGTTATTAACTAGATTATGATTGAAAGAACAACTTACGATCAACTACGGGCAGACCGTGGGTTTGCTTGTAAAATTATGAAACAAAAAGTAAAAGTAGTACTCTACGTCATTCTTGGTTATCTCAGTAGAGCTTAGAAAACGAACCGACGATTTATTTTGATGTTATTTAGGAAAAGATCAATCAATCAATCAATCAATATAACTTTATTGTACACCAGAAAACAAAATACAGAAACAATTTATAGTAAAATTACTTAACCTAGGTACATTGGGCGGCCTTATCGCGTAGAGCGATCTCTTCCAGGCAACCTTAGTAAAGATCGCTAGGAAAGAAACATGTAAAAGTCGGTAAAAGATGGAGGATAATAAACGATCATAGTGTTGTAATTTCTATTAAAAGCGTTATAATAACCACATGGTTCCCGAATAATCTAATCAAAACAGAAACTAGTGACAAGGGTACAAATCATAGAGTAACTGGACTAACAATATACTGGGAAATACGAGTTATAGACTCTTATCTTGATGTTAAAAGTCAAACGAGGCCATTTAAAAATAAATACATTGAAACTTTTATCGGATAAACTCGTTCTGAGACGCCGCTTTGTAGTGACGTCATTATTTCAGCCGTTTCTTTGTGTGTTCTAGTTAATAATCTCGGCCAGAGCTGTATACTGTATTATATGTATATAACTTATTTTTTGCACCTATAATTAATACTGAATCATAATTTATTCAACGGTAAGTGATCACAAAGATCAAACTATTAATAGCATGCTCGCTAAGTAAAATTCTCAAACATTACGCTCAATGTATTACATACGCTTTAAAAATCATAAAAATTTGTTACTTTGTCAAGTGCTAAACCTACACTATGGTTGTTCGACCGGCAGGGTTCGAAACTGTGTATATCTGATTACCAGCCAGAACGCCTGAACCTCTCGGCTTTTGACGTGATGATCGATTAAATAAACAGAGAAACAGACAAAAAATCTAAAAATTGTTGAAAAGTGTTCTGCTATCAATTCAAAGTATCTCCAAACATTTTTTTTATCAGATTTTCGACCCTTTTCCCTTTTATTTTATCTATAGATTCTAATTTCACCAACCCGTAGAGTCAACAAGCATCAAGTCCTCAGCACTGAATGGCCGGAACTTGGCAAGCATTTACACTGACGCAACAGCTAGAGGAACCGAGTATTTCCGCCACTGAATTTGCAATTCCGGTAGATATTATGTGAGAGACGGCGCACCGGTAGTGCAGCCGGTTGGGGAATGGCCGCTAGATATGTTCGCTTGCTGAGTCGGCGGCCTGACTTGCATCGGGATAGACGGTCAGCATTCAACGTTATTGTCATACTTCAATGGCCACTCATTGAAGTTTTGAAACTGATTACTTGGTCATACATAATACAGCGCCCGTAGCTCAGCTAGCGGAGGCAATCGCATGCGATTACCAATGTTAAGCAAAGGTCGACGCGGTCAGTCCTTGGATGGGTGACCGAAAAGTGGCATTCCATTTTGGGGTCGGATGACACGTTAAATTAGATCTCGGTTGTTTTTCTAGTACGGCAGTCGTTAAGCCATGTCAGAGACCCTTAGGGCGGCTTGAAAACTCTCGACACCAGAGTTGGCCACTCTCATTCGATAAGAAGAAGACATAATACAGCAGTCAAACCACCAGAGTCAACCATTCTCATGAACTTACTTATGTATGTAGAACATCAATTATACAGAAATAACCAGAAAACCAACATCGAAAGATTATGTATGGACTAAGCTCATCAACAACAACATTTATAAATGGGTTTTTGAAATTCGCGAAAACAAAGCCAGCTAGTATTCAATATTGCTGGTATTTTTCAAGTATGTGTAAAGTGTAAATTTAATATAAACTAATTTTAAAACTTTATCAAAAACCTGCCTTTACATATAAAGGTGACAATCAAAATGTTTAAATTCTTTTATATGACATCAATATAACAAAATGATGGTTTAGTCCTTAGCTTTTTAATGCATAAAAGTATGTTGTAGGCGCTCACTAAAAGCGCTGTAAAAATGACCACGTCACATATTCCCCAGTTTTGCCGTAGGTGCTATCTCGTGGTGAACATGTCACGTTTGCGTATTATGTTTATTGCAGGGGTCGCATCGCATCTGCGCTATGGAAATCACTCGATCCATATTTATGGCATGCGAGTCAAATGCGATGTTATTTCTAGACATATTGGCTGAAAATCACGACAGCCTTCAACCCTTGCTGGGCTTACTAGAGCGTGGCTAATATCGCCGCAGAATGACTGAATAACATACCGACTACGACATACCGATCGACTGGCTTGTGGGAGCCTCAACAAGTTATCGTTAATGTATAAAATAATTAAAAAGGAAAACTTTAACTCGTATTATTGTATGACTGGCCTATTAGATTGGTTGGTAGTGGCTCTGCCTTCTAATCTAGGGGTTGCGGGTTCGATTCCCGCGTTACACAAGTATTTATGCATTTAAAAAAATATGTTTACTTGTATTGAGTCTGGTCGTTTGTATGTAAAATAAGAATGTATTTAAAAAAATACATAAGTTAATTATATCCGTTATCTAGTACCCACGACACTAGATGGCGCTGTGTGCAATGTCCCGGAATATTTATTTATTTAGATTCCCACAAACAAACCACGTACTTCCCAAACTATTTTACTGTATCTCAAGAGCCGATGGCTTCTCCTCGCTGGTAAAAATAATTTAAAACATAACGTTTATTAAATAGAAGTATTAAAGACAATCGGTAAATGTAACAATCGCATCATACGTTATTTCTATTATTTTCTGATCACGAGAGTAGTAAATAAGTGCCCGTGCTGCTAATAAATATCATGCTGTCAACAAATATGACGCATTGTCGTAATTAGAGGTGTAATGCGCTCTCCGCCGCGGCGGGTCACGACGTACGACATAAAGCTTTGAGCTATTTTCCGCTAGCAAAGTATCGCATTTTGCTTTCTAGTTTTTACCTTTAGAAATGGAGTAAACTACGGCAACGATAATCCGACAGCGGTCTTTGACTGTGGCAGAGCCGCTCTCGGAACGGCCAATTACTAGCCAACAGATTTGCTCTTACATTTTCTGTTTGCTTGGTCGAGTCTCACGGCCGTCAACCGACCGGCACCCGGCCGTCATCCACCCGTCACTCGGGCGTCAACTAGCCGACAGTTTGGCGCGTGGTGCGGCGTCGGCCGTCTACCGCAACACAATATGTACCAGAGTAGCAGTTTTGGGGCTTGATTGTTCTCGCCGCAGATTGACGTGGTGACTGTGACGTTTTAGAATTGTTTATGTTGGGATTTACCGGCCTCATTATTTGTGATTTAAACTTGAACTATAATAATGAAGCATTTGTTTATTGAATCTCGTGTATGTAACCGTTCCAGCATACGTAAGATACAAATACAATTTACTTACCAAAGATCTTACGTTACAAAATATTTCAAATTCTCTGACTTCTTGGTAGCCGTTAGGCAGTGTAACTTAATGTCAATCTATACTAATATTATAAAGCTGAAGAGTTTGTTTGTTTGAACGCGCTAATCTCAGGAACTACTGGTGCGAATTAAAAAATTCTTTTTGTGTTTAATAGACCATTTATCGAGGAAGGCTATATGTTATATAACATCACGCTACAACTAATAGGAGCGAAGAAATAATGGAAAATGTGGAAATAACGGGGAAAATTATTCATGTTTGAAGGCTTCCGTTGCATGCGCTGAGAAAACGGTTCAAGATATCACAAAAATATGTATGAAAGAATTATTTCTCTTAAAATAATCTAACAAAATGTCTTCACCAATATAAGAATAAGAATAAAAGAATAAGAATAAAATAATTTTATTGTCACATGAAACATAAAATAGACACACAATAAAAACCAGAGTACAAATAAGGAGTTTCATGTCACAACCCGGCCCCAACTCAGCATATGCTGGATGCAAGCATCCAGCGCTGATCTTCCGTTGGGACCGGCGGGTGACGTCACGCACGTAGATATATCATAATTACACGTAATAACATAATACAGCTAAGTAGAAATACACATACATACAATATAATTAATACAGAAAAATATCACAAACAGATAGGCAATGAATTATAGTAGGTAACTAACTATATATTGAGTGCATTAACAAATAAACGTATCAAAACAATAGATTAAAATACGTTAACTAAAGAAAAAAAAACTAATACATTATTATATCTAACTAAACAATCTACAAACTAATTATCCAAGTAATAATAATAATTAACAACTTGAAATTTAGTTCCACAGAATACATTTTACAACTATTAAGTGCAGGATAGGTAGCCAACATGACAACACTCTCGCCATGGTACGAGCATATTGCAATATTATTCAGTAAAAACTATCATATATATAACTTAACCAAATAATAATTAACAAATTGTAAAACGACCTCCAAAGAAACACTAAATATTAAGTGCAGATTAGGTAACAAAAATACTGATGTACACACTCTAAATAATGTATATTATAAGTATAGTAGGTATAATACACGATATTATGTTCACCAAATAGACTAAAACTAATTACATATGTGCGCTCACGGGACGAGTCGTAAATAACATTTTATGTAGTGATACTGCGACGAGCCTCCGCACCAAATATCTTTATAAGATCTAGCTCAGATCGCACGTGCAGAGCAGGAGTCCCAGTGTCCCGGCGAACGAAAATAAGTCCTCGTCGGGTCCACGCGTATTTGTAGCCTTGAGATAGAGCCGCTTCGCGCGCTTTGAAAAATATATTTTTGTTGTATCTCGACAAGCGCTCGTGTACGTGGAACTTGACAGGCGGCGAGGCGAGGCCCATGCCATCCGTAGTCAGGCCGCGGCGAACGCGCGCAGCTTGTAGAAGCGAGTCGCGAACCTGCTGGCGGGATACTCTCAATATCAAAGGTCGCGGGCGCGGGCGCATTCCCGCCGCTGATGCTTCCTTCTCGTTCGCGGCGGCGGTGATAGATGGCGCGCGTTTAAAACCAGCTCTTTCCACAGAAATAATATCATGTTCCGCTAACGATACACCTAACTTAGAAGCAATCAATTTGACAAGCCGACCCACGTTCTCACCCTGCTCCTCCGGTACACCCGATATCTCGAGGTCATTTGCATATGACACCTGATCGCGATCATTTAGCTCCAATTTTAGATTATCGACTGTGGCACGCAGCTGATCTATGATTGTATTATCGCACTGCTCTGAAGTCGGCTTAGCCTCCAAAATCGACAACCTGGATTCTACTGCCTCCAAGCGGCTACCAAACGCAGCGAATTCAGCACGTAATGTTTGTGTTTCTGCTCGGTGCAGACGGACCTCCCGCAACACTTCTCTTATCTCCGCCGACACATCGGGGGCTCCAGGTGAATGGATAAAACCCGCCTCGTCCCCTTGCACTGGTTCCTCTGTGTTGTCCTTTCGCGGAGTGTGCACCTTGCACTCGGGGCACTGCCATGACGTTGAAATGTTAGCATCCTTGGATATGTTGACACAGACTCGGTGATAAACAGAGGCACATTTTGTACATTTGGCACTATCTACACTGCTGGTGAAGCGGCGATGGCAGGCTCTGCACTTAACACTCATTTTATCGATTGTAATTATGGCGCACTAAGTTCAGTCAGTGAAACGAGGATTGTTTACGTAGAAATGCGAATGGTATCTACCCTCATCTTGCTTTGGAAGTGAAAAAAATTACATTTTTTTTTTTTTTTTTGGACTACTACTAGAACCGTTTTATGGTAATAACTATTCCACGCGGACGAAGTCGCGGGCACCAGCTAGTATAATAATATGTCTAATTTATAAGTTTTTTTTAATAATTATCTAAACCGTCAGTTTGTTATATTACTGCCTGGCGTGAGGGAACTGTCGCCCGGGACACATGGAGGAAGTTGGTGGAGACCTTTGCCCAGACACAATATATTAGCAAAAAAAAACTATACCATCAAACGTTCTCGACAATTGCAATAATTTAAATTTTAACGACAGCTTTAGTTATATCTGTAACACGCAGAGTGATGAGTGAGTGACTAATTAACAATCGAAAATAAGAGCACATTATAAATAAATATTCCGGGACATTGCACACAGCGCTATCTAGCCCCACACTAAGCAAACGCTTGTGTCGTGGGTACTAGGTAACGGATATAATACATACAAATACTTGTGTCACGCGGGAATCGAACCAGCCACCCCTAGATTAGAAGGCAGAGCCACTACCAACTAAGCTATGTAACAGGCCAGTCATTATAACATTGGTGGTGGCTTGATCTACCTATTCTACCTACTGTCACTACCAGGTTGACGTGGATACGTATATTGTATTATACATACATATATACATACAGACAGACACCGGCGCCGTAATAGAATTCCAACAAGTTGGCCATGCTTACAGAGATGCGGAAACTGAGAAACACTTCACGGAACGGAACCCGCTCCGAATATGTTTATTGTTTTTTGTATGTATGCAAAATTGTGGATTTATATGTAGTGGTATGATAACTCTTAAGCGAGTGTGGCTCAGCGGTTCCAGTGTCTGCTTTTCATCCAGACGTACCCTGGTTCGAATCCGCCCTACACCAATGACTTGTATTTTTCAAGTTATGTGTAGATTTGCACTCGCTTAGCGGTGAAGGAAAACATCGTGAGGAAACCGACATGTTTGAGGACCACAATATCCGAGGACATGCGTCTTCCGTGGAAGGACCTGGGCGCCCACCACGATGTATCTGCCCAAGAAAACTCCCCTAACGAATTAATTCTGCGGGGGAGTCACGACCCTCAGTCATGAGGAAATACGACTCAAAGAAAGAGATGATAACTCTAATAGGGATTCAGTTGAACTCAAGTAGCAACACCGTCAACAATTCTGGATGTCAGTTAACAGCAGGAAACGCTTAAAACCCGGTTTACAAAAAAGAAAATAAAAGGTTCTATATAATTTAATTTATAAGTTTATATATATATATATATATATGTTTGTTACCGTATAACTTCATCATTCAAATCTGGTTTGGAATGTTTTTATATAAATTAAATACAACATTTCAGGAGTTAATTTATTAAGTGCTAAACCTGCACTATGGTTGATTACATTAAACTTTCCTCCTGAATCCTGCCGGTCGTGATTATTTTCGCTCATTTTCCAATAAAAGTTTACAATATTTCATGCCTGTAGTTCAGATAAAAAAAAATTCATCAAACATTTTATTAAAACGCGTTCTAATAAACACGCATGATGCAATGGGGTTTCGAATACAGTCGGAGTGGTAGATATGTAGTTTGGAAAACATTTCACCAACATTTTTTAAAGCAAAGAGTTGTTTACTAATTAATGTACAGCTATGAAAACATGGTGTCGCGAAGTCACAAAGCATTTCGCGAGCCTCCAGCCGACAAGAACCTCATTTCCATCTTCCATCCCTCTCTCTCAAACCAAAAAACCTGCTTTCTCCTTCCTTCACGAGTTTCAGCGACTTGACGAGATTGTGAATAGCGTCTTTAAGGTTTCATCGTAACGGAAACCCAATTAGGTGTGTTGCCAATTTTTTCGCAATGAATTGCGAATTTGCACGCTCCGAATATTTTGTACGCGAGAGAAATGGGGGCGCATTAAAGTTGTTACGCGGGCCTACATGCCTCACATACCGACCTCACGCAGAGCACAGAACATACTCGTTGTAGATATAGATATCTATCTTCTATCTTCTAAATATATAAAACTCAAAGGTGACTGACTGATTGACTGACTGATATAGTGATCTATCAACGCACAGCCCAAACCACTGGGCGGTTCGGGCTGAAATTTGGCATGTAGGTAGATGTTATGACGTAGGCATCTGCTAAGAAAGGATTTTTGGAAAAGCCGCTTTTAAAGGGGTGAAATAGGGGATGCACGTTTTACTTCTTAATGCGAGCGAAGCCGCGAGCATCCACTAGTACAACATAAATATAATAAAGCTGAAGAGGGTCGAAACTCTGAGCATTGAACAAATTTTAAAAATAAATGTTTGGATGTACATCAAATTGATAGCCGAACACGTTCCAACAATTTCTCGAAATTTTGTCTGTTTATCTGGTTATTTGTGTCTCTGTTTGTCTGTTTATTTAAACGCTCATCACGCAAAAAACGGTAGTAGTGGAAGAAAGTATTAGGTGTGTCATAGGCTACATTTTATCCTAAAATAATGCAAGCGATCCATTGCGATTCCCTTTGGATGCTTGGATGGTAATACGTTTTTTTCCCTGTTTTTTTTTTAAGTCCCGACTGTTGGTTAAGACAATATCAATCGTAAAGCCATATCATAGGACTAAAGCGCAGTTTAAAACTCTCGCCACCAGAATGGGCAACTCTCATGCGAACTAACTTATTTACCTCATTGCTGTACTTGCTCTAGAGAACTTCCCCAATAAATCAATTCTAGGTAAGAGTCATGACCCTTTGTAATGATAAATACGACTAAGAATAAGTAAACCATATATACATATAGTTATCGGGTAAGCACGCTCCAACTTAGGCCATCGCTTGCTATCAGGCAAACTATGGCCAAGTGCAAACCCGTTCAAATTTAAAAGAAAACACTTAACTGCAGGTCTTCCTTTACTCATTTATTTAGAGCCATGATTTTGTAGTTGGCTCATAACAGATTGGAAAAACTAAAATACCATAACACAGGATATACAATTATAATGCATATTTGTAAAACGTATAAGCTATCAACTGTTCGATAGCTTATAAGATACATTGAAATAACCTATGCTGACATTTCATTAAGTGTAAAGGCATCCCGCTGACGTTTTCAGAAAATGCAATAATTGTACGTGTAATGTTACAGCGTGCGCTGAACTTTTCAAATTAATTCCGTTGAAGCATCGCCGAGCCGCCAGCGTTGGCCAACAAACTCATGTCAGCGTTGGCTGTTTTCGCCAATATTGGCCAAACACGCGCCAACAGCGCCACTCACCGCGATATTCAGTCTCATAACCTCGCCGGAACAGGGAAAAAGCTGAATGCAAACTATTTCTCGCGAAAATGTTATTACAGGATATATAACATGAAAATATTTGGGTAGCGACGTGGCGGAGGTGTGCGTATATTGTCAAGATTCAATAACCGGTGTCGGGTCGGCACTGGGTCTGGGCAGGATATGTGCAGGGTCGGTGCCGGGTCTGTGCAGGGTCTGTGCTGGGTCTGTGCCGGGTCGGCGCCGGATGGTATCTGTTTGCCGGCCAGACGTGTCTCTACATTCTTGGGTCTTGTGTTGTTACGTTATTTCGAGGATGCGATGATTTTGGTACCGCTGGCTTTATATTTTATAAGACACTGGACGATTTATACTTACATATTATGGATCGATTTATCACCAGTTTTTCGTGAGTAAATTGAATCTTTGTAGATTTAAATAATTTTGTAGAGTGCCAAATAGTGCAGTGGTTACATAAATACACTATACAATTCCTTATTGTACCTGTTTTATTATGTCAATAAATATTTTGTATTTTTGTATTTTTGTAACATAGTAAAGTCAAAAATATTTACATTACAATGTTCAATATAATACTTTATGTACATACATACATCTTAATATTTAAAACTCAAAGGTGACTGACTGACTGATATAGTGATCTATCAACGTACAGCCCAGACCACAGGACGGATCGGGCTGAAATTTGGCATGCAGGTAGATGTTATGACGTAGGCATCCGCTAAGAAAGGATTATTGTCACACATTCTGTCTCCTTACGTCCTAGTCGATCTCTCCTTCTGTCATTTCCATCATCTTCCTCTACTCAGGCTAATATGTACTTTCATAAGTCGTTTGCAGTACATGCTGTAGCCTTATGGAATGCTTTGCCTCTTTCTATACGTAAGTCTAAATCCTTATTAATTTTTCAAAATCAAATTTTCCACCATTTTTTAACTTTGGCAAATCTGTAATTTATTATCCTGTATGTAAGTAGTGTATGTGTTATAATTACTTGATTGTATAGGTATTTGTTGTTGTAGTTAGGTTTTTTTTTGTATGTATTTATAAATTCCTTATATTTGTTTTAGTACACCTCTGACCCTTTTCTTCTCAGCTAATCGTGTCCATCCAAAGGTTGCCTGGAAGAAATCGCTTAAGGCGATAAGGCCGCCCATATGTACGTCATCATAAATTTATCCTTTCATGTATTTCTTTCATGTTGGTGTGCAATAAAGACATATTATTATTATTATTATTATTGGAAACGCCGCTCTTAATGGGGTGAAATAGGATATGCAAGTTTTACTTCTTAATGCGAGCGAAGTCGCGAGCACCACTAGTATTACATAAAACCAGACCATTCATACCATGATCTTCGCTGAGGCTTAGATCGATCGTTGCGCCAAATACTTAGATTTTCTATTAAAATAAATTCTCGACACAAGATTTCACACACACAAACTTTCTCCACCACTGACGTTCCGCAACACTGACATAAAATACTGCCTCTTCATCCGTTACGTTTCGTTTCACGGAATTAGAAGAGTATTCTGATACGTTCCTATTTTCCCTATTGCTCGTCCTCGCGGGTATTTGAATGGAAGTGATTCCGTATTATGTGGGACACTGCTGGCTTATGGCCTATCAATAAACGTCATGTTACTGAAACATGACCAAGATGAGTTTACTGGTAGAGTCCGGACAAGATAACTTTACGCGCGTCTGAGATGAGAACTACAAAAAATCTTCATTTCATTTATTCATCAATCTATACTAATATTATAAAGCTGAAGAGTTTGTTTGTTTGTGAGTTTGTTTGAACGCGCTAATGTAAGGAACTACTGGTGCGAATTGAAAAATTATTTTTGTGTTGAGTAGGCCATTTATCGAGGAAGGCTTTAGGCTATATAACATCACGCTGCATCTAATAGGAGCGAAAAAACACTGGAAAATGTTAAAAAAACGGGGAAAATTATTCATCTTTGAGGGCTTCCATTGCGTTCGCTGCGACAACGGTTCAAAATTCAAAGAATTAATGCCCAAAATAACTATTCCACGCGGACAAAGTCGCAGGCACAGCTAGTAAATAAAAGTACACTTATGAGTGATTCAGTACATAATTATTTTGTATTAGCTTTCAATTTTTATAGTTCTGATTCACATAGGTATTGTGATCTTGAAGGTATTTCTAGTACAAGTGCTGCCATTTTTCTAGCGCAAAGTTATTTTGTGTGGACTCTAACACACTACTCTTACCTGTGAACTTTCTGATGAACTCGATGGCGCAATGGGATACCTAAACCTTTGTGAAACTAATGGTAATTTGGAATAAAATAACAGAGTTCATTTGTTTTTTTTTTTCACATATATCATTAACTACTAAACTCTTTTAAATGAGCCTTATAGTGTGTTCTTAGTTATCACATTTGACTGTATTCAGTAACATGAAGAATCACATATTCACATGATAATACTAAGAATTTCACCTTTATTTAATTTTCGAAGAATAAAGACAGAATTATGCGAAATTTGTCATGTGTATTAGGAATATATCAATTACATTCTCAGATTTTATCTATTTCTAGCAATATCACACAAATACATATCAAATTTATAAATGCCAGTAAAGTTATTTCAGTTTTAAAGAATTTGATTAAAAATAAAACAAAGCATTAATTTAAGTCGCAAATAGTACAGTATACCATACAATACAACAAGCCTACTTAACTTCCATAAGTAGACCAGCACATAAAATCATCCCCGTCACAGGTCAGCTCAAGGGGGTGCGGGCGGGGTATTATTAGCTTCGCAGCGAATGATGAAATTCCAGCCCGCTCAAATGAATTGTTCAGCAAACGCGCCAATGGAGGCTCGCGCCACCGCTACTCAATATAGCATGGACTATATAAAATTGTTTTCAGACTAGACTGAGGCAGACTAGATGAAATTGTAAAATGCAAATGAGTTCTTATTAATGAATAATACATACAAGTAAAGATTGCAGTAGGTATATATATATGTAGGTAATGTAATGTTATGTTAATTGACATTACTATATTAACATATATGGTTCTATGAAATTGAAAGTGTAAAAGTTTTAAAAGAAATCATGTAAACTGAAAGTATTTCATTGTTATTACATCAATTCTGTCCCGTGCAAATTTAAAATTTACAATGGTTAAATTGGTTAAGTGTGTATGTAAATATCATAATAGTAGTTTTAAATACTAGATATACCTAAGAAGTGTGAAAGCAAAAACCTATGTGATAGAAATAAAGGCATTTGTATTGTATTGTATTGTATGTATATAAAATTGTTAGCTGCTTCGTGTACCAGAGGATTGGAGGTCTCAAAGATTGATTCATCACAAATTTAAAAAAACTATGAACATAAAATTGTTAACTCCATTGTAAAAATTGATGTAAAAGATGCCTGGGAAGGCTACTGGTTTATCACAAACACAAATTGCTTATGGATCTAGCGTGACGCGTCAAAAATTCGATCAGGTCCAGTAACATCATAATCTATGTGTAAGTTCTTATGAATGTTTTCTTTATGAACGTTGTTTTTGTCTTACCTTAATAACCGTTTCCTTAATTTATTTGATATTAATGAATTGTCTGTTTATGGCCTTTACCTAACGGCGGTAAGAAAACTCAACAGCTCGTTGGTCACAATCATACTGACTTAGTTACTTGCGCATTCGGCAAAATTATCTCATAATGGATAGCCAAGGAGAAGAAATTAGAAGAAACAAAATAAATAAGAGAATACGTTCTTTAAGGCTATATACTATATGGCAGAGATCGCTCTCTTCATACAAACCTATATAATTAACATAACACACAGCTCCATTTTTCTAATTATTTTAACAGTTTCACTGAATTCCGATCACGTATTATAAAATGCAATCAAATCAAACGCTAAAATCGACCAATTATTATCCAATATTAGTCAGTTACCGAACAATTTTATAAATTTGAACAATTAAAGTACACTCAAGATAGATGGCTCTCTATTTCGAATATTTGAAAAATCCAATAACAGAGCTAAATCTCTTAAATATTCAGACGCTCGCCTTTAAAAAATATTAAAGCTTTTAAAAGTAATTAAATAACGGCGGGAATTTAATTGCTATTTCGGTGTCGTCAACGCTCGTAATAGAAGGATAACTGAACAAATGAAACGTAGACCCAATCCCTGTGACAGCGCGGGGCTTTGGGATTTATTTTAAATATATAATAGAAATATATGTACATATGAATATTTTATTGAATACATAACGTACATAAGAGAAACAAGAAAACATGAAGACTCAAACCATACCGATCAGAAAGATTCTTCACAAAATCAATTGAATAAAATTACAAAAAGATTTTAAAATAAATAAATATTTTATTATATGTCAAATCAAACTACATGTCAAATTAACTAAATAATAAGCAAATGTGCCCATCAAGATAGCTGCGTTTCCGCGCTGGATTTTAAAAATATATTTTGCAAATAAAAACAAAATAAGAAATAATTTTTAAATAGTTTTGAACGTGGTTACACTATCGTTTAAGTTATTTTTTCATAGTCATACTATTTTCCTGTTATGGCGTAGTGTATAGTACGTAATAGTCAGTTGTAGTATTTGTAACGTGACCACACGCTCTTTGGCATGTTAACACCAAGGACATCGCACCCAACAGACAACTAATTAAAATTAAAAAAAAATCTAAATCATGATGCCAAGATGTTTATGAAGCCGCCCTAAGGGCCTCTAACATGGCCTAACGACTACCGTACAAGTCATGTCATACAGCATAATTATTCTGGACGAGAAAAGGCCGTCAATGATTCTCTAGCAATTCATAGTAAGTATACCAAAAATTAATATAGGTAAATTTGATGGAAGCATAATTTCAAATTTGTGCTCATTTATTGGTATACTATAAAGTTCTAGAAAATAATTGATCTTTCAACAACGTAAGGCCTATCAAAAGCTATATTGTTCTAGATTAGGACCTTTACAACTTGTAGTTAAGTGCAAGCAATATACTGACGCTGCTGTAATCATTTTACGTCCGGATTGGATATAATGTTCCGAACTATTAATTTTACGAATCTATCGCCGGGTTAAGGGATCGCTTTTACTACCGTCTGACGCCGAAAACTTACATAAATCAATGTATCTACAAACACGTATAAGTATGTTCAAAGTATAAGTATGTATTTACAAAAGAAAAGTATATAATGTATTATATCCGTTATCTAGTACCCATGATACAAGCGTAAGCTTAGTATGGGGCTAGATGGCGCTGTGTGATATGTCCTGAATTATTAATAATTTATTTTTATTATCAACTATAACTAAGCCTTGTCAACCGAACTCATGACTTATAATGTTTCGTGGATTTCCTCCTACTTACAACCAAATATCTATTTTAGTTATCACCAACTAGAAAAAGGAGATTTCAATCGATCTTTTGACTTATTGTGAATAGTTTACACAAACAAGTTAGCGGTAACTATAATACATATGTATGTGGTTACTCCCTTTTTTTACAAGAGATAGGCTCACGCTTCACTACAACTTGCCTGATGTTAAGCAACGTTATACGTTCTTGCACGCATACCTAAAAGAAACCGGTTCCTTATAGTACGAGAATTGAATAAAAGTCTAGCAAGGCGGATTTATTAAGCCACGCCATGCCATGCCTCACGCCAAATGACACCACATGCAAAGCCATGCGTCTTTTACTATATCGGTGACGCACAGTATCGTGACGTCACTGATTTATTTCGCCGATTCGCATAATAACCTTTTATTTCATCTTCGAGAAAAAATAATAAAAGTCGTCGATTCGCGGATTTATTATATGGCAACGAGGATTTATGTCGCTAGTCAGGGCGGGAGGGATAAGTGACGTCAGAGCTCCGTAACTCTTTATAACTATAACTACACTGCCTATATAGATGTTTGGATTGAGCTGCAAGTCACCTCATGAGCATGGCCTAAATGCCAGTCACATGTCAAGTTGTGCAGTGGTCTTCACTGCTTGAAGGTAGCGAGTGGTATGATCCCACAGGCCGGCAGGGGTGCGGGGGGTGCGGGCGGTGCGCGGCGGCGCGGTTGCGTCAGTCACCAGCGAACCACGGCACGCGTCACGTCTCTTTTGCCACGACCAGCGATTATACTTCGCAACGCGCTATGTGCAGCTCTCTCACATCGAACCGGACTCTTTGCACATGGTTTCGTGTTTATTGAAGCTTTGCGTGACAAACGATAACTAATATGATGTAAAGAAAACTTTACACAGACTTTTTAAGAGTGAGAAGTGTTAGATTTAAGATTCATGTTGCCCTGAAGAAACAATAACTGTGTATTGTGTTATATCTCGTGGATGCTGAAGACCAGGATCTTCGCGGCTGCTCTTATGTTGAACGGTTTGTCAATTTACTATTCAATCAATCATAAAAATAATTGTGGTATACAAGAGATTGTTATCTTGAGATCGGCAGTGGATTAAAACTAATGACTATTTGATGTTTTTGGTGTAGAGACCTACTTAATGTTAACCGTATAAATTACTTAGTGTAAACCTACGCAACAGTTATGTATAAGTAATTCAGTAATAATAATATTAATTTTATTTCATAAATAGTTACAATGCGTAAATCTCGTAGCACTGCTACAACCGATTTGCTACAAACCAATGCTACGAGCTACGACTAATACTCATAAAACTCAAGCTTGTGCGTTAATACAGGGATTAATCTATCTCCGTGCCATATTTTATCCATATCGGTTCATACGCACTCTTGTATTTAATTTCACATTTATATTTTAGAGTGATACAGTGTGATCACTATTGATACCTTATCTCTCGAATATTTAAGAATCATTCACAAAATGTTCTCAATTTCGTCTTAAAATGTATACAAGGCATATAACGTTTTGTATAAATAATCAATATTTATGCCTAAACTCTTGATTAACATTGTAGGTATAAGTATTTTAAGTTATTAACAAATCTGGTTTAAAACTTTGCTTAAAATTGATTTGATAATTCATTTGATTAACCTACTTCATTACTTAGATTAGACACTTGCAAATAGGTACTGATTTTGTAAAAAAACTAAGCCTATTTTTTTTTCTTTTAATTGAAGTATCTCAAAAATATTAAAACTACATATTATGTTTATCTCTTACATATATTCATGAACGAACACACATACATAATTATAATGTATCTACTTGCACACGTATTTCGAAGGATAGATTATATTACGCATATAGTGTTATAATTATCCTTCTTTTTAGAAGTCGGTTATTACGTAAGAACTCATTTCAAAATTATGATAGAACTAGTGGCTACCTGTGGCTTTTCTGGTCTTGTATAATGTATAAATCTTGTAAAAAATAAAATAAACCAACGCGCACGGCGCGATCTTGGCAACTCCCCCGGTTCTTGCAATTCACAACTACCATCAATTGCATCAAATACTACTACTATTAAAACCCAACAGGCGTTTCTTTGACTCGAAATCGAAAAAAATGTGATGAATCACAAAAGTGATGGTCAATATAATTGTAACTGTATATTTTTATCAATTGATCCCAAGCAATCGCGCTTTTGATCATGCGTGATTATGCTCCCAGATTTCCAAATTAGTTCGTTTATAAAACCTATGTGATGGTTTAAACATTAGAAAACGAAATTAACTAACATGTTATTTCTTATCAAGGAGATATCTTACTTTTTCCATGTTATAATGATATCAGGTAAAAGTAAGATATCTCCTTGGAAATCCTTCGCATTGAATTCGCGATTAAATGCAGTTTAGTTTTATCATAATACAAAGCAGAGATTTTAATAATTTTAGCGTTTATTATTATATCACCCCGTAATGAAGCAATATATCACTGTAATTTTTAACATTGAGGTACTAATAATCGATTCCAAAAGTAGCATAGGCTACTTTTATCCCTCAGCAAACCGAGCAAAACCACAGACATCCACTACTAACTAACATTAGCAAGCTGAAAAAATCCTGTCTCAGCTCCATATAAATCCAGTCGGTTCAACTTGTGTCATACTTAATGCCCCGCCCTTGGCGCGCCCTCGGCACATCAATCAGCGGCAACATCAATCACACCAATACCTGTACTCATGTTCCCTGAGCAGTTTTACGTTATATTTAAAAATGTCTAGAGAGATTAGTGATAGGCTAGGTTAACTATACATTATATCTATACAAGTGGACGTTCGCTCGCATTATTTTGAGATAAAAACAAGAATATGGCACTTCTAAAACCTCATGATATCTACATATCAAAAATTATGATGATCCAATCAGCCGTTCTTGCGTGATGAGCGTTTATATAAACAGACAAAAATTCTAAAAACTGCTAAATGTGTTCTGTTACACTATACCTATATATTTAAAGTATACCCAAAAGTTTTTTTTTTTCTGATACCTTTTAAGTTCACATTTTTTACTCTCTTCAGTTTTATTATATCTATACTTCTATACTAATAGTATAAAGCTGAAGAGTTTGTTTGTTTGTTTGTTTGTTTGAACGCGTTAATCTCAGGAACTACTGATGCGAATTGAAAAATTATTTTTGTGTTGTATAGACCATTTATCGAGGAAGGCTTTAGGCTATATAACATTACGCTGCACTAATATGAGCGAAGAAACAATGGAAAATGTGAAAAAAACGGGGAAAATTATTTATTCTTGCGGGCTTCCGTTGCGTGCGCTGCGAAAACTGTTCAAGATATCAAAAAAAATGTGTATGAAAGAATTATTTCTCTTGAAATGATCTAACAAAATTTTCGCAACAGTATATGTCTATCTGTTAAGGTTAACTCACTAGAACCCTTTTAAGGTAATAACTATTCCACGCGGACGAAGTCGCGCGCACCAGCTAGTGTATAGTTATAGGGTAAGCGGTAACTTACGCATTAACTTTTAAATTAGGTAGTATTAAGATCTTAGAAGTGATAATGCGAATGAAATAATGCGAGCGAAGCCGCGGGCGTCCACTAGTAGATAAATATGCGCTTATAAGACTCATGAATAAGCATTTTTACATATTTTAAATGTCGTCCTTCAGAGTGTAAGGATCTAGGTTTTGCAGAACTAGGCCAAATATATAATACGCCTTAGTAAGTACATACCTACGCGTATAATATTAATCTCTGCCTACATGTCTCCCCTATATAATTATATCGTCGTTAATTATTGATCTGAGTCTTATTTAAAATACAATATCGGTACATGTATTATTATGTATAATAGATATTTGGATGTATATTAGGGCCTGGATGAAAGTGCTAATTCTAATTCTAAGGTGGGGGCGATGAGTCCTGCACGGACATCCCACTTGGGGCGTTTTGTGCATTTCCCCCATTTCTGCCTAACCCAGCCAGCCAAGCGCCTTGAAATATCGGAGCACAGCCTTGGGTTGCTGGCATACTAGTTCCACTCCTACTCCTGTCACAGCAGGAGTTGTGGTATAAGAAGTGGAACTGCTTGCACCGTCAAGTGATGTTTCTGTTCAGTGGATGAAAATGCTATTTTACATCTCTCATGTTCGGTAAGTAGGTCCTTATTACCCCCAAATGGGGCTTGTAAGTAACCAATTAGCGCTCTAGGGTAATAATGTAGCTAGAAAAGCCCTAGAGCGGTAAGTAATTAAAAAAAACTTTTCACTCTTTCAAAAAGTTCAAGTAGGTAGTAGACAAAGGAGGTCGCTTCGCTATTCAAACTCAAACTCAAACTTCTTCGTATGAGTATAATCAATTTTAAATATCGAACGGCGATGCTCCATTTCGTTTCTGACAAAAAAAGATGAAAAAAGGCGGGAATAGAAAACTTTCATTTTAAACGTTGTTTGTTTTGGGATTTTTTTATAAATACGTGTCGTGCTAATTAGGAAAAAAACATGAGTTCTGCAAGTGATGACGATATATTATGTAAGCTGCACTCCTGATTCAATGAAAATGGAAGCTGAAGTAGCAATTAACAATATTTTGCTTGAAAGTTCTAAAGAGAGATATTTGAAAACTTACGACGAGTTCATGAATTGGCGAAAAGAAAAACAAGTACCTAGGGAAGTTCTGATTTTGTCCGTGACCAGCAAATATCACAATCTCAAACTTTTAACATACCCATAAAACACCTGTCCCTAAAATTTGAAAATTGTTCTCATTTCGCTATAAATTTTAACCATTAAAATGTTTTATTCGTGTAATACGGGTTTTTTCTACTTACCTCACAATCGAGATGTAAAGCGATTAACTATCTCGGGCTGCAATTGATGCCTTACAGCCCTCGGCTACTAATCTACTATTAATGTAGTACTTTTTGAAAAACCTTTTATTAATTAACAACCATACTTCGACGTACCATTTATGCTGCCGTATTGGTTTGAATAAAAAATTAAGAATATAAAATTCATCTAGTCGTTTATAACAAGACACCAATTAATAAATTAAAATCGCATATAAATTATCAGTTATGAGAAATCCAATCAGTGTTTTCCAAGTAAATTATTTGAGTGAGAGTTTGAACTCATTATGTACACGAGATACATACCTACTTATGTAGACTTTACCTCTTTGTTTACGTCGCATCTTGTTTGTTTATTTACCTGCCTTCTTGTACGTGCGTGACGTCACAGCCAGCCCCAACGGAAGACCAGCGCTGGTTGCTTCCACACAACCAGCATTATGCTGAGTTGGGACTGTGTTGTGGCAGATTTTATGTTTGTTTATTTATTTACTATTGTATGATTTTCTTTTAAATCTGCCACAATAATAATGATTACTTCCTTTCTTTCTAATACTTTATATCGACTCTATAAAAATGAAGGAATCGTTTTAACTTATTTTTTGTTAAGTAGTTGAATATAGTTATATATTTAGGTATCTAAAGACATGTGCTAAAGTATATAGGTATATGTTTGTATGGATGTATGTTTTTTGTGCGCAGTTTAACAATACGTGTTTGTTAGCATAATAAGGCTAACAAACACGTATTGTTAGTGTAAGTTTTTTTCGGAATTCACGAATGTCTCATAAAAAGTACCTAATCATCTATCTTAGCTTCATAATTATAATTTAGAAACCACCTAGTGATTAGCAAATCGTGTTTTCCATAGCGTATTATCTCATAATACAGACAGAAAGCGAGAATGCTCACCCCCTTAGACAAGAGAGAGCGTACTGACGCATACTCGTACTTATGGAGTAGAAGGAGCAATGTACGGGAGTGACGTAAGAGTTCCCCCTGCGGAGCGCATCGTGATGTCAATCCCATGCATCTTTCTATTCACATTTCACAGGTCTTTCTATTCCATAA
This sequence comes from Macaria notata, assembly GCA_927399415.1. Classification (NCBI taxonomy): domain Eukaryota; kingdom Metazoa; phylum Arthropoda; class Insecta; order Lepidoptera; family Geometridae; genus Macaria; species Macaria notata. Next base: position 2,797,531 of record OV656744.1, read on the forward strand.
TTTTGCGTCAGTACGCTCCCTTAAATACGCGTCTTGTCTAAGGGTTCCACTTGTATGGCCATCCCAATATTCAAATAAGATACGTGTGTAAGTAAATAAAGAAAGGTAATAATACACATTATGATGATGTTGAAAGTCCCTTTGGAAGTCGTCAGAAAAAGTATGCGATACCCACTCAGTCTTGTGGCCCAATAACACTAAGCCTGTAAGTGGATCTTTAAGCCTCCAACAATACAGTTTGCCTTTCGTTGTAGTCCCGCGTCGCTTCACTTTGGTTGGAAGGAAAAAACACACGTAAATTCCCATAGCGTTGATTTGATTCAATAACTCGTGGTTAATATTGTAGTGATTTTTATAACGAAATAAGCATTCATTTAACTACAGCCTGCCTGATGTTAAGCACCACTGAAGTCTAAGATGTAGAACGCTTGCCTAGGAGACACCAATTTACTCTAGATTTGAAAACCCCTGAGTTATAATTTTGTTACATGAGATAGGCTCACGCTTGACTACAATTTGCCTGAAGTTTAGCAATGTTATAATGTACGATCTAGCACGCTTGCCTAGAAGAAACCTGTTTACTCTTTACTTGAAGACCGACAAATTGTAGTTCAAGAGGAATAGAGATTCAGGCAAGGAAACAGTTTTTTTCAATTTTCTGGAAAAAGGGCTCCAGGTAGAGAGTTTCATAGCCTCGGTGGCTTTACTGTGTAGGTAGAAGCAAAGCGCTTCGTGCGAGTCTTTGGAACTCCCACCATTGAAATTGGGAAGTCTTCCATTGTAGGCAAGGTTGTTTAAAAATATGTTTTCTGTTATTAGATCAGTATATACATACATACATAATGTGATATTATGAGTTAATTTATTGAGTGCTAAACTTGCACTATGGTTGATTAAATTAAACTTTTATTGGAAAATGAGCGGAAATAATCACGACCGGCAGGATTCGAACCTGCGTATTTTCGATCACCGTCCGGAACGCCTTAACCATTAGGCTACGGTCTACTAACTGCCAGGCATATGTGATATTATCACAATTGGATATACTCGTAATGTACATAGGTAATATGATCAATTTACGCTTCAAACACGTGTAGCAAAATTCGCATGTATTAATGTTTGTCCACGGATATCTCGGAAACTACCTATAAATGATATCTTAATGCTAATTTTCATTAGGTTTAGGTTTAAAGAACTTTATTTCACACTAAGATAGGTACATTTATCACTTACGCGTGAAACATAATTTAAATTATACACATATATTACGTTCGTCGTCAAGTAAAAAATTTTTTGTGTCTACCCTACAGTCAAGTATGACGCTGTCCGTCCACCGCATTCATAGCAGTGAGGTGTCCGTTAAAACGTGTTGTAATTTATTACAGATTACATTTGTATTAAGGGAATAGTGCCTGTTAAACCAACATTGGTTCAGCTAAATATAACATCTCTCTTAAATATATGTAAGTCGCAAGGTTATTCAAATTGCTATTTTTTTTCCAATTTACCGCCTCTTGTCGAAGTAATATTCCAAAATATTGAGCTCAACGATGATTTTGTAGTATTTTTTCTTAAAAACTGTTTAATCTGTTTGACTGGCCTGTTAGCGTTGCCTGCTGTTGGCTTTGCCTTCAGATCTAGTGTAGCGGATAACTTGAAAAAATCCATAATTATTTGTGTTGAGTCTGGTCGTTTCTATGTTTTATAAGAATGTATTTACAAAAGAAAAATATGTAAGTATTATATCCGTTATCTAGTACCCACGAGACAATCGTTTGCTTAGTGGTCTATATGACGCTGTGTGCAATGGCCCGGAATATTTAAATTTATATTATTTATTTTAAATATTCAGCTCAATGATGATTATGTAGTACATACCTACTTTTACTTTTAAATCTCAGTGCTGTTCCTTATGTGTAACTGAACGGTTTTCATTCACGTGTAAATTTGCGTATACCTATTGATAAAATGTCTCACGAAAATTTTAGTGTTAAAATCACGAAATAGAAAAACAATGGAAGTGCACTTATAACTACTTAGTACGGGTACCGGTGTCGCCAAACTCACACAAAAGTAAAACAAAATGAACATCTCCATTTAATAAATTATTCGTCCTGCTTTCATTTTGACACGTTATAATTTGCACAACAAGGCATGAATTATTTTTAAACATTTTTTTTGAGCTAGTGTTGAACGTCTTTCTAGCTCACGTAGCACGACTAATCATGGCCGCCGCGAATGTTGCGATATTCTGCTTAATTGTGGCACAGGCAGGAGATTCGACTTCCATTGTTTTTCTCTGTTCTGTGGTTAAAATAGTGTTGTTTCTTGTTCCAGATGTGAGGTCCCGGTAGCCGATGGCGGGCGGTCGGGCGGCGCTGCTGCTGCTGTGGCTGTGGCGCGCGGCGGGGGCGCCCAGCACCACCGAGCGGGCCGAGCTCGACCCCTCCGAGCTGGAGGAGCCCGCCTGGCGCGACCTCTGGTGGGGGCAGCTGGATGCTCTGCACCGGGAACCTACCATCAATAACACGCAGGAAGATGTGTTGGCTCAACTAGGGTCTTTGGCCTATCTGCACTGTCCAGTACGGAATCTTGGCGAGCGCGGGGTGAGTCTTACTCATACCAAGTATTACTACTACCCCTCTGGTGGGGGCAGCTGGATGCTCTGCATCGGGAACCATTCCACTAGATGTATACTTTCAAAGTATATATATACCTACTTATGTACTATCACAGCTGGGGTCTTTGGCATATTTACATTGTCCTGTGAGAAACCTAAGCGAGCGAGGAGTCAGTATTTCGGTCCTCCATATTATTACTTTAGCTATCACTATGATCAAGTTCAAGCCTGGGGTACCTGTGCCTGTTGCATCTACACAATTATTTATTAGGTATTTATTTTTCTATCTATTTTACAACTAATGTTTGATGGCGGTAACAGACCCATTAATTAAAAATGATTGAACCTTATGAAAGCGCCCAATCAATACGAGCCTGCAATAAAACTAGGAACTAAGAAAAAATAAGAGATTTTTTCATCTGCAGGTGTCATGGGTGCGGCGCCGCGACTGGCACATCATCAGCTCGGGTGTACTCATGTACACCAACGACGAGCGCTTCCAGGTGAGAATCCTATTCAAGTGTTTTGTTAAGAGCGCCACAGTTGCTTAGTAATCGTAAAATCATGAGAGTTCCTTTTGCCAGCCCGTTGCACCATTTGAACCACTATCGTAACTTTTCCTACAGATGAGAACCACATAACTTTTCTGTCTCTTCTCACACGCTATATGTTTCCAGGTGCTGCACAGTGAGGGCTCGGACGACTGGATCTTGCAGATCAAATATGTACAGAAGAGAGATAACGGCACCTACGAGTGTCAGGTAATGTATAAAATGAACGGATAAACCGATGTTTAATCGGTGAGGAAATTATACGACGGCTTCCGTGAAAAACATGCCAATCCAGAGATCATATTCTATGTAATTATTTTGTGACACGTGTAGATTTTTAATTATTCGAACCTCTGTCATGAGGAAATACGACTCAAGAGAGATATTTTTTTATTTGACTTGCGTGCTATTTTCTTTGTAATTGAGTAAGGTCATTGACATAAGATCAAGTTCTAAGACAATACAAAAACTAAGTTGAATTTGACCTCGAGTAATTAGGACTGGTCAGGCTCGAACCTGCATCATTTTGGTACTTAACTTAATGAATCTGATTGTATACATCCAGGTGTCCACGGGGTCAGGTGTGCTGTCGCGGCAGGTGCACCTGCATATAGCGGTTCCAGAAGCCTTTATCCTCGGGGCTGACGAGCACCACGTGGATGCTGGCTCCACTCTCAACCTGGTCTGCATCATAGAGAAGGTACGCTAAGATTAGGTATAGGTACTGAGCAATCCATACAGTATGCGGAGATACCGTGTTTTTAGCCAAAAAGCTTTTTCTGGAAAAATTCTGGCCGGGACCCCCAAAGTTAGTCCTTGTCTAAATTTCTTCCTAGTTGCTATGGTTTGTTATAATATAATCCTTGCTGCTTCGATGAGTTTAGTTTTTGCCCAAGATTTGCAGATTTATATGTACCTACATATTACCCACGATACAAGCGTAAGCTTAGTATGGGGCCAAATGGCGCTGTGTGATTTGACCGGAAATATTTATTTCTTATTTAATTTCCCGATTTATAATTGAGAGAGGATCTTACTTATTCCAGAGTCCAGTACCACCCCAGTACGTGTTCTGGTACCACAACGCGCGCATGATCAACTACGACGCGTCCCGCGGCGTGACCGTGCACACGGAGCCAGGGCCCAAGACGCAGTCAGCACTGGCCATCCGCAGCGCCGCGCCCCACCACTCCGGGAACTACACGTGCCGCGCCGCCAACACTGAGCCGGCGCATATTTATGTCTACGTGTCCGAGGGCAGTAAGTATCGCCATAATAAAAAAATATTGCATGCGGTACATTATCTTTATAGAGACAGTCAAATATGACATTAAAAGACAAATAATTGGAGCAGAAAGTCGGGCAGTAATGAAGGTCAGTGGGTATAAAGCTGAACACGCAGTTGTGCCACTAACAAATGACAATCGGGCGTCGACAAGCCGGGAATATTTACACCAGTACCACTCCACTTCTTGCTCACGTATGTATATGACCGCCCGGCGCTTCTGTACATTCTTATTTCAATGTCAGCATGAAGTAAATATAATGTAATATCGCCACTAAACAGAGAATCTGTGTAGCCTGTATGTATTTCTCGCAACGCAATCCGCTGCTTATAATCCACCGCTGACCGTATGCTTACCCGCAGGTGACAAGATGGCGGCGACGCTGAGCCGCAGCGCCAGCGGCCCGCCTCCCGCGCCCCGCACCGCACCGCTAGCAGCAGCTGCGCTGTTGCTCGCTCGCCGGTCAGCGCTGACCGCGGCCGCGCTGACTCCGCTCCTCCTACTATGCTCGCTCTCGTGAGCTAGCAGTTTATAACTCTCTAGAGAGCTGTCGTGGACATTCAGTGCTGAACACATAGCGAACTATGCAATAAGCTCGAATAGATGATGCTCATCATGTAAATAAATAACGTACTTTTAAATGGTATAGATAATTCAATACTTAAAACTTGTAACTTAACTTCCGTTCTGTGCTATTACTTTTGTTCAATTTATTACTGGTCATAATGATTTATTGATTGTATTTATTTCTTGAAATGAAACGTTGGTCAACTTTAGTTGTTCTAAAATATCGATCTATAATACGACTGTGGAACTGCTTTTAATTACGAAATTTATTTTATTACCATTGAACAAAAAAAAATACATACCAAATATTCCGCCAAAATTGGAACATTTATGGCTATGTGTGGTAAATTATCTATTATAATTCAAAACAACTACATCACATGATCCTTACAATAAATTAAGATATTACTATTTATCCATAAAATGGATTGTACATAAAAACTTTTACATAATTCAGAGTACTACATAATACATAATATTGTTAAGTACGAATACAGTCATAATTGTGGCTATCTAAAAATGTTTAGGTATCTAATATATTGGTGATTAGATAATTTTTTTTCTTTCATAACAAGTAATGAAAGAATTTTAATCAACATTTTGTTTATCTTCTTTACATGAGCTCCAAAATACATATATATTACTTATATGAATATGTTTTGACCTCATTTATTTTAAAAACAAACAACTTAGGTATAAATTATCATAAAGAAATAAATGAATGCTCTGTAATAATTGATATCCAAAATGGTAATAAAATGAAACTAAACTCTTCTGTTGTGTTCTCTAATATTTCACAATGACTTCCAAGAAACTATTGATAAATAAATCTTTTGAACAGACATATTTGCAGTTTCCTTTTAAAACCCAAACTTTTAGGCGAAATACAATACAGAGATGTGCAAAAAAATATAGAATTTGGCTTTGACATAAACACACCTTTTACTTAACTAGGTACTTCATCTCAAATAAGTTTTATAAGTTAATTTCATAATTCAAATATTCCTTCGAAGTTCAAAAGTTTTGAAGAGACCATAGCTTCCTGGTCTGGTCTGGTCTGCGAAAAGTTCCTTTTTTAGCCACAGTGCGCGCTGCGATCGCTTCAAAGCCCTTCTATCTATTCACACCTAAAAACCTCTTAGTATTTTACTACTTTCAGAAATAAAATTAGTCTGAGAACAGTACAATACTTTATCATAGTTTATGACAACAAAACAGATGGCGCTAGCTGTATACAGCATTTCAAGTTAAATTAGAATCAGTCTAATTAAAATTGTTCTTAAGGTGATATGACATGCCGAACATGACCGGCCACAATAAATATCTCCTACATAAGTATTCCTATTTACGCTTAAAAAGTAAACTATTTTTGTATTCGGGTAAATACAGCTAGCGCCATCTATAATATTGTGTCGTTACTTTGAAGAAGTCTTTATAAGCAAGTGCTCGGAATGGTAAAATATTTAAGGAACTTGTCGAAATCATGCTCAAGTGAATCGTTTAAAACCCTTTAATAAACATTTGTTTTTAGACCCCGAATTTACCAAATAAATATTTATGACATTTTACATATTTTTTATTAATTTCCAATAACATGAAGAACTATAATTGGGTAAAAATAATATTCATTACAACTAACATACAATCAGAAACACTTTTATATCATTTTGAGACATACAAATCATATCATAGTATAGCTAGAATTTCCTGAATAATCTACCCTGATGATGAAATCATTTTAATGTTAACAAATAAAGCGTAAAATTATGTTGCATGACCCTAAAAAATATATTCATTAGTTTAATTTGAGAGCAGAGCATTTTCTTATCGCATTTCTTTTCCTATGAAAAAAAAAGAAAGTTTTAACACACACAGATATTTCGTAAGTTGTTTCTTATTATAAAATGTTTGTTAGGAATTCGATATTATTGTATGACTATTAAACTAACCAACTAACGGACTTTATTTACGTTCTCTCTCTTTGAGTCGTATTTCCTCATGACTGAGGGTCGTGACTCCCCCGCAGAATTAATTCGTTAGGGGAGTTTTCTTGGGCAGATACATCGTGGTGGGCGCCCAGGTCCTTCCACGGAAGACGCATGTCCTCGGATATTGTGGTCCTCAAACATGTCGGTTTCCTCACGATGTTTTCCTTCACCGCTAAGCGAGTGCAAATCTACACATAACTTGAAAAATACAAGTCATTGGTGTAGGGCGGATTCGAACCAGGGTACGTCTGGATGAAAAGCAGACACTGGAACCGCTGAGCCACACTCGCTTATTTACGTTAAAATACACATTACATTTTATTATATCTTTTTTTACACTTTACAGTAACACATTTGACAATCAGCGGGGTGATTTACAACTCCGGATAGTTTTCACTCAAAAAACAAAACGCCAATGAAAAAACATCTCAAAAAATTCTGACAGGTTGCATAAACATATAGGCTAAACGACAATCGTCATTGGTGGATCATACCTATACTAGGTACTAGGTATAAATATGTACATCGATAAAATAACAAGGTACTACGCGTCTACGTTTATCGTACGTACCGCTGAGTTGTGGAACTCACTGCCTGACTTCCTGTTCCCCACCAACTATAATCCAACGATCTTTAAAGCGAGGGTGACCGGTACTTATTTATCTTGTATTGCAATGTATGTATGTAAGATTTTATAATCTATATTGTTATTATTTTATTTACATTATAAAAACGATCGAAATAAAAAGGTGAAATTATTTATCGATCAGATAAATAAACAGCGTAAGCAATTATATTTAGTCTAACAATGTCTCTGACATTCATTGTAGGAGGAAGTATAGATGGAACAACAAAAAAACCCGGTTCTTATTGGGTAAGCACGATCCATCTTAGACCACAGCTATTGCTTACCATCATGCAAACTGAGATTGATGGTCAAGTGGAAATGTCTAAGTTTAAATTAAACACATATAAAATAGTAGTTTATGCAACTGTCATATAATTAAGGGTATTAAAACACGAGTAAAGAGTGTTTTAATACCCGTGTTATATGCAGTTGCATACACTACTTTATCTTCACTAATGCAATTAATCAAACAACAAAAGTAAAAGCTGACAATAGTTAATTTTTCATATAATTTTCTAGATTTTTCTGGCAAAAGATTGTGAGTTACTTTTGTTGCCAATTCTAGAATATCCGGAGGCGTACAAATATCATCGTCGCTATCCATTTTTACCTTTTAATTTGTATTTAAAAAACAAAACACATTGCGAAACATTAAATTCACACGTACCTACGTGTATTGTCACAGTGATTTAGCCGCCATTAAAATCTAACCAACGAGAGTGCAGCGCGACCAACCTGATTGGCCCTGCAATCAGGTTGGTCATGCTTTTCCGATGTTATAATGAGCTATTACGATATCGATGTGGATATTATAACATCATGTGAAATTGCTTAAATTGAGTGTTTTGTTGTCTGTGCTATAACAGTAGTAATTATAAGTCAAGTATTGAAAACATAAGTAGAATGTTACAACATTCGTGTAGATAAAACATATTATACTCCACTTATGTAGTCAAGTCACACAGTGTGTGTTTACAATTAATTTACATCTCAATATGGATGCGGCGTATTAAGATATCTAGATTGTCATACTTAGTATTTCTGGAGGACTGTATTAAAAGTTACTAGTAAGAAATGTGTTTAGAATTATAAGAATTATTTTGAGGAATGCTTTGTCTATATTGTATTTGAAGGCCAATAGTTTTGGATAAATTAATGAAAACAGGTCCAAAGACCAATGAGCAAGAATTCCAATTACTAGTCTCAATTCGTCATCATCATCTACAGCCTTCTCTATCCCACTGCTAGGCATAGGCCTCTCTTTGAATGTGCCAGCTGCGTCGAACTTGTGCAGACCTCATCCATAAAGAATCCACTCAATTACTTAAATAGAACTAAAAGTTAGTAATCAGATAAAATAATTATACAATAATGAGGGATAACAATTCTGTCCAAACCCGGTCGTATTTTTATTATTTGTTAATGTAATATTATTATATTTTTTTGAAAAAATATAGGAGTTAGAAAACGCCGGTAATCCCATTGCGTAACTAGTATAGCCAATATATTTAGAAGAAGTAATTTATTACTAAAACCGGAAATGAGGTAAAATAGTACCTAAGCCTCATTTATTTTTATCAAAATTTCTAAGGAAGCACTAAACCTTTCTTAATAAGTTGAACTCAAAATATTAATAAAACAAATTAATAAAGTGTATCTAAATATCAAGTTAAGAAAGTAATTACAAGAAAAAATGTTTTTTTTATATCTAAATGATGGGTATTGTTATTTTACAATTTAGAACACGTAGTTAATCAAATATTTATCTTCACAGACTCTCGGGCCTTACGCCCGGTATTTTTAAGGCATCAGTGGGGCCGTAGCCAACACTGAGAGGCCTTTTACAATATTATACTTAAAATTAAGTACAAAATTACAGAAAGAGGATGTTAGGTATATAAAATAACTATTGCAGAAATGGTATTAATGTTACAGGCTATTGTGTTGAGTTGTTCATTGACTTAATTAAACTGGTCTATTGTATGAGGAACGGCACCCGCCGGTTACGCCTCATTCATAAAAGTTATAGCGGGTGATGACTTGCCACTCACTAAATGGGCCCTCCACAAAAGGCAGCCTAAGATGGCGCCGGAAGGGCAACATTGATGTGAGTGGCTTAGGGTGTCGAGAGGTGTGCTGCGCGTTCTCTGAGCGGTACTAGCGGCGTTATGCCCTTTAACACTTCCACCCTGGAGCTTAGGTACTTAGCTCTTGCGTCTTCCACTCCCGGACGGCCAATCAAGGCAAGCCGGGAGGCAGGGGGTCTCATTTAGCCCCCAGGGAATCGGGGTCCGCGGTGACGCCACTCACCGACGACTCGCCATAAAGTCGCCCCTGCGGTTATAAAAAATATTTATTATTATATAAATATTTATTATTATTATTTAGTTTGGCCAATACATTATTTTTAATCTTTATTCGAATCACTTATTACTTTAAAAATATATTTATATTTTGAGTAATACGAAAATATATGTTTTCTTTTGCCACATAATGTGAGGACTATTATATTTTTTCTATACATTCTTAACCTAAAATCTATAACAAACTAGCATAAACTCTTAATTTAATGTCAACATTTGAAAATGATAATTCAATCTATCATCCGTATTTCCAGGATTATTTTATGTCTGTGTTAAAGTGGTTCTTGATATTTAATTGATAATTATTTAAAATTGACATGTAATTGTACAAATTATTAATGAATTGTTTATTTGTTTATCTGTTTATTTTCAGACCCTGTATTTTAGGTACGTAAAACCGGTCGAAACTTTCTAATCAAATCAACATCATCAAATTCAATCATTCACTTCAATTTCGATACATTTTTACCGAACTACTAAACATTGAGACGGTACTCACCCCTTATTATGAAAACTAGCTGACTATTGCTTCCTCTTGTACAACATGTCGATCAACTTTATAAACAAAGCCGGCGGTGTACCGACCGGAAGCGAGTTCGCTCGTTTCAGAATATTATCATAGATTGCTTGCTCTTCTTTGCTGTACAATTCTGGTAATTCCAACTCTCTGTAAAGATCTTTGATCCTTGCGACATGTTCCGGTTCCTTGCTCGCGTAACATTCGACGAATAGCGCTCTCTGCGCTTCGTTGCATAGTTTGAGTGCGTTGACAGCGAGCCAGGAACACTTGCCTTCTTGTATGTCGGTGCCAACTTTACCGATGACTTGCTCGTCGCCGAAACAGTCTATGTAGTCGTCCTGGAATGAGAAATATACAAAGTGTGTAAACTTGGAAATGTGAAGTGGAAACTTACAGATCACGGCCGCCCCATTAGCTCTTGGCTTGGAAGTTCTCTTGGTTGATACAACAATATCTATAATTCGTTTATTCGACTAATCCCTACAACACAAAAACATCAATAACTGCTCTGTTAGCTTAGTTGGTATTGACTCTGCCTTCTAATCTAGGGGTTGCGGGTTGGATTCGACAAATTTTAGTATTCATAATTACTGTCTCATGCGGGAGCATGAGACAGTAATTATGAATACTAAAATTTGTAATTACTTGTGTCGAGTCTGGCCGTTTCTATATACAATAAGTATGTATTTACAAAAGAAAAGTATATACATATGTATATAAGTATAATGTCCGTTATCTAGTACCCACGACACAAGCGTTTGCTTAGTGTGGGGCTAGATGGCGCTGTGTGCAATATTTATTTATTTTATTTTATTTATCATTGTCCGTTATTAATTACTTGGTTATGTTAATGAATTGGCCAACAAGAGCCCTAGAGAGACCGGCAGGTTAAAGGTGTAGTACGATGTCTTGTGTTTGGGTTAGTCCAACTAGTTATACTATTAGTTATACAGTATAACAACACGATGGAGTAGTATCATTTTAAAGTGAACAGACTGTGTGTAATACTCACATTGCGATTCTTATTCTGAACACCTAGGTTCAATTCCCGCTACCATTGCTATTTTTGCAACTTTTCTTATTTTATTCTACACATCTAGGTTCAAATCCCGCGACCACTACTCTTTTTGCAGTTTTTAATTATTACCTGAATCTGAAACAGTTTGCCCAGCTCGAAGCAGATCTCTCTCACAGCGTTGTGCGTGTCTTTATCCACATTATTGGCCAACAAGAGCCCTAGGGAGACAGGCAGGTTGAAGGTGTAGTACGATGTCTTGTGTTTCACGATGGAGTAGTATCGTTCAAGGGTGAACAGACTGTAGTCGTGACGGGTTCGATGCGCCATTGTGTAGTCCATGTGTTGGCCCATGCTGGTGAAGAGCAGAGACTGGAATAAGAAAATTGCATTGTTAGGCATAATATTACAAAATTACCAACTAAAGTCAATTTCATTTAGCTTAAAGTTGCAGATGATAAAAAATTTCAAAAAAAATGTTTTGTTACTTCGCAAGTTATCTGAGTTATTAGTTGACTGGCCTGTTAACTTAGTTGGTAGTAGCTCTGCCTTCTAATCTAGGGTTAGGCGTTCGATTCCCGCATGACACATTTAATATTGAATATAAAAATCTATCATAACTTTTGTTGAGACTGATTGTTTCTATGTACAATAAGTAAGTATTTACAAAAGAAAAGTATAAAATACAAATATTATACCCACGACACAAGCGTTTGCTTAGTGTGGGGCTAGATGGCGCGTCCCGGAATGTTTATTTATCATCTGTAATGGATTTCCGCAAAGTAGCTACCGAACCGATTTAATTTGGTATCTAGTCAATATGCTTAACTTATTTCTTATTGGGCAGTTTAAATTAATTATTTTCGGTATAAAAATAAGCTATTGTGGTTATTCAAGGTCATCTGTATCTGAAGATCTGTCGCTTCGTAGAGGTGAGAAGGAAGTTCAATTATACGTAAATACATAACTCTAGAATATAATAAACTGGTAGTTTAGGTTTATACAACATGGACGTGGTAGTATGTATGGTTATGTAAACAAATGTGAATTCACATTTGTTTTTTTCATACAATAATATTCTTTGCATTTGACCTCGCCTTGACGATTGCACTTTTATTTTTTTTGACGAGACGATTGCGCTGAGGTCATCGTAAATGTCGAAAGACCCATCATTTCGCCAAAGGTCATTGCGGGTGGTAACGCGACATTTAAATTGAAGGTAAACACACATTGTAACTTTAAGCCTATAAGTAAAATGACATTATTTTTTGCAAAGTGAAGAATTATATTTGGAAATATTGTGTGGTTTAATAAAGACTTTTTACTTTACTATTACCTCGCATGTTGCTTAGAAGACTGGAGGTATATTAACTGACAATTTTAACGGTTAAATCCAATCAAATCAATTTAGAGCAGTTTGGTTTATTTTAGTTGTTTATGGCCTCACAGCTAAACTTGTTGGTCAAGTGTTGATGAGTACAATAACCCCTATGACCAAGTCATAATGGAATGTCATTTGTCTTCCATAACGTCAATATAATACACACGTCACGTATTACTAAACTAGTAGTATAACAAGGTGTTATCTGCATTAATCCGAGATATAAAGTAGACCGAGTATATCCAAAATCTAGTAGAAAGTAATTTAAACTTGATTAAATTAGATTCAGCCGTTTGAGCGAAAGGAGAAATGAATTAATGGTAAATTTGTAATGTATGTTTGTTGAACCGTAGAAGAGTGTAGCTGTCTCTTCTTTACACGGTTCAAACATAAACACTAACACGCAACTTGATATATTAAAAAGCTAAATGATTTAATGAACATGATAGTAAAAACCAACACATAATATATAAGCATCCTCTTTTGGAAACCGTCCCTGTAAAAATTCTCGGTCTTTTTCAGCCTTCAGCCACAATGTCTCGTACTTCTCTGTCTTGAGTCGTATTTCCTCATGACTGAGGGTCGTGACTCCCCGCAGAATTAATTCACTAGGGGAGTTTTATGGGCAGACATCGTGGTGAGCACCCAGGTCCTTCCACGGCAGACACAGATAGATAGATAATTCTTTATTGTCACACAAATATAAAACAAAATTAATAAAAAATACTTTCATAAATTACTCTAGTGCCACAAGTGGCGGCCTTATTGCTAAAAGCAATCTCTTCCAGGCAACCATTGGATGGAGAGGAATAAATAAAGGATGCCCTCGGATATCGTGGTCCTCAAACATGTCGCTTTCTTCGCGATGTTTTCCTTCACCGCTAAGCGAGTTGCGAATCCACACTAAACTTGAAAATACAAGTCATTGGTGTAGGGCTGGATTCTAACCAAGGTGCGTGGAAGTAAAGCAGACACCGAAACCGCTGCGCCACACTAGTTTTTTATTCTTCTCACGTATTCAACTGTCACATACATACTTAAGTAAATGATACATAAAAAGAAACAAAAACCCTTACCTCATTAAACAGCTCCATAAGATGCACAAACTGGGGCGAGTTCCCAAAGTTCTCCTTCAGGGTTTCCTGTATGGAGCAGTATATGAGTATGGAGTCATTAATGGCGCCCAGACCGACGTGGGGCATGCGGTACCAGCAAGGCAGGCCGCGGCGGGTGACGGAGCCATCCATCATGTCATCTACCACTAGGAAGTATGCTTGGAGCTGTGGACAATGATATATAACTATAGCATTTGAAAAGAAACAAACTATAATCGACATATTTTTGGTCCTTCGAGACGGATATACTATGAAGAAGCCTTAATATATACACTATGAGTCCTAGTCGAGCCTACCACAGTGTACGGAGCAGTATATGACAGTATGGAGTCATTGATGTCAGTCCATATTGTCATCTACCACTAGGAAGTATGCTTGGAGCTGTGGACAATGATATATAACTATAGCATTTGAAAAGAAACAAACTATAATCGACATATTTTTGGTCCTTCGAGACGGATATACTATGAAGAAGCCTTAATATATACACTATGAGTCCTAGTCGAGCCTACCACAGTGTACGGAGCAGTATATGACAGTATGGAGTCATTGATGTCAGTCCATATTGTCATCTACCACTAGGAAGTATGCTTGGAGCTGTCGACAATGATGTATATCATTGTCGACAGTATGATAAAATAATAATGAGTAATGATGTGTGTCATTGTTGTAGTTGTATAACTATAGCATTTGAAAGGAAATAACAGAGAAACTATAATCGACATATTTTGGTCCTTCGAGCCAGATATACTATTGAGTAGCCTTAGTGCCTTTGTTGACAGTAATTTATATTATATTAGGTACCTATAGCAAAATTTAAGTTATAAAGAAGGTGCGTGCGTTTTTGATGATACAAAACATCGAGATATTATGACCCTTTGAGCCGAATATAATGTAGATAGCATGGATCGTGTATTGTAGAGCAATTCACTATTTTCTTTGGCTCTTTAACGAAAATTATAATATATGGAATCATTATTACAATTTATTTATTTATTAATGATGACGAGGCCTGCACACTATAGTACCTAACAGGCACGGAAACCGAGATAAGCTATTATATTTCATCATGTTATCTTTTCTACTAATAATATCCTAGATGCTACCGATGATAGCAGATGGTAGCCAAAAGGTGGATGGAAGAAAAGCCTAAGCTGTGATAGAGTTAATGCTTTGAGAGTCACATGTCCACCGCTGTACAAAATTAATCTGTTGATATTATTGCAATAATTTAATGTAAATTAATGCTTATTCAAAGTAGTATATTGTTGTAAAATCCTACAACAAAGATATAATTTGACATAATTATTGTGGATATTTTAAGATGGACATACCTACCTAATTAAGCATCTTAATTTGTAATATTTCAGATTATTATTATTCCTTGACATGTGAGAAATAACAACCTGTATGTGTATGTATGTTTTATAATAAAGATTTTTTTGCTCCAATAATGCATAAAAACAAAAGCTAATCATTTTTAACTGACTTCAAATTAAGGAGGTTATCAAGTCTACTGATATTTTTTTAAGTCTCTTAAGTTTGATACCGATCTGAGATGAATAGGTACATAAGAACATAATTATCAACACATATCCCCCACTCATTTTAAACTGCAGTGATGTTAATAAATACAAATTCTTCTTTTATATAATTAGCAATTTGAATATAAAACCCATTAATATAAGAGTAATTAAAACAATAAACAAATCCTTAATGCGCCTAATCGCCATCACTATTTCCAATGTTTTCACAATATATAAACCAAAAAAATAAAAAAATATAAATAAAATATAAATTAGCATATTTTTATGCTTACAATATAATCAAAGAATTTTTATTTTGGTATAATATAAAATACAGTAGGAAGTTTCTGTTTGTGTGAATCATGTTGTTTCCTATATAATGATGCATTTGATATATACATAGTGAGTGATGTAGTTTTAGATTTAGTTTATACACTTATAAATAACAGTGGTAACTTTGGTTTAGTAGTGGTCTATATCTAGGAACCAACACTTTACTACCGCTTTAAATACATAATAATAAGTCTCATTGAAGTTAGATATTGAAGATACATATTGCGCAGGTTTTTATTTAATTACAGACACAATTATGTATATCTTTTTAAACAAATATGTGCTTACAATTTAAAAGCTATATAGAAAATGGGTAGAATTAATGCAGTTCCTCTTGCTTATGTTCCTTAGTTATGGAGTCAGGACTGGATTTAGCAGAATATTGCTTTTTACACATGTCATGAGACCACAACCACAAAGGAATATATATATTTATATATATGTCTTACAGATAGGTACATAAGTCTATGTACATACATAGTAAGTATATCAATTATATTATATTGAGATACCCTATACCTACCAGTAACAGAATAACAACAGTACTTAGTTCATTATTTGTTCCCTTGGAAAATCACTAATCGGCAGTGCAGTGTAATTACAAGATAATAAGTACAGATAATCAGTCAATTTAACATTTAAGTAACGTTTTACAGATATTATTTTGTTATACTTTATAAAATTATAAGCGGAGACAATCACATGCAATTACCAATGTTAAGCAAAGTTCAACGTGGTCTGTCCTTAGATGGATGACCAAAAAGTAGGTTTCCATTTTGGGTGCTTACGTGGGTTGGATGACACGTTAATCTGTAGGTCCCTGCTGATTGTCTTGTACGGCAGTCATAAAGCCATGTCAGAGGCCCTAGGGTAGCTTGATAAACAATCGACACCAGAGTTCGCCACTCTCATTCGATAAGAAGAAGAAAACTAAATAATTTTTAAGGAATGGGTTTGCACTTGACCATAATTCACCTGATGGTAAACATTAATTACGGTCTAGGATGGAGTGTGTTTACCCAGTAAAAACCAATATAAAAATAAAATTAAACATACCATTTCCACGCACCATCCAAGTATTCTTGCCTGTCTGAGGGACTCTTCTGTGATATTGCCTGGTTTCTCCAGCATTTCATATGCATACACTGTTGTTAGACCTCTGGTTTTCTTGCCACCTTCCAGATTGTAGTCGAGGACCTTAAATAATGTCATTTTATGGAATGGAAAAAATACTTGTAATAATTAATATGTGCTAGTTTGATCAGATAACATCAAGAGTTATCATGTAATCTGGTGCATCTATCACTTAGTTGAGTCTTGAAAGAGAAAACAAACAGACCAAGTGACACTTTTTTTTTATTCAATTGTAATTCAGGAGCTTTAACCTTCAGTCTCATCATAGCACCAGCACAGCGGAAAAACACTTCATATTTCTCCAGAGTTTAATTTACTATGGATTTCCGCAACATAACACCTGATTCAATATCTTATATAGTTTCTTAATATACAATTATGATACTAAATTAATGCTAGAATGTAATAAACTATACCTAATCATAAATATATATTGGTATGATAATGTAGCTGTAGTTACTTACTTGTTTTATCCAGCTTCCAACCTCTGGCACTTGCAGGAACTTGTTATTTGTAACAAGCGAGTCAATAATAGATGGAAGCACATCTTGGAAGGTCTCTCTTTCCTTGCCAAGCTGGGACACTGACACATTTGTAGACAAACACCTTGTCCAACCTGGTGGGGTCCTAGAATGTACAAATTAATTATTCATTTATTTATTTATCATCTTCTTCTTCTTCAGCTTTTGTCAATCCACTGCTGGGTATAGGCCTAGAAGTGCCATTGGTGTTGTTAGGGCAAGTGCAATAATATTGTAAAAAATAAATTTACATTTGACCATTTAAATTTCAATACTCGCAATTGAGTAGATATCTGTAAACATGAATGATTGCACTAAGCTGAAAGAAAAAACTTTATATCTTTGATGACCTTCAAGGACAAAGTATGTTTTATGCCTACTTTCAGTTGAAAAATTGGCGCGCTAAGCCAAATTACAAACCTGACTTTATGTTGATGATGAGCACATACATGCCGCGCCTTACTGGCTATTTGTATAATTAATTTGTTAGCATTCATCTTGCACTGCTTTCTCTGACCGAATTCTTTCAAGTGCTAGCGAAATTTTTTACCAATAAATATTTGTAAAACTCGACACTATTGCTTGAACTTAAGTATTTTGCACACACTAAACTAACGTTAGGGAATAATTTATAATAGGTACGTGTCTTGATTTTCTTTTTGTTTCTTCTATTAAATTATTCGTATTATTTTAACACACGATATCTCAAAGTTACGTTCGTTTAGAAAGAAACACAACCACAAGCAAAAAGTGTAATGATACCACACCTTACCTTATAAAAAAGCCAGATTAAGTTAACAAATCTACTAAATTTAAATGATTAATTTAAATAATCTACTTGTGTCTTCTTTGTTGATACGCTAAATAACGGGTGTATATCCAGTTTTTTTTTATGAACAAATTACAAACAGATATTTATATCAAAACAACAAAAATTAATAGTAACACTTCCAAATAATAATAAAAAATAAACATTACATATACATCATAAAAAAAAACTAATCTACATTTTCAAAAGGTAGCGTACCCAAAATGCTGGCTGCATTGCCCCGTTGAATAGCTAGACTAATCCAGAATTATGAATAAAACGAATCTCCAATAAAATTATATTTGTAAATAAATTATATAAAGTGACTAAGACTTTTTCTAGTTATGTCGGAAATGAAAAATACATGGTTTCGTAGTATAAAAAAAACTAGAACAAGCTAAGATTTTGCACAACTGGTAACATTACTGGCAATAAAATGTGACAGTTGACAGTTTTATTGAGAGCTGACGTTGACTTTCTATTATGTGACGTTGACACTCAACTGAACTAAAACGTTTGACATTCGTTTCTCAACGAATCTCAGGTGCAACCTGAGGGTGCAACGGTGCAACGAATCGAACGAATCAAAATGAATGAACATTGCCAACAAGTTACGGCGCGAATATTTTTGCAAGTTTTGATAAGTTCTTATAACGCAAATGGAGAATAGTAAACAGTTGGATAAAGAATTCGTAAATATCAGAAAATTAGAGCTTTACATCATTTTCTATGATCTCAAATTTTCGTAATAAGGAAGAAATTCAATTACTTAATCATACGATAAAAGGTAACAACCACAAATATTGCAGCGAGCGAAACGATAACAATCATAATTTTAACCTATGAACTAATATTTGAATATCTACATCAAGATAGTTCATGTAAAACGACACATTTACAAATGAATAGTTTGAATGAATATAAAAATGGAATATTGTATCATAGGTCGACATTAGAGTCTTTGCTTTTTCAAATAAGTAACGTATCAATGAACGTTTTAAAGAATTTGTTTCAACATAGTAATGTAGCTAGGATTTATACACGGAAGAAAACGAGGTGAGCATTTAAAAATAGTTAGTGTTTTTACGTTTAAAAAAACACTCAATGATGCCACTTTTGTGCAACGCTATAGTAAATAGTCATCATATTCGGCTACCTACATACAAGCTGATGTGATCCCAAAAATATAAGATATATTTTTTTACTATAGTTCCATCCCAGTACAATAAAATATTATGTGTAACTACTAATCATTTTCAATTAATAGACTCGCTCGTTAGTGCAAATGTTATGCAAAACGCCTGGTTCCCGTGTCTCTCTTTTTGAGTCGTATTTCCTCATGACTGAGGATCGTGTCTCCCCCACAGAATTACTCTTGGCCAGCTACATCGTGGTAGGTGCCCAGGTCCTTCCACGGAAGACACATGTACCTATTCAGATAATTTGGACCCTAAACATGACGGCTTTGTAACGGATTCCGTGTTTCAAATTTAAAATGTAAATTATTGCCGTTATTTTTATGTAAATATTTAATGTTTGTACATATTATTTGCTACAATAAATGATTTTCCGTCTTTCAATCTTTCAAAATTATCATATCTCGTAAATGAAACTCGGCTAATAACTAATGATAATAATACAAAATATGTTCCAGAAACCTTTACAATCAATCCCAATCGATGTCGGCTCACCAAGAGGAACGGAAGGATAAGGAGGCGTTCCAGGCAGTTCTGTCGGATGTACTGGACTCTATAACATCTCATCCTGGGGTCCATGCCGTGCCGGGGTTCGAGAAATGGATGAGGAAGGTAGGAAATAATCAGAACATTTTTTTACTTCTGAATTACTGCGAATATTGTACATAGATCGGTTACGAACAGACACAATGACGTAACCATATTAAGATAATACGTGCATGATAATTTCTAGTAATATAAGTTACTACTTATAGTAAGAGTAAATAGGTACCAATACTTACGTAAAGTGATTATTGGCGTTCATGCGTATTGTGGACCTACCACAATACAGCCAGGTACGTAAAGATGTCATCATCAGCCCGTTATCGCCCATTGCTGAGCATAGGCCTCTCTTCTAGTACGCCACTCGCCTGATCTTGTGCAGATTGAATCCAGATGCTCCCTGCGGTTGTTCTAATGTCGTAAACCCACTGAATTGGTGGGCAACCTAGATATGCTATGAAAAATCACCAACGAAATTTTAGTTAATAAAACCCCCAGGAAAGCACGCATTTACCCTAGAAAATAATGATCACCAGATCCAGAGAATTACAGTCAAGTGCAAACCCAAGTAGAAAAGAAAATAATAAAAAAAATTCTAGGAAAAAAGTTCCTATCCTTAAATTATTAAACACCAGATAAAAAGTCGTCCTTAGACTGTTCTCAATATTTTAAAATGTTTCAGCTATATACATACAATCTGACAGGCGGTAAAGCAGCGAGGGGTCTGTCAGTAGTGACAGCCTACGAGACACTGGAGAAGCCTGCCAACATCACTGCGGAGTCTCTGAGACTGGCGCGCGTCATGGGATGGTGCGTGGAAATGGTGAGATAAAACTGTTATGAGTCCGAATTAAAAAAAATATTGATCAAATCAAAGAGAAGGCAAGCGTCATGTCGTATAAGGAGGTCAGGGAATTGGCCAAAAATCGAAGAGAATGGCCCATACTCCACAGACAAGAGCATCGCTCTTAAATTTCGAATGAATGAGTCTGAATTAAATGAAAAGAAAACAATATTTGTATCTACCTCGAAGACGAAAATTGCTTGCATGTAATTTAATTGGAATACAACAATCAGTTTTCCTAAAACCTACTGTAAAGACTCACAACTTTTTTAAACTTTTAATTAATACAATAGGTGCGACGATACTTCACTCCAGAACAGCTGCTGACCTTGTATCAAGCGCAAGTTCGGTCATGTATGGAGTATTGTTCGCACCTTTGGGATGGATCTGCCAAGTACCAGCTTGAGGCGTTAGAGTTAATTGAGAAGCGGGCAAAAAATCTCATCGCGAAAGACTCACTCTGTAGCTCAAAATTACAAAGCCTTGAGCACCGCCGTAAGGTGGCCAGTCTTTCGGTTTTTTACAGGTTGCATTTCGGAGAGTGTGCGGAGAAATTGCATAATTTAATTCCTGCTGCCCCATTTCACCATCGCACGAGTAGAGGCACGGCAAGGAGGCACCGATATACAGTTGAGGTTCCAAAGACTCGCACCAAGCGTTTTGCTTCGACTTTGATTGTGCGAACATCCAAACTGTGGAACTCTTTGCCCGAATCTCTATTCCCTTTGAACTATAATTTGTCGGTCTTCAAGTCGAGAGTAAACCGGTTTCTTCTAGGCAAGCGCGCTACATCGTAGACTATAACGTTGCTTAACATCAGGCAAGTTGTAGTCAAGCGTAAGCCTATTTCATGTTAAAAAAAAAATCAAAAAACCCTAACTTATATAACAGTTAAAAAAAAGTGTATTACTAAGTAAAGCATAGTTTTTTTTTGTAGTAAATTTAAAAAGTAAAGTAAGTGAATAAATATTATAATATCTCTATCTAGTCCAGAAGCGTTTGTAAGTAAGTGACTAGATTCTTTTTACACGGTATAGCCATCGTTTGACTACAGCCTGCCTGATGTTAAGCACCACTGTAGTCTAAGATGGCGCAGTGTCAAATTTCCCGAAACATTTTATTATACGTACTTTTTATTCCAGTTCCAAAGCTACCTGGTAATAATGGACGACATGATGGATGGCTCCACCATCCGCCGCGGCCAGCCCTGCTGGCATCTGCTGCCTCAAGTTGGGGTCGGCTGCGCCATGAACGATGCGGTTCTACTCTATAACGGTATGCTGTACGCGGTCAGGAAGCATTTCGGAGAGAGGAATAATTATAGGGATATGGTTGATTGTATTAATGAGGTAAGTGTTTTCATGGCTTTATTATAATTAATTACTAAAGATACTTAGGTATATGCATAATGATATGACGCCTAAAGTGATAACACCGAAAAACGTTGCCTAAAAGCCTTATAATTGTGACTCCCCCGCAGAATTACTTAGTTAGGGGAGTTCTCTTGGGGAAATACATCGTGGTTAGCGCCCAGGTTCTTCCACGGAAGACACATGTCCTCGGATATTGTGGTACTCAAACATGTCGGTTTCCTCACCATGTTTTCCTTCACCGTTAAGCGAGTGCAAATCCACACATAGCTTTAAAATAAATAAATAAATAAATAAATATTTCGGGACATTGCACACAGCGCCATCTAGCCCCACACTAAGCAAACGCTTGTGTCGTGGGTACTAGATAACGGATATAATACTTATATACTTTTCTTTTGTAAATACATACTTATTATACATACAAACAACCAGACTCAACACAAGAAATTATACATTTTTTTTTTAAATGCATAAATACTTGTGTCAGGCGGGAATCGAACCCGCAACCCCTAGATTAGAAGGCAGAGCCACTGCCAACTAAGCTAACAGGCCAGTCAATACAAGTCATTGGTGTAGGGCGGGATACGAATCAGGGTGCGTCTGGATGAAAAGCAGACACTGGAACCGCTGAGCCACACTCGCTTCGATCGAATCATCTTAGTCGACGGTTCTTAGTATCTACCATTTACCCATGCGGAAAGACAGCTTATGTAGAAGAAGTGAGACGATTGAAATAAATATATGTAATAACTAAGTATAATTTTAAATTCTTATTGTTATCGATTCTTTTGTAGTTCCAATGCTTTGTTAGTCAAATCTATTTTGGGATATTTCAACCTATTCTTAACAGTACAGTAGTGTCATAACAAGGATAAAAGAATATTGTGAAATAATATTCACAAAGAAATGAGATAAGTAGCGTTTTCTCCTCGGTTATTGTATAACTGAATAATATTTAACCTTGTATGTACAAATTCTGTTTTTAACATATTTTTAAATGCTACAAAATACATATTCTTAATTATAAGTATCCGGTGATTTTAAATTATTTACTTTCAGACAATGTTTTTCTCTGCAGTCGGACAGTATTTGGATATCAAAATTTCTGGAACGAAAGATAAAAATTATAGCACATTTACACCCGAAAGGCACCATACGATTGTAAAGTATAAAACCGCCTACTACACCTATGATTTACCCATCTATTTGGGATTTCTGCTAACTGGCAATAAATTAGATGAAAATACTAGAAAACAAATACAAGATCTTAGTCTGGAGCTGGGTATTTTGTTTCAAATACAGGTAATAATTTAAACATAATTATATTTCATAAATTTATCAAATGACAAGGGGTAAATATTTATCACCGCTTTGCACTTTAGTGTCGTGTCCTTAACTCCTGTTACATTTGAATAGCAAGCTTATAGAACAAAGTAATAAAGAGTAAACAATATGGACGATACATGCCACTAATATTTTTATAGTGCATAATATTATAATACTATTACAATATTTAACATGCATGGTTGACAATTTCTATAGCTATTTAATTTGTCGCTCTCGGATGTTTTGGGCGCCTAAATTATGTGTTACGCATTATAATTGTTGCGAGGATAAATCAGCTAGGCGTTTTTAAATGTGTTCATTGTCAGTTTCTTGCTAAACTGTACTTTCTTTATCAGGATGACTTCATAGACTGTTACTCGGACCCCTCTTTGACCGGTAAACCAGGCACCGATATCCAAGAAGGCAAATGCTCCTGGCTCGCTGTAAGCGCTTTACAGCGCTGCACGGACAACCAGAAGATTGTCTTCAAATCCTGCTATGGGAGCAAAGAACCAGCGCACATAGAAAGAATAAAGCAGCTTTATAATCAACTGCAACTTCCAGAACTATACAAGGAGGTTGAAAGGCAGTATTATGATGATATTTTGGGAAGAATCAAAGATTTGCCAAGCCATGAATGGAAGAGACTCTTCCATAATTTGTTGGGTGTTAGTTATAAGAGGCGAAAGTAATATTATAAAATTTATAAGATATCGTATTGTGGTACCTTTCTTTAATCCAGAAACGGGTGTACTAGAATTTTGTGTGATCATTTTTAAGACAATCTGTGTTACTCCTGTACTTACCGGACTTAACTTATCTACCTATATTTAATTTATTTTCTTGTTGATACTACAAAGAAAACAAATTTTTGTATTATAATTTTTATATATTTTTCTAAACCATTTCATGTTTTACAAATAAATGCTTCTTACCAAATAAATTTACATCTAATGTTAATTCTACGTATAGTTTTAAACAATGGACTTTATGTTATAGTGCAGATATCTAACGCATCCAAAATCAGTATTATTATTTAGAAATACGATTAAAAAGTATCAAAATTACTGCTAAATATAGAATTAAAGAACCCTAGCTTACACTTTACTATACCTATCGAAAGACCTAAATTTTAATCTAGACTTCATGGTATAGAATTAGTACATACAATTATTAGCTTACGTTCTTATTTCAATTAAGATTATATAGTATATTCGAATCAAAAGTTTGTTACTAAGTAAATGCTATAATCAAAGTAAATCGCATATCTACGTTTGCTCTACTTTATCATGCTCAGTGAATAGGTATCTATTTCTAATTTTAATGAACATTCTACAAAAAGGTTTGCAAACGTATTTGGTTCCGTAAAGGCAAATTTATTTTCCAATTTCAACATACATCTCACTCATACTTCAAAAAATATAGAAAATCAAATCAATAATTATAGGTATACAAATGGAAATTAAAGAATGCCCGCGCAAAAACATATTTCATCAAAAAATCTACAACAAATCGCCTTAGATACCTGCTAACAACCGGCGTTTGAGATCTTGACAAGTCTTACACTAATTTATCCTAACTTAAATGCTTCGCCTAAAGATATTGTCCAGGATTTTAAAGAACAAGTCATGGGGCAATCCACGAGTCATCTGCTGGATCTGAGTCCTGAGAAGATCGTAAGTAGCCTCTTCAAAGACCGAGTAAGTGTGAGGTAGTTGCAATTCTTCATACAAGTCCTTGATTCGTGCAACTGATTCAGGGTTGGAATTGCCGTAGTGCTCTTCCATGATTTGTTTTTGAGCTGGAGTGGCGCGTTGTAAAGCTACGACTGCAAGCCATGTGCATTTACCGTCTTGAATGTCTGTGCCGTTCTTGCCAGTTACAGCTGGGTCGCCGAAGCAGTCCAGGAAATCGTCCTGTAACAATTAATATTTAACTTTTTAGATAATTGTATCTACCTATATGGTGTGATGGCACGTAAATTTCGCATAAACTTTCTGATTCAGATAAATTATATTTCAAATTTAATTAAAACATCTTCATAGTATGTTCTTCTTTGTACAAAAACGCGAAGACAAGGAATTTAGAAAGATTAAATCCAAGGACATGGCGAAGTATTTGATCCAGTATTAGGAAGGGTTTTTATGTTGGATAAAGGTTTAGTTCTGACATAAAGGTGAGTTAACGTAATGATAACTGGGAATTTATCTCCAAACCTATCAGTAACACAGCATATACTTAGTTTAAGTGCTGCTGTCATAAATATTTTATCAGTTTACGTAAAATATTCTTATAGGTACATAGATAGATATACAATTCAACAACAATAAAATGAAAACCACGTAGCAATGAGTGTTGAGTACGTGATTTTGGATTAATTTTTATCATTTGTATATTTGTATCTTGACTTGAGTGCATCTACAATTTTACAATATCAGCTTACGACATACCTTATCTGATAAAAGTGTAAGCTGACTGCATTTCAAAACACGTGAATTTTGTATACCCAATTTTAATGCTTCTTTTGAACATTGTTACTCTAATTTATTCTGTAAGTCATAAGAGTCCTTTTCTGAATTTTGTATAACCAGAATTCTATTTCTCTCTACTCTTAGCTCTTACATACGAGTAAATAGTATAGTCAAGAATCGTACAAACCATCACTTTTTTGCTAGTAAGGAGCTACTGGTAGAAAACTGAAGACAACAGTCTTGAATTTACTTTACATATTCTGACCCGTGTCAGAGACTCTTCTAAACTATTTTCACCAGAATATGCCGCACTCAACTTACTTACTCTACAACATATATCTATGTAAACCAACCTGAATCTGGAAGAACTCTCCCATCTTCAACAGGATCGTCTTGGCTTGTCTGTGTGGTTCAGGGTCATCGACCCCAGCCATCAGCAACGCCAAGCTGACTGGCATTTGGAACGTATAGTACGAAGTCTTGTACTGAGTAATGGCTTCGTATTTCACCATCGTGAACTGGGATAGGTCTGGCTTGTCAGTCTTCCGCATCATCTTTTCGACGTAGTGTCCCATGGAGCATTTGAGGAGCATCTGAAATAGAGGAAATGAATCGTTTAGCCAATATTATTTGGGCAAGGATTTTGCTAATTTGTGTACTATCAAATAATAGGTTCCGGCTGTTTGTCTGGTACGGCTGACGTTAAGCCATGTCAGCGTACCTTAAGGCGGCTTGATAAACTCAACACCAGAGTTGGCCACTCTCATTCGATAAGAAAAAGAAAATAGGGCCCGAGATATTTTTATTTATTATATGCCTTCGTATGGTAAAAAGTTCTTAAAATTAGTGTAATGCAGCTGATTGAGGATTCCAGCACAGAATTTATTTTCGTAAAGCCTATTTACAGCCTATTTCATTTAGTTTCATTGCATAAAACGTCAGCATATCAGATATCATTATCATGCAATCATGAAGATTTCGGTCGATAGCAATATGGTAGCGTGGGTATTAGGTCAGTATACTCTATTGATAAATACGATCAATCAATCTTCATTGCACTTATTTTCAAATCAGTAATGGATAGATTATGTCGGAACGATCAAATAAGCATATTATATTATTTATTTTTATATGCAAAATAGGTATACAGGCAGTTACATAATAGTTTTGCCTTTTTGTTTATGGGTACTTTTATAAGTTTATAGGCTTATCATTAGCACGCATGGGAACTTACATTTCGTCTCTAAATTAAAAGATATAAGAAATAAAAAGCATATCAGACCCTATTGTATTGTCACTTTTAGTTTTATGTAAAACATAAATAAAACAGTAGGTAATTGTAATGAATGTCGAGTTATTAACAATTATTTTCTACATATAAAGGCAGTTAAATCGGCTGTTACATAACGAATAGTCATCTAACAAAACAACACAAAGGAATTCAGAGCTGCATCTTGCTTTTGGAAGTCGTTAAATATTCAAACATGTAGCTGTAATCATTTAAATTCAACACAAGAAGGTATAATATCTCCGTTTTTGTTTCTGGAGTCACGTTTTCGATCATGCGATTGATATGCGATGCCATCAGGCATGGTTGTCGTTTTATGATATCAGCATAGGTATTTAAGTTTATTATTGTTATTCAGCCATTCAATTCTAGTTTGGAAACTATTTGGAGATAAGAATAGAGCAAGTTTGGCCTTAGTAACTGCGCTAAGATATTGTTTGTGTAGGTTTCTAATCTAGCTCTTATTCTTTCAACCAACGTTCCATGTTCTACGTTTAGTACAAATTGAATGCATAGTCTCTGAATCCACGTCCAAAGTTTACAACAATTAATAGTTTTGAAAGTGAAGCTAACATTATCTAAACAACAAAATAATTTTAGGTCTTTTGTAAAGAGTTAGTTAAAGAAGGAATGTTGAGTATAAACATTCGAGTGATTTATTTACTATCTAGGTAGGTACATATATTATGATTGATGTCTTTTGTTAATATTATCTGCCTATTAGTTGAGCTATTACTTAGTTCTGGTTTTTAATGGATATTTGATCGATATGACAATTAATTATCGCTGTGAATAAATATTTTGCAATCATGTTAAGATTGAGGGGAAAGAAACCAGAAAATACTATTTTGTTGTAAATTTGTAGTCGCCTTTAAGACATAGGTAATTATATCTAGTAAGTAAGATTTTATTTACCTATGTCTTAAAGGCAACTAAAAATTTTCATTTTTTCAAAAACAAAAAAGGGTTTGTGTGTGTGTGTGTCTGATCGTTTCTCTTTTATATGGCAACGGGCCAACGTGAATATTGGTATGGTGGTAGTATGACAAGTAAAGTCACGAGCATCCACTTATAATTTCATGAATAAAAAACTGTAGGTAAACATAATATAAATTCAACGGAGAATCTAAAAACCTAAAGGTTTAAGTTTTCTCGCGCGTGACTCCAATTCTAATGCGACATGCCCATTGCCCAAGGTCTCATACGCAGGCTTCCGACAATAACATATTAAAATGTAAACAATAGTCACATAATTAAGTATACTAACGAGATTCGTGCCAATAAAATTAAGAGTTATGTATTATGCACTTGAGTAAGGACCTATTTGGACATTATAAACATGTAGTCTATACAAAATTGTTAATATTTTTCTTGTTTGACACTAAACAGTGTTTTTTACAATAACAGTACCTAATCAAATTATAACAATACATATATACTAGAAAACTAAGAAGATAAGCGAAGTAAAATAGCAAAAGACGCTCATGAGGTAGCAGATTAATTAACAACAATGACAAACATAAACCATATAAATCAAAGTTCGTTAAAAACACATACTTCCTTAGTACAAAAATACGCTAGTTTTTCGGTAATAACCAAATAAATGGCAAATAAGCCAATTATTATACATATAATTTAAAACTACACGGAAATCCACCTCAGCTAACAACAGGAAACTATAGGGAGCCCAGTTCAAATTCCCTCACGCCCATATCAGACATGAAGTGGACTAATATGCTACGCAGATCTCGACATAAATATATTTATTTATACGTCCTTTCGTCCTCTAAACTTCTTGTTCTATTTACAAACCCGTGGAATGAAGGAATTTTAATTAGTTTCATTGAGGACGCTTGTTTAATGTTTGTTTTGTTAACATACATCAAACTTACTATGGTTGCTTACTATCAGGTGAATTAAGGCCAAGTGCAAACCTATTACATGTTAAAAAATAACAAATATAAAGTTCTAAATGAATCACAAATCACAGAAAAGGCTCAACAGCTGGTTTTATTTTAAAACGACAACAATATTTCCTTAGACCAGCAAATATAGCTCCTTAAAAAATATAGAAGCGTCATTGGCCTCGTCAAACCCGACGTCAGGTCCCCAGTATCTTCAAAATGTTTATATTCGCTGTCGCTTTCTTCCTAGCTATTACGTAGCCCTCGCAGACTTAGTTGCACATGATTTGACTCGATAAAGAATTACTCGGACTCGACTAAGAATAAATCGCGATTATTAATAACAGTCTGTTGTTTTGAAAGAAAAAAAATAATAATAATAAATAAATCATTAACATTTTACATTCTGCTGTTTTGAACGAAAAAAAAAAATTAATAAATAAATAATTAACATTTTACTTTTACACAATTTTACCATCACGTGTTTTTATGGATATTTTTTATTTTTAAATATATTTTTATACATCACATTAATTATCTATTATTTAAGTATGATGATGATGAAGTAAGTATCACATGACAATTAATCACACAAGTACACATCTTTCTCATCTCTTTTCTTACATCAACCCCTCCCCTCAATTCCCATTCCCGAGACAGTTAAGTAAATTATTTCCTCCGTTAACTAACATATTTTATTGAAAACTTTTTGTTAAATGTACATAGATTATTATCTGAAATCCAGAAGGATGAGCGCGTTTCCCCACGACACAGGGGAACCTAGTGTGGGGAACATAGATCACATCATTTGTAATCGATCCTAACATAGTAATATAAATATAGTACTAACAAACAAATGTTGTAACTTAGTTATAAGGTTTTTGCTGTCCAATAAATAAACATTATTATTATATTATTATTATTAAAATATAAATACAAAAACTAGCTAAGTAGTTACTCACCACATTGAAAGTCTCAAGCACATGCTTGTAATACGGCTTGTTTCCAAAATGTTTCTTCAGTGTGGCGAACATAGCTCCCTGGATGATGGATGCGTCGTTGGCCCCGTCGAGACCGACGTCGGGCCTCCGGTGCCAACACGGAGCCCCACGACGCATGTCGTTACCTTCCATCATATCGTTCAGGAGGAGTTGATGAGTGTGGAACTGTTGACAAATAGAACATCGTGGTTTATTTTATGATAATTGGATTTGATTTAATTTAGATTTATGGGTTTAAAGGTTGGGTTGGGATAGTTTCGATGTTTGGTACTCTGTGCAAATTGAATGAAAGTAGATATAGTGTATGTATAAATTTACGTTTGAAATAAAGTCATATAATTTATAATCAATGAACTGGTTTGTATCCTGGTGAGCTATAAGAATATTTGGAATTTACTGATTCTAAATATTAGTGAGTAAGTAGCCAAGATAAAAATGGTTTCTTAATTATGCCATTTATCAATTTCTTACTGTTTGTGTGTGCATTTTTGATAGGCGTGTAGCGAAAATAGTGTTATCATAAGTTGGTTGCATAACAAGCAATGAATTGACAACAGCTAAATAAAAATAATAGTGCACCACAATAGATAGAATCCGTAATAGATTAATTAACATTTAGATTAGAAGGTACAATAGCACTAAGAATAAAATACATAGATAATGGTTACCAATTTTACTTGAGAACTGGCACAATACAAAGTTATGGCCAATTAAAAAAAAAAAAAAAAAAAAAAATGTTTACCATCGTAATTCGTAATATTGTTATCTTTTTATAATAAATAATCATTAGTATAAATAACAGATAACAATGATATTTTATTATCATTGTTATCAAGACAATTAAAAAAATAATTCACTCAGATATTGTAGAATTAATTACAATCATTCATCTGATATTATATTATGTGTTTGTCATCAGGTCTTACAGGAATTTATATATTATTATATTTCCTCATAGGTGTAACCAATTGATTGTTCTAAGTAATTTCTTCCAATCCAAATAACTGTTGTGGAGGAATAATTTAAAATTTGTTCGTCATATACATACCTACTATTACCTACATATGTCGATGGTAACTTCGATATATCGATATGTACGTCGAAAATTAAATACGATAAACCATTATCGGACATTGTCGCAGTATCTCTGTTTGAACAAAATTTCAAGGTCAATAACACCTACCAGCTATATGAAGTTGTATGGCTAGTTTTTGCTCTAATTCATTTTTTGCCCCTTTGTATGCAAACTTTTTAGACGCTTTGTATTTTTAGCGTCTCGAGTCGCGTTGTTAGCGCGCAGGAACCGAACATATAATAATATTATAAGACCTACTTAGATTTTATATCTTAAATTCTACTATCTATATCATTATTGAAAGTCTGTTTAAAAGTTCAGAAAAAGAGATGCCTTATTACATACCTTTATTAGCATTAAAGCAATTAGATCAAATTTGAATATGCTAGTAAATATTGCTAATATCATCACCCTCAACCTCATCGAAGAACATAAAAGTAAAAGTACAGAATACGGAAGGTTAAAGTAACTGTTTTTTTTGTCAAGCGATAGGTATGGGTACATACTGCATAGAATCATTGTTAGTTTTGGTATGAAGCTATAATATAGCATAAATATAATGGTCCCGAGAGTGATTTATACCTAATAATTATGATACTTTTATCTCGAAACAGCATGAGTGATAATACCTACTACTAATACTAGGTATATAATGAATACATCTTAAATATATAAAACTCAAAGGAGACTGACTGATTGACTGACTGACTGATATAGTGATCTATCAACGCACAACCCAAACCACAGGACAGATCGGGCTGAAATCTGAAATGAAGGTAGATGTTATGAAGTAGGCACCTGCTAAAAAAGGATTTTTAGAAATGCTACTTTTACAGGGATGAAATAGGGGTTGCAAGTTTTAGTTTAGTAAAATATATTACTAGTGAACTTTTTTTATATACTTACCTTCTCACTTCACACTCGAAGGTTTCACCTCGTGAAACTGAGACTAACGATGACGTAAACTAAGATTTTTAAACTCACCATTTCTACACACCATCCCATGATATTGGCCGCGTGTACGTTCTCAGGGGTTAGGTTATCTGGCTTCTCCAGCATCTTGTAGGCGAGCACCGTCGCCAGGCCTCTGTTCTTCTTGCCGTTGGGCACATTGTATTGCAGGAGCTGGAACAAAATGGGGATAATATAGGTTACAGATTAAGGTTTTTTTATTCCTTTATTATCAGATCGTTAAAGACATCTATAAAGCAAAATAATCATATTTAAACGATGCTGTTCCAATAAAATTCTGAATGTTCTGTTTGGGTGTTCACCGTTTCACCAATTTAGACCAACTGGTGTGAAAATTTAACGTTACAGTTACTTATTTTAAACTTTGTGTCTTTTGTATTTCACACTGTTTAAAAACCCTTTTTTATAGATACCTATTTTATCCAAGTTAAAGCCCTATTTTTTCTCTGATAATGTCAATACTTGTCAGGTAAACATGGCCAAGTGCAAAGCCGTTCAAGATGAAAAAAAAAACTTTAATATCTCTCTATAGAATTTAGCTACGTACCTATCTCTTATTTCGATTTATTGTCAGCATGTTTAACTTAAGCCAAAAATTCTTTAAAATTTTACAAAAGAATACAGAATCAAATAAAATGGTCTAATTCTACTAAATATCGTAACACCTATGTCAACAAACCTTATAAAGAGCATTGAACAACGAAGCTGCTAAATGTTCTGTTGACATAATAGTTGACTGCATAGGTGAGAATAATATCATCAAATCTGAAGAATAGAACCTAAATAATATCCCTACGCACGAGTAAGGCACTAAGTTAACAACTATAGTAAAGTAATTTTTTTTTATTCCATGTGATACAATAAAGTTTTTCCATCTATCTTTCTATCTATCGACAAAATCGTTTGCTTAGTCCCGGAATATCTATTTATCTATCTAAGTACATACCTACCTAAATCAATATGTGCTAAGAGTAGCTAACTTTTTATGTATACTTACAAATATTTTAACAAGGCGTTTTAAGGTAAAACTGGCTACATCCAAGTATGTTAGATCTTTTAATGATTTCCATTTGAATACAGGTAAGTTTTTATGCAAGTAAGTACTTACGCGGCGGTTAAAAAAAACTAACAATACTTTTTACCGTTACGGTCTTCCTAACCTAATCTCTGCGTTACCTGCTCTTGTTAGTGGACTTCGGACTTTTTGTTACATATAAATATTTAAAAAAAAGATGTACCTAATTGCCTACTGTTACAGAGTTAGAATGACTTTAAAAATTCTCACGTACGGATATCTAATTGGTTGCTTACGTCAAGCTTTAACTGATTTAACATATTTTTTGTTAGGTACATACATATTTTTTTTTATTTCATGTATTACATGCTCAAATTAAAATCTCATTTACTTACTATAATTTCTCGACAGAGGTCAAACTTGAATAAGATTATAAGTCTCGAACAAATACTGCGAAGTAAAACCGGTTATTTATATCGAAACCGGTATCATTACTTCAAGTCTCAGTGTAGGTACTCATTACACTTATTCGCGAACATCACTGTCTACTTAAGATTATAAAACACAGCAATTATAACATAAACATTTTACATCACTCTATATAGAGCACAAAACTTTTTATCGAGTTTTATAAACCACAAAATAATTCTGTTACCTACTAAATAAGTATCTAAGTTCTTTGTATGAGAGGAACAAAGCTAAAACTGTTATAAATTATACAGTTTTCAAGTATGTATATCACGCCATTCAAATAGTTTCGGTTCAAAAACATTTATTAGCACAACATTGATAATTTGAGTTCTTTGATAACACTAATATGCTGTGATAATTATGACAGCAATAGCAAATACAATAACAATATTACATCTGGTTGCTATTTGCGTCACGATGTCACTCCATGGACTGATATTCAATTGTTTTATTGTATCTTATTATATTATTACCGTATAAAATAATAGAATAAAGCAAAATAGGTATAGTACAAATACGAAATCCGACCATAATTTAGAAAGATCTAGTTTCTAATTCTAACTAAAGAGAAACCTAGCTCCAGACGTTAATACTCGAACCATAGGTACGATACCTACGGTTAAAGGTGTCAAACCAGTCAAACTACTCGAGTTGTCATTTGGGGACAGAAATAACGACCTATAATAGGTAAAGCAGGTATATTGATATTCAATTATTCTGAATCAAACATTAAGCTATGTCAAAGACAACTGGCAAGATTCTTACGTTGGCATCAGAAGGCAAACCAAAATGTTACTAAATTTGTGACAAATGAAAACTGTTGAGAAATAGATATAAGTACCATACCATAGTTACATCATAAATTAACACAAAGAAAGTCCAAAAACACCATCCCAAAATGACAACTAAACAGCTTACAAAAAAGCAAAATCTACAGACCGTGTCGCTGATACCTCAAGAAACATTACTGTCAACGGACCAGCAAAAACACGTACCTTGGCCAACCATTTGCTGGCTTCAGGCACTTCGATGTGCTTGCCAGTCTCCGTCAGCTCCCTGATGATGTCAGGGAAGCATGCCATGAACTCCCTGGACTGGTCCTTGGAGACGGCCAGTCCGCGGGCAGCCAACGGCAGCTCCTGAGGTGTCAGGGTCGACAGGTATCTATAGGGGAGAAAACGCATTGGTTTGGCAGCCAGCTGGGAGATCGGAGCTATCTTACTAGGTATTAAATATATTAATTATATCTAAAGCATCGATTTGAACTTTGATGATATGGTCTGGATCTATGCCTAGCGGTCGTAATTGGCATTCATCTTTGAGAAATCCTTATCTTTTGAAGTTTATTACTTCTGTTTTGCCATTATTTTTAATGAGAAAATATTATGAACATTTAGCAATTAAGAAGAATCTGCTTCCTATACCTATATACCTACAATGCTTGTACACGATATGTTTTCTCGATGAAAGTTAATTAAATTCGTCATGCTTGTCTTCTTTTATGAATTATTCGGAAAATCAAACTGTAAAGATAGAAATTAAAACGTAGAATATTGTATGATACACATTAGAAATATGTGTATCATACAAAATTTAGAAACCCTGAACAATAGTAACTTTTAGTCTCGAAGTAAATAAATGAAATGAGTTTCATTCATGATTTAAAAAAGGGTAAACTAACACGATTTTGTAATATCATCGTAACATTAGTGAGGTAAGTAACGTGCGACACATACGCGGCTTCTATCGGTGCAAACTTGGTCTCAAGAGTTCAACTGAGTTCACTGACCTGTGATATTTTTGCAGCTTGAGCAGCTTCTTTGGTAGACCAGAGTCTTCATTCTGAGGGTTCTTCGTGGAAGGCTGGTCTAGTCTGGGAGCCATGGCATCCGAGTTAGTGACACTAGTCGTCTTGCTGATATGCCGACGAAGCTCATTCTTGTAGATCTGCAGAATCCTGTCCAAGCTCTTCTTTGTAGAGTACATTTTGATTTATTTTATCTTCACAATTTATTTTAACTTCTATTTAAATTCTTTATCGAATGGTCGTGCGTCCGCTGGTATCGGGATCGTATGACCGACTGATTCTTTGTTATGTTTTGCTTCGCCTCCTTACCAGTTTTACTGTAAGGCTGTCGTTAATGTTTACATTCGTTTTATCGATATCGACCAATTTAATATTTATTAAATTTAAATTGTCTTTTTGTTGTGTCACTTTTGTCTTATGTGGCTAATGTTACTTTAATGTTTACATGCTAACTATACCTACTTATACATTTTAGTACTCAAATCGATTTCTAGGCGCATGTATTATTTTTTAAAAACTAACTATTAACGAGCAAATTAAGATGTTTATATATCGTGTGCAGTGAAATTATATGACTCTGTGGCAAATAACATCCATCTTGTTTTGGTTATATATATTTTATAACAACAAAATACTACCTGGAAGAGATCACTTTAGTGATGAGGTCGCCCAATGTCCCTGTTTACCTTCCACCTTTATGTTAATTATGTTCTTTTTTTGGTGTACAATAAAGTATATTTGATTGATTGATTGAATACTAAACAAATTAGTTACCTATATCAAATAAATCATCCACTATGTACCTAATGTTATCATTCTC
Source organism: Macaria notata (assembly GCA_927399415.1). Taxonomy (NCBI): domain Eukaryota; kingdom Metazoa; phylum Arthropoda; class Insecta; order Lepidoptera; family Geometridae; genus Macaria; species Macaria notata. The sequence goes on from OV656744.1 coordinate 2,833,993, forward strand.
AAACTAAACTACAGCAGATAATAATTACATAATTGTTCAGCTAAATGATCACATCTGTTAATAATCAGTTCAAAACATCAAATCTCCAAAAAGTTACACATCAACACCATACCATCGATAAATCTTCCGGCAGCACTACGATGCGCAAGCAAGCGGCGCTTGCCGGCCGGCCCCTCCCGCAACCCGGGCCCGACACGCGGCGAGTCACGTAGGCACCCAGCAGAGAACGCGTTGCGAAACTAGTGTTGTCACTCGGGAGCCGGCATACTAGCTAAATACGTTATCTGTGACAAGTAGGCATACAACATGCTACATAATCTGTGGTATACCAACTGTAAAACTATCTGTGGTAACCGTTTACTGTCATAAAAAACAATTACCTACCTATGCTAATCTGTGGTGTTGTGCGTTAGTTAACCGGCTCACATATTGTACCATTGAAGTTAGAAAAACAACAACAATGTGTACAGAATAAAACAGAGTCTGAAAAGGATTGTTATTTGTCTAAGAAGGCAAGACGGCTAATCAGTTCAAGGCAATGTCCTTTTAAAGTGTACCTATGCTATGGTTATTTTACTTTAACGGTTGTAATGTTACTTATACCTATTTTAGAATTATATAATTTGGTTTATATTTAACAACTGTTTACTTATGAGCGATATCTACATAAGTGACATAATAAGATACTTAATAGTATTATGTGGGTAAACATAAGTATTATCATAGACTGTATTATATTAAAATAAGACTTTTGATAAAATATCATGGTGAATAGTTATTTTATTACTCTATAATACCAACTCATGCTTCTTCTGTATTTTATTAGGTACTAATGGTTCATGGACGTTCAATAATGGTTTTGTTTGCCTTGTTGTGCTAAGTAAACTACTAAGTAATTATGTCTACAATAATTTTGTAATGAAGTAATTAAAATCTTGATAATATTAAATAATGTTTGTAATAATATTTCAAACTTAAGTATTTATAATGATTTATATTTGTTAAAATACCCGATAAAGATTGTTTGTTTTTTTTTTATTCAATAATACATATACCTACTTTAGTGTCTCTTATACAACAGTTTGATACCGGTTTAAATATTTTCCGGAATTCCCAAAAAAATCACATCACTAGTCTCCACCCAAAACATTGCATGCATTGTGACCCAGAACAAGGGCCTACGGAGATAATTTGAAAACAAACAATTTTGACCTTTCATCCCATATCTTTAGTGCAGTAATTACTTTGTACTTTTCTCACAAATCCCCAGCTCTTTGGTCACGTAGTCACAAAAACAGGAGTCTGTAAGGCAAGCTAGTTCGAAAAAGGCTGCAATTTATGTGAAGATCAGACGTCAAAGTCAAGAATAATGATTGCAGGCTCAGGTGTGACCTTATTCAGTGTTAAAGACAACCTAGGTCGATAATAAATAATAGTGCATACAGACAGATATCATGATATTATGTTTTTACTAAGAAAATGCATTTCAATTTTGCGTATTCACAAAGCTGTAAAAAGAGAGAAAAAATGTAGAAAGTATGATACCTATGTTAGGTTTAATTGTTTCTATCTTTCAGAAAGGTTTGCAAAAAATCTTATTCACTTTTTTGCGACAATTTTTACACCAAATTCACTATCATGGTGGTGTATTCACCATGCACCATCTGTATCCAAAATTACAATTTTATTACGAAAGAAAACCCCTGCAGCGCATCGTTTTTTTTTTCAAGTCTTTGGTCAATTGCTACAATGGGCATGGGGTATGTCAACTTGCTATCAACAATCTATAAAGCCAAGATGCCATATAGGCAACATGTCATTACATAACAAACTCATACGGTTGATCGTTATCTAGGGCACACGGCGCGCGGCGATAAGGTTGTCATGTCAAGCCGCGTGCAACAATTAAATATAGAAATGTTTGATAGGTAACATGTCAATATCTCCATCAAGATCTTGTATGTCTGTCGAAGAACACAGAAATCAAAATTACATCTTCCATTACTAAGACATTCAGGATCAAAACTACTTAGATCATCATCACTACTTAGATAGAAATGATATATCAGAGTTTTGTAAACACTCATACCTATTAAGACAAAAAAATTATAATAGGTCATATATAAAACATTTTATTTTTATTAAAGTCATCGTAATTTGTATCTTAACATACTCTCGTTATGTTACATCTGCGTTAGCGTTTCCAATCCTATATCCTGTTAAACCACATTTCAATACGAAATTTTACTTTTCATACTAGTTCTAAACAAACCAAACACAAACGCACAAACTAAGGGACCAGTAAAAAAACCTTACTCGCTCTATCGATTTCCTAACTCCTTACCTACTGCATTATTCGAGGTTGAGGTTCAAATGTTGTAACTGTCGATGGAAAGCCGGTGAAACTGAATAACATTCTAGAACTATCTACGAGAAATCTATTGTAAATTCAGTAAAGTTTCGTTCGATAATAGTTGGGTTGAACCAACAAGAAACAACAAGCACGAGGCCGCTGGTTCTCGAGAGAAATAGCTGACCAAAATATTTGATTGAGAGAAATTATAGTCACAGAATTAAACCATAATTAAAAATCCAAAGCAGCAAATGTGAGTTTTTGGTTAGCGATGTCACTATAAATAGATATTCATGATTTATGGGAAGGGAAGTAGAATACGATCCGAAACGTTACATGCTACTTTTTATCCAAAAAACAACAAAGAAAGAACGTGAAGCGAAGTAAAAAAAAAGAAAGAAAAAAAAATTACTAGACTACCTACTACAAATTCTTGATTTCTTAGGTATATAGGCAAGTGTCACCAGTCGCTGCAGTTTGCATAATCAAAGTGCAAAACCATGCAAACGCCGCGTGATAATCACGAAATATAAGTATGTAGGTATGAATACCTATACCTACGTATATCTAGACTGTATAGTATGCACTATTTATTCTATTTTGAGAACTGCGCTATTTGTTACAGCTTTGTTATTTTTTAGTGCTTGAATAATGGGCCTAATTTAGTTACGGTTTTATACCTAGACTATTGTATGTTAGTGGTTAACTTCTAAATAAGGAAACCATTATTAAATATTGTAGTAAGTAAAATGAGTTAATATTTTTGATTTGCGTTTTAAATAATGCATGTACGTTTTAAAATCAGTTTCACCACTTATAAGTTTTATGAAAATTGGTTCAGTGATTTATGAAATTTTGGTACCTATCCAGCAATTTTTAGTATATGCTTGCGTACAAGTTACATACCTATATGTTGGTGTGTGGTGTTGATTTAATTTAATAGTTCCCTGGATGGATATACATATTCTTCTTATCGAATGAGAGTGGCCAACTCTGGTCCCGAGAGTTTTCAAACCACCCTAAGGGGCCTCTGATCTGGCTTAACGACTACCGTACTAGACAAACAAATACAAATACAACAAATACAAAAGCTTTTTATTGGGCCAAAACAATATTACATCTAAGTACTTAGCTACAATAAATATGTCTTAAAGATACAAGAAGTTTAATTATACGTACATGTGTTGTGTTTGCACCTTGCAGTAGGTCTCATAAGAGCCTGAAGCGAAAGTGCATCCACTCCCACATCATTTTTATTAGGCATTTTAATATACATTGTTATTACGAAATTCTAAATTCTAACCTCAAAATAATTGACAGAAATTTTTGATAGCAAATTTAGGGTTAACATTTTATGAAACTAAATTATCCTATAAAAGTTTTTTTTTTTTTTTACAAGTAGTGGTGTACTTACAAAAATTTATTATTTACAATTATTTATATTACAGACATATTATATTAGTATATAAAAATTGTAGTATTGTAGTCTATTTTGTGGAAGATTTTTGTTTAGTGGTAAGTGTTGCATGTGTGTAAATGTGTGTGTATGTGGATGTGTGTGTGTGTGTGTATGCGTGTGTTACTTATATGTTGATTGTTTCAAGTAATGCCTCTGTTAGACAAACACGGCTACATATATTACAAAACATACACAACATACCTACTAACAATTACTGTAATGTCATGACCTGAAGAGACCCGTAACTTTATTCGCGTTACCCGAGCCATAGCATTATACAGATGTTAAAGATCTAATAGTGCTTACTTAGACTTAGTATTCTGTGCTTAGACGTGCTTAGACACAGTTTCACTCTCTCAGTTGTCATGTACCTACCTACCTACCTATAATGACCAGCCAGTATACCATAACAACCTGAGTAGTTAGTAATATGATGTAAGCTAACACACCCAATATACCTACATATTATACTTAGGTGTAAGAGACTTGAGCCCGCCACGAGATACCTCCGTGATAAGCCAAGGAAGTTCAAGGCGAAATAAAAATGTGAGCAAATATGTATATAGGTAACGTTTAAACTTGTATTTCATTAACTCTGGCCAAATAAAACAGGTATTAAATTTATTTTTTGCTCTTATAGCTAATGTTTGTCATTTTATACACGTCTGCGTTAGGTGTAAATATGACAGTCATATACAAAATATTATTTTAAAGATTGCCTGCACAATCAATTGTACAGTAATGTAATTCCTAAATAAGTTAAATATTTAATATAAATCAAGATCAAATAGATAAGATACAAAAGAACCTTGGCATCGCCAGAGACGATGGTGCAATATACTTACATATATAAAAAAAACTTATTCCTATGGGAGTGGTAATTATGGCAGACTTTCAGAATATCGGTCTGTCACAATGCTTTGCGAGAGTTATGTTAGAATGAAAAAGTCCATCCCACAATTCAACTTGTAGAATAGAATAGAATATATCTTCAATGTACACCATAAAACATAGAAATAACAAAACAGGAAATAAGCTTAAATATATTAAAGTTCTGTACATTGGGCGGCCGTATCGCCTTAGGCGATTTCTTCCAGGCAACCTTTTGGATGGACATTACTAAGAATTATAAACAGGCGGTGTACTAAAAATATAATTAGATACTCACATACATTAGTTAAAAGACCAATACATACATAAATAAATACATACATATTTCATACATATTACACAAAACATTTAGGAAATAAGCTACTATTTTTATATAATTAAACTACATAAATTAATGCTATAACAATGACAAATAATGGTGATACACTAAGTTTTGGAATATGCTCAGCGACTTGGCCTGCCTGATGGGCAGGGCTTGTATTACAATTTACAACTTTTCGGCCCACATCCTACGATTCTTTCGACCAACCATAGGTTTCGTAAACCTTACTGCATGCGCTGTGAGCTACTTAATATAGGTAGGTAGGTAGTTCAGCCCGATATGGATATTTACACCTACCAACTTGGGCATATGTGTTTGTGGTTTTTTTTGTACCTGGAGGCAGGAACCTGGCAAAAGAACCTCATTGTGGTATCTTGCAAAAAAAACTCTTTCATCTATCAAAACGGGCCCTTTTAGCTAGTTAAGCTTCAAATGCCTAGATGCAAAAGGGTAATAGTAGTCTTTGCCTGGTTGGTTGTATTGCGATGGTTGTCAAGCAAGGTTGCGTAACAATATATTTGTAGCCTTGTTATCTTTGAAGAAGTGTAATAGTACTTATACATTTGTCATCGCAGTTTCACACGCTCCATGGAAAGACAATGCTTACATTATAGCAACAAATACACGCAATTAGTGAGTACAAGTTGTTTCAGGCGGACATTGTCCTTGTTGCTTCCCACTCACAGAATATTTACCAGTTCCAGGGTTTCAAGATTGACGTGATAATGCCTGAACACGCCTGCAATTCCGTACCCCATTATTATTTTCCACGTACTTGCCTGTGCAAATCCTCTGAACCGACATTCCGACCTTTATCTGCTTTCGGATCAGCGATGATGAGTGATGACCGAGAGACAACCGCGTCCAAGGCCAGTAACACAAAATACATAATAATAATTAATTCATTAACGATCGTTATCTGCGGTCCGCCATTTTGATGTCATGACGGAAGGCGCGAAAAGCCGCCATTTTGGTTTAGCGTTGCTTGCGGCCGCGCTCGATGCCGCTTTGTTCAGCTTCCGGAAAAGTTAGGGTCAGCGAATGTAGGTGTGGTATTGGAAAATTTAAATGGACTATGACAAATCACGCAAAACTAGGCCACATTCTTTGTTCACTCTCACGGTGAATATCGAATAAAATGTACCTACTCTTTGTTACTTACAGTTATACAAACCCAAGTTTGTGAAGTCTAAGCTGATGAAGCTATACGTATGAATCATTTAAACAGACATGAAGACACCTATTGAACTATTTTCACTGTGCATTTCATCATTAGTTACGGACATGAACCTCTAGGCTTTAATGATAGCCAGTCAGTACATTCGCACTAGATTGGTCTGACAATGCCTTACTCATATAACATCAAGCATACATATTTATACTGAGCTTACTAATGTAGCTTTTAATAGCATTATAATAGAGTCGTATTTGGCTGCTTTTGTTATTGAGTGTCCATAAAGTACGATGATATTCGTTCGGTCACCGGCGTCAGTAAACACAGTCCATGGAAAATTAGCGAAGCGTATCGATGGTGTGATTCGCTCACATCGATGCTCTCCCATTGTGCTCCCCTCCTAAAAGTCATTTAACTGAATTATGGAGTAGAAATGTCCACAATCTGGTTTTGGATGTCCAGTAGACAGGTGCTGTGATCACTGTGTGAACCCGGACTTGTGTTGGGGTGAATTACATGTACTGAACTATTCTGTGAAATATTCTAAGTGTCGCAGGAGCTACGATCGTGCTACGCCGTAGGCTGCCTTGGAAGAAAAGCTCAAGTAAGTCTATACATGCTACGGGGTTCGTAGCGTCTTCGCTACGTTTTTGGATGCGTCTACGCATGTATTAGTTATTAGTGAGAGCAGACAATTTGAAAATATGGCGAGCAGATGTATGGACAATGGACGTTTTAAGTTTAAACTATTCTAACAATTGAGTTGAGAAGTTTGATAAGGATTCTGTGAAAAATCGGTAGGTACAAAATGCAAATGCTCTATATTTTGGTTTAAGCCTTAATTTTTATTCATGACACTGTGGAAAATCAGTAGGTATAGGTACAAAATCCAGATGCTATATATACTATGGTTTATTATACCATAATTTTCATTATTGACATACCTACGCACCTAATTAAAAAAAATGTTTGCTCAAAGTTATTTTTATAAGTTGGTCTGTAAATAATAGGCTTTTAAATACCATGTACATGAATGTAACTCTTAAGTACAAATTACAACCATCAACATAAATAACCCCTAAGTTTAATTGTAAGTACGCGTCTTTCTATTTTGACAGACTAATTTATTCTCATGACTAATTAGTATGTAACAATATCAAATATTATTACTTTAATAGTATTAATGTTAATTTTAATTATATAAAATGTACTTATAGAATGGTCTCAATGGCATAAAATTCCCGTTAGCCTCATTAAAAGTGGTACCAAAATTGGTCACTGGCGGGGTGCAGCGTTGTGTGACTGCATTATGCAATGTGCACGTGCATAGCGCACACAGTGGCGGAAAAATAAACTAGGATGCACTAGTACCTTTTGACGTACAAATATTATCTTTCAAGGGACAGTTAGAAATGAAGTAATAGTCAAAATGCACTGTTATTCCAGCTGCGATATATCTAGTAAAACTCGAAATGTAACAATCAATGAAACACTTCACAACCGAACACATGAATTTTGTAGTTGAAATATTATTTATATTCTTTGTACGTGGGATAGGTTTACGTTTGACTACAGCATTGCTGCAGCCTAGGGCGTAACACGCTTACCTAGAAGATACCTATTAACACTAGTTTTGAAGACCCCTGGATGATAGTTCGCGGGAAACACAGCTTCCGGTAAAAAATAATTTAAAATTTAAATAATTATTTCTGATCAAAGGTTTTTTAAGAAAAACTACGTTATCTTTCCAATAAAACTTACTTTCAGTTAACTGTATTGGTTCATTATTTATTAAATTAGCTAAGCAATCAATTATTATCTACTATAGCAGTGCCTGCGGTTATGTGTGTCAAATCGGGATAAAAAGTAGTTTCTGTGTTAATCCACTTTTTCGGATATAACAATTTGAGATAATTCAACTGTTTATTTTGGTATCATACTTACTTATTAGTAGGTATTACTTGCTCCTTCATATTGCTGAAATTGTTCCTTAAATTATAAGCTTACTTTTCCTGGTACATACTCGTATATCATCTGAGTCGATTACTAATTGTAGATTTGATTTTACATATTTCCCTTAAGAATAAAATATTGAAACCTTAGTGTACATACTAAAACCACTATTTATATATTGCACAACATTGGCAATTCAGAAGCCCACAGAAGGCTTAGTCAAACACACATAAAAACGGCAAACAAGAGATTTGAACTCGTGACAATACTCATATCAAAGAGGTTCTCCAATATACACAATATTGGAGAACCTCTTTTTACATATTTTCTTTGTAGTTTAGAGGCACCAGCCAGAGATGCGTTTGTATGATTACAATTTGCAGCCTTACTTGTTAAGCTAATAGATTATTTAAATTAAAACATACATGGGTACTGTGACAGAAGAATTTGTGTGAATTAAAATTATAACCCAGGGATTTGATTTGATTTGATTTGAATATTTATAAATTTTCTTGGTGAAAAGTTTTCACTGAAAAACGAATCTGGTTATCTGATGAGCAATTAGCCTTCTATGGTCAACCTAACTCGATCAGTGTTAAGGAATCTTTTTATATAAATGTTGTCAACTTTCTGCTGCTAACCCATGTTTCCATATTTCTCCACGGATATTCATTTAGTTGTTCACTATTGTTGCTGGCTTCTTATGGCGTAATAATTTATAGGTTTCATAGAGTGTGAAATTGTAAAACTATTTTTGTACATATCTACGTATGTATTTCCACTGTGCATTTCGTGGTTAAGTACTTGATTATTCAATACAAACATACCTAAACCTACGCAATTAGGGATTATTGCAATCAGTTACGACATGCTATTATATTACCTTGTGTAGCGAGCGTGGTTCAGTGGTTCCACTGTCTGCTTTTCATCCAGACGCACTCTGGTTCGATTCGGGACCTACACTAATAACTTGTATTTTCAAGTTATGTATGGATTTGTACTCGCTTAGCGGTGAAGGAAAACATCGTTAGGAAACCGACATGATTGAGGACCATAATATCCAAAGACATGGTCTACGGTGACAAGTTTACTTTGGAAGAACGTGAGCGCCCACCACGATGTATCAGCCCAAGAGAACTCCCTTAGTGAATTCATTGTGCGGGGGAGTCACGACCCTCAATCATAAGGAATAACGACTCAAGAGATTATTATTACCTAACAACTATTCTATTCTTAGTCCAATCACTTAACCTAGCTACTAGTGATTGCTCTATTTATCACATGCTAGTAAATAATATCATAGAAACGTCTAGTGCTAAGGAGTCATGTTATTTGACCATGAAACTCTGACGATAGCATTATCAGTGCTACTATTGTTTATTTTGCGGTATTACTGTTGTTAAATAACACTAAGAGCACATAATGAAATGTAGACTTATGTATGTTCAAATTTACCAGCTACACTATTCGATTTTACGTATCCGTTTTAGTTACTTCAGATTTAAGCTAACATCTTTAAAGACAGTTCGGTGTTTTTATGAGAATCTTTGGCATTTGCCGACATTATTGCTATATTTGTTAGCAATTAGTACTGCGCCATTTTGTTCACTTCAATCAGGCATTAATAGATAGATAGACCAATAAACTCACATTCTTTTCCTCCTTGTTTTTGTATCTAATCTGAAAAAAATGATTTTTTTTATTGATTGATTGATTGAATACAATCAAAATTTGACATGCTCTTATATTAACCCACATAAACATATATTTTTTTATAGAATTTGTGACACTCAAATAACACTTAAGCAATATTCTCTACCACAGTGTTGTATCGTTTCAGTTAAATAATACTAGCCTATCAAATAAAAAATAACCCTAAGCATAACCCAATTCCCATAAACCAATTTCCAATCAGTTCAGCCAATCAGGTGCCCAATTTCCCACATCACAAATTTGGGACGTTATGTCGCAAGAGATATTCCCAAGCCCAACCTTTCAAACTATTACCTAATCTATATCCCATAGAAACTAAAGCGCCATTTTGAAAGCCCTACCCGCTACTATCTATGTATATGTACTACAAAGCCTGGGAGTAGTTTCACACCATTTCTTTCCGCCCGATCGAATAACGTGAAAAGTACTGTTATACTGCTATTATGGCTTGCTGTTTCTATTAGATGTATGCTCCATTTGATTCCAGATAAAAGGACTTTCGATTGTTATTAGGGAGATGAGGCCAATCCTTTTTTTTTAAAGTTGGAAAATTAATAAAAACATACTAAATCTGGATAGTATAGTAACAAAAGGAATGAATTGAAGATAGTTTAATTCTAATTTTAGTTTTCATTTATTTATTAAAACGTTTTCTTAGCTTATGAGTTGTAAATCAAATGAAATAAGCAAAAGCAAAGTATACTACCAGAAAAAAATGTTTTAATCTTTGGTAAGTAATATTCTTCAATCTAAGCCGTGTTTCAAATTTAATTTAGGTAAAGCACTTTACTGTGTTACTTTTATGAAATTTTAAGTGTCTTTAAATGAAAGAATGTTTGAAAGATACCTGTCTCAGCATAACACTAGGCGACTTCATGACGCCTTTTAGAACTTATTGTGTCTTTTACTAAAAAAATAGCATTTATAGCAAAGTCAGGAAATTTAATTACATCATGATGACGGAACATGAAGTAAGGAGAAATTATTCTTTAACAAACAAATGGTTAAAAAAATGTTATCTCAACACAATTCTATACATTCTATCTACAGTTTACCTACCTGTAGTTTTTTAGCCTAGGCAGATAAATGTTATGGCTTGTGGCTCAACTGTTTCTAAGATCATTTTATGCAATAGATACGTACCTTCCAGATAAAAACAAGATGACGACCTGAGAGAACAGAGAGCATAAAAAAATAAAAGTCAATTATTTCAGACCTTTAGTCCATACACATATCAAAACATATCATAAGTATAGAGCAGCAAAGCAAAATAAAATTTAAATACAACTAAAATTATATTGCATTGAGTGAAATTGATATTTTTTTTGTATACAACACGCAGTTCAGGCACTGCTTGGGATTTATCGACATACATACATATGTTTGATACTAATTACAAATACGTCCTCTCAGTATAAAAAATAAAAAAGGCGTATTATATCATATTTGTATTAAAATTTCGGACATTACTTGATTGTGCTTCATTTACACATCGTAACCTTTACGTACTAACTTCATACAAAACTATAATTCTCTGTGAGCTTGGGAGTTTGTATATGAGTCTATTAAGTATATCAATATGATCGATCTATTCATAAATTTAGTTTGCAGTTAGGTAAGATCTTGGAGATGGCATAAGTAACTTTTTATTCCAAACCAGCTGGTATCGTATCGCTATCAAAGCAATAGCAAATCAATAAAAAAAATCTCCAAAAATCATCGCATTCCAACCCAAAACGGGCGCAGATTGGAAATCTGCGAACGGAGCGATTACTGGTCAGATAACTGTATCCAAATTAGTTGTACGTCATTTACAAAGTCTACTAGCGAGGACGATGGTCTGACACAAAACACCGGAAGCGAGTTTCCGCTTTCCATGTAGGCGCAATTTTTTGGAAACGCCGAAATTTTCATAGGTCTTGCTTTGTCATGTAGATTGGGTGATGTTAGTGTCGCCGCCATTTTGGTCTGTAGTCTGTACCTTTTGGACTAAATGAGCTCTGCTACATATATGTACATAAGTACGTACTTGATGGTCGTAATTTTAGCAACTTTCACAACATGTTCTATTTCAATGTATTTTGTGAAGCATTTTACTGAGCTTTTTGCTCGAAAACGAGAAAAGTAAAAATGTGTTGTAAATTGATTATACAATATATATGAATGACTAGTGTGTGCTCGCGGCTTCGCTCGCATTAAGAAGTAAAACTTGCATCCCCTATTTCACCCTTTTAAAAGTGGCATTTCCAAAAATCCTTTCTTAGCGGATGCCTACGTTATAACATCTACCTTCATTCCAAATTTCAGCCCAATCCGTCCAGTGGTTTGGGCTGTGCGTTGATAGATCACTATATCAGTCAGTCACCTTTGAGTTTTATATATTTAGATAGATAGATAATTATGTACTCGTACTTACCTAATCTAAATTAATACATCAGGCACAAATGTAAAAACGTTTTTCCTGTTTCATTAGGTATTAACGTTAGTAAGTAAAGTATTTAGTTTAGTTTAAGCATACAAAAAAAAATTAAAAAATAACGGAAAAGATAAAGAAACTATTTGGAATCGCATTTAATCAAATAAGCAATCGATAATGTACTTGTAACACATAACTTAAGTCTATTTATCACAATGAGTGCTAATATTTATAAGTATTGTAAAGAAAATGAGTTCTATTGTTTGAGCACAATACGATTGTCAGAATAATTAAAATATGTGTAGTCAAAACACATGTGTACATTTTCCCAAAGATATTAACTTTCTTTTGTCAGGATGATATCATCAAGATACCTAAGAAAGTTTTTTTTTAAATGATTCATGCTTTTGACGTTATGTCACTTGTTTTGAATTAAAAATTGCAACTGGCTAGTCGTACAAATAATATTTGCATGTTAATGTATGTCTCATAACTACGCTAGGTACCGACGTAATTAGCGTCGTTCATTATGCTTAAGGCAAAGAAATGCTTTAGAATTATATTTGAAACTAGCCCGCGGTGCCCGCGACTTCGTCCGCGTGGAATAGTTACTACCATAAAAATGGTTTTAGTGAGTTAACCTTAAAAGCTAGACATATACTAATGCGGACATTTTGTTAGATCATTTCAAAAGGAATAATTCTTTCATACATTATTTTTGGATATCTTAAACGGTTTTCGCAGCGCACGCAACGGAAGCCCTCAAAGATGAATAATTTTCCCCGTTTTTCCACATTTTCCAGTATTTCTTCGCTCCTATTAGTTTAAAGCCTTTAAACGCGTGATGTTATATAGCTTAAAGCCTTCGTCGATAATTGGTCTATTCAACACAAAAATAATTTTTCAAATCGCACCAGTAGTTCCTGAGATTAGCGCGTTCAAACAAATAAACAAACTAACTCTTCAGTTTTATAATATTAGTATAGATGTAGAACTTTACATCTCCATCAGCTTTATAAGCGATCAAGACATACAAATTTAATTCACTTTAATACTTTGTAACATCTCTGATTTCTACTCCAGAAAAAGATTACTTAAACCATTTTCTTGCGCCTCATTAAATATTAGCGAGTATCTATCAAAGTAAATTAATACAGGACAACAACAGGCTAGCAAATTTACCTACATGTTCTTCAACTATATTTTAACATGATTTGTACCCATATGTCTGTCACTAACATAATAAAACAAAATAGAAAGGTCAATAAAATGGCAATAATTTCACGCGTCTGCGCAAAATAACGGCATTCAGAACGGATCCATTTCAATAACGACAACGATCGATAAATGGCCCTCATTCACAGTTACATCTGTTACAAGCTTTTGTGTGATACTGGAAAGTAACAGTAGATGGCATTGTGTAGAAATTGGCCGGTTATAATGACTCATTGGTATATATAGTGGTAAAAATCTCGTTTTATAGAATAGAATACCATCAAACTATTATTGCATGAAAATGATGGTAGAAAGAACAACGCATTTATCACCAAAACTACGTAAAGGCGTATTATTCTACAACAAGTTACAACAAAGTAGGTACGCAGTAGACCGAGTACCTGCTCGTAATTATTTATTGAAATGTTTATGTTATGGGCGGCATACCTATATTTTTTTTTATTTAGCTATTTTTAGTTTCTAATTAATTTTTTAGCTCCCGTGGGTTGACACGTTAAAAAATACTCATACCCAGCGCTAAAAAGTAGGTTCCGGCTGTTTGTCATAGTACGGCATGTATACGTTAAGCCATGTAAAAGGCCCTTAGGGCGGCTTGATAAACTCTCGACGCCAGAGTAGAAAACCTCGCTAAAATCACAATCGAATGCATCATTAATTTATTTCATTGCATTTGGAATGTAGAAATGTGGCACGTGTAAATAACGGTAAGAATCACGCTTAGCCGAATTGAAAATTTTCAGATATGCTTTTTATGGTCATCAGTGGCCTAGATTTTTGGTACCTATAAGATTTAGGGCGATAGTAATCACGTCCTTGGCTAGCGCGAAAATTACATTATACATTTTCACCCATTTAAAAGCGATGGCCCTGCAAATAATGACACCTATATATGTATGCGACAATGTATCATCGACGTGCATAATTTACATTTCTAAGGTCATATAGACTGTAGGTAATACCGGGTTACTTTTAACAGATACTTAGCCTTTAAGTGAGGCTTTAATTGGTTTAAACGGTGCAGTACTAACAACAAATTAGTTCTAAACTTTTAGATTGTGGTAGCAAATTAATTGCGAACACAAGTTTTGATTCTATAAAATTCTATTACCCACTTATAAAATTTGTCGTGGGTAACGGTGCCAAATTATTCTATCGTTATCTAAAATAAACGCCCATGTAATGTTTCAGATCGATACAATAATTTTAATAGAAGTTCCTAAAAACGACAGTCAGAAGTTCGTTAAATTTAGATGGCTAGATTTTGTTTCATAGTTTTTTTTTATTTGTTACTAAGTAAGTTAATAATAATTGGTTGTCAACGTTATACAACCATATTAATACAGATATACCGTAGTTACCATTAGCTCCGTATACACATAATTTGTCGAAGGCAGCCTTGATCTCAATTGTCTCATCTCTTTCAATAGGTGCAACGGACCGGACAATGGCTGGCATGCCATCATATTTTTACTAGTACAAACCATGTATTATTTATATAACTATTATATATCGTTAAATAGTATATGTACAGGTATTTTTAAACACCATCGAATTAATGATAAAGACGTTTGTATCAAAAGTTAAAGATGGTTACATACATACATATGTACATCAAGATTTGATATTTAAGACACGTGTCGTCCTTAGGTTCACACGATCAACGATTCTAAAATGAGTTTAGCGACCAATTTGCCTAAAAAATATCTAAACCTATTCAAATTAAAAACATTATAAGAATAGTAATGCAATCGAGCCTTAGTTTTATTAAAGTATTTTGTTTGTACAAAAACATTACAAGACGCGTGGACCCACAGTTTTTACATAAGTAACCTTAAGTAAGTTTAAGAAAAATCCTTTGGCAAATTAACCAATAACAAGAAATATGTAATGTTTGTTTGTTCCAGCCTATCCCCACGTATGGTGAGCGAGGCGTGAGGCCGCACTCCCTGGAAGATGAAGCCGCGGGGGCGGAGCGTCATGCACGCCTTCACTGCCCTCACCATGCTTACCATGGCTAATGGTAAGTAATACTGTCTAGGAAAGACCTAGCTAATGTATGGATTGACATATACAAAATCAACATTCAGTATATATGAGAAAGTTTATTTTAGAAGTCGGTTACACTGAAAGAAATTTGAGTTGAACCGCCTTACTTGAACCAACGGGTTTTTTAGTAGGTGCATAAGTGTTATACGGCTTTCACACGTTGTCATCTTTAAAAGCAGCTAAAGTAGTCAAAATTGTAACAACAACAACCGTTATATAATTACAGAGTGACACAAATTCTCAAATATGTGTCTAGAGCAATTTTAATAACAAGTAAGATCCAACACCAAGAAAATAAAGCAAAGTGCAAAGTGGTTTTGTCTGTTTTGGTATCTACCTACACGTCTTGTTCATATTAATATTAAGAATTTCAAAACCACAAAACCTTTGCTTTTCCATAACAATCGCCTAGTAAAATTCATAAAATAATTTCAGCTCAGACAACATGCAACCAAGGAATGGGTCGAGTGATGTACGAGCGGTTACCGAACCAACAACTACACGGATTCGACGACGACGTCGTTAGTACCTTCATTCCTTTATCATAACAGATCTATTACGAGCCACTTAGAACTGCCTATAATAATATTTACTCGCTACATCAGTATGCTGACACTAAAAACAATGGTTCAACACGTGACTCAAAAACGACTCAACGAAGTACGTTAACTGCATTATTGATTGCTTATTTTTAGGTCCGTGAGACAGCGCCACCTTTCCGCGTGTTGGAGAAATGCCAGGACCTTTGCTTGAGGGACAGATCTGGGAACAGCCTGGTCAGGACTTGTAACTCCATAGACTTCCAGCCAGGAGCCCGTATTGCTGCATTCAGCCCAGAGCCGGAATACGAAGAATCAACTTGCTATCTAACCAGAGAGCAAGCTACTCCGGAGGGCATCGGGACTCTCATGATTGTACCGAACAGTGTGCACTTCAACGAAATCTGTTTGACATGTTAGTAAACTATGCTAGTTTATTATAATTTTCTCAGTCTAAAGTATGGATCAACAATAGTATGGACTGGCTTAAGCGCACGGGATTGCATGTAAGCGTCCGGTACGGTGTGATACCACGTGATACTCAAAATAAAAAATTCAATAACACTTCATTTGTGATCAGTCTAATGAAAGTACTAATCGGACGTTTCTTATGTTTTTAAGAGAATCTACTGACTAAGCCTGTCCATTACGGCATGATATGGGTAGTCCGATAATAAAGTGCATAACAAACGGTCTATTGTTCCAGCGAATCGCCCGGAACGCGAGTGCCCTTCGCGCCGATATGTTTTCGAACGTCATGCGCGCAAGCGGCTGAAGCTTCCTCCTTCAGATTTGAAGGAAATCATGGTCGCTAACCGAACTGAGTGTGAAGACAAATGCCTGGGAGAATTCAGCTTTGTTTGTAGATCTGCTACGTATGACTCCGCGTTGAGAACGTGCTCGCTTAGTAGGTTTACAAGGAGAACGCATCCAGAACTACTTGAGGATGATCATAATGCTGATTATTTGGAAAATACTTGTCTGAACGGTCAGTACTTATCTAATTTTAAGTATTTCATGTTAAATATTCTCATTTTTTTGTTCGCTAGCTATTTAGTTGGTTTTATTGCATAATGGCAACCCGATGGTAAACGGTCACCACTGTCCAGATAATTATATCGACAGACATATTTTAAGCTATGCTTGCATAATGGCAGTAAACTTTTTCGTTCTTACTAAGAACTATCTATTGCAGCTGAAAGACGATGTGACGGATTGGCAGTCTTTATCAAGGAGGAAAATAAACGTCTCGGCGGACCATTTGAGGCAGATGTCTTCTCTAACATGACCCTAGACGAGTGCCAGGCTATGTGTGTTCGCGCTGAAAAGTAAGATGTTTAACCTTAATTTAATAATAACACAATTAAATTTTACACCAATCACCTTTTTCTTCAACTACCTTAGTGTGCCTACTTTTAAATTCTTTCTTTGTTTTTAATAATTGGTATGGGTAAATTGGGTAATTATTCAAATTTCAAACTCATTGTCTTAACTAAGACTCTTTTGGCTCAATAACCTTGTATCGTTATTGCATTTATTTAATATTATTTAGTACCTGCGAACGATAACTAACTGCGAAATATTCACTGAATGCTTTTCTAAAGCATCTTTATTTTTATAATTATTACAAGATCATCATTATTATTACAGACACACTTAAAACATATTTATTTGTTAATGCAATACACAATACAATGTATCAATGTGACCCTGTCGCTTGGAAAGTTTAGGATATAGTACCTATGTACTTTAAAAATCTGGTTAAACACTATTTTTCCTTATTCTTTTATACTTATGTTTATTTCCAGATATTTCTGTCGTTCAATCGAGCACGACGCTGTGACTCGTCAGTGCGTACTTTCAGAAGAAGACTCTGTATCCCAAAAGGACGACGTGACTGTGAGCGCATCGCCCACCCATCACTTTTATGACCTCGTGTGTTTGGACAACCGTGAGTATTTTGTAGATAACTTCCAAAATAACATTACTAAATTAGATTATTGTAGGCGTAGATTGTCAATTTGGATTACATTTATCAGGCAGCATGATAAGCTTAACACAGGGGTTCTTGTTATTGAGCCCATTTTATACTTAACCTACACATTAGTTTAGTTTCAATTTCCGGTATGAAGCGTGTACAAAACAAACTATTATAATCTACTATAAAAACATGCAGTTTAACGTTTAATGATTCATTACTTCTTAAGGTATTTAACATAATGTTAAATTAATTAATTGTAGCTCTGTCCAGCTAATCCAGTTCCAAAATTTAATCTAGATATTTTGCACTTATAACATGCTAGAAATGTTTCCTTGGATTATTTTTATTAAAAATAAGTATTAGCACTAAAAATCTTGATAAAACTCTAGATAGACTAGCATGCCCTGCACACATTCTCTCATAGATAGTCTAATCAATTAACGTACTAATGTAACCTCAATAAGGTTTTTTTCTGGCAATTCTGATCAGTTTCTCATCGGGTGACAGCTCGCGGGACGGAGTACCCGGACAACAGCGTGACGTCACACCTGTTCTCCCCGGGCAGGAGGCCGGATACAGCCTTCCAGCGGTACAGGAACAGCCGGATCACGGGCGAGTTCCACTCGGAGATCACGGGCCGGTCGCTCAGCGAGTGCCTCGATGAGTGCTTGCGGCAGACTAGCTTTCAATGCAGGTACGTATTTTTTATTTTTTTATATACATATTAGCGTGCCCTGTACTATACTGTATTCTAATGCGAAAGGATGCGGGCCCGCAACCGCGGCGGGCGCGGGAAAAAAACGCTTCGTGAGTGCTTAGCCTTACAGTTACCTTGTTGGTAAGTTTGATTTAATAGTCCCTGCGTTGTCAACTGAACCAATCTGTCCCAGATTATTTTGTCTCATCTAACATCAAGCCGCGAAAAGTCTAGTAGTTACTAAGTTTGTAACTAATAACCTGACAAAGATTAAGACAGTGCAAATAAAAAACGTCTTGGTTATCGGAAGATAAACTTCTACAAAAAGTCCAGGCTTTTGCTAATTTTGTCATCTTTTGTTTTGTGCTACTAATACCTACTGAATTGGAATAAATATTAGATTTTTCAGTATAGAACAGTAGTATCTTTCTTAGATCCATCTCAGGTCTTTGACATATCTAACCCCAAAATATACATCAAGTAGCACAATAATCCTTGATCAGTAGAAACAAAAACACGCTTATCTGGCGATACATCAACAGATTCATGGATCAGTGACCCAGAAAGATAAAGATTGTATTGTAAATTCCGATAATAAACTGTCATTTAGTCGTGTTTTGCAACCGCTCGCACTGTTTTGGTCGGTTCAGTGGCATTATTTATACGGGCGCGTCACATTGTAATAGAAAGCATGCTCCCGTTAGATATGAACGCAGTATGGAAACTTGTTACAGAATTCAATTTTAATTTTTTTCAAAGGATCTAGAAGTTGATTTAATATTTGGAATTTCATGAAACATCGAATCAATAATACTGGCGCCCAACACGGGACCAAGAAAATGACGAGTTTGCAAATAACTACATACCTATATCTCGATTAAATATCACGTCCGATTTCTCTAACATAGAAACACTTATGATTACAATCAATAACTAGAAACAAGAAGACGGTCATAATAAAACGCGCCAAATCTACAGCCACAAACGAAACGTGAACTTAAGCATCATCAGATCTCTTACTGCCTCTCCCACATCAGAGTTCATTGCACGATATTGCATGTCGATTGTACCCGCGTCCCTTTGTTGGCAGGTCGGCGGTGTACAGCGACCGAGCCAGGACGTGTCGCCTCAGCCGCTACAACCAGAAGGATGGCATGCGGCTGCTTTACGACCCAGACTTCGATTATTATGAGAACTTGATGCGTGAGTATCGGGACCCTTGATGCCGTAAATTAGAAGTTTGCTAGCGTGACTGTCGACAAAACTGCTTTTAACTTTGGTTATTTGTGTACAGTAAGTTTATTGAATGACTTATCCATGTTTACAAAAATGGTTCATGTGCAAACATAGGAAAGCATAGCTTCATGCTACCTATAAGCTATAAAGAGATATATAGATAGATAAACTCTTTATTGTAACACACATTGAAAAAAAAGACAAAAAGAAACACAAAAGACTTCAAAAATAGTGGAAGCCTGGAAGAGATTGCTTTTAGCAATAAGGCCGCCACTTGTGGCACTAGTATAAGTATTTTTTTTTCTTCTTTCTTTTTAATTGTTATCGTGTGTTGCAATAAAGAATTTTCTATTCTATTCTATTCAAAAATAGTGCCACAACTGGCGGCCTTATCGCTAATAGCGATTTCTTCCAGGCAACCGTAGGGAATACAAATAAAAACAAGTCAATTATGGGTGAATATAACGATAAATAATACTATACATAGGTACCAACGTGAGAGCAACAACACAGAACTTAAAACATATTTCACGTCCTTATACAACCAATATAGTTTGCGAGTATAATGGTAGAATAGTTAAATAATATATAATAGTTCTATTAGTGTTAATATGTGTAAATATTGTTTCTTATTATTTTAAATAAAGTTCTAATTTAAGAAAGGAAAAAAAAATAGGTAGAAAATAAATAATAATTAATAAATATTAAATGCTACGATACAGGTACAAACAATTATCTATTCTTATTATTGGGGTCTATTCTTAGCTCATTAAAGTCGCTTCCCTAACTTTATTAGACTTGACAACAAGTCTCGCTGTTATCAGATTGTCCTGTTTCAATATAACGGAAGCAAAACATAGCTTATCTTTAGATACAATGTTAAACCGATTTGTTGAAGTACATAGTTACAGTTTGAGGAAGGCATAGCGGATAAATAAGACTTTGCACTGTTTGTAATTAGATTAGCATTTAATTGCATAGCGCTTAGGTATTATCATTATCTGAAAGTGGTGTACATAATGCAAACCATTTGTGGATACAAAGCTTTGTTTCTTTTTTCGGAATATGTTTGTATTTGGCTAAAATTCACGTGACACTTGTGGCAATGACAACGAAGTACGATCACAACTACATTATTTTATAAGTACTTAGATTTTTGTTTCTGACAGTCTAAAAAATATTTCTATAGGTATTATCTTAGGAAAAATCTAACAATAGATGTTGAAAAATCTGAAATCAAACTTCTTACATGTCTCAAATATTTACACAGAAACCGCAAAGCAAATGGCCTCTTCTATCAATATTTTCGATCCATCACATTCTTCACTTGACTTCAATAAACGATAATAGATAGACGGAATAACGGCACCCCGCTGCGGATAAAGTGTCCCAATAAAAACTAGATAACAAACTGTTTATTGTCCAATTGGTAAACCACGTGGAGATAAGTACTAAACGTCTGAGACGTAAAATAGATGTCTTTTATTGGTCCCATTGTCGAGAAGATCATATGATAGGTCATAGGACTCACGTTGCTTCTATTATAGAATTAGTTAAGGTAGCCTACTTTATTGTGTGTATCCTGTACTTAAATCCCTTCGAAAATACTGCGTGTCTGATGGTTTCAGTAGGTCTAAGCAAAGCAAGATACCCACAAGCATCGATCAAAGTATTTTGGAAAATATGAAATGATTACCTTATTTGCTGCAATAGAAAACAAATTGAAATATCTACAACTGCTCGTAATCTAATGAGCAGTTGTAGATATTTCAATCAAATAATAATAAATAAATAAAAATTTCGCCATTAATTTCTTACATTATGAATGAAATAATAATAATAATAAAAAAAAAAAAAAAATAAAAAAAAAAAAACTAAACTAACTAACTCGCCATAAACCGCAGGGGCGACTTTATGGCGAGTCGTCGGTGAGTGGCGTCACCGCGGACCCCGATTCCCTGGGGGCTAAATGAGACCCCCTGCCTCCCGGCTTGCCTTGATTGGCCGTCCGGCAGTGGAAGACGCAAGAGCTAAGTACCTAAGCTCCAGGGTGGAAGTGTTAAAGGGCATAACGCCGCTAGTACCGCTCAGAGAACGCGCAGCACACCTCTCGACACCCTAAGCCACTCACACCAATGTTGCCCTTCCGGCGTCATCTTAGGCTGCCTTCTGTGGAGGGCCCATTTAGTGAGTGGCAAGTCATCACCCGCTATATTTTTTATGAATGAGGCATAACTGGCGGGTGCCGTTCCTCGTACAATAGACCAGTTTAATTAAGTCAATGAACAACTCAACACAATAGCCTCTAACATTAATACCATGTCTGCAATAGTTACTTTATATACCTAACATCCTCTATCTGTATTTTTTACTTAATTTTAAGTATAACATTGTAAAAGGCCTCTCAGTGTTGGCTAAGGCCCCACTGATGCCTTAAAAATACCGGGCGTAAGGCCCGAGAATCTGTGAAATAATAATAATAATTTATTTAAATCAAACACTTATGAACTATAACAATGTGTTCACTGCACTCCACACTAGGATAACCTGTGTTGTGGAGGGCAGGCTATGTTGTTTATAAATAAATGTACAGTTTACAAAAATACATAGGAAATTCAGGAGGAAAATGTGTATATAAATATGATGCATGAAACCCTGCCTACAGGCAAAATATCCGAGCAGCAATACATCATTCCAGAATAAAAAGTATTACGAAAGCCCTAGCAGTAAGGCACATGTTCCATTTCACGTCTACCACAGTTTTACTACGAACAAATCATGATCCAAGTAGGTCAAGGAACTTTCGTCAAGACTTTTGAAACCACTATCACGTACGCCAATTTCTTATGTGTTTTTATTGACTTTTCCATCGATCGCATAATTTATGATCCCTGTTTATTACTAGGTATAATGCTGTTCTTCGATTATACTAGAGACTAAATAACAAAGATCTAGTGACATTATCAACCTTTTGAATTGTGTAAAATGAGTATAGCATTTAGTTAACATTTTATTTGTAAACGAGCTCCTAAAAAGAAATCCTACTGGACCTAATTTCAAATCGTATCCATACATATGTGTAGGTACATCAGTGTTGACCAATGACTTACAACGATAATAACATTCACCATCACAACATCCAGATCAGCTAGTGAGTGGGGAGACAGACGCAGCAGGCGGCACCGGAGGCAACCAGGCACCCTGGTCCAGACCCACCACCTCAGGTTCGGTGCATGGTAGACATGAGACCTTTGGTCTCCCATTGGTCTTCGATTTTTCTGTGCAAAGCGTTTGGACATCGAGTGCCTTTAGATTTTTTGGTTGAGATATCTAGTTTAATGAGTATTTGGTGCATGGTAGAAGTGGTAGAGCAGAGGGTTTTGTACATAGCTTTTGACCATGAACTGTTATTGTATTATTTGTTCGCATTTATGATCTATTCCATGTGCTTCTAAATTATGGAAACATATGGTATACGAGGCTATAAAATCTAATAAACACATACGTAGGTACGTTGAAATAATCGCTTCTTTCTCTAGTTAGAGTTTTTTTTTTAAACTTACTGTGTAAGAACTATCTGCTCGATTTTATTGCCTCGCAAATTTTCCTTTCTCATATTTAGGACTCCAAATGCGTTTCGTATTAGATACTAGCATGTTTTATTGTTGTACATATTTTGAAGTGACTATTGAATGCAATTATTAATTTAAATAAGAATGCTTTACATATGTATTTTGACTTTTTATAGAGTTCAATATAAAGATAAGATAAAAAGATAAAGAATCTTTATTGATAATGTAAAATTGTAACATACATAGGTATAAGTACTAATATCACAGAATATGCTACACAAATTACAATATCTCGTCAAATTGAATTTATAACATTAGGCTTTTATAAAATTTTAGAAGTTACATATGTCTAGTTTTATTAATAAAACAATGAAAATTTTTGTTATTAAAATCATGTCAAACATAATAGGTAATAGGTATGTAATCATACAATATGTCAACTTAAATAAATCTTGGTACTGTCACCTACTATATATATACCTACATACTTTTCTCATTTACATTGACTAAATTATTAGATCATATTTGATTATAGTGACGCTAAGTGTTGTCTGTATAACAATTTAATAATCACTTCAATATTTATAGATTTTCCATAGTTGGTTGTTTTTAGTTACCTACGTCATGGAATCGCATTGTTTTCTATTTGGTTCGTGCTTTTGTAGTTAGAGCTCCTGATTTTGTAAAAATATTTGCGTTGGTAGGTGTGTCGATATGTAGATATAAACAATTATTATATTTTATCATTGCTGTATCTAGGTGGTGCTAAATTTTCTTTGGTTTGTGTATTCCTATTGACTGTTTTGTTAGATTTACGTAATTGGGAGGTTTTTCAAACAGATCATAATATGCAATAATATTTTCAGTTTGAAATAAACAAATTTTTTAGGTATATATTTGCATACTAACACGTTTTTAGAAATACTCTAATGATGGCTGCTTTTTAACTTTATACCTACGTAAATGATCGCTAATTTGTTTTTTTACATAATAAATAATTTTCAGCGCTTGGTTGCTGGATAACATTAATGTTATGTTATGTTTATTTATTCGTAGAGTTAGGAGTTTTCTTTGTAGTTAGTTAAGTAGTTAGTATGCATGAGTAGCTTAATACGAGTAGATATACTTTTAATTTCTTGTGCATATATGTTTCTTTAAGATTAATATTTAACACCTCTTTTATAATTAAAAGGTGGTAGTAGCAGCGGCGATCGAGACAGATATCCTTCTGGGTCTGACCGTGATCGGGACCGCGACCGAGACCGCGACCGTGACCGCTATCCCGACGACGACCGCTATCCCGACGATGACCGGTACAGCGGCCGCCCGGACCGCTTCCCGGACGACCGCTACCCGCCGGGTGTCGACTACCCGGACAGATTCCCGGGCGAGCGCTACCCGTCGGACAGATATCCTGACGACAGATATCCTCCCGGCGTGTCACCCGATCGGTATCCAGCTGACAGATACCCGATCGATCGCTACCCTCCCGGCGCTGATCGCTACCCACCAGGCGTCTACCCATCAAACGACCGCTACCCGTCCGGAGTGGATAGATACCCAGCTGACCGGTTTCCTCCTGGCGGTTACCCTGCCGGTGGTAGCTACCCACCTGTAGTAGACCGCTACCCTGCACCAGTAGATAGATTCCCCAATCGGGATCGGTACCCTATAGACAGTGGACGATACCCGTACGACCCAGTTCCAAACGAAATCGGCAGATATCCCAGTAATGACCGATATCCAGTTAGTCGATACCCTATCGACGTGTACCCAGAGCGATACCCTGCAGATCGGTATCCAGCAGACAGATATCCGATCCGAGGCGGAGGGTATCCACGACCGAACTACTCTAACCGCTATCCTGACAGATTCGATCAGGACCGATACCCGGGGTCGAACGACTGGGGTCGATACCCATACAGCCGGTACCCCGTGGGAGTGAACAGAGACCCGGTACCGCTAGGCGGCGACCGTTACCCAGACATGTATGATAAATATCCGCCGACCGGATCGTCATATCCTGGTGAGCACTAACATTGAATAACTTTTTAATTTAGCGTGACTATCATTGTTCTCGGTAATGTGTACGAGGTTTTTCCCAGCAGGTTATAGTCGCGGAGGTTATTATGGAGGTGGTCCGGCTGCGGCGCCCATTCCCGGTGCTGTTCCAGATTATGCAGGACCTGACCGGTTTCCTGATAGAGGAATACGGCCTGGACCAGACAGGTAGTTACAATCCTATAGATTATAAACATATTTTTTTTAATCTCCTAATTATGGATTGGTTTGTAATGCAACTTAATCGATATTTTACTGACAGGTTCCCACCAGCAGAACCGAGACCAAGCTTTGGTATCAGACGGCCTATCGACCGACCCGGCGGCTACCGAGGAAGCTACCCGCAACAAGGACTTGATAGACCCATTGGTAAGATAAACAATATATCGATTTATTTGTTTATATATTTTCAAGCAAGAATCAACAAATGTCATAAAAACAAATCATGGCAAAAATCTGACCTCTAAAACTACGTATATACTAAACAAAAAATTATTGTAGGAGGTGGAGGCTATGGGGGTTATGAACCAGACGGACCAATAGGTCCCATTGGAGGTCCCGTGGTGGGTCCTGTCAACAGTCTCATCGGAGGAACAATCGGGGGCCCAGTAGGCGTCCCAGTAGGCGCAGGCCCAATCGGCAGACCACCGATAGGGCAACGACCCTGGCAACAAGGAACTCGCTGCGAGGAAGACAGTTTTAGACAAGTGGGCAAACAACGCATGCAGCGGAGATTCGTGAGGCGGTTTACTACGGCTCACTCTCTGGCACATTGCCAGCGGGAGTGCATCGAGGCACGCGACTTCATCTGCCGGGCGTTCAACTACAGGTGGGCGTTTCAAACATTCAGTTATGTAACTCTTCTATTTACAACTGGTCTATAAGAAATGGTAATGATACGTAATCAAAGAAGTTTATTTAGAAGATCAATAAACAAGTAGGTACATTTAAGAAAAGACGCCTCAACCAGATTACACAGAACACTTATATAAGTTTGACTAACATCTAAATAGTTAGTGAGATAACTGCACACAAATTTGTAAACAATATATTTAGTAATATTTGAATAATTTTACGCATTTAAATTTAAAAAAATAAACACTCAGAGAATCAAGTTACTAATAACAACATCGCTACATTTAACAGGGATGTCGGTTACGCTGGAGAGCCAAGAGACAACTGTGAGCTGAGTGATCGTGACACACGAGAGTTGGATGCTGCCAACCCATCCCACTTCGACAACACTGCTAATGACTATGACTTCTATGAACGCGCTCTGGGACGGATGGCTGATGATTGCTTGGATGGTAGGAATCATAATGATACAATATGGGGATATAACTCCCTTAAATTATCCATCCTAATCTTAATTCACTTATAAATCAACTAGATTCGCCATTGAGAGTCACGTCAAGGACATCATCATCGTTACAGCTATTAGAACTGTACATTTATTTTCTTTCAAATTTTCTTCTTCCAAATGAGTCCTGAATGTCACGAATATATCTTCATTTGTTTTGATTGTTCAATTCACTTCATTGTTCAAAACAAATGAAGATCCATATTACAATGTACAAGTATATTATATCTAAAAAAGATATTACTTAAAACTTACTTTCTTGTTCTAGTTTCTCAAGTATGCAACGAAGATGGCATGGAATTCACACTTCGACTTCCAGAAGGTTTCTACGGTCGCATGTATACGTACGGGTTCTATGATAGATGCTTCTTCAGAGGCAATGGAGGAGTCAGTAACGTGTTAAGGATTACTGGCGCTCATGGTTACCCTGAATGTGGAACTCAGCGGGTAAGAACTAAGACTACAATTTAGGAATAAGATAGAGTTACAGTTACTGACTTTGAAAAATAAATAAATAGAGATAGTAGACAATGTAAGAAAACAATGATGATGTTGTTTGGTGTGTTAGACGTTTTAAATTGTATCTCTCTTTTTTTTAGTCGTATTTCCTCATGACTGAGGGTCGTGACACCCCTGCAGAATTAATACGTTAGGGAA
Organism: Macaria notata; assembly: GCA_927399415.1. NCBI lineage: Eukaryota > Metazoa > Arthropoda > Insecta > Lepidoptera > Geometridae > Macaria > Macaria notata. The sequence goes on from OV656744.1 coordinate 2,861,659, forward strand.
GTTTTCAGGTACATAGTGGGCAGTTACCCAGGTCCTTCCACGGAAGACGCATGTCCTCGGATATTGTGGTCCTCAAACATGTCGGTTTCCTCACGATGTTTTCCTTCACCTTTAAGTGAGTGCAAAACCACACATAGCTTGAAAATAAAACTCATTGTAGAAGGGCCAGATTCAAACCAGGGTGCGTTTGGATGAAAAGCAGACACTGGAACCGCTGAGCCACACTCGCTTTTTTACTCGCTTAAATTGTATGATTATCATCAAATCTGATTTCTTTTCAGTACGGTGACACAATGACCAACATAGTCGTGGTGCAGTTCAGCGATAACGTCCAGACATCGAGAGACAAGCGCTTCAACTTGACTTGCCTCTTCAGAGGACCAGCGGAGGCAGTTGTCACATCCAACTATATCGGGGCTGGGTGAGAAATTCGTTGCCAATATGTTTGCATCTATTTGCTTGGAAAAATCCAATAGGCATATTGACTGCCGAAAGCGCCAGAAATAGTACCTATCATAGTGAGAATTTGAATAAGAAATAACTAATTGATGATGCCCAAAATATTGCCTACGAGTACCTACGCAACAGCGGTTTCGCTCTCATTATTTGAGAATAAAAAGGTAAAAGGTAAAAATCATCATGATCTGTGGAGTTGAGTTTACGCGCGATGAGCGTTTGAATCACAGAGCTTTGAAGTCCATGCTTGTCGCCCGGGGGGCGCGCGCGGGGGCGATGTGGCCCGATCGTTGTTCTGTGGTTTGAAAAACAGTCAAACACAGATAAACATACAAAATTACTAGAAATAGTTGCAACGTGTTCTGCTATGAATTTGAAGTATCTCCAAACATTTTTTTTAAATATTAAATGTTCAGACTTTCGTCCCTCTTCAGCTTTATAATATGTATTGATTGATTAATATTGATGATGATCAACGATGTCATATTGTTTTCTGGCTGCTAATTTATATACCTGGTGATAAATATTTTATGTGTGCATTAGGCTTTATTGGTTTATTCAAATGGATGCAAGTATATGATTAACCTAAATTGAGTGTATTGAGTGTCTAATGTTAATGTACTTTAACTGCTTAAACGAAATTTACGTGTTGCCTATTTGGCGTGTGTCCAATACATCTATTTTGCTTGCAGAATATACGTTTTATGTTTGTTGTGTTTATGTTTGTGTTAGATATTTAACTGTGGGTTATTTTCGGACTGTGTTAATTTATTTTGTGCTTTTCTCGAAAAGATTTGTCTGTTTATGTTGCAGATATTTAACTAAGTTTTTATTTGTGTGTTTGTCTAATCGACGGGTTAGTTATAGGTTTGATTTTGAGTATTTGAGTGCTGTTATTTCACTAACAGCTACTAACTGTTGACTTTGAATGAATTTCACGAAGTCTGTTCCATCAAAATAAAAACGAATTCGCCTATATATTAAGAACCGACAATTCAATTTAACTTCTATAGAAAATTTCAACTACTATAGAAATTCATTCAAAGTTCAAACTTTCATGACCAAAGATTTCCTCCAAATCTAACCGTAGTTTGTCGTATGATTTTGTTGACAGATCTGGTAGTCCAATTCCCATCGAGTACCTTCCAGAAGAGAGCTCCCTGAACTCCAAGGTTCGACTAATGATCCTGTATCAAGGAAGACCGACCACCACCATTGCTGTCGGCGACCCTTTGACATTCAGACTTGAAGCACAAGATGGATATAACTATGCAACCGATATCTTTGCAACAAACGTCATCGCTAGGGATCCATATTCTGGTCGCTCCGTGCAACTTATCGACCGAGTTGGGTAAGTGTAGAGTCATAAGCTACATGTTCACTCCCAGTAAAAGCAATGCTCCATCTTCGACCAAAGATACACTTGCAAGGATGTAGCTTCAGGGCATCGAACCCCTAACAGTTTCTTATTTGCTAGAAGAAACTGCTGCTTACTTAAGTATCACTAAGGTCTAAGGCTATCTTATCACACTTTCTTAACCTTTGGCTGACGACCTGGTCTAAAAAAACACTAACGCCGAGGTTACGTCCCACAGATGTACAAAATTATAATAATTATAAAAAAATCTGTAAGCGTGCTAACGACTCTTAATTTTTACAGTTGTTAGATAAAAGCCTCAGCTAATGAGTCGTGCATAAATATATAAATTAAACTTCAAACTTAAAGATAATCAATATTAATTAATGAGATCGCATAATTTGCTTACAAAACTTAGGAACATAGTTCAATATTATTATTTTATAAACGCTAATAAGTTTCGATAGATTGACTAATATAAATTTGTTCTTCTTGAAATATGTATCAAAATAAAACGAAACTAGAAACTCAAACTATAAAAATAAAAAAAACCTGACAACACATATATTTGACACATTTTAATTTCGCACTTTGCAGTCATTGCAGACTTGAAGACAGCATGTAAGGCACATCGACTGTGTCTTCAAGATGGCAAAAGAGGAAGGTAACGGGGAAAATGAACCCACACGCCACGTATTTTAAAAAATATTGTCATTACAAAATATTGACGTCTGTGAGACGTATAGGTCGTCAGTTAAAGGTTAAACAAGCACTTTCAATCACGTGATTACATAATTAATCATTGGTGACGTGAATGCTAACTTTGTTTCCCTTCCTAGCTGTCCAGTGGATCCAGATGTATTCCCAGAATTGGATAAGGGACGAAATGGAGACTCCTTAGAAGCGAGGTTCAATGCTTTCAAGATTCCTGAGTCCAACTTCTTGGTGTTCGAAGCTACAGTGAGAACTTGTCGAGACGGATGTCAACCGGTACGTTATTTTATTTCTTGTAGAGATTACATTATACGAGCTTTATTTAGCAAAATATACTAATTCACCATTCACACATATTATTATAATCTTACGTTATTTGTTATAAGTACCTAATCACTGACAATATATTCATTACAATAAAGTAAAGAGAAAAGGTTTTTAAAGAAACAGAAATGTCAAGGCATGGGAAAAAATACCTAGATGCTAACTTAACCATGAAGACTAATTTTGTAGGTATACATATTTTTCCATTGCGACCACACGTTGGTATTATTATGTTCACCTCTTCACAATAACACTTGAAATTATTGTATTATCTCGTTCACGTGATAAGAAAAATAATCTGTTATTTCCGCAATGAGCTGATGTTTTACTGCGTTATTATTAAAACCGTGTGTATCTGATACAGAGTTCATTTGCAGAGCTAACTGTAATTCATCTAGTAGTAGTAACGTACCTACGTTATTTTAAAACTTCCTGAATAGGTACGTCAAATGACATATTATACATAAAACTCTGATTTTGTTAGTCTTAGAATTTTAGGGAATGTTAGTGATTCTAAAAAAAAGAATGCATGAATTTGGATGACGTTTAAGTATTTTTTAGGAGCATCTTAAAAATTTTAGACATATTTTCCACACGTTAAACATTTCACACATAATGCGAGCCGATACGAAATCTGAGTCTACTTTAGTCCTTAGGCAGTTAAGTTACCTGCGAACAGTGTTTTTAGTTGCATTAAAGATATCTGAGTGTATGTCCCACAATACTGTTGCAAGGTTCTTTCTAATCTCAAACTAAGTAGGTACCCTTATCACTATTCGACTGACCCTTTGAACATTTTCTGTAACACCAGGTCATAGCAAGCAGCTTATTACGTCAATAACTCGTAAAAATACCTTTATCTGGCTAACGGGGTTATCACAGGATATCGGTTAAATGCACGCACTATCTACTGCTGAGTGCTGTTTATGCAATTTTAATAGACTAGGACATGTTTTCTTGGTTTTACTCTGTTCATAAGTATAGTGAAATTCGGCGATCGATCTAGGATTTAAGATACATAAAACGATTAGGTAAATATTTAGACTGATAGGGCTTAGACAGATGCATAAGCCCTTAGCGCGTTTTAAAAACTTTCGATACTAGAATTGGTAACTTTCATGGGCGAAAAAGATTAACGAAGTGACTGAAAAAAATTAAAAACCGGACAGTAATGTTCAGCTTCAGCAACGTGCAACTGAAATAAATAACTCTCATCACGCGCTCTAATAAAACTACTTTAAACCAACGAATTAGGCTTAGCCATAAAACAAAAGAGCTTGATAACTTATGAGGTATCATAAGTCATAATATACTAAAAGTCAATCAAGCAGTCTGTACCTACACATTCATACCTACCTACTCAAATAAAACAACATAATCGTAATTAGATCGTGTGACCTGTGCCATTAGATACGGGCTCAGTGTCGGTGTCACTCGAGTGGCGCGTGTTGAGTGCATCGACTGCACGGGGGACATGGAGATATTTACAGACGAGGCTATTAATAACAACACAACACAACTTTATTAACATGCGTCTGAAGTTTGTGTTAATAATGATTGAAGAGAATTAGTTACACATCGTTTAATAAAATAAATATTTACCTATTTGGAAGGCTTGACTGACAACCCATCATATTATTAACCACCATTTATATTTTCGTAAACGAGAATAAATGAAGTTCCTTTCCTTTATTTATATAGGACCAGAGAGAGGCACAGAGGTTTAATTTAAATAAATAAGTTTGCCATCATTGGCAGAATTTCGGTTTTGAGAGCTAAAGCCACATAGCAGGTTAGGTACCTATATAACACAGCATTTGGAATGCAAACAAGACAATTACTGCAACAGAAAATTTTCAAAATCTTCCGTTGAAAAATTCTTCAGTCTTTCACGAATCCCAAACGTTTGCTTAGTATGGGGCTAATTTTATATGGCGCTGTGTGATATTTCCTACCTAAGCTAATTATTTATCTATAAACAATAAGGTAAGCCTAATCCATCATCCCAATACTGTATTACATCTACAGGCCTACTGTCCAAGCCACACCGGCAGATCGGAACCATCATTCGGCCGCCGCCGCAGGGAGGTCAACTCTACCTTGCAAGCCGACACCAACGACACTGCTGAAGCTAAGACTGATGATGCTACTGAAGGTATTTTTTTAAACTTAAGTTAGTTCGCAATATTGATTAGTCAACTACAGAATAACAAAACCCAGTTGAGACCAAACAGACAATAATAAAGATTGATTGGATACAAATAGAAAGAGAAATCACAAAAACATCTGTAGGTAAAGCCATGAAGCCAATGCATTCATCAAGTGTCGATCATATATTTTAGACCCTTAAGAACACAACTTATTTAGACCCATATCGATAATGATACCTCTACTATTTACCATACTTCACTTAAGACTTTTTTACGTGGGATAGGTTTACGTTTGACTACAGCTTGCCTGATGTTAAGCATTGCTGCAGCCTAGGGTGTAACACGCTTACCTAGAAGATACCTATTAACTCTAGGTTTGAAACCCCTGGATTGTAGTTCATATGATATTAACGTTGACATATGATATTCCCCACACTAGAGCCCTGCTCAAAAATTGGAAAAAAAAACAACAAAACAAAATTACCTATTTCCAGATGGCGTTGCTAAAAAGCCCGAAGATAAAGACAAATCAGCAGCAGTATACAAGGTGTCGTACGAAGAGGCTACCGTGGACAAATACTTGAAGGATGAGGTGGAGACACCCAGCCATGTCAGGAAGATGATTGAGGTCAGTTTGTTTATGAGTTTAGTATCTACTATCTGGACAGCCACCGTCATCTATAATAAGGCTAATGATAACGATGACTATTTCCGCAGGTCTTCGACAACCGCAACGAGCTGCTAGAAGAGAACGGTCCCACAGACTCTTCTCCTGTCGTCTCCTCTGTGGGAGTCTGCGTGTCTCCCTACCATTACCGAGCATTGCTGGTGGCGCTCTGTGTACTGCTGTCACTGTTGTTGGCTATGCTCACTGCTGCTTTGTATATCTATAGGTAAGGTCTTTGTAACCTTCTTGGTTAGTAATCCTACGAAAAATGTAAATGCTTTGCTTAATTTTTTTTTGTAATGATTTAGATTAGCGTTTACCCTACGTTTAAGTTCGGCGTATATCCTATCCCTTATTGATTAGGTAGAGAATAACCCTGGTTCGAATCCACCCTACACCAATGACTTGTATTTTTCAAGTTATGTGTTGATTTGCACTCGCTTAGCGGTGAAGGAAAACATCGTGAGGAAACCGACATGTTTGAGGACCACAATATCCGAGGACATGCGTCTTCCGTGGAAGGACCTGGGCGCCCACCACGATGTTTCTGCCCAAGAAAACTCCCCTAACGAATTAATTCTGCGGGGGAGTCACGACCCTCAGTCATGAGGAAATACGACTCAAAGAGAGAGAGAGAGAGAGAGAATAACAAGCATCTAACCAACCTCACCCAACCAAAGAGATAAGACAACACATAATATCGGTACAAAAAGAGTCAAATAACTCTTAAAGTTATGTCAACTCACCACAGACTTCAACATGAAGATAGCTATAGATGATGATGATCATTGCTATCATATTTTCCCCAGGCGTTACTGGCGCGTGCTCCGCAAGAACCTGCAGGCGTCGAGTCCTGCACCCGCGCTGCGCTCCGTCACACCCGGCCCACGCCCCACTCGTCCGTCTCTCTTCTCCGCATCGCATATGCATAAGCCATTCTCGCTCAGGTATGAAAAGGAACACCCATTTTCCCTAGAACAAAAACAGTGACTGAGTTGAGTATTAAGATTACGGTTTATTAATATACAGGCAGAAAATCGCATTTACAATATTCGCAAACAGCGCAGACATTCGAAACCTAATCTATGTCTATACCAAATTTTATCCTAATAGGTACGTACAGCTATCTGAGCGAAACATACACATTCACAAGCTATGGCAGGCAAGGCTGTATACCTACTATTAGTGGAAATCTAATCTAAATTAAATTCCACACTATTTGTAGTGTACACTTTAAGCAACTAAGTGAGACAATCACAGGTTTTGAATGTAGGTAATATATGTTCCCATAGCAATCTTCATCTTTGCTTAAGGATTGAATAATGATACTTACTTACACTTTACTTATACTCACATCATTTTTTTCCAGTGGTCTCGGCCGAACATTCGCCGAGGTGGGCGAAGAAGCTGGTTCTTCAGGCCGTCTAGCCAACGCCTTCGACGACGGCAGCGAGCCAATCTACACCGACCCATCGCTGTTTGAACGTTCGCGCTCGCTTCGCTCTCTGCACTCCATGGACCTGAAGCCCGACCGACGCGACCACAGGCGCGAATAGAATATTTACACCAGGCGCTTTTAAACTGATTTGATTGTATTGTATCTGTGAACCGACTTCAAAGATTTTGATATAGGTTTAGAGCAACTTTACTTTTCTAATTCAATTCAGAGAGAGCAGTAGGTATTGCTGTCCATGTGACTGAATCTACAAGACATAAACATATAATCTTACAACTAAACTTACTGTACTGTTTCCTATTTCACTTTGATATAAGTAATTTTTAATTACAATTTATATATGTATTATAGATTTTGGTTAGACAGTATTTAATGCTATTCAAACTTTGAAGTTGGTACTTAATTTTTCCATTCTTTCCTATAAACAATCTTGAATGTATTTACTGCCATAATGCTCAGTCTTCCGTCCATAGTTCTGTATACAATAGCAAAATAAGATTAACATTATTAATGCATTTATGTAAGTTTACACTAATAAAGATATTCTACAAATATTAATTCTACTTTATTTTTATTAAAAATGCTATTTTAAGGTAAATAGTGTTTTATTTGCTATATATTACTTAGTTATATCTACATATGATAAGGCGCTGGTGTAGGCACACTCATAAGAGGAGAGTCAAGATATTCCATTTCTGCTGGTGGTGGAACCAATTCAGTTTGCACAGTCATTTTCTGCTGCATAGTTTCATAAAGCTTGTGTACAGACTCATTGTGCTGAGTTCCAGGCTGTAATGCTTTTAGGAGAGTCATAACTCTAGTGTCAGGTAGTTTCGGATGAATATACCACAGTAGTTTCAGTAAATGCCTCGTCACATTATCCTTGGACAGTCCAGCGAAGAAGAACTCGTCAAACAAGACTGTACTAAAATCTTCTCCTTGGAATTCATCAGGCAGTTGTATTAGTAATGCCACAAATGCATGTAGGAATGGATCTTCATAAGCTCGGCCATCTTTGCAGCTTCCAAGTATAGTAAGTATTCTCAATAATGCTCCTCTATCTCTTAACTTAGCTGCATGTAGTGTGTAGTACATTGCTAAGACTCCACAGACTGAACTCTCTCTCATATAGGCCTCACAAGCATCGGGTGGAGGTCCTGAGTGCTCAATGATAGTGATAGCAGACTCTCTCTCATCAGGGGGTAGCTTGTTATGCAGAGCTCGCACCTGGTCATCTACCATCAATGACATCAATGCAGGCAGGTATTTAGTCACCACTTGGCTGTCAAGCTTAGGTTCCTTAAACTCTTGAGAATCAATCATCACCCAAGCACTCAAACCTAATGCCAGCATTCTCAATAGCAGTATCAATATAGTATTATCTCGTGGAAGCCCTTCAGTGTTAATCAAATGTTGTAAAATCTTTATTGCTGATGTTGCCAAGAAGTTGATTGCATATGGGTCACAGAGAGTCATTGATAGATCTCCCAACACTTGTTCTTGGCCTCTCTTGATGCTGTCCAAAAATCCTTGCAATTCTCTTGAGCGCTTTATGTCAACATTTCTCTCCCGGATGCAGGCATCTAAGCACCAGGTGAACTTGTGGCATGGGTCTACTGAAATAATGTCCTGGATTTCCAAATCATGCAATGCCATAAGCAGCTCAGCTCGCAGTGTACAGTAATGAACATTTCTAGTTCGCAAAAACAGAGTTCTCAGGAACTGTAACACCATGTCATACAATTTGACACTGTTGCCAATCATGTGAGCTAATTTCTGGACGACAGCACCTTGCCGGCGCACCTTAGGTGATGGTGAAAAGAACAAGTTGTTCAGGTTTTCATGATCAAACAAAACATTCTCTTTTTCTCTAATGTACTGAGATAGTAATGGTGATACCTCATCTCCAAACAGTGATTGGTTGTCCTGCCATATCTGCCGCTTCACTTCTGTGTCTGTGTCGTTGTAAAGTTCTCGGTCCCTCACCAAAACTCTCAGGTATTTGTCATCAATGTGTGGTGTGTTTTTCAATATGCTCATGATCACTGGCCGCAACGCCTTCACTCTGACAACAGCGAAACTTTTTTGTAAGAGTTCTTTGAGCTTTTTATCATTTTCTTTGCTCTCTTTCGAGCCCAGTTCATTGATGTGTTGAATTAGTTTGTCTCGCAGTTCTTCCAGCACGGACGTGTGGAAATCTAGCCTCCGTACGCCGTGCAAGTCTAGTAGAGGAAGCATCGGTCTCAACGAAGGCAATAATATACCATTTTCAAGCTGAAATTCTTCAATAGCTTTCAGTGGGTCAGTGCAACTTGTTAGAGCATCCCGGAGAAATGTTTGACCCGGGACTCCCACCTCTTCTAGACCCGTTCCGGGTAGCTTGCTAGATGATGCCATTATGATCGATTGTGACACCAATTGAGAATCATTGATTTAGGCAGAAAATTCAATAAATAAACACGAAATGAAAATTTAAAACGAGCATTAGCTTTAGTTTAGCGTTTCCTAACAAAGCGAGCGAAGCGAACTGTCATGTCATGTCATTGTCAAACTCAAATCAAAGTCGTGAATTTGTCATACCTTTAAGATTTTTTTTAAATAAATTTTGTTTAGCTTACGTGATTTGTATAAAATGCTATATCTTTTTTTATTGATGCTATGGTTAATAATGAAATGTGGATAACCTACGAAATGTTTTCAAGATATTTCATTATACTTACCAAGGACGTTGATACAAAAAATACGATCACGTTTTCTGGCATTAATGTATAAGCCAGTCAAAAATGCCACAGTCTCTTTTATAGTCTGTGGGCGCTAAGAGAAAACATAAATTAAATTGTCAACAATACGAAAACATTTTAAAGAAAGAAAAATCGTTTCAGAAACTGATTTAATTTAATCCTAAATACGATAATGTGGTTTTGGATACCATTAAATTTATCATGAGACGCATTTTGTCTAATCTAGAGCCATCTAACAGTTTGCAATCTAAACATAACCTATATACCTAATTACACAAACAAGAACCAAGCAAAACTTGAGCCAAAAATGTCTGAGAAGCAGAAAACGTAAGAATAGCAGTAAATACTCAAACAAAAACAGTTATTTCGAGTACATTACATATTTTCACAATTATTCTCTTTTTCAGTTTGTTTTGTGGCGATGTCAACGGAAATTTCAATACCTTATTTTCCCGCGTAGAAACTATCGTGAAGAAATCTGGGCCTTTCGATGTCCTGTTGTGTGTCGGAAACTTCTTTAACGATGACAATTCACAGCTAGATGCTTATAAAATGGGAACCAAAAAAGGTAGGTACCTACTAAGTTACCTAATGTTAAATTTTACCAAATAATTAATTCATGGAGCCATTCCAATACAAAACGCTCCACCTAGGGCCGCAGTGTCGTTTGTGTGAGTCACTTGACCCGGCGCTTTAAAGGTTCGGCTTTACTTGGTCGATCATCGATTTTGGGGGGGGGGAAGGGGAGGGGGAGGACCCCCCCTATGAAGGGGAAGTTGCGGAAACCACCACTTCTTGAGATAGGATTTTTTAAAGTTCCTAACCTAAAACATAAAAAATATCGATTTTTACCTTTAATTGCGGGGAAAGGGGTGGGGAAAAGGGTGGGGAAAGGGGTGGGAGAGGGAAAGGAATCTCCCCCAAAGGGGGGGGGGGGCAGATGGCTAACCTAACCTAACCTAACCTAGTGGACTCTGGGTTAGAGTGTACTTTACGGGACGCTAAACCTAACCCAACACTTGCACTACAACAGGACTTGGCTCCTCCTCGCTTCGCTCGTCGTCCCATGTGCGTGGTAGAAAGCAACCTAATGAACCTAATCTACCTTCTGTCACAGACAAGTGACTTCGTGTAAATAGGATTAACGAAACGTAATTGTAGAAAATTACGTTTCGTTAATCCTATTTTTCCCCCTAATATTTATGGTTTTTTTTTTCGCTTCGAAATACTATTCACACTATTCAGTACAATTGTAAGAATTTCGATTTATGTGCTTACTTGATCATTTTTGTACAAAATAATGTTTTATTGAAGCTCTAGGTTTTCATTTCATGTAATGGAAACTCACAAAGTATGTTGCCGTGCCAGTGCTATGAGAAACGGAACGTTTCACGCCATGAAATTACGTGCCGTCTGTCAAATTCTACAGAACAATTGTAATATTTCAAAAAATTATTACATAAAAAGTATTTGTTTCCGCAACTTAAAACTTCAGGTGGAGGCTAACACTATTATAGGCTACCTACAAAAAAAAATTAGGTTCAAAATCGATGATCGATAATGTAAAGTCGAGCTGCGCTTTAAATGCCTGACTCATCCTGTGTAAAAAACCTCACTAGTGAGGTAAGAATATCTAGATATTCTTAACAACAACCATTGTACAATTATATAGCTGGACATTTTAAGGACCTAGTACTAAGTACATTTACTTGTAGAAGCCACAAATAGAATAGATTCTTGCCTACATTTTGAAGTTGCCCCTTTCATTTATTTTTGTATGAATGTCTTGCATCTATCTAGTTTTTAAGTTAAAACTTGCCTTTATAAATTGAAATTGTTAGATAATTTTAATCAACTAAAATTTTGTTGTTTTCAGTTCCAGTCTCCACTTATGTATTTGGCCCATCCCAGAAAGAACATGTACCTTACTATGTAGAAGAAGGATCTGAAATTGTGCCCAATGTTATTTATATGGGTGAGTATAATAACAAATATAGACAAAATTAAAAAGAAATCTTAGTAATGAATCTATCTCCAAGTAAAGAAGTAAATTAGAACATTGCACAATAAATGAGATGAGACATTTTCAGATTTATGTGTGTTGTTTTGGAATAAAAATAGCCTATGCCAGGTTTGGAACACTACACCACCATATACATACCTAGTCAGGTCATAAATTCTGTCACATGTTTAATATAAAATAATTGAAATTATTCTTTATGTAACCATTTATATACCAAAATGAACTTAACAAAACATAGATTCTTATGACAATAAAGTTTATTCAAAATGACCTCTGTGATTTTGAATACAGGCTTTCAATCTGTGTGGCCACTCGTCTATCGCTGCACGAACGAGGTCCATGTCAATATCGGCGGCTGCCTTAATCAAGGATGTCTTGAGTGACTCCAAATGGGGATGAGGCTTTGAGCACGCCTTTTCCTCCAAGTGTTGCCATATCTTGTAATCTAACGGATTCAAATCTGGACTGGAGGAGGGCCAGTCTTCGTGCCGGATGAAGTCGATTTCACGCGCCGCCAGCCAGTCTTGTGTGCTCTTCACTTTATGAGCTGGCGCCGAATCTTGTTGGAATACCCAGTGCTTGTTATTGAACATGATATGAGAAACAGGTTCCACAAGGTTCGTCAGGACTGTATTTTGATACACAACTGCATTCGTTTTTACACCTTTCTCACAAAAACGTACCTCTGTTAAGCCCCAATAAGAAACTCCCAACAATACCATGAGCGAGGATGGAAAATGACCTCGTTGGACACGCGGAATACGTTTGCTCGCTTCTTCACTACTGTGTGCGTACACCTTATCATTTTGTTTGTTGTAGCTCTCTTCTACGGTAAAAATTTTTTCATCCGAAAAAAGAATTTCCCGATATTTTTTTCCCGCGTACCGCTTCAACAAAGCGCGGCATCTCTTCAGTCTCAGGTCCATTAGACGAGCGTTCAAACGATGTCCTGTTTTTCTTCGATATGCCCGAAGCCCTAAGTCTTCATTTAACACCCTTTTCACCGTGGTTCTGCTTAACCCCATCTGAAGGGCCAACAGTTTCTGCTTACGTTTGGGATTTCTTTGAATTCGCGCCTTCACAGCTTTTATCACTGCTGGAGTCCTAACAGACCGAGGGCGACCACTTCTTGACCTGTCATCTACACTAGAGTCTTCATTGTATCGTTTGATGGTACGATAAACGAATCTTTTGGTTATATTAAAATTTTTCAGTATGTCAAAAATTTTAATTGGCGCGTAACCGCAACGATGCAATGCAATAACTGCAACACGGTCATTTTTAAGTGTCCACTCCATATTTAAAAATGAGTAAAATTCTAAAAAGTATACATTTTTATTTTCATGAACAATTCGAAATTCGAATTCAATAAACGGTTTTGTGGCCAGCATTCTAAAAGAAAAGTTTTTACTGTGTGACAATACTTATGACCTGACTAGGTATATACCTACTTACAAAAAGAACAAATGCTGCAAACATACAATTTCCCTTTCATATCCATAATGGTATGAGTATGATGTGGTATGACTTCCATTTCATTATATTTCTTTGATTTACTGGTACTGACTGTAAGTCAAAGTGTAGCAGTTGGTAAACCATGCTATAAGGTGTCTTGAAAACTATAGTTGTTTAACCTTTTTAGGATGTCTTAAAATCAGAACTCTGGTACTAGATTTTGACCACTAACTAACTTAACTTTAACTTATTTGCTTATCCACCTCACCAATTTTAATATAAAACAATAAACACTTTTATTTTATTTCCAGGCAGAAGAGGTATATTCACAACCAGCTCTGACGTTAAAATAGCCTATCTCACCGGTCTATCTCGCCGCGAGCTCGGCAAAGAGATTCCAATGTGTACATTTGAGCCGAGTGACTGCAGTGCAGTCAGAGATGCATGCTTTAGGGGACAGAGTGAGTACAGAGGAGTGGATGTGCTGATCACCACTCAGTGGCCCACGGGGATACAGCAGGATGATACACAGAAGGTAAACCATCAGCATCTATTGCCTACTACAGTTGCCTATGACTGACTTGTTAGCTTAGTTGGTAGTGGCTCTGCCTTCTAAATTATGAACTTTAAAATTTTTGAATTACTTGTGTTACGTCTGGTTGTTTCTATGTATAATAATTTATTTATTTGAATATTGGGCGAGCAGCAAATTGCTGATGTGCCCATATCACACTGTGTCAAATTTGTTTTATATCGGCCACACAACGATCAAAAATTATACAGTCCACTGGTGCAACGATCACAAGTTAACAAGAGATTTTTTGGTTTTATGTAACCAGTCATCAAGCCGGTTCTTAAAGTTGTTTACAGATGTTGCACTGACCACCTCTTTTGGCAACCTGTTCCAGTTATGAACTCTGTTACTGAGTATGTGGTGACCTGTGTTAGTATGAGTTTACAAAAGAAAAGTAATACAAGTATTATATCCGTTATCTAGTACCCACGACACAAGTTTTTGCTTAGTGTGGGGCTAGATGGCGCTGTGTGCAATGTCCCGGAATAATCATTTATTTATTTACTACTATAAGATACCTACTCAGATTTTAAGGGTATTTGTGTTATTCAAATATGTAATAACAAAAAATAAATACAGGTGCTACAGACCAATTGTTATTTCAGCGCATCTTACACTTTGCTGTGTCTAAATATATCTTAGGAGTATTTTCATGTTATTACTAACTTTACTAACATGCTCTATAAATTGGCACAAAACTCTAATATTTATCAGATTAATTTGTCTAGTTATATAGATCAGAGGTTCCCAATTTGTTTTGCCTAGGAACCCTAATTGATTTTACTTTTCCTAGAACCCTACGTTGATAACTGGGAATTTGCCTACCTTATAAATGTAAAAATTAAATACAATTAAGTTTTTATGAAATATTTTTTATACATTTACTGTAAATATGTAGGTTTTTATGACAGAATTTTATTTTATTATTTTTTACGGAACCCATGTGGGCTTTCCACGGAACCCCTGGGTTCCGCCGACCACCTTTCGGGAACCGCTGATATAGATAGATAAAACTCTTTATTGTAACACACATTGAAAAAAGACAAACAGAAACACAAAAGACTTAAAAAATAGTGTCACAACTGGCGGCCTTATCGCTAATAGCGATTTCTTCCAGGAAAGGTCTAGTAGTCAATTTCATAGTAAATGTTTTCAATTACTAACTTCATTGTTGTAACTGTTTCAGGTGGACGTAGAGCCAGACAAGGTGTCAGACCTGCTAGCCTGGCTCGCTATCAACATCAAACCTAGATACCACATTGTACCCTCGTCACAGAAGTATTTTGAGAGACAACCATACAGGTAAACAGATTTAATTAGTTGTTTTTTTTTGGTATTGCTTGTAATATCTGTTAAGTATATCTTTCATGTAACACTATGATTTCTTGTCATAATTGTTTTAACATTCTTATAAAAGTATTTAGGTAAGATTATATCACTCTATGTATTATACCTTGATAATAAAAAAATAAACACTGATTTTTAATAAGTATTCTAAGATAGGTTTAGAAAAATAAAAAATCAACATTGATATTGAACTTCAAACTGATAGTTTCGCCAAGAGCAACTACATATCTAAAACATGGCTCTTTACCAAATACATTCAACAGGACTCTCTGTGAAATTTTGTTACAGCATAACAGAATATATTATCAGCTTATACATAGACTTAAAAGTTAGAAACTCTGGTATCAAGAACTTTAAAACCCTTATTTAAGGCATACAATATTGACTTCAATGGGCTGGTGGCGCTGTGAGCGATATCCTAAAATATTTATTTATTTGTGTCCAGAAACCAAGCAATCCACCAAGACTACCGCGAGTGCGCGACCCGGTTCCTAGCGCTCGCGCCCGTCGGCAACAAGTGCAAGGAGAAGTGGCTGTACGCGTGCTCCCTGCAAGCTATATCCAGGATGCGCATGACGGAGCTGCTGCAAGCCACCACGGACGAGACCGCCTGCCCCTACGACCCCGGCCTGCTGCAACAACACCAGCCTGGGAAGGCTATCAAGGTAACATGGAACATCTATATATACATACACCTCCCCACCAATTGAATAGTTGAGTTAGTTGAACTAACACCACTAACTCAACTGCTGAACGGATTTAGCTGAAAATTGGTGGGTATAAACATATTTATATATATATAGGTATATATAAAAGAAAGTGGTGTTAGTTACAAGATTTCTAACTCAAGAAATGCTGAATGGATTTAGCTGAGGAGGTGGGGAGGTAGCTTAGAACCAGGAGACGGACATAGGATACTTTTTACCCTGTTTTTTAAATTAAATTGAATAAAATCCAAAATCTGCTCATATAATATATTGCCTCTAAGGCGCAATAGAGTCTGGGTCAGCTAGTAATTAACATATTAAATGCAATATGTTGTAATATCATGATGACCCTACCAAGCACACTTGTTTATTTAATGTCCCATATAGTCACACATCCTCCTCCACAAATGCATGAATACTAAATTTATATTACGCATAGTATGTTGTTAAATGACTAATGTAGAAAAGGCTTATTTCGCGCGGGCGTAAACTGCCATCTCACGTCACACACAGGGTCCTCGATTCCTAGTGTGAGATAGCAGTGAATCCCAATGCACCAACAATATAGGTATGGCATGAATGTATATTTAATTTACTTTCTAAGGGTGTAACATATTTTTTTTGAAAGTAAAATAGTTGTGATTTCCCTAGTTATTAGATTTCGTTTTCTAGAAACTAATTAACAATCAATTTCTTTCAAAATTTTAAAACGATTCCTAAATAAATCTTCATAAGTACTAAAATTTGATGTTTTCATCTACATATCTTTAATACATACCTAAAAGTTGAATTCTTACTTTTTTTCATAGAAGTCAATTTGAAACAGGTGGTTTTTGTTTATCTATTTTTGTATTTTATGATTTCATACAAAAAGCTAATAGCTACAAATTTAGCTTCATTTGTAAAATTTTATACTTAAATGATTTAATTTTACTGTTTCAGTTCAGTGGCAACGGACAGTTCTTCTTCAACATGGACGCTGACGACCAGGGTCAGGGGAAGAGGAAGAGAAGAGATGATAATGAACAGAGGAAGAAGATAGAGTTTGATCCTGGTGAGTTTGTTTAATTTATAAATTTCAAATCATGACTGTAATTTGGAAACCAATTTGTTTTTTTATTCATACAGTGCTATCTGTAGTAGAAAATAATTGTAAGTGGTATAAATATGGATACTTTTTTTTATTTTCATATAATTTCCTCCATTAGTTGTTCAATTCCGTGTAAAGATCTCGGACACCACCACAATGTACTTGCCCAAAGAAATTTCTCAAATAAATCAGTTCTACAGGGGAGTCACGTGCCGTGGAGGCGGTGAAAAAGGCGGACTTGAGACATCATCATCGGCCTAATGAGACCCACTGCAGAGTATAGGCCTCCTCCCTCTTACGCCAATACTACCTGTCTTGCGCTGTTCTTGCCCAGATGTTTCCTTCTAACTTTCTAATATCATCCAGCCACCGCTGCACAGGTCTTCCTACACTTCGCTTACCTAGCCGTGGGTACCATTCAGTTATTGCTTTGCTCCATCTGCCGTTGACTTGAGACATGCTTTGCTTCAAATGAGTAAAATTCGAATCAACTCATTTGCTATGTAGGTATTCTAACTTTTAATGTAACATTTTATTTATTTGCAGACAAATGCTGGTTCTGCCTGTCCTCCCCGTCGGTGGAGAAGCACCTGGTGCTGTGCGTGGGCCGGCAGTGCTACCTGGCGCTGCCCAAGGGCCCGCTGCACGCGCTCCACGCGCTCATACTGCCCATAGCGCACCACCAGGCATCCACTAAGGTAGCTACACTGACGTGGCAGGTTTTGACATTTGATGATTTGACTTATTGAATGTAATATAAGTTTTAGTGGGATTTTTGGGGTCTGTATGTCATTTGGAACATTAAGAGGTGACTGAGTTAACATTATTAATTTTTGTCATTCGCGCTGCCCAAGGGCCCGCTGCACGCGCTCCACGCGCTCATACTCTCCATAGCGCACCACCAGACATCCAAAGGGAGCTACACTGACGTGGCAGGTTTTGACATTTTATGATTTGACTAATTGAATGTCATATAAGTTTTAGACATGTCATATAAGTTTTAGACAGTTTTTTGGAGTCCTACATGTCATTTTAAACACTAGAGATGACTGAGTTAACATTATTCCTTTTTGACATTCGCGCTGCACAACGCTTTGACATTTGATGATTTGACATATTGAATGTCATAGATAGATAGATAGAAAACACTTTATTCTAAACACCAACATACACAATGAAACAAACAAAACTTATAATTAGTGTCCTAATTGGCGACCTTATCGCGCAAAGCGATCCCTTCCAGGTAACCAATCTGGCAGGGATCAGGGTGCAAGACGAGAAAATGTTAGACGAGATAAATGACGAGGTGAATGGTAGAGTGGTGGTCATATAAGTTTTAGTGGGATTTTTGGGGTCAGTAGTTATGTCATTTTAAACATTAGAGATGACTGAGTTAACATTAATCATTTTTGACATTTGTAAAAATTATAAATTTGACATAGGTATTGAAAAAGTGTTCCTCTCGATAGTCTTCTACTTATTAAGTACACAAATAACAAGGCGAGTTAAAAATGTTGTGGTTCAACGAGCAGTACTTAAAGTGATGTACAAGCGACCATACAGGTATCCCACAGACGATATCTATGCTGAAGCTGGAGTTATGAGCGTCCGTCAAATTTATATCCAGAGAGTTACTCTACTTTTACACAGAAACAAAAACAACTTCAGTTTTAGCCAAGCAGTATCTAACAGGAGACCCATGAATGCCACACTGACACGAGTCAGGACAGCTTTTGCCCAACGCTTCCCAAACTTCAGTTATCCGTTTATTTATAATATATTAAACAAAAAATGCAACATCATTGACATGACATTTCGAGAAACCAAAGCAAATATCACAAAGTTTCTAATGTCTCTCACCTATAAAGAAACAGAAGAGCTGCTCACCATAGTCAAATAATACTCTTCATGAAATATCTACTCGTTCAAGTCATGCTTCTATATAACTAAACACACTTTAGTACACTCAAACACACACACTCACACACACACACTCACACACACACACACACATTCACACATACACACACACACACAGTTCCATGTTACTCAACTTAAGCCAGAACCTATTTTTATTTTTAAATCATTGCAAATTTACTTTCTGAAATGTAAATAATTATTTTTTGTTCATACTATTATCAAAGAATCCGCACCGAAACACACTACAATGGACAGTTTGATTTGTGAGAGCGCCTACGATACAGGTCTCGAACCTAGTGTAGGGCTCGCGTAATCATTTAGGAACCTTTCACTCACTGCAGTTAAAAGCCATTTACTTACCTACTTAAAATAAGTTAATAGAATTAAGGTTATATTTGTAAAACGGATATAAATAAATTTTGTAATTTTGTACTTAAAATAAGTTAATAGAATTAAGGTTATATTTGTAAAATGGTAATAAATAAATTTTGTATTTTGTATTTGTATCCTTTTTGGTGTCTGTTAAAAGAAAATCAAAATGCAATGACGAATGTGTAATGTCAACGCTTTCAAAAACCTGAACCAATGAATATTAAATAAAAATAATCCTATTGCTTTCTACTAACTGAAATATAATCTGAATTCCAGGCCCCTGACGAAGTAGTAGAAGAAATAAAGAAGTTCAAAGACGCGTTGAAACGTTTCTACGCGTCCCTCGGACAAGTGGGCGTGTTCTTCGAGCGCAACTACCGCACGTCGCACATGCAGGTACAGTGCGTGCCTGTACCAAAACAGGCTGAGCCGCAGATATTGGAGGTATTTCAGGTAAATATGAAAAAACTTCACAGTCACAAAATTTCACAAAAAACCGGTAGTAATAATTGTGACAAAAGTGTTTTTTTTTTTGTTCTTTTTCCTCCAGAAAGAAGCGATGAATTTTAGTATTTTTTGCTATGGTAACATAGATATACCTAAGTAGATAAACAGCCTTCCATCCCAAAACGATACGTGCGACGCCGCGTGCATCCATTTGTATAAAAAGAAATAAAGAAGCTTTAGAACTCAGAGACTTGACTTTTTATATTATACACTTGATCTTTTGGTTTTCTTTGTATTATGTGGTATTGTGCACACTAAATCTATACTAATATTATAAAGCTGAAGAGTTTGTTTGTTTGAACGCGCTAATCTCAGGAACTACTGGTGCGAATTGAAAAATTATTTTTGTGTTGAATAGACCATTTATCGAGGAAGGCTTTAGGCTATATAACATCACGCTGCAACTAATAGGAGCGAAGAAATAATGGAAAATGTGGAAAAAACGGGGAAAATTATTCATCTTTGAGGGCTTCGTATGCGTGCGCTGCGAAAACGGTTCAAGTCGTGGATAACAGCTAAAAATTATAAAGCTGAAGAAGTTGTTTGCTAATTAATATTTTATGATACCCAAAATAACTATTCCATGCTAAGAAAGGATTTTTGGAAATGCCTCTTTTAAAGGGGTGAAATAGGGGATGCAAGTTTTACTTCTTAATTCGAGACTAGTACACTATATCAGTCTTATTAATAAACTCCGATTAATGCAAGATTAACTTTACTCCGAGACTTAAGTTTGGACTAGCAAAAAAATTTATTAATAAACACGGATTAAGGAGAGAGTAAGCTAATCCGAGTCTGGTCTCTGATTTAAAGTTAATCCTAGGAGCCATGTGGTTTTAAGAACAACTAAGTATAGATTAATGTCAAATTTAAATTCAAACGTGACATGTTATTGTGCTTTGAGGAGTGTAGGAGAAAAGTTCGTTTCTTGTTGTGATAATAAAATGGATTGCGATTACTTTGCCGGCGATTTGAGATTAATTGATGATATAGAAGAGTTGGTTGAGAACCAACAAACTACCATCAGTGAGGCGTGTTAAATTTTACAAAACTTGCTGCAATCCACTAGAAGACCTTCACGAAGACGAATTCAAATAAGTATAGATTTTCACGATCAAGCGCCTACAAGAATATTTGATGAGTGTCGCTTGAAGCAAAGGTTTGAGCAATCAGAATTGAATGGCAGACTTCTGGGAGATTCAGGCTATGCTTGTACTTCCTACTTATTTACTCCTGTGACCTGTCTTACATCACAGCACGCAAAAGGAAGAAATGTATAACTGAGCACATTTAAGAACCCGAAACACCGTGAAAAGGTGCTTTGGAGTATGGAAGCAAAGGTTTCGCTGTTTGCTAAAAGGGTTCACAACTAAATTAGAGGATACTAAGCTCTATATTGTGGCATTGGCCATATTGCATAACATTGCAATGCACAGACAAAAATTACTCGAGGTACCTTGTAGAAACTGATGATGTTCCAGTAGCACCAGCAGTAAATAACACTCATCGAGGAAATGCAGCACGGACAGCGTTTATCGCAGATAATTTTATCTACATATTACTCTACCTATGTATCTATATATAGGTATATATATAATGTAGAATTATATAGAATTTTAGGAGTAGGAAAATAAAAATCTGATGACCTTGGCTAAGTTACTATTTATTTCTTGTAACTACCTAATGCATATATTAACAACTTATAATAAAATAAAAAGATACTGACTATGTATGGAGAAACGTTTAACGCTTGCAAAACTGCAGGCGAATGTTAGTCACACAAATTCTACTATATTACACTATTTACAAAAGACAAAAGGGTGTGTGTGTGTATGTTTGTTACCACTCCACGCTCAAATAGCTAGACCAATTTTGATGTAATTTGTTATGGAGATAGCTAACACCCTGGATTTACACATACTTTTCATGCCTGACTAACATGGGCAACAGCTAGTATTATATAAGTGAAGGTTTGTGTGTTTGTACATGGGGCGCAGTTAGTCTTAGATAACCAACTACTTATGCACTTTTTTGTTGTTCATCAGCTTTTTTTAATTCTAAAATTTCTCTATCTACTCGTAGTATAGCACTTTCTAAATTTTCCATGTGAATTTTCATTTTTATTGCATGCTCTTCTTCAGCCATTTCCATTTTCCTTTTATGTTCCTGTTATGTTCTTTAACTTTTTGCTGTGGCTGATCATAGTACCGACATAGTCACCATGGTCCTGTAAATATAAAGGTATATATTATTTAAAAAACATAAGTATTGGAATCATTAACTTGCTTCTGCAGGCCCAGTATGGATAAACAAGTGATATCAAGATGCTTACTTTTTGTGCACATTTTCCCAAGCTTTGTTTTTGCTTTATTAGATAGAGTTCGTGTCTAATGTTTTATTTTCAATTATGTGCGTATATTGTATCAAGACCGAAAAAAGCAGATGCTGAAACAAATAAAATATGGTTATTAAAATATTACTACGATACTAAACAGTGAACTTGAAAGAAATTTTAACATGACTTACCTTTTCTTCTTCGTCCCAGTTAAGTTTATGGCTCATTTTGAGATTATATTTCGGAATCTATTATATCTTAAAATTAAATAAACGCCCGACATTGACCACTTTTGACAACTTTTTGAACAAAATATGAACTGTCGCTGTCGTAAGTGTCAAAACCACACGCTTAGCCTTCTCCAACTCGTTCTTTTTTACTTTTAAAATAAGTAGGTTGCCATATTGCTGGCCTAAGCCATGGTTTAAGGAATGTATTGTTAATCCGAGGTTAATCAATATTTATTAATTACAATGAAATAGCAAAGTTAATGCGGTGTTCATCACAGATTAACTAGTCTGACTTTAAATCTAGATTAGGTTGGGATTAGGCTATTTTTATTAATAAGACTGTATAGGTATAGATACATTACACTACGTATATGTAGAATGTAGATATAAACTAAATGAACCCTCAAAATGTTGTTGATGGCAGGACGAGGCGGGCATAGCGAGCGTGCAGCTGGAGGTGCTGCCCCCGTACGCCGACATCCGGCAGGTGGTGCTGCCCGGCGCCACCTACTTCCACGCCGAGCTGCCCTCCGGGGAACAGCTGCTCGCCAAGACCAAGCAGAACTTCCCGCTGCAGTTTGGCAGGTGAGTCATTATTATTTCTTCCATTATGTAATTTTTTGGTGTGCATTAAAGAAATATCTCGTCTCGTCTCGTCTTTCCACAAATCTGCTTTACCAATTTTTCTATACTAGTGGATGCCCACAACTTCTAACTTGCAATGTGTTTGGTCACTCTCTTGTACCTTTACTACCATCGCAACAAAAATAACAAGTACCATCGCTCTAGTGTGGCGTTAAATAGAAGCAAACTTAAAAAAAAATTCACTCCTACACTTACATGTTAATGAAATATGAAGTGTAAATGGTAAAGATAGACTTTATGATATCTTCTGAGATTTTATAATATGATGCATAACATATAGTTTAGTGTATACATATTGTTTATATTACCTTGTAATCAATTTATTAATTTTTATAACATTAATAAATATCTTTATCTTAATTTCCAGGGAAGTGCTAGTATCCCAACCCCTTCTGGACTGCGAAGACAAGTCGGACTGGAAGACGTGCCAATTATCCCGGGAAGAAGAGATAGAGTACGTCAAGTCATTCCGGGACAAGTTCCGCCCGTACGACTTCACTGCGGAGGCGGATAGTGATAGTGATTGAGTGATGTAGTGATTTTATAGTGAACTAGCGCACCCGACAGACTTCGTCCTGTCTGTTGACTCATTTACTCTACGTTTTGGGTAGAAAACGTTTGTATGGGAAAAAGAAAAGAGCTATTTATAGGCTTTTTCCGGCAGTTATGCGACTTTTTCCCCGCGAATAAACGATTCTAGAACTTCAACGAACATTAAAAAAAAATTGGCCAAATTTGTCCAGGCGTTGTTGAGTTATGCGCTTACCAACACATTTTGCTATTCATTTTTATATTAAAGACGAATAAGAAGATATGTGGATGAATACTTTCTGTACAGATAGATAGTAAATAATCTGGTTGAATCGCTTCATCTTAGGCCATAGCCTTTGCTTACTATCAGACAAATTATGAACAAGTGCAAACTCGTTTCAGTTTAAAAAAACGGGACATTGCACACAGCGCCCTCTAGCCACACTAAGCCAACGCTTGTGTCATGGGTTTTAGATAAGTACTGGATAGTGACTAATTATAATGAATATGTAGATGATCACATTCTACATAGATTATAGATAGTGAAACGTTTTAACAGACTTTTTTAAAAAAAGGACTCCAAAAAAAATATTAATAAAGAGGGGAAATTTTGTGCATGGTTGTGTGTATGGTTGTAATTTTTCTAAGTATTACTACTACATCATTTACATAAACTTAGTAATTACAAGTATGTAAATAATAATACAAAATTAAGTTTCTTTTTGCAATATGATGGATGATTTTTCGTTTATCTTGTACTTAATGTTGATAATTAACATGTAAAAACTTTTATCTTCCAAATTACAAGTGTTTTTTTATAGCTATATAGTAAATCACAATACTTATATATGTGTTTTTACTAAAACCACCGATACATATATTTTTTATTTTGATAGTGCTCATACATTTTGCTCACACTAAGTAAATGGCCATTATATGGTATCTATGGAATAGATCTGCGGCTCTCAATTATACTTATGTCTTTCCTTTTTTTAGAAACGTCAATTTCATTATGCTTCGAAACTGTCATTGTACATTGTCTGCAGTTGGTATATGCACTATTATGAAGTTTTAGTGGCAGACATCTTGCATTTTTTTCCATAGTAATTTCATATTTTTTGTAAAGCTTGTTTTGGCTTCATTATGAATGAAACATGGGCTAGTTTTCTAGACACGCAATCCCAAGAAAGCGTTAAACCCACCGAAGTACTAAAATCACGAAGGCTGTGCTTAACTTTTGAGTCTAAACATTATACAGTTTGTATGGAAATTTGGCTGCTGCAGTCCACCTTAATTTCAGTCATTGCTATAATTTTAATGTCCATTTCAATTAATGTAACAATTCTTATTTCTTGATTAGGTAAATTTCTATTTTCGCTTAAATTATGTCTTTTCTCGAAGTCATGGTATAAAGTATAGTATGCAACTCCTGAATAAAGTACGAATTTATATCGAGGGCCATGAATCACTCGCGTCGTTCTGGATTCTAACAGTTGAATCACTCGCTGCGCTCGTGATTCAATCATTACAATCCTTCACTTGCTCGTGACTCATCTATGGCCCTCGCTTTAAATCCGTCCTTTATTCACTAGTTGCATAATATACTATTGTGTTTGATAGCCCATTTATAGAGGAAGGTTTTAGGCTATATAACATCACGCTGCAACTAATAGGAGCGAAGAAATAATTGAAAATGTGGTAAAAACAGGGAAAATTATTCATTTTTGAGGGTTTTCGTTGTGTGCGCTGCGAAAACGGTTCAAGATATCACAAAAATATGTATGAAAGAATTATTTCCCTTAAAATTATCTAACAAAATGTCTTCAAGAATAAATGTCTATCTTTTAAGGTTAACTCAATAGAACCGTTTTTATGGTAATAACTATTCCACGCGGACGAAGTCGCGGGCACCAGCTAGTTTAAATATATTAATCATGTGAAATGAGATAATCATTCTGTACATATACATGTGTATACATTTTTTGTATGTAATTAATGTCTTAATTCGTGTTGCAATTATCAAAATAATTGCTCTAATTACCATATTTTATAATTGGTCGGATGTAGGTAAGTAAATAATTAATTTAAATAATACAAAGTTGTTCAAGTAAATGAATTTTTATTTTCGTTTCACATCATACTGTCCTAATAACTCATTTATTTGCATTATAAAAACATATTTGTAACAACGTTGGTTAACTATCCCTTACTTACAAGTTATATTAACATAATGTTAAATGATATGGTACATTGACTAGATTCAAATGATTAGAGTAAATGGTACATAAGTAAGAACTTGAAATAAAGATTTTATGGAGGAAAAGAGGCCTTTAGAGCGGCTTGATTAACTCTCGACACCAGAGTTGGCCACTCTTATTCGATAAGAAGAAGAAGATTGAGGAAAAGTAATGTATGGTTTCTGGTTAAGATTATTATCAACTTTATTTTTGTTGAATAACATATTTCGATCAGCAATCTGATTCTGAATAAACCATGAATAAAAATTCACAGATTTTTTGGTTGTTTTTCGAGTTGATACAAACTAAATGTTGCTTTTTCAGTGGTAAAAATGATATAAATATTTTGAATATCATTTTGCAGACAATTTTCACAGGCAACGCAACATTGGAAAATAATTCGTAGATAATTTAATTATGTTTTAAATCAATTCATAAAATGTACTTATTATCATTCTTATTTGATCCAAAGCATTGGAGTTTCTTCTATAAGGGGTCCAAAGCAATAGTGTGGTATACTTGAATATATTATATTGTGTTTACAGAGTTCTAAGGAAAGAATATGCGAAAAATGTTAAAAATCTATTTACATATTACTTTTATTTGTGTAATAGGTTTCAAGCATTGATGTAGAAGAAAATAAATAAGTCAGTATTCAATTCATTCTAGTTAAACGACTGAACTTTCCTAATTGCGCTTTTGTTTGAACAATCCATAAAGAACTTTCTTAACCGACTTCCAAAAAAATGAGGTAATCAAGTCTTCTGAAAGTTTTTTTTTTCTCTTTTTTTGTGGGTTTGTTACTCGATTACTCCGTTGTTTATAAACCGATTTCGAAAATATTTTTTTTAATTAGCAATTGATTTGACCATACTCTTTCCTTAGAACCCTGAAGAAAGGAATAACAATTTTCATTGACCCACTGTTTTCGTAGAAAATGTACTGTATACAAATATGCTATGGATGCGCTACATACCTACAATGGTTATTGACTAGTTTAGGTAACTGTGACTAGGTTATATAAAATAGATCTCAATTAAATATAGGGCAGTCTTCGTTGGAGCTACTACGGGACAACGGAAACATGGTCGTACAAAAACGTGTGATAAACACTACACGACTTGATAACTTGTGTATTAATAAATGTGGCCCGTCGTGGTCATCTTACATTATATGAAATAAAAAAAAGGAAAGTAAGATTCAAAATTTTCAACAAAAATAACTCGAGGGACATTAGAGCAGGTGCATGTTGCTTTCGATACGACTATTATAAAAAAAATATTAGTCGTATTTAGAAGTAATAATTCCACCCAAACATTTGGTTTGAATTAAGTAGCATTTTTGCTAAATAAAGAACTCATAGGGTAGTTTCATTTGAATGAAACTCACCTAAAAATGTTTCATAATTTAAATTATTAATTTATGATATTATTCAACAATTGCGCATGTTAACATTCAGTAAATCATAGAAATAAAATTATGTTCTTACAATAAAAATTTGATTCTGATTTTAGAGGCCAGTTTAATAAAAAAAAGTTCGGAAGTAGTGAGATAACCACGCCGGGCGCTGCGAAGTGTTCAACACTCATAAACTACGTACATACAAATGTAACTTTCTGCCGTACTCACCAAACTATATGTAAGTATATTGTCTTGCGTTACTGAGTACTGAGGACCGTATTACTAACATTGCCATTAATTTACATTCAATATTTTATACGATTAAGTTAATTATACAGCGTTGCCAGGAAAAGTACAAAAATAACTGTGATAAAAAGAATTAGCCATTAAATTATTTCGTGTCTTTATCTCGTTTTGGAAATTTACAACGCGAAAATGAGACGAAGGAATCTAACTAAATAGTGCATTTATTCAAAATCCTTCGTAAAAATGAGACTGAATTTATTTTTGGTTTTATTTACATGTATCTTTTCCTAATAACGCTGTAGATATTTTTACACACAAAGCGGAATCATTGGGAAGTTTCATTTTCTTAAAATTTTATGAACAGACACTTATTTTAAACAATGTATTTCGACACATTTTATGACATTAATTTCTGAAATTTGTCCAAATGTAATATTTTTTTTACAATACATATTCAAGTTAATTTGCCTTTCAGTAGTAAATTACGATATTTAATTATGCACAGACCTTTTTGTAATTTTAAACGTTTATGTAAAGTTCGTTTCAATAAAAAGTTTCGCTGATACAATATCTTCATTTTCAGATAATATTTGATGAATATTTTTCTCACAAACACTTTTTTATAGAAATGCACTATAATTGTGAATGGTTATCTTACACTGAATCATGTGATTTTTCCAAGTATTGGCACTTAACATTCAATCGCTGTTACCCTATGATACAAATAGGTACTCGATTTTAAAATTTACATTAAAAACCTTAATGTTAAAGACAATGATAAGATTTGCCGATGAAAACTTTATGCTCTCATTAAAATTTACAACAATCAAACAATTCGTATTTTAATTACATATGGGATGCAATATTTATAATTGTATCCGTAACTAGTTTTAAGACTTTGGTCAATAAGGCATTAAGTTTAAAATATATATTTTTATTTTAATTATTGTTCATTTTAACTTTTTACTTTCGTTAATTTTCGTAAATGTACGTTAATTTACTTTTATTATTTACATAACGAAGCCTGGTTTTTGACCGAGCAACGATGGAAGGTCGAAATATCCTTCTGTTTTTTTTAATTTGATACATAACTGAAACTCTGGAGAAATATGTAGTGTTTTTCCTCTGCGACTGCTCCTTAACCGACATCAAACAACAAACTTGATGGTTTTGATGGCGGTTAAGGAGCAGTCGCAGCGGAAAAACACTAAGTACATACTTATTTCTCCAGAGTTTCAGTAACAATGGATTTCCGCAAAGTAACGCCTGATTCAATATCTTATTTTATACATAAAACAACATGTACCCGAATTTGGAGTATAAAAGGATATTGGATTATCTGGCTCTAAATATTGACTATACCTATCTAGTATAATTATCTACAACAATATTTACATTTATAGAAAAACGGAAGTTCTGTCATTTGGCAACGTTTTACACGAATTTCTTCAACGGGGTCAATGTTTCCTTTACTTAATTGTAAAATTTTCATACCAGTTAAATCAATATTTTTCATATCTCCTCCTTTTATCATATATTTTGATTATGTTATTTATATCCATGTCTCACTTTGTGGCAACCAAATTATTTTAATTCAACATCTGTTTTTTTAAAAGCCATAGTTGTACAAGTTTAGATATCACGACACCTATCGCCGAAAACAACACAACAGTCTTTCCGAGACAAGTCATCACAAATTCTTAAAGATTTCTTTGTGATTCCATTTCTATATTTCCATTTAATTCACTCTTTGGGAATCCCTTTCGATATTCCTATAAAAACCACTTCTCATCACTTTGAATTTCACTACTAGGTACATTGTCATTTTCAAATTTGGAAAAAGTCACTAGCGCCATCTATGGGCGGAGTCTTACCCGAGCATATTCACGTAAAGTGAATCGGGTTTGTCTCATACGTTTATTTGGAATGCTTCTCTGGTCACCTTGCCTTCTGGTTGATGGTGATGACTGCGCTTCCTGCGGTGATGTCCCTCGCATTCTGTATCATCAGAGAACCTCGAAGGTGGATGGATGTGCTCGTTGAATGACGGGTAGTTAGATATGCTGAAACGAAGAGATTGGTTGATTTGAATCCCGAGTCTCATTGACCAATGGTGTTACGAGTTTGGTTGTTTTGAATTCCGATTCTTATACATTGACCAATGGACGAGCTTCGAAAGTCGAAAGCCCGTTTCATTCAATCGTGTTTCTAGATGAATGATGATTTTAAAAGTGATTTGGAATGATTCAAGCGATCTCCTCTTCCCAAGCATATTTAATTTAGTGTTTATTTAATCCATTGGACGGCGAAGCCTGTAAAAATAGTTACAAAATACACCTTAGCATGCATTAATGTACCTATGTATGATTAACGGGTCTCTATAAAATTTATGAGAAGAATTTATTGGGGAAAACTGAAGTAGTAAGTCAGTGACTAAATCAAATTAAAACTTTTATCTTGTTACTGATTTTAATGAAATCAACTACGGAGCGTGCTTAGCAATAAAAACCGCTTCACTTTCGCTTTAAATACCTACAGATACCTACTAAACTAAATGAACAAATTTAGATGAAATCTCCATTATTTCTTGGCGCTTCTTTCTGACAAATAAGTTTAAGCCAACCTCATAATTATTATCCTGCAGCTACGCACCTGAAAGTGGTCTCATCATTATGGCTGCTGTATCCGCTGGAGGAGCGCACGTGTCGCTTGCCGAGCGCGCCCGCTTTGCCCTTACGTGAAGGGAACGCCTTGCGAACCACACCGCCCACAGAGTTCTCGGATGATGATGATGATTCTTCGCGCTCTACGCTCGGATCTGGAATTATTTTTGGTGAGTATTTAATAAAACATGCTAGCATGTAAGTACTATAAATAAATAAAAAAGGCCAATGTGTCTGTCAAGTTGAACACTTCTAAAGCTCGTAAGCATAACTGATTTACTCGTACCTACTTGATGTGGTTTTCGTTTAGCAAGAGCAATCAACAGGATATGTATGTATTTAAAATATCAGTTACATTTTGAATTTGTTGTTTGGTCGATCGCTCGATCCAGATTATCCAAATTGTGATCTACGAAATATTATTTTATGAGTAAGTACTTAATTAATAATAATTTCGATGGTAAGGTACCTAACAAAGTGTGAACACTGTCTGAGTTACAAAATTACAATATCTCTGCTACTAGAATGACTAACCATGATAATGGATAAAGTAAACGTTTGTTGCTTGTCCTATTGTTCATGATTATATTATAACAAATTACACGTGAGTTACAATTATTGATAAAATGTGTCACGAAAGTTTTTATAATAATATCACAAATTGTAACATAAATTCACCCTGCACCCTGGTTCGAATCCGGCCCTACACCAATGACTTGTTTTCAAGTTATGTGTGGATTTGCACTCGCTTAACGGTGAAGGAAAACATCGTGAGGAAACCGACATGTTTGAGGACCACAAAATCCGTGGACATGTGTCTTCCGTGGAAGGACCTGGGCGCCCACCACGATGTATCTGCCCAAGAAAACTCCCCTAACGAATTAATTCTGCGGGGGAGTCACGACCCTCAGTCATGAGGAAATACGACTCAAAGAGAGAGAACATAAGTGAAGCCGAAATTTGGAGACGCTTCTTATCTTCTAGGTAAGCGTGTTACACTCTAGGCTGCAGCAATGCTTAACATCAGGCAGGCTGTAGTCAAACGTAAACCTATGCCACGTAAAAATATATATTCAGACGCCTGAACCGATTTTAACAAAATTCATAATGGAGGTAGATTAGACCTGCGATGAATAGATAGATAAGTTAATTTTATTCTGGATTAACATGGGTAAAATCACTCTTGCCAATGAATGATATCTTACAAGCAGTAGGGTGCGCGGGGCGCCTGCGCGCGGCGGGTTCGCTGTCCGAGTGGGGCGCGCTCGCGTCATCGCTGGCGTCATCTTCGTACTCTGTAATTGGCAGGTGCAGCGTTAGTATCTTCTTCACCTCGGAGTCCGTCGACCCCAGGTTGTCCGACTCTGAAATGTTTGAGGAACTGTTAGATATAGGTAGGTAGATATAGGTTAGATGATGAAACGCTATGGAAACAAATGAGTGAGCTGCCCCCTTAGACAAGATCGTATTTTAGTGAGTGTACTGACGCATACTTATGGAAAAGAAAGACCAAAGTACGGGAGTGACGGGAATTCTTTCGTCACTAAAATACGGCTCTTGTCTAAGAGGGCTGTTGATTTTTGGTAGGTAAGTAGTTACAAAAACAATTGCTAACTAAGCGCTCATGAATTGTTATTAATGTGCTATTTGACAGGTAGTGTATCGTTTAATGTTTAGTCTAATGTGTGTTTTTGTGTTTGCTAACTAACATTCAATGTTAGTTGATCAAAGCCGATGACATACATAACGAGTGATTACAGCGCATTTCTTAGGCAAGTACAATGTATCGCTGAGTCAAATTACTAAGCTTCTGAATTATTGTACTTTAAGCAGTTGTGAGGCTTAATGTATTATTTATCAGACTGTATCTAAGAAAAATGAATCTAAAGTGTAAGTAAGCCATTAAATCGTGTACCCAATATTTACCTATCAGACATATAATGTTAAAACTATTTGAAACTTTATTTTTGCGTTATCATAGTTTTGCTTCCATAGCGTTTCGACAGCAGAAAGCACATGACAAGAGTGAATATAACAAGACCGATGGTGTGGCGTGTATTCACATTGCACATGAGTAAAACATCAGTGCTATGAAATGTCTATGCTTTTGGATTAAGCTCCAGTTGTGAGCAAATTTTCATTACGAAATACACTTTTGAAAAATTCCATAACTTAAAATCAGATGGAAACACTCATACAAGAAGAAATCTCAACTCCACGAACTTTTTGGTTTTGTAGTTTTGTTAAAAATATCGATATGTATTTTCAAAATCATTGTTTGAAAATTTGCTTCCACAACTAGGCCTTGAAATACCATGAAACGACAATAATACATATATCTAATTCACAATAATGCTCTACCATGATCACTCTACTGACTACCCTACAAACACAAAACCCAACAAAACTGGAAACGTATGTTACATTTACATACATACTGTGTGCATGCTTACCTTTGTAAATAACGACTATATTTACGCTCCAATCGGTTGCATAAAGGCATTTATATATCAAATTCGAATCTCAATACTTTACGGGTCAAAGTAATTACAATAGAAGGTGCAGTCTACGGAAAATAAAAGGTCTAACTACCAGATTAAGCTTTGTTCTGTTTGTTTGCGGGACCTATGCTATGTGCGGGAAATAAGGGGGGGATCGTACCTTGGCTCTCGGAATGAGGGTCGCGCAGACGGTTGCCTTTTCTTCGCACTTTTGTGTATTCCGGTTCTTTGCCCTGAATCATAGAAATAGCAATTGAATGTTATACATAGGTAATTAAAATCAAGTCAGATATATAAAACACAGTTTTAAGACTTCGAACTCAAGTTTAACAAAGTGGCAAGACAAAAAACTCAGAACATTAAAAGGGTACAGTTTTTATGCAGGCTGTAAAATCGGCAAAATACCAAAATAAGAGATCAGCACATATTAACGTATGTGAACACAAAGAGTATTTCATGATCAAATTCTAAAACACAAATGTACCGACGCGAGCTGCATATCAATGGTATGTAAATGCAAATGTATACCGTCGAAATGAATTAACTCTGCAAGATGGCGCTCCTTGATAAGAAATAGGATTCGATTACAAAAGATTTGTATACCTGTTGAACTGAATTAATTCTGTAGGTGTAGAGGAGTCACCTTCCTTGATAGGAGGATAGATACGACAAAGCGGGATCTATACCTTGTACTTATCATTCTGCTTCAAGTCGTGGTAGACGAAGGAGCCCCGCACGGAGTGGTAAGGCCCGCTGTACACGTTCCCGCTGTAGCTGCTCTCGCTGTACGCTGTCGGCTTGGTGAGCTGGAACGTGGCGTACGGACAGATGTCTTCTATGTACTCTGGAAAATAATAAATAATTATTTATTATACGCTTTATGGATGAGGTCTGCACAAGATCGACGCAGCTGGCACATGTCGAGAGTAAACCTGTTTCTTCTAGGCAAACGCGCTAGTTTGTAGATTGTAACGTTGCTTAACATCAGGCAAGTTGTAGTACGTAACGTACGTTGTAAGTACGTAAGGGAAGATGTATTATAAAGAAATAGGTCTATAGGTAACTACAATCCAGGGGTATTCAAATCTGGAGTTACATAATAGGTATCTTTTAGGTAAGTGTGTTACACCCTAGGCTGCAGCAATGCTTAACATCAGGCAGGCTGTAGTCAAACGTAAACCTATCCCACGTAAAATAAAAAGTGGCTTCTCACCATTAGAAGCGTGTTTGTAGTGATGCGTGGGTGCAGGGTGCTGCGCGCGCGCCGCTAGATACTGCTGGTCGCGGTTGACTTTGTTCTGCAGTTGTGCCACGGACGGGGACTCCCCGACACCACTCTCTGTGGCGACGGTCTCAGTGGTGCCAGCTTCTGAAACAGTGCAAACTTGTAACCTTTGGGTGTTTGAAGGACTAGTTTCTTACGAATTTATCAGGTAAAATAAGTGAGGAGCTATGTCTAAGGCATTTGAATTTTATGAAGCGATGACTGTTCTGTCTGTTTGTCAAATGCAAGAGGAATTGAAATTGAAGCGAATCGAGTTCTTTGAAAATTCGGAATATTCAAGCCGGGTTTGGGTGACCGTTCAGAATACACGTGCGAATTTTACACGGGCCTTTGCATTATTCTGAGTGAGTTTCTTTAGGATCTTTCTTTCATTGCTGCTCTTTCTTCAAGAGTCATTGAATTTAATACCATTTTCGCCGGAAACTTTGCCTGCAATGCACGACTTAGAGAAAACTTCGGATTCATCAAATTTTCTGGGTCTAAACTATTATATAGATGAGTAAAAGACTTACTATTCCTCTTCACGAGCAGCACTATAGCTACCAGAGCGCCCAGCACGAGCAGACTGAGCGCGGCTGGCAGGATGACGCGCGCGCCGCCCAGCGACCTGGCGCCCGCCGGCACCGGGGGCGTGAGGGAACCGTCCACCACTGGGGAAAAAAATGTGGGAGTTATTGTAGGTTCTTAGGTATTATGGATTTATTGATTTATCTATCAGCTGCTTGTAGCAGTTGTTTAATTTGGAGTTTTAAGATTTAAAAAAGTAGAGAGAGAGAGAGATAAAGAATAAAAGAGTATGACGTATAATAACATCATTGTCAGTATATTTGCCGACAATATTAGTCTAACTATTACCACCGAATTGGATCAATATTAATTGCTATTACGCTATTGTTATTTCTGTATGGGTAGTCTTCAGCTTTTTATTCCTCCTGTGGGTGGGTTCAAATACAAATACAAAATCATTTATTTGCCAAAGAAATTTTGTCACAAAATGTTTCGAATCCTGTGACCTCGTGGTAGCCGTTAGGCTGTGTTACGAGGCCAGAGTCTTCTCCCAATATGTTTCTAATTTATAATTACGTCTTATGAGCTAGCCCTAGCCCTGAGTTAGCCCTACAGTCAGACAATTTCTGATACTTTCTATAATTAATCATAAGCTTATAAGTTGCTTTAAATCTCCGTAGATAGTAATCACTTACGTCCGCTAAGTGAGTGCGTGGTAAAGTTGTACAACGCTTGCGCATGTCCTGCATTATTATGCGCGGTGATTCGCAGCTGGTACTGGGTGGCGGGGCTCAGGCTGGCCACGCTGAACACACGCTCCGTGGCTTGCACGCTGTTTGATACTAGACGCCACTGGAAAGGAAATGGCCTTTGGTTGAACAAAAAGGTTTACGAATTGAGAGAGTTACAGACATATCAAAGTGTTGAACGATGGGCGTGCGATAACCGACATTATAAGCGCATGTGTTATCATCGCAAGATGCTTAAGTACCTACCGTCTAGGTCCAAATGTTCTCATAATTATCAAACCTTACCAATTTGCCGCAAGGATCGCTAATGTAGTCCTTATTAGTGACTGTGTAATGTTATAGGGTCAGCTATTACTAGGGCGTGAATATTTCGATGGTAACTTAGGTTCACAACTGTTTTTAGGCATGAGTCAAATCCAATCAGTAGGTAAATGGTATAGGAGAAATGATAAGATCCACAAATATTGCAGTAATATTTTTGATGAGATTTCAACCTTATCTGTAAGCTGATTGTTCATCGGTAAGTACTATAATCCTTTAAATGTTTACTTTCTGTTACAATCATATCAGAATGACATTTAGAATTTTTAGAAAGTTTGTAGGTCTCACCTGGGAATTACTAATCTCTCTATACTCGATAACAAAGTAGAGTATCCCGCAGCCGCCGTCGCCCCACGAGTCCAACCAGACTGTCACCGTCGTAGTGTTCAGCGTTATCATCTGAGAGTGCTTCGGTTTTACGGGCACTGGAAAAAGAAGAAGCATAGGTAATTAGTTTATTATGAAGCGCGCTAGCCCAAAACGATGGCAATTTCATTCCCTGTTTACGTGTAAACCCAAATCAGAATCTTGGGTCTCTTGGCGAAAGAAGGTACAAATATTGGCTATGACCAGATTTGTTGTCTTTCCTCTTCATTTATTGCTTGCATTTATGTTGTTTTTAAGTAATAATGAACGAGATACATGGATAACGGCTTTTTACATGGAAAAAGCTTTGCCTTGGAGAGGACACAACATTGCTTACTTTATGAACAATTATAGAGACTAGTGGGTGCTCGCGGCTTCGATCGCATTAAGAAGTAAAACTTGCATCCCCTCTTTCACCCCTTTAAAAGTGGAATTTCTTAAAATCTTTTCTTAGCAGATGTCTACGTCATAACATCAACTTGCATGCCAAATTCCAGCCCGATTCGTCCAGTGGTTGGGCTGTGCGTTGATAGATCACTATATCAGTCAGTCAGTCAGTCACCTTTGAGTTTTATATATTTAAACTAAGAACTTTAAAGTTACCTATGTCTCTCCTCACCTGTCCCTTTAGTATAAGCGTGTACAATATCACACGGCAGCCCGGTTCCGATCCTGTTGAAGGCTGTGATGTAGAGCTGGTATCTGGTCCCACACCACAGGTTGGGTAGCACGTGTTCTGATGTACCAGCTTCCACTTGCAGCTCCTCCCAGTCACCGTGCTCGCGCTTGTAGTTTATTACGTAGCCTGGAAAAATATATAACAAATAAGTAGGTATGAATCGCATGGTTATATGTGCGTTAAATATCATTGAACCACTCAACCACATTCAAAAGGAAGGCAATATGTAATTTCCACTGTTACTGCGTGTTTTTAGGAGAGGATACGGCGAAATATGTACTATGTAGGTATTACAGAAAATACCCGTTTTGTAGACCACAGTAGGATATCAGCTGCGTTTTTTGCGCAATTAGAATCAGACATTCTGTAAAAGATAGGTAGGTACGTACAGTACATATAATCAGTCCAGGAAGTAAAAGCATGACTTACACACAGTAGTGGAGGCATGTCTTTTTTTAACACGAAATAGTATTACGTTTGACTATAGCTAAGATGTGTCTAAGATGTGACCTCATTTCTAATCTTAAGCCCTAACACTTACCCAGAATAGGGCTGCCTCCGTCTCCCTGGTCACTCCACTGTAGATGCAGCGAGTCTGCGTACGAGTCCACGACAGCCAGAACAGGCGGCTGCGGCGGGACCTTCACCTCCACACTGTATGTGACCTCATCCCTGCCGTGGTTGTTGTCCACGGAGCAGGTGTAGTTGCCGCTGTCCGCATACTGGGTCATGCTGGAAATATGGAGGAAATTATAATAGAGAAACAGATAGAAATTCAAAATTCATTTATTTCATCTTAATAAATGTACATAGATTGAATAAGAAATAAGAATATACTACTTATTTTATTAAACCATAAGTTTATTGTTAACTTCTTCACGCTCTAGTCGTTGAATTTATCTCGATTGGGATAAAATTGGTCACGTATTAAATTAGACCCTGGATACATAGGCCACTATATATTCCAAATCCCATGGGTGATGCCGCAGAGCGCAGCTAGTAAGGAAGAGTATGAAGTCTTATTTTCATTTTGTTCCCCTCAAAACTCTCATTTTCAACTCGTTATTTGTGTAGTCGTAGAAGACGGAACAAAGTGACTTAAAATATATTGAACTGGCGTTACAAATTTCTCTTTAAACAGTACCTGATAATAAGAGTTCCATCGCTAGACACGTTCTTTCTCAGCGTAGATTCAAGTGTTACTCCATTCATGCTCCAAGTGGTGGCCGGTACCGGCACTCCCACCTTGTTGCAAGCGAGGGAGATGTTCTCCTTCCACGGGGTTACTATGCTGCGGCTGAAGGATGTGATTCTTGCTGGCACTGGAAGATTTAGATGATGTTATCACTATAGTCATTGAAATTATTTACAACTAAATATAACGGCCGGATTCTTTTTAGATTTTAAAAACGAAGTATTGCAGGTAGGTACTACGGCAATGCATTCTCTTACATGTCTCATTCTATGTTCACAAGGTGCTTTATTCTTATTGTTAGCACCTTTAGATGGGTAACTCAAACTTCTCACGGAATTCCAGTCTTTTGGTTTTGTACATCTGTGACTTAACCCCTTATTGCTCATTTGATACTGATAAAGGTTTTGACTCCCATGCAGAATCGTTGAGGATCTTTTGTGTCAGATTGATACATTATTATTCAAACCAAATGTTAGATATTCGTTTCTGTCCTTGAGTTATTTCTTACCTGAGTCGCTAGGCAATACAGTAACGACCCTGGTAGCCTCTCCCTCTCCTAGCCTGGTGGACGCAGACACCCAGAACTGGTGCGTGGCTCGTGGAGGTGACCGAGATGTCTCGTGGGAGAGAGTACTTGGCGACAGCATGCGTTTGTGGGTGCCCTCCTGGAACATAGCAATTATGTAATAAGAAGGAGCTTTTATTAATCAAAGGCAGATTTATAGGGCTTTTAAAGGCCGTATTAAATTATTAGTTACAACTTTTTTAAAAATCAAGCAAGTTGTAGACAAGCGTGAATCTAGTATTAAAAAGGTTTAAAATTCATCCTTGGGCTCATAGATTAATATTGCTATTAAAAGTCGACAAACTCTCTTTGCTCCGGTTTGAAAATAACATTAAAGTTGTAATTCAACCCTTAAGCTGTTAATTGTTATTACCTTGTTATTAGAATTAAATTGTAGAAATGCACTAACAACAGTCATATCAATTGGACGTCTTTTTCTTATTAAGTATCATTATAACAAAGGGTCGTCTGTAAAGGCCATTCAATCAGCTAAGAACAGTATGTTATAGTATATTGTACATAATTAATTATTGTATTATTTACCTCACGTCCATCTTCAATGACGCTCATGTACAGAGTGTATCCCACGAGCACTCCGTTGGGGTTAGTCGGAGGCAGCCACGAGACCAGGATCTTGTTGCGAGACGAGACTACTGCTTTAATGTCTGCTGGGGCTGATGGCACTGGAACAATGGAAAACACAAATTAATTTATTTTAGTTTACTAAACTTACAATCAAAGACCAAAACGTCTTGAATTGAGAGTGATAAATCTGCAAGGAATTTTCGCACATCTCTTGATTTTTAATTGAATTTCTGTGCTAAACTGCTAAAATTGGGTTGAACTAGGTATGGTTTCTTAATAAATAAAACTGGTAACTGACTGAAACACAGAACAAATAAATACAAAATTACTAAGTTTGTATGAATGTAGATAGGCTCTGGTGTCGCGAGTTTTCAAACCACGCTAATGGATGCCAGAATGGTTCACTTATCCAAGGACTGATCAATACGTTGCTAATATCAAAGAACACTCTCCGCTATCCGAAAGACCTTCGCTAGCTGAGCTACAGTATATAATTGCTGATTATCTTACCATCCTCCTCGGTATGACAATAAACAGGCGCGGCTCTGACACCATCTCCAGCTGCCGTGAAGGCGCACACCGTCACGGAGTAGTTGGTGTACCTCTTCAAGCCTGAGAGAGTGGTATGCATGCCTGATATCTGCTTGGTCACCGCGTCTTCATTGCCTGAAATTTGAAAGAAAATGCTTGAGAAAATAGTATAACAAATAATAACGAAAGCCAAGCTGCCAAATGTCATTGATAACTCCAAAAAAGAAAGCAATCGATAGCAATTATTTTACTAGACTCATGGTAGTAGAGATACCTAGTCGTGACAAAGAGCTAAATTGTAGACATGGAGACTAATGTCTCATCAAACTCAAAAAGAGGAGCCATTACTTGACTGGACAAAACAATAAATTCATTTATTTGGTCACGAAACCACACGAGATAATGAACACAATAAAATATAAAGATACACATAAGAACACGTTTCGTGTCACAATCCAACAGGTCTTAAGGTGGACATGACAGATATACGAGTAAAGACCATGTGCATGCGAACCATTAATCTATTTTAAGAAGAGAGGACTATGCTATGGGTGATAACAGACTGATGATGATGCTAATATAATTCCTCCACTTACCATACCACTCGGTAACAGGTGCATAAGTGACTCGGTACCCCTGCAGCACTCCGTTCCGACCTCGCAGTGGAGGGGGCTCCCAGGACACTCGCACTGACTGCGAGCTCAGCGCCGTGCACTGGAGCGAGCCGGGGGGGAGGCTTGGGACTGGAATAAGAGACACATTGTTTTTTTAAGTAGCAATAAAACTTTCGTATAACTATGATGAAAATGCGTCTATTGAAACTTTTTAAAAATTGTGTTGAAAAGATAGATAAAAACTCTTTACTGTAACACACACAGAAAAAATCAAACAGAAACACAAAAGACAAAACAATAGTGCCACAACTGGCGGCCTTATCGCTAACAGCGATTTCTTCCAAGCAACAATAAGTAACTTTGTTTCACAATTTAATTATACCTTCAGATTGCTTTGGACTCAAATAAGTTTCTAGAAAACATAATGTTAATGAATAAAAAACATTATATACTTCACTTCTAATTCAATCGGAGATGTAAAAAAATAAGGGAGATTTTTTTTTTCAAAAAAATTTTGATACTTATTAATCTAATCATAAACATGTGTATATTTTTGTGGCCTAAAGTTAAATCAAAGAATGGAAGAGTACATTTTAAATTCAAATTCATTTCTTCAGTTAGTGAAAACTAGGTACATACATACATGAGATCTTAAAGTATAATAAATAAAATAGTTCCTACCCTATGAGGGTTTACTAACATTTCCTAAATATCTATCTAATGTTACATCACATATATAGTAGTATCTTACAGATTGGTTGCCTGTAAGAGATCGCTCTTAGCGATTAGGCCGCCAATTATGACGCTGACACTAATTTGTATGTTTTTTGTATTGTTTTATTTGTGGTGTTTTAATAAAGTATCTATCTTACCGTCTTCCATAGTTGTAGCAGTGGTGGGCGGTGACGCCGGTCCAGCACCCCTACTGTTGTATGCTTGTACTACCACTGCATATGCTGCGTGCTTCTGAAGCCCTGGTACAATACAACAATCACATTAGCTATAGTTAGCTTAGTTCTAGTTGCTCTGCCTTCTAATCTAGGGGTAGCGTTCGATTCCCGCATGGCACAAGTATTTAAGAATTTTAAAATTTATATTTATTTACGTTGAGTCTGGTCGTTTCTATGTATAATATGTATGTATTTACAAAAGAAAAGTATATTAATTAGCATTATACCCGTTATCTAGTACCCACGACACAAGCGTTTGCTTAGTGTGGGGCTAGATGGCGCTGTGTGCAATGTTCCGG
This sequence comes from Macaria notata, assembly GCA_927399415.1. NCBI lineage: Eukaryota > Metazoa > Arthropoda > Insecta > Lepidoptera > Geometridae > Macaria > Macaria notata. The sequence goes on from OV656744.1 coordinate 2,902,954, forward strand.
ATTATTTATTTATTATCTCATTCATATATACAATCTAGTCTTAACAATCGATTCTCGAAACAAAATCCCCCTTATAACAATATATCCGACATACAAGCTTCAGCTTAATTCGGGGCTGAGGGTCAACCTCCGGGATAGATCCACTCACAGTTTTTTTTTGTAGCATGTTTCATGAAAATATTTTATTGTTCGGTTAATTGTATCACCTACACGCTGTTTTTGTAAATTTTAAGAATAGAAAGTTTTTGTATTGTATTTTGTATTTGTATATTGTCCATACCTGACAACGTGGTCCTAGCGCGAGACATGCCAGCTCCCTCGACTGTTCTGACTGTATACGACGCGCCACCGGGACCGCTTGCACTCAGCACTGTACTGTTGCTATTCAGCTGAAATAAATTGAAACATCATTAGAGTAATAAATAAGTCTTCCTGAAATTCAGATGCCAGTCAGTCAAACAAGTTAAAAAGTCAAAACATCAAACCACTCAAAAATACATTATATCTATAATGTCTCTTGTGTGGTTATAAAACCCAAAATATTTTAGTATAGATTGTAGTTGGTTTTATATTTGCTTAGAGGGAAACAGAAAGATAATCCGCGAACGCTCATAACACTTCCAAAGTCAAAGTCTAATCGTTTGTTGTGTTTTCAATTACATTATTATGTTATGTTGCAGATCTTATGCATAAATTGGTACATGAATAATACAATATATTACCGTCAAGGGGTGTTTACAAAGAATTTTAATTATTTTTTCCTATCAGTGCCTGCGTCTTAAAATCTAAAGAGATCAGATATGTTTTGATTTTAAAGAATTATTTGTTCTTACCTCTTGAAATCCAACATAGTATCCAAGTATGTTTCCGTTCCAAAGATCCTTTTGTGGAGGATCCCAGCTGACGATCAGTTCTGTTGAGCTTTTTGACTCCACTCTGACGTCTATAGGAGGTCCACTGGGCACTGGAAAACAAATGTTATTGGTTGTACTTCCATATTATTACTACACTTTATTTCTTTTTTTATTTAAAAATCAGCCTTTTTCAAAATCCAGAGCGTGAGAGTGGTATCTACTGGCAAACTAAATTTCAATGCCTAATCAAACTCATTTATTTGCGCAGATGCAGTGAGAATTATGCTAAGTACAAAAAATTATGTGATATTTGGCATCATACCATTACTGGTGTGCAAAAATTTCAATTTGAATTTTAAGTTTCCAAGAAATTTGTGAACCATTTTTAAATGCAGTTTTAAAAGTGGGTTTTAACATACCTTCTTCAGTAGTAGTGACTTGCACTAGCTGGCTGGGCTCGCTCTGCCCCAGCCTGTTCTCTGCTATAATCCTGAGATGGTACGAGGTGGCTGGCTGCAGGTTCTGTACGCTGGCGGACGTCACGCTGCCTGGCACTATGACCTTCTGGGGAGTCGTTGGCCAGGATTCTGGGAAAGTACGGAAAGAAATTTGTAGAAATCTCGTTAAAACAATATTTTTTTGCAGCAGTGGGAGTAGAACCGAAACGATGTCTTAGAATTGTTAAATATTTCTACATGCGTTTGTATTAATTTTAGGAAATTAGTAAAATTAAGTCAAAATGCATTAGTGTAACCTAGTCCTAGTCATTACAATCATTATCACCTAATTTACGTAAAAATAACATAACGTATTAACGAAACAGACTATTCACACGCCAGTATTGCCTATACCTATCATTGTAAACACCAAGATTTAATAAATATACCTAATATTAATACTAATATTATGGTGTTCACTATCTACAGCTTTATAAGTATCTATTACAGTTGTAGACTAAATATTATTTTACCCGGAGCTTCTTTATATTGGACTATGTAATTAATGATGGGGCTGTTCCCGGCATATGGCTGCGTCCACGATATCTGGATGGCTCGTGATTGTTGATCAATAATTCGGATGTTTTTTGGCATTTCTGGCACCTGAAAACAATAAAACGAAATCAACCTTTTTCACGACACTTTCGTCTTCTTCTACAGGTGATTAGGTCATAAAATATGACTAGCTTGCCGGAGACCTGAATAAAAGCAGATATGAAACTAAATTTAACCGTTCTGGTAACACCGAGTTGAGGTAACGTTTATTTAATTACAAAACCACCTAAAACAATGACAATGCCTTGTCTTGCAACATAATGTAGGTATAAAATAAAAAAATAAAAACTGTAGGTTTTTGCACCTGCACTTGCAATGTGGTTTAAAAAAATAAAAGATGTTTACTACAACTTGGAAACTAAACATACTGTCTATATGTCATAGTAAACAAAGTTAGAATAGTAGTTTATGCAACTGTCATATAATGAAGGGTATTAAAACACGAGTGTGAGTTTATGAAACGAGCGCAGCGAGTTTCATAATAGTAACGACACGAGTGTTTTAATACCCGTGTTATATGCAGTTGCATACACTACTTTATCTTCACTAATGCAATTTATCAAACAACAAGAGTAAAAGCTGTCAATAGTTAATTTTTCATACAATTTTCTAGATTTTTCTGGCAAAAGATTGTGAGTTACTTTTGTTGCCAATTCTAGAATATCCGAAAGCGTACAAATATCATCGTTGCTATCCATTTTTAACTTTTAATTTGTATTTAAAAAACAGAACACATTGCGAAACATTAAATTCACGCGTACGTGTATTGTCACAGTGATTTTGCCGCCATTAAAATCTAACCAACGAGAATGCAGCGCGACCAACCTGATTGGCCCTGCAATCAGGTTGGTCACGCTTTTTCGATGTTATAATGAGCTATTACGATATCGATGTGGATATTATAACATCATGTGAAATTGCTTAAATTGAGTGTTTAGTTGTCTGTGCTATAACAGTAGTAATTATAAGTCAAGTATTGGAGACATAAGTAGAATGTTACAACATTAGTGTGGATAAAATAATTTTACCTCTTGCACAACCAGATGTATCAGCATCTCATCTTGACCATAAGCATTAGAAGCTCTACACGTCAGCGCTCCTGTATCTTGTCTGTACGTCTGCAATATACTTAATTCCGAGACCAAGCCGTCATCCAGGACCTGCTCTCTGATCGTATATCTGAAAGAAATAGTCCATAATGTGATCAGTAAATTTGGAGAAAATCGCGAAATTGTTTCGCTACAATTGCTGCGCAGTAAATTCGTTTATGAAAGAAATATTAAGATCGAATCATAAAGCTAAGCTTACGTTATTTATTAAGTCAGTCTCGGGATTTATGTGCTCTCGGGATTCGTGGGAGGAAAAGTACGTACGTAAAGATTTTAGAACCTTAGTAACTATAAACATGACTAGTTCTCGTGAAGGTCTTACTTTGGTTGGGAAGGATTTTTGGTTTCGGTGTTTGATTTATCGAAGGAGACGGCTATCAAACGTCTGGATGGTTAATGGTGACGACAGGAGTTCAGGATAACTTTCACTCGTAAAACATATCGAGTGTGCGGGAGTTTAGAAATGATCTTAGTATAAGTTGGTCGACAAAAACCGTACAAAAACTTTCTAGACATTCTAAAATATCGAAAAGTACTTTACCATAACAAAAGTTAGGGTTTGAAAGACTGGCGTAATATGTGGCAGTCTAGTTTGCATTATATTATTATTAGTATTTAACTAGAATTTATCTCTTGATCTTGTATTTTTGCAGTACATAAGTACAGCAAAAACATGATTAAATACGAGTAGGCCCTCAAGTTTAGCGTGACGATGAAAACTGCAGCAGTAATAGTATAACTTAAACTTTAATTGGAAAATAAGCTAAAATAATCACAACCGGCAGGATTCGAACCAAAGCACTTGATAAAATAACTCATAATAATAGTATAACCAATAGCGAAAACAAGTATAGCCATCGATGAGCAGATCGACATAAATGTCATTATTAATCCACAAATTAGGGCGCGATCAAGCATGCGTTCAACATAAAGCCTATCTAATAAGGTACACATACCAAACACTGGCTCGTTTCAAAAACATATTACCTATACAATTGATGAGTTTTTCTTGGGCCACAAAAAATCTTATTTGAACATTAATGGCAATAATTATGTAACATAATTAATAATTATTATACTTTTCCATACAATACAATAACTATTATATAATTTGACTTGTAATATGTACCCATGTATTACCAATAAATGGTTATCTTGTTTTTTTTTTTCTTGGGATAAGGTTTTCGTTTGACTACAGCCTGCCTGATGTTAAGCCTGCAGCCTAGGATGTAACACGTTTACCTCTAGATTTCAAAACCCCTGGATTGTAGTTCGTTATTAATTGTTTAGTTTACCTCTGGTCCAGGTGATGCGCGATGGTGTGATGATGAGGGCTCCTCCAGCTGACCTCCAGGGGAGCGTCCCCTGAAGCAGCACACTGCAGGTGCGCCGCTTCACCTGCCGTCACCTGCACCGTCTTACTCTTCATGGGGAATCTGGCTGGAGCTAGAAATAAAATAATAAATTTATGAAAAAACTTTCGGAAGACTTAATAACCTCCTTTTTTGAAGTCGGTTAAAAAAGGAGTAAGGTGAAACTAAACAATACATCATCTTTAGCACTTGTTGACGCAAAGCTGGGTATAGACCTCTTTCCTTCTGTTACTGATTAAACGAAAGCATGCCGCACCCGATAAAGATGACGATTTCAATTTCAAATCTCGCTTGAACTTATAATTTTTTTTATGGAAGTAAGACACCGGTTTTTCCATACTATTTATAAGTGGTATCGAAAGTTCACCGAAGAAAACAAAATAAGTACAGAAATGTTCACTTATTTTAGAGCAACAGATTGAATAGGTAAGTACATATATTATTGTAACTCAATTTAGGAATTCCACCCACAATTTCAGAATTCTCTTACAAAACTCAAGGCGACACATTTCACGTTGAAAACAAAATCTCGATCTTCATGCTTAATTTCACCTAATTTATTTATTGCCTTCTTACATACGCATAAATGCCATCTTATTACAAAACGCGGTTTAAGTATTAGTTCTGGACTTTGAAAATAAAAAGTCGGTTCTTGTAGTTCAAACATCACATACAAACAATCAAAATGTCAACTTCAAATTGGGACGTTGATTTTATCATTGGTAACATTTTGACAGTTTGATTATTAAGACAGCAGACATACAAATTTCGAACAACAAAAACGGACTTGGTATTTTCAAAGTCCTGGACTAATGGTTAAACTACGTTTTGTAATTAACACCCATGGTTTCTATTACAAGGTACAGAGTCCTATGTAACCAAAATTGGAGCCCAGGTGCGTTAGCCTAAAACAAACCTTGTTTTGCGAATTGCCAAATTACTTACTTGGAAACGCATATTCAAACTCGTATTTCTCTTGTCAGAACTTAGTTACTTGTTTCACGGAAGCTTAAATTACTTACAGGTGACATGTGGTAGCTTATGTTTAGCTAGTAATTCGACCTGACTTCAGTCTGACTTATTTGTGGATTTTTCTAAGAAATCGTCTTCAGAATGTGAATAAAATAAATCGTGCTAGAAACTTGTAGGTATAAAAGTTAAAATTATTAAAGGTAAATTTATGAATGCACAGAAACTGGGAACACGGAAAACAGATGGCAAATTAAACTTATGCGTGTTTCTATATTTTACAGTCGCTATAAAATAGCATTCTGTTGTACATTGCATATCACCTTGCAGTATAATCTTCGTAAGAGCTAACCAGTAAAACTAAATCACAAAGTTTAGCACTAAAACGCTAAACTGCCTTTGTTCTATACGCTAGTTATCAGCAGTATTCCGCGCGTGCTTTTGTCTTCCCGCATTAATCCAAGGTTATGGTGAGGTCCCATAAAGCCGCCTCGTTACGCGGCTCGCCTCACCGTCCTTATTTATTGGAGGAAAGCCACTTTGTTTAGGAAACTCTCGTATTTTTTATGATCTGTGGCCTATTTAAAATATTATAGCCCCATTTGTGGAACGGCGGCTGAATCTGGGCCGATATTTTAAACTTTTCTGTGCCAGCTCGGTCGATAGCTCCGGAGCTCGGAACTACATTACTGTGGCTTGTAGCAATAGCCGTTTCATCTATTAGTCTTGTCTTGTACAAATAGAAACGGAAAGAGGCTCGGCTCGCGTGCCAAAAAAGCTTTTTCTCCGCGTTTGTTTCCAAATGAGGGTACACGGAGACGTAATTTAAAATTACGCCGTTTGAGCAAATAACTATTATCTTTCCTTCTTTCCGCTCGCGATCGTAACGTGTCTGATGTTCATTAATTCTTGAGACGAGAGAATTAGCTTCAGGGTTGGTCGTAAAATAAAAACCTCAGCGTTCAAGTCGGCTAATTGAAGTTACGGGCTCAACCGTTTGAGGTTTCCGCGCCCATGTTCTCCTGAAGTTTAAACTGTTATTACTTATTCAAGCTCAAGTGAGCGTCTGCGTATTTTATCCGCTTGTAAATCGCGGGTTGCCCGTGTCAAACCGAAATAAACAAGCGGGAAATACGATTACGGCCGGGTGTGGGTGTTTGCGCACTAGACGTGCTACCGCTAACTGCTTAGATCGGATACGGGTTTCACGCCTTTTTGCCTGTTTGTAGAGGCGACGCTGACTTGAGGATTTGTGAATGTAATAGTTCACGCGTGAAGCCAGGATACGCTTGCGGGCACGCTCTAACTAACCAGAAATACTCGAGGGATTCACAAATAGACAGATATCTATTTCACGGAGGCTTCCCGTTGAATAATATAGTATTTCTCTATTTCTATTCAATTTCCAGTGTGTGGGTAGCGATAATTGCTTTGAAATAAACCACGAGTTTACTTTTGATATTCAAGCATTTGACTTGGCTTGCCTTAAGCGAAACTAGTGAATATTAGTTATATAAAAAAGGTATTTGATTCACTCTAAAACATAATAAAAAAAATATATTAGTCAAGCTTACACACAAATAAAAATATTGGGTTTGAACCCATCAAAACGGCTACAACGTTTCTCATTTTCATTTATAAATAGTCACAAATTAAAATTGGCGGTTACGTGGGGCCTACAAACGAAGCGGAAAGCTTGATTTAAAAGTCGGAGGGATAAATAAAGCTCAGTATCTATCATGTCGGTCGTCTCACGATGTTTGCTTCCCAACAAAAGTTATTTATTCCAATATCTGTGGAAGCAAACATGTACCGGCCTCAGTGGATATTTATATCTGAGTAGTGGAACCTCAGAATACAGAAACTGTTTTGTTTAGCAAATATAAAGACAAGAAAAAGAAAGTGCACCGTAGCTCCTTTCTACAAGCAAATTTTGTACAAACTTTATTATCAGGTATATAACTTACAAATTCATGTCTTAGTGATATTAAAACACGAAAACCAGGAGTTGTAGTCAATTATTTTTTTGTTGAATAATATTTACAAAGTGAAAAATATGAAAAATAAAAAAAAAATATGATTTTTTAGATAAATCCTGCCAAGCTCTTAAAGTAAGTTCTTAAGGCTTTGGCCTATTATTTTAGCTGCTTTACGATAGTTCTAATAAGCGCACAATTCGTGTGTATCCCTAAATATCTTTCCACAAGATGAAACGTTAACAAACACACTGAATAATTGTGTAAAATCCCGATCTATAATATCCTGTCCACCTACAAACGACCTCTTGTCATCAGGGCGTGACTCGTTGAGTGCATTTCTAAACAACAGACTTTACACATAATAGACGTCACATTGTGGTAACATAAATTCAACACAAAAACCAAAAAAAAGTTTTCGTAATAGGCAATTTTATAGAAATTACCCGCGACTAAAGTCTGATCGATGAAGTCATGAATCCATGATTTTTATGACATGACTTTCATTAACTATCAATTAAATGCCCGTTATTAAACGCTGCAGTTAATAATGTACCACACTTGCCTAAATAATCCCAGTTCTATCTCTATTTGAAGACCGATTAATTGGAGTTTAAGTGGATCTGAGATTCCGGCAAGAAGCGATTGGAAGAACCTATATGTACGCTGCTAAATTGCTGCTGGCAGCGAATATATCTGACAACTTGACGGAACGGTTTGTTTACAAGATAAAATAGTTAGGTATCTCTGGCCTATAATGCTTTTGCTTAAACCCTAAATACAAACCCCACTCGATCTATATTTGGAGGGCCGCTGTAATTGGACAGTGACGTGACGCGCCAAAAGCAAGCCCTTTTTAACCTTATCAATGGTACGTTTTTACCATGCTGCGTTAATAATTTAGGAGTGCTAATTTCAGATGACCAAAATAATCGAGGTTTAAGAATAATATCCACATTTTAAGAGTTAAATTTAAAGGTTGTGAAGTGTCTAATTGTCTTGTATTGAATCCAGGGTCGTGTGGCCATTGGTTTCTGCAAATCCGTATATACACCTCATTTATTTTTATTTAGTCTCAAAATTTAGTAATTACATTTAATACGTAAATTTGATTTTTATAAATAAAATCGTTTACATGCTAAATGCATAAATTTAAGTTAATAGTAATGCTAAATGCATTTCTTTAAGTTTAACACAACACTCGTTATTGTAGGTCCCGGCTTGTCTAGTAGGTACGGCAGTCGTTAAGCCATGTCAAAAGCCCTTAGGGCGCCTTACCAAAGACACAAGAGTTGGCCACTCTTATTCGATAAGAAGAAGAAGTTAGACACAACATGTACAGTTTTAGTTTCACTACAGCCTGCCGTGTTAAGCACCACTATAGCCTGTTTCCTACCTATTAATCTTATACCTGTTTCCTACCTATTTATCTTATACCTGTTTCCTACCTATTAATCTTATACCTGTTTCCTACCTATTAATCTTATACCTGTTTCCTACCTATTTATCTTATACCTGTTTCCTACCTATTAATCTTATACCTGTTTCCTACCTATTAATCTTATACCTGTTTCCTACCTATTAATCTTATACCTGTTTCCTACCTATTAATCTTATACCTGTTTCCTACCTATTAATCTTATACCTGTTTCCTACCTATTTATCTTATACCTGTTTCCTACCTATTAATCTTATACCTGTTTCCTACCTATTAATCTTATACCTGTTTCCTACCTATTAATCTTATACCTGTTTCCTACCTATTAATCTTATACCTGTTTCCTACCTATTAATCTTATACCTGTTTCCTACCTATTTATCTTATTATTAAGAAACATTGTTTTCGTGGAAGGTAACTGTCTCGTTTTCCAATAAAGCAGACGAATAGGCGCGGCCATAGAGTTTTCTAAAAAAATATTGGCTGTTGCCTCGTGTTAATCACCACTATAACTCAAGTTCTAGTATGTATGTCTTGACAAGAGAGAGAAAGAATAACATTTACTCAGGAGCTAATTAACTTAACAAGATTTTTGACTCAACACGTTTCTATCGTCATCCAGCGGAGAAATGCTACAACTATACAATGGACTCTTAGAATTATTTTTATATCTTATAAATAAAAATTGCATTCTCTTGGTTTGCTCTCGTAGAAGGGAACTGTCTCGTTTTCCAATAAAGCAGATATATTGACGCGCGCCATTGAGTTTTCTGGCCAGACGCTCGCGGCAATTGAATGAACTCGCGATGCTTCTATTGTTGCTTTATTGTTGCCAACCATACATGGCTCGGTGATGTGGCTAATTGTTGTCGCGAATTGAAAATGAGTCGTGAAGGAAAACTAATATTTTTATGATATTTGTATTTATCTTGAGGACCTTTTTTGTGTAGAACATGGGACAGACGTTTATTTAAAAAAAAAAACCTGACAAAAGATTTTGGTGTATAACTATTAGAATACAATATACTTGCTCATTTTCTCAGCAAAAATATATGTCCAAATGGAAATAAAACCAAATAATATATAACTTTAATTATGATGTCCAGTATTTTTTTAAAGTCCTTAAAACAGAAATAAAGCAGTACCAACATGACAACGAAAAGTAGTAATCGCATAGCAAATTTTCTCAGCCTACCAGACCTACAGACCGAGTTAATTCATATGGGAAAAGGAAGGAATTAAGATAGTTTTGCGTAGCAGGAAAACAGGCAACTTCCCTGATGCGTAGAACCAGCGGGGGTTAACTTTATAGCCATCTCTACGGATTTAACTTACTTCTAGCAAATAGGTGAGCCCATTCAATTTACCTACTTAAGTTACGGAAGGACAATTTCGAACTAAAAGAACGCAACTTTGCAGTTTAAAGACTAAAGCACTTACTCCACCTTCAGTTTTCATAAAACTTTTACTGGACCTTAAACTATACTGTAACGATTTAACGTGTAGTATCCCGCTCGTAACTTCATACAAACAATAATTGTACAGTGGGCCTTGAAAACTAAGAAAAATTGAGTATAAATTTATACTTATATTAAATTGAAGGTATATCCAAACAGTCTTGCCTTTGGAAAACTAAATAATTTATTTTTTGTTTTGTAATTTAATAACACAAATATGTTATAAACAAACAGATTTTCATGCTAACTGTTAACCAATAAAACTTATGTGGTAAGTTTTCTAGGCAGAGATGAGCTATTTGTTTGTATCAAGTTTATGTACAACAATAGATATAAATCACATTAGATAAGAATAAGAATAATTTATTTACTTTAACAATAATTAACTTAAATAACATATTTGACTTATCTAACTAGGAATACTGCATTTTTGATATCCCTGTGGGTTCTGCACTAGGAACATCCTGTGTCGCAGAAACCACGGTTGATTAAATAATAAGTATTAACACGATGCAACGCACAACTATTTAAAAATAAAGGACATAATTTAACACCAGTGTTAAATGTGTTTAAGACTTGTGCAGTCGTAACTATACAAAACTTTGTATGAAGAAGTTGCCAGGCTGCTACACTTTAAATGAACTCGATGAAAGTATTCCTCGGAGACAGTAGAGTTGCAGCTAAGTGGTGAGAAAATGGACTTCCTTTAATTTGGTAAGGTACAATAGAATGTTGCGACTTCAGCAATTTGCGCCATCTACCGAGCGTTCTATAGATTTAATTTTATAGAATGCTCGGTAGATGGCGCAAAAGGTGGTGGGGTGAATTGCTGTGGGGGGAAGTTAGATAAGTTACTTTCAGCGGTACGGGACATGCCACAAAGATAGTCTGTATCAACGTAATTATATGACGCTAAGCTAGCAAGTAAGTTTTCCTTTCATTTTATTCTGAGTGGAAACAAAACGCTTTTTGTGATAAAGTCGTCAGCTGTGGCATTAGGTATAAGTTCTTTTTATACGAGTATGTCTGTTTTTGTTTTTCCGTGAATAATAATGTTACAATAGAGAATAATCGATGTGGTTCTAACTGATATAAAGTTTGAATAAAGTAACTTTCACCCAAAAACACAAATCCAGCACATTTACATCAATCTCCATTTCATTAACGCAATTTATCAAGTTCAATCCGTGCTCCTGTCAAAACATTTATCACGCGAAATAATTTCCAGAGCCAAGTCTTCAAAGCGTCGCAACAAACAAATAATGACGGGAAAGAATTTTCATTTGAGTGTCGGTGTCCCTCATTGCGACGCGGCAGCCATCAAGACATTCCACAACTTTTCACAGGCTTTCGACAAAAAGATGATCTGCCGCAGCCTACGAATAACAATCGTATAGAAATGTAACTGAGCAAAAAAAACGGGTGTTATTCAAACGCTGTCGCTGCGATTGCTAAAGAATATTTTACTAGTACCTACATGTTTTTAATCAACTGCGGTTTCTGCCAGCCGCGTTGACATTCTTTAATTAATAGACGAGTTGGTGAGTGGGGCATAGCCATTAAGCAACCAGCCATAATTATTTTGTTTTTTCTATATTCGCCAACATTCGTCTATTTCCGACATATGGTAATCAGTCACAAGCTAGATTTGTTTACGAGTTGTGTGTGGGAGAGAGATGAAATGTTGAAGCATTTTCATTTTATTTTCGACGAAAAATTTGTATGGAGTTACTGTTCTATAGTATCGTTATTCACAGGCCGTCGCTTTTTGTGCACTATACACACTCTACCTACGTAGATATTAATGTTTGCCCTTTGTCACGGGTATTAAAAATTCTTTCGAGAGATCGATCCGACTGCGGTAATGCCGAAGCCTTCTTGTTTGTTTACTGCTCGAGACTTTCACGGAACCTTAGCGCTGAGGATGAACAATCCCGTCGGGAAATTCTGTCTGGGATACCTCAATTTCCACTACGGACTTTGTTTTATCTGTACGAGTAACTTAGTCCTTTTTTCCCGGATTAGTCTGATTCCTAGCTCTTCGCGCAGATTGATTCTCAAGCTCAGTTCAACAACTTATTGAAATAAAGTGAGTTCTGCGAACTATTGGATTTCAAGTAGATCAGCTTTCGTAACCCCACTTGTAGTTAACGAGCCTCAATTTACAAAGGTTCTGAGATCAATAGCCTCGATGATTCGCGTAAGCGTCTAACCTAAAAGTAGGGTATAATTGAGCACCGACATAAAACGGTAATAGACTAATATTATGTACACGGAGCGTAAAAAAACCAACTTGTTTTGGGCATACAAATTCCACAACCTGTGTCATCCATGGAAGAAAATTAACATCCACCACAATATGTATATTCGCCTGAGAAAACTCTCAGAAATGAGTAAGTTTAACCTTCAGCAATAAAAAATACGACTCTAGGAAGATTAGAAAACCTATAAATCTTTGTTAATGAGGTATAAATAAATGATTATCTAAACGGTATCTGTAAGAGAAGGGAACTATATATGTCGCCATTATAGGCCAAGCCAACAGGCGGAATGTAAACAAACATTAAGTAGGTTTATTATAGCAACCTGTAAACCTGCACTCACCAAATATTTTTTTTTCAGCGAAAAGTATTGTCCAGTCCATTCTTTTACTATACCACGTCACTATAATTAACTTAGACTTACCATTAACTTTCAAGAAGATTAGTTTACTGAGCCCGGCTCCGATATCGTTCCTCGCCTCACAGAGGTAGTGTCCCTCGCTGTCCTTCGCAACTCGTTCAAAGATCAGGGAGCCGTTCTCGAGCACTCTGGAACTGCCTTCGAACATGAAGTCTTTGTACTCCCCGGGAGTGTTGCCTGTAAATAGAAAGATTTTATTGATTGTTTGTTAAATCATAAAAAAAACATAAAAATAAACATTTTTTTTCATCTTTGGCCATAACTTGGTATTGTTAAATATATAACATTTGTTTCGGGTTACTGAGGCATCAGAAATTCACATTGAGATTGGTTGGTTGTTTTTTGACCCAACAAGTCTCTCTGGCCATCCAGCGCGGGAATGCCGCCTCTATATTGGACTCATTTGGGCAGGATGCTCTTCGAAATCTTTGACACGTCCGTTAGTACCAATTCAATAAGTAACTTGTAAATTTATGTTTTACGTTTTAGAAGGAATGTTCAACATAAAATCATATTTATAGACAAACATGAACAGAGGTATGTACATGTTGTATGTATTTTTAAAAACTAAAACAGTTTACTTGATAGTACGTAATAGTTTTTTGGTCTTTTTTGGTCCCGACAGGCATTTTACTGTAAATATTTGTGCGATATTTGCAAAACGTTTAGATAGTTGTAAGTTTAGAATGCTTGTGCTGGCATGTGACGGAATTCCGAGCGAGACATCTAAAACAAAGCGATATAATTTGCAATGTATGTTGATTTTGAAGTTAAATTTAGAAATATTTGAAAAACAAAACCGACAGGGACTTAAATTTCCAGTTATTCCCCAATAAATAAGGTATGTTGGGGTAAGAGCAGATGGTTTTTTGATGTTCTTGAAAGACTTTGAAAAAATATTTTTATTTCAATATTCTGATTTCTTAACGGACTTCTAGAATATTTTTATGCAAAAAAGAATGACTGCGCTTTGTGTATATAAATATTTAAATCAATTATAATGATTGTATTTATGTCAAAATGAGGTCTAATTGAATAAGTAGTGTTTTTGTTTACCAGGGAAAGTGCGGACTATATCGGGGGAAGAGCGGTCTATATCCTAAAATCAATTCTATGGCGTCAATTGTAAGGTTCATAATGAATTTTAATACGCTTTAACCCCAGTCAAATTATACTTTTGCAACAGTCTTGACTGTTAAGTATCTTGACCGGCAATTAAATTTTTATTTTTTAAAAATCTTAATACGTCCGCTCTTCCCTGTTACGAAAATGAAACAATAAAGTGGTTCTCAAACTTTATAAGGAATGACTTTTCGCCAAAATTATTATTTAAAATAAAACAAATTAAATCAAATAAATGTTGATGTATACATAGCCACAAACTTACGCGGTGTACGAGCTAATTCGCACATTGCACGGTACATTACATTCGATAGAGTTACAAAGAAATTTCATGTGAAATACTAAAGTTTTAGTACCACTGTTTTCTTCTGTACATATTGAAACCGGGAAAGTGCGGATGGATTTAGTCCGCTCTTTCCCCCTATGGGAAAGAGCGGATTGCAATCTAAAACCTTAACTATAGGTTTTTCATTATTCTAACCTAGAAAATATAATTAGAACAAGAGTGATAAGCACAAAAAACTCACCAGATTATGAATGCTCCTTTTGGTTACTGAGATACACACCCAAGGGAAAGAGCGTATTTAACAAAATCGACGCAAAATTGCGCACTTTTACATTTTGCTCTTCGGTACACGAGGTATTGCGTGAAACAACCACTACAGTCTAAAAATTGAGGCACAACAACATGGCGTTATTGCCTGTATTGCCAGTATTAAAAAATAATCATTGGTTTGGGAGTTATTAAAACTATCCGCTCTTTCACCGATATGCTCTTACCCCAACAAACTCTACTCGGATAAGAGTTTCGCGGAGTTATTTTAAGGGATTTGTGTTCATCACGGCATTTGAAAACATTTTGAATGGATTGTACAAACGAAGGATCGTTACGTAAGTGTCTAGCAAAGATCCGTAAATTAAAGGATTCCACTTTGGGTTTGTTTATGCAGAGTTTACAACTGATTAATTCGTGCATAAGTACCCGTTCATTTCCTCTTTGTTTTGCGTATCTGGGTAATAAGTTATGCATATTTGTTATTTATTATATCTGTACTGGCTGAATGCATTTGAATATTCATTGATATTTAATAAAACTAGCTGTGCTCGCGACTTCGTCCGCGTGAAATAGTAATTATTTAAGGCATCATATTTATTTTTGCAAACAACCTCTTCAGCCTCATAAATTATAGCTGTTACTCATGACTTGAACCGTTTTTGCAGCACACGCAACGGAAGCCCTCAAAGATGAATTTTCCCGTTTTTTTGCCCGTTTTTTCTTTATTTTCCATTATTTCTTCGCTCCTATTAGTTGAAGCGTGATGTTATATAGCCTAAAGCCTTCCTCGATAAATGGTCTATTCAACACAAAAATATTTTTTCAATTCGGTCAAGTAGTTCCTGAGATTAGCGCGTTCAAACAAATAAACAAACTCTTCAGCTTTATAATATTAGTATAGATTAATATCTCTATAGATCAATGGTCGAAGCATGATTTCAAATATAATTAAACAATGTACCAATATCGTCAGGTAATGAAAGATTGTTTTAATCGTCTTTAATATACTAGTTCATTTTCTTTAGTAAAAAAAACATTTGATATTAAAAATAAGTAGTTTTGGAGTGACAAACTTCCTTACAGCATATCGTTGTCAAAATTACCAGGAAAGTTATATTTAATAAGCTTAAAAGCTTTCTTCAAACAATACGTTACTTACCAACAGCCTTCTTCCACGTGATGGCAGGTTTCGGATACCCGTCAGCCTGACACGGCAGAGTGACGTCTTGTCCCGCCGCTACCGCCACGTCGTTGGGTTCCAGGCGCCATCGCGGGGGTACTGGAAACAACAAGATAGATAGATAGACAAATAGAAAACGCTATATTATAAATACAAACAAACAGGAAAAAACAATGAAATAAACAAAACTTAAAATTTATGTCGTAATTAAACAAGAAAGGTCATAACAATCATATCATAGCATTATATACATAGAAGGAAATGTGTGTACGTTGATTTGTTGGCCTGTTTGTTTGTCACGCTGCAATGGAGCAACAGATCATCTTGATTTTTATAAGATGGTAAGATAAGGTAGGTACTAAGAGTGATAATGATAAAAATCATTTCATCATCATCATAAATTTAAGGGCCGGGCCCTTGTCTGTGGAGTATGCGCCATCCTTCCCGGTCTTCTGCCAATTCCTTGACCTCCTTATACGACATGACACCCGCCTTTTCTTTTATTTGGTCCATGTATAAAAATCATTTAATTGCGCTAAAATATGATGCCATTTTCACATTTTATAAAAGTATCTAAACTATTCAAATTCAAAATCGGTTCCTGTCTGCTGCTTTAGGATTCCCTGTGTTGCAGTATCCAGGGTTCTTCCAGTGTTTTCATTATTGAAAGTACATAAGTAAAATAGGCAAGTCCTTATTCCGAATTAACGCACGCGAGAATGCGATCATTGGATGAAGCTAATTTATTTAATTAAGTCATAATTTAAATAAACATGAATAATATATGAATATATTTTAAAGTTACACTAAATCTCCTACATCTGAACAATGAGGAATCAATTTGGAATTAACTTGACAATATCAAACCAAAACTATAATTACTTACCCAGTGAATCGGTTCTTACTGGGTAAGCACGTTCCATCCTAGACCGTAATGATTAGGTACCATCAGGTGAATTACGGTCAAGTGCTAACCCATTGCTTGTAAAAAAAAAAACTCACCATTAACAGTCAACGGTATCGTATACCGCTCCGAGCCTGCCACATTCGAAGCAATGCAAGTATAATTCCCACTATGAAGCGAAGTTATCTGCTCAATCACAAGCGAGGCGCTATATTCATCCAGTCTTCTAGTGATTATCCCACTGGGCGCATAAGGGGATGACGTCACGGGCTGTCCATTCTTCTCCCACCGGAATGCGATAGGCAAGTCACCTTCCAATATTTGACAGGAGATGGCCGCCCGCATGCCTTCGCGGAGCAGGTTTGTAAGAGGCGGTATGGGTAGGATTTTTGGTTGCACTGCAAATAGAAAGTATGTTTAGACATAATATAGCAAGTTATTTTTATAAATTGAATGATGGTTAAGGTAAAGTTGGAGTTAGTGGTCTCAATAAGTTAATTTTCTGCCTATCATATTAATTATTGTAGGTCCCGACTATTTGTCTAAACGGCAGTCGTTAAGCCATGTCAGAGGACCTTAGGGCGGCTTGATACTCTCGACACCAGAGTTGGCCACTCTCATCTGATAAGAAGAAGAAAAGGTGTTCGTTGAAAAACAAAAATAACTGCGTTTTGGTTAAATTCTTTAACAGAAATGTTAAACGTTGAATAAAATTCCACATTATAATAAATGATCGAGAGGAACATTTCATATGAATAAATAATACATTTTCTCTGATAGACGACCCTAATGTAAAATTTAAACTTCTGGTAACTGTAGATATAATTGTTTTCATAGAAACTACAAACGTCTCATGGTAACAATGTAAACTAGCTAAAATCACTAGCATTTATAACGACTTCTCGTTTGTTTAAAATCTACATTCTGGAATATCATTTGCGTATTATATGAGAATAGAGAGTTACGAATAATAATTTATTTATACTACTAACTTAGATATGTTACTAGTTGCGAAGAAACTTAGATTATATTTTAATTTGTTTACGTTTACTGCCTGCGCGTACATAAATAAAACTGTTGGATTATCAAAAACAGTAATAATTCTATACATACATATAGGTAGGTACACATTGAAGACGACTAAATTGACCTATTATGGATAAATGGCTACATGATAACTAATCAATCATAATAATTCTATTTTCTAGTGAACATAGCCTGCCGTGAGATTTGAACAAAAGTAGCTTCATAAGGAGAAAAGAGAATTAGCCTCGCGAATTGATTATATTGATAAAGTAAAACGAGATAAAATTTATAGATATATTATATTCGTGGCTATAACAAACCAATACTTAAATGAAACCCCTTTGTAATGATCCCTTCGCCGTCCCTTTATACGTCATCAAAGCCCCTCAAGACTTGGCAACAGTTCCAAGCGTTCATTCCCTTGGAAACTCCTCCGGTTTTCAAATTGGCAACGTTTTTGATTAACTGAACAGCAGAAATATTCGTGCCAGTCGCGTGATTGCAATGTGAATGGAGCAAACAAAAACTTTTCATGTTATATTAGCTCCGTTTGACAAACAAACTGCGTTATTGCACACGAGTTTTTTTTGGCATTGTTTTTGTTATTGTTTGCTGGTTCAATTGAATATAACGAAATGGAATCTCTGCGCAATATTATTTATAACTAATCAATCTGAAACTTTGTGACTTTATAAATTTCAAAGGAGGTCGAAACACATCAGGCAGGCTGTAGTCAAACGTAAACCTATCCCACGTAAAAAAAAAGTAATCCGTTACTAAAAAGTTAATAACGAACCCTGTAATCCATGTAATGCTTTGAACTCTCACTCTGTGAACTTTGAATTTTTTTCCTATAATATTTTTTATTTTATTGCCCTATTACCCGGTAAAAGCTAGAAGTTTACCGCTCTAGATGCCACGGTAATGGCAAATGCGCCAACTTTAATGAATTACGGATGAGTAACTCCGCCCCTCTTGAATTCGTGATTTTATAGCGCGCTAAATCTTACTAAAGAAAATGTGAAAGTTTATGTCCCAAATTACTTAGGACGAGTTATGTATGGGCCGAGTTTTCTTCTCGTTAGATATGTTGCGTGTACGTTAAACTTGTTGTCAGGAGTTGAGACATTACGAGAAAGATTATGACGAAATGTGCGAGAGAAAATATCAAGTTTGGTATAAACAGAAGGAAAGTTGTTCGCGACATGTATTAAGCAAGACTTTAGGCACCTATCTGTTGCTCGCTTTCGGTTTCTGTGCGAGTTGGCTTAACTTTGGAAGTATTTTATGACCTCTACCTTAAGTTGTTATTACGTTACTTCCTAGTTACGCCCTTGTCTTTCACCGAGTTGCCGAGTTTTATTCGCTAAATTGGGAGCTTTATTTAATTTCTCTTCCCAACTAGTGTAATTTGCGTTAATACCGTTGTAACTATCTTAATTCCGTTAATGCCGTTGTAACTATCTTAAATCCATTAATATTGTTGTAACAGCTTACAGTGACTCTCGGTTCTTAGTCGGGTTTAAGTTTGTTTATTTAATTACTTTTTCTTCCAGTTTGCGGCAATCAAGGAGCTTATTTTGAAATAATTGCTATTTATCGCCTTCATTAAGGCGCTGCTGAGTTTTTCATCGTTAGCGAGGATCTGGCGAGAAATCTTCATTGTTAAATTTTCTTTGTGTACCTACTCTAAATTATCTTAGGTCTCTTGAATTGCACCTAAATGCATATTTATTCCAAGTAACATTTGAAGAATATAGTTGCTTAGATATATGACATTTTAATTTTAGCTAGTCGTTAGCAAAAATAAAATCTATTGGAGCAATTTCAAAACCCATTTTTATTACATGAATCCATCAAAATAAGATCAGTACATAAAAAAAGTAAGATTAACACATATAACAAACTAAAATGATGAATGCAGCACAGGATGAAACTTGTAAAAAGAAAATAAAATAGATAAAAAGGAACAACACATACCCAATATCTGTACTTCAACGTCCTTCCTGGCAGCGTGTCGTTGCCGGTTCGATGCTTGGCAGGTGTAAGTGCCGGCGTCCTCGCCACGCTGCGTCTGTTCTACTATCAGGGTACCGTTCGGAAACACCTTCTGCCGCCGGTTCAGGGGGAGCGTTTGACCATCTGTTGAAAAGAAAAAAGAAATACTAAAATTTCTAACTGAAATTCCCTAAACCTTTTCTTTAGTGAAAAATCTCTTTTTAAGTTAATGATATACTTGGTTTACTTTTGTTTCTTTTTTAGAATGATATATGTATATCCATACATATTCTAACTAAACTTGAAGTCTTAAACGAATATATCTATAACTTAACATCTATTTATAACTACGGAGACTTTTCCGAAGGAATTCCGTTCATACACATGTCCCATGAAATTTCCTGGCCTAAAATGAAAACCACAACAAAAAGGAAGCCTTACTAATTACATTTATGGTCACCATTAATTTAATCAAGCAGCATTATACATCTGGATTCATATGATAAACACAGTGGCTAGAAATAGACGGCAAAGTCCGAAGCTCGGCACTAGATAAATTACACAGCTCCGTTCTAGTTTGTATTTTATAGTCAGAAATAAAACAATATACTCGTACGAGTATATATGAGCGGCGCGGCACGGGCACTCCATTAGTTAGTTTGCTTCGAGCGGTAGTTTCAAAGTACGCCTGTAAAATAATTTCTAATTTGGCATCGGTGGCCCGACAACTGCGACCGGCCACACAAAACTCGCCTCCACTAACCGTACAAAATAAAATTCCAACAGTTTGCCAGCAAAGGCACAAACTCTCCCCAACACCCGACGAAATTTCAAATTTAAATATCGGACAAAAAGACCACAGTCTGCTAAAGTATTAAATTTTCACGCTGCCATTTCTAAAATTTAAAGCGTGCAGCAAAATTAAATCTTTGAAAGTGAACTCGACTGGAAAATCGGTAAGCTTCGCGAGGTTACGTTACACTAATTTTAGCGTTTGAACAGTTTATTATGAAATTCTTTTTAAAATAATTAAACTACTTTCATAGATAAGGCTACTTAAGGAGTGATTAAAACATTACTTTGATTCCTAATTGATTCGTATTTTAGGTACTTACTTAAATTTTTACTACTTACAAAAATCAATGTAAAACTCATTCTGTCATGAGATTTCTATATTATTCTTACGAATTTATTTACATATTTGATTTAAATTGTTCCCCCTAGAAAAAAAACATGTATCTAAAACTGACCTATACCCAAAAGTGATACCAAAGACATTTCAACTAAGATTTTTATGACCGCACAAAATGAGACACTAAAATTCACCTCATCTCAAGCAAGTTTAAAATCGCTTTCAGCATTCAGGTGGCGCCTCGGGTCAGCTTAACGATGGAGCCCCATAAAGAGATAAGGCGACCCGTTGACAAGGGTCTTGCAAAAAGAAAATTACTAAGGAGTGACCGCGATGTAATTTGACCTTCAATGGTAACCAAGATGGCGGTTACGGTCTTATTCATTTCATAAGATGTCGAAAGAAATGCGCCTGGCTAAATTTCCAGTCTTTGTTGTAGAGAGTATATTCTCTTTGAAGTTAGTTGTAACATATAAAATGTGGAAATGATTATACGTAGGTATAGTGTACGGTAAAATGAAACTGTACCAACTACAGTTTACAAAATGAAGTTTTGTATTTAACAGGGTTTGTACTATGAACGTTACTGTGTATCTGTATTTACATATTGTACATACATACATTCATATGTTTGCAGAATCATATTTAATCTAAGCTTTTGGACTAATAGTATATCAATAAAAAATCTAAACATAGAAGTTTTTTTTTCTATTATGATAAAAAAAGCTGTTTGGGTATACTTTAAATCCATAACAGAACACTATTCAGAAGTTTTTAGTTTTTTTGTCTATGTATCTGTTAATTTAAACGCTCATAACGCAAAAACGGCTAAACGGATCATCATGTTTTTTATCAAGTGTCATAGAGTTTTTATCTCAAAATGATGCGAACGAAGCCACGGGCGTCCACTAGTAACTAATAAGCATAATAAGTAATGAAAATACAAGCCAATTATAGAGTGTTTTATGTGAATAAAAGTCTCGCATTATTTATTTGAAATCTCAGTCTCGACTGGAAAATATGTGTCTATTTTTCTAAGCTCAGTAATACAGCCGGTCGAGAAAATTGCGCCGCACAATCTAGAGTCCGAACAAATAACTGTACTCTCGGATAAAAATGGAACTAAGAATATCGAACTACATTGGGATCTTATCTTCAAGATGTAAGAAAGGTATGGATATTCACGTCGTTACTGACTTAAAATATTGTAGTCGGTCGCCATGTTTTATGACAGTCTATTTCGAATTTCGAATATAATTATGTACGCTGTTGTGCAGTGGCTACAATCTCTGCAAGGTATATCAAACCCAATCACCAATAATATTTTTACTGGTAGGTATGCCATAATTTGAATAAAAAAAATCATAATTATAATTTAAAAACATATGCACCTTCAGGTAATTTAGGCTTCAGGATTTTGGTAGCTTCATCATCATCATCATCAAGTCAGCCCGTGATCACCCACTGCTGAGTATTAGGCCTCCTCTCCAATGTGCCACATAGTACGGTCTCCAGCCTGTCTGATCCATCTCCTACCAAGACTCTCCACTTGGTAGCTTAGCATCAGAAAAAATGTCCTCTGCTTGAAGGTCAGAAGTGCTGCCTCCAAATACTCGCAGATTTATTTTGCGTCTGGCAATCTAATAGACTAGACACCTTCCAAGCATCCAATTAGGGACGAATCTTACTTGTAGCGTTTGTTTTTTAGCAAAGCCGGAGTTTTTTTATACAACTTATGGCGAGACGAAGTAAGAGATTGATTATCATTAATCATATTTCTATGCATTATTAGCAATGATTCAGGTACGACCAAATAATTTGGTAAATGTCGGAAGTATTACGAAGTATTGTATGAAAATTATTTCTTGTAATATATCATTGTATTATTGAAATAAGTCTCAACAATATAAAAATATACTCGTGCTTAAAGTTGAGTTAATTATCTACTATATGTATCGGTTTACATGTAACATCAAGAAGAAAATGTATGTATATTGGTTTATTCATAGTAGTTCTTTAAGTTAGTTAGGTGTATTTTCAGTTATGTAAACTTTTACGAATAAATAAATAAATTTATAAAAAAACAATAAAAATTGCAAAT
This sequence comes from Macaria notata, assembly GCA_927399415.1. Lineage (NCBI taxonomy): Eukaryota > Metazoa > Arthropoda > Insecta > Lepidoptera > Geometridae > Macaria > Macaria notata. Next base: position 2,925,883 of record OV656744.1, read on the forward strand.
ATTAAACAAGCAGCGTAGCTAAGCAACGGCACCTATATATTTATGTTTCGCTGTTAGCCCCTCAGAAAATTAATGAACACACTAAAACTAAGAACTCCTTTGCATACTAACACACACTCGTTGTACATATTTCGATCCCGGAAGTAATCTGAGTTAATCTCGCATACTTTGCATATTGCAAGTAGTTTCTACCAGGAAGTGGTAAATCCCTAAAGCCTTATCACGAGACTTAAATACTTAACTCTGCTAACCTCCCTACAACTAGATAAATCGCTTATTCCTTTTGCTTCGTGTTCCTTAGCTTTAAGATCGCAACGTCTTACAGACGTCTCTTTGTGACGTCATATTTTTTTTTAGTCCTCCTCCACAAATGTTATTCCCCCTACGTTGTACGGGATCTTTTTTAGGTTTCTTTCTGACGTCATATAACTGACGTGACGTCATTTTACTTCAGTAATATTATAAAGACAAAAGTCGTTGAGTAGTCAGGGTAGGTGTAAAACTCTAAGTCATTAACAGGCTGGAGATTAAAAGGCTAATTTCAGTGAAATCGATAAGGAAATATTTTGTATTTCCATAAAACAACCTACAATATTTTGTTATCGATTTCACATTTTAAAGATACGCAAATTATTTTCTCCAGTTAACATAAATTTTACTCAGCAGCCGGTGCCGAAGGTGTACCGAATAATCCGACATCATTGATAAGATGTAAATAAATATCATAATAGACCCGGATATATCGGGATATATCCGCATGCTTAGTGGTCAATCATATCGAAACAAAAGCGTGAAGGAATTTCGCTACAAAAGAGTCTATTTTTACCATAGCTTTGTACGAAACAGTTAGTCAGTAGTCTCGAGCTTACTTCATCTGTATTTAGTTCCTAGAAAGAACCTGTTGCTATAAGACGGAGGTAAGTAAAGTATAGTAACTCTTCCCGCGGGGCTTTAATTCGATACCGTAGTAAAGTATAGCCAGTTTTATTGCATGTCCTGCTGCTCCGAGCGACCGCGAATTTAGGTATTTTGTTGGTAAACAACAAACATCTTTGTTGCAAACTTGGGCTATTGAATTTGCCTCGAGGGAAACGAGGAATTTTATAACAAGTTTTCGGAGTTTGTAGCATTTTTTCTCGTACTTTGCATGCTTTTGAATAACAGCGTTTAAAATATAAATATACTAGTGGATGTCAACAGTTTTGTTCGCTTTCGTTTGGTATAAAATGTTCATGCTACTTTTATGACTTTATACTATCTACTTTCTAAAACTGATCTGACATTGTGTTGCGCCGTACCGAAGAAACATATCAACAAAAACGCATTATTTTTATTTATTTATTTATAACGAAAGGATAATAAGACATGTTTTTACACAAGGTATAAATCACATTTTTCATACGTTACGATTAAACGACGTACACTCATGTAATTAAATACTGAATGTGTGAAATAGAGCTATCTCAGAGATTTCTAGTACGATCTTAAATCTAATATCGTACGAAATTATGTTCACAAGATCAAGTCGTATTTTAATAAAAGTCAGGGCTGACAAAAAAGGTTTCGCATTGAAAATAAAATCATGTCTATAGATTCTAATATGACAATTTAATTTGGCAATGCTCGACGTAGATGTTCGTGGAAAATTATGTCAATTTAGCACCATTAGCGCGAACCGACTGTGAAAAATGGGTAAAATATGGCTGTCTTTTACGAGGCATCAATTTTGTCTCAATTAAACGGATTGAAGGTTTGAGACTTGATGAATGCTGATATTATTAGGAAGATTGATGTTAAATAAATTGCTTTTGTATTATTTTACAGCACATTAAATAGTAAACATATGTGGGTAAATGTAAACTACAGCATCCTTTCATGCTTTCGCGAGTTCGTGTCTGTTTTGATGAGACCTAAATTTTGCAACGATTATTATTTATGCAAGTGTGGCTCGGTGGTAAATACACCTGCCTTACATTCTGACGCACACCGGTTCGATTCCAACCCTACATCAATGACTTGTTTTCTTAAACTATGTGTTGATTTAATTTATGAGAAGTTTAATTGAGTTTTTTTTCTTTTTACATGAGATCTTGCTCCCGCTTGATTACAACTTCTTGGTTTTTCTTAATTCTTCTCATAGATTAGTAATAAGAAAAACCAACTTGAAGAAAGACTACAAGCAAACTATACATAATGTAGATAATATATAATTTTAATAACAAAACTACTTCCTCATTATTCAAATCATATTATTGTGTGAAATAATTAAAGTATTAAATTACCCAAAACAGTACAATCTGATACTGCTGATGAAATAGTTGGAAATCGAGCTTAATTAACTATTCTACTTATTTGAAAGCTATTTATATGAAATTGCTTTCGAACATGATATAACGTTTAGTGAAATATCCTTTTTAATATCTCAAATTACTAACTAATCAAAAGAGCTGGAATTCTATAAGATATTCTTGGAAACGTGCCAATATAGAACCATTGTGTTGGTTTTGGCAAAGAATTGATGTGAAAAGTCCACCGTAATATAATGGCAACATCATTCACGGGATATTTCATGATGGCAATATTGGCAAATTATATGACATGTTTAACGTTAGCTCATAATGGCATTAGTTTGTTAAAAGGTCTAGCCACACAACGAAGGCGTTATAAAGCGACGCCACGACGCGCGAACTGACGACGACGTTGGGCTAAGAAAATATCTACCTCACATACTTATTGATGATATCGTAGACCTTTGCCAAGGAATAGGACAGTATAGATTAGTAAAAAAACGTCGTCGTATTGAACAAATCATCGGAACATCACATAAATAATTAGTAGTTAGTTTTCTTACAAGTTCACTCGTAAGAGTTTGTTTGGCTTTAAAGACAAGGAAATATTACAGGAAAAAAAAACACATGTTAGAATGTACACTTGAAAAGTGTATACTTGGAACCTAAGATATTGTGACGATGTATTGCATGTTGGATTAAGCACAGCAAGTAAAAAAAAACAGCAGAATTATAAATAAGATTAATTAATTAATATAAAACGAAAGTAAAACGTATGGCGTTAATATAAATTAAGTAACGTCGTTTTTACGATGTCTTTTTTTATTAAAATTCCGTTTCCGTTCACCCTTTTTTCTGTGACAAACCCTTTACGTACATAATTGTACTTGCGGAGGTAAATACGAATGAAGGTAGTAAAATTGGATTGTTTTGGGTCAGCAATAACATGCGATAGTTACCCATAGACGGTCGTGCGAGTCTCTCTCAATTAGGACCTCTTATGTGGGTCTGATCATTTTCTTTATCTACCTTTCTCTGCCATTCTCTATCTATTGTAGCCGTGGAAATGTTAGGATCATAACTCAATTGAGATCGCCTTGTTTTTGTGTCTCTGAGCTTATTCTGGTGGCTTTTGCATGGGTGTTGTGAATTGTGTGTTATTAACTTTAAGTATGATTTAGATTCGTTATAGGTAAAACCATGCTCTACTATTAGAATGAAATGAAATATAACGAACTAGTCAAAATATATTATGCGCTTGCTCAGTCAATTATCACCTATTGCATACCTGCATGGGGATCTGCAGCGAAGACCCACCTGAAACATCTAGAGGTTGCTCAGAGGGCAGTATTGAAGGTCAGGCCCAGATTGTATAACACTGATACACTATACAAGGAATGTGGCGTCCTAAATGTCCGACAATTATTCATCAAATCTATAATAAAGATACAACATCGCCTCGTTCCTCCCGATGTGCAGAACAGGAACCGTAGAAGACAAAATAACATCTTCAAAATTACTAAATCTCGCACAAACTTCGGTATCAACGCTGTTGAAAATTTAGGTCCTAGACTGTATAATACACTTAGCAAAAATATTGACATGGTTAATCAAAATGGCAATTCCTGTATCAATATAGTCACCAACTACTTATTAAACCTCAGTTATGTTTCTACTGAATCACTGATGAAAAAACTTTATAACTGAATGTATATTACACTGTCCTAACATCATGCAAGCCACACACACTACACATGACTACTTGGTTAAAATATAGTACCCTTCAGGTTATATGTAATCATTTTAATCCAAGGTCAGTCCCATTACTCACATATTACATCTACAGCACTCTGTTACACTATCACACCTCCCTGCACCGCTCACTCCACAAAATCACATAATATGATCGTGAGCGCAATCGGTAGATTGTAGCTATACGTTATCATAACACACTTACACTTCCACTACAAACATATCTAAACTCCATCCATCTCCCATAATCATACAATTAACTTTCAGACATTCAACAACACAATAAAAGTAACAGCATTCTAGGTTAAAGCAATTCTTAGTTTAATAAAATCTAAAGCCAATACTGTAAACTAACTACATAGTAATATCTCAATGTATGTAACACTTTTCCGAATTATATTTGTTTTTTACTACGGTTAATTTCAACAAGCATCTGGTAACACAAATGTGAAGTTACAATAAGCTAAGGCTAAGTATGGTGCCAGAAAAAAAAAAAAAAAAAAAAGGAAAAAAAAAAGTTTGTACGTAACCTTTATCTTTGGTACCTATGTAATAATTAAATTATTCTCCAAAACAAAGTTTTATAATCTTATAGTGTGTTACTTTTGTGAATTTCGTGATATACCTAATGATATAATGTCTCAAAGATTCCTGTCGCAGCACAACACAGGTCTCCACAGACTTAGTGTGCTGCGCAGTCATCTGAAGATGTACTACCTAAAGTAAGTTTATGTAAGATTCATTGTATTTTTATGTACATACATTGTATATTTAGCATAATAAACGATTATTTTTATTATTATTATAATTAAAATAGTAAAGCAGAGTAACTTTAGTACCGCAAGGATATTTATTGCGTTATAATTATGTTCGGATTTTATCCATATTAGTTTTATATTTTTTTATATTTTCGTACCGCTTGGCTTCGAAACTTTTGGTCCGTGGGGTAAAAGCACGAAGTCTTTTATAAAAAAATTAAATAAAATGTTGATTGACATCACTAGAGACAAGAACGCTGGCTGGTTCCTTGCGCAAAGGATTTCTATAGCAATCCAGCGTGGGAATGCAGCCAGCGTTCTTGGTTCCATACCACATGTAGATTGTTTAAATTTAGTTTAGATGTAAATACTCTTTTTTAGTTCTGTTAGTGTTAATATGTGTAAATATTGTTTCTTATTATTAAATACTATAGCATTAATAAATAAATATTAGTTTTTCCAGTCCCGAATATGAAACAAACATACATACATGTATGGCGAATAAACATTAATTTGCTTACATTTTTTTTATTAGTTTGATCATATTATTTGAATTCACGTTTTATTAATTTGAACCTAAGATTATTACAGACAGAGACGAAAGAGAAAACTTAAGATTATAAAGTGAATCACCTATGTTCGTCGTGCTATCTCCTTAGGGTCGACATAATTCAGGTCGCAAGTAACGTCAAGCTTTGTGTGCTAAAATCGAAAGAACTTCCTTAAGACCTTTGATTGTAGCTAACTATGTTTGGAGCTTTGCTTTGCCAACGTACCTAATAAAGGTACTTTTTTATCTTTTGCTGTTTGTATACTTTTTTCTGCCTTTCTAAGGACTTACTTTTATTATATCGAGAGTTTTATGAGCTCACGAAGGTGAAAACTGCCCTCGTCACGGAATAGGGGCAAAATATAAATCTAGCCTAATTTAGCTTAAGTTTAATTTTTAACTATAAACTACTTCCATAGCCAAAATCATGGCGATCCGTTGCAGCGTAAAGTTTTTTTTTAACACGAAATAGGCTTACGTTTGACTAAAGCCTGCCTGATGTTAAGCACCAGTCACCACTGTAGTCTCACATGTAGCACGCTTGCCTAGAAGAAACCTCTAAACTCTAGATTTAACAAACAACAGATTATACATTATTATTATTATTTATTTATTCTATTACATGATACAAGCGTAAGCTTAGTATGGCGCTGTGTGATATGTCCTGAAATTGAATATTGATTTATTTATTATTTTTATTAACAAATCCAACAACCCGTTATACCGCTATCTTTTTCTAATCTAATCTTGTATGATACCAACTCTTATAGCTAAAAACAGGTAGAATAATAGCATAACAAAACTTATATAAAAAATATAGCTGGCTAGAGATCACATTCAGAAGTCAAAATACATTTATCCAGAATCTAGAATATCTAGTAATGAATATGAAATTGCTGCATTCACTCTATTTACATGCATAATACGATTGGAAGATATGATGGAATATTTTCTCTAGTGTTTCTTGGATGGTTTCATTCAGTTAAGCTAAAGTTTTACGGTAAATGTGCACTCTTGCTTTTTTACACATAATAAAACTGTTTTTTTTGGCAGTACGATATAATTTTCCAGCGGTATTGAAGGCAATACATGCCACGCCGCCATTTTGTTTTACGTCACAGATAAAAAATCTTACCTCGTTCCCAAGTAATAGCTTCAATAGGATATCCAGCGACGGGACACTTGATGTTCAGCTCATTGCCTGCCACAGCAGTCACTTTAGGCATCTCTCTGATGTACGGTAGGCCGTAGACATTGACTCTTGCAGCGTGCGATGCTTTGCCGGCGGTGTTGGATGCGACGCACGCGTACTCGCCGCCATCTTGTTCAGTGACGCGGCTGATGTTAAGATGGCTGACCACGTCGTCTTGGAGAGTTACGTGCTGGCCCACTACGAATCTGATAAAAGAAAAATGAATATCTAATTGTTTCGTTAGCAATATAGGTAAGTATAAAGATTTATTTACCTGTAATTTTGATTTTCAAAATAATTGTAATAAAACAAAGAATACTTGAATTGGTTAATAAATTGTATATTTATTTATTACCAGTATTTTAACGGTTAAAATATTATTAAAACAAGTCAGAATTTAGTTTTCAAGTCGTACAAACACAGTTTAAAAAGAAAGAGCTATAAATATTTTACGCAAATCTAGTTGCTAACTCAATAATAAAACTTGTTTGGAATAAATATAATGGGTAATTCTTCTCTTTTATATTTTCATGCATACCCAGATAATAATCTCACATTTTATTACCATAGCTTGCGCTATTTATTTTCTCGCCACTTGAAATAATTCCATTAAGATAATATTCCAAGAAGTCATAATATGAAGCATTCAGCCAGCAAAGTAGTAAACAGAAATGTTCAAGTTAAAATATAAAGTTTCTGATAGATCGCAATGAAACTTCATCAGTTTATAGAGAACATTCCAGAACGCTTGTGTATTTTACGGTTACTTGATGAAAGTTGCTTTATGAAATTTTGAGGTGACCTCCTAACTTTACGAGTCACCTTTTAGTGTCTAGATAAACTTTTACTCCAACATGTGATTCTAAGGCTGTAAGACTGAGTTTTAAAGTCTTATAGAAAGATAAGGTCAAAGGTTTTATGAGATCCGCTATATTTACACCCAATCACTGACACTTTTATTTATGTAATATTGTAAGCTAACTTTTTTGAATTTGTAAGTGAGAGCAAAGAATTGGTACAAATAATTAAAACGGCTTTTAGCAACGGTTCAGAGGGGTGCTTTCTTCGCATGACAATACAATGTGGAACTCCCAATTAGCATTTTGGGGACCATTCCTTTCACCACCAATTTTGTACAATAGATATTGAAACTATTAAGTTAGTCATAGGTACTTTCAAATCGTGACATACCTAGGAAAGGTTTTGTGAAAAAAAAACTCATTGTTAATCCACTGAATCGATTTCGATAATATTTAGTAAAAAGATATATTAGACCCACAAACAGGCCCCTTTATCCCATAGTGACGAAGGTAAATAAATAAGTATACATACATACATACATAGTATATACGTGTACGTAGTATGATGAAGTATATGAGACATTATTTTTTTGTTTTAAGTAAATTTAAGTTTGAATATGTGTGTCCCATAAATAAAAATAAATAAATATAAGACATTTATTTCAGGCTTAACCCATAGTTACTAAAACTAACTTGGACAATGTAAAGGCCAAGTTAACTAAAAATACGTCTAAAATAGTAAAAATTACACAAAAATATGCACGAGTCATTTATTGTTCTGGTTCATATGGGGTCCATTAGTGTCGAGGGTAAATATATATAGTATATATGTATGTGTTAGTCTATCATTAAATGATGTTACCTCGAGTTAGTAGGTATAGGGAAGCCGTCCAGCAGCCACGTGAACTGCGGCGGCGGGTGTCCCATCGCGACGCACTTGAGAGACACGCTCGGGCCCGGCTGCAGGGTCTGCTCCGAGAACCAATACACCAGCTCCGGCTTGGACTCTGCGGACAAGAAGAGGTGGTAACAATCAATATCTCATTTAGGAAATAGTAGACATGTCATACAAAGTAACATATTGTTTTACAATGTATAAATAAGCAAAATTGTAAACAAATGTAGTAGTTTTATAAGGTCTCTGACATAATCAGAGGTGAATAATGAACAGAAAAAAAACTCATTTAAAGCAAATGGGGAGTTCTCTTGGGCAGGTACATCGTGGAAGGACCTAAGCGCCCACCATGATGTATCTGCCCTGGAGAACAGAGAGAATTAATTCTGCGATTGGTCATATCTGAACCAACATAATATGACCTGTCATATCTGCAGACGAAAAAAAAACATGTACAATCAGTAATTATTTGCATGAAAATATTAATTTATTCCAGATATCTTCTTGTTTTAGAGTATGACTTTGAATTTTCACCAAAACATTTGCCATTATAAACGTTAAAATTATCCTAATCATCAAGTAATCACCGATGTTTACCTGCCTATATTATGACAAGGTACCCTTGTTTCTTTTGTTCAGTACTTGAGCTAGACATCTCCCAGTAAAAATGGCGACAGTTTCTATCAGCAATATTACGACACCACAAAAACGTTTAACAAAACTAAGAGAGTGTAATAAAACAGTGCCATAAAAAGGACGCGCTTTACATTCTGTAAGGGAATCTTTTTGAGCATCAATCAACTTTGTTTGCTTAGGAAAGAGGCTTTATCTGCGCGGAATACTGGCTCTTAGCACTTGTTTACATTATTTGTGATTAAAATAAAATATCTAAATATATGAACCAACGTATAGATGTAAGCAAGCTTTTTATTCGATTATTAATCGAAGATTTGAAAGTAAGTCAAAACAACCGAGTCCTTAGTATTTGTTTAGATTGTATAGCTTTTGAATCGTGTACTTTATATTCGATTAAGAACTTTGTAAATCGAATAGATATAGTAAAAATCTGTATATCATATGTTCTCTTTGGCATATTTGTAGTATTAAAAAGGAAGATCAGAAGTAATAAATTTAAACTACATGTTTTTTTGAGATAACAAAACTTATACATTCTAAAGATTTCACAGTAATATGAACAGACGTTTTATCAAGAAAGTACCGGCAAAGCAGCGTTAAACCACTAGTGAGAAAAATCTCACCAATCAGTCTTTTCATGTTAAAACGACATTACATCAACTATAGTAAAAACAAAACCTAATAAAGCAAGAAACGACGACAAGCATTATTAAAGAAGCTCTTCCATCCTCGTTTGTTATAAAGAATCCTCGTCGTAAGCAAGTTTCCATTCTGCGAGACCTGCGAGCATCCATCACCAGTGTGTGCTTAACAAAGACTAGCTTATCTACTCTGGCAAGCATAGACTTATATCATAGAGACGCCTGACTACTTTTTTTATTACTACATAATATAGTGGCCAAATTTAACCTAATCAAATCTTAAAACCATAGCTTATGCTTACTAGGCAAACTATGGTCAAATGCAAACCTGTTTTAATGACAAAAAATGTGGTGAGTTTCTATTCCCTTTTACATAGAAGACTGTTGGATTATATTAATCAACTGAAACTAAAACTATCACTCGACCAATGAAAACATCCAATTGGAATACCGCTTTCTGGTTTGTTTAATTTTGTGCAAAAGGAGTCTAAAAATGCGAGTAAATGCCTATGCTAGCTAAGTTAAGGGAATCTATTTTCAACTACCTACCTAGTTTTTTAGAAATATATGCAATGACAAAGCACAAATGCAAAGTCACTCTGACCAACTGGCTTCTTACCCTCGACTACGACGCAACGGAAAATCTTTTTGTAATTGAAAAATAGGACTTTTTTTTTTTCATGTACATTCTATCTTCTTACACACACATACAAAGACACTATTATCCCACTCTCTACGACAGTAAAAAACACACACACAAACAGACACAGACATTAAATCTCTAATTTCATACTTCTACACACATCAACATTCAATTTATACTATAAAACACACACACACCTAAATATGAACCTTAAAAAATGTATTTGTAATATAATCTTATAATAAGTTAGATGGCGTCAGCGGCGACCACTATCCATTTATTTTTAGTTACTAAGTTACTCTGTACCGATGTCCGAAAACAGGCCTTGCAGCCTTAAAGAGACATCGTACTGTGTAGGTGTTTACACTTTGATAAAAAAATACTTAATACTTGTAAGTCTTTGTTTCGATCCTTGGGGAAGATCTCCAGTATCTGACACACAAGCTTAAGCTTAGTTCGGGGCTGAAGGTCAACCTCTGGGATGGATCCACTGATGTTTCATGAAAATATTATTTTTTGTATCACCTGCACATTGTTTTATGTAAACTTAAAGAAATAAAGATTTTTGTATTTTTTTTTGTATTTTGTAGTTTTTATACAAACAGTCCGCCTACTATAAATTATGTTCTTCGCGGACCAATCTACATTTGGTCCTATCACGCATCAATATTTGTAACTGATCTATCCTTTGGCTAGATGGCGCTGTGTGCAATGTCCCGGAATATTTATTTATCGTATGTATGTCGGATATTTCGCACGTGATTGGACGTCTATTAGAAATCAAGTCACTGCTGGCGGGAGAATAATAACCCTCGGGCTATCGCCTGCGTCACGACTTGCATTGCATATCGCTCCGTGTTTCCATTTGACAGTTCTTGTGTATGCAGTTACATGAATAAGTAGCTTTATAATGTACAGTTTAAAGTGAAGCTGCGTCCATGACTCAAAGGCTCGATGTAAATGTATGATGGGATTACTGAATAAAAAAACGTTTATAAGTTTATCCGTTATCTATCTAGTAGCTATGATACAAGTGTTTGCTTAGTATGGGGCTAGATGGCGCTGTGTAACAAGTCTTCAAATATTTATTAATTTTGAAGAAGAAAACGCCCGTCGCGGTAAGATTTTGGATTTGTGATCGAACAAAAATAATATCTCTTATTTTACTCTTGTACTCTCGTAAATCGTTTAAAACACGTTTATTTTTTGACTTTGTACTACCAATTATCCTATGATCCTTATAATTTTAAAAGAAGAACATTTTAATCATCATTTTCTTTAGAAGTGTTATGAGAAAAATATAATGAAAAGTAGTAGAGATTTTCAGATCACCAAACAGGACATCCGGCTGTCCTAGAAAGGCTTATTGTGCTGCCGACGGGTCGGAAACGAGGTTTTAATGCGGAATAAAGTAGGCTTTAATAAATAGAATACATTTTATACCTACCTCAGTAGACGTTGAAATACAGTCTCGCGTCGCACTCGCCCGAGCGCAGACGCAGTGTTCGCTAGCACAGTGACTCATTGCCTCGCGACTACGATGAGTTCGAATACAGTGAAGTGCGCTAACTGCAACGTTGTTATCAACGAAGTGTTAGCATTCTTATCCAATGTGCTAGATGTAATGGATGAAGAAAGCATTCATCAGCTGGTTACGTCGGCGTTTAATGTGGACACTATTGCGAAGGCAAAAACGTTGCTTTTTGAATCAATTCCGGAGGCAAAGAAGATGCCACAACGTCGCAAGGATGGAAAGAAGAGGAAGTCAAGGGACCTAGATGATATGATTGGGCTCCTCAAGACAGCCGATCCTGATATATTTCCAGTCTTCGTTGCGAAAGACTTGCATGTCCTCCCGAGCGTTAGTTTCGATCATATCGATTGTACGCGCCTACTAAAGGATATATCAAGATTGCAGAATCAAGTACAACAGCTGCAGGATACGTATGTTACTCAAGACCAGTTTAATTCCCTAAAAAATGAAGTCATTTTTATGAAACATGCGTCCATAGTGGAGAATCATAGCATGCAAAATATGTATGTAAATACGCGTCGACGCGGTGCTTGTTTACAAGAAGATAGTTATGACATGTGTAGCGGTCCAATGGGGCTTCAATATGTGCCTATTGGAAAAACAACACATCCTGCAACTGCTCAAAATGTGCAAATAAATAGTCATTCGACACCCACGAACTCGCCGACTATGATCAACAATAACAAATCAGTTACATTTCAAAGTGCCAGCCCAAGCAAATCAAGTCAAGCGACCACAAAATGTATGAGCGAAACGAACGTCGCTGAAGACCGTTGCAGCGTTAGTGAGAGCCAGACGGCATGTCAAGCGGTGTTGCGCTTGGAGGAGAACGGCCATAGTACTGTCGCTGCGCAGGTTCCAGAACCGGTCTTGTTATCAGTGATAACAGGGCGACGAGTACAAACTCCGAACGTTGCCTCTAACCGAGTTACTTACTCAATGAATAGATCAGCTGTTGTTTCAACGAATTCACAGGGTTCACAAGATCAACGTTGTAACTTAGGAGAGAAAAATTGTGCACAAATACCAAACGAAAATTCCGAGTGGCAGGTTGTACAATCAAAAGCGGCTAAGAGAAACAAATTAATTAGTCAAAAAGGTCGGGCAGTTACGGCTCCTGCCTGTAAGTTTAAAGCGGCGGTTATAAAGGTACCTATATTTATATCGAACGTCAGTAAGGAAACAAGTGAGTTGGATATTGTAGGATATATTAAGAGTACAACTAATGAAGAAGTGTCATTAAAGCGAATAAAAATAAAATCGGATCGTAGATACAACGCGTACAAATTTTTTGTGTCCAAAGATAAACTAGATTTATTTTTAAATGATGAACTTTGGCCCGACGGCATTGAGTTTAGACGTTTTGTACATTTCAAATATGGTACAAAACAAAAGGAGCACGTTATAGCTAGTGATAAGCATTAAGCATGGATTGTATTGTCAGTAAAAATGTGCATAGATTTACTAGTTTTAACTGTCATTCTTTTAAGAGTTCAATTGATGACGTAAGAAGTTTGTGTAAAGTGTCCACGGTGGTGTGTCTACAGGAGACCTGGCTGCTAAGTCATGATATACCGTTACTGAGTACAGTCCATAGTGATTTCGAATACACCGGCAAGTCTGCTGTGGACACATCAACAGGGATACTGAGAGGAAGACCATTCGGTGGGGTGGCCATACTATATAAAAAAGGCATTTTTGAGGCTGTTTCGGTTGTTGAATGTAAAAGCACTAGGCTTGCTGCAATTAAAGCTTAAGTGGACAATCGCTGCATATTGATATTTTCAGTGTATATGCCTACCAAATCGAGCGAGAATCTACCTATTTTTGCAGATATTTTGGGTGAATTAAGTGCTATCGAAGAAAGTAGTGATACGGAATGTGTGTTCATATTGGGTGATTTTAACTCTAATCCTAATGAAATGTTCTACTCAGAGCTAGAAAAATTTTGCTTAGATAGAAAATGGGTGTGTGCAGATGTATGTAAGCTAGGCATCAACTCGGGGAGTTATACCTATATTGATGCATATCACGGTAGTAGGAGCTGGCTCGACCACTGTGTGGTGTCACAGTCAGCCTGGGATACAGTGACCAATGTAGGTATTTCGGAAAATGTTTACGTATCTGACCATTTGCCTATTTTCGTTGAATGTAATCTAGATATAGTTAGACCTAAGTTATACAAAAATACGTGTGACCGAAATAACTCAATTCTGTGGGGGGATAGAGATGAGTCCCAAGTTCAACAATATCATGATTTATGCATGAAAAACTTGCGAAATATTGACTTCCCCTCAGAATTTGTAAGCTGTAGCTACGGTAGATGTAATCTAGGTGAACATAAAACTGTAATAGACAGACTATACAGTGATATTGTACATGTCTTGACAAACGCAGCCAGTAGTACTAAAGTTAGTTCTAAAGCCAGACATAGGCGTCATAAAAGGTTATGCGGCTGGAATAAGCACGTCAGGGAAGCTCATTGGGAGGCCAGGCTTAGACATAATATATGGGTACTTCACAATAGACCCACATTAGGGCATATATATGACCAAATGAGTGAGTCGCGCAGAGTTTTTAAAGGCAAATTAAAGTGGTGTCATAAGAACCAGGAACAAATTAAAATGGACCTGATCGCCAAGCATCGAGCTGATAAAAATTTTAGTCAGTTTTGGAAAGCCACAGCAAAGTTGGACGTTAGGCCTGGCCTTCCGGCGAGTATTGGCGGTGTTAGTGACCCTGAGGTGGTTGCAAACATGTTTTTAAATCACTTCAAAGTGCAATCGCCTCTAGGTCCGTCAGCAACTGTGATTGAAGCTGAGCCCAGCGGTCAGGGAGATGAGCCTCTGTTACATTTTACAGCCAGTCAAGTAAGAGCTGTCGTAAAGAAAATGTCCAGAGGCAAGTCTCCCGGACACGATGGGCTCAGCATAGAACATTTAAAATGTGCTGGCGTCCACCTTCCGAGGGTCCTGTCCTTGTTATTCAATATGTGCATCAGCCACGCGTACCTACCTGCTGACCTAATGAAAACGACTGTTGTGCCCATAGTGAAGAACAGGACTGGAGACATCTCGGATATGGGGAACTATCGCCCGATATCGCTAGCTACGACGATCGCTAAGGTGTTGGACAGCTTACTTGACTCTTGCTTGCAAAAGTATTTAAATTTACATGACGCGCAGTTCGGGTTTAGGCCCGGACTATCTACTGAAAGCGCAATTTTGAGTCTCAAGTATGCTGTCCAATACTATACTGATCGCAAGACACCTGTATACGCCTGTTTCCTAGACCTCTCCAAAGCCTTCGAACTCGTAGACTATGGGGTGCTTTGGGGGAAGCTGGGGGACAGTGGTATACCAGGAGAAATGCTCAATATACTGAAATACTGGTATGCGAATCAGATAAATCATGTCAAGTGGTCAAACTCTGTTTCGCAAGCATATCGGCTGGAATGCGGGGTTAGGCAAGGAGGGTTGGCCTCTCCGAAGCTTTTCAGCCTCTATGTAAACGAGCTTATTGTTGAGCTTAGCAGCATGCGTGTCGGATGCAGGGTTGGGGGTGTAAATTTCAATAACATCAGTTATGCTGATGACATGGTGCTGCTGAGCCCAACAGTAAGGGGTATCAGACAGATGCTTAAGGTATGTGAAGCGTATGCCACGAAACATGGTTTAGTATACAATGTAAAAAAGACTGAATATATGGTCTTCGAGGCCGCCGGTAAGTGCCCTGATAGTGTTCCCCCAATCACCATAAATGGATTGAACGTAAACAGGGTGAAACAGTTTAAATATCTTGGACACTATCTTGCCGAGGACCTCAAAGATGATGTAGATATAGAGAGGGAGCGTAGAGCTCTGGCGGTTCGCGGTAATATGCTGGCTCGTAGGTTCGCCCGCTGTACAGACCTAGTTAAAGTCACGCTCTTTAAGGCGTACTGTCAGGGAATGTATACGGGCGGCCTGTGGACGGCATACACCAAGAAATCGCTGGACACTCTACGCGTTCAATATAATAATATATTTAGGATAATGTTAGGGCTCCCTCGCTGGTGCAGCGCGTCCGAAATGTTCACACAAGCGTATACTGACGGGTTCCATGCCATTATTCGCAAGAAAGTTGCATCATTGATGAGGAGAGTGCGAGGGAGCCACAACAGTCTCCTACAAGTTGTCGCTGAAGATGTATGTGCACCTGTACGGAGGCACCTCATCAGGGTGATGCTCAAATAGTAAATTTATTTATTTTCTATGTCGCCCGGGCGGAGTGCCTCCCTGCAGTACCTATGTATTTGTAGCATGTCAGTTTTCCACTCTTAGGTTAAAACACTAACAATAGTCATTAAGTTTTTATCACTAACCCCTGGATCATGTAGTTGTCCCAATAAATAAAATTTGAATTTGAATTTGAATTTGAATTTGAAATGGTCGGGTAAATCCGACTAGGCGACGCCGCGGCACGTTTTCGCTTATGCCATGCTGTGTTTTGTTTTTAATTTTTGCCTCATATTTATTATGAATCTAGTAATTTAAATAATACCTGCTGTATAAATATTCCTACGGTTAAAACGTTTGTAATATTTAGGTATTTAGTTGGTTTAGCTGAGACAGTAGCGTATTCCGTTTGTATTATTGCATTACTTATACAAAATTGATCAATATTTAAATAATGGCTAAATTGAATATTTTTTTGTCTTTGTCTTTTTTATTTATTGTTATAAGTTCACTTAACTAAAACTGTACTAAACAAATAAATTAAATTATAATATTAATGTTACAAGTCACTTCCTTTACAATTATTTTGCTCGTCATTTTATCCACCAACATAATGACGCAGAAGTTGCACAAAAATCTTTATTCACACCAAATTATTAATTGAATGTGCTAAAATCACATCTGTAAAAAATAGTCAAAAAAATATTATTGTTATGTTCCGATCAGAAAGTGAATCCTGAAATTAACTCTAAACAAAGTGAATCCTCCGATTACCAGCACGGAACACTTTACAATTTATTCGTATCCAATGTGACTTTACCCAACTACCGAAGTCTTAATTGCGCTTGCAAAGTTTCATAAATAACAATAACTACTTGATTAAATTTATGTGTAGTTCTCTCGTGGGCCGTGTTCGGAGTCGGGCGAGGCAATAATGCTCAAGTAGGGTCTCTTTCATGGAATATTAACTGGTAATTTTATGGGGAATGGCCGCCGGTTAATGGCAATAAGTTTGTTTGAGTGAGGGAGGTTGGTTCTAGGAATATGGGGTAAAATAGGTCGCGTTAGTTTTTTAGTTATGGTAGAAAAAAAACAGGTTGTGTGTTTTGGTCGTTTTTCATATTACAGTGCTTATTTTTCTTGTGGTGATTTAGACAGATACAGACAAATACTATATAACAAAAATTAACAACCTGATTATTATTTAGCAAAATTATATAATTGTTTGAAACAACTTGTGAAATACAAAAAAATGCAAAACACATGACGTGGTTTTAGAATTTCGGTTACACCATCTGTACGTTAGACAAGCGTTTGCTTAGTATGGGGCTAGATGGCGCTGTTATAAAATTTCGCGCAGTTATAAAATTTCAGAAGGTAATTTGTTATTTGATTAAATATAAGTGTGCCAATTAATACCAACCCTTTGTGAAGAACTTTAATAAAACCTAAAGTGACATGTCGTGAGTTTTAACTCACACCTATACAACCTATAAGTTCTACATTCTATCTCGAATAGTCTTCACAAATTTTTAATTTCTATCCACGGCACGTTCATTAGAACCCACATTAAATTGCGCCATTTATTTCGTGGCCTATAGAATAGAGCCTTGAATTTTGAACAGGATTGTACTCTGTCGATATCTGTTCCGTACCGATACGAGGCTCAATGAATGCGTAAAGAATTATAGGGGTTTTAACGATAGAGATTTTGGAAGCCGTAAAATGCTTTGGGTATGTATAGTGAGGAACCTGATGAAGTGCGTAGTTATGATCCAGGGAGGCTTTTATGGCCAGGCTATGTGTTTTATATAATCTAGTTTTATGGTTTTGAAATATCAGTTATAGACAAGCGTGAGTAAGATCGTAGGTAATTAAACTAAAAATGCTTAATTTGCGCGCAAATAGTAAACTATGGCAATTGTTAGGTAAAAATAACAATATCTGCCAGACTACTGCAAAATACTAAGTAAAAATTTCGGCATCTAATTCCTCAAACATCATGTCAATCTGGTTTTATACACAGGGCAAGTTAAGCAATATGCAAAGTGATGACTGATGACTGACTGACTGACTGGATATAGTTATCTATCTTACGCACAGCCAAACCACTGGACGGATCGGGCTGAAATTTGGCATGCAGGTAGATGTTATGACGTAGGCGTCCGCTAAGAAAGGATTTTTGGAAATGCCACTGTTAAACGGGTGAAATAGGGGATGCAAGTTTTACTTCTTAATGCGAGCGCAGCCGCGAGCACTCACTAGTTATACCATACACTCCATTGTACGTGTATTTCATAATTTATCTAGCCACAGGTTGACTACTATCACCACGTTCCCGCAGCACTGCACGTCTATAAACTTCCCCGCCGGCCGGCGAGACATTGAATAGACATTCTATCGGGAGGTGTGATCTATTCATACCTTGTATCGCTAAGTATTTGTTGTTGATGTAAACAGTCTTGGCAGTTGGACTGTGTGGGCATATCGAAAATTTAAATTTAATAAATATAGTGTCAAAAATTACAATTTCAAACATTGTTGTGGAGCTTTCAAGTAGCTTAAGCAGCTTTTGGATTAGGCAGAAAGAATTAATATGTGGCGTTGCCATGTTTGTTTTTTAAGGCCGCCTTAAAATAACTGGAGCACTACGAATATTTCTTACCTTCAATACGTACATTTACACGGTAGAGGTGATACCTCTGATTTTAATCAAACGACTAAATTGTAATCGATTTACAGTCAATCAGCAGATATGTATTTTGTAACTAAAATTAGTAATTATTATAGCAAAGTGTAACCATGTAACCAATCTTATAGGCTATTATAACTTCATTTAGACATTCACCTCCCCAATTTTATATCAAATCGTGTTCAGATAACCATTTTGCATTATACCATAATATTGCGTTGAGCCAATGTGGATTTTGACGCTAAATTGAATTTTGTTACGCGTTTCTCAAGGAACTCATTTTGTAAACACGATTTCGTTTCAATTTTCTTGTTATACGCAGCACGCAGTAATGTCGTTATGCCTAAACAACCAATCGAAATAATCGGATGTACTCTTCAAGTGTTTTAAGGTGTTCTTTGAACCTTTTTTTAAGCATTAATGTCTTCCAAGTATCATAAAAGTGTCAAAAAAAGTCATAGATACCTTCATCATCATCATCAGCCTGCTATCGCCCACTGCTGAGCATAAGCCACTCTTATTGTACCCCACTCGTAGGTGTTTTACCAAAATTTGAAACCGTATCGATTAATAACATGATTAGTCTTTCGTTACTTTCAGTATTTTTGACAAAGGATTTAGTAATTTGGAAAATGACAAAATATTGACTGATTGAGAATTCGTTCATTCAAGTTTACATACTGTAATATTAATAGCCTTTTATTTGATTAAACGTTTTTATTCTTATTTACAAAAGATGGATATCAATTCTATGTCAACACCCACACATGTATCCGCTAGAAGCTCCTACATCTCACAGACAAATCACCTAACACGACACCTGCCTGGTTGACTCACGTATAAAAAAGTCCCAACAGTAGTTAGAGACATCCCTCTCTGCCTCAACTCAACCAGACTGGATAAATGAGGCTTGTTAACTTAAGGTCAGCCACTTGTATAAGTATAGTGTATACTTGAGATTATTTATTGAAAAGCTACGTGTCTATTGAGAGGAAAAAAGAAGTAAGAAGTCATGGTAATTAGTTAGAACCATAAAATTAATAATGAAGGAATAGTAATTTAGTAGTATTGCAAAATGAGGAAAAATGGGAATTATTTATATGTTATATTTTTTGTTGTTGACAAAACTACTTACTTACTTATGTTAATATTCTTATAAACTTTTTATGTGAAAAAATCATGCACATTCAACTCAACAAAGAGATACCTACGTTTTCACTCTCGTTTTTCAACAATAAGCATTGTAAATGTTTGGGAACAGAATTTTATATTCAGAATATTCAGAACGGTATACAGAGTCATTAGCCAATGATATTCTAAAGTAAAACCATTATTAGTAACAAAATATTTTGGGCCATTTCCTCCAACAGCTTGAAAAGAAGTCTCCGCAGTTGAATGGTGTAAAAGAAAACCAAAAAAATCGGCAGCGAAATAAGTGGTCGGGTGTACCTCGGTCGTGGTTATACCGTACTGAAGCAGCGACACCAAATAGCGGGGAACGAATTAATAATGAAACAAAGCGGCTTATATTACCACCCGGGGAAGGGGAAAATCGACTCTACGCGGCAAGAGATAAAGATCTTAATTGGGTATTCCGCAGCTAAGCATTTAGGCCAGATGCACCGCCACCAGTCACGTTGCGTTGCTGCAGCTCTTTGTTTGGACTGAAGAGCTGACTCTAATAGCTTGCAGCGGATCGCGCTTAAAAATGGACTTTTTAATATTTTATGAAGAAGTCGCGCACAGCGAATAAAAAGCTGAATTTATGCGCACTATGTCCTAACCGGTGCATGTAATAACAACTTGTAAGAACATAAAACTTGTAGACTTTTATAGCTGGCGCTACCTATGCGCGCGCAAAATTACATTTCCATCTAAAATCTACATACATGCTAAATGTGTATAAATTTCGTAGTTGAAATCTTATCTCATTAATTTTATAAGCGAGTTGTAACTTGTAAGTCAGTAAGCAAGTGCTCATGTCTGTTAGCACCTCTATCAATATAAATACAATTAGTTGAGTTTAGAAGACAAGCTTATTTAAAACTTTACCTACTTCAGCAGGTAGGCATAATAATTTATCCAAACATTTATAGTTTCATTTATAATTCTTGTCTACATAGGCTAGATTGTAATGTAAGGCCTAGAGCATGATATTATCCTAC
Source organism: Macaria notata (assembly GCA_927399415.1). NCBI lineage: Eukaryota > Metazoa > Arthropoda > Insecta > Lepidoptera > Geometridae > Macaria > Macaria notata. The sequence continues at coordinate 2,946,646 of OV656744.1, forward strand.
ATTTTGTAATATGATCGATCACAAGATGTTAAAGAAGTTATTTTAATGATATTTATTCGCAGAGCATAACTAACTATTATGGAAATATATTGCTTGAATAGTTTCCAGACAAACTATAGGTAGACGTATCCTTTAAGACAAGATTTTATTTAAGTAATTGCTGAGCCAATAGTTTTCATTAGTTTATTTAGATCGCAGTTTTTCAATAGCATATCCGTAGCATGCATATTCCAGCAAACACAAAGGCCACATAGTTTTGAATTTCAAAACCTGACTACTGCTTATTATCACAATCAATGTTGTTCAAATATCTAATAACTTAACCAAAAAATTGTTTGCAATGTAATAACAGGAAAGTACCTGGCACAAACATAAAAGTCAGACATATTGATAAAAAAATCTAATGTGTACTTGTTCTAGATATAAATTAAATTATCTGATACATGATTATGTTTATTAATTTTTACACACATACATTTTGAATTAGCTATTCCATTATATGGATTATATATATAGATAGATATTATCTACACCATATCTACTCTACCCAAACCTCTATGAGCTTGTTATGCTAGTAGCCATTGTTTGAGTCTCCAAGATTAATGCGGCCTATTTCACTACCACAAAAACAGCCCGGGCCTTCGTAGCTCAATGTCCAAACTTTTTTACCTTTTGTTTATGATCGAGTTTCAAGTTTTAGCTGTGTTCGAAAAATGTAGTGAGGTGACTTTTTAAAATAATAGTAGTTAACTTAAAACGCATGTACGTATACATATATAAGAGATACTATGTAAGTACATCATAATATGTGAAACTAGCATCTTTATACATCAAACTAAATGTGATGAAAATCGGTTCAGCTGTTTTTTTACACAGCATATTCACTTGACAAAATTAACATAAAATGGAGTGTAAGAAGTACCACATACATGCACACACTATTTTGGCTATATACTAATAGAAGGAAGACTCGAGAGTGAATCAGTTCTTATCGGGTAAGCACGCTCCATCTTAGGCCATAGCCTTTGCTTACCATCAGGCAAACTATGGCCACGTGCAAACTAGTATTAGTTTAAAAAAAACTTTAATCACAGTGACGAATTCAAATCAAAACAGTTATTTTTATCAAAGAGCAAGATCGTATATTGTTTGTCAAAAACAAATGCCCATGCATTTTGGTACACTAGTTCCCATCTATAGCTAGATAGCAAGAATTTTTACCTTAAAAAGGTACAGATATGAACAGCCATAAGCATACAAATGCAAAGTTTTGAGTTTTCTTTTTCTCACGTGGAACGTGCTACAGCATAGTTAATGCCTATGTAGCGCGTAGCAGCTCTACAAGCTGTACGGAGTGCTACGCCGTAGCAGTGCTAAGTGACTTCTCTGTTGCTGATTACTTGATATGAATGGTAGTGAAGGTAAGGTATTTCATTGTGTTTTTCGATATAAAAAGTAGTTTTTTTATTAAATGCACTTAAGTGCCATCATCATCATCTGCAGCCGGTTTTTCCCGCTGTTGGGTATAGATAATCTCTCATTGCGCTGATGTGACTATTTTAAATTTTAAATCTGTTTTAACGTTATATATTTTATAATATTAAAAACGCTGTATCGTTCTCGATTTGCAAATAAAACAAGGAATTTAGCGATACTGGAAATTTAAATATGCATTTGTTTAAATTTTAATCGAGATACAAAAAAAAACATACTGTCGTATATTATTATGGTCCATGTTTTCCTTCTGTATTTATATTTACACAAGAACAGGTACGATCGTGACACCGGTGTGTAAGTGGAAAAGTTATATCAACCGCTTGTTTTTTCAGATCTTAGATACTGGCGAGTAATTTGTTCAGACAGATTCTATTGTCTGTTCCATTCGCAAATGTTGTGGAAAAATAGCCTTAAGTTCTTTTAAACTTGAAAAAATGTTTTTATGTAAGAAACTTGATATACATTTTAATGGATGGTTTTGAATTTTTTTAAGATGTAAGTATTTTTAATCTATTGACGAGAAATCTTGTGAGTAAAAAATCGTTTGTTCTTTTATAAGCTGGTAGCATGGTCAGTCTTAGTAGTAGGTAAAGTTAGTCGTACTAAACTTGTGGTGTGTTGAGTTTACAACCACAAACTTAAACGGGCTTAATTACATCTACTTTAACTTACTATTCAACACTAGTGGAAAATACGTCTTTTATTCTATTGTTTACTGTTTTAAGACGCTACTGTTGTTTACCATGGGAGTACCCGATCATCTCGTTCATCTGATAGCAAACCTATACCAAAATGGAAGCACAGTTGTGAAGGTGAACAATGTCCTATCGAAGCCGTTTAAACCGCAGAAAGGTGTGAGACAAGGATGCATCCTATCCCCGATCCTCTTTAATATATACGGGGAATATATAATGAGACGTGCCCTAGAGGATTGGGATGGTGGTATATCCATTGGTGGCAGAAAGATCAGCAACCTGAGGTATGCGGATGATACCACATTATTTGCATCGTCTGAGGAAGAACTGGCGCAACTACTGTCTAGAGTAGAGAGAGAGAGTGAGTTAGTCGGCCTCACCATCAACAAAGCCAAGACCAAAATCATGATGGTAGATAGACCTGGCTTGCTAATTCGCTCCAATGAACTCAGAGGCCTGGAGTTCGTTGACCAGTTTGTTTATCTTGGCTCACTTCTAACTAATGAGGGTGGCACGGAAAGAGAAATAGCCAGGAGGATCCAAATGTCCAAAGCAGCTATGACTAAACTCACTAGAATATGGAAAGACCGTAACATATCCCGAAAAACCAAGGTGAGGCTGGTGCGTACGTTGGTATTCTCTATCTTCTTTTACGGCGCCGAATCCTGGACAATTAGGAAGAAAGAAAGAGACAAAATAGATGCGTTTGAGATGTGGTGTTGGAGACGGATGTTGCGTATCCCGTGGACTGCACGCCGAACCAACGTATCTATTCTAAAAGAGCTCAAGATAACCACAAGACTGTCTGCTATCTGCTTTCAGCGAATTCTCAAATATTTCGGACACATTGCTCGTAGGGACCCTGACAGTTTAGAAAAACTGATGGTAATTGGCAAAGTCGATGGGAGAAGATCACGCGGCCGCTCACCTACCCGCTGGTCTGACCTAGTTAAGACCCTTACAGGCTTGCCAATAACCCAAGCTCTCAAGACCGCGGAGGACAGGACATCATGGAGAAGCATAGTGCACCAAGTGATCAAGACTTCAAGCTAGACACGACCTTCAGCAATGAAGATAACGACTAAGAAGAAGAAGAAGAAGAAGTTGTTTACCATGAACGAATACTACCATGTTATGTAGTGTTATATTCGTATTTAATTAGATATCATGATTGATTGACACATCTTTAAGTAAAACATACCTCTAGTGCCAGTGAAGTTCCAGTCGGTATCGTGTGTGTGCGTGCTGCGAGCGTAGGGGGCGCGGCGGGAGCGGTTGCCAGGCGGACGCCGGTCTGAGCCTGCTGATAAAATATTAAATAATTATAAGTCTGAAATCCAGTGAGTAAGATATATTTTAAATCCATAAATCTCTAAATTAACTTCTTTATGATGATGATGATCTTGTCTTTCAAAACATATTTTAGTTGAAAAGATACAGCTCTAGGTTAGGTTAGGTATCTTTTTAGAGGTCAAAACCTTATCTAAACATTTTTACAACGACGAAAACTAGATAGTTACAAGAAAAAATAATAATAAAATCAAATACATTGTAATATATCTTAGACTACAGTGGTGCGTAATATCAGGCAGGCTGTAGTAAAACTAAAGCCTAATCCGTGTTTAAAAAAATGGTTAAAGAAAATGAAATTTATAATCAAAACATGACATTAATTTCCGCTAGTGAATAACAAATTCTATTTCTTGGTATTTTATGTAAATCATCTAGATATATTAGCCACTGAAACTCTGGAGAAATATGTAGTGTTTTTCCGCTGCGACTGCTCCTTAACCGACATCAAACAACAAACTTGATGGTTTTTAGATGTGTTAGTTTGTTGTTTGATGTCGGTTAAGGAGCAGTCGCAGCGGAAAAACACTACATATTTCTCCAGAGTTTCAGTAACAATGGATTTCCGCAAAGTAACGCCTGATTCAAAACATGACATTAAATTCCGCTAGTGAATAACAAATTCTATTTCTTGGTATTTTATGTATATCATCTAGATATATTCGTATATTAGCCAGACGGCATTGTGTCCTGTCCTTTGCACAGTGTACTGCACAGAGCATATTGCCCGCGGTCAGGACTCGAATAGCCACAGACGTCCTTTCAACCGAGACGGCCATTATTTGACTAGACTTCCTTTTGAGGCAGTTTGCAGACTTCTGGATAAAACTGTTTGTTAGAAAAAATACAGTTGACTTGTTTGTAGATAAGAAATAAGGTTGATTTCGTTTTATCTAAATATATAAAACGCAAAGGTGACGGATTGATTAACTGACTGACTGATATAGTGATCTATCAACGCACAGCCCAAAGCACTGGACGGATTGGGCTGAAATTTGGAATGAAGGTAGATGTTATGACGTAGGCATCCGCTAAGAAAATTTTTGGAAATGCCACTTTAAAAGGGGTGACATAGAGGATGCAAGTTTTACTTCTTAATGCGAGCGAAGCCGCGAGCACCCACTAGTATAATATATGAACTAATTAATATGTCACACGGAAGAGTATGGGCATGATGGTAAGTGGCAGAGTAGGGAAAGAACACCCTAGAAAGACATGAATGAATTGTGTGAATGATGCGAGAGGAGTGTATGCGGAGATGACGAGTTACAGAATGAAATAGAAAAGAAGAACAAGCTGTGATGACCCCACATAATGAGGTAAAGTAAAAAGAAAGAAGATAAATAAACTGATTAATATAATCAAAGAAGAAAACCTCTGAAATTTCTGCCAAATTAAGCACATTCAAGATCATTACAGGCAGATAATACTAAAGAAGAATAAAACTTTCACCTTTTTCTTTGAAACAAATGTACTAACTCACCTATCTCCCTCGAAAAGAAGTCGAGTAAAAACTTCGCCAAACTTCGTTGTACAATAAAGAAAAAGTTAGCCAATCAATTTTTTTAATTACAATTCTAAAGTTACGGAATAGGATCGCTCGGAAAAACTTAAATAAGAAAAAGCTCGACGTATTTACGGGAGAAAGGCAGATCGGTATTTGGCGAAAAGGCCTGATTGTAAGATTGGTTTTCTGTGAATTACAGGGTCCTTACCGTCGATTAGATATTCTGAGATTCCGTACGCCTGGTCGCGGGCGTTGCTCGCGAAGCATTGATACACTCCTTGGTCGTCCTTTTGTGAATTCTTGATATGTAATTTAAGGCCGTCTTCGGATAATTTGATTCGTTCGCTCGGTTCGACGAACTGGCTGTTGTGTACCCAGTACACCAGCTCGATGGGATGTCCGCTAACTTTACATTCGAAACTCGCCGTCGAGTTCGGCTTCGTTCGAACTACTTCGGGTTTTGTTCTGACGGAAATAGGTTCTGAAACAAGAACAGACTGATCAGAAACTGTGGTCTCGCGTAAGTTCAAATAGTTGTTCTTCTGCGGTCGTGACTGTGACTTGATTTAGCGCCAGCATGCAAAGTTTCACCAGTTTTTGTATCGATTGCAGAACAAGTTTGCAACATTCAAAAGCTTGAAACTTTTCGGTTTAGTTGGAATAAGCAAATTGAATAAGAAATCGGATGTTATTAACCGACTTGCGAATGTTCAAGCTACTTTTTGAAATTAACTTCGTAAATTTAATAAATAGTTGAAACCACTTGGGCTTGGAAAAAATTTGACTTTGCCGAGTTTGCTTTGGTTTTTCTGAAGGTGCTTTTGACTAAACGGTCTTTTAACAGATACATACTTTTGCCAAATATTTTTTTTTTGTATTTTTCTCACCTGTGACGACCAGTGTAAAGTGCACTGACTCGCTGCCAGCAGTGTTATTCAGCCAGCACACCAGCCGGCCAGCGTCCTCTCGCCTCACGCTGGCTAGGCTGAGCAGACCTCCGCCAAGAAGCCTTGCTCGGGGCCACAAGGCGCTCTTCTCTATTGGCACGAGAGTGTCGTGGTGCTCACGGAACCACCTGGAGAAGAAAATACGTTTTATTGTTAATTTTGACATGTCAGTCAAATATAAGACTGCCTGGGAGAGATAATAGAGGTATTTTTTAATTATTTTGACATGAAAGTCAAGTATTTGATTACCAGCCTAAGTTAAAGTGTGGATTCGACCTGCAAATCAATAAACCTAATAAAATTAACAATTAAGGCTGTTATAGGTGATTGGCGACCAATTTTCTATAATTGAAAGACATATTCTTAGATATAACCGGACTAGAAATATAATTAAATATACCTCATCAATATGATTTTGCTAAGAATAATAATACTTTAAGAAATGTAAAGAAAGTTTATGTTTTGGGACTGAATAGGTAGATAATTACGTCTTTGTATATAAAATAATAATAAAGAACTTTTTCGCTTGGCACAAGATAGGGACAAGTTCGCTGAGCTGACGGCCAACTTTCATTAAGGAGAGGCACTGGAAGAAGAAGAAGATTTATAGAAAGCAATTAATTACCTGGTTACGAAATATAACATCGTCAATCTACGCACAAAAGCTATTACTCCCAAAATACTGGAAAGTAAACGCAATTAAAAACATTCGTCATTATTAAATTAAAAGGCAGCATCGTGTATTGTTGTTAACTTTGATTCATGGACTTAATTAGAATTATAACAGAGATAGTAAATATTAATTCCGAAGTTTAACTCCCTGGCCGCGCCAATGTAAACAAACGGCTACTAATAATGAAACGAAAGGAATTGCACCAAGCTTCAGACTACGTATTTATTATGCTATTAACTTACCTGGAATTAGGAACACACAAGGATTAGAATTTATTTTACAGCTGGGAACGAAGCTAGGTATTTGGCTTAGGTACAAAAACAAGCACTTGAAAAGCGTTTTATTTTTGTAGAACAAAAGAGTATTGAAATGTAATCCGTTGCCAACTCTCTTTTTCTGATATACCTACATATAATATGGTTGCCATATAATGATTAAATAAAATAAATATTTCAGGACATATCACACAACGCCATCTAGCCCCATACTAAGCTTGGGCTTGTATCATGGGTTCTACATAGCGGATATAATACATATATACTTTTTTTATTATGTGAAAACTACTAATAATACCGTTTTATAATACAAAATATAAGTGTAAGTTATTTTACATTTCTTATTATCAGCTGTATTTAGAAGAAATTAGTATGTAATCTATATATATAAAACTCAAAGGTGACTGACTGACTGATTGACTGACTGATATAGTGATCTATCAACGCACAGCCCAAACCACTGGACGGATTGAGCTGAAATTTGGAACGAAGGTAGATGTTATGATATAGGCATCCGCTAAGAAAGGATTTTTGGAAATGCCACTCTTAAAGGGGTGAAATAAGGGGGAACCAAGTTCTACTTCTTAATACGAGCGAAGCCGCGAGCACCCACTAGTTACTATTATAAAATTATGTAACGATACACGCGTGACGAATATTATCCTAAATGTTGGCATATTATTTAAAATAGCAAGAGAGTCGGTTTAATAACGACCATTATCTAAATCGATATTATTATTTTTACACAAGGTTCAAGTAAATTTGTCTGTTCCTTCCAACAAGGTGGCAATGTTGTATCAATGCTCGAAACACGTGTCCATACACAAAGTGGTAATAAAGGGGTCTGGGCGTGTGATGTTCCGAATTTCCTCTGATATTACTAGTGCCTTCCGTCCGCCATTGTTACATAGTTCCTACTAAAACAGTGTTACCTGATAGACATGGCATCATAATATTACATATAAATCACTATCACTTGTCAAAATCCGTCGCACAGTACGGACATATTCTAAAAGTCTCTGCAGAAAATAAATAAAAAATAAGGTTCAAAGTGATTGTGTTGAGCTCGAAAAGTGCTAGTTTACTAATATAAAGGTGTATTAACGTGTACGCAGTATAATTTGCAGTTAATATTGCTATAAAGGTGCGTAATTTGGTGGATAAAATCTTTGTTTTGATTTTGAGTTGCCTGCATCTACCCCCTAAACTTGGAAGATAATCATTTAATCCTAAGCAAGTCACTGGCAAAATTCTCAGAGCAAAACACACCGATCATCTACGCTCCTAGTATGAATGTCATAGCACGATTATTTTATACGTCGAGAATCCTATTTTAATCAGTACCAAGAAAATCTGAAAGAACAATGAGCTGCTCAGCTTGCAACAAGAAGATAAGCTCAAACCGCCACCTTCAATGTGTTCGCTGCCGTTCCAAGTACCACGCGGAATGCCTTAATCTGAAAATTGAACAATTCTACGCGTTATCTGGAGAGTATCTTTCCAACTGGGTATGCCCTTTATGCTCCAACATAACCAATCGCAGCAAGCAAAATGAAAATACTCCTGTACGTAAATCGCAAGTGCCCTATTGCGATCTATCTATGAACATGTCTTTTGATACTTCTGATCAGTCTGTGTTGCAGTGCTCAGTGCTATCATGCGCCGACACTAGTGCCGCGCCCTCCGGTGTTGTGGCCGCTGCTCCTGCGGGCCCTGCTCCTGCGACCGCCGGCCCGCCGCCAGCGGACGCGCCTGCCGCACTCAACACCGTAGTTACCATGGAAAAGATTGGTGCTTTGCTCGATCAGAAGTTGAACAATATCTTGGGTAGTTTTATGCACGATTTCCGTAAGGCTTTGAAGGATGACGTAAAAATTTTGGTCCGTGAAGAGATCAGAGCTACGGTGAATCACCTGAAAGATGAATTTACTACCACGACTAACTTTATCTGTGAAGATCAGGCTGCTATGAAGAAAGAAATTACAGAGAAGGCGCGAACAATTAAAACTCTTGAAAATCAAATAGTTACTCTCCAGATCGAGCAACGCTCATTAAGCTCACGAATATCATCCATGGAGAGAATGACCCGGAGCCAAAATATTGAAATTCAAGCCGTCCCGGAGTCTAAAAATGAAAATCCTATTGGATTATTTAATAATCTATGTAAAATTTTAAAACTAGATATATCTCCGGATCAGATTCACTCCTGCCACAGAGTAGCCAAGCTGAACTCGACGTCGGACCGGCCCAGAAACCTGCTGGTGACGCTTGTCAACCCTAGCTTACGGGACAGCGTCCTGTCTGCCTGCTACCGGTACAATAAAACGAACAAGGGCGACTTGTTGAACTCCTCGCACCTGGGCCTCGCCTGTAACAAGCAACGCATCTACGTGACGGAACACCTCTCCCCGGAGTGCAAGGCGCTGCATGCCGCTGCAAGGAAGGCTGCCAAGGAGAAAGGCTTCAAGTACGTGTGGGTGAAGTACGGCCGGGTTTACATGCGTAAAAATGAATGAGCTAATTGTGTTCTAGTTAAAAATTTGGAGACCTTAAATAATTTAATTTAAATATTCATTAGTAACTTAATATAATAGTTCTTACATAGATTTAATATATACGGATATAAATACAAACTTTTGTTATGTTAGTTTTCTATCAAAATGTTAACCGAATAAGGTCAAAGCAAAAATTAGATGATGTCTTTCTTAATATATTAAATTGTAACTACGATATTATATGCTTAACTGAGACTAATTTTAATGATAGTATTTTTGATGGCGAATTTATTGATGATCGATACAATGTTATTAGGCGTGATAGGTACACGACTAATGTTCGTAAAAACGACGGGGGCGGGGCACTGTTAGCTGTTAAAACAGATATCAACTTCACTCGCAAGTGTTCATGGGAATCTAAATTAGAGGATATCTGGATAAGTATCGAACCAAAATGTAAAAATAATAAGATAATTAATGTTTGTTTATGTTATCTGCCGTCTCATTTATCTAATGTAGAAATGTGTGAATTTTATCATAACTTTCAAAGGGTGATGCTCCAAAAAAGTGATTGTGAGGAATATCTTTGTATTGGCGACTTTAATACTCCACTTATAAATTGGTCAAAATCTACTGATTCAATAACAATGTTACCGGATGAACCCCGCGGCCAGAGAGCGGAACTTTTAACTGAGAATATGACTATTTGTGGTCTATATCAGTTTAACAATATTCCTAATAGGTATGGTAAATTCCTTGATCTTGTTTTTTCTACTTCAAAATCCTTGGAAGTGTATGGCTCGGAACCTCTTAGTAAACTCGATAGATACCACCCTTCTCTTGTTATTGACATTACTTCGCTATCGATTATGGTCGAACCTGTAAAACAATTTAAGCCACGTAAAGAGAGGCGTTTGAACTTTAACAAAAGTAATTATGCAGATATATGCTCTGACTTGAACAATGTTGATTGGCATTACACTTTGAATAGTCAGGAATGTCAGGATATAGACACTATGGTAAATCAGTTCTATAACACGGTCAATGACATATTAGCCAAACACACGCCATTGACTAAACCGATGTCTGGTGATACACCTGCCTGGTTCTCACCTGGACTTAGAAGGTCCCTTGTTGAAAAACAAAAATATCACCACCGGTACAAAAAGTTCAAAAATCCACGAGATTATGATACTTACTCCATGCTGCGCCAGCGATGCAAGAGGCTCATAGATCATGACTATGATACTTTCTTAAAATAATTTTTGTTTTTTATTATTAGCGTTATGCCTACCTTCTAGAATCGTTTGCTGGGATTTGTTCTTGTCGTGGAATGGATGTGTATGTATGTATATATATATGTTTATATATGTATGTATGTGTGTCTATTCTATGATTGGGGCAGGACTTGGCGGGTGGTTTTGGAGGGTGGGTATAACGTAGATACTTAGATATAGGTAGATTATTAATTATTCGTTTAAATGTTTTTGTTTATACGCCTACAATTAAGTCTCGATTTATCAATAAATAATTTTCTTTCTTCTTTCTTTCTTCTTTCTTAAAATCGGTAGAGGCTTCCATTGAAGGTAATAATATTAAGCACTTTTGGCGCTATGTTAATAGTAAAAAAGGTAGTAACTCCGTACCGTCTACCATGTCTTTTGGTGGCAAAACTACAACTGATCAGAAAGAAATATGTGAACTCTTTTCATCTTACTTTAGCTCTGTGTTTGTGCCGATAGATTCCACTTCTGACAATATATCAACTCTACAAGTCGCTAACCTTTCAGTTGACCACACCAGTGCTTCTACTTCAATAAATAACGTGATAAGCAACACTTCTATAACACGCGCTGATATTCTTCGCAAAATTATTAAACTCGATGTCAACAAGGGAGCTGGGCCAGACAAAATACCTCCATTCGTTATTAAAAATTGTAGGAAAAGTCTGTGTACACCTCTTCTAATTATCTTTAATACATCTTTACGTTTAAGCATCTTCCCGACACAGTGGAAAACAGCGCACATTGTCCCTGTATTCAAGTCAGGTGACAATTCGCGATGTGATAATTACCGCCCTATAAGTATACTTAGTTGTTTGGCGAAATTATTTGAGTCTTTGGTCTATGATGTTTTATACTTTCATATATATCCGATTTTATCCACCAGACAGCACGGTTTTATTCGCAATAGATCTACTACTACCAATCTACTCGAATACAAAAATTACTTGTGCAGTGCATTTGCCAAACGTGTTCAAGTCGACAGTTTATATACTGATTTTTCTAAGGCTTTTGACAAAATAAGCCATAAAATCTTAATTATAAAATTATCGAATTATTACGGCATCCATGGCAACCTTTTGAGATGGGTTGAGTCATATTTATCTAGGCGAAACCAGTTGGTTGCACTCAGAGGCTTTTTATCGGCTCCGGCGAATATAACGTCTGGCGTGCCCCAAGGCTCGCACTTGGGGCCTTTGCTCTTTATTTCCTTTATTAATGATCTAATTAGTAACCTCCAGAGTCCTTGTTTATTATATGCGGATGACCTAAAAATATACTCAGCCATTAAATCTACAGAAGATTCTGAAATCCTTCAAACTGATTTATCTATGATTGATAATTGGTGTCGAAACAACCAAATGTTTCTGAATATCAAAAAATGTTGTATTATTTCTTTCACTACCAAACATAATAAAATTATCTATGATTATAAACTCAATAACCATATATTAGAACGCAAATCAGTTGTAAAAGACTTGGGTGTATACTTTGACGAAAAATTAACTTTCCGTGAACATTATGATTACATTATAGATAGAGGTAACAAACTTTTGGGTTTTATCTCCAGAACATCAAAAAGCTTTAAAAATCCGTACTGTTTATTAACATTATATTTTTCACTTGTTCGAAGCGTTCTAGAATACAACTCAGTCATTTGGTCACCCTATTACAAGGTGCACATAAACCGCATTGAACGTGTTCAGTCTAAATGTTTAAATATGCTCTTTTTCAGACTAGGCTGGAATCGACAAGTCCGGTCCTATGTCAATAGATTAAAGCGAATTAAATTAATGTCTCTTGAAGATCGCCGCAAATACTCCGATTACATATATTTATTTAAAATTATTCATGCCCAAATTGACTCACCCTCACTCCTGTCTTGTATCAACATCAACATTAATATAAACCCTAATTCGCGCAGGCCCCAAAATATATTCTCTCTCAGTGTTTATAAAAATAATACATCTCTATACAACCCATTAGTTAGAATGTGTCGCCAATACAATAGTATCCTAGCGAACCACCATCAGTCACTGGATGTATTTAATTCTGTGTTATCCACATTCAAGCGTAATGTTCTAGCTATTTTAATGCAAAGCTATGCATGATCACTAATTGTAAGATAAAATTTAGTCTGTAATTATGTTGTCCTTGTTTATCGTTGTTGTTTGTTAGACAGAGAATACAGTACCAGTTAGGTACTGTATTCTCTGTTTAACACAGGTTTTTGAAAATAATAATCAAATTCATATTGTTCAAGCTGTGTACACTCACCTGAGGAATTTGTTCTGGTTCAAAACCAGTTTTGAATGTGTATTTGGCTTATATATGAACTCATTCTGTTATGTGTACCGTTATAAATAAATAAATAAATAAATAAACATATACGTACATAAGAATACAAGAAAGAAATAAATTTTGACATATTTTTACGTGGGGTAAGTTAGCGTTGGACTACAGCCCGTCTAAGCATTGCCCAGCCTAGAGACAACTATTCACAAACATACAAAAACAAACAAGGATTATTTAAGTATCGAAATAATAAAAAATACGGAAAAAAATACTAGATTCGGAACGGTCCGTTGACAGGGAATGAAATTTTAAATTCCGCCAAGTGCATCTTATCTTTCTGACTAAAATATTTTATAAAGTAGGTAAAAAAAACAAATAAGTCAAAAAAGTTCTAGTAAAATTTAATGTGATACAAATATTTTTTTACTACCCGCCCCAAGATAATAATCATCTCTACACGTGATAGGTAATAAGGAGTGTCAGAATTAGAACGTCGTCGCCCCTCACCCATTCACAGCTAGTGTCACAGAACAAACGGCGCAAATACGGACTAATATCGTATGCGAAATTTCGCGGAAATGAAATGGCTGCACGGCAAAATCTTCAATGTTCTGGGTCCCTTTAGAAATAGTTTTGAAAGGAGTGGAAATGCAGCAAGACATTTGCATTCTAAAAGGTTCGCAGTATGGCTGGATATGAAACTTTATGGCGCATTCAGAAGTTGCCGCCAGTAATTCTTTGTGGGAAACATAAAATGTTATCAGACGAGTTTTATGTACTCTGTAACTTGGAGACGTTAGGAAATCGGTTTATTTATGTACGCTTGGGTCTTATTAATATTCAAAGTGACTTGATGTATGTAGAGAAACGTGTGAGACGATATTTGAGAGTAGCTGGTATATAAATATTTTCAGTCAAAAGTGTATGAAAGGGAAAATAAAACATCAGATAAATCAATTGAATTAGGAAATAATTTCTCTGACCGCACCAGAACCTTTCTCAGAAATAAACGTTTCACGTAATGAGTACTTGAATTGAAGTACTATTCTAGTCCAACCGATCAACTAGTCACGGGTTAGCGAGTCGCTTCAGTAGTTGTCAAATAAGTGACTAAAACCTTCATGACTAAAACCAAACTTATTTGCGATAAAGGCAAGCTCAATCATCATCATGATCATTGCATCTGTCATTTAGAAAGAGAGAAAGAAAGCATTTGTTTAACATACGACACAACAATATACACATAAAAGTTAAAACAGGTAAAATACAAAGGCGATACATGTTACATTGATGTATCCCGTGCATCAAAAAAGGTCAAACCTCAGCATTAATGCTGCAGACAATGATATTCTATATAAACTGAGGTAGATGCGTTATACCCCGTTCTGTGTGGCGAACTCAAACTAAGCGAATTAGCCTGGACGGCTCAGTCGCCTCGAAGCTGTGAACATACGTTTATCCCTTTCTCAAAACCGGGTTTTATATATCTCTGATCTCTTTTACTTTCCTTCGCCACGTGCTAGGGCGATTTTCAATGAGTATAACGTCTCTATTAATAAAACCTCATTGGCTGCAGACACATTCTTATCTGCACTATTACTATAATAATGACTCGTATGAATATAAATGTGTCCAAGCCTCGCATTCCCGGTGTCGGTTAGGTTGGTGTTTGTGTTAGCTGCACGCTGCCAACATAAATACACTGAACCAAGCCAGTGGTCCTACTTGTTTGAATGAGAAACTTTGCTTCTTGTATATTAGGTACATAGAACATGGAGTAAGCAAATCATAGACTAAAATTTTACGTTGTGCTAGGTTATAAGACCCGCTTGCAAATAAAATAAATAAATATATTATACAATATAAATATATTTGACCATTTTTATTGAATTATTTTGTTGCTAAATGCGATTATGAATTAAAAATCGTTGTGCAAGTAGGCTTAAGAGACGTTATTGACTTATAACTATAAAATTGATGTAGCATAGAATGACCTAGTGCAAAAGTTGGTAAGTTTAATTTAATAAAAACGTTCCTAACACTCTCTACAAGTTGCCTATAAGTAGTATTTAAACTGAATTTTAGAAGCAAAAATTACATAAAATGACCAAGAAAGATTTTCAACGTAACTTAATCTGGTATAATGTCAAACAATCCATAAGTAAATCTTTGTAGCAGCTATACTCTTATATTTCTTTAATAACATCTCCATAATAACTTGAAAACTATACTCGACTATTACTGTTCCTGACATGCTAGTATTACAGTAGTATGTAGTTATATACATATATAACAAGTGGGTGCTCCCGGCTTCGCTCGCATTAAGAAGTAAAACTTGCATCCCCTATTTCACCCCTTTAGAAGTAACATTTCCGAAAATCCTTTCTTAGCACCTACGTCATGATATCTACCTTCATTCCAAATTTTAGCCCGATCCGTTCAGTGGTTTGGGCTGTACGTTGATAGATCAAGATCACTATATCAGTTAGTCAGTCACCTTTGAGACTTATATATCTAGATGTAGGTAGCCATTGTAACATTTGCACACTGGTTTTCTGTGGAATTGGACGTGCATGCTTACACCAAGTTTCCAAGTCTGTGGCATTAGTTGCAAGTTTGGACCGGGTCATGTTGTGGTTGAAACTTGGATACTTCGCATGGAATGGTAAATAGGTTGTACTCGTAAGTTGAGAATAATATCTCATGGAAATTATTAAGATCGTGAACAAGTATCGTGTGAAATTTGTTTAGTTAATGAACTCTCAGATATATACATATACTCGTATTTAACTAGTGGAAACCCGCGGCTTCGTTATTTCGAAATAAAAAGTAGCCTATGACACTTCCGGGACCTCTTACTACCTACATACCAAAAATCATGAAGATCCGTTCAGCCGTTTTTCCGTGATTAGCGTCTAAATAAACAGACAAACAGAGACACCGAGAAACTGTGAAACAGACAAAATATCTATAAATTGTTGGAACGTGTTTTGTAATCAATTCTAAGTATATACAAATACGTTTTTTTTTATAATATCTTCAATGTTTAGACTTTCGACCCTCGCTTTATATTGTATAGATCATGTTTAAAATGTCTTTATGAATAAATTATGATTATGATTAACTAAGTTCTAAAATTCAATAGTGCAAGTGGAGCAAAATTAAAAAGAGATCTTATCACAAATAAAGGGACCATGACGAAGTAGTATACAAATTCGACAACTTTATCACGATTTGGTATCTTCATAGTAACAAATATACAAGTGCAAAGTATCGAATAAGTTGACTGGCCTGTTAGCTTAGTTGGTAGTGGCTCTGCCTTCTAATCTAGAGGTCGCGGGTTCGATTCCCGCATGACACAAGTATTTATGTACTTGTGTTGAGTCTGGTCGTTTGTATGTATAATAAGTATGTATTTACAAAAAAAAAGTATATAAGTATTATATTCGTTATCTCGTACCCACGACACAAGCGTTAGCTTAGTATGGGGCTAGATGGCGCTGTATGCAATGTCCCGGAATATTTATTTATTTTTATCGTCAATCAGCTGTTACAATAGCTACATACTAAAAATATTCGTTCGAATAAATAGCGTTAGAAATTTATGTTAGTAAAAAATAATTCAAATTTACAAAGTCAATTCTAACGTGGCAAGAAAATTAAAAGTCGCTCGAAGTAATCACGTAAAATACCAAATTAAGTGTCATGCGAATGAGAACCGACAAGAAAATTAATTGCTTTCGCGCGTCGTCATGTCATTTAGGACATCAAATTAAACACAAGCTCGTCCAAATACAAAATACACCGGAATTTCTCGTTTTAATGGCATCCTCTTTTCTATGTTATTTGGATAGCGTCCTGCAAAAATATGACTTGTCGTGGTATAAGACAAGTAAAAAGATACAACATTGACGAGTTTCCGTAGAAGATAAATTATGAAAGGTTTTAATTAATAAGCTTCTTTACTATCTAAGAGACCAAAAAATGCATTGTTGTATTCAAAACTTTTAACTTGTTTGTAAAATTAAAATTCATGTTGGTTATTTTTACACGGAATGGGTTTGCACTTGACCATAATTCGCATGATCGTAAGTGATCATTACGGTCTAGGATAGGCGTGCCTACCTAGCAATAACCGATTCATTCTCGTTTTGAAGATCGCAAGATTAAGATTAACTTAAGTGGCGATGTGCTGGCACTTGGCGAAACGTACTGACGGCAGATGGAGCAAAGCAATAACTGAATGGTACCCACGGCTAGGTTAGCGAAGTGTATGAAGACTTGTGCAACGGTGGCTGGATGATATTAAAATGTTTTCTAACATCTTTGCAAGAACAGCGCAAGACAGGGAGTATTGGCATAAGAGGGAGGAGACCTAAACCCTGCAGTGGGTCCCATTAGGCTGCAGTTGATGAAGATTAAGATTTTGCTTGCCCATTTCAGATATAGTGTACTTTCAGCGTAAGAATTTCTAAGTGATAAAAAAGAAGAGAAAAAATGAGAAAAAACAAAAGAAAGTCCACTTTTGCTATACTCTACACACCCGTCGAGTGTTACAAAATGATCACATCATGAAAATCTATTTAAATTTAACTCCATTTAAAACGTGGAGCGTGAGGTAAACCGGCAAGTTCAACGAATAATGCAATTTCTCAACATTTGCGATGAAAATAGCTCCTTCGTAGCAAAAACATGTCGCAAGAGAATTATGAAAAGTCAAGCCGCGAGAATCAAAGCCGTTTTAAGGCAGAATAAAAAAGGCATTTTGAAATGTTATATATTAAGCCATAATTTGGCTTAATTTCGATTTCTATACTAATATTATAAAGCTGAAGAGTTTGTTTGTTTGTTTGAACGCACTAATCTCAGGAACTACTGGTGTGAATCGAAAAAAAAAATTGTGTTGAACAAACCATTAATCAAGGAAGGTTTTAAGCTGTATAACGTTACGCTGCAACTAATAGGAGCGAAGAAACAATAGAAAATTTGGAATAAACGGGGAAAATTATTCATCTTTGAGGGCTTCCGTTGCATGCGCTGCGAAAACGGTTCAAGATATCAAAAAAATGTGTATGAAAGAATTATTTCTCTTGCAATAATCTAACAAAATGTCCGCAACAGTATATGTCTATGTTTTAAGGTTAACTCACTAGAACCGTTTTTATGGTAATAACTATTCCACGCGGACGAAGTCGGACGCATCAGCTAGTATATGATAAAGTAGAACTTTGTATCTAGTCTCATATGAATGGATTCGTGAAAGTTTCACCTAAGTCGGAATGAGTCGGATAAATGTATGAAAATTTCAGCAGAGCGGAATTAGTGGAGAGCCAAGTTGGCGAGTAGTTTTGCTAATAGTTTGTATGTGGAATGAGAAATTTATGTGTTAATTTGTAGTAATTAAAGTAAGTAAATTTAATTTGAGTGTAGTTTATTAAAACGAAAAGAAAAAAATACCATACTAACGAGGTACTGAAACAAATCGAAGTGATTGTATTTGCAAGAAAGTTCAAATCAAATCTAATAAAAAAAAATAAACTTAAATCTA
Organism: Macaria notata; assembly: GCA_927399415.1. Taxonomy (NCBI): domain Eukaryota; kingdom Metazoa; phylum Arthropoda; class Insecta; order Lepidoptera; family Geometridae; genus Macaria; species Macaria notata. The sequence goes on from OV656744.1 coordinate 2,965,211, forward strand.
CCTATTAACAAAATTTGTAGCTTAAGACTAAGATAATCAAACATACAACTGAAATAATTTAAGTGCAACAATTTAATTATGAACTGGTGCCTCTGAACTAAGCTAGGCTTGTATCTCAGGGGCACCACTTGCCCATATGTATTGACATTAATTAACCTACTACAAGTGCTGTGCACATTAGGTTTTATGTTTATTTTTGAGTTTACCATACGAACGCGTACCTGAATAAAAACCAATTTTTAATTTCATAGGTTGGTCTTGATATTTATTTTGGAATAGTAAAAAAACACATACAGCTAAATAAATATTACACAGTAATTATCAAAGAGCTTCGAGCAAAAATAATACAACCCATGGCTGCTACAAACTCAGTTCAAATTTATTTTTCCATCCGATTACTTTTTAAAAATAAACCCAACATTAAATATCGACGGGGGGCTAGCACATTTGCGTTACAGTTAATGAATCATAATCTGATTCTTATATAAACCGCTTCCAACTGCCAAATTTTTCAATGAATTACTCCTTCCGTCATTTATAGCACTAGTCCAAGTACGTCTTTGTTGTTCAATACAAGGGTCATTATTATGAAATACTTATATTTGTTTAATATGAGAGCTTTCATGACAAAATTTAAAACAAAACTCAACATATCAATGTTGGATTCAGTATTTTATGTGATTTGGGTCTAAAATTAAGAAAAGTTTATAAAATGACACGAAGTATAGGTGTTTAAAGTTTATTATAAGTTTTAGTTTATAAGTTAGTTATTAATTAGTTAAGTTTTTATTTTTAGTTAGAATAATTTGTTTTGCAAGTAAAAGTATTATTTATGGTGTGCGTACATCTATGGGTATTTACATTTGCTGCAATTTTTGTTGTACGCTAAGGGTTTTCTGTACACCATACTAGATATCTTTCGACTCTGTATTATGATGTACAGTTTCCCCGCAATAAAACTTCTGCCTCTTTTGCATGTATCGCATGAAGAGTGATATTTGATGTACTAGGTAATGTACGAACACAATAACGATTGACAATAATTCCATCATCATCCAATGACTAAATATTTTATTTTAAAAAAGATTCACAGCAACCATGCTAAAAGAACTCTCCCAGCATTTTACGTCCACGTAAAAAAAGTGTTATCGACAAAACATTAAGCTTTCAACCTGCAGTCAGCTAAACGTTTTATTCGCGAAGGCTTTTAAACGAATCAGCAATGTTACGCCTCGTTGGTAGAATATAAGACCTAGTGCTACAATACCGTTCCAAGGCTTTTCAGCTGAATCTTGAGAGGTAGCGGACAGTTTCAGGAAGGTTCTTGAGAATGCGAAGTTATTTGTATGTGTGTTGGGTGCTTGGAGAGTTCATACAATTTTATGGTTTTGTAGACGATATATCGGAGGGCTTAAAGTAATAAATTTGACAAGAATTGAGTGTTCTTAACAATTTTAGACAAAGTAAAGTTTCAATGAGAGGTTACATGAGTTTTTGATATCACTCAAGCTTTCTGATATAGTTTAAAATAAAGTGATACGTTTTACAGATAATTATGTTTTATATTTCAGAAATGTTACGAATCGTTGGCAGAATGTTAGGACCTAGTGCTACAATACCGTTTCAAAGCTTTTCAGCAGCCTCTTGAGAGGTAGCGGACAGTTTCAGAAAGGTTCTTGAGAAAGTGAATTTAAGATCCGGGTGGTTGGGAAATTCAATTTTATGAACGACTTCGGTTAAAATATTAAAGTTTTGTACAATTTATGCAATGGATTTTGGAGTAATTAATAAGAATACAGTAAGTCAAATTGATAGAATCCTTTTTTTAAACAAATTGATAAACTTGAAATGAATGCCTTTTATTTATTTATTTAAAAGTTGAATTTAGTGTTTTCCAAACAAGGTTACCTGGAAGAGATTACTTTAGTGATAAGGTCGCCCAATGTCCCTGATTACCTTTTTATGTAAATTGTATTCTTTATTTTGGTGTACACTTAAGTATATTTGATTGATTGAATTTATGACTTTTTTTCGAAGTCAAAAACAAACTTCTTCTTATCACCTCTATGCAGACGATTTACAAATTTATACCCAAGCACCTCTTGAGCGCCTCAACGAGGCTATAGATTCTATTAATACGGACTTACAACGGATATGCGACTGGAGTAAATCGTACGGATTGTCAATAAATGCGTCAAAGACCCAAGCGATCGTAGTTGGAAGCTCCCGTTTAATTTCTAGGATAAACTGGTCATGCATGTCACCGGTTATGTTCGATGGCATTCCTATAAAAATGAGTGACTCCGTTAAGAATCTCGGAATCCATTTTGATAGCCAATGGACGTGGACACCTCAGCTAACTGAAGTGAGCCGTAAAGTTTTTGCCTCTTCTGCTTCTTTGCGGAGACTCCGTAACTTTCTGCCTATCACGACTAAATTAGCCCTTGTGCAATCTCTTCTTCTGCCAATATTAGATTACGCTGACGCTTGCTACCTTGATGTAACCAATGAGCAGCTCGACAAACTCGAGCGCCTCCAAAATTTCTGCATACGGTTTATATTTGGTTTGCGCAAATATGACCACATATCCGAATTTCGAAAAAAGCTCAAATGGTTACCTATCCGCTTTCGCCGTAATGCTCATATCCTATCCCTTCTGTACAAAATCCTCTTCAATCCTTTCACTCCGCTTTATCTAAAAGAAAGATTTTCTTATGTCACGGCTTCCCATACCGACTCCCTGCGAACTTCCCGTGTCCTCCGCTTGTGTATCCCTGACTTCAACCATTCCAACCTTGTCTACCACTCTTCTTTCACCATGCAAGCTATTCACTTATGGAATGATCTGCCACTTCATATTAGGCAGGCCAAATCCCTTCCTATTTTTCAGAGCTTGGTTCATAATTATTATATGCATGACTAATTTGTGTTTTTATTTTTTTTTCCTTCTTTTTGAGTAGGTTTATTATGTGTTGTCTTCCTTTCTCTGTTTGTAATAGATATAAATGTAGGCATTTTACATGTTTTTAGGTTTTTAGTTGTTCTTTTTGTTAAATTATTATTAAGTTGTATTAGTTTTATTAGGTACGCCAGCTTTACTGTTTTCCTATCGTTGTTTTCCAAACTAGGTTGCCTGGAAGAGATCACTCTAAGTGATAAGGCCGCCCTCTGTCCCAATATTATGGTTTTTTTTCTTTATACTTGTGTTCTCTTGCTATATTGGTGTACAATAAAGAATTTTTGATTGATTGATTGATTGAAACTTCGTAAAAGCGTCCATCATCTCCCGAGCTTGCTAGTTGGTTCGACATTTGTTTGCTCAGCGCGAGCGCGAGCGATACCTTTTAGCCGGCTACAGAGCTATACTTGGGACATACGCTGCCGGATGTACAGGGTGACTAGTTCTATTATACCTAGATATTTTGAATTCACAGATTATATCTAGTCTGAGAAGAAATGTTACTACTAAATTAGCTGCAAATTTATGCTCCACATTTATCTCGGAGTATTAAATAAATAAATAAATATTCCGGAACATTGCACACAGCGCAATCTAGCCCCACACTAAGCAAACGCTTTTGTCGTGGGTACTAGATAACGGGTATAATGCTTATATACTTTTCTTCTCTTATTGCGTGTGACCTGCGTCCGCCACCTAATATACCTAATATATGTATGTATTGAACTTAATATTGAATGCTTACCATAATAACCAGATAATTTTTAATACTATTTATCAAGCCACACGTCTGCTTCATAAAAACCACCACCCAATTCTGGTGAGAATTTACGGTGGTTATTTAGGAGTCTCTAGATGAACCCGACCAATCACTGAGTGCTATCTAAGAAGCAGTATCCGACCCAGAGGCAGACCACCACCCCGATGTTCGGATGACATTTCTAAGCAAGTAGGTAGGACATGGATCAGACAGGCTGGATACCGTACTGTGTGGCACGTTGGAGGGGAAGCCTATACTCAGCAGCGGGTGAACACGGGCTAACATGATGATGATGATGATGTGGGAGTCGTATTATAAAAGTCACCCTGTACCAACGTAGTGCTAGAACCCCGAAGCAGGCACGTCCTTACGTCATACGCTATTACGACTGCACTCGCTTACCAGAGCTTATACAGTGTGAGCGGAATAATTTACACAAACTTATTGGTGGCGATATCGAGGTGCCTTTATGATATCTTTGGGGTCTTAGAATGTACTGGAGGGTTTATTCTTTGTATGGGTTTGAAAAGATTAGATTTTAACAGGAAATGCACCTACTTGGTATAATTGTAATATTGGAATGATGTGAAGTTCAGAACCATCTATTGAAGTTATATGTTTAATTCTCGAAACATTATTGGCTTGTTTCTTATGGCAATATTAAGAGTGTTGTATTATTACATAGATACGAGAGTGCCTTTGTCGACGCATATAGTCCATAAATGGAGCCGATCTGACATCCAGGGCACGATGGTCATATCCCATAGTCATGTGCTAGGCCGTTCGGTTTGAGCACTGTTGCAATATTGGCGTTGGAGAAAGCCCAGCGAATGATGTCAATGTTTAGTAGATGTCTTACAGATGACAGAACAACGGTAGTGGTGGTTCCTACGAAAATAAATTACTAAAAATATGTTCCTTTTACAAACCTGTAAGTAGGCACAGGCCAGGCGAGCCCAGCTCACGGTAACCGCACGTCCTGCCCCGCCTGCACTTGCCGCGTCCTGGCCTCCACTTTAGGGGCCGTCCATAAATCACGTGATGTTTTTTTTGGCATTTTTTAACCCCCCCTCCCCCGTGGTGATACATGGTGATGTTTATGATTAACCCCCCTCCCCCCCATATATCATATGTATTTTTAGACCTATTAAAAATCTTAATTTTCTACTTTTTTTTTCAAATTAAATATTACAATAATGTCTAGCGGTAAACATAAAGGTTACAGGACCTGCAGAAGGTTTTTTGCATTTCGCGCGTTAGTCGAAAAAATAAATACATGTGATATGTCACTACACCCCCCACCCCTCCCCCCTTGTGATATTTCGTGACTTTTTATGGACCCCTCCCCCCCCTTTCGAGCTTTACGTGATTAATGGACGACCCCTTAACTACTAATTTATTTCCTGTGACTCTAGTACCCACAGTCTTACATGTATTACTATTCAATTAGTAGGTGCAAGCCATGCATTTACTCCCTCATCTACTATCTCTAAATCCATGTGACCCTGGTACTAACCTGTAGGTAGGCACAGGCCAGGCGTGCGCGGCGCACGGTAACCGCTCGTCCTGCCCCGCCTGCACGTGCCGCGTCCTGGCCTCCACTTCTACTACTACTTTATTTCCTGTGACTCTAGTACCCACAGTCTGACATGTATTACTATTCAATTAGTAGGCGCAAGCCATGCATTTACTCCCTCATCTACTATCTCTAAATCCCTGTGACCCTGGTACTAACCTGTAAGTAGGCACAGGCCAGGCGTGCGCAGCGCACGGTAACCGCACGTCCTGCCCCGCCTGCACATGCCGCGTCCTGGCCTCCACTTCTACTACTACTTTATTTCCTGTGACTCTAGTACCCACAGTCTGACATGTATTACTATTCAATTAGTAGGCGCAAGCCATGCATTTACTCCCTCATCTACTATCTCTAAATCCCTGTGACCCTGGTACTAACCTGTAGGTAGGCACAGGCCAGGCGTGCGCAGCGCACGGTAACCGCACGTCCTGCCCCGCCTGCACGTGCCGCGTCCTGGCCTCCACCGCCACGCGGGGCCGCACGCCGCCCTTCGGCTCTGTCACTATTATGTGACCTGGAAATATTGCAATTTACACGAGAATCAACCTCACCATCACCCTGGATCGAATCTGGCCCTACGCCAATGACTTGTATTTTCAAGTTATGTGTGGTTTTGCACTCGCTTAAAGGTGAAGGAAAACATCGTGATGAAACCGACATGTTTGAGGACCAAAATATCCGAGGACATATTGTCTCTTCCTTGGAAGGACCTGGGCGCTCACCAGGATGTATCTGCTCAAGAAAACTCCCTTAACGGAATAGTTATGTGGGGGAGTCAAGACCTTCTGTCATGAGGAAATACGACTCAAGAGAGAGACATGAGAATCATACCTAATATTTGTCTGTTCCAGTACAATCATATTCCTGACTGTGCAATGTAAGACGAAGTATTTATAGTAATAATAGTGTATGTACAGATTCAAGAATTTATTAAAGATATCTGTGATCATAATTGCCACAGAAACAATTTAAAGTTCCATTGATTTGGATTAACACTATATATATATATTTATTTATATATAAATATATTTCTGTGGATTAACATGACTGGTTATTTGTTTTCGACAATATCAATTTAAATTTCTTTCCCATCATTTTTAGACAAAAAATAAGCGTTTATACTTTAATTACTACTAAAACCAACAAGAATGTTACCAAAATAGGGGCTAGAGTACGTATTCCCCGTGACCCGGTCTCGAACCCGGCACCGGAAGGCCGAGTACCGCTCGCGCGGGCTCACTGAGCTAATGTGCAGCGAGCCGTCGTCGAGTCGCTGGTATTTTGACCCTGGGGACGAGAACGTGGTTAACTAAACACATTTTACAACATAAATACTCTTTTAAAATGAGTGTGAGACTTGTATTTGATATTTTCGTGCATCGTACATAATATATCTTAGATTGTTCTCAAGAAAATGTTAACATGTTATATTTTTTGGATAGCAACGAATGTTTCTGTATTGTAAATCTTTTTAACGTATGAGTAGAACAATGAAAATACGTATGAGAACCATTCGCACGGATTTTTGTTGAAGTTCTGTGCAGTGTGATAGAAAATAAACGCTGTCAAAACATTGATCATAAGTAAAGACACTAAAAATAAATCACATTTCCACAGATTCCACTTTCTAAATCCAAATCCTCATTCCCTCGAATGCTTCGCAATGAGGCATTTCAATCAGAAATAAGGAGGAAAATGAAAAACATCTGCATTTAACGCTAAACAAGCGCCAAGTTCAATTTTCTTTTCCAATCAAACAGGAGTAAATTGAGAGAGAGGCCTCATCTAAAACGCCTCGATTTTTTTCCCTGAAAATAAGATTTTGCGATGAAAATGTAATTGCGTGTCCCATCACTTGGCAAGAGTTTAGCGGGAAGTACTCTCGGGATGAAGCTTTGATTTGTTTTTTCATTTCACTTCTGAAGATTAACAAAAATTTCCATTACTAACTAAAAATGTGTGTATATGTATGTGTAGAAACAGGAATATCAAAGCGTCGTCATTATTCAGAACATTTTGTCAGTCCTTCTATGTGCAGTCTGTGGGCCACATATACACTCAAGGCAATCAACGCAGTACAACAACGCGTTCAGGGTGCTGTTGGGGCTGCCGTGGCGCTGCAGTGCGTCGGGGATGTTTGCGGATGCAAGGGTAGATGGTTTCCACGCCATACTCCGCAAACGGGCCACCTCGATGCTCAGCCGCGTCCGAGGCAGCACTAACAGCATCCTGCGGGTTGTAGCTGCCCGACTTGACTGCCCCATCATCAATCACGCCGCACAGCTACACATGTTTTAAGACCCTTTTAATAAAAAAATCTTAGTTGGCAACAAAGTAATTTGATAATTTAATTTAATGTTAAAAATAATTTGATGTTGACATTTATCATCTAATTTTATTTTATTAATTGTCATTTTTCTATTATTTAATTTAATTAGTATTGACTTGAATTATAATTATTTATTAATTTTTCTAATTGCTTCTATTATGTTAAATAATTTTCTGTATGCAAGTTGTGTATGTTTTGTGTATGGACTACAAGTTCGAAATAAATTACATTTATTTTATTTTATTATCAATTCATTGTGTCTATTTTTTTTTAAAACGCGAACTGGCTTTTTTATTACAAGACTATGCTTACCTAAAGTCAACACGGTCCGTGCAGTGTGGCCGAACGACGCAGCGCTATACGGCGGTGATACATTATGATCACTTATACAACAAATACTCTAATAAGCACCCGTAGCATGATCTCTTTCTGCGAATGGTTTGCCTCATTCTTTTGTCTGCGCGCTGCCGCGGTCCCAGAACGCACGTTCTGACGATGGGTGTCAATACACCCGAAATGCGTACCTAAACATCATACGCGAATTTCACGACATTATTATTTTTTGTTTTTAAAGACGTTGTTTTCCTGTTATAATTATAGGATTACGCTTACCTAAGTATTGTAGCACGCTGATTTCATCATCAGTGAGCCACTCAGTGGCGTCAACACGGTCCGTGCAGTGTGGCGGCACGACGCAGCGCAGCACGGCCGTGTTACCAGCTATCACGTACTCATCTGGCACGTGGACGTCCCACGGGGTGCTGAGAGCTGCAAATAATGCGATAAGTTGAGTGGCCCGTGGGGCTAGATGGCGATGTGTGCAGTGTCCCGGAATATTTATTTATTTAAGTACAGACATTTTAACATAAGTACGGAGCTAGATGGCGCAGTTGAAAATGACTCGAAATATATATTTACACATGTATTTTTGAAAGCTGCATCGCATCAGCTGTTCGTTTATAGTGTGAAATGAGATAGAACGGCACGAGAAACCAACTGACATTATTTTATTACACTATTCTCACCGGTGGCACACATCATGCATACATACTACACTGGTGTTTGGAACAATTTACAAGAAAAGAAAACCAGCAAGATGTACGTTAATATGAAACTGCAAAACAAATAATATTTTTAGCAAGGAAAACGAATTAATTTCAATGAAATTAGAGTATCATGATGAGTTGAAAATAAAATGGGTTCTGTAAGTAATAATACCTCTATACATACCTACCTATAGATAGGCAAGTAAAAATAGCCGTTGTAAAATAGCGAAAAACCCTTCTAAAACCATTGTTATCCCTTCTAATTATTTTGGGTCAGCACTTCAGAGGGAAGCAATTAAAAGACTGCCAACTGTGCGATATCCTAATAATCCCTTTGCTTACGCAGAATTTCTTCAAACTCAAACTCGTGAACGTTTTTATGCTATTTAAATTTCTCATCTGGGGTTCATCATCATCATCAGCCTAATGGGACCCACTGCAGGGTATAGGCCTCCGCCCTCTTACGCCAATACTCCCTGTCTTGCATTGTTCTTGCCCAGATGTTTCCTTCTAACTTTCTAATATCATCCAGCCACCGTTGCACAGGTCTTCCTACACTTCGCTTATCTAGCCGTGGGTACCATTCAGTAATTGCTTTGCTCCATCTGCCGTCAGTATGTCTCGCCAAGTGTCCAGCCCATCGCCACTTGAGTTTCGTAATACGAGACCCGACGTCTGAGGTTATAACTAAGTTTTTATCGCTTGCTAATAAAGCAAAGACTATTTTGTTAGTTTCCTTTTCTTGGAACCATATTCCTTATTTCTAAGGGTCGTGATTTTTAAGCAGAATTAATTCACCGGGAAGTTGAATTGTAAGTTTACCAAACATAATACTCAAATAATTGATAGCAAATAATACTCGTAGCTTATTAGTGTCGATTTTCGGTAAAAATATACTTTTTTGTTGCTATTTTCATCAAGTACTTGTTTATGCTTTTTTATTTGAAACGAAAATACTAAAATTCCTTTCTGATCTCCGATTTTAATGTAATGCTTGATAAATAGAGTTTGCAATCTCTCAAACGATGGCAATTAAGAGTATCAACACAAGTCCTTGGGTTTTTGTTGAGACAATTTTACGGTGTAATAAAACGTATATCTTCCTTTTCGAAGAAATTAGTCGGACCGGCTTAGGGCGGTGTTTTAAATAAGCCTGCGTAATCTTAATCTTGTACAATTTATCAATGCATTATTTTTTTTTTTTTAGTACAATTGTCTGTTTCCCTCCGCGTGGCGGAGGCCTTTGTTTAGGTTTTTGGTTATATTTGCAAAGTATTTATATATACATATTATATATGTGACCTTAAGGGTCTTAATGAATTTTTATATTTATATAGTGTACATGTTGATTAAATATAAAATATTATGGTATAAGTTTATATTACGAACTTGATTGTTAATTTATAACTAAAGGTATCTATCTGATACTGTTGCCGAAGTTTAATTCATTGCAACGTTTTAAGTAGCATGTATACATACCCGTAATGCTTAAACTACGGAGTGTACACATTTTTTACAGGTTGTAAGTGTATTTGAAATAAAATGTTGTGACTCTCAGAGTCACCGCGTTTTATTTCTGTTCAAAGCTTCACCTGTGACTTTGATGCAGAAGGCGATGAGATGCGGTCTGGAATCCTTCCTAGCCATCAATTCACAGATTGATTCAGCCGTCAACTGGGATTGCGTTGCGATTTCCAGATCGCATCTATCCGCTTCGTATTTTGGGCACCTTAACAACAGGTGGAGTATCGTTTCTACTGTACCTTCTTCACAGATGCATCGAGGGCTCTCTTTAAGCTTAAAACGATGTAGGTATTCCGAGAACCCCCCGTGTCCTGTGAGCGCCGCAGTCAGAAGTGGCTTAGTCTTTATTTTTTTGATTACGGAGTAAGCTTTTGCGGCATCTGGGAAAAAATGTTTTGTGGTTCCCGCTGTTGTACCACTCGTGTATCTCTGGTTCCAGGTGTCGATGGTGTTTCTCCTTATTTCGGTCTTGGCGTGTGATACGGGGCATTTATCGTATTCGGCCGACCGTTCTGTGTCAAGTGCCGCTTCTTTAGCCAGTATATCCGCGCGCTCGTTTCCGGGTATGCCCACGTGAGCCTTCACCCAGTATAGTTGCAAGTTGCATCCCCTCGACTTAATGGTGTCTATGTTCCTTCTTATTTCGAAGCCCAGGGGATGAAGTATGTCTGGGTTTTGGACCATTTCAAGAGACGATCTCGAGTCACTCAGCACAGCCGCATCTTCCCACTGTTCTTCGAGCAGTAGCTCAGTAGCTTGATATAACGCGTACAGCTCAGCTTGGAAGACTGTGCAAAACGACTCGAGGCGTATCTTTTTTGTTTTGATTTCGCGGCCGTTCTTCCAGCAGGTGTATGCCGCTCCAACGTTCCCCTCCAGCTTGCTCCCGTCTGTGTATATTTGTACTTCAGGGAGCTGCTGTTGTTCCGAAGAGTCAGTTTGAGCTTCGGATAGTCTAGCAAACTCGATTTCGTCGACTTGAGCAGGGTGTGGTGCTTCTGTGTGACAAATCCTCTTTTCTATCTGTTTGCCATCTGCTAGTATCGACGGTATGCCTCTTTTAGCTTCGTACAACTTAGCTGCTTCTCTAACCCTGAGGTCTAAAGGGAGTAGCCCAGTTAGTAAGAGTGTTGCATTTAAGGACACCGTCCGATACGCTTTACAGATTTTCAGAGCAAAGTGTCGTTGGATAGTGTTATATCAATGCATTATTGAGATTTAAATGCTTATCCCTCAATAAGGCCCGCTTCCAACTTCTCTTAAACTCATTTACCAACATATTTATGAAGTGAATTTGTCACTAATTGCATTTAACGGTTGTGCAAGTGAGTACAAGGATCTATTTGTTAAAAATCACAATTGAACTTTAATAAAAATCTTATATGTTACTTTTCTGTTATTTAATTGATAAAATTAATCTAAATAAATAAAACTCAAAGGTGACTTACTGACTAATTGACTGACTGACTGATATAGTGATCTATCAACGCACAGCCCAAACCACTGGACAGATCGGGCTGAAATTTGGCATGCATAGAGATGATTTTTGGAAAAACCACTTTAAAAGGGGTGAAATAGGGGATGCAAGTTTTACTTCTAAATTCGAGCGAAGACGCGACCATCCACTAGTTATCTATATGAGAGTGGGTGGGGTCAAAACTACACAATCATATAATGGCGGTGGCTTACGAGTACACCCAGCAGTATTTTGTACATGAGGATAAAAATAATGTGAATAAATGCTGGTATTTTTATATGACTGAATAAAGAATATAATAATATTGGCATCAGTGACGCGTAAAATGTCTCTTCATTTTCTTTATATTTTTCTTTACGCACCAAGCTTAGAACAAAGGTCATTCAGCCGAAGCTTTTTAATTTAATAAAAAGTCTTGAAATGTTTTTCACAATGGAGTGTGCCCACCTTTAGAGGCTCGCTTCAGTAATAAAAGGAAAACCCTCAGTTATTGCTTGGAGTACATTAAAGGTGAATAGCTGTCTGGGGTTCTACTTCCTGGTTAGGAAGAAATCTAAACAAAAATAGGTATTAAAAAGAGAGATGCCTCCTTGCGCCTTGTGTTGCTACTTGCAGTAGTACGGAGTAAATGCAATATGTTACCACCATCTATCTGTCATAATTATGCATAGTATTATTGACACAAATATTTGTAAATGCGAGTCGGTGGATGTATGTATTTTTTTATTGGAGATCAACGTAATACCGTAGGCTGATGTGACCAATAAGTACCTATTGGAGCTATATTAATAGGAATAATATTTTATTTGATATTGTCGGTAACTAGCCATAAGTTTAAGCAGCCGTAATAGTCAAATTTACAATAATTAAGATTCGCGTTCTATGGATCGTATTACAAGTACGTTAATTATTGGTCTGTTGGTTTTTCTATCATGCCACAACATAATGACGGACGATAGCGATAGGTTATTACTACGCTGGTAGTACAGGATCCTATCACGATGTTATCAACCCAAGGCGGGTGAAACCATACACTATATAGTACAAATATAAATAAAAAATACACATACCCGCATGCACGTGAACATTCTTCGACAGCACTGCGAAACCCGTACTGAGTCTCAGTCGGCATCTGTACGTCGTGGCGTGCACATCTCTCCTAAACCGGTCTGCGCTGAACGGCGCCAGCTCTAAGGAGCCGTTGGCCAGCACGCGGCGGAGACCAGCGATGGACGTGGTGGCTGTGCTGTCTGCCATTAGCCAGTCCAACTGGAAAGAAAGAAAGTACAGGAAAATTAACCATTTGGAAAGCAATTTTATATTAATTTTTTGATTTTTTTTTTTTTGTTATGGCTTTTGCGTATATATGAGTTCGCAATTCTGCCAAAATTTTTTGATTGTGTGTATTCAAAATTTAAACAAGTTTCTGTCAAATTTGAAGTTTGGTTTTTTTTTGTTTGGGTACATAGTTTTGCATTTTTGTCAACGACAAATGAAAAAATAATAATTATCTTACCAAATCAGCAACACATTTTATAACATAAAAATAGACACAATGCTACAATGGATCCAATATATTATACTCATATACTTTCATGTTATCAGACAAGCAACAAAGTTTAATTAAGGTTCGAGTAAAAAGTTTTCATTGAAATAAATTGGGTTTAAAATTTAAAGGAGGTTCGTAAAAAGTAAGCCTAAATCAACGCTATGCCCACGTTTAAAAGAAAAGTTACGATTATGCCTCCCTTTAGTTTCCCGCAGAAAATATTGATGCTCGTAAAAGACCCCTCACTGAGATTGACCCAAGAATTTAGGAGTGCGTAGTTAAAAATATCTATGGATCAGTAAAATTAACTTTACTTCAATTAAAAAATACCAAATGTCAGATTTAGTCTACTATTGACTTTAAAGTAGGTGTCCCTACAAACTTGTGTACCTACGGTTGTTTAATTTTAGTTTTTTGGATGTCTTAATATTTACTATAGTTCAAAAATGTAGTAGCAAGATATATTTACTTTGCAAATGATCAAAGTCATGTTCTAACAATATTTAAAATCAGGTAGAAGAAAATTATTTCAATCAGGTTATGTCTAGAATCATGAAATTGTACGAAAATCTTAATAACATAGCTTTATTTCGCAGCCCTTATAATTCATATATACTCTCATCTAAAAAGGTTGCATGCGATTGCGAAATTTCGTCATCTGACCTCCACTTCTAAATGAAAAAGGCACCTGATGATGATGATGATGACCTACGTAAACATAAGACGTACCCATCACCGCTAAAATTCGCGGCGCGTTCAACTTTTTGCAACAAAAAGCGAAGTTTGCGTCGAGGCTCTTTTTGCGACAGTTAATACGCTACAACGCGCTATTTATAATACTAGCGGGAATCGTCGGAACGCCATCAACTCGGAATTTGTCTCCCTTGTGTGTCTTTTCGTGGCTTTCTGTTGCGTTCGCGTTTTTGAATAGTTGCCTAATTTTTCTGGTTTGAAAGTCGTTGTGTGTAGGAGAAAACATTGAATATTAAAAACTGTAGTAAATAAACATCAAATTTTGTTACGATATCATTATTCTGGCTAGGGCGAGAGTATATTTTATGGGTCGATAAATAATTAATGCATCTTAATATAATTAATGTAGGTACTCAATTTACTTAGATTTGCAAATTTATCATTCAAATGCAACTTATAGTCCTGTATAAACTTTTCCATGTTTATTTCAACAGTGTACGAAAATCTGGTAAATTTCCCAGCGATATGACCCTTATATCATTCAAATACAGTCTATTGTCCTGTAACAATTTTCGTTTGGCACCATATTGCTGTGTGAACTCTGTCACTGGTCCCAGAAAATTGTACTTTATGCCATTCTCATAACGCTGACCGACTATTTTCTAATAGTATCGAATAGTGTACAAATTTTCTTAGACACGAGATTACGACTCTAACTGATATATTATGTACATTCTACAAATTTGTACCCTTTGCCCTTCACATAAAGCTGAATAGAACTTTACGAACTGAATTCTAAGAGGTAAATGGTTCCAGAAATTTGTACCCTATGCCCTTGACATAAAGCTCATTATCATCTTATAGTTCTTCTCGACAAGCTCCACGGTTGAACTGTGTTTGATCACGCGATGGCCTGTGCAGTGCGATGCGCAAATTTGCATTTTTCTACACCATTTACTCGCGTGCCACCGCGAAACTAAACTGTTTGTAGTTAACAATGCTTACCTATTTAATTTGCTGAGATTTATATCGCTGTGTACTTTAATTCACTTTGCAATTTGCTGGGCTTATTTTTAATCTATTGCCTAAAATAAAAGGCTTTCATTTGGATATTTTGTATTAAAAAGCTAAATAATGATGATGATTCATTACGCGTGTTGAGGTTAAATGAAATAAAAAAATTATTTAATTCATATTACACAGGAATTTTCAAATGAAACATACAGAAATAAAATGTTACAACTATTCACCTTTGGCCCTCACTTGCCTCCTAAACTACAAAGGAAGCCAAACCGTTAAGACGAAAATACTCAAACTGGGGCAGGTAAGTGCTCAAACAAAAAGAAAGAAAAAAAAACGTTCCATTTAATTAAAAACAAAGCGTTTAGTCAAAGCACGTTTCATTTAGTAAAGGACAAATTCTTCTTACTTTAATTAATTAAATAATTTCTTTAGCCACGGCCTCGCGTCTCTGATCTTGTGTCGTCTCTGATCACGTCGGGGTCACCAATGTCGGTGCCCATGCGCACCGAATAAAATAACTTCTAATAAGTCGTGAGCCTACCTAAGGTGTGAGGGTTCTATACTGGGGTTACCGGCACTGATGGTCAATAAAAACTCGCGTGTGAGATTAATGAATTATGGAATTTAATTCCCCAACAACTAACGCGTCCACTCAGACCACCAGTGCGCAGCAACTGGGGTGTCGCGTCATACATCACGCACACATACACAAAATGCATTCGTCATCATTCACACTTACAATTGTGTCCCTACATGTTTATCCACCTCAACAGTTTGTTTTATGACTTCGAAGATAAAATGAAATGATTCTTGGATTTTAACGACGGTCCAGTGAAGTTTTGGATTTAAGGTTCCAGTATTTGGTAGGGTTATACCGAGTGGCTTAGCGGTTCCAGTGTCTGTTTTTCATCCAAACCTGGTTCAAATCCGGCCCTACAATTTATATTTTCAAGTTATGTGTGAAAATGCACTCGCTTAGCGGTGAAGAAAACATCGTGAGGAAACCGATATGTTTGAGGACCATAATATCCGAGGATAAGTGTCTTCCGTGATAAGACCTGGGCGCCCACCACGACGTATCTGCCCAAGAGAACTCTCCTAACGAATTAATTCTACGGGGGAGTCACGACCCTCAGTCATGAGGAAATACGACTTAGTGAGATTTGGTAGGAAATTAAAGATTTATACGATTGTAGGTCGGTCTAAAAACAAATTTTACGTTACTAAAATTGTAAATCACAACTTATCTTAAATTTAGCATTAAATCCAATAAAAATACGCATAATAATATGTCTAACATAAAATTTTAGCTCCAATTTTGTTATATTAAAAATGTCTCGCAAACTTGTAGCACGATCATATTTTGCTAGGTTTTAATAAAAACGTAACAAAACGTACATGCCAGCTTACAACACACAAAGTTTACGATAAAAAAAGTTTTGGTAAATCTTTGACTTTAAAAAATTTATTTGAAAAGAAAAAGTCAGTAGGTTTGTAAAAAATGTTAAATATTCATGTTACTAATCAATTTATTGTTTAATGAGTTGATAGAGAAAGCTTACATGGTATAAATATATATCCAAAATACCATGCGTAATAAATAATTAATATATGATATATTGCTCCAAATACTAATTATATTTCTTGGAGCTTTTCGCATTTTCTACATCAAGTAATTTGTAGGTATTTATTTTGTAATAGAAAACAGTGAGAGCTTATTTCAGATTTGCCTAATTTAGTTCGGCTTAGAGTTAAGCCATTTTAATGATTTTTCCATGTGTGAACCGCGCATATCAGCGATTGCAAATTTTAAATCATATTCGACTCCATTATGTGTCCACGGCAATATACATGTACCCTTCACATGTATAACATCATGGGTGTAAGATTGTAAACGCACCTTTTCATTCATAATTAAATCGTCACCTAATTTTTTAAATCTATGATGAGACATTACATGATGTTCAGCACCGGAATCTAATTTAAATTTCTCACCTCCGTTTTTACTAAATAAAACTTGGTGCCAATTCTCCGAACTATCACTCTTATTATGCTCAACCGTAGATACATAATAATATCCATCCGAGTCCGAATCATCATCATTATTGACATGATACACACGACGCACTTTCTCGCGAGCTCCGTTTTTATAAAATGATTTGAATGACTTACATGCACGGGCAAAATGACCTTTTGACCCACATACGAAACAATCCGCGTGCTGCGCCGGGCAGCGGCCCTCAGCGCTCTCAGCGCAGTGCGTCCCGCGGCGCGCCGGCAGCTCGCGCCGCAGCGCGCCCGCGCCTCCGACGCCTGGCGGGCGGGCCGCGCCGGCATCCCCGCGCCGCGCCGAGCCCGCCACTGTGTCGACATGTACGACCTCCTGGCTCGTACTCACTCCACTGTTTACTATTTGCCGTCCACTTTCCTGAGAAGCTTCCTCCGCTTGACAAATATTTACCGCCTTTTCCAGAGTGAGTTCGTCGCTTCGCAACAGCCGGTCCCGGACCGCGCCTCGGCGAATTCCACAAACTATGCGATCTTTGATAAGATCTTCCTCTAACGAAGCGAACTCTCAATTCTTAGAGAAGGCGCAGAGCCGTCACATACTGTAGGATCGATTCACCTTCTTCCTGATTACGAGAGAAAAATTTGTATCTCGCAAGCGTGACGTTCGATTTAGTTCCAAAGTGACTATCAAACTTTTTCAATAGCACACTGACGTCATCACGTTCGTCCTCCGAGTCGAACTTGAATGTTTGATAGTTATCGAATCCGTCGGATCCTATGAGATTGACGAGCAGGATTTCTCCGAGTGTACCCCTGACGCCTTCACAAACAGCATGAATTGTTGTCTCCACCGCTTCCAAGCCTCAGCTCGGTCCACCGGCCCGCCGGCGGCGTCCATGTTCAGCTCGCCCGGCGGCCGCGCGTGTTCCATTTTTTACGTTTATATTGCACAGTATTTCTCCCAAATCACATCGAAAAACACTTTGTTTATGTACTTTAACACTTTAACCACACACTTATCACTATTTCACGGGTTTATCACGACTAAAACAATTTAATACGCTGTTGTGATGTAAGTGAAACACGTAAGTGCAGACAACAACTGATTTATTGAAGTACCTTCAATACATAAATACTATATTATTGAAGTACCTATTAAACAAAAGTAAAAAGTACCTACCAACATTAAATATGTAAAATTTAAAGTCAAAACAGTATCCTGAATGTATTCTGTGTTTGTTTTTGACCGTAGTTTTTGAAAGATGATTTTAGAAAAAATGTTTTTAAAAAGTTTTTTAAATCGGTTCATAAGTGACGGAGAAATCGCATAAAATACCCACAAAACATTTTTCAGAAGACTTGACGACCTCCTTTATTTGGAAGTAGGTTTAAATCTCATGTTGGTTAAGATAATATTACATATGTGGTTTTATCATTATTTGCTTCAATAAATTGTTGAGCTCTGTTTTTTCTTTATCACTCACCAATAAAAAACAAAGGCACACATCTTGTGATCCCCAGAGCCATTGTTTTAACTCTTCCACCCTTTTCACGAAGTTTTCTTTCTTTTCTTTTTCCTTTGACAAGCAACACATCGATATGTGACATATCCGTTTCAATTCTTCCGACGAGGAAATGTATTTCCTTCACTATACTTGAAACATTGATGTAGTAACTTATAGAGGAAATAGTTGGTAGGATTTAAAAAAAATATTTAATCAATAATATAAAATCATTACTAAAATAATATTAAACCACGGCAGGTAGGCTTTGTGCCAAGCGGCTGAAAAAAATAAATTGTAGTTTGTTTGTAAAAAATATATGTTTCATTGGATATATTTATATGAATAGGCACTTAATAGGGCAGTTAAGCTTATCTACAACAAAATTTTGAAACTCAAGAAAAAAGTGTGTTTTTTATCTATTTGGCTCGCCTCCACAACACAACGGAGTAACAGATCGTCATGATTTTTGATAAAATGATAGTATAAGGTCCCACAAGTGAAATAGGCTAGTTTTAATCACGACATACGATCACGACTAGTATATTAAAAACGTAAGTATAATTTCTCCATACACTATCAATTCTATGATTGAGATAAACGTATTGCCTTTCGCATGAGTTCCCAGCGTAGTGACTTCCTGCCGTTTTTGGTTAACAATGTATGATTGTTGGAAGCCATCTGATTGGAAGGTCTATTGAGGCGTGGATAATTATGTATACGTTTATTTTTGTAAAATATTCAGAAATAGTAAATAATTGGTGGGTGATACTAAGTCATGTGATTCTTAAACGATATTAGCACAAAGACTATTAAATCTAATGAACACAAGTGTTGATAGATCCTGACAAGAAAGAAAAACTTGAGCATTTATTGAGAGAAACATATAAAGCTTTTCATTTATTTTTCTAGTACCCGCTCCACGGGCATTTGCATAGTATCTGGCTAGGTGGCGCTGTATAAAATGTACTGTTAAAAACCCGTAGCAATATTCAATCATTTTATAAGAGACACTAAATTATAGGTTAAAAACGCACATATTATAAAGGGACTAAGCGTTTTGCTTCCACTTTTATAGTGCGTACTGCTAAATTGTGGAACTCCCTGCCTGACTCCCTATTCCCCGCGGAATATAACCTTGCGATCTTCAAAACGAGAGTGAATCGGTTCTTACTGGGTAAGCACGTTCCATCCTAGACCGTAATGATTGCTTACCATCAGGCAAATTACGGTCAAGTGCAAACTCATTCCTTGTAAAAACACGGACAATCCAATTAATAAAAATCCATCAGATCCACAGCTTACTATGGCACTTTTCTCTATAAGTATTCACTATGATTTAAATATCAAACACAAATGGTAAACCATCGGTATAGTGGTATCTTTGTTTTTACATTCCTGTATTTCTTTAGACAGTGATTCATTTATCAGTCAGTTGAATCATCAATCTTCTCAAAAACGTAGGAGTAGTTTTGTATATGTACTCAGTGGCGCACAAAAGGCTGCACTTAGTGCTATAACGGTTGAATAGTGGGTATTTATTACTGTTTGAAATTTATTTAAGAGATAATTTAAGCACATTTTAATCTTAAGATAAAAAAAACAAACGAGAAATATATATCAGCTTTGAGAAACATCAGAGAATGATGAGTTTTGTACGAAGAATTTTAAGCCTTTGTTGCTCCTTTTTACATTCAATAAGCTTACGCTTGATAGTAAATAATATACCAACGTTTGCATAATTTAATTAGCAAAACCATATCGTTATGCCAAAATTCTTCATTCCCTGCAGCCGCATTTTTAGAGCTATTTAAACCATATCGTTATGCCAAAATTCTTCATTCCCTGCAGCCGTATTTTTAGAGCTATTTAAACCATATCGTTATGCCAAAATTCTTCATTCCCTGCAGCCGCATTTTTAGAGCTATTTAAACCATATCGTTATGCCAAAATTCTTCATTCCCTGCAGCCGCATTTTTAGAGCTATTTAAACCATATCGTTATGCCAAAATTGTTCATTCCCTGCAGCCGCATTTTTAGAGCTATTTAAACCATATCGTTATGCCAAAATTGTTCATTCCCTGCAGCCGCATTTTTAGAGCTATTTCTCGCCTAGACCACAACATTTATGAAACTTACGAATGTGAACCAATCAATGATGATCTTAACTGACGTACCTATATTAATCAAAAATGGTGTCAAAGTGTTTATTTACATTATTTTGTTTAGAGTGTTAATTCTCCGAATTTATGACACACTTTATTTTCATTATATTTTATAACTATTTACTTATATCAGTTTCTTTCGTCAACACATAACAGCCGAACATTCCCGACTCCTCCCGACTTCCAAATCAATTCCTCCAGTACAGCATGAATACAGGTGATAAATCTAATCCCTCGTATTTGCAAAAGGGCACAGACACAATTGCATTGAGTTCGGAGCGAACGACTGCGAATAATTGGCTGGATGAGGTGGGGTCGTGTCGAAATAACTTGATACTTATACTTGGCTGTATAGGAGATGGGTGAAATTTGTTTTAGAAATTTAGACGTTAACTTGTATCTGTAGCTAACCCCCGGTTCATTAAAGATGGAGGTTTTATAAATGGCTGAAAATGGCTCAAATTAGATACGGTACTGTACATTTTGTAATTGCGAGAAGTGTGTGTGTGTATTCTGTACTAGCTGTGCCTGCGACTTCGTTCGCGTGGAATAGTTATTTTGGGCATTAATTCTTTGAATTTTAAACCGTATTCGCAGCGCTTGCAACGGAAGCCCTCAAAGATGAATAATTTTCCCCATTTTTTCCACATTTTCCATTGTTTCTTCGCTCCTATTAGTTACAGCGTGATGTTATATAGCCTCAAGCCTTCCTCGATAAATGGTCTATTCAACACAAAAAGAATTTTTCAATTCGCACCAGTAGTTCCTGAGATTAGCGCGTTCAAACAAACAAACTCTTCAGCTTTATAATATTAGTATAGATTAGTATAGATTGTTATTTAATTATCAATTATCATATATATTATATTGTATTGTATACATATGTATATGTAAATAATGTTAATACTCCTACAACTGTCCCGGCATATTTATCTCTTTTATCTTTCACGTAGGTATGTATTTCTATCCAACGAAATCAAGTATCTTCACCAATTCACCACATGTATTGGAAACAGATATTTCTAGTATTTACTTTAGTCTTAGTAAGTATATTACAAAATATCTATCTGTAAATACTGATGGACGAGCAAATTTCCCCCGACACAGGGTAGCCTAGTGGGGGAAATATAGTACTTATCATTTGTGAGCTAATGTTTATTCCTAAGTAATATATAAGCAATATAGTTGTAAGCAATAGTGTGCAAATAAACGATTATTATTATTATTATTAATTCCATTAAACATAACTAGCCATTGAAAAGAGTTTTCTTGTTTCTTATCTATTGAACAAACCAATTACTACAGCTTAAACTATTATTTGAAAATGACCGAAAATAATCACGACCGGCAGGATTCTAATTTGCATATTTATGCTACCGTGAGAACACTTCAACCGCTAGGCTACGGTCTAGTAACTGCCAGGCGCGAAAATCTACACTAATTTCCTAACACTTCAGGCTAAGTGGCTGATTGCGCTACTACTTTTTTTACCAGGAATGGGTTTGCACTTGACCGTAATTCCCCTGATGGTAAGCAAGTACAACTTACTTAGAAACCAAGAGAAAATTAATTTAAAAAAAAATATATATAAAGATTTATCTTTCAGCACTATCGTATGACGTCCATTAATGTAACACAATAAAAATTCCACATTTATCCAAAACATAATGTTTAGAAAACAGCTCAACACAATTCACGCCAGGTATTCCGTTTCAATGGAACAAAACAGGATGATCCCTTTGAAACTTACAAGTTTATTTTTTTCTTTTGTACCTGCTTTGATGGAAGTTGGTCTTTGTTTGCCAGAAGGGGATGATGGGCCAGCTTAGGAGGTGGTGTGAGGTGCTTACTGTTATACCCTGTATAGGTACATGTTTGGTAAACAGATATCTACATAATTGACCAGTTTACTAACGGGATAGGAGTGGACGGTGATTTAGCTGTTTTTAATATTACGAGTATGTCGCGTCTAATCTCGTCTTGTTGGTGCAGTTGGCTATTAGATGTCGGTTTTATGGTATAATAAGCAGTGTGTGGTTTACAGAGTGAAGTTTGAGACTCAGTAAAAGATAAATGAGAGGTGCCGTAGAATGAGATTATAGATGGATTATGCTCAACCGAACGACAGAATTATTTTCAAAAAAATCAAAAACCGATTTCATGTGCCACTAAAAAGTTAATAAATAATTTATTTTCGTTTTTGCGACTTCAAATTCAGAATCGGGAGAAAAGAATCTATCAAATTATTGAAACCTAAAATTTTTGAAATTGGTTCATAAATAACAGGGTAATCGCGTAACATACCCACAAAAATCTTTCAGAAGACTTGATAACCTCATATTTTTGAAGTCGGTTAAATATCTGATAATAATATATAATATATTGATTGAATTTTATTGAATCTTTAGTATTTATTGTGCTTTGCGCTACATAAATGCTCTAGCAAAAAAATGTGATTGACTATCTCTTTAGATTTATACACAAGTCACAGTTTTGAATTTATGTAATCAAACCTCTGACCTGTGTATAAAACTAAAGAGATACTCTCAGTTCTTATATAATGCCAGTCATAGACAGAAGTGACATCTTTCTTTGTTTATTCCCTTTACTGTGCCTACCAAAATTCAACTCAAATAATCAAATTATTTTACATCAAAAACATGTTGTCAAACTTCTGTACAACACGAGTAAAGCGCTTTGTGAATATATTCAGTTATCTCAGAAACATGGTTAAAGGGCCGATGTATTCAACAGTATCAACGGATATACGTTGATAATACTAAACAGAGATACTTGAGAAGCTAATGGATGATACAATCAATAATAAAATAATACTGACAAAATAAAGTATGTAGACAAGGATAAAGATTAAGAAAATTTTAGGACAAAACTTTCTTCCCATGGTTGGGGAGATATGAAGAATAAAAATATATAAATAAATATCCTGTAGAGATGAATAATAAAATAATACTGACTTTGGCAAAACAGAAATATTAAAGTTTTGGTCAGAATTACACAATATATTTGAGAAAAAATATTAAATAAATAAATAATCGTTTATTTATTTATTTATTTATAACGGTACACATAACAGAATGAGTTCATATATAAGCCAAATACACATTATTTATTATGCTAAATTTACAATGTATGTACTTACGTAAAAATACAATGAATCTTACATAAACTTACTTTAGGTAGCACATCTTCGGATGACTGCGCAGCACACTAAGTCTGTGGAGACCTGTGTTGTGCGCTATTTAGGCTTCCACGCACGTTTGCCTAACTTCGATTATGTATATGTTTGATTTTTTAAATGTGGTGTTACAATATAACTTAGAGAACAATGCAAGTTAGTTAAAAATCGGCACTGTTGTTTTTTAGACATAATCCGTCTTATTACAAAACGCGGTTTAAATATTAGTCCAGGACTTTGAAAATAAAAAAATGTGTTCTTGTTGTTCAAACTTCACATACAAGCAATCAAAATGTCAACAAAAATTGGAACTTTGATTTAACATTGGTACATTTTGACAGTATCATAATTATGACAGTAGACAGACGATTTTCAAATAATTAAAACGGACTTGATCTAGTCTTATATTTAAACCATGTTTTGTAATAAGGCCCTATAATATTACGTACATATTACAATACATCAAATTACCACTAATCACTTGTTTCTCGTAAGTATTGAAACTAGTTTGCACGTGACAGCAATAAAAACAGTTTAAATTTTATAAGCAAGTTACTTTTATCCTGTAGTAACTTGTTCTTACATAACCGTGTACTATATTGTATCTCCACCACACACATACAAGCCGCAGGAATATCGAAATGAAAGATATATTGAAATAAGTTTTCTATTTGCATGGAACTCTGAATATTCGGCAAATAGTAGGTCCTGAAGGATCTCAAGGGTCCCTCGAACGTTTTAAGACGGATCAAGCGATGAATAGATCCCTTGACCTCTGGATCAAATATCTTCTAATAACTAAGTTGTCGTCAAGTGGTCTCTGGTGTATTTCTATTAAAAGTTAGGTCTAAACTTTAGATATATAGATAGAAAACACTTTATTTTAAACAATAAGACAACACAAAGAAACATACAAACTTAAAATAAGTGTCCTTATTGGCGACCTTATCGCTCAAAGCGATCTCTTCCAGGTCTAACCTGAGAACCTAAACCTAAAGAACCTAAGAACTATCTGTTCTACTGTATAGTCATCTCACTAATATTACAAAGGTGACTGTGTGTGCGCGTGTGTGTGATTGTTACTTCTTCACACTAAAATAAAAAAAAATATACCTATATAGTAAATTTAGAGTTAACAGGTATCTTCTAGGTAAGCGTGTTACTCCCTAGGCTGCAGCAATGCTTAACATCAGGCGGGCTGTAGTCAAACGCAAACCTATAACTATAACATACAAACAAGTTAAAAAAAATAGTTGAACTAATTTGACTGAATTGTGGTATGGAGATAGATTAGACTCGGAATAAACACTGATGTAAATTTTTATTTCGGATTAAGGCGGTATATGCACGGGGCGTTCGTTAGTTACTATTATTCGAAGTAACCATAGCACGTTTGACTGAGGCATTCGTAGTCAGTCAGTCAGTCGTTCCAGTCAGTAAGTCGAATGACACGATGATTTGTCATTATTTAATTATTAGTAAAAAACATTTGAGTTTTAGTCACCCCTGTCAACAGCATTTTAAAATTGTTAAAATGGAGCGTAAGTTAAATAATGTTATACAATACATACTTACTATCATAACATATTTTGACTGCTCTGTTATCTTAGTTGGTAGTGGCTCTGCCTTCTAATCTAGGGGTGCGGGTTCGATTCCCGCATAACACAAGTAATTATGCATATTAAAATTTGTAATTGCTTGTGTTGAAACTGGTCGTTTCTATGAAAAAAAAATTATATATGTATTACTAGAGGGTGCTCGCGGCTTCGCTCGCATTAAGAAGTAAACCTTGCATCCCCTTTTTAACCCCTTTTAAAGTGGCATTTCCAAAAATCTTTTTTTAGCGGATGCCTACGTCATAACATCTTCATTCCAAATTTCAGCCCAATCCGTTCAGTGGTTTGGGCTGTGCGTTGATAGATCACTATATCAGTCAGTCAATCAGTCAGTCACCTTTGAGTTTTATATATAGATATCCGCAATCTAGTACCCATGATACAAGCGTTAGCTTAGTATGGGGCTAGATGGCACTGTGTGATATGTCCTGAAATATTTATTTTATTTACTAATCTCTCATACTACTCATACATACTTATAATTTCTGAACATTTTTAAGCCCTCAATATTGCATAAAAATGCTCAGTCAACTAAAGAGTTCTTGCCATTAAAGACTGGTTTCTATACCTTTAGAGACCTCCTTTGTGCCGTTCGAGATTAAATCCGGTGCGTGAACGAGGTCACAAGGAGCTTCAATAGTTTATTTACCTTGTACGCTACATTATACACTAAATAACATATAGACCCCTAACTACTTAAATATCGCTCCAAAGGATGGAAAATAATGGTCGCTCAAACCGCCCGTAGCTCAGCTAGCGGAGGCAAACGCAAGCGATTACCAATGTTAAACAAATGTCGACGCGGTCAGTCCTTGGATGGGTGACCAAAAAGTGGCATTCCATTTTGGGCACTTCCGTGGGTCGGATGACACGTTAAATTGTAGGTCCCGGCTGCTTGTCTAGTACGGCAGTCCTTAAGCCATGACAGAGGCCTTAGGGCAGCTTAATAAACTCGCGACACCAGAGTTGGCCACTCTCATTCGATAACAAAGAAGAATATGTACGTTCTTTTATAATGGTCGCTTAATATCAGGTTAATTAATGGTCAGGTGCTAACCCATGCCGTTTAATAAAAAAAAATAGACCGTCCATCAGAAATGTTTGTGCCAGAGATCACTAATCCGTAACAAAACAGACCAAACCAAAAGTTGGCAAATGCATCGCGTGATTTGTTCTTAACTAAATCCCCAATCGACCCAATAAATTGGGAACATGGCTTACAGGAACAACAACACACACACAATAGATTTTTTTTACTGATTTTTTTTTTAATTTAATTTTATTTATTAGTGATGTCTCACGGTCTCACCCACCATAAATAGAGATAAAACTAGCCGACGCGTTAATATAAAATTTTATCTCACAAGTTTCACTCTTATAATGGTAGCCCTACTCTATATCACTACTTCCTTACATTCTTTATTCGGGTGATATGTATTTGATTTTTTTCTCGCATAATGATGCGTCTGGAGTTTATTTCGTTTCTGGAGATCTTGTCGAGATTCTCTCAGCGTCGGAATGGGAAGATAACGAGCGATGTATTGGAAACACATCATCATCAGAACTCCTTGGTACTTTATCTGTTAAGTGTGCGGTGGTTTTTTGGAGATACGATTAGTGTGCGTTTAGTGTTTATTTAAGGCAGAAGCGTTGAATTGTTGATTTTAATTTCGGGTGAACTATAAGTTTAAGCCAGAAATGAATGTTTTTTTATACCCTGGGCACACATGTGTGCTTATGCGGATTTCGCTACAGGTGCCCCAAAGGTAAAATGCTTGACTGTGCAGAGAGATTAAAAAAGTAATAAACACATCTAGTTTTTAGAGTTACTAAAATTATTTTGTGTACTTCTTTGAATACTTAAAATTGGAGATTTGATAAATCATCATAATACATCTTGTTTTTAGGGTTCCGTACCTCAAAAGGAAAAAACGGAACCCTTATAGGATCACTTTGTTGTCCGTCTGTCCGTCCGTCCGTCCGTCTGTCAAGACCCTTTTTCTCAGGAACGCGTAGAGGTATGAAGCTGAAATTTATATCAATTACTCAGGTCTACTGTCCCTTGAAGCTGTGAAAAAATCAAACTTCTAAGCCAACGCAATCAAAAGATACAGCCATTTATGCCGCAAATTTTCGACACTTGCAAGGGAATCAAAACCTACAGGGTGCTTCCCGTGAACTCAGAATCTTGAAATTTGGTACGAAGCAACGTCTTATAGCATAGATAAAGGAAAAATTACGAAAACCATAAATTTTTAGTTACATCACAAAATATTTAACCTTGCAGGTTTGTACGGAACCCTCGGTGCGCGAGTCTGACTCGCACTTGGCCGGTTTTTTTTTTATTTTCGCAATATTAAAAGAGTTTGATATTCCCTCGATTTACTGCATTTTAAATAAAATCCATTTTAAAACTAATAGTAGGTACGCAAAAAAAACAGTTTTCAAAACAATTACTGAAACTTCTTTATTAAATTAACAAAACGATCTAGTTTTTTTTTCAAATATCATTTAACAAGCAGTTAGCGAATTCAAGAAACAAAAAGTTTTTCAATTAAGATTGCTTCTATGAGCTTGCAAGTGGAAATAATTGTATTTATTCCCAGCAAATAGCAAGTTGCTGAGCAAGCAAAGTTTGTGATACGACGAAATATACACATACATTATTATATGTATGTATTTCGTATGTACAAAGTTAAAGTTTATTTAGCTAAGTACTGAAGTTACGGTATGAGAGGAAAATTTTAATGAGGTTTTGGTATTCTTTGAGATATTTAGTGAAGTATTTTTTAAATGTTTATTAATTAAAGCTGCTATTTTTAAAATAAAACATCAGGTTTGCAGTTTTGTTTATTGTTTTAAGTAATACAGACCTAGGTAATAATAAACATATTCTATATACATAGAGTAAACGTAGACATAGAAATGGATATGTGGTTATTATCTGACAAAACTTTTCACAGGAAATATCCGAACTCAAGAAGTTAATTTACACTAGCAACCCACCGCAGTCCTTGAATGGGTCACCGTAAAGTGTTATTCCATTTTGAGGAGTTCCGTGGGTTGGATGACACATTAAATTGTAGGTCCCGGCTGTTTGTCTAGTAAGGCAGTCTTTTAGCAATGTCAGAGGCCCTTGGGGCGGCTTGATTAACTCTCGACGCCAGAGTTGGTCACTCTCATTCGATAAGAAGTAGAAGAAGAAGCAACTACTTTGCTGAACGATATAAGGTATATATATCAACAAAATAGTGGTAAATGGCAAAGCAAAGATAATAAAAAAAACTAAACTTTTAACATAATAAACCGCGTAACACACGCTGCCAAAAACAAAATAAATAAGATCAACCGAACCCCTTTTCTCCCTAAAAACGGGTAACTAATCCACAACCACGCATATTTCCATGTCACCATATCTGCGAGTACTCCAAAGTGAGAATTCCGGTAGTAATATCCAATTTCTTAAAAGCCCCCGCGCGGCACTTCATTAGTTTTACCCCGAGTCTGAGACTCGGTGTTGCCAGGACGAGGGGTAACAATTAACAATAACTGTAATAAAAATATGTATTTTTTTAGTGGCGAGATAGATAAGTGTTATCTTTATTAAACGCATATATACGAATATTTGAAACATATGTAAGTATAATATCTTATAAACTTGTGTTTTTTTTGTGTTCTATTGAATTATGCGAATGATAACTGTTTTTTTTCTTTTTATTATGTTTACCTACTATTGTAAACAACAATTTTACATCAAAGTGACTCGTAACTATTAAGTTATTAATAAATGATTTGCATTTGTATTGCTATGGTAGTTATTAGATTAGTTAAATGAAAAAGCTTTGAAACGATTTCCTTTTTAGACAGAACAATATTCATTCTCAAATTATTATATTAAAATTTTATCATCGTCCAGCCAAAAAATCACTATTTTTGATCTGTTCTCACGCATATCGAATTGCAAAATTTTACAGGTAATAAAAAATATATATTTTTAGTAATTTCATACAATAAAAATGGTGTAAAATAATCCCAGTATTTTTCGCTTTTTTAAACCCAGCTAGGCAACACCAGCGACCCGCATTCTACGATTGTTTGCGCCACGACTTTTGCCCTGCATACCATGCCTTCACAACCAACAACCCGCGCCATTCTCACCTCTAACACCTAATATTAAAGACCAAAATCGTGTACAAAACCCCTCTCGCAACATTCACTTCATTAATAAAGTGGAATATACATACAGATTTTACGTATAAGCTTTTGTTTTAGAGATTTTTCGGTAAAACCTTGTCGTCAGGCTTAAGCTCGGGTAGGATGAAACCGTTTTCTTTGCAAAATACGTTTTGTTATGGTTTTTTGTATCCCTCGCGGAATATTTTACAGTTTGTTATGAGTAATACAGGGTAAAAAGTGTATTTAATATAGCGACTTAACTTTTAATCCAAATATGTGTTGGAAAATCACATATTTAACATAGCAAAGCAAGTGAGGTTCAGCGGTTCCAGTGTCTGCTTTTCATCCAGACGCACCCTGGTTCGAATCCGGCCGTACACCAATGAATTGTATTTTATAGTTATGTGTGGATTTGCACTCACTTAACGGTGAAGGAAAACATCGTGAGGAAACCAACATGTTTGCGGACCACAATATCCGAGGACCGTGATGTATCTGCCCAAGAAAACTCCCCTAACGAATTAATTTTGCGGGGAGTTACGACCCTCAGTCATGAGAAAATACGACTCAAAGAGAGAACATAGCAATGTGTCAATAGAAAGTATGCCGTTATATACACGGTGTTATTATGTATGTCCCTTAATACCGGACCAAATAAATTATCATTAACGCAATTTGACAGAAAAGAAGAAGAAAGGGCGCCCAAATTAAATTGCAAAACCCCTTTACAAAGTAAAGTTATGAAATTAATCATGAAAATTCTGATCTGCGCCAGGTAACAGAGATCCCGCGGGAATCCTCGTCGAATGCCGACTAACTCTCCGGAATACGAAAACTTTCCCAAAATATTCCCATTTTACCGAAATATCTTGACTTTCGCGAAATGCCGCGATTTTCGACTTGTTACTATATACAAGATGCTTTTTTTGTTACCAAAACAGCATACTATGATGAAACTTTTAGGAAGTAAATTTCATTAATTTCATCTTAAGTATCTAAATATACTATTATGATACGTGATAACAAACTTTTGAACAATAACTAAGCTAATTTGATAATCTAAATGTACATATATCCTACCACAATGTAAATAGGGCCTCAACAATTTGTTTCATTTACACTGAAATTTTGTTAATATACACTGATTGCAAAAATAATATTCAAAATGAGCATGTTCTAAAAAGGGCCAGTATTCAAAAAGTCACGCTGTATCCACTTTTTACTCTAATCCCCATTATTATAGTCCTACGAAGACTTTCTTTGAAACAGAGATTTTATTAAGGCGCATCGAAAGCGTATTTCGGCACAGGATTAAATAAATTGTCGTACATTTTCTGGATGATGTCATTGCTATCATCTTATATCAGTTTTGGAGGAAAAAAGCGAAATAGAAAATGTTTCTTTTACGATGTGGCTTGATTTTCAGATGTATTTTTTGGGGCCGTTGATATTGGAAGCGTTGACGTCGTTTACAATCATTTCCTTATTTCCTTTTCTTTTTGTGTCAGTTGAGGTTTAATGAAAATAATACGACCTAAATAATCATTAAAATAAAATAAATAAATATTTCAGGATAAATAACACAGCGCCATCTAGCCCCATACTAAGCTTACGCTTGTATCATGGGTACTAGATAACGGATATAATACTTATATACTTTTCTTTTGTAAATACATACTTATTATACATAGAAACGACCAGACTCAACACAAGTAATTACAAATTTTAATATGCATAATTACTTGTGTCATGCGGGAATCGAACCCGCACCCCTAGATTAGAAGGCAGAGCCACTACCAACTAAGCTAACAGGGCAGTCATTAAAACACCATGTAAAAAAAATACCTGTAAATTCTATAATACTTCAAATAAGTGAACACCCGCGGCTACGCTCTCATTATTTCAGGATAAAAAGTAGCCTATGCCATTCCAAAGACCTCATACTACCTACATAGTAAACATCACGATGATCCGTTCAGCCGTTTGTGCGTGATCCGCGTATAAATGTACAAAAACACAGATAAACAGACAAAAAATATAGAAATTGCTGGAACGTATTCTGCTATTAATTGGATATATTTCCAAAAAAAAAATTCAGACTTTCTACCCTCTTCAGCTTTATTATATGTATATCTAGATGTGGTTTGCCTTTCTAATAATTTGTTCTCAGTTAATTTTCCTGTTCTGGTGCAAAATATACTGAGACATACATGTATAGACTACTAGTCAGACAATAAAAATGAATCACTCAAAACGGTGGTAAATCTCCAGCATTAAGATAATGAGTATTGCTAAGCCACAGTACTCATATCTCTATTTCTTTAGTTATATATCTATTTGACTTACATTTATGTACAGAGTCAGTTGACAAAATACACATTCTCTTAGGGTGGCTTTTTAAAAAAAGCATCAAGTAGCGGCCTTACCGGGGTCAGGTTATGTGATGGGTGACCAAATGCTAGATATCCAAATTTATAATTAGCAGCAGATAATATGATTAATGATTTCAGCCAAAGAACTTCATGAGGTGTTTCCAGATCGTGAATTTGGATCGACATAAGTTTGTTAGTGTCTTTTGTAACTCCAATACTTTTTTGTCAATATACGTTACTAAATGAGTAATAATAGTTTTTTAGTTCTCTTTTAACCATGAATAAATTCGTGTGTTTATCTCTATGTTTGTAAATAGGTGTTTGGGGTACGGTTAAGCACTAACTGCATGATTTCTGACTGGTTATGAGCCTCTAAACAAAACTAATGTGCATAATTATTGTAGTTAAGTAACGTGATATGGGAATAAGTGGAAAGTTATATAAGAATAAGTAGAATGACATTATTTTATTTTTTCTATGTATTGTGGTTAACCTTTAAGAAATATTATTTGAATAGTTTACACTAGTAATTTAATCAATCAAAATGACCCGGGGAGTTTCTCAAATTAAGAGAGTATTGAAAAAGAAAGTTAGTGATACATCTATTTGTATACGCATGCTCAACCAACAATCACAGTGTACATTGTCGTTTATAAGAATAGCATTGTAAGCAACCGCTTTTAGCGATAAGGCCGCCATTTGTGGCATTAGTTTTAATTAATTTTCTTTTCTGTTTGTGTATTATGTTTTTTTGTGTCCAATAAAGTATCAATCAATCAATCAATCAATCAATCAACCGTGGTCGATTAATGTCTAATTTTCATATATCTTCTTCTTATCGAATGAGAGTGGCCAACTCTGGTGTTTAGAGTTTATAAAGCCGCCTTTAGGGCCTCTGTCATGACTTAACGACTGCCGTACTAGACAAACAGCCGGGATCTACAATTTATAGTTTCATTCGACCCACAGAAGCGCCCAAAATGGAATGCCGCTTTTCGGTCACCCATTCAAAGACTGACCACGTCGATCTTTGCTTAACTTTGGTAATCGCATGCGATTGCCTCCGCTAGCTGAACTATGGGCGCTACATTATTTTCATATATAAAGAAATAGTATTGAGACAACTAAAATAAACAAACACCAAGAATATTTCATAACCCCGAGTGCAAGATCCAATCGACCGGCATATTACCATACCAGCCAGTGTTGCCCGCCGCATATCTTTATTTCCCTGAAGGGTCCGGGACGTAAACTTTGGACCAAACTCTGCCGAATGGAAAAACTTTATTTATATTTGAGTCAAGGAAGCTGGTTTGTGAATACTAAATCAGATTGAGAGCTTCTGAACAACAATATTTTATGTCTGTTCTTTAGTTATACAGGTGCTGAAATATGATGCAAGTTTCGTGTGAAACTTTTTGTCCTGAGAGACGGAAATTTAATCCTTGTTTTTCTATTTCCCGCGGTAATGTCTGTTTCATATAATTATTATCTTTACATATTTTTAACTTGAATCAAACCAAAAAAATAATGTGTGGTTTTATTTATCTCGGAAAATATGCAGGGAAAACAAATATTACTAGGTGGTATTTACGGTGATCTTCTTAACTGATTACTATATATTTCATTCTGAAAATCTACAGATGATCATGTATGTATAAACATAGAGATAAAATCATTTAATATTGAGTTAGGTAACTGTCTAGAACATACAATTTGATTTGAACAGACCCTAAACTTTTCTACGGCAAAAACTTTTTATCAAATCATCAAACCCTTTTGATGTTTGTTACACAAAATGGAGACGAAAACGTAACAAAATCAAGAATTAAATTGTCTGAAATTCGAAACAAAAGTTTAATCGATTTAATTGGTACCAAAATCGATGTTTACATAACAGATAGAACAAGATAAAACAATAGCTCAAGCATCGAAATAAGAAATAATTAATCCGAAATCAGATTTCATCTCGACGATAATGCCTACGTTAAAAACGTTTGTTAAATTCGGCGAATAAAAGAGGTTTCCGAGTTAATAAATTCCGAATCCTTCCAAAAATAGAAGCAGCAAAGTAGGTCAACATCAAATAATATGAAGACGTCGACGCGCCTGACTCGACGATAGAATATCTCGACGCGAGGATTTGTTTATTTCCGAATAAGGGCTTTTGTACCTTACGACATTTTGGAATGTGGTTAGTATACGTCGTGGTTTAAGATACAATTCAATATAATAGCGAAAGTTTGTGTGTGTGTATTTGTAGGTATTGGGTTTGTTGTTTTATAATACTGAAACGGTTAAACTGATTTGGTGTGGAGTAATGTGGACGTTAACGTAGGGGCGCTGCTGTGACTGCCTACATTGCTTGCCTTCACTGTTTGTTGTCATACCACTTGAATTTGTACACAAATTGAGGGTAGTTAGATATTAAAATAAAATAAAACAGTGTTTGTGTAACCTAGCTCATAGGACGTAATTATAATTAAATTAGAAACATACAGGGAGATGACTCTGGCCTCGTAACACAGCCTAACGGCTACCACGAGGTCAGAGGATTCAAAACATTATGTGTCAAAATTTCTTTGGCAAATAAATGATTTTGTATTTGTATTTACAATTATGCGTAATAACTTGCAAAATGTATGTGCAAGATTACTAAAATCCAATCCAGAAAATGCGTTGATAACACAAGATAGTCATGGCTAAGAAAAATATAGCCAATAAAAGCATAGAATAACGTTTAACTCGGCTCAAGATAGGGACAAGTGCACTGAACTGGCGACAAACCAACTTTAATATATACATAAAAAGAAGTAAAAGAAGGGCCCTCTTACATTCCAAGGACAAAAATGAGCTAATGAAAACGACAAACATAAATATACAATACAATACAATACAATATTACTTTATTATGCACACCAAAAATAAATTACAATATGAGATGCTTAAACTATAAAAGAATGCACAAGTGGGCGGCCTTATCACCTTGAGTGATCTCTTCCAGGCAATAATTCAATAATATCCATATATATATATTAATAATAATAATAATATTCCAGTAATATCGTGTCGTACAATCTTATGTTTCCCAACTAAGAATTACCGAGGAGGAAAAGAATTGCAAAACACACCGTTTAGCCTCACAGCGTCTTCAATTAGTTACCGTGTGTCCATTAGTTTCACTTGGTGTTGCCAAGTTTACTTCCCCGCAAATATAGGGAGTTTCGATAAGCTATCTAGACTCTTTAGGGGATAAATTTATTGAGCGGAACTGTGGTTTTGCGGCGAAGCTTTAATTAATTTTAAGCTATGGGTTTGCTTGTGCTATTTCCTTTTTATGAGATGTTTATTGGTGTATAAGTAATGTTTTTTTGGCAAAATAAATGGCATTTATATTCTTTAATGCTCATTTGATTTATATAATGAAGAAAAAAGTCAGTAGGAGTATTTTTTTGTTAATTTGTTCACTGTTCTTTTGCAAAACATCTAACGCAAAGTTGGTAAGATCTTCCCGAGATCTGGCAAGTGAAAGTAAACTGGGTTCTTCAGAATATCGATAGCAAAAGTTATGGCCGCCGGCATTCCGCGGCAGAAGCACAAAAGTTAATTCGTTTGTTGCTATCAAAGTTTATGAGTTTTGATGAATGACTTGCTGTTACCTTGTTCGAGGTTTGTGAATAAATGTTAGGAATAATACTGAGTTGTAATTGAAGACTTTTAGTTAACCTATAAAAAAGGTCACTGTACTATTGTTTCCGTATGATCAAATTTCATTGTGAAACCCCGGCTCGACGTTAGTACTAGCTAGTTATTACAATTCAATTTATAACAAAGATAGATATGATAGAAATATAAAGATACAAACTGGGTACATTAAAAAAAAGGTTCCAATCTGTGACGAATTATGTGAGGAGGCCAACAGGTTATTTGTTTGAGACCGTAAAAAACACTGATATAGTTACACCTATGCATTTTTTTTAAAGTATTGGTAATTTACGTAAATTAATGTAAGGAAAATAATGTTTTCTGTCTTTTGCAATTTCGCATTATCTACGAATAGTAGCTAACTTTTGCATTGACAACTTTTTGTAACCCAGCAGAAAAATGAGCCAAATTTATTACTCTCTGGCTACGTACACAAACCTGTTATCTTCCAAACTTTCTTCGCGTTTGTATTCTGCTATTATGTTTTCTCACAATAGTGTCAAGTTAATAATGGGCCAAGGTGAACCTCTCCGAAAGACCCAACTTTATCTGATAAGGGTTTTAACGAGATATTTAAAATAGGCCCAAATTATCATCCCCCATCTTGGCCAAATTAGCTTCGCGAGCCACCATTACTATGGAGGCTGTACTATGATCTCATTTTAATAATAAACCAAAGAATTTAAATAATAATAAAAACAGTTAACGTTATACTCAACTTCATGACCTGACCTATACGTCGAGGTTAAACATTCGTTGTGTTTACATGTAAGAGAACAATTTCACATATCTTTGACAAGTGATTTAAGTCATGAGACGGTTTTTAATGGGCTGTGCATTCAAGCACCTAAATAAAAGGCTAAACTCAACCACTACAGCAAAAAAAAAGAACTAGTAAAATGTATAGGAATGTTCATAAGTAGTACAAATTCATTAGCCTCCTGCCGCAGTGGTATCAAAACGTAACGTGCGTATGTTGGCTGCATTACCTCGTTGAATAGCAATATATGTTGTTAATATTGACCAACCTGTATAATTGGCAACTTTAGTCCAATTTTGTCCAATCCCTTGTTAATAGTACAGGACCAGGTTATCGAATCGCAAGTCTTGTCAAACTGTAATAAATAGGGGTCCGCTCGGGCCCTATAAAGTAATTTGAGGGCCGTGATCCATTTTTCGTAAAGGAAATGGAGAGTGGAATAAAGTAGATTTGGAATATCTTTAAAAGGCGCCGACGGAATGCTTCGTTAAAGATGGCAGAGCAGCTTGTCGGTAAGAATAATATTTGTGTCATTTTTTGTGAGAGGTTTCTGAGGCTTTGAAGATTTTACATTGTAACGCTGCTAAAATTTTGCAAGATTTTGATGAAAGTTAAGTGACATAAATGGCGTGTCTATTAATATTTTTTTATTATAAACTTAATTCGTACATATTTATGTTCATGGGAAGAAACTATGGTTAAAAAACCGTTCCCCACTTCCAATGCATCAAAATCTCTCTTTGAGTCGTATTTCCTCATGACTGAGGGTCATGACTCCCCCGCAGAATTAATTCGTTAGAGGCGTTCTCTTGTGCTATCTGCAAAAAAGAACGTGAGTGAAGACATCGTGGTGGGCGCCCAGGTCCACTGAAGACACATATCAAAATATACGCGTTGATAAGTAGGTTAAGGTTTAAGTTGGACAGAAAGAAAGACCAATGAAGAAGTACTGAACATGGTCCAAGAACACCGAACAGTAATGGCGACCATTGAAAATAGAAGAGGGAAGACGGTTTTTTTTTTTTTTTTTTTTTTTTTTTTTTTTAATTTCGGTAGGGATCTTAAACAGAATCCAAGGCTTTCCACATGGTGTTTTTATTGACATAGCTAGATCCATACACGCAACTCGGCGATACGTTCTGTATTGCTCGAGTGTGCAGAAAGTACATGTATATCTTCTTTGTAGACTTGTTTAATTTTGTTGATATACATATATATTGTATATATGTACTTAACGTTTTCTTATCTATCTATTTATTCCGTTTTATAACTTTTTTACATATTTTTAAACAGTATTGCAGAAATTTGTTTCTGATATTTTCATTTGACATAATGTTTGCTAAATTTTCTTTCTTTATTTCATAGTCTATTTCTTGTTCTAATTGATACCTCTCCCAACCATACACGGGACAATCTGTAATGATATGAATTACTGATTCTTCCTTTCCAGGTTCGCAGATGCACGATGGATTCTCCTTACACTTGAACCGGTGCAAGTATTCGGAGAATCCACCGTGCCCCGTTAATATTTGAGTGAGTGGACCCGTAGGTTTCAGTTTCTTCATAATTTTAAACGCCATCTCGACGTTGGGAAGGAATATCTTGGTGACAGTGGCAGTGGTCCCTGTTTTATACCTGTTATTCCATTCTTCCAGCGAGTTGGTGCGTATCTGTCTCTTTATAAATGAGACTGGGCAAAGGTCGTAGGCGGGTTTTGTCCTTGTCTTCAGTGCTGCATCTTTGGCTAGCTGATCTGCTCTCTCGTTTCCCTCTAGACCCGCATGAGCCTTAATCCAAAATAATTGCACTGTTTTCTTTTGGACTTCGCAATCTTCAAGATATGCACGGATTCGTACGGCGAGGGGATG
The DNA here is from genome assembly GCA_927399415.1 of Macaria notata. NCBI lineage: Eukaryota > Metazoa > Arthropoda > Insecta > Lepidoptera > Geometridae > Macaria > Macaria notata. The sequence goes on from OV656744.1 coordinate 3,003,517, forward strand.
GAGAGAGCAATTTTTCACTATCACCTCAAGTGCAGATCTCGAGTCACTGTAGATACCGAATGATTTTTCGGGACGCTTAGATATTTCACATACGGCCTTACATATTGCCAGCAATTCTGCCTGGAAGACGGTGCAGTACGGAGACAGTTTCAATTTCCGGGAATAGGTTTCGGCACCATTGGTCCAAAAAGACAATGATGCTCCAACCTTCCCTTCAATTTTGCTGCCGTCTGTAAAAATACGGACCTCCTGAGTATCGTGCGTGGACAAATCGGTTTCATCTTCCAGGCATATGAATTGGCGACTTATATGTTTAGCCGGGTGTGACAGCTCAGTATAAGAAGCTCTATGTTCAATCTCTCTGTCCTCAAGCAGCAACTGTGACGTTCCCCGTTTTGCTTCGTATAGAGCAGCTGCCTCTCGAATTCGTATATCAAGAGGAAGCAGTCCAACTAACACCAGCGCTGAGTTAAGTGACACAGTCCGATATGATTTGCAGAGTTTTTGCATGAAGCCTCTTTGCACAGAATTCAGCTGCTTTTGTACGGAAAGTTTTTTAGTTTCTTTTGCCCAGACACAAGACGCGTACATTACAACGGGCTCCACAACTGCTGTGTATATCGTTCTAATCACTTCTGGGTGAAGGCCCCAGCTGATCTTTGCGGCTCTGGATAGTTGTTTGTAGATATTTAATGCTTTTCTGCACACGTGGCTAGCGTGGCTATTAAAAGTTAGCTTATTATCGATCCAAAGCCCCAAAATTTTTATTTCTGGTGATATTTTGATAGTGACACCATCCATGCTTAGACGCGGGGCGTCATACTGGAGTTTTCGGGTAATCACTAACGAATTTGTTTTTTGTGGTGCAAATCTGAGTTTGTTCCTTGCGCCCCACTCCTGGACGTGGGCCAGGGCGGCGTTAGCCCGTGTTTCAACCTCAAGTCCTGTGTCTCCTTCGGCCACGAGAATAACGTCATCGGCGAATGCCTGAACGTAATCGCCTCGCTTTTCCAGTCCCTTGAGTAAGGGGTCCAAGAGGAGGTTCCAGAGTATTGGTCCACCAATGGAGCCCTGGACGCATCCCTTTGAGGTTTCCTTTGTTATCTCCTCTCCAAGGTACCTGACTTTTACCTTACGATTTTGTAGGTAGCTGTCCATGATCCGTCTTATTTTTACGGGGCACTCCTCCTCCGCTAGGCGAACTCTTATTGCAGGCCACCAAGCGCCATTGAAGGCGCCCTTATCTAGTGAAATGACAGTTATGATTTTCTTCTCCTTTAGCTTATTACGGATATGTTTGACCAAATCATAGAGGGCGTCCTCCGTGCTTCTCTGTGGCATGAAGCCATACTGGTGAGTGCTTATACGAGGAACTAAGTGCCATTTAATGCGGGCTATAATCATTTTCTCAAATATCTTGCCCATCACTGGTAACAGTCCAATGGGCCTGTATGAATTTGGGTTTAAGTAGTTCTCCTTTCCTGGTTTACGGAGTATTATTACCGTAGCTTCTTTCCATATTACAGGAAAGTGACCCAATTCCAGGCATTTGTTGAGCAGTGATAGACAAGACATTTGGTCGTGGAGAATAGCTTGCAGACAGATATCTGGTGTTAGACCGTCCGCTCCCGGGGCTTTTTTGGGGTTGAAGCTTTTCACTGCGTCCATGAGCTCCTCAGAGGTAAAAGGTGGTTCATGGTTTTCATCATGTTGCCAACCGTTTACTTGTTCAGCCGTTTCTCGGATATTCGTGTGAATAGCTTCATCCCCATCTGTGCTATCTTCAGGATAGAATGTGTCTGCTAGCAATTGTGCGGATTCCCTATGGCCTAGTGTGACAGTTCCTTTAACCAGTGGGAGGTCTTCATGTCTCTTGCTCGTTCTACCGATCACTCTGTATATTCCATCTCATACAGTTTCTCTACTCTGCTTTCCACAGAACTCTTTCCAGCTACGTATTTGCGCTTCTTGGGCCTTATTTTCATATTTTTCTTTCGCTTCCAAGTACTCTCGGACGACTTTGTTTCGGCGGACAGGTGCAGCACAGCGGACTCTACGTTTTTTGGTAGTAGCATCTCTCTTCAGTGTGGCGAGTTCTTCTGACCACCACGGTAAGTAAAATTCTTGAGTATTTGTAATTTTAGGTATAGTTTCGTTTGCTGTGTCTTGTATTGTTTTAATGTATATATTTAGTTTATTTTCTAGTTCATGTACGTTATTAATATTTTTTATTTGTTCACAGTTAACGGCGTTTTCTTGCATTAGTTGGGCCATCTTCAGTTGAAATTGGTTCCAGTCCGCTTTTTTAGTATTAAAAGTTCTTGTTGTTCTGGCTATACTGGTTCCTTTGGCTCTGGTTTTTCTAATTTTAAAGATTATCGCGTTGTGGTCAGAACTCGTCATACCTTCATCGAGGCTCCAATCTTCCACCAAATTGAGCAGGTCCGCTGTGCATGCCGTCATATGAAGGGAAGATGGTTGGCCACCTTATACGACATGACGAATTTATAAGAAACATCATTGAAGGAAAATTGGAAGCCCGAAGAGGAAGAGGAAGGCCGAGAAGGTCATACATGGACCAAGTAAAAGAAAAGGCGGGCGTCATGTCGTATAAGGAAGGAAGTCAAGGAATAGGTTGTTACTAAAGTTTACCACTTTTTCTTGTTATCAGATGAGAGTGGCCAACTCTGTTGATGAGAGTTTATCTTGTTTATCAGGGCCTTGTTCACCACTAAATATAATAAAAGAAAAAGAAGACCAAAAGTCACCATAGACCACCAACCTCTGAGCACTTTTAATATATTGCACGATCATACGCGTAGGAGCAGTTCTAATAAAACTTTTCCTTGACAAATTCCACATATTTCTCAAGGAAAGGAAATTTTACTATTTCGTCCATGTAGGTATTCGTATTTTTGCTAACGCCTGCCTGTATTCACCACTGACGGTTGAATTTCCTTCGAGTTGAAAAGTTATTTTGTTACATAAGATATCATTTTCATGCAAGCGATTTAATTCAAGTTCAATAAGATAAAATGAAAATTTTACATTTACCCTGTTTATGAGGGAATTAGGGCGTAGCTAAAACTAATTTTGAGAATTAAGCTGCCTGATGGTAAGTAATGTATTTGTTATATATTTGTTTCAGCAGTGAACTATAACGCGCTGATTATGATGATGATGTTTTATAGAGCTAAAAAAGCAACATTCAGCATTGTTTATTTTTCACGTAGCACGATAATGTAACGACCTCGGGGCCCAGGTAATAATTTTACATTACCAATAAATTAAGTAGTATGTATTTGAGTATTTGAATGTAAATTGCATTTCAATGCATTTCTTTCAATAGACAGAGATATCGAAGATATAGCACATGTGACTAGAAAACAGCGTCATCAGTCTTTTCCATCTTTATTTATAACATACCTGGTACTGCCCCCGGGTGCTGCAGCTGAGCACAGCCCCCGTGTCGTTGGAGAACTCCACGTGGTGAGGGGGCTCCTGCAGCGCCGGCAGCCGCCGCGGCTCCGGGGACGCGCGCACTGCTGTAACAAACATGCTTGTTTGTACTCTGATATATTATACCTTTTTACTCTGTAATGTAAGAATTTTATAGAAGAACTAGTGGGTGCTCGCGGCTTCGCTCGCATTAAGAAGTAAAACTTGCATCCCCTATTTCACCCCTTTAAAAGTGGCATTTCCAAAAATACTTTCTTAGCGGATGCCTACGTCATAACCTGTAATAAATCTACCTGCATACCAAATTTCAGCCCGATCCGGTGGTTTGGGCTGTGCGTTGAAAGATCACTATATCAGTCAGTCACCTTTATAAGTTATAATAATTATATACTTAGATATAGAATTTGAAGCGAGTGTGACTCAGCGGTTCCAGTGACTGCTTTCATCCAGACGCACCCTGGTTAAAATCTGGCCCTACACCAATGACTTGTATTTTCAAGTTATGTGTGGATTTGCACTCGCTTAGCAGTGAAGGAAAACATTGTGAAGAAACCGACATGTTTGAGGACCACAGTATCCGAGAACATGGTATCTTCCGTGAAACGATCTGGGCGCCCACCACGATGTATCTGCCCAAGATAACTCCCCTAACGAATTAATTTTGCAAGGAAGTCACGACCCTCAGTCATAAGGAAATACGACTTAAGAGAGAGGAACACATCGTCATGATTTTTGGTATATGGGTAGTATAAGTAGTATAAATATTAAGATCTTGTGAGTGTCATAGGCTACTTTTTATCCTGAAATAATGCGAGTGAAGCCGCGGGCGTCCACTAGTGTCGTATAAATCTATTCACGTCGTCTGGTAAACTGTAGGTAGTTATTCACGGTTCGGTACTCGACTATTATAATCTCACGGGTGGCTTACTCGGCCACAATTACTACATCTTAATATCAAATTAGGATCTCATATTATATAAGTATTGAAATCTAAGTTAAAGCGCTGATTTTAGTTATAGACGCTCTTGTAAAGATGAAGATACTATTCCTTTCTACTATTTTTTAGTTAATGAAAAACAATGCATGAAAACGATGTCTTTATTATTTAGTAAAACTGGTTTGCACTTGGCCATAGTTTGCCTGATGGTAAGCAAAAGCTATGACCTAAGCTATGCTTCATTTTATTTACTAACGATCGCCCGAGAAAATCATGAAAAGCTTTAAAAGAGATGTGTTTTATGTTTCGTTAGTTAGTTAGCCAGACATTAATTCTAAAAACAATATTAGTTGGATTTTAATTGGTTAATTATGCATATTTCGTAACTTGTTTAGAATAAAAGTGCTTATTTTTCTTATACGCCAGTAAAGTTGTCCCGGTCTTGCGCAGATGAAATCCACTAGTAATATCTATATATAAAAAACAAAATCAGTCATATCTATGAAAGTTCGTTTATTTCATATTGTAATTTATTTTTGGTGTGCACAATAAAGTTATATTGTATTGTAAAGTTCACAGTTCAAGTAGATAAATACAGTTTATCAACAAAACGCAATGAAGTTATTGAAATGGAAAATCAGATATCGAAGCTGCGTCAATTTGCTAAAATTATTTGGATATGATTTCGGAGTGCCAAATTGATAAATTTGTAATGTAATATTGTTAACGCGGTCTAGTAGATTAGTTAGTGCAATATTGTATTTATTTAAGTCAATTTATAAGCAATATCATATGCAGCAATCGTTTATTAAACATAGTCCACCAACTTGAATACTATTCAACGTATAACATTATGTAGTTTATGAATGGAACGTTCAAGTTAATTTAAAATGTCCACACGCAAAAATAAAAGTGATAAGATTTGGAAAAGTGTAATTAATAGTTATTATATGTATAAATTAATGAATATTATTTTTATGTCTTGAATTACGGAACAAATAAAAAACGTAACAGTATTACTAAATTTGAAGTAGTCCAAAGCATAGTTAAAAACTAGTGAAGACAAAAAGTCGTTCCACATTTCACATATGTTCGTTCCTGTAAGCCTAATTTGAAGGCAGCAACCCCCACATTCGTCAACAAGTTCCCGACCACTAAAACCTCGTTTTTCACATTGCAGTTCACAATTTAGCCATTCCGAGCACAAACTCCGACATCGTCAACATCTTTATCATTGCAAATGGGTCTTTAATCCGGAGTAACAAGGATCAAATTAGATTGGTGCCGCGGTTAGACCGCAAGCCGCAAAGTTCGATTTCCGTTTAATTTCGCTACTACCGCATCTGTCTGATCTTACAAGTACATTGCTGCTTGTTTGAGGGTTGTAGACTCGGGCTGGAGGCTTGGCGATCGATGTACGATATTTTTTCTGCTTTATTTTCCAACAGAGAGTGTATCCTTGGTCTTCTTAAAAAATATAGGATTTTAATTTGGGTTATATACCATAAATTACTAGTATTTTACACATAATAAGTCACAATAATGTTCAGACTAGACTAGTTTGATAACATTGAATATGTTTACACCTTTCTAGTTAATATTGTATTTTAAATAGTATATAATTCGAATGAAAAATTATCAGTACGAAAAAAGCACCAAAAGCTTACAAGAATGTGTATATAAAAAAAAAATTCACAACCACATTTGACATTCATTTTTTTACATTTATATTGCCATTTTAGTGTCCATTATAGAAATTCTCTATAAAATCAATTGTAATTATCTATACCATATTACCATATTATAACCATCTATTTCCTCAAGCTAAGTAACATCCATAATAGAGGGATTGAGGCGGAAACAAGTGACGGCGGCGAAATAATTACAAAAGGGCGGAAACACAAGGAAATTGTACTGACGTATGATAAACTAATGAGAAACACATCGGGGAAAATAAGTTTTCTGGCTTATTGATGAGGGGTAACTATAATCGTCATTATTTATAAAAATTGCTATCGTGAAAAATATTGAAATGGGTTGGAGGAATGATGCCTTTATTTTGGTACATCTGTCCTATATCTAATCGGCTTCCGTCTACAATTTACGAGTACGAGTATGTTCCTGTAGAAGTCAAGCTGAAGTTAAGTAGGTCAAATAGCAGCTATTTATTATCATATATTAATCTCTAATTCTATAAACAATCTTCTACATAATCACAATAAATAACTTAAGTATTTTCTCAGTGGATATATATCCTATACGTGACAAAAATGCAAATTTTCTTTCAATAAACCTTCTCTCTTCTCTTATTTGAAACATTATTTAATGTAACTCAAGCATAAAAACGTGCCTGCAATTGGATGTTTATCCAAAAAAACAATTCTCAATCATATCTGTGCAAAAAATGGCACCACCGGAAGCTTTCTAGACTGGTTCATACCACCTTGAGGCTATGGGCATGTTTACTGAAGCTTTGTGTAAATACGACTTAATGAAGATACGGATGGTATTACATCCGACAAAATTAATAATCTTTCATCATATTTTCATCATAAGTGTAAGTAACATTTGTCATGGCTAGGTACATGGCAAAAACTGGGCACTGAATCATTATTTTAATTCATATTCGAAAAAATCAAATCAAATTTCATTCACATTGGTAAGTATTATTATGTGTGAGTGATGAGCTGACAAACATACTTATTTAACACTCACATCATTGGGCTCATATATCTGATATTAGTTGCACGAAAACACTATGGCAACAAACTTCTTACTAAAAACTAAATCTAAAGTGCCTCGTTGTGGTTGCATCAATACCTATTTAAATAGCTTATTTAACACAATGCAAATATTCGATATTCACAGATGTCTTAGATATCATGTACATAACCACAGGCGTACACAATAGTATACCTACACCCTACAATGCACAATACTGTACACTGCACACTAGTGCACAATACAGTAGAAGTGCACATCCGTGGCCAATAGCTCGCCTCTGATTGCTTCCATTCAGTCTGTCGCGAAGCAAGCACATAATCCTCGGTGCGGCCACTGAGCTCTGATCCGATGCTTTTTACTCTAATGCTATATAATTTTAGTTATACGTTAGATATAAGAGTATATGTAATGTAGGTTCGTAGTGTGGCACAGTTCTTAAATATATACATATTGCGGAACATTGCACACAGCTCCATCTAGCCCCACACTTAGCAAACACTTGTGTCGTAGGTACTAGAAAACGGATATAATACTTACTTTTATTTGTTAATACATACTTAATATACATACAAACGACCAGACACAACACAATTATATAGATAGTTATTTAAACTACGACTATTAACATTGTGTCATGCATAGCAACTATAGAGCAAGGTCAAAATATATTTTTATATACAATATGTACATGAAAACTAACATTTACATAGAGAAAACTTTACATAGATACAACTAATTCTTTTGTTTAGTTGTGTATTTATTGCATTTCTCATTGGCTAAATTCATTTAATACACAACAAAAAAGCTTCTCTAGATTACGCAATAACATAATATAAACATCAGAGTTTGAAAAATCCTAAACAAATAAAAAAACAACCCATCTACTGATGTTAAGCAGAAACTCTAGTATTTCATATCGACTTAAAAAGCAATCCCACAGCAACATTCAGTTAACAATTTAACAACATTAAGTTTTAAACGGCCGTAAATACGTTCATTATTTTCACAGAATTAAAACGAGCCAATCGAAAACAATGCTTTTTGAATACTTTTGATTGCCCTAAAAGCATTCCATTTACATAAACATAAAAACGACGCTTCCGATGGAATCGATTCAGTTTGTTTATTTATATATTTGTTTGAACGAAGGATTTGCTGATTGCGTTGCTTTGATAAGCGGGATAAACCATGGAGGTTAAAATTACGGGCTGTAACTTTGCTCCATCTTGATGAAATAAACATTTTGATATTTTTGATAGGTAGCATATAGTCGTCAAGCTCATTTAGAACAAAATAATATATAACATTTAGAAATGATATACCTAAGTGTATAGTTTAAACTATTTCTTACAGATGGAAAGGAACTAAAACATAAGTCAAAACACACATACACAAATACAGTGTACTGTAGTTTGCAATAGCAAATAATTGTTTGATTTTATTTGTCGAATAAATTTGTTACTGATATAGATTTTAAAATTTATAAGATAAATCGCGATAGAGAAATTATAGGTACATAGTTAAGTCACAGAGCCAGTAATGGATATGTGTGCGCTCACCCATCATTAGCCATAACATATACCTATAGACAAGACAACACGTCTTTCCAGAAGATAAGAAAGAATCTAAGTATATTCTGAATCCATGGATGCTTCGATAAGCAGTATAAACAATATCACGACCTGATTGCGGATAACGCTTAGAACGTTTGTTTTGGATGATGTTTTATTTGGGAAGTATATCATCGATATGCATTATTTATTTTGCTTGTATTGGCATACGATTTACTAGAGTAAATGAATTAGAAGTAAATAAATATATGAGTTTGGCAGGGATTCCGTATTTAGTTAACCTATTTTTTGTGGCATATGTCATGAAGCATAAACGATTTCTCCGCTATTTGTGAATAGGTTTTGCTTTTGTTAGTAAGAATAACAAAAGTACTTCTAACGCCTACTTAAAGAAAAATAGCAACCTGATAGAAGAGGCAAGCAATGTAAGTTGTAACAAACAACAACCAAGGATTTGATAATTTCAAATTTTTGTTTGAATTTGAATTGCTTACTAAAACCGCATAGTTGCTAATTGAGCCGAAATGTTTTTCTCTTATTTAAAAAGTATGGTTTTGTTTCTGTTATGTGTTGATTAGTACAAAACATCTCAAAAAATATTACAAGTCTCAAACATTAAGAATCTAAAAACAATCCGAGCTTCTTATAAAAACACCTTTGTAAAGTTGATTGGTGGTTGCGTGAAGTCAGCAGATTGCTCATTAGTGGAACAATGGGAGCGAGCACAATGGAGAGGAAGGGTGCTATGCTGGCGGTGGAGGGAGGTAGTATAGGGAGTCTTAGGTTAGAGAGGATGGAAATTATGGAGATGTTTACGAGGAGGGAAGTATGTTTGTCGTTTAGCTAAAGTTGTTTCGGTGGGAAACATTTCAATAAATTATTCATTGATCGAATAAATTAACAGTTTATGTCATATTTGTATGGTCTTAAAGACGTTTGGTTTAAAACTAATTGGCAATTTTTAAAATGTAATTTAACTACAGATATTTTTTTAAAATAAGTAGTCCGTTCGAAGTTTAGAAGAAGATAGTCACATTAATATTTATATTATTATTTTATTTCATATGTTTAGAAATATTTGGAAACAATACCATAAAACTCGACGATATTAAACAACTAAAAATATGTAAAATACAATTTCAATATCTGCATTATCTAGTCAAATTTATAGTATCAAATAGACAACACAAGAAAGAAAGTTGATATCGAATTTATAATAGCGATGGAGAAGTGGAGCAACGTCAGGGAAGATAAGTGAATAACTTATTTATTTCCCAGTAAAAGGGGTTACTACAAGTTCACACTAATACTGGTACTGGTAAAAATATATTAGTACCATAAAAAAGAAAGATATTGCTTTTTGTAACACGTATTTTGAAATTATCACAGTATTAGCAGTGCAGTGAACGCATGAATTAAAACATTGTCTACATCAGGCAGGCTGTAGTCAAACGTAAACCTATCCCACGTAAAAAAAAACCTGACACTAACAAGAGCCTAGCATCATCATCATCGCATTTCTAATAGATGCTTTTTACTTCAAAAGACCTTCTTACTCATTTTGGACTGTTTTATTTTTTATTGACTTAATGGTTTTTACTAATTAGATGAAAGCTAAGAAATTTACATTGATAATTTACAGTAATGCTGAAATTACTCCCATTACTTTCTCGAGTAACATTTCTTTCCATAAAGCAAATAGCACCCCACCTAGTTGTTATTCCGACTGCATAAGGGATTAAGGCCAAACTAGTCGCGGCCCGGAAGCATGTGTCGCCAGTCGTAATGCACTCTACTTCAATAAGGACATGCAGCGGACTTATTGGCAAATTCAACTGGCAATATATTCAGTTTAGGTTTTAGAAGAAAAGTTTGGATAGAGTCAGCGGTTCATATCACCGATTATGATATACTGGTGGATGGATGCCTGCGGCTTTTTGCACGTTATTTCGGGATTAAAATAGTTTATATCACTCAGAGAACCCAATAATTTAACTACAACAAAAAACACGATTATCTGCTCCTTTGTTGTAGCTTAAAAGTGGACCAAACAAACAACATATCAACAGATAAGGTATTAATTTTAAACATACATTTTTATTTTATTTACTCTGTTTTCTTTATTTATCACTACATTATATGTTTATATTTTTCTTATACCTATTCTCTAAAAGTAGCTCTTGAAGTTGTTGCTAAAACGATATTATGTAATGTTAGTAAAGTATAGATTCCATTTCTCGCTACATTTAGTATAATTATGTTGCTACTTCCATACGAAAAACGGCCCATAATTGTTATGGAATAATATTCCCCGTTGGTAAGTAGGGAAGAAATTGCGTAATTTCTAGTGAAAGTTTGATCAACTCGCACCACCATTGACTCGTCCCAAATAGATGAAATGGAAAGACAACCAAAAAGAAATATATAATCATACTTAACAAATAATTTTTGGCATGGATAATCAAAGTAAAAAACAAATAAATCGAAGTACTGTATTTATTCTAGCATAATAAAAAAATATAGCTATGGTAAAGTATTTAAGTCCTTTTTCGGGCCAAGACAAGAATGGGACGAGTTACTCTCACCATTCGGCATAGCGAATGTTATTATTACGCATGGATGGGTTTAAGCCATTTGAGCCAATACGCTCGCTATTATTGTGTCAGAAAATTGTGAGCCTCTCATATCTTTAAGAATCATCGGGATAACGAGAATATTGTGCTGTTGTATTATTCGGCCAGACGGACGTGGGAGTTTGGGAATAGTTATGAAGACATTTGATGTAATGTTCCAGTTTTAAAATACTGTGACGTAGAACCTCTTTGAATGTAGGCGTAAGAACTATTTTGTTAAATGTACATAGGTATAAGAACTCTTTTGTTTTATGTAGGTACAGGACCTATTTTGTATTGTAAATAGGTTAGTAGTTTCTTTTTTTACATGTTAATTTTGGCGGGAATGTGGAGTGGTGAAAAATAAAGGTTGAATGACGTTGTGTAAAATGAAAACGGTGTTTTTTTCCTGTCCCTGAACCCGCTTCCGCAACAATTCGAATAAAATGTGTTTTAATTAAGTAAAGACTTTGAATCTAAACATATTATAAAGTTGCAGAAGGTCAAAAATCTGAAAATAGAAGATATAAGACAAAAACTGTTTTAGTATACTTTAAATCCACAACAGAATACGTTCAGCAGTTTTTAGAATTGTGTCTGTTTATCTGTTTATTTTAACGCTCATAACGCAAAACCGGCTGAACAGATCATCATGTTCTTTAGTATGTAGGTAGTACCTATGAGATCTTAGAAGAGTTATTGGCTACTTTTTATCTCAAAATAATGCGAGCGTAGACGCAGGCGTCTAATAGTTATATAATAAATCTGATATTTAATATTTTTCATTGATATATATGTCATAAAAACAAATAGATACTCTAAGCTAAGTACCTACTATGTTTCAGATTCAGATTACGTGAATTAAAAGAAACGATGATAGTTTGTTGCTCATGTAGCAGTATTAAAAATTGTTTTGTATATATATGGCAAAGAAAACAATAAGCACATATCCGTTACCTGTTGTAGCAGCCAAAACTTTTAAAACTAGTGAATTTATATTCAAAATACAACTTCCGTATAACTTAAGATAAAGACCTTCGATTCATAAAGACGATAAAATAAATATAATAATAATACCCTGTAAATACTGTCCTTCCAAGCCGGCCTTTTATACTTTTTCCAGCAATTCAAAACATTACGATTAAAGTACCAGCCAGGTGGAATGCCATCACCTCGATATTGCGTCCGGAGTGGCCGCGCATTCTTGCACCTACCACCCGCATTGCTCGCAACACAACTTATATAATGATTATAGAGGGATTTGAATTACACTGTATATAATTTAATAAGTTTAGTCAAATGGGAAATTATACATTGTGTCTTGTTTGTTTTACGTAGTTCGAGTCGTCACCCGTCGATCTCAACGGAAGACCTGCGCTGACTGTTCGCCGTCAGCAGATGCTGAGTTGAGGCCGGCTTGTTCCAAAAAAATATGTAGGTACCCACGTGCAAAATGTGTTTGTCTTACTTTCCTGAATGCGTTAGTACGTAATTTTTAGGGTTCCGTACCTCAAAAGGAAAAAACGGAACCCTTATAGGATCACTTTGTTGTCCGTCTGTCCGTCCGTCCGTCCGTCTGTCAAGACCCTTTTTCTCAGGAACGCGTAGAGGTATGAAGCTGAAATTTATATCAATTACTCAAGTCTACTGTCCCTTGAAGCTGTGAAAAAATCAAACTTCTAAGCCAACGCAATCAAAAGATACAGCCATTTATGCCGCAAATTTTCGACACTTGCAAGGGAATCAAAACCTACAGGGTGCTTCCCGTGAACTCAGAATCTTGAAATTTGGTACGAAGCAACGTCTTATAGCATAGATAAAGGAAAAATTACGAAAACCATAAATTTTTAGTTACATCACAAAATATTTTTTTTTTTAATAATCTTAAACTTACTACCCATTTCCTCATAAACTCTTTGTAAACCTTGCAGGTTTGTACGGAACCCTCGGTGCGCGAGTTCGACTCGCACTTGGCCGGTTTTTTATTTGTCACAAAATAAATAATTTTCATTTCATTTCAATTTTCATAAATAGATTCCCGGACATGAATAGGATTAAAAAATATTCATAAGCTGTTGCACTTCTTAGTATTAATCGGTATCTGATTTGATTACCAGGTTTGAAAACTATGTAAGTTATATAAGAATGAGGTAGTTAGTAAAAAGTTTAACTAAGCGTTGTACTAATCATAAATGTACCTACTTATACCTAACCATCTTAAAACCTCACAACACTTTGTTTAAAAATTTTTTTTTCTTATTTGTAGGCCACAACTATGTTATGTGTCCACGATGTCCTCAAGTATGGCAATATGTTTTAAGAAATAGTTCTTATTTTGATAGAAATAAGTGTCCGTTTAATTAACCGAATTCTGGAACGTATTTATTTTATTCTAAAACCGTTAATCAGTCACGTGAGAATACAAATCAAAACATGTCATTATTTGAATCCGCGTTTGAATCACGAAGTTGAACGTATAATTCAGCTCGCATACGGAAACACGTCTCCGACGAATATTAAATTAAAATGGGTGGAGCAGCTGTCTCAAAAATAATTAATTTTTCAATATTATTGTTTGGAATGAGGGTCAGATCGAAAAAAGGTCGAATCTGTGGTATCAGTTGTCTTGTAAAATGAATGTTGTACTTAAAGTTGAAACAATACTTTTTTTTTGTTCTTTATTCACCTCTAATTTTGTTAGAGACCTTATGTAACTATTGCATTAGCTTACAATCTTGTTTATGTTTACATTGTAAAATAATAATGTCACTTTGCATGACATGTCTACTATTTCCTTATAGTTATTACTATTTTTTTATCTTATTTAAATAAGCTATTTTCTCATTTTTATGTTGGCTCAGCTTCAAAAGATCTGGAGAAATAGAGGCATAAGGTTGAAGAAAAAGACCAGGCTAGTGCGGACTCTAGTTTTTTCGATCTTCTTCTATGGAGTTGAGACATGGACCCTAAAAACAGCGGACCGAAAGCGCATCGATGCTTTTGAAATGTGGTGCTGGCGACGCATGCTGAGAATACCGTGGACAGCTTTCCGTACTAACGTGTCGATACTAAAACAACTGGGCATCAAAACCAGACTATCCACTTTATGTCTGAAACGGATCCTCGAATATTTTGGTCATATTGCCCGGAAAGATGGCGACAACCTGGAAAAACTGATGATCACAGGAAAAGTAGAAGGCAATCGATCCCGAGGCCGCAGCCCAACACGTTGGTCGGACCAAATTCGCACCACTTTAGACAATACAGTCTATAATGCATTGCATGTTGCCGAGGACAGAAGGAAGTGGAAAGATGTCACCAAGGAGAAGGTGCTGGGAGGTGGTGGTCACGATCCTCAGACATGAGGGATACGATTCAAGGAGGAGGATGTTGAAATAGTCATATATACATCATTTTAATATTTTTATGAATAGCATTTTTAGAAGCCAAATTTTAATTTAAATGACCATTATTTGATCTATTTTTATTGAATTCATCTCTAGGATTAATCCTAATAAAACATGTCAATTGTCAAGACAATTGTCTTGAAAATTGACGTGTTTTATCAGGACCTAGAATTTAGGTCTAATTTTACTTTTTAAACTATCGAGAAAGCTGCTTCACTCCAGCAAAACAGTTAACCAAGTGACGGAATATTCGCAAACGTTTCCGTAATTGGCAAAGTAATTAGCATCTCTCGCAAATTACTCGGAAAACGATGCATAAGCGGGGTTTCGAGCTAGTGTGATGTTCATGTAACATTGTCGAGGAAATACCGTATTTACAGAGTTCAAATTACATATATATTACTACACTAAGAAACGTGTATATATTACCAAGTAATCATATAATGCTATTTCGAACACAACAACTCAAGAGGCAATCTACCGAATAAATTCGAAACAAAGTAAATTGTTGTATGTATACTAGAAAAGCCATAGTAAGAAATAATAAAAACTTACATGTTATCAGTAGTTAAAAACAATAGTAAAAGAGAAAAGGGAATGGGTTAAAAAACTCTGACTTCATTAATGATTATAGCTTTGCCGTAAATTCTAGTGATTGGTGTAATCAAGAACTAATAGGTAAACATATTTGTAATGCAACAAAAACTCCTGAGCCATGAAAGTTTTTAGTAGTAAATAAAAATGTCTATATACATGTGTCTATGTATACATGAAATCGTCATATATAAGAAACTGTTTCCGTCAAAAATCACATGTCTACGGCGTAGCAAATACCGTAGACGTACTACGCAGCTCGTAGCGCTATCTTCAGCTATCAATAAACTCGCTTTGATGGTTATTTAGTTAAGTTAGTACGGTGAATCAATTTGATGCTTACTTTGATCGCAGACCTAGTATATTAGGAGACAGGATATGCATAGTAATTTTATAAGACAAGTCTATTTATGAAGAGGTTTGCTCTATTTTAACATCGGAATTACTGATTTAAATGAAATTCAGTATGAATATAATTATAACACACTCGTAAGTTGTAGATAAGATTCAAGGTTTCATAAATTTTAGATTAACAATGGTGGAGCCAGTTAGTAGTTTCATATGTTCATCGAATTGAGTGCGATACATTTTCTAAATTTAATTTACTCATACATATAATTGGATCTGTTAAGTTTGTAAGAAAATTTATTTTATTTTCAATTTAGCATGTGAGGGTTAAACTTGAACATCATCATTAACATCCTGTATACATGATATATGTATATTATCTATTAATTCTGGAGTAACAAACCTCCGTATCACTTATCTTTCTTTACCTTTGCTACTTCCAAAATATCAAACTTCTATATAAAAAATATACATCCTAGTACGTATTTCCCAACAAAGTATGCATGAAACAAAGCTGGTATTTGAAGCTAGTCCAGGCAAGTAGGTCACTGCTCTTGCCCCGTGGGTAGCACACTCGCTGCTTCGGGCTTTTTTAAGGTACATTCAATAGGTTAGATTTAAACTAGTTTCTAAAAATGGATGCTGTTGATGGTGATGATGAAATTCAATATTAAGAGTATTTTTATTATTTTGAAATAGAATACTCAATCTACATAAGTCTAATTTTATCAACCTACTTCAAAAAAGTAAAAGGTCATGTCTTCTGAAAGATTTTTATTGCTATTAAAAATAACAAACTCTGTTCATTTTAAATTTTGTTGTAATAACCGGCTAGCACTTACGTAAATAACGTTACGTTTGTTCATTTTCTTCAAACAAAAAAAACATGTTTATTTTAATATGGAAAACACAATATAAGTGTGGGGCAATTTGATATTTGATGTCATAACCGCTTTGTTTTTGTATCGTTAGTACCTATATGCAAAAAAATATTAAATAAAACAAATATATATGTATCTGTGGAAAAATATAACGACCTCGTTTGGTATGAATTTTTTTCACTGGACATTGCTATTTAGCCTGTATTATAATGATTCTCTCTCTCTGTGAGTTGTATTTCCTCCTGACTGAGGGTCGTGACTCCTCCGCAGAATTCATTCGTAAGGTGAGTTCTCTTGGGCAGATACATCGTAGTGGGCGCCCAGGTCCTTCCAGGGATAACACATGTCCTTAGATGTTATGGTCCTCAAACATGTCGGTTTTCTCACGATGTTTTCCTTCACCGCTAAGCGAGTGGAAATCCACACATAACTTGAAAATACATGTCATCAGTATAATATTAAAAGCTTTTTATTCAGCAAAAAGATCCACCTTTGCCGCTGCACCTAAAGCTGCCAAGTGAATGACGCGGGAAAAGTTCTTGATATGCCCGAATTGGGGCGTGAATAAATTAACAGCGAATTTTAAATTCGGTTGCTGTTTTGGCTTACGGCGTAACGTTTATTTAGCCTTTTGGGGACTAAATACTGTTTAATGGGAGTTCTGTGTTTGGACTTTTTAATTGTTTGACTTGATTATGTTAACAGTAGAAATCCATTTGGCAAATATATACTAAAGGATAATGATTATGTGGTAATTTCTTTAGTATTTTATCAACGACTTTGCCTTCCATATTCTATTAAACTTTGTGAGTTATTTTTCTATCGATTGATTAATAAAACTAATAACTTTGTTTAGTTTTCTTAGTATGATGGATAGATTGTTGTTTTGAACATTTTTTTTCTATAAAAATTATCTAGAAACCCTGTCAGTTTGTTAATATTGTAAAAATGTTTGTTGAAAATGTATATTTATGTTGTTGAAAAAATAAAACTGTTTTCGCAAACTTGAATGTTTTTGAATTCAACAGTTTGTAAAAGAAGGTTTCGTATTTCAATAATTTAACTCAATAGCCTTAAGTACGTAAAATTATACTTATTTTAAATGGTGAATGCTGAATTAATTTGAATATAGCCTCCATCTTCAGAAGTTTTTATAGAGCATTGATGAGTAAAATAGCGTTAGGTTTTTGAGTAACGATACTAGAGGCGTTCTACCGTTTTGTCCGCGTACTTTGTAAGTTTTTATATTTTAAATAGTTCAATGTAGCATCTATATTTTAAATAAGTAGGTATATGTTGATAATTAAATTGCTGCTAAAAAACTTAAAAAAAAATTAGCTAAAAATGTGTCATAAAATACGAATTGATAAATTATTAAGCTTGGTAAAGTATTAGTACTTACTTGCAATATTTTTAAAACATAACTTTTGTTAAACTGCTAAAAAAATAAACTTAATTTAGCTAAAAAGTGTCATAAAAATACAAATTGTTAAATTATTAAGCTTGGTAAAGTATTAGTACTTACTTGCAATATTTTTAAAACATAACTTTTGTTAAACTGCTAAAAAAATAAACTTAATTTAGCTAAAAAGTGTCATAAAAATACAAATTGTTAAATTATTAAGCTTGGTAAAGTATTAGTACTTACTTGTAATATTTTTAAAACATAACTTTTGTTAAACTGCTAAAAAAATAAACTTAATTTAGCTAAAAAGTGTCATAAAATACAAATTGTTAAATTATTAAGCTTGGTAAAGTATTAGTACTTACTTGTAATATTTTTAAAACATAACTTTTGTTAAACTGCTAAAAAAATAAACTTAATTTAGCTAAAAAGTGTCATAAAATACAAATTGTTAAATTATTAAGCTTGGTAAAGTATTAGTACTTACTTGTAATATTTCTAAACTTCAACTTTAACTTCCCTTGTCAAAGCACTTTTTTAAAAATGAGGATGTAAGCATATACGTACATGTATGCAGCATTATTTAGATGAAATCCTAGAGTTACAAGCAATCAAAATTCAAATATCCGCATTCCACGCAGCCGTCACAAACATGGCGGATGTAATTCTGAAATAACTTGCCATTTCATATCGATCACAAAACTGAATAGTTTAGATGAGTAAATAAAAATGATTATATGATGATATAATATGAGTAAATAAAAATCTTTGATGCTTAAATTTAGCTTAGAATCGAGAGGGGATACTTTTAGTTTGTTGTGCACTTTCAACGACTATTTTGCTTTATTTGCATTAAAATGACTGAAAAATATGTTTTTTCTTCATTAAGTCTTACACGGGGATTCGATTGCTTAGCAATCAAATTATCCCCAAGTTATGTATTTTTATTAAATAAAAGCTTTTCACATAGTTCATACATATACTGACAGTATTTACGAAAATAATCAACTAATACTTACATTATATTCTACAAGTATATGCAAAAATGACTTAAACATACAGAAAAACTTACAAAAAACAGATATTTACAAAAAAAACAGCACACCGTCCATGTTGTCGCTGTGCGGCAGGGATCCCAAGATGCTGGCAGTTTTTCCTATTTGAATGGAAAGACTCAATCGTTGAGAAAAATCGCTGCCAGCCCTGACACTTGATTGATTGATTGATTGATTGATACTTTATTGGACACAAAAAACATAATACACAAACAGAAAAGAAAATTAATTAAAACTAATGCCACAAATGGCGGCCTTATCGCTAAAAGCGATCTCTTCCAGGCAACCGTAGGATGGAGAGGAAAATATAAAAAAAAACAGACTAGACGGGGTGTACAATAACGAGCACATGCAATTTGACTATAAAATCTTAAACAATAAACATAAACATTTAAAATAATAAACTACTCAAGCCCATACTTACATTATATATATTATACTACTTACGTACTACAGAAATAACTACTATAAACTTACATATTAATAAGTACAATATACTATAAACTTACATACAAATAAATACAATATATATATATATATAAATTCATAGACATACATAAACTAATAAGCAGCAGGTTTAACTTGTTTGCATGGACAGATACCAATTCATTACTTGGCTTTTAAAAGATTCCAGTGACGGGGCCTTCTTAATGCTAAGAGGTAGCTCATTCCAGAGGCGAACAGCTTGCACAGCAAATGAGCGCCCAAAGAAGGATGGCGAGTTAAATTTAGGGTGAGATAAAGTTAGCATTTCCGACGACCGAAGATTACGAGCGTGGGTGTCATGTACATATTTGAATCGACATTTTAAATAGCTGGGAGTTGTAGGATTGAATAAAACATTATAAAGAAGAGACAAGATATGTGCATTCCGGCGAAGGCGAATTGGCAGCCACTTGAGCTTAAGGCGATACTGAGATACGTGGTCATATTTTCTCAAGCCAAATATGAACCTAATGCAGTAATTTTGGAGCCGCTCAAGTTTTCCTAACTGGTCTTCTCGCAGATCTAGGTAACAGGCGTCTGCATAATCTAACACAGGAAGAAGAAGGGACTGACACTTCCGTATTATTATCTCCGATTTTGACCGTATTACAATTATAAAACCAATTTAATAAGTTGCCATTATTTTTCTTGAAATGCCTATCAATAGAGGTGTAACAAATTAACTCAAGTTCTCTAATCATTTAAATTTTTCTTTTTTTACTTACAATATATTAAAAATGTAATAAAAAAAAGCGCAGGCTACTCCAACCTAACTTGTTTTCCTTAACAAACTGCAGCTTAGTCTAAATAGTAGCCAGTTATTCCACCCGAGAAGAAATGGGTCAACGACGTCTTAACTAATTGTTCAAAGGCTTTTGGAGTCGAGCTACTTTATTATATACTGGCCCGTTACCATAGTTTAATGTTTGACGTGGGTGGAACTAAAAGAAAGTTTCTTTTCTTAGCAATATATAAGCAGGAAGAGAGGCATGTAATTAATTAATAAAAGAAAAAGAACATAAAATTATGTGATCTAAGTTATTTTAATTGTCACTGTTCTAAAGTTCGCGCAATTCATCATAACCTTTTTTTTGTCGTAGTGCAAGCCGTTTATTACAGAAAAATATTTTAATTTTATTGACCTAAAATTTGATTGGACATAAACTAAAAAAAATGTGAAATGGTACAATGCTAACTTCATCTGTTTATGCGTTTTAACTCGTTATATGATATTATTTATTGCATGTATTATAACACATTAATTTAAATATACCCGAGCTTGAAAGCTTAAGTCATAATCATGTTGTATTTAATTTTAAAATAGCACAAAATAGTGAAATATCGACAACATTATGTGACTAAAAAGGGAAACAATAAATATAAATCTACTTAAGTACTGAAGTACTTAAGTACTAATAAAAACGCAGGTCTTTCCGTATCTATCAGGCACTGTTGCCAAGTAATTTCTCATTCACTAACTACCGGCGAATTGCCGCCAAAAGACAGTAACACCGATCTTTACCATTCCGCTCTTGCTCTGAAGATATGGTCGTACTTATTTAGAATCTCAGACGTGTCCACTGCTTAGTCTTGCTGCACACAGAGTGATATCAACTATATGCACTAGTAATATTTTTTTGTATCGAAATGGTACATAATAAAACAATTGATACAATAAAAATTGTATTTGGAAAATATATATCTGTACGTAAAAGTTACAAACAGATTAAAATGTAAGAATAAAACGGCAATTTCATAGGTACAGACCTATTTATTACTTTGATACTGCACGGTTGGCAATAAAAAGAATGTCTAAGAAATTTATCGTGTCCGTTGGACTTATGTACTTTAGGATAAACTAACAGATCAACAATTTCTTTTTAAACAAAAGATTACACGTCAACTATAAATATCACAATTTTATGTTATTTTATATTGTGTCTATTATTTTACTAGATCTCTACCATTAATATTTAGGTATTTTTTTTTATTTGTGTTGTAGAACTCGTCTATGGAATAGTTTGTTTCTTGAACGAGCCACTAATAATATTATAATCTAACTCTTCGTGTGCGACCACCCTTTCCTAGCGACTAGCAAAGATTGGAACTCTTCCAGCCGATATCTCAAATGAGGTCAAACTCATCGCACAACTTTTCCATACTTCGTTTTTGAAGACCATTCTCGTTTTTATTGGCGGAATCTTTTACTTCACGTAATTGTTTTAGTACAACGATGTTCTCTTAAAAGGTCTCTTAAAGTGCTTTTTTTGACGCTTAATGGATCCATGGAACCACAGATAATAGACACAAAGAGAGATTGGGTAAGTGGGCGAGCCCCGTGCGAACGCATGCGGTGCAAAACATACCTCATCGGCTCACTGCTTGTCAGTCGACGTGACGTTAGGAAAACAAAGTTATTGATTCATTGCTTAGTTTCTATGCGACGTATAACAAAAAAGTAGTTCTTATGCCGCAATGGAAGATTACGCATAACAAGCACTCACTGACAACGCACGCTAACTCTTGATAGAAATACAGCCGCTGCTAGAAATTTAGGTATTATTAATGTCGTTGTTGCGGACACTGAGTTTCAAACAAAAATCTTAGAAGTCAAATCTCTTGTTTCTTTTATCTGTGCATGGAACCATAATGTAAAAGTACGGTTAAAACATGATAAAATGTATTTTGCATTTGTTCCAGCATGATATATGATAACTGTACACGGGTTTCGCATTTTTGTAAATCATTGCATTAAGAGTTTCACTTAACATTTTCGGTATAATTTTATTAATTTTATAGGAGCTTTTGTGGTTATGATATTATTCTGAATTGTGGTTTTTTGGATGTTTATCGACTGAACAGTAATATTAACTAGCGAGGATGTTATGAAATTAAAATAAATAAATGTACCTATGTAGTTAAAATATTAAAATTACCTACATAAATATTTTTAATGTTCAAGAGTTGTTCAAAATCTGTGTCTGGTGAAAAATCACTCACACGAAGAAAATATTAGTAATGACTTTTCTCACTATAAGGTGAAAATATTTCTTAATATTTGTTTTACTCAATTCGTACTGTAAAGGTCACACAGATCTCAATAAGTGAGAATGAGTCTGTCTTATATTTTAAAGGGCTTTAACATGGCTATTATTTAAGAACCAATATCTAAACCTATATATAGGCTTTTGAATATAAATAACACCTTTACTTATTTATAAAAAATCTCATATTCTGAAAGTAATAAACTAGTGATTTTGACATTATAATATGACTTTTTGACCACAAGGAATTTTAATTTGTATGTTTAAACGTCACAAGTTCGTGCTATGATTATCAAATAATCAGAGTAAAAATGTTTAAAAGGTTTCTAAACCTCTCAAAACCATTTCAAGGCTTTTATTCTACAAAATAAAAAAAGGTTTCGGCTCTCCACAGTCCACCAAGCAGCCACATTTTTCTCATAACTTTTCCCACAATTACCAGCGGTTAACCAAAATACAATAAAACTTGAGACATAAAGAACGCCTCCAGCCTTGATTATAATTATGTCTAACGAGAGAGTCATTTCGTAACAGTAATTAAATTTAACGGTGGCGCCACATTCGTTGTTTTATGATGAAATTATTTTAGTCTCTTTTTTAATTCACTCAATGTGAGTCGGGTGGTTTTAATGTGGTTTATCTCAAATTGCTTCCTGGTTAACTGTGGTTTTAAACGAGTTTGGACAAATTCAAAATGTGATATGTACCTATTGTGTGATTTTGTTTCTTTACTAAATTAACTAAACTTTTTTAAGCTGTAAAGCAAATGACACGTAAATTATGCTATTCAATAATTCAGTTACGCAAAATTGCTTTATCCAGTTTTAAAAACATCTTAAAAAGTATTCAAATAGAGATCATCATCATGTCAGCCCGTGTTCACCCATGGCTGAGTATAGGCCTCCTCTCCAACGCGCCACATAGTACGGTCTCCAGTCTGCCTGATCCATCTCCTACCAACGTGCTTAGAAATTTCATCTGACCATCGGTCTGCATATCGTCTCTGGGTCGGATAGTGCTTCTTGGATCCCACTCAGTGACTCCATCTAGAGACATCCCTACGCGCCAAGTGTCCTGCCCATCTCCACTTCAACCTAGCAATCCGTATCCCTATGTCGTCGACTTAAGTGCGATGTCGAATTTCGACGTTTGGGATACGATTTACCAAACGAATTCCTGACAAGGCCCTTTCCACTTCCCTATGAGCTAACTTGATATTGTGGATATTTCCTTAGTTAGGGGCCATGTATAAGTTAGAATAGGCAGCGCACATTAGCTTAAAGGTATTGTTCAATGGAGATCAACATTGATAAATTGAAATCGACTTAATTTAGCATGCAAAAAGATTATGCAACAAGTAAAATAAATGTTATTCTTCATTGTTTTTACTATGTAAATAACCTTTTAAAATTCCATTTTAAAGCACAGTTTTAGCACGTACCGCGTAAATAAATCAACATCGCAGTAAGATTTTGTGAGAATCTCTTAATTACGCAAAACTTGCTTTATCATCTTTTAACTAAGTAGGTATCTTGAAATGATTATCCGACCGCGAACAAAGAACACGGTAGTTTGGAAGTCTAAAGTCGTGCGCACAGATTATAGTTGGAGACAATTTTATAGCACATTCATAATTTTCTTAATTAAAAATAGGCTCAATTTTGATTCCAGCCTGCCTGATGTTAAGCTCCGCTGTAGTCTAAGATATAGCACTTTCCTAATTATATATTTTTATCATCCAACCTTGAATAGGCGTCGTCTGTGGAAGGGTCTGAGCGCCCACCAAAGTCGTTTCCTAATAAAATTTCTCCAATAAATCAATCCTGAAGGAGCTATGACCCTCAGCTATGAGGAATAAGACTTGAGGAAGAGGATAGATACAACATAAGAAATTGCCTTCCACTGATGACACCTTTTAAACTATTTCTACTACGTTATGAGAAGATGACAACGCTTTTCATTTCAATAACGTGGGCGCCATCTTTAGTATTTGACTATGGTGATGATTTAAGTAAACATTCCTAAACTTCCATAAACAGCAAGAATAGGCTTGCTTTTTTAAAAGTCCTGGACTAATAGTTAAGCTACGTTTTGGAATAAGGGCGCTTTAAACCAATCTAAGTACCTACATAAAAGTTATTTCCGATGAAACAAAAGAAATTACCTGTCTATTTATTATTATATTATATTAAAGGACTCAATAAGTGAGTGCCAAATAATCTGCCAGCAACTATTTAGCTCTCGCTATCAGTTTTACAGACGAACTTGTAAACTTTCCTTTTCAACTCTCGGATAAGCACTCCCTCTTTTTAATGAATTTAGAGAGCAGTGGCGTTAAAACAATGAGTTTTACTGTAAATATCATTTAAATAAATATATTTTAAGGCTATGAATGCGCTGATCTCAGTCATAAGCAACAAAAATCTGGTAATAGATTTAACTTTAATAAAGATTTTTGATTTAATTTGATTTTGACACTAGAATTGGTCACTCTCATTCAATAAGAAGAAGAATATATATATTAACCAAAATGCTTAAATTGAATTTACTAAACTATACATATGACATTATTTCTAAACTAGTGGGTGCGCGCGGCTTTGCTCGCATTAAGAAGTAAAACTTGCATCCCCTATTTCACCCCTTTAAAAGTGGCATTTCCAAAAATCTTTTTTTAGCGGATGCCTACGTCATAACATCTACCTTCATTCCAAATTTCAGCCCAATCCGTCCAGTGGTTTGGGCTGTGCGTTGATAGATCACTATATCAGTCAGTCAGTCACCTTTGAGTTTTATATATTACTAGTGGGTGCGCGCGGCTTCGCTCGCATTAAGAAGTAAAACTTGCATCCCCTATTTCACCCCTTTAAAAGTGGCATTTCCAAAAATCCTTTCTTAGCGGATGCCTACGTCATAACATCTACCTGCATACCAAATTTCAGCCCGATCCGTCCAGTGCTTTGGGCTGTGTGTTGATAGATCACTATATCAGTCAGTCAATCAGTCAGTCACCTTTGAGTTTTATATATATAGAAGATGGTATCATTCTAACAATGCCACTAAAATAGGTGTTTTAATTTTAGTTGTATTAACCGGCTAGCACTTACGTCAAAAATTACGTCGCATCTGTTCCTAGATCCCTCATAAACCGTGCGCTAAGTCTGTGTCACCCACAGTATATACATGCAGAGTTGGATCATGTTAGACGAGCACTGGAGAAGAATGGGTTCAGTTGGCGAAAATGTTTGCGCTTGGCGACAGGATCAGATCGCAAGAAACCGGTTGGAGTAGATCGGGCTCCGATTTATTTGCCGTTTGTCAAAGGCGTGACGGACAAGATTGGTATTTTCCTTAAAAGGAAATATAACTTGAAAACCATCTTTCGTCCACCTAGTCGTCTGAGGCAACTATTGCGATCACCTAAAGACAGCGAGCCGTTACATGCCCCAGGTGTTTATCGTATACCTTGCGACTGTGGTATGAGTTACATCGGAGAAACCCGCCGCAATATTTCTACGAGGGTGGCGGAACACATACGGTGTGTTAAAAACAGGGAGACTGTTAAATCCGCGTTGGCAGAACATGCTGAAGGGGTGAACCATTTCCTACGTTTCGATAAGGTGTCGGTCTTGGCCAAGGAGAAGTTCCTAGTACCAAGGAAAGTTCGGGAAGCAATAGAAATAGGTCGACATCCAAACTTTAATCGTGACCGAGGATGGACATTGGCACCTGCGTGGAGACCTGTTTTAAACTCTGGCCGGGAGGACGATGTAGCTGAACATCTGCCACTAGACACGGTCAGCATAGTGTGCGCGGACCCCAATATCTTGGTGCAACGGATCTCAAGCGATGAGGAAGAAATACACGATCCGCCGGTGGCGCCTCGATCGCCTATCCTCACCCGTCGCGGTGCGCGAGCGGTTGCGAGAGCGGAGCGGGCGCAGAAGCGGGGGGGTGCGGCAGTGAGTCGGCGAACCAGTCTGGACGAGGCGGCCAACCGGGACGCGCGTGCTGACTCGTCCTCCTGATGATGGAAACCTCAGATTTCCGAAACTTGTCGAGCTAATTTTTCGACGTAATTTTTGACGTAAGTGCTAGCCGGTTAATACAACTAAATTTAATCATGCCTTACGGGAACTATAATATAGGTGTTTTAACTTTGGTATTTGTTATTGTAATAGTATGAGGCAAATGTTCAAAATGAAAGGTAAACTTTATTATTATACCCAGCATTTTAAATATAAGAGCTTTTTTTAAGCACAGCCATTTGTTTTTTTAACATTGGAAAGCCATTACTAAAATTATGCTTTACAAGCGTCGACCCTAAAGGAAATAGAAAACAGCGGTAATGGCGAATTTATTTGCTCCAATTTGTTTTTATTGGCTAATTCTTCGGCTCGGATAGCTTTGGGCGCCCCCTACCGACCTAATACGCATATTTGCCAAATCCCTGATGAAATGCCCACGGCTGTAAACAACCAGATTACATTCTGTAGACACCTTATTACACGAAAAAAACACGTAAATAAAAATACCGTAACTATTTGTGTTATGGCAATTATTGCGTGATATATCTGCTGATTGGTTCATCGCCACGTCCACATCATATCGTTGGCTGATAATTGGATCGTGCAGAAAATAATTATGGTATGGTCAAATTGGTCAATATGGTTTAATTTGTTGTTTTTGATAGATTTATTTATTGAAAAAATAGAACAAAGTATTGACATTGGACACATAGCTATCAAGTTATGTGTCTTTGAGTTATAAAATCTGTGTTAGTAAGTCACTGTTTACCGCTGGCCCGTTTTTTATTCGCCATTTTGCATATAAATAGACTCACACACAAATATATAGCTTTTATTGATCGTAAACTACGGGAATGCGATGGGAAGCTATTAATCAAAGGTGAGGGAGCTGAGAAATCGGACTAGTAAAACAATAAAAGGGACATAGTTTGTGATTGCTAAAATACATATGTTGGATGGACGTCGTAAGATAAAAAAATATGACAGCTACTTTTCAAGGAAAATGCTTAAGTTTAACGAGCTGTATGTAAAATTTGAATTAACACAATTAATTAAATTTGATGTAGAACTTATTAAGAACAGAAACACGACGTTTTTGTGTTGGAAAGAATTTATTTCAAATTATTGCATATTTTTAACAGCGTTTATAACTCAAATCAAAGTCAAAGTTAACCAAAGTTGTGATCTACGACCTTGTGCGCTTGTTTTTAGAAACCTTTACATTCTCAAAGTGAAGACTGATAGATTATAGTAAAAAGTTATAGTAATATACCTAATCTGTGTCTATAAAAATCCACGTAGAAAATAAATAATGAATAAAAGAAAAGTTCTTCGATAGCGGAGTCAATATACAACAAGATGTCCTGTAATGTACGTGCGTACTTTTGCAAAGTTCAGGGAAACTTCGCAATAAGCTCTGCTTTGCAAGTTCTGCAACTTTTCGATGGGTGCGTTTTAATATCGGATGTAACAGGGATTTGTACGTGGCGAACTTTTAACACGTGTTTTGTAAAAAGAGGCTATTTGTAGAAAAGGTTTTTATTCGATATATGGCAGGGTTGAATTTTGTGGCAAAAAAAAATTATTTTAAAGTAATTGGTTTCAATGGCAAGTTCAATAGGAGTTAATTTCTAATATTATAGAGCAAAAGTCTGTAACAGTGTTATCGATTTTTATGATTAAAAACCGTTTATAATTTTGATTTCGCTCAAACAGCAGAAACCTATCGTCTAATAGAGTAGTATAAAGTTAGTTTAAAAAACTTTTTCAGACTGGCTTAATTTACTGTATTTTGCCTTGTTTTACCTTCAGGTATAATTAAAATTTTAAAACCATTGATAGTCGAATTGAAAATGAAATAATAGGCTGCGTTCATTATTCTACTTGATCAGCTTTGAACTACTATTAAAATAGAATAAAACATAGAGTTATTGTACTATTGGGTTAAAATAATTATTTTTAAGGACTTTGTACTACCAGTTATTTTACTAATAGAGTTATTGTACTATTGGTTGGTTTAGTTATTTACTTACTGAATATTGGATTTGTTTATAATCATGTTGTGCACGCATGTATTTGATGCACAGAATGGATGGACCTTTAAAATGATACCTGCTGTCACTCATGTATTTTCTGTGTATTGTTTTGTGTGCCAAATAAAATAAATAAATAAATTGAGTTAAAATAATTATTTTACTAAACTCCCCAAGGAACTAACCCTTACTTACTCCTCCTCGGAATAATTCATAGCAGGTCGCTACTGAAGGTTAAAGCTCATAGTAAACTCAACAGGGTGGTACTATGAGACAAAACGATAATGTAATTGATGTTATTTTTAATCACGTTTTAAATAGGGAGATTGTGAGTTATTATTATTAAGCTAAGCTAATTTAATGTTGCTTAGTTTAATTAATTATTATAATAAATGATATCCGAAAACTAAATTTGACAAGAGTCGAAGTTTAAAAAAAAAGATAAGTTAACATTTTGAATCGCTCTCTCTCTCTCTTTGAGTCGTATTTCCTCATGACTGAGGGTCACGCCCGGGAGGTCACGCCTCTGCAGAATTAATTAAGATATTGTGGTCCACAAACATGTTGGTTTCCTCATCATAAATCGCTCTATTCTTACTGATGATCTATTTATTCGTTGTTGACAATACACATACTATAGCTCAAAATGAAACTTGATCGTTCCCGAATTATCATCTCTAACAGTTCTAAACTACCAGGCAAAAAAGTTAGGAATACGTATGCACAATGTAGTAACCGCCGGAATCAAAGTAATACATCCCTACAATAAAAAAATCATGTATATGTACATAAAACAGTAGTAAGTATCTAGACAGCTCGTTTGCTCGCCTAATAAACGTGGAGCTAGCATGAACACTGTGAATGGAATTGTGAAAGTCACCCAGTCAATGGGAAAAAGGATTCCTTTATTTTTGAGTAGCAAAATGTAAGGCATCATAATGCTTATCATTATTTTTTGCCTTGAAATAAACGGATGCTATCGGTTTCACATAATGGAATGTTTAAAAATGTTTGTGATGTTGAATGTTTGTTTAGTTTCTACATAAATTATAAAGTAACTGACTAATATTTACAAGTCCTAAACATAATATTAAAATATATAATATACCTAAAATAAAATATGAAGTAAAATAAAACAAACAAAAATTAATCAATGAGCCCACCCCGGATCGCTCCCGGCGCAAAGGTTCCCATTACGCTCGCCGCGTTGCCACGTTGAATCGCGATGGCTAACCTTTGCACCAAAAATGATCCAGAGCGGGTGTCTCCCGTCTTCTCATTAATTCTTCTACATAAATTAAACTAGAAGTTCAAAGTGATGTTATTTTCGGATGCAATTGTTATCGTATTAATTTATATAATGACACCTTTGTTTTGGTAATAAACCTGGTGTTCGCTAGGAAGTTTTTAGATTTTTTTCCTAAAACTACTTTTTTGAAATAAGAAATAAAAACATTCGAAATTTAACTAAAAATTAAAGGCACCCACAGTTTTCTGCGTCCATACTAATCTCACAGTTAGTGGGTAACCGCACACGTGGTTAATTTTACGGGTAAATAATAGCATTTCTGTACGTGCTACCAGTTTTTATTAGGTACGTGAGCCGCGCGCAGGCGGGAATGGGGTAAGTGAGTAGGTACTTAGATCATTAGGGTTTTAATTTTTAAGAATAACAGTTACATTAATGAACTTTAAGGTTCTTTGTCCAAAAGTACACCAATAACACAAGTAAACAAGATTTTAAAAAAATATCCAGAAGAATTGTGAATCGCTTTTTTTGAAGTCGTTTCATAGAGATAAGTAAAATATGTAAGTTATCCTGTATTGTTTATAATATTAGAGTAACTCTTATATTAGATTACACACACACATGACCGTAAATATTTGAATTGCTAAAAATATCACAGACCCTAAAGGCCACCTAATATTTCTAATACAAAGGAAGAAATAATAAATTATATCGCGCATTAATAGAGACTTAAAACTTTGCAATTTTCTGTACAGACTCGTAAAAGATAAAAAAGTGTTAACGACTCATTCGAATTTTAAACTACGTGTAAACGGGTGTTGTTTCAAATTAGGTTAACTCAGCTTCGTAACTCTCATCTACTGACATACTACAGCCAAATTACAAGCCTTAGGAATACATTTCTATCTAAACAGAAAGAAAAATATTCACAGTGTCAAATTTTGAAAATAAAATAAAAAAACACACATCAACAATACAAATTTGCCTCAACACAGCCCCAACTCAACATTAACGCTGGTTGTATGGAAGCAACCAGCGCTGGTCGTAGAGGCAAAAATATCATAATTACCTCCTTTTTTGGAAGTCGGTTAATAAATCATAGTTAGAATATCGCTACCGAAAGATCAGCTGTATGAAACATGAGTGTAAGATCTTTTTTAGGCATACTTACTCATTAATGAGGGTCATGATTCTGATGCAGAAATATTTCATTGTTTAGATGCATAATGGTTGTCACCCAGGTCCATTCCGGCATACATTATTTGGAAAATAAGTAATTAATGTAACTTTTTTGAACGTACGTCAAACTGTTAAGAACTTTTTCACCGAGCCAAACTCGCTTACAGTAATGAACAGCCTTGTTTATCTATCTATCTAAGACAGGACCTGAATTAGGGAAAGTAATTTTACTATTTGTTGAAATTAACAGAGCTCTGTGTGTTTACAAAATTATGTGCTTAGATCACTCTATTCCTATTCTATGTCGATGCCTCGTCCTTAAAATGGGTTACGGTTGATTAAATCGAACCGAGAAAATTGTGTTAAACATAAGTTCATAAAATTTTAATATAACTCAATATCAAATTGTTAACATATTTAAATTCGCATTAAAAAGGGATTAATCGGGAATTTGTTAAGCTGTGGCGAGGGCTACATTGAGCACGTTTTAATTTGTGAAATATTTATAGCTAGTGGTGCCCCGCGGTGATACTTGCATTAAATATGAATAAATACATACAAACTACTCATGCACATACTTTCACTTTAACAAATTTGAGAGTGAATTTTGAAATAAAATATTTGGCATTAATTTAATGTATTTTTTTTTATGAATATCTATATATATTCATATAACAGTTCTTGCACTTTGTATACCTTAAAATGCTGTATACTTATATATTTTTTTTATTTCATATATCTTTCTATGCGTGTGGACTTAAAATATCACTGTAAAATTACGGCGACATTTTGAGAAAAACTTTTTGATCAAAGTACCGACTCATCTTGTGTGAGGTATATTTTTATAGCAATAGCATTTGTCGGCCATTTTTAATTACAGCTGACGCCATTGTGGAGCTCTCGTCGCCATCGAGTACACCGAGGTACTCCAGAAATGTTAGGGAGGGAGCTACTGGCTGAGTTTATTACTAGAACTTACTTTGAGCATGCAAGTAAATAAATAAATAATAAATACCACAATGGTTTAACCAACACAAATAGCATGCGACGATATAATAAATAATAATAATACCTACTTGAGGAAATATATTGAGAAAACCAACTTTTTTAATGTTATTTGAAATTAAACGTGTCGTAAGATGTCTCAGAGTACAACACAGAAAAAATATATACACAACACAAAATATATACCTAGTATACTTAAACACGATCATTTACACGATATTTTAGTTTTCTTCTATAAGAAAGTGTTTTTTTTTTTTGCATTATGTCCCTAAACATATTTTTACAGATTACAAATACAAATAAAATTAACCTGTGAACATCATGATAAACAGTTAAAAAAAAACAACATTCAGCGTTGTCAATCGTGCAAGATGCTTCCATATCTCCTAAACTAACGTGATCGACGGTAGCTCTCAACCAATAATAGCGCGGACCGATTGTTCCCAGATACATTTTTGTAATTGCTGCACTACTTTGAAAGCTTTTAAGGGCTTTTGAAAAGTTGTTAAAGTTATAAGACGGACACTTCGAAAGCTGTTCTTTTGGTTATGTTTAAAACTGAATAATAAGAGACTGATGATAAGTTACGTATTGCAAAGGTTAAAAATGTGTACGTAAAATGTTATATTCAAATGTTTAACCTACTTTTGATTGTACTTTGATAAAAAAAAAACATTTTTATTAGTCAATTGAATTAATGTACTTAACTAATCAAATGATTACTTAAACGTTTATTAAGATATCCTCAAATAAGATTTGATCAACCATTACGTAGGAGTAAATTCATTATGTGCAGTAATTATATGCAGTAAATCTACGAAGAGGCTACGGCTTTCTTGGGTGTGGGCTTGCCTTCCTTGAAACCGTTGCGGAATCGCCTCCTCACGATCTTCAGGTGACGCATGCGGCCGGTTCCAGTGGTCTTCCTGCGCTTGGCCTTCACTGACCAGTGGTAGGAACGCAGTTTAGCTGCGGGATATCCACATTGGGCACACTGTGACTTTTGAATGTGGTAAGATGATCGACCACACCGTCTGCAAAGGGTGTGTGTCATTGCCTCAGCTATATATATATACATTCTAACCGACACGGCGCGGCGGTCGTTAGTTTTGTTTTCAAGGTAGAAAATAAAGCAAAAGTCTTTATTCAGGCTTCTACTTCCAGAAATATTGGGTAATTTGGCATAATATAGCAATTACGCGAAGGTCGAATACATTTCTAGCGAACATTCAGAAGAAGCCATGTTTTATTAAGTGTGTCATTACGCTTCTGGGATAAAATAAGTATCTTTATAAATAGCTAGGTTAGTGATTAGTTTAGACTTGTTGGGTTAGCTGTATTTTTGCATACCAGTAAACGTTAAGATGTATGATTCTAAATTTTTAGCACTTAACATATGTATTATTTATCACATACATCTTGCGAGTAAATATTTCTTTATCTTTATCTTTGTTTTCTTACGAAGCTTAGTTACGTATGTACGTACGTGACTGGCCTTGGTAGTGGCTCTGCCTTCTAATCTAGGGGTTACGGGATCGATTCCCGCATGACACAAGTATTTATGAATTTAAAAATTTATAGTTACTTGTGTTGAGTCTGGTCGTTTGTATGTATGTATGTTTGTATAATAAAGTATGTATTTACAAAAGTAAAGTATACAAGTGTTATATCCGTTATCTAGTACCCACGACACAAGCGTTTGCTTCGTGTGGGGCTAGATGGCGCTGTGTGCAATGTCGTGGAACATTTATTTATTTATGTATGTATCTCAGAATAGTATTGTAAACATAACTAAATCTTGATAAAATATCACTACTTTTATTTACTAAGTGCATGAAGTAAGCAAAGTCTACGTCCTGAGCTTAAAATATCATTTTGATGCATTTCCTAACAATAGATAAGTTCAAAACTCAATTCTCAGGTACACAATTCTCGAGCATTGTTCTTTCAAGAGCCTTTCAAGCGACTTGACAAAACTCAAAAATATTCGTAACTTCCTTAAATTCACTCTTAAGTTAATCAACACAGTTGAAGTACGCCTTGTACTTGAGATGTTCGTTCGATACGTCGTGAGATCTGGCTGATAAGGCACGCCGGTGCACTTGAGGACAGGAAGACGGGACTTGGGGACTTGTTCAGCCTGGTTTAGATTTTTGAACTGGCTTTTGGATGCTGAGGCAGCGGGTTTGGTGAGTGATTGTGATGGTTTTACGATTTTAAGTACATTCATAATCTTTCTTAAGTGTAGTGATGAGAACAAAAAGCTTTTTTCTTCTGAATGTTGTTAAAAAAATCGACAATACGACTATTTTTTCTATGCTTTAGGCGGAATTTTGTAGAAAGACCTCGGATGCCACTTTATTTATTATATAACAAGTGGACGCCCGCGACTACAAATTTAGAACAGAACACGTTTTAGCAGTTTTTAGATTGTTTGTCTGTGTATCTGTTTTTCTGTTTATCAGTGTCTCTGTTTGTCTGTTTATTTGTTTGTCTGGCTTAAAGGATCATCATGAGTTTTAGTATATACATAGGAAGTATGAGATCTTAGGAGTGTCGTAGACTACTTATTATTCTGTAATAATGCGAGCGAAGCCGCGGTCGTCTACAATTACAAATAGATCAATACCATTTTATATTATTACAAAATCAAGACCATCACTTCACTTTACAAAGCACTACAGACCCTCAGTTTTGAAGGGTATATAAAATAGGGCGGCAACTGAAGGGCTTACAGTATTGCTGTAGGATTTCAATTTGACATAACAATGGGGACCCTGTGACGTACATATTGTTTTGGTTTACCTTCCCAGTATTTGGTGTTTGATTTGGTTTTGGTTTAATGAGATTATTTGCAGATAACTTGTGAGATTTTGCAGCTTATTTGTTTTGTCGTCAACTCATCTCGCTGCCGGACAAAAACAACATTATGTAAAAATAAGTCCATAAGTTGATATACTTAATATGTAAATCGAAACAATGAGTGAAATATTTGTTTAAATTATTCTATGAAGCTTCAATATGAAATTGATTTCAGCATTCATTACAAATTGATGCCATAATCAAATTAATTAATAGCAGTTTCTCCCTAGTTATATTGACACTAATAAATTGTGGTACAGTTGCCAAACTTGGCAAATTAAGGGCTATTAATGGTTAACAGTTATTGAGACGTTTCGAACCAGATTTTGTATTATGTTCACGCTGTTTTTCAATAAACTTTTAACCCTCATGTCTGAGGATTGTGACAACCACCTCCCAGCCCCTTCTCCTTGATGACATCTTTTAAAAAACACAGTCTATTATGCACTGCATGTTTCCAAGGAAAGAAGGAAGTGGAAAGATGTCATCAAGGAAATCTTTAACAGATTTCATTTATAAAAAGGAATAGGAAGAAATTATTCGACCCAATTATCATAAAGTTATTAAATATGAATAGGAAGAAGTTTACATGGTATTTTTGTGGCAAATAATGTTGACGATAGATATTTTCTGTCCTGGAGTAGAACCAATCTTTTAAAATAACGACACAAATTGTTATTTTGGATTTAAACAGGAATGTTTGTATAAATCACTTCAATAATAATAAACACTTTTAATAAGAATATGTAGGTTATTTTGCTTCTGAAAATAAATATAGAACTATGACATTTACTGTTATTGGGTCAAACCAGATGCCTTCAAGCTTTATTGATATTGGATTGAGTAACATATTGCGTCACTTGTTTTCTATCAAAATATTATGTTTAGTGTTACTTCATATTAAAACACGAAAATAGGTTAATAATAAATAAGGAAAAAAATATAATAAAATAGAAGTAGTCTTAAGTCTGAATGTGGAGTATTGATGCAGCAAAAATAAGTTTCTAGAACAAGACCAACAGATTCAGACATAAAACGATCGACAACGTTTACCGGACTTAACTTGACAACAAGAAATTTAAGAAATACAATATTGTAATTCGATATAAGCAATCAAAAGTACTCAACTTGTATTCCAATAAATTGAACAGTCTGAAATTTTGTACAAATATTTATACGATGTAAGTTCTACGATACTTTGAAGTAATACAAGAACTTTGAAATTGCTTTAGTTATTGTTTTTGAACTTTTTTGATCCTTGTGATATTGTAATTTTGTACTCAAGTTTTAGTTGTTTCGTAGACTTCTTTGTACAATATAAATTAATTAAATTATGAAATATGAAATGTATAATGAGCAACTTTTTTTTTGCGGCTAATAAATTTTTCTTTATTTACAATAATAATATATAAGAACAAGGGAAAAAAACTAAACATACTACTACTAACTACTACAAAAAGGGGCACTTCGAAAATCTTTAGAAAAGCCTAAATATAATCTAAGTGCTCCAGCCCACTACCAGAGGGCAGCGTGCCCAGCATACTGGCCGCATTACCACGCTGGATGGCAATGCTTATACGTTGAGCCAGAAAAAGGCCAGCATTTTGGTCAATGAGCAACTTAATTTTATTTAGCACGAAACTAGGCTCAATTAATGATATTGTACATCTACCGGGCTAATGTATCGTAATCAAAAAGGTATTTTTTGAATGGTTGGTTAATTTATTAACACATTTAATTAGATTTTGTATAATTTTTATCCGAGAACAAGGTGTCTTTCGTGGAAAAATTTGGGCGCCCACCACAATGTACTACTCAAGGAAACTTCCTCAATAAGTAAAAAAAAATAATCGACGGGGAGTCATGACCCTCAGTCATAAAGAAATACGTCTCAAAGAGATTGTTGCATGAATTCTTATTATATGCTTATTTACCACACGATATAATACTTGTACAGTGCTTCTTTGAATAAAAAGTATTTTCTTAACCTAAAACAAGACACCATTTTATTTTTTCACTAAAGCGACGGGCATGAAAACAAAAGAAAGAAAAAAAGGTGTAAAAGTAAAAGAATCAACCAAAATCACGTTACTACTCAAAAACGTTAAGAGTAACCAACTTAGAACGTAACATAAGTGTAAAAGTAAGAATCAACCATCTTCCACCGACGTAACTTCCTAAAACCACGTAAGAGAGTAGCTGAAATATATAAGAGGTGATATGAATCCCGTCGTTCCAGCACATAAATAATTCTCACGGTGCTGTAACACGCCGAGATTGCATGCCGCCTTAACTCTCTTAAAAACGACTTGTTCCTCGTAAAGGTGAATAACGACTTGAGAGACTTAGAGCGTTAAATAAATTATGCCAATTGCTGATTGCAGGTTTATTGCTAGGATTGCGTTATCGGGATGTGTGGTGCTAAGGTTGACGGTTGTTGCTTTTTTATAACAATTGGTTGTCTTGTAGCGTTTTCTAGTACTTTACCTCTAGGTTTGTCAGTCTTACAAAGAACTTTTTCAT
Organism: Macaria notata; assembly: GCA_927399415.1. Taxonomy (NCBI): domain Eukaryota; kingdom Metazoa; phylum Arthropoda; class Insecta; order Lepidoptera; family Geometridae; genus Macaria; species Macaria notata. The sequence goes on from OV656744.1 coordinate 3,040,916, forward strand.
AAGTATATTAATCTGTTTGTTTTTTTTTTATTTAAGTATATCAAATATGTGTGTATATCATACATGTTTTTATCTATGAAATTTTAATCAATATCTTCACTCACCTGAGGAATTTGTTCTGGTTCAAAACCAGTTTTGAATGTGTATTTGGCTTATATATGAACTCATTCTGTTATGTGTACCGTTATAAATAAATAAATAAATAAATAAATTCCTCGTGGTCATTTCTAACTTGAAGTCTTGATCACTTGATTTATGCATTAGACTCACATTAAAAGAGACGAGAGCAACAATATAATTTCATATTGTTGCTCTCGTCTCTTTTACAGTGCAAAAGTAGTTTATTAGTAGCATTTAGTTTTAAAGTAGTTTAGTTAGTAGTTTAGTCGTGTTAGAGATTAAAGGTAAAATGTATTTAAACACAATTACATTCGTAAATAGATCATGTAAAAATAGTCTATTTTAAAAATAGACTATTTTTACATGATCTATTTACGAACCAACCAACTAACATCACGTATTGCATTAAATGCATTAAAGAAGAAGCCAAGCGGCGAAAATATACATCATTATCGACTGATTATATTTTCGTACCGCTTGGCTTCGAAACTTTTGGTCCGTGGGGAAAAAGCACGAAGTCTTTTATAAAAAAATTAAATAAAATGTTGATTGACATCACTAGAGACAAGAACGCTGGCTGGTTCCTTGCGCAAAGGATTTCTATAGCAATCCAGCGTGGGAATGCAGCCAGCGTTCTTGGCTCCATACCACATGTAGATTGTTTAAATTTAGTTTAGATGTAAATACTCTTTTTTAGTTCTATTAGTGTTAATATGTGTAAATATTGTTTCTTATTATTTTAATAAATATATCTAAGTTTTATTAAATGCAATACATGATGTCAGTTGGTTTGGAAACTCTTCCATTCGGAACGCCGTTCTCATTCAAACTCACCCTCCACATAATCTAGATACGACTACATATCTGCGTACTTCACTAACAAACTTAGTTCTAACTCGCCGGGCATCCTCATATCACTGTTTACGGCCATCTTATGAGTTAATATTACAAGCAAAGCTTTCAGCCAGGAATGGCAAAAGTAACATTCCGTCCTTCAGCCCTCCAGATATTTGTGCCAAGCCTAAAGATATCTGACTCAAAATGCTTTGTTGAACTTGTTTGTGCGCGGTAACATTTTTTGGCATGCTTAAAAGCGTGTGATGAAAATACTTTAGTGTGTTAGTTTTATAAGAAAGAGGTGGCTAAATGTTAGAAAAAGTTATTTTCAATTATACCTATATACTTAGATTTATTAGGCAATTTAATAGTTATTTGTTATACAAGAGTGCAAAGTTGCTTTTTAACCGCGTGCTCAATTTTGATGACCGAGCAAGCAAAGGATTCTAATTATGAATCACGAGCGCAGCGAGTGATTCATAATTAGAATCCTGAGCGTTAGCGAGGGAATCAAAAGAGCACGAGGTGAAAAATCTTTGCACTCGAGTGCAACACGTAACTTTTCATTCCACCTCAGCGAGGAAATGACTAAATGCAAAACGCGTGATTGTTGAGGGAGAAAGCTCATTTGCGCATTATAAACAGTTTCAGTAAATTCTGTTGGCGTCAAACAAACTTGCTCGTCGCTAGAATCACTCATTTTAGTATTTTCACTGGTTTTTAAGTTTCTTGTTTTTAATATAAGGTTTAACAATGACGTGAAAATATGCCGCGTAAAGAACCGCGTACATAGCAAATTGAAAAAAAGAACACCAAGAAGGTTCCGAGTCTAAATTTTAATAATTTAAAATAAAGTTGTATGATATATTCGGCACCATAGAGGTAGCAGTAAATAGGTTTAATGATTTTTTTAATTCAAAAACTTGTAACTCACGATGTTCTAAATTCAATTTACTTTATCCTCTAGAGAATAAAAACGGCTTTTGCCCTCAGATATTGAAGAGCAAAAATACTGTTTCCGAGATGGTGCGATGAAAATATGTTTATTGCATATCAGAAACAGACATAAGTATATATTGTTTACGCTTGTGCGGTATCGCTTCAAGTGAGTGGTCAAATGCCTGAATGTAAAGTGGAAAAAATACTAGAACTACTATTGTACATTACCTTAGTAAATAAATAAATATTCAGTGGACTTTCAGGATTGCAATTGTCGATTTAAAAGAGTTTTCGCTCTTATTATATAGTAAAATATATAGAACGTACTATAAAATATGTATTTAATCTTTGTCCCTTGAAAGTATCATAGGGCAACGATTGTGTTCTTTTATTCGAGGACTCTTTATATGTTTATTTAAAAAATATAAGTGTATGTATAGTATATATTATATTTTAGATCATATAGTTGTTAATTTATTATTTTTTAAGTTTATTATAAGGTTTAGTTTTTAAATATAAGTTCACCAAGTAATTACTAAAACCAAAATACAATAAACACATCCTGTTCCCAGTAACCTGAGCCGTGAATACAAAGCCTGTTTACGGAAGGTTGTGTATTTGAGCAGAGCAGACGTGACGCCTGGACTGATACTGGACCTCGGATAGGTGTGTTGTTTGATACGGGAGATAGGTTTGTATTCCACTGAAGGAAGGTACTATATTATCATATAATATTATTGATAAGGAATTATGAATTATATTACTGACGAGATTTCATAATATGATACACACTGTACATAGGTATATTGTAGTATTCATTTTATATCATTAATAAATTTCTTTTATCTGCATTCATACACAGTTTATGGACAAGACTTGTCTGTATAGATGCGCCATTCTTCCCGGTTTTTGGCAGTTATTCTGAGTTATTTAAGATCTATACATAGCCTTTGCTTGCTATCAGGCAAACTATGGCCAGGTGCAAACCCGTACCAGCTAAAAAATGTATATACCTACCTACGAGTTTACTTTTCCCAAAGTTCTTTACTATATAATTTATTTTTTATTGCCAACTTATACCATCATCGGCCTTCTTTCACCGGACGAGTAGAGGTACGGCAGGACGACACCGGTTTATGGTGGAAGTTCCTAAGACCCGCACGAAACGGTACGCTTCCACCTTTATTGTTCGTACCGCTAGGTTGCGGAACTCCCTGCCTGGCTCTCTGTTCCCCACGCACTATAATCCAGCGATCTTCAAAGCGAGAGTGAATCGGTTCTTATCGGGTAAGCACGCTCCATCTTAGGCCACAGCCTTACTTGCTATCAGGTAAACTATGGTCAAGTGCAAACCCGTTCAAGTTAAAATAAAAAAAAAATACTCTCATATTTAAATTATCTAGGTTTATTATTAGGCTTCACTTAACGGACATCTTTTGCAATGTGTAAGCATAGACACTATAGATATGAAATCATAATATTGATTTATCACCTTATAGGTATTCTATACAGGAAAATTTTACGCCATATTTTGAACATTTTAAGGAATTCTCAGGCATTTTATTTGGTCTATAATTTATTCATAACTTATAAAACATAAAGTAACTGACTAATATTATATATTTACAAGTCCTTAACATAACATTAAATATATAATAAACCTAAAATAAAATATGAAGTAAAATAAAACAAACAAAAATTAATCAAAGAGCCCACCCCGGATCGCTCTATATATATATATATATATATATATATATATATGTATATATATTGGTACATAAACGTACACAACATAATCTATATACCTACTTTTATGTTCAGATACAAAAACTTTGGAACGATTGATGAAAAAATCGGTTTTTTTGCAAGCACCAACAACATCTAAACAATTAAAAACTCATGTATCTCACATAAACTCCAGTTTCCAAGCGCCTATCCTAGATTCTCTCCCTCGCCTCTTATGTGGAGTATTAACCTAAGGGTTGGAGGTCATTGACCTGGCAGCCATTAAAGGATAAAAGCTAGCCTTTGTCAATAAGGTATCGATGGTTTTCAATTAGCTGATCGTGATGGGGTCTCATTATGTGTGTAATTTGAACCCTGTGAGAGAGGGAGGATGTTTATGTATCCTCCCTAAAAGGTATGAAGTTTTATGGCTGGTAATAAAAATTTAAATTAGAATTAGCAGAAATAACAATTTTTAATTAGTTGGAATTTTTTATATGATTTAAGTATTGAAGAAATTTAATAAGTTACCAGCGTAAGCTGATTTAGTGAGTTTTTTTCTGGCTCGGTTCATTTTTTTATTTCAGGTTTATTTGTTTAGGCGTCTTTATTAAGAGCTTTTAAAACTGAAGTGAATTTAAAGTACCTATTATAAAATACGGTCCATCCAACTTCTCAACATGCAAAAAGTTTTAACAAATGCAGAAAAATACTATCAAAAATCATTTCATGGAAACATTGTCGAAGCCTTAAAATGCCATTATTTGTGAACCAAACAAAAAGCTCTCAATTTACACGTGCTTTATTATATTTGCCAAAAGAACGAAACAAAATATGAATTTCATTTCGACATTTCAGCGAAACCTTCCAAAATTCTACACGTGGCAGACACACAATATTCTGGCTTAAAATAAAATGTTCTTTGTGTAAAAAATATCACATAATACACATTTTGCGTACATTACGACAAATTTTCGGGTGAGCTACATCAAAGGAGGTTTGACATAGCTATATAGGTACCAGGCTATATCTACATAGTGTTAGATGAATAAGTTCACACATTAAATTTCAGGTGTTTTTTAGTGAATGGAGAAACATCTACATGAAATAGATTATGTTTAAATTACAAATACAAAAAAAACTTGATAATCTCTCGACATCAGAGTTGGCCACTCTCATTCGATAAGAAGAAGAAGATTATAAATACAAATGCAAATCATATGTTAATAACTCCATAGTAACAAATCAGTTTGATTTCCACCTGTAGTTTACAATAGCAAACACAATAAAAATAAAAATGTACTGTATAAAAATTTAAGTAATCAATTGCTTAAAATCCTTAAGTAGAAGTACCTATATTCACTCACACGCACACACAGACACACACACACACATACACAAACACACACGTCGTCCGTTGTTTTTAGTTTAAATCTATTTTTGTAAAATTATTCAACTATTATGAACCAAAACCGTAGCTGCATATTAAAATCACACCGTTTAAAAGCACCTGTGGCTGCTGCGATACAGGGGTACCTAGTGCAGTAGCCACTGGTAACTCTACATTAAGGTCAATTGTAATAAAAAAAATTAAATCTCTGTTAGTAAAATACTTTCGAGTATATTTCCAAAAACGTTTTTATCTCTATTTGTTTACTTTTTCGTGTAGATTGTTGGTCAAGAAATAATTATTATCTTTTAATTAATGTTGTAATCCTATCATAACCATTGATAACCTTCAGACTTGATATAATTATAGTTAAGTTATCTTTAAGGTAAGAAATAAATAAATTCTAAAAATTCTAAAATTCAATCGCATTTTCGCATTATCTACATATACTTAGTGCAGCACTGCACCATGTGTTTCATAATCAGTTAAATGTGAAAAGTATGTACAAACACACATAACTAATACTATTAATACTGAAAAACTGTTATAATTACAATAATTATAATTTCGTTTACACCAGTTCATAACAAGCACAAAATTGACCGCATAATAAAATTTATTGCAGTTACCTATCTCATTTGAAGTTAAATTTAACATTTTGAGGTTAAATTTAATTACGAAGTATTGCAACAAAAATGTGATACGAGTATTATGATAGTAACATCAGTCAGATAGCATAATTATTATTAGTTGTGGCTATGACGGTTCAATCTCCATTTGTTATTTAAAATAAAAAAATGCATTTGTTTTATTTGTGGTCATTTTTTATGTATTTACAAAAGAAAAGTATGTAAGTTTTATATCCGTTATCTTAATACCCACGATACAAGCCTTTGTTTAGTGTCGAGCTAGATGGCGCTGTGTTATATGTTATATGTATGTACCGGGATATTTCTTTATTTTTATTTATATTCCAGTTAAAATGTAACAATATCATGTCAAAAATAACTGCTTGTTCATTTTGTAAGTTTGGCAGTGTAAGTAAATCCCAATTTCAGCCAGTCATTTACATTTAACACCTAATTCTGACAGGTGGTAGTATACTTCATGCCAAACTGTGAGACTATCGGGAAATAATAGTACCTATGGTTTAAGGACCGCTGCTTTGGTTTCAATAAACGACTTTTTCATATATTTTTACTAAAAGTTTAGATAGTTTTATAATACAATGTAACAGATTGAATTAAGAAGGTCATTTCAATAAATACTTACGTATTTAGACAAAACTATTTAGTAAAAATTATTGCTTAAATTATAGAACACTCATAAGAGATTGATAAGAAAGATTATCTCTCTCTCTTTCTCTCTCTCTATCTCTCTCTCTCTCTCTTATGTTACCTTACTTAATAATATGTCACACTTTCTTAGAGATAGAGAGAAAGAGCGATATTGTTGTGATTGTAGTCAACAAATTTTTAGATACATTTATTCAAACTTATTTTACCAGATTTTACCCCAAAGCTTTAAATTTTGGCAACAATTATACATATATTCGCGCACGGGTCCATACATCCGCTAGAATGGAACCAGGTTAATGAAACGTCTGTCATAACTGTGCACACAACATTTAATTGAAAATTGCTTTTTGAAGCTCTCACCTGCGAGTTTAACCTCACTCGACGTGGTTCATTACAGTCGATACAACAGTTATATAAAACTAGAGGACGTCCGCGGCTTTGCTTGTATAATTTCAGGATGAAAAAATAGCCTGTGACCCTCCTAAGACTACATACTTATTATGACTACATACCAAAAAATATGATTATTCGTTCAGCCGTTTTTGTGTGATGATCGTTGAAATAAACAGAGACACAGATAAACAGACATATTATAAAAACTACTAAAACGTGTCTCATTATCGATATGTATAGATGACCTCAATATTAAAAAAAAACAACCTGCATTTAACCATAACTCGCCTTCTGGTAAGCACGGTTAAAGCGATACGCTTGCTTGTTTTTAATCAGAACCGATTAATTCTAGTAAATCAGAATGTTGGTATTGTAGGTAGCATGAAATCAGTAGTTGCGGAGGAATTGCATAATTTAATTCCTGCACACCCATTTCATTCATTCACCATCGTACAAGTAGAATTATGGCAAGAAGGCACCGATATACAGTTGAAGTTCCAAAGACCCGCACCAAGCTTTTTGCTTCGACTTTCATTGTGCGAACATCCAAACTGTGGAACTCCTTGCTCAAATCTCTATTCCCCTCAAACTATAATTTGTCGGTCTTCAAGTCAAGAGTAAACTGGTTACTTCTAGGTAAGCGCGCAAAATCGTAGATTATAATGTGGCTTAATATCAAGCAAGTTGTAGTCAAGCGTGAGCCTACATATATAAGATAAAAAGCTGAAACAAGTAAGGCGCAGGTAGCAAGGTAAAGTGTAAGTGATAACGGCTGGTTTCATGCTTAAGAAGGCTAATTTAAGCTGTCATATCGGTCGATTGCATGGTGGTAGGATATTTCTTATATCTCTTCAAATATCTACTGATTTATTGATAGTACCGTAAACAGTTATTATGGCACCAAGCACCTAAGTTGAACTCCAGTAGTCTTAGACAGCCTTTAAATAAAGACTCGACTACATTGTTGTACTGTGGATGCCTCATACACTGATAATATTCAATTCTGTTAACTAGTCTGTATCTCAATGATATTGAGTTTCTTTTGTTTGTGAATTTTAGAATTGTATATTTACAAAAGAGGGCATTGTTTAATAGAATATTGACGAGGTATAATAGGTTTGTAGTTTGATATTACGAACGTAATATTCATTGGATAGATATTAAAAATCACTGTAATGGGGCTACCAATAATAAAAAAAACAATACTAGCTAGTTAATATATTTTTTTACATGATATAGGCTCACGCTTGACTACAACTTGCCTGATGCTAAGCAACGTTATAATCTACGATCTAGCGCGCGTTTTTGTGGAAGTTTCGCTCTGCCTTTTGTAAAAGTAGTAAATATTGGTAAAAAATACATAAAAAATCCTTTTCTGTGTATATTTTGTATCATCGCACTTCTAGTGTAAAATCTAATATTATTTAACCTATCCATATAAATCTGTTATCATTTGTTCATTTAATTTATGATATCAAAATGTACTGAAGAAAATCATTTTTTAATATGAAAACAACATCATTCCCATTACAGTTTTAGAGGAAAATCGATTGTAACCCCATCTATTGTAAAGATAGGGAACAAAACCCGTTCCTATACTTAGTATTGTACCTACTTTGTTCGTCTATTGTATGCTACGATTTTCAAATCGAAATACCGCCGTAATGGGTCTATTTCAAATAATCTCACCCTTTTCAACGACTGCAAACAAAAGATTGGCACGGACAAAAGATACTACACAGGGTTAGGAAAGAAATAGTTTATTTATTTATATTCTACTTCTTATCGAATGAGAGTGACCAACTCTGGAGTCGAGAAATTATCAAGCCGCCCCAAGGGCATCTGACATGGTAACGACTGCTATACTAGACAAACAGTTGTAAATTTATATATTTAGCAATTTCTAAGTAATAAGTAAAGGTAATTTGTTAAATTTTGGGCTTTCAGTAACAAAACGGACTCACGTGATTACAAACAAAAAATCATTTTTCATTCACAATAAAGGTTAGGTTATGGTTAATGGTTTTCCATACAACCATTTACAATCCTTTTGGTCAACTAATTTTAATATTGTTTGCTAACAACGCTTCAATTTAAGTTACTTATGTATAACTTTGTATACGAATTGAGTAGAAGGTAATACCAGAGTAAAACGTAAAGCATAACCTAAGGAGATGAAAATTCTTTGCCGATGAGAAAGTTCCAACCTGACGGGAATATAAGAAAAACCACGAGAACTATACTAATAGAGTTATCTGACGTATTTGAACTGCAGAAAGAAGATTAAATGAATGGCTGCGAAAATATTATTTGTCGGTAGAAGAAAATTATTAAAAATAGTTTTAAACAACCTCACTATTGCATAAAAAATATTGCTTCCTTGGATTGATTGACGTGAGCGATGAATCATCCTGATTTTTTGTACGGCGAAAGCATAGGAACTTGAAAATGACAATAAGCATTCACTATCGATAAAGTTATGAGGCATATATGGTAAAATGTTTATCTATACTAATATTATAAAGCTGAAGAGTTTGTTTGTTTGTTTGTTTGAACGACCTAATCTACTGTTGCGAATTTAAAAATTCTTTTTGTGTTGAATAGACCATTTATCGAGAAAGGCTTTATAATTTATAGTATCATGCTACAACTAATTGGAGCGAAGAAACATTGGAAAATGCGGAAAAAACGGGGAAAAGTCCGTCCGAAAAAAAATCTTTGAGGGTTTCCGTTGCGTTCGCTGCGAAAACGGTTCAACTCAAAGAATTAATGCCCAAAATAACTATTCCACGCGGACGAAGTCGCAGGCACTAGTAAACTATAAAACTAAAACATGACACTCGCAAGTAGTAGTGTGGTAACTATTAAATTTATGTTGCTACAATATTAAAATCATTATATAGGTATACCTGCGCCTTCATAAATGAGTTATACACATCTTATTTTCTATCCATAAATTATTTTAGGTTATTTTTTCTTCTATAATCTCTAAGGTCATATTATGTGCATATGATTGATTAGGTATAAAATAAATACAAACTACCCATATATTTCAAATAAATAAATGAAGATGTGTTCATTTGAGATAAGATTAGCAATTCTTACACCAAAATATTACACAAAATTATGTAAGCAATAAGGATTTTGATTTGAAGATTCATATAATTTTTTTAAACGTATTCCTTACGTTTAAAAAAATATATGAATCTATATCATATTTAAAAACACTTTTTATTAACACTGTTTATTTATACCTACCTTCATTTAAAGATGTATAAGTTAAGTATTCTTGTATGTATTTTATTGAGTAGTAGAAATAAAGGCTATTTTTATTTTATTTATTTTTATTTAATCTCTAAGGTCAAATACCAAACTTATCCAATTTCTCACCAAATAAGTGACTTGGCTTTTTTGGCATCTGCTAAAGTGGAAGATTTTCCTTATTTATACAAGTAAGAACATTTTATTGATTGCGTGTATAAAATAACTTCCTCGTTCTTTCTTTTCAATATTTACATACCTTTCGTAAGTAGATATAGATATACTAAAAGTAGGTACCTACCTACATACCTATATACGTACCTACATATATGAGATTCAATCAATATTTTTAAACCACTCTATACGCCTCTGTTTCACAAATTTACTATCGTAACCACACCACCAAAATTTACAGTTGAAAAGCAATGTAACAGATGTAAATGTTTCATTTTTGTTTTGAAAGGTCACCCATCCAAGCATTGACCGGGCCAACAGTTGCTTAACTTTTGTAATCGTGAAAGCTGCGCTGAATCACAGGTGCTTTAAGCTGCAATATGTATATACTATATATAATGTTGAACCACTTCAGATCTAACATTCTGGAAGTTTCTCTGGAACTGTTTAACTTATGAACATAAAAGTTTTTAACATTCTTCTTTGAAAAGTGGCGAAGTTGTAGAAAATGTGCGGTCTGATAAGCCGAGCATAAGTTAAGAATAAGTTTGCAGTAAAGACTTGATTTAATGCTTAAATGTACTCCATCTGCTTTAAATTTCTTTACTTTGTTTTGACTTAAATTGTAAATCTTAAATTCAGTGTTTTGTTAAAATGTGTTATGTGACAGTTCATTACAAAATGTTAAAATTAAATTTGCAGTTTGCAAATGACTCAAAGTGAATATGTAAATGATAGAAGTATGTTTGAAATCTGGGGTCACAAATAAATCGACAAAATATATATACGACGATAAAAAGTTGATTTATTAACAAATTAATAATAATTATTTAATTTAAATTGCTATTCATTTATTAATGCCAAACTTTCATACTACTTTCTCGCAAACTATGCTTTTAGAATATGTATATAAAGGACCTTCTATGAAACAATTAGAAATTCAAATGTATTTCCTGAGTAAGCGCCCTCTATCAATCATTCAAGGTTTCAAAACAGGGCGGAGCGGCGCGGCATATATTTCACGGATACCTCCGGGGAAAGGCATGGATGCTGTAAATCTAAAGCATCAATAGAAAATATATAATTGGTAACGTTATTGATTAAATCTTCATCAAAATTACAACTAAATCATTAAAAAAACGCTCTAAAACGAATGAGTATATGTGTTATACTAATAGGTTATAAAATCAACCCATCCCATTAATATAAAATATTGTGTATATTGAAAAGGTTTATTCTTTAAGAAATGATGAAAACAAAACTTAAGTTACCAAAAATAAAATTAAACAAGGAAACGGGTGAATGACAATAAATAGAATTGAAACGAATAATATTTAATATTGACATAAGATAATAAATCAGGCGTTACTTTGCCGAAATCCGTTACAAACAACACTATAGTATACGCCTCGTAAGTTTTTATCAAAGATATACTTTTCTAAGTATAAAATACTAGCTGTGCCTGCGACTTCGTCCGCGTGGAATAGTTAATTTGGGCATTAATTGTTTGAATTTTGAACCGTTTTCGCAGCACACGCAACGGAAGCCCTCAAAGATATTATATATATAATTTTCCCCGTTTTTTGCCACATTTTCCATTGTTTCTTCGCTCCTATTAGTTGCAGAGTGATGTTTTAAAGCCTAAAGCCTTCCTTGATAAATGGTCTATTCAACACAAAAATATTTTTTCAATTCGCACCAGTAGTTCCTGAGATTAGCGCGTTCAAACAAACAAACAAACAAACATACAAACAAACAAACTCTTCAGCTTTATAATATTAGTATAGATAAGTCGTTTCTACCATTATGTTATATCCCTGTAACCGTATTCAGTATTACCGGAGCCAAGTTCGGGCAGGTGCGATGAAATGACGGATCGAAATTGTTTTCCGATGTCGCTTAACGGCGCGAAACGTGCAAAGGCATAATCAGACTGGAACGGTCAACTTTGGTTATGTTTTGTAAAACGTTTATAAATAGTATGTAAAATAAAATAAAATAGCCTTTATTGCCCATTTATAAATTTATAAGAACTTATAAAATAATTTTGAATAAAGTAAACTAGGTACATATTTAGGTACATAAAATGAATCTGTTTTTTCAGTATCTTTAGGGCACCCATAATTTGATTGATTGATTGATACTTTATTGGACACAAAAAAACATAATACACAAACAGAAAAGAAAATTAATTAAAACTAATGCCACAAATGGCGGCCTTATCGCTAAAAGCGATCTCTTCCAGGCAACCGTAGGATGGAGAGGAAAATATATAAAAAACAGACTAGACGGGGTGTACAATAACGATTACATGAAATTTGACTATAAAATCTTAAACAATAAACATAAACATTTAAAATTATAAACTATTCTTACCCATACTTACATCATGTATATTATACTACGTAATATATAAAAATAGTGAAGGCCTCTTCCATGCGTGCCCACAGTTTCCTGTCTTGTGCTTGTCTCGTCCATGTGAATAGTATGTAAAGTTAGTGTAAATAGTGAATATGTAATAATTCAAGTGTTGTGTGTTAAAATAATAAGACGCCGATGCCATTTTCGGTACTATATACTACATCTATAACAAAAGTTACGTAGATATGTTGCTACGTTTAGGAGCGAATACGGAACTAATTAACAAACCAACAAATAATACTTTCATGTTATAATAAATGACAAGAAGATACACGTACTTATATTATTCATCGCTATGATTTTAATTTTGATGTAAATATTTTCATAATAGTCAGCTTTTTTATTTCTATTCCGTGCTTGTGCCAGACGTCTCATTATTGATGACATAAAAGTTAGCAACTCCGAATTATAAGGGTTTTATGGCTTTAATTTTCGTCTGATTTAGATATTTGTATTGTTTTTATTCATTAAGTATTTATAAAAGGATCTAATGAATAACATACATTTCTAATGCTAAGCTTCAAGAACCACGAATGCAAAGCTATGCCACATGTTCACTTTATACATCTGAATGCCCTCTTCCATCCGTTACAGCACAGAAAACAAAGCATGCAATCTGGAGTCTAATCTGCAGCAGAAGAGCGTAATTAGGGTTAAAACCGCGGGGTTTATCAACGTCCTGTGTGGTTACATGCTAGCACTGACGAACCATGTACATGCGTCAGTAAAAGTGTTTTTGGCTTGACATTTTTTTGGCTTTTAGTTCATTTCGTGGATTTGGTTGCCAATTTTTTTTTTACAATGATTAGTCTTACGTTTGACTAGAGCCTGCCTGATGTTAAGCACCACTATAGTCTAAGATGTAACACGCTTGCCTAGAAGAAACCTATTTACTCTAGATTTGAAGACCCCTGGGTTATAATTATATATGAAAATTGTTTGTTTTAGTTGATGTTTGAAGAGGTGTAATGAAACATCATGTTTCGCTATAGAGGTAGTACCTAACAGTGATTCGAAAGTGACATGTAACGTTCACAAAACCACGGGCAGATATTAATTAGTCAACATCAAAAAATTGTAATCAAAAGTAATTTATTGAACATAATTCTTGATGTACAAGTTTGTAGCATATAACTTTAACATTGAAATAAAACAATTGGATTACTTATACTAAATGTAGCTAACATTGTTTGTTATATTGTAAATTTTATAAACCAGGTTTTCTCTGAAATACATTTCGTTCTGTACCAGACCTTACAACTCGATAATCGATAATTTAATTGATCGATAGGTTCAGATCGATCAATTTATCTTGTATCCATTATAAAATTCCTTTGCCTACATTGCACAAATATAAATATTTTGTACAGAAAATTTGTTCCTAAAACCATTACCAGAATCTAATCACCGTAAATCACCTTTAAATTCCAAACAAAAAACAACTCTAAAACGTATAAGAATCTATTACTGCTGTCATCCAGTCGGGTCGCGCGAATGTACGCTCATCCCTAGGGATACACATTACACGTTGAAATATGCCGTGTCGCATCCCTATTTACATAGGAAACGTACCTACATGATTGATACAGTTTTGGGGTGCTTGTGCACTGTCCTGATATGGCATCTGATGACAGATGGGAGTTGTCAAGTGATAGAGAGGACAGTTTGAGATGGAGGGGGGGTGCTGGAGTGGATAAAGCTTGTGTTTGAAGATGAAATTTACATGCCATCGTTTACTGTGTTCGCTGGCAGAGAGAGTAGAGCGAGAAGGAGGTAGAACACTGGTGATTTACGGTTCTAGTTTTGACTCGAGCTGCAGTGAATATACACACTAATATGCGTCAAATAAAAACTCAAAAGATCACACCTCAGTGAGTCCTCATCATTGTTTATATTGCCGTAAAAATCTTTTATCAAACATTACAAATTTGTTACGTAGCTAATTGGTATTAAATACTTAACTACTCGTGCCTTTTCACTAAAGGTACAAGTGGTAAGAATACGTATTTAAAATTTTGCATCATTTCCTGTATCATCAAATGTGTGTTATAGCACTTAGACTTTATTTAGGCTTTACTGAATGTTTTTTTAGATAGTAAATAGGGATAGTTTGTATACTATGCGTTTTCTTATTAATAACATTATTAAAATCATGTTAATGAAATGAGCGAAGACCTCATCTCAGTAAGGCCGCGGCGTGATATGTAGAGTGTTTCTCACGGATTAGGACATTCATCACTTTTGTGACAGCGCGGCCCTTTGGAGGCTGACAAATAAATATTAATTTGACAGCAAACTTACTAATTTCTTGAGGTAAATTTGGTAATAAATATTTAATAACTTTTAATGTAGAAGTTGCATTTAGATCTTTGCCATTCATTTAGAATTCAATATTAGTGTAATGACCTAGGGACAACTTTTGCTGAGCTTAGGTATGTAAAACATATTTTTTTTTATAATTGCTTAAGTAAACTTTAAAACCATGTATTCAAATCTTTTAGTAAGAAAATTCTGTCTTAACTGTCCCTATTTGACAATCTATTAAGATTGTATTTTGGTTCATTAAATAACTCTAAACACCCTTATCGAAAAGGCTCTTAATTGAAAATTAAACATTAAAATGCTTTGAGGAATGTTCGCCAAATTGTCGTAAATCTTGAACTCAATCGGAATTTTAATTAAGGATGAAAAATGAGACTCGCTATCAGGAATTTTATGCTAAATGTGAAAAGTTTGCAAAATGAAGGCAAAGATATTCTTACCTGAGTTTTTAGGTCTACGGTTTAAATGAATTAAAACGTAGATTCTTGTTTACGCGGCTATATACTACGTAGAGATCATTTATTTGTTTGGTACAAAATACGTTTGGATAAAAGTGAGTCTTCTTCTTCTTATCGAATGAAAGTGGTCAACTCAGGTGTCGAGAGTTTATCAAGCCGCCCTAAGGGCCTCTAACATTGCATAACGACTGCCGTACTAGACATACAGTCGGGACCTACAATTTAAAGTGTCATCCGGCCCACAGAAGCGCCCAAAATGGAATGCCACTTTTCGGTCACCCATCTGCGCACGGACCGTTGACCTTTGCTTAACATTGGTAATCGCATGCGATTTGCATCTCTCCGCTAGTTGAGCTACGGGCGCTACATAAAAGTGAGTAACTGATATGTATGTCTGATTAACATATCAATATTATTTTTATACACACCTCTTTAAACATATAAAGGGATTAAAATATTTCTCATGTTTTCCAAAATACTTGCTATTTACATGCTTCGCAACAATTCTCTTGTAAGAACATTTTGACCCTCTAATCATTATTAATAATTAAAACGAATATGTTTGAGTGCTACATATTATATATGTACCTATAGACATTAGACTGACATAACAAAAGGCGCTGTTTATTATGATTAAGACCACAAAACATCGCGTCTCACCGACAAGCCTCAAAAACTCGCCAGTTCAATATGATCTCTGAAAATTATAATATCTCCAAAATTAGGGTCGAAGTAGCTTGAAATAATATTCGAGGCAGGGCTCATATTTCGCTGGTGTTGCCACGTGTGGCGCTGCCAAATTACCCGTCAAAATGTTAAATGTTACTTGTTACTGCGCGAATATTTCCCTGGTCGTGTTTTAATTTATTTTGCCCTTTACAATAGCTCGCTTTTGAGTTATTTTTACGATTAATGACGTGGTGTTTTCGCGTTCAAATTCGAATATGTTTTGGTAGTGTCTGTTTTTATTTGGCTATTTTTTGCGCAATTGAAATGAGTCATAATTTAGACCCATTATTTTTATTCGTGTAATGAAAACTAACATAATATTGTACACAAATTTTAGCAAAGGTTTCCTTTATCTTTTCTTATCATTCTGACGCTTTGCCTCCTTTACAATAGATCTAATCAAAAAGATTTCTAGAAAAAGTTTCCACTTTTCTAATATAATAAGACAATGTAAAACCATACATTACTTCAGTCTCGATATTTTGCACAATCTTAAAAAACGAAAAATTTCTTCAAATAGAAACTTACAATTTTACGTCCATCCTAAGAAATAAAACGCAAACCGATACCCTCTCAATAGTTCCCAACAAGAGCGAAGCAACTATTAAGTACTTATTTCTCAGTTTGCTTCTACCGTTTACTACCTTTTATTGAATAAGGACGTTTTTACAGAGAAACGAACCGTAGGAAAAGATAAGACGGTTTTTCCTGGTGTTTTGGATTAGCATTTTAAAAGCAAATGTTGGTGTAAGTAGGTTATGTTGAAGAAGGGCGTTTATTCTACTCTGTGTTTAGTATGTACGAGTAAGTATGTCTATCTAAGATACATCAGTTGCATCAGTTTTTATACAAAGTATTTGTGATAATCAGTGAACGATTGTATAGACAGCAACTCACATCTCAAGAAACTATCGAAACTATGTAATACCAAATGCTAGAGGAGCGTATAAATTAATTAAAGGTATATATGTCTCAAATTTACGCAAACGTATGCTAGACTGCAATAATCTGTCCTTACCTTTACACAACAATATACAAAATTCTCTTTGTTTGTCGCGATTAAAGCTTGCATAGATGCATATAAACTGTGATTAAAACCAGTTATACAGTAGAACTGCGTCGTGTACGCCACTACAAATTTAATTTTCTTAGCTAACGAACTAAAGTCAAAGTGAAAATTAGAACAGGAGTAGTGCTGCTGAAAATTATACTTGATGCTCGCGAACCGTGGTTTTTCATTATGTTCTGTTTAACAGATGTATGTTTTTTTCATGATAATAACTTTTCTTGTATGCTATTTTTAATACATAGAAAATTCACAATGTTCTTAAGTCGAGCGTAAATAGGTTTCTTCTAGGCTACAGTTTAGACTACAGTGAAGCTTAACATCAATTCAGGCAGGCTGTAGTTAAACATAATCAATAAGTATATTTCGAGTAAAAAAACAATTAATGGAATGTATAACTGTCGTTACTTAATACAAAAATATAAATAATTTGATTTTGTTTATTAACACAAGCATTGTTAATTTTCCCTACTTTTATCATTTTATTATTATTAAGTTATTAATTAAGTGTTGTTATTACAAGGCTTTGGTAACTAAAAACTAAAGCAATTTTTAATGTATGAAAGGTTTCTGTTCAACTGCAACTTATCTGATATAGAGCAATTTAACTGTCTGAAGTATCACGCGCTTGCTATGCCTGTGAATATAATCAAATACCTTTTTAAATTCAGCTTGATATTTATGATAATGAATGAGCGTTAAAGTCACAAAGCGCAATAATGTAACTAACACCAAGGTAAAGTAACTCGTTGGGTAGCGGAAACGGCCAAGTTTTTTAGTTAATAAAACTTTAGAGTCGATTATGTATAATAAACCTTTTTTGTTAATACTTTTAGTGAGTAAAATTAGAAGAGGTGTCAGGCTATCAAGCTGTTATGTTCATTGTTTATGGTTCTGTTATTGTTATCTATACATATAATAGAGCTGAAGGAGGGTAAAAATCTGAACATATAAGATAGCAGAAAAAAAATTGTATGGATACCTATACTTTAAATCCATAACAGAACGCGTTTCAATAGTTTTTAGAATTTTGGTCTGTTTATTTTGACGCCCATAACGCAAAAACAGCTGAACGGACCATGATGATTTTTGTTATGTAGGTAGTATGGAATTTTAGAAGTGTCATAGGCTACTTTTTATCTCAAAATGATGCGAGCGGATCCGTGGGCGTCCACTTATATTATTTAAAATCTTGTATCAGCCTTTCTCTTCACATTGACAAAAATTTGCACAACACCACCCTCACATTTGAAGTTATCCCAGAAACATGATTTTATCATATTTGAAACTAGTTAAAACCTTATCCAACATGTTCTAATAAAATGTTGTTTTTGATAGTTAATAAAATAATGAATAAACAAATATTCCGAAACATTATACACAGCGCCCAATACTATACAAACGCTTGTTTCATGGGACTCACTAGATAACGTAAATTTAAGTTCAAATTAACAAAGTCAGTTTCGTAAGTAGGCATATCGAATAACTGAAAACTGTTTACCTGAAGGCGCCCGTTAAAACAAATTGGAAATCGAAACATCGGCAAGCAATTTCCATATTCGGAAACGTCATAATATTGTCGATTTAATCGAATTGGCCGAAATGTAATATAAAATGGAGGAACGGAAAGAGCCAATTAAAAGTTTTGGTAACAGCAAACATGGTGTCAATATTTATGAGACGAGAGCTTTAAAAATACGCCGCCGGCATCTTAATGGAATTACTTTTGGACTTTATTTATAATAATAAAATATAAAACCAGGGAAGAAAAACTAAACATACTACTTCTAACTACTACAAAAAAGGGGCACTCAGAAAATCTTTAGAAAAGCCTATTGATAATCTAAGTGCTCCAGCCCACTACCAGAGGGCAGCGTGCCCAGCATACTGGCCGCATTACCACGCTGGATGGCAATGCTGATACGTTGAGCCAGAAAAATGCTTGATTGCGTTTTTATGTTTATACTTTACGAATATAGTTCACTAGTGTTTTCATGGTCATCATCATTGCGATCCCTATGCTTGGTATAGGCCTCCTCATAGTGTTTTTAGTGTTCAAATAAGAAAAAATAATATATTATATAGAGTAATTTTTGTCTGTCGAAACTATGAACGATTCTTATCCTAATGCTAATATAATGAAGATAAAAAACACAATCTTAATTTCATTAGAAATTATCTAATATAATTAGAGATAAATATATAATTACAACGGGCAGAACTCGAACTTGCTTCTTTCAGATAACACGCCAGGAACAATGTTCATATAATAAAGACTCTAACACTAAGTACATTATATTTATAATTATTAACTTAAAACATAATTAGCTAACATTTCATTCTGTCTATCCATTTAGCGTTACGCCATTTACGGAAATGGCCAAAAAAGAAAGCTCCGAACGTGATGGGCATAAAACGAATTAACTTTACGACCTTTTTAAAATTACTACCATACCTACGCATAATTTGGATTAAGGATACATATTTTGGTCAGCAATCTGAAGAATAGATTGAATCTGTGATATCTAAATACATCCTTTATTACACAATAAAATACACACATTGAATAAAAAAGTAACTCAATAAAAAAATATGATATCTGAAAATGACTTGTTTATAATTAAAAAATCAGTCAGTACCAAAACACCATCAATTTGACGATTGTCAAAACAGAAAATCATTTGCAGAACCAAATATAAAATATTTTTTACCACAGATTTTTTTCTAGTCAAATACAATAGAAGTTGAGTTTACAGTTGGTCACAATATATATTTTTGGCATATCAGTACATAGTATATAATAAAGTTGACTCCCGCACTCTATCCTCTTAAATAATATGTTTTAGATCTTCGAACTAACGAAACTGATATAATTTTATAAACAGATTTTTTACTAACAGAAACAGTGGTTTGTGAGGAAGGTTTTCATTTATATATCGTGCATAATATGACCATATGAAAAAGGTCGCCTTTCATAAAAAATGTGCTGACCAATTGTTTCGCTAATCAATTAATTAATGCCGCTGCCGCATAATTTGGATTTAGGCTACGAATAAATTATTCTTCCTTGTTAAGTGTTTTTGGCGCATTTTTTAATTAAATTGATTTTTAAATCGAGTAGTTCAGGGAATGAAGAGGTGGCCCAATCAAAGCTTTTGTATTGATGAAAATTAGAAAAAAAGATGTCGGGAAATGTAGGTTATTTTTATTTCCTGTTAAAATTTATGAGATTGGAAGATTGATCTTATTGTTTCATTAAATATTTTTACTAAGTGAGATAGATCATTTTTACATTGACTTAATAAAAATAAACTCACACTTTTTTATTACCCTTTAAATAGTAGAATCCTGACATTACTTAAACACTTTATAATACTGCAACAGTTATCTTATTCTGCGGGGAAATCACGATATAATACGTGGGCTAGTATTCAAAATTAGGTAGGCAGCTTAAAAAATAGAAGCATTAACATGATACTGTTCACACATCAAATACTATAAGATTTTCTATTAGTTCATTCTAGTAACTAACCATTAGTTACTAGAATGACACCAACAGCACCTAGGAGAGGAAGCCTATGCCCAGCAGTGGGTCTACAAGGGTACGGTGTGTTTTGCTTTGGTAATAACAAATGTCACAGTTCATAGACCCACAATATAGCATTGTATTATAAAACACAATACCCACCCAGCGGTCTTGCTTAGAGAGGCATTCATTGATTCCCTTATTCCGCATAATCCGCAAATCCTGCGGCATCTATAGCGGGCTTTATGCGGTCGTGAAATACAGCGATTATCATAAACGGGGCGTTTTCGTCATCCACTGCGAGAGTAGGTTATAGAAATCAAAGACACCTAACTAGGCGTAACTGTACTGTCTTGGTATAAAGTTAATTGTCTGTCCAATTTCTATAAAGAAATGTAAGTATAACCAAGTTCAACAGTACGTTTTATAACCTTTTATAGAAATAGGACAAAGAAGTAATCTAATTACTTCTAAGTACCTATGTAACTAAAGTAAGTAATTGTATGATTACTTTAACTGTAGTCCGCCTGATATAAGTGAAACCATGAAGTCAATCTCAATTCAAAGATCTCTGGGTCGTATTTTTTAAAGAACAATAAGAAAATATGTAGATAAATTCAAACTTTCGCTTTTCTTACTAAAACACTTCGTTAGTATTTTATCAATATGTTCTTGATACCAACTCTTTTAACAATTTTGTAATTAAGTACATATTTATGGCAATTTTCTCCATAACTCGGTATCTTTTAGGTACGATGCCATATAACGGGCCATTAGAGCCTCGGCAACTTGCGGAATAACGCCTTTTATTCTGCCCTCTGTATTAAAGTTGAAATATATAAAGCGTAGAGATGTGACATGGAACTAAAAGACTTAATATATGTATGTAGTCGTTCACTATTTTACTACCTAATGTGTGAAGTACGTGCTGCGGTATTCGTTTGTGATTTCTGCATAGAAATCTAGTGTTTAATTATTTTTTAAGAATCTCTTCGTCGTCTTCTTATTCTAATTCTTAGGAGGGGGCGATAATTCCTGCACGGACTTCCCGCTTGGGGCGTTTTGTGCATTTCTAAATATGTTTCTTTCTTTATTTCTTGAAATATCTTGGGTTGCTGGCTTACTAGTTCCACTTCTACTCCCGTCACTGCAGGAGTCTTCGTCTTTTTACAAACCGTAACAGAGCGTCCAACCATATCTTATAGTTTTTCGAATTTAAAAAAGATGTCTATGCTGTTATTCTATTGCTGTTGCGGTCAGCTCTAAGATAGGAGAACCAAGAGAAAAGTCTTAGGTATTCTAAACTTGACTAAATAAAGTTGACAACATGAAATAATAAAAGTCTATCTTTATGCAAAATGTGCTAACGATAGAATTCAATTCAAGCAACATTGCACTTTATGATAGACAAAAACGAGCTTGTTATTTTTCGACAAAGTGCAAGCAGTAGTGTCACTGGTCATCATTTTTCACTAATACTGCTCTTATTTGGTTGATAGTATACACAAACGATAGTACTTCGGTGTTTTCTAGGTTTGTGATTTAATACTAGAGCTTGCCACTCTAACAAACCCATTTTATCTAATAAACACTTTACCCTTCCTTCTCACCCGATTTCCTAACCCCAGAATTAAGTAGTCAAGTCTCACCAGACCAAAGACGCTGGCGATATTTTAGCAAAAGCTAAAAGCAAACTGGAGCTTAAAGCTTAAATAGCGTTTCGTATTCTGAGTGTCTGTCCAAAATTATCTAACAAGCAGAAATAGCATGGTTGCGCCTCGTGATGTCTACTGGTAACTTAAGCACAAATCCTATCGAAAGAGGTAGGAAAATTTAGACAAGAATACGGAAGACAACAGTTAAAAGGAAGGGTTATATGTTGGCTGTAAATGTGACTCTTAAAACTATTGTCATTGCTACTTATGTATAATCAAACATAAGTAACTTATGTTTATTTTAAGAATTTTGCTTGGAGTGGTTGATAATTTTACTACAATATATTAACATTAAAACTAACAGATTTTTCGTAACTTAAAGACACAATACATAAATGCTATTTTATATAGTGATGTAAACCTTCGAATAGAATAAACAAAATATGCATATGATCGGCGGAGTTATTCAAAACCTTATGACATTTTTTTTCATCACCAACATGTCAACGCTACACGTAATACAACAAATATTTTTATTGTGGCTTCACTTGTAACCTCTCTGCGCTCCAAATAGTTTTTACCAGCCTACTTTCTAATACCACATTGGTATTCCGTCGAGCACTTTCCGCTTTGCATTTGTGCTGTTCGTGAGAAGGATTCAATCACAGTAGTGTAGCCTCTGGTAGTACTTAGCTAAAGCTGGCAAGAAGATATTGTATAAATCAACTGATATAATTTTTAGGAACTCCGTAGAGTAAACAATTTATGCGATTATGTAAACCTGCTGATACAAAATTACGTTGTTACTAGATATTTGCTTTCGCTACGGGCAATCTAAGATCGTTAAAATTTATGTTTGTCGCTTGTTTTTTTAAGATGTTAGTTAGGACTGGTCGCCATATTTCCATGGTATTATTATTCATCCACGTACGTTTCTTAGAATCTGCTATTTTTAAACATTAGTGTTAACGACTTTCATAAAAACATAAAAACCCACTTATTTATAATTCAAAATCCTGTCCATCCAAAGGTTGCCTGGAAGAAATCGCCAAGGCGATAAGGCCGCCCAATGTGCATTAGATTAGTTTTTTAAATTTCTTTCATTATGTAATTTTTTGGTGTGCATTAAAGAAATATCTTATCTTATCTTATTTTCAATCATCTATATAATTTCTAGCACTTTCGTATCGTATAAGTTATCTAAATTGTTAAAAAACACATTGATTTAATCGTCATCGGGCCAAATTTTCTTACTTTCTGCTTTATATTATGTATTGCGTGTTTCGACTCACAACATCGTTATGTTTTTGTCGCAATAAAATCTCCTTCCCACCACCACCTTTGTATAAATCCGTAAATTCTAGAAAGAGCCAAAACATACCATATATTCCATGTAAGATAGTACAGCCAGTAACCGGTTGTTTGCATTCAAGACATTGCCTATTCCTGTTGTCAGAGAAATAATATTTGTGCTCCCCGAGGCAAGCTTAGCTAAAGGTATAACTATAGTGCGTTTGTTGGTTCATAACTATATGTATTGTAGCTATGTTTGGTTGTTTGGTTCATGTTAATAATGTCAAATCTGGGGTTCTTGATTTTGATTACTATGGTACTTTGATTAACAATGATTAGAACCTAAATTTGCTAAACAAAGGTATCCTAATTTTTTTTTTATACTTGGGATTGGTTTACGTTTGACTACAGCCTGCCTGATTTTATCTTTATCTTTATAGTTTCTGAAGAGAGAAAGAAGGACTTTACCCACCAGTGAGTTTTAGCAGACTAATTATAATGTAACTAAAGACCTGAATTAGTTTCTTACAGAATAAGGTTAAAAGAGATCGTGAGGTTTTACATTATTTGAAATCTTTATAAAATCGTAGCATATTATTTTCAGTATATGTATATTATAATGTTTACATCATTTTTCTATTTGAGCTTAGAAATTTATAATTTTAGAATATATACAATCACAAAAAATAGCCTGTAAATAAAATGGCAATTAAGAATAATATACGCACAATTTTGCTAAGACTTACATTAATTATATAGATCCACAACCAGCTAAAACACTATGATACCTAAGGTATCATAGTGTTCAGTGTTTAGGTATTACCTAAGGTATCCTAAGGCTAACAATACTTTTATACTTATATGAGCAAAAGTGCTCTGTATACATCTGGTACCTAATTTTAGCAAATTAATTGTTTTGAATTCCTAAATAAATAACCAAGTATACAAGTTTAAACCACCAGTGTACCACAAATTAAGTCCATTATTGTGATTGCTGAAGTAAGCATCCCACATCTCAGCAAACTCTGCTCTTTGCTCAGCCAATACAGATACAACCTAAATCTCACAACTTTGTTTATACAGCGCCATATAACAAGTAAATAAAACGTTGCACGTTCGCTCATATAATAAAACGTGGGTTTGAGGCGGTACCAAATATTCAGTTAGGGATACATTGGGAACATGGATTACCCTTTGTAGATCACTACATTACTACACAGTATAAAGGAAAGTCGCTTCCCGCGTTTGTCCTTATGTGAATGTATGCTTAGATATTTTAAAACATAACAGCGGATATTGAAGCAGTTTTTTTGTATTGATAGGTTGATCCAAGACGTAGTTTTATAAAGTGATGCTAATAAAAGTAAAGTAGGTCAACACCTAAAGGTTATTTTTAGGTTAGTCGATAAAATAAGCGAAATTTAAAATGTAATCTTCAGTATTCGAATCCATGTGCTAGTTCTTAGACATAAAGTATTTTGCTACTATTAAAACAGAAGATATCTATAATTTTGTGTTTAATGCGACCCCGGTGAATTTTGTATTTTGTCTTAAATTGCACTTTTATACACGCATCCTATCAACGTAAAATGATTGCATATTAATTTTATACAAATTAAAATAATATAATATCATTATCATTTCTGTTCATCATCACTGTCGACCTGTATGACGAATGCAATTTGCTCACGATTCGCCAGCTCTTTATACGATCTGTTATACAGAAGCAACATAAAAAAGTAGATATGGACCGTCATTGTAAAATTATAAATGAAAAAAGAAGAAAAGATATTATATGCAGGACAAAAATAAGACGTACAAAATTTGGTGATATGTCCTTGGAAATACTTGGACCAAGATTGTATAATTCTCTTTCAAAGGAAATTAGCATATCAGATAAGACAGCTTTTAATTGCAATCAGATTGTAACAAATTATTTACTATCACTAGATTACGATAAAACTGAGGCATTACTTGAAGTTATCAAATAGTTATTATGCAGATACACATTAGTACACACACACCCACACACACAAACACACACACACTCATAACATACCCACACTCTCACATGTACATATATTATATTATATTTGATATATATATAATTTATTTATTTTTATGGATATGTATTTATTTAAATAGGCTAAAACTTTTTTAAAAGATGGCAACCTGAACTAACCTCCAAACTACTCCAAAGTGTCCAAAAGAATATTTGATTGCCATCAAAACAAAAGTAGAAACAACAAAAAAATAATAAACTTATAACTTATCTTTACTTAAATTAATTAACTGCTTAATGTGAAGTGAGAGTGGACGTGCTCTGCGCTTCAGGCTCGTTTAGAGACCTACTGCAGAGCACAACACATCACAGGTACTTTTCTTTCTTTCTTTTTCTAAACTAAGCACAAGCTAGAAACTAGCGTCAATATTTTTTCGGTGTTAATGTAAGTAATTTTTGGCATAAACTTTTGATTGTTTGTTTTGTTTATAAGTAAAAACATGTACCTAGATGTAAGCTTTTGTCAGAACAATAAACGTATTTTGTATTTGTATTTGTATTTGTATTTTAGGCAAACCTAACCAAGCAAAAGAAACAGCGGTTGAGTAAGCATATTACATGCATCAAGCTACAAAAGCTGAATCTATTAACTTCTGAGTACTCCATGGCTAAGAGATACAAGCAGACGTGACTGGCAAGTCGAGACGTTGTCCACGTGATACAAGATATCATAAAGGTTTATCTGTAAACTTGGCGAACACAGACTTAAATTTAATGCCTCTTTGCTGGGATAGGCTACTGGGAATTTTATTGTGGCAAGTTAAATTCAGGCAAGGGTAGATAGAGGAAACTAGATAGAAATAGATAGATAGAAAATTCTTTATTGTAACACACGATAAAATTAAAAGGAAAGAAGAAAAAAAACTTATACTAGTGCCACAAGTGGCGGCCTTATTGCTAAAAGCAATCTCTTCCAGGCACTAGGTATAACGATTCTCAAATACTTTAAGCTATTGTGTTAGAGGTAACTTTGTAATTTTTTTTTAACAAGAAAAGGTTTTGTCCTTGCCCGTAATTCGCCTGATGATAAGCACACATTACGGTCTAGTAAGTGAGTTTTAGTCTCCATGATTGTATTAAGTACGTTAGCAAATTAGGAATCATAAAGCAAACCAGAGAATAAAGCAACCAGTTTTTTCTTACTGTTTCCAATCAAAACGCAAATATTTGTATTTCTATGTTTTCTTTTGTTTTGTTTTATGTGTGGTGTTTTAATAAAGTATTTATCTATCTATTTATCCCTCAATCATTACCTACCAGATCACCAGACGCTACACTCATTCCTAAAAGAGAACACGGTGGGCCAAAGTGGAACATTGAATGACACTGTCCCACATAAAGGGTGCTACACACCATGAAGCTTGGTGATAGATTGTATTTAAAACTTTAACATTGAAATAAAAATTATTTTGTCAAGTTCATGTCATTTCGAAACAAAGCATAACCAAAGCAGCAGGACAAAATCAAATTAAAATACTTAACACCAAACTAAAATTGTATTAAGTGAAATCGATAACATAAAACTAAATTTGTCAGTAGGCAAGTCGAACAACAATGGAATCTAATAACGAGGTATTGATATCCAATGTAAACAAGTAAAATAAAATTAAAATGTCAAAGATTACGACCTAAATACAAAAAATTACAAAACTCTAAATTACTTTGTTACCTACTTAAATTTAACATTTTAATATTGATTCTGCAACCCGGTGTAAGCTAGAAACTAACGGAGCGTCTAGCTCACATATGACATGAAAAAGTCCGTGAAAACCGAGTGAACTGGAAACTATGGATGGATATCAGACTGACTTATTCTAGTTTGATCACTCAGCCATGATCGCCTAAGTGACGGCTCATGCAATATTAATGATGGAGTTTGTTTGTAACTACTTTCGGCGCTCAAAACATGTCGACAGACTATTAATCTATACTAATATTATAAAGCTGAAGAGTTTGTTTGTTTGTTTGAACGCGGTAATCTCAGGAACTACTGGACCGATTTGAAAAAATATTTTTGTGTTGAAGAGACTATTTATCAAGGAAGGCTTTAGGCTATATAACATTACGCTGCAACTAATAGGAGCGAAGAAATAATGGAAAATGTGTCAACAAACGGGGAAAATTATTCATCTTTGAGGGCTTCTGTTGCGTGCGCTGCGAAAACGGTTCAAGATATCAAAAAGTATGTATCAAATAATTATTTCTCTTGAAATGATCTAAAAAAATGTCCCCAACAGTATATGTCTATCTTTTAAGATTAACTCACTAGAACCGTTTTTATAGTAATAACTATTCCACGCGGACGAAGTCGCGGGAACCAGCTTGTCTATAATACTGATTGTTAATATTGAGTTTATTAGTAACTAGTGGGTGCTCATTGTGATGTATTAAGAGTTAAAGGTAGTTTAATATAATAAAATGTGTAATTACTATGTATTGTCGGTACATGAATAAATTAGTCTTATTCTGAACCCAGACCGTGAAGTTTCATTCCTTATAGTGGCGCGATACAGTAGTGGTTTTGTCAATCAGTCACCTTTCAGATGTATATGTTACGGTAAATGTGGATAATGCGGGAATTTTGCATAATTCCCGGGAATTATACATAATTACCAGTGGTCTTGGTAAAAGTGAGAAAAACATTCGAATTAATCACATTTACCGGTAATTATACATAATAACCATACCCCTTTGGTAAATGTAGAAAATAATGAAATCAAACATGGCAAAAAACAAAACAGGCAAGGAGGCACCGCACTGAATTATAATTTGTCGGTCTTCAAGGCGAAAGCAAACTGGTTTCTTCTAGGCAAGTGCGCTGGATCGTAGATTATAACGTTGTTTAACACCAGGCAAGTTGCAGTCAAGCGTGAGCCTATTTCATGTAAAAAAACTCTAGTAAAAATATAAATAAAATAGAGTAGAGTAGAGTAGAGTAGAGTAGAGTAGAGTAGAGTAGAGTAGAGTAGAGTAGAGTAGAGTAGAGTAGAGTAGAGTAGAGTAGAGTAGAGTAGAGTAGAGTAGAGTAGAGTAGAGTAGAGTAGAGTAGAGTAGAGTAGAGTAGAGTAGAGTAGAGTAGAGTAGAGTAGAGTAGAGTAGAGTAGAGTAGAGTAGAGTAGAGTAGAGTAGAGTAGAGTAGAGTAGAGTAGAGTAGAGTAGAGTAGAGTAGAGTAGAGTAGAGTAGAGTAGAGTAGAGTAGAGTAGAGTAGAGTAGAGTAGAGTAGAGTAGAGTAGAGTAGAGTAGAGTAGAGTAGAGTAGAGTAGAGTAGAGTAAAGTAAGTAAGTAATTAAATTAATTTTTTTTTTTTTTTTTTTTATGTTTTGCCACAAAACACCAAACAGAAGGTTTGAGCTCTTCATCCTCTACTCGTGCGATTTATTTATTTTATTTGTATATGTATTTATTCTCATAAACATATTGATTCTGATGTTTGATTTCATTATTTACTGGAAGACCCTCAAGCGGTGCAGCGTATGATAATATGACTGAAAGTAGAAAAGTATTTAAAAGTAAACTCAAATGGTGTCAACGTAATGAAGAAAGTATAAAATTGAATATATTAGCGTTACATAGGAAGAATAAGAATTTTGTCAAGTTTTGGAATGCCACTAAGAAATTAAACTATAAACAAAGCTTACCTGTATCCGTTGAGGGCTGCCAGGATCCGTCCAGCATCGCTGAGCTGTTTGCGCGCAGGTTCAAGGTGAGCCCGCTGGCCGCGGAGTGTGAGCTCGTTGCTGATGTCAGTCTTAATGATGATGTCATCGAATTTACACGTGAACAGATAAAGAAAGTCATACTGAGTATGAAGCGTGGTAAATCGCCGGGACATGACGGGCTCAGTATAGAGCACATACTTTGGGCCAGTAGCAAGATCTACGACCATCTGTGCTGTTTGTTTAATCTGTGTATTAAATTTGGTTACTTACCTGAAGCACTGATGCGCACCACTGTGGTGCCAATTGTCAAAAATAAGACGGGTGACCTTGGCTCTGCGTCGAATTACCGGCCTATATCGTTAGGTACTGTAATAGGCAAGGTACTAGAACGTCTCCTACATCCTGAGCTGCTTAAGAACATTAATATTGATGACGCGCAGTTTGGTTTCCGTCCCGGGCTTTCAACGGATGCCGCAATCTATAGCCTGAAGACCACCGTCAATCACTACACGACCCGAAACACATCAGTTTACGCGTGCTTCTTAGACCTCAGCCGCGCGTTCGATCTCGTAAATTATAGGGTCCTGTGGTCTAAGCTGCGTGAGTCTAACGTACCTGAAAAAGTGGTTAATCTGTTGAAATACTGGTATGGAAACCAAACGAATATAGTGAAATGGGGCGACGCAACTTCTAGCAAGTATAGGTTAGAGTGTGGGGTTCGTCAAGGGGGGGTGACCTCTCCGGACCTGTTTAACCTCTACGTGAATGGCCTGATAGAGGAGCTGAGGAGCACCAGAGTCGGCTGTCATGTAGGAAACGTCTGTATTAACAACCTTAGTTATGCAGACGACATGGTGCTCCTGAGCCCCTCGGTCAAGGGGTTGAGGAGGCTGATTTCAGTCTGTGAGCATTATGCCAATGCCCATGGACTGAAATATAATGTCTCCAAGACGGAAATGATGGTGTTTAAGTCGGGTGCGGGTCCGGACAGGATACCTGAAGTGACGTTGAATGGATCCAAAGTTAATGTTGTTAAGCAGTTCAAATATCTGGGACATCTGTTGACGGAACGGCTGCATGATAATGACGACATAGAACGCGAGCGGAGGGCTCTCGCTATCAGAGGCAACATGCTTGCTCGGCGATTCGCGAAGTGCAGTGATGACGTAAAGACCACACTCTTTAAGGCGTACTGCTTAAGCATGTACACCTCCCAGCTGTGGATAACGTACACGCAGAAAACTATGAGCAGAATAAGAGTCCAGTACAATGACGCGTTCCGGGCTCTTATGCGGCTCCCGCGGTGCTGCAGCGCGTCGGGAATGTTCGCTGATGCGGGGGTCCCTGATTTCTATGCCGTAACTAGATATCGTGTGGCCTCTTTCTGGCAAAGAATGCGCCGTTCCGGCAACAGTATACTTGTGGCTGTCTCTGACGATGTCCGGAATCCAGTGTTTAGGCGCTGGATATCTGTTCACATGGACCGAAACAAAAAGTGATCGTGCATTTTATTTTATATTTATTTTTAAATTGACTCACCCCTATACAGTGTATTAATTTTAAGTAGTTTAAGTTTATGGGTGCAAGCCTGAAATAAATGACTTTTATTTATTTATTTATTATTTATTATTTTGTACATTACCTAACCAAAGGGGTATGGTAATTATATATAATTACCGGTAAATGTGGATAATTCTCAACATTTACCGAGTGCGTTGGTAATTATGTATAATTCCCGGGAATTATGCATAATTTCCGATTATCTACATTTACCGTAACATATATATTTAAATTTAAAAATAAAAATTATACCGTTTTACCGTAATTACCGTTGTAGTAATGTTTAATTTTCAATGACGTAGACAAAATGCAAAGTTTGGAAACTTCATTGCCTTTAAAATAAATGACGTAAAAT
Source organism: Macaria notata (assembly GCA_927399415.1). Lineage (NCBI taxonomy): Eukaryota > Metazoa > Arthropoda > Insecta > Lepidoptera > Geometridae > Macaria > Macaria notata. The sequence continues at coordinate 3,072,160 of OV656744.1, forward strand.
TTAACAGAATGCTTCGAGACTCCTGTTATAATTAAGATTAAGATAATTTTTCATATGTTACGTAAAACTTGCCAACGATATTACGTCAAATTAAAACCGGACATGCAACTTTAAAACAAATATCACACGCCCAAACTTTATTCGCGGAAGTCCAAGCCAAATTAGAGTTAGGAATAGCTACAACACGTCCGCTGGTCGCAACTTGTCCCAACTATCGTTACGTGGTCCGAATCCTAGATCATGCTGATATTGGTGCCAGATGGCCCGACTGCGGACCGTGTATCGGAATTTTAGGTAACTCTATTTAAATGTTGTCTGTTTAGATGCGGAAATGCGGGTGTGTTAGGAACTTTGCAGGCAGTTAGAGGTAGGTACTCGTAGATAGTTGTCCGTCTGAGCTATGTTGAGATATACTTGTATCTGTTTTGTTTCATGTGTGGTTTGTTTGAGACAATGTTTGATTAAGTGTCATCATTGTACTAGGAAGGGGTCGAATGTTATATTGTTATGCATAACAAACAGGAACGTATGCCATTACCGTGTTAGTAATAAAAATAACTAACTACTATGTTCTGTATTTGAAGTTTACATTTGGACGTTTTAGTCTCCATTTTATGCGCGTGCAGAAATTATCTTCCTCGTCTCTACTGTTAAATATTTTACATTTAAACATTCATAAAAATCTAAAACAGAATTTCGGCTACGCGCGCTACGACAAATGGGTCTACGTTGCTACAGCGGAGTCTCTACGGAGTCGTAGCAACTGTTCTTTTTAATTTAAACTTTCGCAAACTAAACGAGTGTTGGTTTAATATTTTAATTAAACTTACCTTTGTGCTATACGTTGACAAATTGGGTCACCTGGAGTGTTTTATATATTAAAACGAGTGTACTGGGACCTGGCGCTATGACCTGGCATCACAAAGAAATTTGGAAGCTCCTTTTTTGCAATTAGAAGCAAGATAAATTTTTGATTTCTTCCTGTGAGAGTTAAATTTCTAGCTGTATTTATTTTTTTGCAAAGTACGTTAAGCATACAACACTGCAATAGGTAAAAATGTTGAAATTATAACAAAAAAATAAAAATTTATAGTCCCTATCGTCTACTTTTTTATAAAACTAAAATAACTAATATTATTATAAAAAAAATATTTGTCATAATACGGCAGTCGTTAAGCCATGTCAGAGGCCAATAACAGGTCAGTTTGAAAAAAACTGACACCAGATTTAGCTACTCGTATACGAATATACATATCAGACAATTATTACTATTTCAACTAGAACTAGATATATTTTAACGTAGCCTTGTGCATAGCACGTGCTAGCATATTCAACCATTCTAAATTCACGAGAGAGTGACGGGTAGGAGCGGTCACGAAATTGACTTAAAATTTAAGGTGCTTGGACGAAAGTTGGGAGTGAGTTTACTCAAGTAACTTGGTAGTTGGATCTCGGGGGCTTGTGACGTCATTCGGGGGCTTTTCACATGGCGAGTGCTATGGGGTTTATACCCTATGACACTACTGTTTAATACTACTATTATGTACAGTTAAAAAATATAGTATACTTTTAGTCATTTATTTCGGGACTAGAGTTAAATAATTTGATGATGCTTGTTAAAAATCTATTGTCTGTAGTTGAAGTAGACAAGATAGAGCCATAAAAATTAGTGATACATTTTTTCTATAGGACCATAATAAATAATTAAGTCATTCAGTAGAACAAAATTAAGTCATAGCGATAGATTAAGTCATGAATTAGAGAGAGGTGTGGCGGTGGTATATGGAGAAACACACCTTAAAACTACTAAGTTTGTTGTATGAAGCCGGTTAAGGAGCTGACGCAGCGGAACACTACATACATCTCCAGAGTTTCATTTAGAATAAAATTAATAATCATTTAGAATAATTAATAGTTATTCGAGAGAGTAATAACAATTGGTAGAGTTTTCAGTTTTCAGAGCCATTCAGTAAAGCCTTAATATTGAATTATCATTCAGTAGAGTCATTTAATAGTGTAACATAGACCGCATGATGGTATCCAGTATCAGCAAGGCCGCGTGTTGTTTACAATGTACTTTGAAAGTTTCCCGAACTGAAAACAGCTTGGGTCTAGCGCGGAAGGCTCGTGAAGTTACAAACTTGTACTTATTTGATTGTACCCAAGTATAAGGCTCTGGTTTTGTTTTTCTTTAATACTAGTGTATACCCGCGAATCCACCTATGTGTAGGTATCTACCAGTTACGTGACTATACAACGAATCTAATCTTGATCTTAGCATCAATAAAATGATGAATCGATTAGTAGGTACTTACTTACTTTTAATCGATTTTTATTATTTATTTTAATATTGCATTGATTTCAATCAATCAGTAATAATTTATTGTAGATGTAAACAAAAAATATAGCAAATGACAGGGAAAAAGTAAATTAGATTTAAACATTAACTTGTTATGGTAGCGTTACATTTTTTGCACCGAAAAATATAAGCATAGCTTGATAAAATGTACATAATTTACATACTTAATAATAATTATTTAAAATTTATGATGTATTAATTTAGTTAAATAATTTGACAAATGTTATGTAATAAATATTTAGGAAATGTTAGTCAACCCTCATAGGGTAGGAACTAGTGGAACTATTTTAGTTATTATTATACTTTAAGATCTTATGTACCTAGTTTTCACTAACTGAATAAATTTGAACTTGAATTTAAAATCACTAATACACGGTTAAAACTTAAAATTTATCAGAACATTTATCAAATACCAATCTACTAATTACACGAATTCAGAACTATCAGTGAGACGTGATTCCGGGAACGCGAGCAATTAGATACGTCTTGTGCTGTCGAAATAAACTTTAATCGTTTCTATGCTATTTAATGAGTTTAGTTTAGTTTTAGAAGATTATCTGTCTTTTATATGATATCATAAAAATTAAAAACTTGAAAGCCTTATATTATTTACTTCTTCTTTTTATTGAATGAGAGTGGCCAACTCTGGTGTCAAGAGATTTAGAAAGATAAATCAATAAATAATGTACATTATTTTCAAACTTGTACATAAGTAGATAGTCACGGTTTTGCACGCGTTGTTCCGGAATCAAAATTAGTTTCTGCTTACTGGCAGTAACTTAAACAATACCATATCAAATATGACGAGGATCCAAAAGCAACTCATCATATTTAAACAAATAAATTATGTATAAAAGTACTCATTTATATCATAGGTACTAGTGGGTGCTCGCGGCTTCGCTCGCATTAAAAAGTAAAACTTGCATCCCCTATTTCACCCCTTTAAAAGTGGCATTTCCAAAAATCTTTTCTTAGCGGATGCCTACGTCTGCCTTCATTCCAAATTTCAGCCCAATCCGTCCAGTCGTTTGGGCTGTGCTTTGATAGATCACTATTTCAATCAGTCAGTCACCTTTGAGTTTTTTATATATAAAGATTCTATAAATCTAAACACAGAAGAGAAATATACCTTATTTGAATATATCCTAGACATCCCATCGTTATTTGAAAGATATATTTCATAGCCATCTATTACGTTCTTTACCCTGAGATCAATAGACAGGTAGACATTGAGGGGTATCTTCCGAACAAATATCTTGCCCCTGGGAATGACCCTGGACGACCCAGGCTCTAATAACTTGACACCTTGACGGAAGACATAGGTTAGGTACGTGGAAATAAAAGTTTAAGTAAAAAAAACATTACAAGATAAATAATCATGTACAATTTTACACCATGAATTATTATTTTACCATTCTGTACAGTATCGATGCTGGCCAAAAGTATTTTGTTAAAAGTTCAAAAAACAGCACAAATTTAATTTCAAACGTAGTAGCGAGTAGACATCGTTATAAGCTCTCTTGTCGAGAGTTTTCAAACCGCCTTAAGGGCCTCTGACATGACTTTACGACTGCCGTACTAGACTAACAGCCGGGACCTACAATTTAACGAGTCATCCGACCCACGAAAGGGCCTTCTTATGTAAATATGTATAACTGGGTATCTACACCAGATATATTTATGTACAATAATAAAATATAAAAACAAGGGAAGAAAAACTAAACATACTACTTCTTACTACTACAAAAAGGGGCACTTAGCCTAAAGATAATCTAAGTGCTCCAGCCCACTACCAGAGGGCAGCGTGCCCAGTTTATCTTCATCTACACCAGTACATGATAATTCACATTACATATGTAATGTTATATACATACATGTTATGTACATATTCCATGCAAATTCCATTGAAACTTCCTAGCTAAAGTCATCTGCAGGAGATAGCATCTTACATAAGTAACCCGCGCCACGCAAGTTCGACGATATCTCTTATGAATGCCTTGAAGACATTTCAAAACTTTGTCGCTTGGGTATACGCTCTGTTGATACGTGAGCCTACCGACATAGAATTTGTTATGAGGAATGCTTTTTGTTTCACGTTACTTATTTATTTTTCTCTTTATGACACTTTGATGGAAAAGACTTTGTGAAATCATATTTCTGTTCTTTCGTTATGCATGATAAGTAAGACACACCTACTATAAAAGATAAGCTAGCACATTTTATCTACTCCCATATTTTCATAGGTTCGGAAAAATTGAAATTACTTTCACCTCAAACATAACGTGTAAAATCGTGTGGATATAAGAAATTAAATCAGTTTAGGTACCAACTGACAAAATGAGCGACTGTTGATGACACAGTTATTTAATTAGTCAGTTTCACTCATAGATTTTTTAGACAACAAATGACAAACTACTATTCAATCATACTTAAAGAACAATAACTCCACTTAATTAAACAATTCCTAATTAAACCGCCTTCAAGAGATAACTGCCCGAAAATACCTACCTCCGTAACTAGAATAGCAATCTGCCAATTAGCCACTTTGTTCAGACTTGCGAGTTCCAGAGTTGGAGCCAATCGGAAACTAATACACCCAATTACATCGGCTCTTAGGATTCCTGGCTCTACTCGATGCAGGCAAAGAGTTTATAAGTACTTCACTCTGGTTGAAACGATTGCAATGCTTGCAACAGCTTCGCCTTTAGTAGCCATGCACGTAAGAAGGCAAGAGAAATGAACACACTAGTGTACATTTCTCTTGCTTTCATACATTGTTTAATTTATTCAAATTGAATATCACGATCTCCCATCTCTTGTAAAAAAGGCCCATTATTATTATTTATTAAGGCCCAAACGTAAGGCCCATTTTTATGGAGTAAATTTATTACTCAATTTGTTAAAAAATCATTACACATAAGTACATAAAGACATTTATGGTATTTTTTATTCTGTCAAAACAGAATTCAACTTAAATTTCTTGATTAAATTAAACCAACTTTTTATTTTATCAACTACTCATTCAATGTTATGCCTATTACCAAATAAAAATCAACCAAGTATTTGAGTAGCTCTTTTATAGGAATAGATCAAATTCCAACTATGTACATATATATAGCAGACTTAGCGACCACAACGGCAAAGAAACGTTTTTGGATCCTGCGGTTTCAGTACCGATGTTTAAAAAGTTCCAACGTTTAAATTCCAAGGATTTTACCACTTTTAATGTTATTATATCATCGAGCTAATATAACATTGTTTTCTACGGTGTAATATTACCGGCTGCTTTTTTGTTGTGCTTGTGGACGCCCGCGGCTTTGCTCGCATTATTTCAAGATAAAAAATAGACACTAAGACCACATACTACCTACCAACAAAAAATCCATTATTATGTGTTCAGCTGTTTTTACGTGATGTGCGTTTAAATAAACAGATAAACAAAAAAAATCTAGAAATTGTTGAATCGTGATTCAAGTGAAAAGATTTAAGGAATTTCAAACATATCAACTATTTCATAAAAACCGTGTATGCATTAAATTATAATTACGTTACGCACGTAATTAAATACACACATATACTAAATGAAATAAATTCCTTTGCATACCACAATCCTACGCAGAAAATCATTCCTACATAAAATGGGTAGACACCAAACTCCTTAACACTATTTCCATCCCCCGACTTCACTTGCCTCAGTGTTGCCAACAGTCCAACTTCGTAAACTAACTCCACAGTTTACAAAGGAGAAAATTGCCAGACGCTTACAGATTTCACACTAACAGACAAACGGACATGCATTTACTCAGTAAACGTGAATAAGTTTGGTAGTTTGCTCGTATTTTGCGGGATATTGTTTCAACTTTACGTTGATAATAGAAATAAATATTTGTAATGTTGTTTGTAAGAAATAATTGGTAAAACATGGTATGATTCAACTCAGGGTGATTCAATTTCTTTATTGAACTCAGGGTCAAAACCCTGAGTTTTTAATTTCAAAGTTTAACGCGTAATTGGACTATTCATATCTTTACAAGACAAAAGACAGTGTTAGAGAAACAAATATTTTAATATTGTTTATTAGAACCACCCTAAGTTTTGAATTTCAAAACGTAACGCGTCATTGGACTTAAGACATAAGTTTTGAATCTCGCAATCGAGTACCACCTAACATAAACAAATATACAAATCTTACTTTCTGTTTTGAAGTTTGACGCAAGTATAGTTACTTAGTTTTTATAGAAAGTAAGAGCTCATATAGGCATATATGATTAGATGAAATAAATTACTCAAAATCGGTACAAAGATCGAGATAATCTCTCCAAGCTGCAAAGCACTATAAATAAGGTCTAACAACGGCAACTTTCTATAGACTTACCTAAAAAACTCAGAAGTAGGTACGTGTAGATCTTCATCTTTCCAAGTTTCCTGAAACAAGAGAAAAAAGCTTAGTTGATCAAGTTACTAGCTTGTAAGAAGTAATTTAATTTTAACGAGACATCGATTTTGTTTAGGTTTTATTTTAAAACTATTCAGTTCTGGAGAGATCGGCTGTATATGGGTTACGCTTAATATTACTGTATAAGGTTACGAAAAGCAGTAACAAAAATAATAATTTAAATTTTGTTTAAATATTATTTTCTTTGCACAGCTCCACAATAAAAAGTGCGAAGCAGAAACTAAAAAACAGATAAAACTTAATTGTAGGTATTCAATGAAGAGTAAATCTAATCTAAAAGAAAGCTTACAATGGTCTTTAAGAAAGCAAATTAATCATAAGCACAAATTTGATCTCTGAGTTCCAGCATAAGACATCTGCTAATAATTTAGGATTCCAACACAGGTTTTGACTGCTTTGATGTAGGAATTCGTCCCCTGGACGACGGATTTTCCACTATTCACATATTCACTGCACTGGACACGACCATTAGAGCATTTCTCAGCATTTTCCCAGCTGAATTTTTACGAAACCTGACGTCAAAAGAATATCAGAAGACGTTTCTGGGAATGTATTTCAAAGAGTCGAGGTAAACTTCGAAGAATTCGAGAGGTATAGTTACCCGCTCTTGAGAAGTTTCTAAGGAAACCTTAATATAAGTTATTCATAGGTATCATTTATTTACCATCAACATATACCTTTACCTACATTACTTGGCGTTACAATATTCCTTCAAAATTGCCATTGTACTTAGTAATTCGCATAAACCAATTCCATAAGTGAGATCAAAAACCATCCATCAAACATTATGTATAGCTTATAATTTGTCGAAGCTATTTGATTGCCTCGATTTATTTTTACTTATTTTCCACTAATATAGGTGGACAGCCCCGTAATCAGGGCTTTTGAAAACTACAATTTACTAGTTACGCGAAAGTTTTACGTACCCCTTTTTTCTCTAAAAAAACCTGGCCTGCTAGTAAGTCCTCCTGAATGTGGTCGTCGGCGAGTCCTGGACGCCTCCTGGCATCCAGGCAAAGTCCAATTATCGGAACACACACAATGGATAAAGAGGAACACTGATTAAGTTCTAGCACCCGCGATTTTTAGATAGTTTTTGCGTAACGTATCTTCTGCTCAAAGGTTGGAGCAGCACTGTCCATGTATGAAAATGTCATTCATTTTAGAGATGCGCGAGCGCGGGGTGAATGCGCGAGTGACATATATTCGATTGTACATCGACTTGATGAATGTAGTTTTTAAGCAAAGCCAAGTCCCTACATTTCCCCCCACCAAATCCGACGTTCGGATTTCTCAGTTCTTACTAGCAGTGTCACTGTAAAGTGTACAAGCAGCTAGTGTTAATATGCAACTAAATGTTGTACAGTATTTCTCGTTGAATGTGATGAACAAGAATATTTTATGTAGCTCGAGAGCGTGTGGACTGTATACAATGATAGGATAAATGATTGTATAACGATATGAGTGGACTGTATAATTTTAAGTGAAAAGATATTGCTAAGTCTAATGTCTTAACTAACTTACTTCTAGGGAATTGTGTGAATTTACATAGAATTAACTATGAGTCATCGTCCAAGGGGAGAGGACTCAATTTGACCACGGGTCGAGTAAATTCACTATTCCTCGTGCGAACAGTGACAACACGGGTCACATTATCAGCTCCCGGATGGAGCTTTGTAACTCTGGCTAAAGGCCATTGAAGGGGAGGTGCTTCGCTATGAATGAGCACTAAGTCTCCCACCTTCAGATCTCGACATCCACTGAACCACTTCTGACGTTCCTGAAGTGTGTGGAGGAAGTTCTTACGCCATGAATGCCAAAATTTTTGTGCCATCTGTTGTACGATTTGCCAACGCGTGAGTCTATGTACAGGAGTAGATGTTATGTCGTATTCCGGTACGCTGAGAAGTTCGCGGCCTATGAGAAAGTGAGCCGGCGTGAGTATCTCGAACTCATTAGGATCTGATGACAAAGCGCAAAGAGGCCGTGAGTTTAGAACAGCTTCTGCTCGTGCGAAAAACGTTGTCAACTCTTCTAGTGTTAAAGACCGATCCGCGACCGTCCGTTTAAGCAGGTCTTTGCATGAACGAATCGCAGCTTCATATAAACCGCCAAAATGACTACCGGTCGGCGGATTATGCTTCCATTCAACATCTCGTGAAATGAAACCGGCCGAGATTTCATCTGTATGAGTACGGAAAAAGTGTGAGACTTCAGCTAACTGTTTTCCCGCAGAAACAAAGTTGGTCGCGTTGTCAGAAATCAGTAACTTACTTAATCCGCGCCTAGCAGTAAAACGGTCATACGACGCGAAAAAGCATTCCGTACTTAACTGCGTGAGAACGTCCGTGTAAATAGCGCGAGTTGAACAACAAACATATACACATAAATAAGCTTTGTGAACGCGCGCGTTTCTGAGAGTAGACTCTTTTATGTGAAATGGGCCTCCTATATCAAGACCTACAGCACAGAACGTCTGAGCATCTTGTGACCTAAACTCAGGGAGTTGACCCATAATAGGTTGTCTAGTTGTCGGTCTAGTCTTGAAGCAAGCAATGCATTGTCTTGTTCGCAATCTGATAACATTGCGTGCGGAAACGATCCAATATTTTTGAGTAAGTATACCCTGCAGTGTGCGGGGGCCTATATGCATATATGTGACGTGATAGTAATCGATCAGTCGGTCAGTGAAATTACATTTTTTAGGTAGCAGCACAGGATGCTTCGCATTAAAGGACAGCGTGGAATGTGCTAGCCTACCCCCCACCCTCAGGACACCATTTTCATCAACAAAGGGGTTGAGTTTCAGCAATGACTGCTGTGGTTTCTGACCTTGAGAGAGGGCACGTATATCTCCAGCATAATGATGCCGCTGCACCGCCTTAACGATTGTGTCCCGCGCCTGTCGAATATCACCGAGCGTGAGCGTAGTTTTACGCTCGACTTTGGGCGCGCGACAGTTATTTATAAACTTATGTATCCAAGCTACAACATTGACTAACTTAGTGTAGTTGGAACACTTCTCAGATAATTCATAAATAGGATCTGATGGCACGTTAGTAGTGACCATCACCTTTGATTCGTTCAAAGGTCTCAACTCCGGTACAACTTCGTTTTTAAACTCATCCATTGATCTGACTGGCCAGTCTGGACGCGCGGGCCAGCTAGGGCCATGTGTCCCTTCTGTCATGGCGAGCAACGCGGATGGAGTAGCTTCGATAGAAAGTACATCAGCGCACGGGCTATGTTCAGCGCTGGCGTGAAGTACTTTTGGAAGTTCATCTTTGTGTTTCATTGCCCGGTCAGGTGGTATATTTTCAACTTCCCGCAACGAATTCATCACTGTAGTCAAGTCATGAGTGGGTGAAAACCCAGAGGAAGTATAATCGCAAGGGACATTGACTTCCTCAGGTTGATTCAGCCGATTTGGTGTTGATTGTAGCGAAGTTGACAACGTGGATAGAGGAACAACACAAGGGTCGTTGACCTTATCGCGTAGTTGATTCAATTCGTTTATATCAGAATCACCTATTTTTGAACAAGCTGAAAAAGAGGCGCAACTTGTGGCGCGGGTGGCTACTTTTTCGCTGTTCGATTCGACTTGATCTAATGCATTTGTTTGTAAACACTCGGAGAGGCATGCGGGGGCATTGACCTCTGCGTTAAGTAAATCCAAATCAACATGCCCAGTGATAACGTATCCGTAAATAGAATGCAAGGCCGGGGGCATTCCAGGAATGTCTGAAAATATTTTCACACCGTCATAGACGTGCGGGAATATGTCCCCTGATATTAATAATTGCACGGGGCCATAATTGAGGAAGTCAGGGTCCGCTAACTCGAGATGCTGATAGTGATGTAGTATCTTGTCAGGTAGAACCATAGTAGGTAAATCGCCTGCGATATCGTCTACTATCACTACGTCCGTGGAACGCAGTTTATCTGATCCGTCGCGCGGTCGAATTCGACAAGTGGTTTGACCGTGGTTATCTACAGGTATTTTACCTAACGCCGTCGGTAGGAAGTCTAGTGCGCGTCTGTTTAAGCCTAACTGTTCACTTAGCTCGGTTGTCATGTAACCGGCCATTGAGCCTCCATCAATCATGGCACGCACATCGTGAAAATGACCCTGAACATCTTCTACCTGCACGATAGCAGTAGCTAGAAGTACTGTTGTATCTGATGTAGAAACTAGCGCAGCCGATCTCTTTTGACACGTGAGCGTATCTACGTGCAAAGATGAATGGTGGCGAGCTCCACACACGACACACGACATTCGGGACGGACAGTCCGTGACACGGGTATGACTGCCTGTCCCCGTAGGAACGTGCCTTTTCAAGCAGTTCCCACAAAGGCCTAGCTCGTTGACCTTAGCAGCGCGGAGCTGAGGCGTGAGTGCGTTATATATATCGCACTTATATATAGCGTGTGGCTTTTGACAGCAAGGACACTCGTTGGATTTCTGACGGTCGACAACGTCGGGAGCCTTGCTGGCCGCAGCTGATACGAAAGTCGATTTCGTACGAAGTGGTTTGGTCGAGTCTGGAATGTTAGAACTAACGTAGTTCTTGTGTGCAGTATGTCTAGGCGGCGGCATAGACGGCTTGACGTACACCGGCCTAGCATCTGACATCTCCAGAGCACGAGCCTGTTTTTCGACGAAGTCTAGTAACTGCCCGATAGCAGGAATTTCGTCTTGATCGATACTCAATTCAAAAGCACGGCGCGTGGTTGGATCCAGATTCCGGATTGCAAGTTTGAATAACAAAAACTCGGATAAATTTGCTAGTTTTAAATTACGCAATGCGGCTACGTTTTCCTGATAAACCTGTATAAAATTGTTTAGATTTTCAGTTGAATCTGTAGTGAACGCCTTGTATGAAAGAATCTTATCAACGAATGAAGACGCAAGCGCACGTCGATTATCAAATCGCTTCACTAAACATTCCCAAACAATAGAATAATTGTCCGACGTGACCGGCATAGATTTCGCTATAGATAAGGCTGAACCTGTTACAGAAGCGATTAAGTAATAAAACTTTTCAATGTTTGAAAGAGTATTATTTTCGTGTATCAAACTACGAAATGTATCGCGGAACGTAATCCAGTTTTGTAATTGAGAATCAAATTTAGAAATTTGTAATTCGGGCAATTTTACTTGTCGGCGAGTGCTTTCACTATTGTCATTAGAGTCCCGACGCACCGATGATGGCTCAGATATACTATCACAAACCGTGCGAATAGAATAGAACAAATCATCAAATGCGTCGAGTTCGGTATATGTTGGTATATAGCCAGGTACATACAATTTGTTTATAGAATTGATTTCTTTGATGCAGCGATTATATTCTACGCGTAAATCGTCAAGGTCTTCAGCGCGAGATTTGAAATTGGGTAAAATCGTGGGATCTAAAAGAACCTTGGTTGACAAGTCGTACAACTTTTGTACACGTAAAAAACACATTTCTTTTGACGTAAGAAATGGTTGCAGCATTAAATCGAGATCCATAATATCGTCCTCTTTTTGTATTTTTCTTTTAGTTCTATCGGTCATTTTGATTGATTAAAATGTTCCCGACTACGAGTTTATTTTTAAGTAACACAAAAATGAGAGTAGTTTTGGTTAATTTTATAAATTGCAAAATCACACAACTCCGAATATTACGACATTTCAACAAAATCAATTCATTGTACAAATATAGTAAAATAGACCTTATGACGATAGTGACAAAGTCCAAACTATGAGATAATATCGTTAGCAATTCTTGGGGTAGGTAGACATTTTTTAATGGCAAAAATGTTAGAAGTGTATTAGTTTACGTAATTTTCTATAGTTTATACTAGTAACTGAGAAATCCGGCTCGAAAATGGACAGCCCCGTAATCAGGGCTTTTGAAAACTACAATTTACTAGTTACGCGAAAGTTTTACGTACCCCTTTTTTCTCTAAAAAAACCTGGCCTGCTAGTAAGTCCTCCTGAATGTGGTCGTCGGCGAGTCCTGGACGCCTCCTGGCATCCAGGCAAAGTCCAATTATCGGAACACACACAATGGATAAAGAGGGACACTGATTAAGTTCTAGCACCCGCGATTTTTAGATAGTTTTTGCGTAACGTATCTTCTGCTCAAAGGTTGGAGCAGCACTGTCGATGTATGAAAATGTCATTCATTTTAGAGATGCGCGAGCGCGGGGTGAATGCGCGAGTGACATATATTCGATTGTACATCGACTTGATGAATGTAGTTTTTAAGCAAAGCCAAGTCCCTACAATAGGTACACTATAATCTAATGTCACAACGTTGACCATTGTAGAATAGCCGCAAGTATCTCAAGATGATAATGTCAAACTTTTGAAAAGAAATAAAAGTGAAAGCAAGTCGTAACTCAATAAAATAAGAAGGTTCCCCTGTTCGAACAATTTTACAGCTATTTCCAAACCAATAAAAATCTTTCCTTGCAATTTATGGCGTCATAATTTAAAATCCATTTGGTTAAGGACAGGTTCTTGTGAGCTCTATTTTTATAGCCATATTATCCGATAAAGTATCACGACAAAAAACATATACTATGGTATTTTGATATTACATAAAGTGATAACAACACATTGACATACAATATACATATACATGCTTTACGCTTTGAAAACGTTTGTTTCAAAAACTGATTTTACCTATAATCATCATCATAATCCACAGCCCTTGGGATCCCACTGCTGGGCATAGGCCTCCCTTTGTATGTGCCATCTGCATCGATCTTGTGCAGACCTCACCCATGTCCACTTAAATGTAGGGAATATAACTTGTCTTTCGCAAAAAAAAACTGAAATATTCATACCCTTCTGACAGAAGACAAGTTACAACTATTTTTTTAACCATGCAATAAATAGAAAAGAACAACATACAACCAAATGTGCCTTTCTATTGCAAGTCAGGCAAGACTTATTTCTTAGATTATATGAAGTGCGTATGCCTGTACTCTGTAGATTCTCATTCAACCCCTTACACTTTACACAGGTTACGTATTATTTTGTCGGTGTAGAATGGTTCGGACGTGTAGATTTACGGCGCCCCAAACTTGGCTCGGTTTGCAAACACCTGCGCCTAACGTTGAATACATGACAGCTCTTGTAAAATGATCACTTGAACGATTTATAAGGGGAAAGTTGGTACTAGTTTTCAAGGTTTTTGTAAGAAGTGTGTTTTTACGGGTCTTGAAATCTAGTGACAATTATAACATTTCAAAGAGATGTTTCTGGGTGCTTACGTTAACTAGATGTTGGTTTTTCAGTAATGAATGAACATACCTTACAGATACACTAATTTTAATTAAGAATATATATATAATAAAAATATTTTAGATAATTTAGTTGTTAATTTATTATTTTTTAAGTTTATTATAAGGTTTGTACCTATGTAGTTTAATTAAAATATATATTAAGAATAACAAGGGCCATTTACACTGGGTAGGCAGTATAAATGAGTAATTAAATAGTTGTGGTGCCATTAACCATACCACAGTTTTGCAACAAACTGTAATCAAGAGTTACTCCATTTTCGAGTGAGAGAAAAAGTTTTTCTCTCTCACGTACCTTGTTAATTTTACCCTCAATCATAAGAGAGGGATGAAATGAAAATTCTTGCCCTCAATATATGTGAATGGACACTTTTAATTTTTTTATAGGCATCCTCTCCAACGTGCCACATAGTACAATGTATAGGAACATATATTTCCTCAACTCATGTAGGTGGTAAACACAAGATATGTTACTTCTATACATCAGAACAGCGGGGTACAGGCTTAGTTTTATAAAATTATAGTTAAAAACAGTTATAAAGATAAAATAAAATAGATATTAAATACAACCGGCGCAGTAGTACAATAATTACGCTAGCGGGGGCTGGTACCATTCTCGTTAGATATAACGCCCGTCCAATACTGCAGCAGTCCGCAGTAGCCCTGGATCTTTCGAAATAACATTATAAGCCTGGTTGAGTTGAGTGGAGCTACTGTCTCTCTTTAGCAACACATTAAACTAAGTATATACGCATATAAAGTATTTTATTTGATGCATAAAACTACTTGCTCAATCAACAAGCTTATCTTGCACCTTTCCTGATAATAAGCGTGTCATTTTGAGAATATTTATTACATTCAAGCCAAAATCCATCTTAATTTGCTTCGAAGCGAAGCGAAATTATATAACAATAAAATTTTCCCTCTTTTTTCATCTATATCCGTTATTTCTCACCCATACATAATGTTAGCTTAGTACGAAGCTAGATGGCGCTGTGTACTATTCCATAGCTTTATGTATTAATTTTATTTTAAATTTAGCAGCACACGCAAACGTAATGAATGTTCTTTTCCCTATAATGAAACAACAGAATTTAGCAAATTTAGCTAACAAGTAAATAATAAAATAAATAAATATTTCAGGACATTTCACACAGCGCCATCTAGCCCCATACTAAGCTTACGCTTGTATCATGGGTACTAGATAACGGATATAATACATATATACTTTTCTTTTGTAAATACATACTTATTATACATAGAAACGACCAGACTCAACACAAGTAATCAAACATTATTAAAATGCATAAATACTTGTGTCACCTGGGAATCGAACCCGCACCCCTAGATTAGAAGGCAGAGTCACTTCCAACTAAGCTAACGGAGCAGTCAACGTTTAGTATATAGTCAGCTGCTGATCTCTACCAAGCGAGTTAATGATAATGTCTATGGAACGAGAGGGCTATCTCATGATGGCAGTGTTTTAGAACGAGCTGCAGGAATGGAATAGATACTGGTCTGACCTGCTTTGTGACCTGGTTTAGTAGATCACTGGTATTTTAGTGGAATAATTGAGTCTGTGATAACGTGTTATTCAATTGGGTTTTTTTATTTAATATAATAGAAACCTAATATATAAACAAGCTATATCCTCTGGAGCACATACAATATCTAAATATATAAAACTCGAAGGTTATTGACTGACATGGTGATTTATCAACGCACAGACCAAACCACTAGAAGGATCGGGCTGTACATAGGTATCCGCTAAGAAAAGATTTTGGAAATGCTACTTTAAAAGGGTGAATATGGGAAAGCAAATTTTACTTCTTAATGCTAGCTAAGCCGCGAGCACCTACTTGTATCTGAAAATCTGTTAGAGAGTAACTTGTTTAGTTAGTATCTGAAAATCTGCTAGAGAGTAACTTGTTTAGTTAGTTTAGTAAAAAACAATATTCACTTTAAAAATCAGTTATTGGTAGTGTCAATTAGTTGTGTAAATGATTTTTTTCTGAGAATTACGCTACAAAATGCAAAAATACATAGTGTAAGGAAATAGTATAAACTAATGGATTAGCATAAATTATAATCAAGTAGTTCTCATAAAATTGAATAATGAAACTACAAGCATTGTAAGCAAACATATTATGTACATATAACATACGCACGAAATGAAAATCATCTCAACCAACTCTTTGTGTATTTAACAACATTACAACTCAACACAAGTTTCCTCAAGTACGTAACTGCATCAGAACGTAAGCACATAATGGCTGCCGCGTTTCCATGGCAACGGAGGCTCGGGCGTAACTAACCAACATGAAGTTAAGAACTTGCAAGTGGCAGGCGCGGAAAGCAGTGGTGTAGTTGTTCCAGGTTATTTGATAAGAGGTGCTATTGCAGAATGATAAAATAATAATAACAATATAGTATAGGTATAGTGAATTCACTGAATGTTATAATTTAAACAGGAAAGGGAGTTTAACTGACAACATTAAATTAAGTATATTAATTTACTTTACTAATTTACTTACGTCAATAACTATGTCGAAAATTAGCTGGACATGTTACGGAACACTGCGGGTTAAAATTAAATTAAATCATGCCTTACGTGAACCATAGTATAGGTATATTAATTTTATAAGTATCTATTTATTTATTTTTATTTTTCCAAAGACTCAATGTACAATCTATGACGACAAAGATCGTTCATTTAGTCATGAATCCTTTTTAAAATACAAGTTTATTTAAATCTATAATTTAATATCAAAGATTTAGAACTATTACTTAACCTATTTCTTGGTTATTGTTACTGCTATAACCACACCCATCTGTTACTATCTAGTAATAAGGTATATTGATTTTATACTTTAAAGCAATTGTAGTTTGCTACGTTATTACCAAAAACCAAACCTGCTCAACGATTAAAAAACTACGAAATAAAATTTTGATACTCGTCTCAATAGCACAGCAAGCAAGGCAGAGTTACCGAACCAACGTAACGTGTGTCGAGCTAACTTCCAAGTGGCAGAGTCGTTAGCAGGCTGGGGAAGGCTTTACTTTACTTCACATCAATACATAAATAATATATATGTACAAATTAAATTTAACAGCATTAAAAAAACAGTGTTATTTCCTTGACACTGTTTTATTTTAATAAAATATTACCATAAAATATTTTTAAAATTCGTATAAATTGCATATTCTGTAACTATTTTAATATCATTGGAGTAATAAGCAAGAGGCACAAGGCACGTTACTATAGTATATTCTATCCTGTGTAATATTCATACTTACTCCTTCAACCTGCCATGGAAAGCAACAAACTAACGTAACATGTGTTGAGCTAACTTCCAAGTGGCAGTGTCGTTAGCAGACTGAGGAAGGCCTTACTTTACATCAATACACTTGCGCGAAGCAAACTAGGTATATCAAAAACATGGGTAAAAAGTTTTGAAAGCAGTTACTTTACTCTCTACTTAATACTTAACTTTACATAGAAATGTAACTCTCATACGAATTAATAAAAAGTGTGTAAAAGAATGGTTTTCGCTGGTGTTGAGAGTTTTCAAACCACCATAGGGTCCGACGTCTTAATTTAACCTACCTGTTTGTATAATTTAAGTAAATCTCAACCCTATTTTTAGATGGGTGATCAATGACAATATATATTATCAATAAGTATCATTGGCTATTTAGATAAGTGTGATAATAATTAAAAAAGAAACATTTGGCATACAACAGCAGTCACTCTACCCATAACAGAAGTATACGGAGTGGCTTGAAAACCATGACATCAGAGTTTGGCACCCTTATTCAAAATTTCTTCAGTATCTTCTTCAATATTTTATATTTTTTTTAAATAATTATAATTTTTAGTACACGTTACCTAATAATTAAGAAAATAGCAAAAGTCTTTGATTAGATTTTTCAAGATCAAAATTAAAATTAATTCTTGAGTTTTGTTAGAAACTTTTTCTTTTCGACATAGGTAGCTGTTTTTTATTAGTAGAGATAAACGAATTTAGACCTTACCTACTAACAAATCGTATCACTCGCCCTCCAAAATTGAATGTTTCAATAAATTTTCTAGAGCATTTTTCTCTTATTTACTCTTTATAATGGAATCCGTCTAGACTTCAGACAAATTGATTTGAAATAGAAAAAAGTATAATTTTGTATGGATATTGAATATTAAATAATAACTACCTACTAATGAAGCAATTTATTGAATGGATTATATAGTTACTTCATAAAAAAAGGAATATGTAGTTATCTAATAATAATAAAATTGCTGAAAATATTAAAACTTAAGCGAGTGTGGCTCAGCGGTTCCAGTGTCTGCTTTTCATTCAGACGCACCCTGGTTCGAATCCGGCCCTACACCAATGACTTGTATATTCAAGTTATGTGTGGATTTCCACTCGCTTGGCGGTGAAAGAAAATATCGTGATCAAACCGATATGTTTGAGGACCACAATATCCGAGGTCATGTATCTTCCGTGGAAGGACCTGGGCGCCCACCACGATGTATCTGCCCAAGAGAACTCCCCTAATGAATTAATTCTGTGGGGGAGTTACGACCCTCTGTCATCTAAATCTATAAAACTCAAAGGTGACTAACTGACTGACTGACATAGTGATCTATCAACGCACAGCCCAAACCACTGGACAGATCGGGTTAAAATTTGGCATGTAGGTAGATGTTACGACGTAGGCATCCCCTAAGAATGAAGGATTTTTGGAAATTCCACTTTTAATGGGATGAAATATGGGGATGCAAGTTTTACTTCTTAATGCGAGCGAAGCCGCGAGCACCCACTAGTTTGTTAAATATAAAACAAAAAAAACGAAGCGAACAATCCACAACTATAAAACACCCGGGTTACTGTGACCAATTTCAGCGCAGAATTTGATTAATATAACAAATTCAGTGAAATTCAGTATTTATAATACACACTTTCAAAACATTTCAAAAACCGTTTTTTACACATATCAAAACAAAACTCTACGTCATGTAATTTATCAAATTCTAGTGTAAAGATTCAACTTCAACTTTTCTCAAATGGGCTATATAGATTACGTTTTTTTTTTTAACATGAAATAGGCTTACGCTTGACTACAACTTGCCTGATGTTAAGCAACGTTATAGTCTACGATGTAGCGCGCTTGGCTAGAAGAAACCGGTATGTATTCAAATATGTATGTATTTCAAAGGCTACGGTGACATAATCTCGACAAGGTTTAAACCTCTTTTAGTGGCAACGCCCTCCTGTAACCCGTGCTAAGTCTTTAATTGATTCCCAAATGCGATCAAAGAGATAACCATGAGATTGCGATTTGTATTGTGAATTTGAGAATATATCTTTTGTTCAATTATTTTAATAACGTAAATTTTGTGATACCTACGTAAACATCAGCTATTTTAAAAAAGGTAAGAAGAAAGCAATACGAGTAGAAATACTATCTCTCCTAATTTCACAACTATAAACTTAACAAACAATAATTTAAATCTTAGTTTACGATTACAGTTTGCTTTGGAAACAAGGCAAATAATTTTAAATTCATCACAATCTTTACTTTGACAAAGAAAAAAAAACTTTCAGAAGACTTGATAACCTCCTTTTTTGAAGACGGTTAAAAATGAGTTACAATACAACAAAAAACAATAATTTAAATTTCATAAAACGCTAACAAAAAATTGGTTTAACCCTATCAGTAACCCCTTGGGGCCCGAGCGACCCAGATACGTCAGCAATAATGATTAGAGGCGTTACCGATATCACGCCGATACAGAGGGCAGGGCGGAAGCGGAAGGATTTTAATCACTCGTTTTATACACTCTAACACCTGTTAATGGGTTTATCCGGATTGGGCCTGGCTATTATAATCATGTATTACTAGCTGTCGCGGGTTTGCATGCATTATTATACATTAATAAATTTCCTCTTGAATCATTCTTTCTTTCTTTCTTTCTTTATCTATAAAAAAAACTGCATCAAAATCCGTTAAGTAGCTTTAATGATCTAAGCATACATACAGACAAACGCGGGAAGTGTCTTTGCTTTATACTAGGTGTAGTGATATCACGCCGATACAGAGGCCAGGGTGGGAGCGGAAGTATTTTAACCAATCGTTTTATACACTCTGGCACCTACCTGTAGTTATTCATTTAAGTTGGAGTGGACTTTGCTATGTTTGAATAAGTGTTTGTCAATTTTTTGTGTATATTTATGATATCATATCCAGGGGTGGCTGGGCGAGAGCGGTCGGTCTCAATAGACAAATTTATTTAGTTTTTACGTCTTGGCAGATTTAATAACGGTTTGAAAACTCGCGACTCTAAAGCTCGACACGCGTGGTAAGCAATCAAAAAGTAATATTAATAAAAAAACATTCACACATACATATAGATACCTACTACTCATTGTTAAAAAATAGCAAAGAAAAAAGTTTTTACTGTCTGCATCTAAACAATACAAGCTAAAGGTTTATTTCTCTAATTTTATTTAAAAGCAGAAACTCTTTACTGATTAGAACATAATACATAAGAAGAGTATATACATCTCTAACCAAAAAATCAAGTGCAAATAAAGAATAGGCTACATTAACAATGTCAATTTCACCGAATCCGGCGGTTTAACAGATTCTAATTAATAGGTACCTTTTATCTACCTTTAGGCGTAGGCCTTTATGCCCTCCATGTAGGGACTAGAATTAATGAGAGAATGACTGGACACAATGACTTCGTAATAAATAGCCACCACAATATGTATATTTTACGTGTGTATTTTTGCAAATCCAATTAATATACTTAAATACGCTTTGACCAAGTAAGTGCAAGCAGACAATATTCCTAAATAATCAAATAATTTTTCATGTACATATGTATACCTGTAAAATTATGAACCTTTGTGGTAATTGTATCGTGTGTGTGCGTTGTTTGGTTTTTTTTTGAGACAGTAATAAATATCATGTGATACATAAGTGTATTCTAAATTATTTATTAATATGTTAACTTTTTTTTTTACATTAGATAGGCTCACGCTTGACTACAACTTGCCTGATGTTAAGCAACGTTATAATCTACGATCTAGCGCGCTTGCCTAGAAGAAACCGATTTACTCTCGACTTGAAGACCGACAAATTATAGTTCAAGGGGAATAGAGATTCGGGCAAGGAGTTCCACAGTTTGGCTGTTCGCACGATAAAAGTCGAAGCAAACCGCTTGGTGCGAGTCTTTGGAACCTCAACTGTATAACGGTGCCTTCTTGCCGTACCTCTACTCGTACGATGGTAAAATGGGGCTGCAGGAATTATATTATGCAATTCCTCCGCACACTCTCCGAAATGCAACCTGTAAAAAACCGAAAGACTGGCCACCTTACGGCGGTGCTCAAGGCTTTGTAATTTTGAGCTACAGAGTGAGTCTTTCGCGATGAGTTTTTTAGCCCGCTTCTCAATTAACTCTATCGCATATAACATAACTCATGCAATATTTACAGGTTTCTTTCCAATTTCAATTACGCACTGCAGGGTGTTTCACAAACGCTGAACGTTTCCGCTCGGAAACGAAACGCCAATCGTAGAACTCCTTGTAACTTCTATGATTGGTGGACGACTGTTATTGGTTAAAATATGTTAGTTATGACGCCTTTGATTGGCGATTCGTTCCCTAGCGGAACCGTTTCGAATTTGTGAAACTCTGCAGATCATCAAAGTAGCATGTTTATTGGGAGTTTATATGTAATTTCGTCTATAACCAGACCTTATCCCAGCTGCTCGGGTATTTACTTTTATTATCGAACCGACGTGTTTCATTCGGGGAATTGCCCGAATATCGCCAAATGACTTTGATTTTTTAAAAGTAATATTGTAAACAGGACGCGGTAATCGAAATTGGCAGTCCACGTGTAAGCTGAGCTTGTACAAATGTATTTGCTAGTATATACTAACGTACAGAACAAGACTAAAATTATAAAGTTTTTTTAAGGTGTAGTTAGTGTGTAAGTGTTTTTGTTTTTTTTTTTAACGACTGGACCGATTTCGACAACATTAAGTACGGAAACAGACTAAATCCTTACTTAACACATTGGTTCGTGACGACAAAGAAAATATTGACTAGTAACCTGGAGTAATCGATACTAATATTATAAAGCTAAAGAGTTTGTATGTTTGAACGCGCCAATCTCAGGAACTACTAGTGCGAATTGAAAAAATCTTTTTGTATTAAATAGACCATTTATCGAGGAAGGCTTTAGGCGAAGAAACAATAGAAAATGTGGGAAAAACGGGAAAAATTATTCATCCTTGAGGGCTTCCGTTGCGTGCGCTGCAAAAATTGAAATGATCTAACAAAATGTCCGCAATAGTATATATCTATCTTTTAAGGTTAACTTACTTGAACCGTTTTTATGGTAATAACTATTCCACGCGGACGAAGTCACGCGCACCAGCTAGTGAATAAATATGTATGAAATTTTGAAGTTAGAATGTTTTCTAGTATAGTGTTACATGTTTATGAAAAAACATATTAATATATTTTGTTCGATACAATATATTCGTCTGCAAACTTTTCTACACAATGAAGTTACAAAATAAATTAACAATGCCTTACAGTACTCATCAAATCTTACTATAAAATAATTAAAATTAAACCACCCCAGCTAACACTGAAAATCCTGAATCACCTGAACTTTGAGTAACAGAGTGTTTATGCTAATGGTGTGTACGTACGTTTGACGGCACGTGATGGATTTACCTCCTCGCAGGCTTGCGGCTCTGAACGTTAGGGTTAATAGATTTAGTTGAGTTTAAAACACTATTACACTGTTGTTCTTCTCAACTACTATGCCAATTCTTGGGGTCAACTGTCGGATTAATATTCCTACAATGCAAGTTGAATCTTTAAAAAAAAATGTAATGAAGGTATTGTAAAAATATTAACTTAAATGATGTCTATCAACAGCAAAAAAATAGATTTGTGTTAAAACAAGTTCTTTAAGTTTTATAGTAAAAATAGTTTTTGTGTATTCATAAATATTTTGTATTTTTCTACACTCATGAAAGCATGTTTCAAAATCAAATGTAAATCAATTTGAAATACTTTTTGCAAATAAAATAAAACGAAGCAATGATTTCATAATTTTTCGTAAAGCCCTATTAACATTACTTTCCTCTCACTCTCGCTGCAATTAAAGAAACGAAACAAAAGAACTTAATCGATACCTCTCCCATTTTATTCCCCACTGGTGCTAAAATGATAATATTCTCTAATTCTCTAATTTCTCGTTATTCAAATGATTACTATTCAGATCGTCTGCGAGCGTTTGATAATTTTAATTCAGCTAATGACGACGTGCCCTCGGATGTTAAAATTAATTTGCATTTGAATTTATATTTCCCTTTAGTTTACACGTTTTACCTTGAAAATGCTATAATCTTTGTTTATGTGCTTTGTAGCACGAAGTCGTGATATCTCCGTAAATTGACAAATAGTTTTCGGTCAAAGTAGATAGAAGATAGATAGAAAATTCTTTATTGTAACACACGATAAAATTAAAAGGAAAGAAGAAAAAAAACTTATACTAGTGCCACAAGTGGCGGCCTTATTGCTAAAAGCAATCTCTTCCAGGCAACCATTGGATGGAAAGGAATAAATAAGAGATAACAGAGGACGTGGTATACAATAATATAAACAAAGAAGAAAAGATTAGATTAAAAATACATACTACAAACCTACTTAATAAACTATACATATAAATCATACACCCTAATACATATAATAACAATATACCAAAAATAATATAAATTAATACATATTGTTAATAAATACTGATTGAGTATACACTATACACATACATAGATGATGATAGCAAAGGAACTACAAAGATCTCACTGTAATGATGACAAATACCATATTTTTGCTTGAGTCTTGAAGCTTTCTATGGACGGAGCTTTTTTGATAGCAAGAGGTAAAGCATTCCAGAGGCAAACAGCCTGCGCGGTGAAAGACTTGCTATACAGCGTTTTCTTACATACCGGATACTTTAGAGTATATCTGTGTGACGATCGAAGAGCAAGGGAGTGAGTAGAATGAATATAGTTGAATCGGGAAACTAAGTAGTGAGGGGACGCAGGATTGAACAGGATATTGTAAACAAGGGAGAGGATGTGAGTATTCCGGCGAAGGCGAATGGGCAGCCACTTAAGCTTTGAGCGAAAATATGATATATGATCAAATTTACGAAGTCCGAAAATGAATCTGATGCAATAATTTTGTAGTCTTTCAAGCTTGTTCAGCTGATCTTCCCGAAGATCGAGATAGCAGGCGTCCGCATAGTCAAGTAAAGGGAGAAGCAGAGACTGAGCAAGCGCAACTTTGGTGGCAGTGGGTAAAAAGTTCCGGAGACGTCTCAATGAGGCACCGGACGCAAATATTCTTGAGCTTACTGACGTCAGGTGAGCATCCCAACTCAACGTACGGTCCATTATCAAACCAAGGTTTTTGACAGTATCACTGAATGGTATAACAATACCCTCAAACACAACTGAAGGAATTACCGACCAGTCAACGCGAGAAACCATGTGTGAAGTGCCAATAACAATGACTTGTGTTTTTGCAGGGTTTACTTTCAATCCATAGGATTTACTCCATGCAGAGATTTGACACAGATCATCGTTAATGGCTGCGACAGCTGAATCAAGAGCGCCAATTGGAGCTTGAGCGTAGATTTGTAAATCGTCAGCATATAGGTGGTAGGAAGAAGAGAGTCGATTAGATATAGAATTAATGAAAATAGCAAATAGAAGAGGAGATAGCACGCCGCCCTGGGGGACTCCTGCGGTTGTGTTGCACCAAGAAGAAAAATAATCTCCAAGGCGAACCCTTTGCCGGCGACCCACCAGGTAACTACGAAACCAATCAATCACCGATGGAGATATGTTGATTGAGCGTAACAATGCCAGCAGGATATCAAAATTAACAGTATTAAATGCGTTACTGAAGTCTAGCAGCGCTAGAACAGTAAGCTTACCGTTATCCATACCCTCGCGAATATCATCAGTGATCTTTAAAAGTGCAGACACAGTGCTATGCCCAGGACGAAAACCGGATTGGAAAGGATTGAGCAGATTGTGTCGGTTTAGGAAGAAACTGAGTTGTCGATGGACAAGCCGCTCAAGGACTTTGGAGAGAAAAGGAAGAATGGAGATGGGGCGGTATTCAGAAAAAGACTTAGGATTTGGTTTCTTTGGGAGAGGGATCACCTGAGCCTCCTTCCAGATTGCAGGAAAATCGGAGTTGGATATGGAATTATTAAGGATAATACACAAAACAGGCAGGATGATGTCAAGGATGGGCAATAACATGTTCCGACTAATAGAGTCACTACCGACCGCGCTGGAGGAGATTGATTGTATGCTCTTCTCAACATCACATGCGGTAAAAGGATTGAAAACAAAGGGAGAAAAGTTAAAGTTAGGATTGACAGAGAGATTATTGATAGTAGAGATTTTATCTTCATCCGACATAGCGGAGGAAGAAGAAAAGTGAAGGTTTAACGAATTAATATCAATGTTATTAGAAGTACAATTTTGTTTGGGTTTTCCAATACCAAGAGTATTTAAAAATTTCCAAACCTTGGCAGGGTCTTTATCATTAACAGATTTATGAATATGACGGCGTATAGCATCCCTACACACCACATTGCAGCGATTACGAGCTTTAACATATTTATCATGGTTGACTTCAGTAGCATTCATCTTATACCGGGTCTTAGCAACAGCTTTTTTGTGCATAAGAACTCTAATTTCGTCAGTGAGCCAAGGAGCCGGTAGATGTTTAAGTTTGATAGCACGTAATGGCGCATGCTTATCATACAGTTGAGTTATAATTGAATTGAAAATGCTCACCTGATCATCAACCGTTTGAGCATCAAGGACAGGGGACCAGTCAATTTTAGAAGCATCATGTAGTAATGCTTGACGATCCATACCACTAAAGTTGCGCTGAAGAATGATTTGAGGCTTAGATTTGGGGGGGCGAATTTTGTAGGAGAGAAAAATTAAATCATGATAAGAGAAATCGCTAGTGCTGTACTGACCATGCGTTGCTACATGGTCTAGAGAACTCACCAACATTAAATCTAGTAAAGAAGGAGTGCAATGGGGAAAATGGTGAGTAGCACTAAGAGGGAGAATGTGTAAATTATTAGACTTCACAATTGAATTTAATTTTAAGGTTCGATAATCGTTTTTAATAAGACAGGTATTAAAATCACCCATAATAATGGAGTGAGTATAAGAAGGACACAAATCATTTAGAAGGCTTTCAAAGGAAGAGAAGTAGTCTACTTTATTAGAATTGCTATAATAGGCACCCAGAAGAATTTTAGTATTAGAAGAAAGAATTTCAATAAAGAGATGTTCACCGGCATTTGTAGGGGGTGGTTGACACGACTGACTGACTATAGTGAAAGGAATGTTAGCTTTGAGATAAATGGCAACACCCCCGCCAATGGTGCCGATTCGATCGTTACGAATAAGAATAAAGCCAGGAAGAGAATAAGAAGTTGTAGGAAGACATGGACGAAGCCATGTTTCTGAGACTATTATAGCATGCAAGTTTTTTTGGTCAAGGGACGCCAGCATATCTGAGTAGCTAGCCGAAATACTCTGTGCGTTAATGTGGGCAACATTGAAATTTTTTGATAAATTAGTTAAAGTACTGTCTAGAAATTCAGAAAGGGGTAGAATACTGGTAAAACTATCATCACTACAATCAGAAGATGAAGAAGCAGTGAAAAAATCACTGCCAATGCTATTATTATTAGTAATACTGCTCATCAAATATATCTATTAATAAAATATTTTATATAAATTTATAAAAAAAAAAAAAAAAAAAAACAATTTAAAAAAATAAATAAAAAAAATATTATATACAACCAATACTGAATACAATACACCCGCCTGTTGCATCAGGAAGAGAAATCATATTACATTATACATAGCTCCATATAAACAAAATTTTGTATGTAACTAAGTGTAACAAAGTGTAAGTGTAAATAGCTTTTTATTCGCATTCGGTTTTTTGGCATATGTATGTATATTATTAGCCCCATAAATCGCCCTTGGCTCATGCCTTAGTACCACGGGGCACATAATTGTACATTATATGTACGTTCTTATCAACAACACATTGTAAAGCGTAAAAACAAAAAACACATACTTTTTTTCGTCATTCACTCTATTTTTCTTACAAGAATCCTTCCAAATTAACAACGGCAGAATTTCAAGATGTACCTATTCCTCGGCTTATACAAATAAATGGCCCTACAATAAACCGACCCGCATCGTCGGGCAATTAACTGGCTCTTTTATATGCCCCGCTGAAACACAAACTTGCCCGCTTTATGAACTACTGCCTGTTTCATGCGGCGTTGCTTGTAATTGGTATGAAGAAAAAATATCTCGCATACCATTTTATTTGTTTAGTTAACATTAAATGGCGTTCAACTGGTCAGAATGGTATCTACAGACACAAGTATATTAAGCTCAGAAAAAGACCAAATCTATACAATATTTGTTGAAATAGTAAACTAAATTGGAGTAACATTTTTGTATTTCCTTTTCTTGTACATTGAAGTCAAAGTAGGCCTAAATTAATTATCATATTAAATTATATTAAATTTAATTACATTACCTACTATATTTTAAGAGCAAAAGTTTAAGCGAACATTTTTCCACAATAAAATATTCAAAAAATTAAAGATAAAAATGACGAAGTTGTAAACTTTTTATTTGATTTCAGTGTAGCGTTTTGTTCTAACTTTTTTGTTTTATGTAACAGTTACCATCCTCTTATATTTGCAAGCATTAAAAATCACTAAAACGCCTCCACTGTTAATAATGCGAGAGTACAATAAAGCGTTTTATTTTTATGATGTTGTGGCTTTTTATCTCAATTTTTGGGACAGTATGTCAAATTCTACAGAGACAAAGATACGTATAATTTTAATGATTATTTTTAATTATCAAATATTAAATTCGCTCTAAAGTTTACACTTCCCGGATGAAAACTGTCTCGAAGCTTGCTTGCTTTTCCAATAATTTATTTTGCTTTCGATAGGAAAAAAAATTCGCTCACTGTCAAATCTATACATCTATACATACATAATAAAGCTGTAACAGGTCGGTGTCTGTACATTGAAGATAATTGAAAAAAATAATATGTGAGGGGTCTTTATTGATGCAATAGAAAACAAAAATCATATTTAAAAAAATAAACTGTTTTTCTGTGTCTGTCGGTATGTTTGTTTGTTTTAGACTGTAAAACGGCTGAACCGATTTGTCTACGGTTTTCACTAACATGTTGGGGCATTTCTAACTTAACATTAAGTGTTTATTTCATTTCTATCGGTTCGTAAATAAAAAAGTTATGCTCTTTTTAAACTTTTTTGTCCCAAAATAATGCGAGTGAAGCCGCGGGCGTCCACTAGTATAATAAAGAGGGTCGAAAGTCTGAACACGTTTTAATAATTCCTCTGTTTATTTAAACGCTCATCAGGCCAAAACGGCTGAACGGATCATCATGATTTTTGGTAAGAAGTATGAGGTCTCAGGAGTGTCATAGGCTTTTTTATCCTTAAGTAATGGGAGCGAAGCCGCGGGCGTCCACTAGCAACTTTTTAATATTTACATAATTACTGCAACTCTTTTTTTGAACTTAATATGCTGTATATTTCACAAGTACTTGTATACAAAAAAGACTTAAACATACAGAAAAAAAAAGAAAAAAAGAATAAGTAAACAGATAAACTTGTTAAGTTAAAGATACACCTAAATACTGAACAATATATTCAAAATTTCAATTTTCTCTTCTTTTTAACATAAAGTTTTTTCTATGTGTAGTTTTTACGTTCAGTATACTGTAAGTATTCCACACAACACAGCTACAATGATGAATTCGTTTAATAATGGCTCTGCCACAAGACCACAACGCACGCGCTGCCGAGAAATGGTGCAAATTTTAAAACTGATATGTTGTGAAAATCAGTGTTTTCTGATATATCTGAAAGTAGCGAAGAAAGTTCAGTCAATACATACGATCATTAATTAATACAATATAATATACATTTACTAGAAGTAAACGTCATTATGGCACCTTGGAGAGGAGGCATATACCCAGGAAGGTCGAAAAGGGCTAACGATGATGATGATACTTATGGTAGTGATATAGATACTCTAGAGCTAAGCTAATAAGTTGATCTATTTAATCATTTTCCACGTGTCGCATAATCATACATACATACATCTAAGTAACTGGTAATTTTTATATAATACGTGATAATCCGACACATCTTCGTATGTAACCTCCGACAACTACGAGTATAAGAAAGTAGAAAAATAAACACTTTTAAGGATCAAATATGACAGACATAAACTCTTTATTATTGAGACCTAACATACAAATACAAGGAACATACAATCCTAAACTAGTGCCAAAAGTGCCCTATCTATAAAAAAACAATTTACAAAAACATAGCAAATGATATAAACTACTAAAACAGAGCAAACTAGGTAT
This sequence comes from Macaria notata, assembly GCA_927399415.1. Lineage (NCBI taxonomy): Eukaryota > Metazoa > Arthropoda > Insecta > Lepidoptera > Geometridae > Macaria > Macaria notata. The sequence continues at coordinate 3,101,851 of OV656744.1, forward strand.
ACAAACATGGTATATGCCATATACGTGTGTGTCCCATGTAGTAGTACCTAGTACGTGCCATGATGAATTCGTTTAATAATCGCCGCCCCGGCAGCGCACCGCAATGCATGCGCTGAGAAATGGTTTACATTTTAGCCGTAACGACATGCTCCCGCGCTAACTGCCTGCCATTATGGATGCTAGCACATGCTGAGGTATTTTCTATTACTCGTCCAATATCGATACTTAACACTATAGTATTTTTTTATATAGAGAGGTTCCTGCTACAATGGGCTATTTTAATATTAGCTTAATATTAGGTCGCCGACCAATGCGGTGGAAAGGCAGGGAGCACCTGGGTTCAATCTGCGCAGAATCGGGACAAGTGGCGTACAAGGAGAGAGGCCTATGCTCAGCAGTAGGCGATAACATGCTGATGATGATGATGATAGCATTAATCTTGTTTACTGTTGTGCAAAGAAAATATTTCACTTTGATTGGTACGTTTAATTTGAGAAGCTGACTATTTTCAATTTTCAAATGGACAAGAAATGATGATTTGTGATAGCATATTTAAATTATGCATACTACAGTTTATTTGAACCAAAATACCTTTAAAATCATAATATAAATTCATAATTGCATGTATTATTGCTTTATTTTAAACTAGTGGATGCTCGCGGGTTCGCTCGCATTAAGAAGTAAAACTTGCATCCCCTATTTCACCCCTTTAAAAGCGGCGTTTCCAAAAATCCTTTCTCAGCGGATGCCTACGTCATAACGTCTGCCTGCATGCCAAATTTCAGCCCGATCCGTCCAGTGGTTTGGGCTGTGCGTTGATAGATCACTATATCAGTCAGTCAGTCAATCAGTCGAGTATTTAGATTCGGAATTTCATATGAACAAATATAGTCGTCTGGTTGCGAGCTGGATCGACGACATTGTAAAATTTGATGAGATCTGCACAAAATTGACCAGATGCCACATACAAAGGGAGGCCTATTCCCAGCAGTAGGATCTCAAGGACTGGGGATGATGATAATGATGGTGAAACATTGAACACTAATCAGTAATCACCTGTAGCCATTGTGAACACTCTTCACTTAGCAAATAATATACCTACAGAATAATATAATAAAGAATATTGTGCCTGCCAATATCACCATATATCCTCCTTTGTATAGTGTACGTAAAGGCAAATATTCCGCAACATGCTGGTGCATTGTGCGGACAACTTCCCGACGTAACTCTCGAAAGCACGCCAGAAACATCTGGGAGTTTGCTATCCGCGATATATAGGGAAAGTACAGAGCTGTACATTCATGCTACTTATGAAATTTCGGATAAAGATGTATTGTTTAGATTGTTTTTATTAAAACTCATTTATTTATCATACTGTTTGTTTTTTAAGTGCTGCCTAACGACAAATAAATTCAGCTGGTCTATATACATGTATAGTAAAGTCATAATCAAATATAGATCAATCAATCTACATTATCAAAACATCATGTAAGTAATTTAAAGATCCTATCTGCAACAACAAGTTCACTATTTCGAGTATCGATTTCGATAACTATGCCTGATCGTTATTCAGAGAAAATCAAAAACAAATTCCACATATTAGCATTAATTGCATTTTAACATAATATATTTCCCAATACACAGTATTACTGTAAATTCCCAACATACCGTCTGAAATTTCCAAACTCTCAAGTTCCTGAATTCAACCGTACACGAAACCTATCGGGAAATTATGTACCAAATGCGGGTGACAGCCTTTGGAAGCCGCGGAGTTGGCAAATAACTTGAGCACCTTCTGTACTAAAACATGGCGAGTTCTATTGCAATGCTGTATTGGAAGTTATTATGCAGCTCGCTATTACTTGGGGAACTTTTGGTAGAAAGTGCTTTTTGATAACTTAAACAGGTTTGCACTTGACCATAGTTTACCTGATGGTAAGCAAAGGCCTTACCTAAGATGGATGGTGCTTACCCATTAAGAACCGATTCACTCTCGCTTTGCAGATCGCTGGATTATAGTTTTTATATTGGTTTGGCAGATAAAATGGAAAGCTAGAAAATAGGGCTATGTAATTACAGTTTTTAATGATTAAAATTGTAGGTCGTCTTAATTTTACTTTGTTTTAAATTTATAATGTTTCGTCGGCAATTTTGTCTAATCTTGGGCTGAAAATTTATTTCAAATTTGAATGTTTCAACTTATGAAAAATGTAAATTTTATCAAAATCGGTTCTGTAGTTTCAATGTCTTAAATCTAGGCGCTAGGCTATTTAAATCGGTTTTTTTTTTCAAATTAACCACTTCGATAACTAGTGCGGTTCATTCAATGTTCATGCAATGTTTGGCAAGCGTGCTAGATCGTAAGCGTGTGACCTATCTTACATAAAAAAGTTTCCAACAGTAAGTGTATTATAGGAAAAGCTATAACGTGTAATTTGTGGTGTTATCCATAAATGATTTGTATTTGTAAGGCGTATAAACTTCAGAACGCGATCAATCCATCCGCAGATTGATGACCTGTCTCAACACCTATTAATTAACATCAAATTAACACCTACGTCATTGTAGTGACAGATGTACATACATTAACAATTAGTAAATGCTAACATAGTTTACATCAATTAAACGAACTTGGTGATTACTGCATTGTTGCTTTAAATCATTAATCATAATTTTATCTATAATGTCAACTACAGCTTAAAACATTGTTGGGTTTGATTTATTAGGAAGATTAACAAAATTATTTCATGTTAATTAATTAATCTCTTAGGTATTTCTATAACACGATATCCATTTACAGATAAGGATCACCGGGCATATAAACTGACCTTTATACATATGACGCGTAAATTTACGTGAGCCATGACCGTTTAATTTATAAACAATTATGTCTTACACTCATAAAAGTTTTAATGGTAAAACCTCTTTTATGTTGAAAGAGGAACAGAAAGACCAACAACCATTTCCATTTATTTTTATACGTTGACACAAAAGAAAGTGCGCTGGGTTATACATACTAAAGTAAAAACAATACAGCAAGGTCTTCTACTAAATAAGACTTCGTATCGAAATGAAAGGGTTGAAGCAGACATTGACATAACACTAGAAATGGACTAGACTAAGTTTTATAGCTCAATATTAACATACCCTAAAAATGTAACTGGCCTTAGCGCACCATTTTGAAAGCGCATGGCGCACTTTCAGAATCAAACAACCTTTTTAACATTAACCTTGCTAATGTTCTGTACATCCCGCTTGATGTTAAGCTCTACTGTAGTCTGTGCCTTCAAATGTACAGATATTGAATCAATAACTGTGTGAAAATCCATTGCAGATAATAACTTTAGAAAATATATAAACTCAAGCGTTCTTCCACTGCGACCATTTCTCGCTGGCTACAAACATAAACAAACTTGTTTATTTATAACCGACTTCCAAAAAAAGGAGGCCAAGTCTTTTGAAAGGTTTTTTAGTTGTGTTCTTCCACCTCTACCCTTTTTTAGGCAGACGCAAAGCCTATCCTCTCCTATACAATGTTGATTGTTGCAGAGGCAAGTGAAAAATGTAAGTAATAACCCGGCTGATGCGGCGGCACGTAGCTTGTTATGCTGCTCTCTGCATAGCCACTAGGGGTGGCTGCAACATAGTTATAACGCGGAAATGTAAGAAACTAATATTGTACTGGCTGGTGTGTACTGTAGATTAAATAGGTTCCTTCTAGGCAAGCGTGCTACATCTTATACTATAGTGGTGCTTAATACCAGGCTGGCTATAGTCAAACGTAAGCCTATTTCGTGTTAAAAAAAAACGATTCACGCGCTAGGTTACAGCCTGTGTTGTGAGGGAACAGGCGTGTATAGGTACTACAATATGGCATAGTACATGAAACCAGGTTTATAAGGTTATTTTGAGGTTGTTATCGAATGTTTTGGATGATGGGAGGTGAAGTAAGATAAAATATCGGTCGATCACCGTTTTCTTCCACCACTTTTCACTTAGTACAAATGGAGCACTTTTTTAAGACAGGAGACTGTGCATTGTTTGACAATAATGCAACATCTCTGCACTGTTTGTCATCTATTCGCTAAGCAGGGGTAATTAAAATACTAAGTAAAGAATTGTATGATAAAATGGCACCCCTATAAGTGACCCTGTGCTCAGTGTTGCAGATAGTAATGACGCTGCGTCGCGCGTCGGAGAGAACGACGCTAATTATCTGGAAGGCACGCGTTTGTGATATGTTATACGAGTATGTGTGTTATGCGTGATTGGTATGTTTTATGCACCAACTTGGTTATGTGTGTGTGTGTACATATATTTTAAAGCCGACAAGCACGCGCTTGATTCCAACTCGACTAGTTTTATAGTTTAGTAATGCTTAGACAATTTAGTGATAACGAAAGGACTTTCGCTCGTAATTACCAAACCTAAGCGATGTCAACACTTCTGGTTGCAAGGATCAAAAAACATTCAAAGGGGCGCTTTATGGATGACACGCAGTTAGATTTCAGCTTTTTATCATAGTACAAGCATTTCAATGCTTTTTTATCATGTTGACACAAAATTTGGCAATCGAACTACTAGAAAACTGTACCTACCTACTTAGTACAACGTTCCATATATTTATATCTTCTCCAAAGCTTCAACTACCCCCAGTTCCATCAAAACTCCCAAAAACCCGTATTTGTTCCCAAATAATGGCAAGCTCGCAACATTTAAAGGTCCATTCACAGGACGCGGGCGCCGTCAACTTTAGGACATAAACATTCATTATTGACAATTTGAATGGGAGAAAAACGTCAGACCCGTGTTGTGGGTGGACGGAATAAGGGGTAAGATGGGTAGGGGGGGAAAATTATAATATAATAATTGAAACATGCATTTAAAATATAAGCAAGATAAGAAGCGGTCATATAATGATATTTCGTCCAATGCAACTAATAAGCACAAACAGTTGTTTCTCAACCAGTTGTGCTTATTTTGTTCGAATATGTTTTGTTGTAATCAAACCTCGGGCTTTATTATTCAAATTTCCCAAATATATTCGCAAATGTATTTCCAAATATTATATGATTAATATAACTTCAAGCTACGCAGTTAATTAATTTTTTTTTAATAATTACTTGTTCTTAACTCATTTTTAGGGTTCCGTACCTCAAAAGGAAAAAACGGAACCCTTATAGGATCACTTTGTTGTCCGTCTGTCCGTCCGTCCGTCCGTCTGTCAAGACCCTATTCTCAGGAACGCGTAGAGGTATGAAGCTGAAATTTAAATCAATTACTCAGGTCTACTGTCCCTTGAAGCTGTGAAAAAATCAAACTTCTAAGCCAACGCAATCAAAAGATACAGCCATTTATGCCGCAAATTTTCGACACTTGCAAGGGAATCAAAACCTACAGGGTGCTTATCGTGAACTCAGAATCTTGAAATTTGGTACGAAGCAACGTCTTATAGCATAGATAAAGGAAAAATTACGAAAACCATTAATTTTTAGTTACATCACAAAATATTTAACCTTGCAGGTTTGTACGGAACCCTCGGTGCGCGAGTCCGACTCGCACTTGGCCGGTTTTTTTTTATAATACTTACCAGTGTATAACCTTCTATTTGTTGTCATAAAACTTTTATAAGAACGGAAACAATAATAAAACAGAAATCTCTTACTTAAACCATATCGGGGTGACCAGTTCCTATAGGATTTTTTTTCACGAACTCATTGAAAAACAGTCCATACTTACACCAACTTACTATATATCATCCTTTTATAAAAATTTGCTACGCCCACCCATCATCTTCGAATCCGTCCCTGTTCTCAGCGCGTAAATATTTGATCACATAGTGCCGCCCTTCCGCCGGCCAGATGGGGGCATTTGACAGATTTAAACCTATTCGCAGCCTGCCCTTATGTGCTGTAAACCTATTAGGATGTGGAACCCTATACATACGCATAAATAGGATATAGGAATATAGGATACTGAAACCGTATAGGGTCTGGAAATGAGGTCGAAGTTTATCGAATTTTGAGTTACATCAATATAGATAAGATAAAGATAAAAATTATTTATTTCCAAAAACATTAATTCATGGTTTGCACAAATTGATACATAATAATTAAATAATTCATTGCATTCTAGTTTGTTTGATATGACCTCACGGATATTTACGATATACGACTACGTCACTGAATTGTGGTATGACTTACAGCTGTCTACGACTTTGCTCGCTTTTTGTAAGAAATAAGTAAAAAGTGTCATTCACGCGCCCTGTGGTATGTCTTTGCCAAAAACACGTTGATCTGTCGCTCCATTGCGGTGCGATAGGAAAACAAAACAAACTGACCAATAAACATAATTTTGCTGTTGCGTTGTATCTTTCGCTCTTTGTCATAGTACGGTTGTCGTTAATCCATGTTAGAGGCCCTAAGGGTGGTTTGAAAATCTCTGACACCAGAGTATGCCACTCTTATACGAACTAACTTATTTGAGTGCAATGCTATACCATGATATGATATACATACAAAGTATGTATTGAAGGACAGTACCTATTTCCATAAAATGAGCATCCAGAATAAATGTGATCCAATTAAACTTAAAAAAAAATATCATACAATTGTTGATAGCAAAATATTTATAGTACGTACACGAGACAGGAATACTCCCCATGGTGGCGTTGCGTTATTTGCTAGATCCCCCATGGTTATACAGAGGCAGCGTCACCTAGAGACTGACAACGGAGAGGATCTGTGGGCTACAGTTTCATTGCATGGGAGGACAATTAACCTTTGTATCGTGTACATAAAATCGCAAGCATGTAATAGTGAATACTTTCGCTTTTTCAACAAAGTAGAAACAATTATCCATTCCCTGAAATCTCCTGTAATAATTCTTGGAGATTTAAATATAAAAGGTGCTTCCGAAAGTATTCAAAATTATTACTGCTATTTTTTAACTTATTGTAAATTTTGTGAAATGAATGAGGTAAGGAATGAGTATGGTGGTATATTGGATGTGGTATTGGTCCGAGAGAGCGATGTTATGAGGAAAGTTCTTGTTACAGCTACGGATAAACTCGTCGATAAAATAGTTGATCGTTATCATCCGCCGTTAAACATAGATTTCGAAATAGAACCAGTTTGTCGATCAGATTGCTTGGAGCCATCTAATATCGATCCAGCCACTGACTGGAATTTTAAGAAGTGCGACTATGAGAAGTTACTTACATTACTGGCAAAGAGCTCTTGGAGTGCGGTTTTGGAAACGTCAGATTGCTGTGCCGCCACCGACAAGCTGTACAAGATTGTTTATAACTGTTTTGATGAATGTATGCCTAAAAAGCGGCGATCTTGCAAAATTACTAGACGTTATCCCGTATGGTTTTCCAGGGATATCATTCAGGATATACGACGCAAACATACATTTCATTCAGTCTGGAAACAAAGCAAGTGCATTGAGTCTTACCGTCAGTTTTCTGCTTTAAGGGCCGATCTTAAATCACGTGTAGCCGCAGCGTATAGCACATACATGCAAGGCATAGAAGAAAATATAAAACTAAATCCGCGTATCTTTTGGCAACATGTCTCTAGTCTGCGCTCTAAAGGTGGATTCGAGCCAACCGTCACTTACCAAGGTCAATCACACACCGGTGTAGACGCAGCTGAGGCATTTGCAAGTTTCTTTGCCAGTGTGTTTTTACCCGATATACCGTCACTTAACACGACACTTGCTTTTGAAGCTGATCACAGCAAAAATAGCAACTATGTCAACATCTTGGAAATTGCACCTAGTGATGTTATGTACGGTATAAACAAACTGAAACCAAGTAGTTCTGTTGGTTCGGACTGCTTGCCCCCGGGAGTTTTGAAACAGCTGAAAAAGCACTTTTGTGTTCCATTCTGCCACATATTCAATATTGCCTTAAAATCAGGTAAATACCCAGCACAATGGAAACTCTCAAGAGTAAGTCCCATACCTAAGAGTTCTAATAAGCTGTGTGTGGAGGAGTATCGCCCAATAGCAGTCCTGTCTTCACCAGCTAAGGTTTTTGAGAGCATATTGCATAAATATATATATGACCAGGTGGACAGATACCTATGCAACGCGCAGCATGGATTCAGACGCAAAAGATCAGTAGATACAAACCTGCTGTCTATTGTGGACTTCATTTCAGCTGGGCTAGACCAGGGTCTGCAGGTGGATGTCCTATATTTTGACTTCCGGAAGGCGTTCGACAGGGTCAACAATGATATCCTGCTGGCCAAGCTAGCTGCTATAGGTTTTGCACCAGGATTTCTTCGCCTCTTAGCGGATTATATGCGAGATCGTCAGCAGTTCGTGAGGTTAGGCCAATATCAATCTAGACCCTATCATACACGGTCCGGAGTAAGCCAGGGCTCAATACTTGGTCCTCTCCTATTTTTGCTCATGGTCAATGACATCCCTGCTGTCCTGAGGCATGCTCAGTGCTTATTATATGCCGATGACCTGAAGCTTTATGCTGAAATAAAGTCGATAGATGATTGTGTGTCGCTTCAGCAGGACGTTGAGGCAGTCGAAGAATGGAGTCGCCTCAATAGAATGGAATTTAACGCGACTAAATGTCACGTAATGACTTTTGGTCGAAAGTGGCACCCAATCATATATAACTACGTCATAAATGAGACTATTATCAACCGTTCATCTCATATCAAAGATTTGGGTGTCATATTCGACCAAAAGCTAACCTTTAACGATCACATCAGTGCGCTAATTAAAGAATCGTTCAGACGTCTTGGCTTTGTGTTGCGGAATACTAGAGACTTCCATAGCCAGCATATCATTCGCCTGCTATTCAGTGCATTAGTTCGCAGCAAAATGGAAAGTTCGATGTGCGTATGGAATCCCCATGAACAAACGTATACCGAACAGCTGGAAAAAGTACAGCGAGCTTTTCTTAGATTTTTGTATAAACGGGTCTATGGATATTATCCATATATGTATCCCTCCAAGTTCATTCTAGGTTGTTTGGGTTATAACTCCCTGAAAGTGAGACGGGACACTAGTCAGCTTACTATAGTATGCAAAATCTTGCGTGGTGAGATCGATGCACCGGATCTGCTCAATAAACTGCTTCGATTGTACGTTCCGAACAAATATTTGCAATACAGGCGACGCAAGCTTTTAGTTGGGCACCACTGCCGCACCGTAGCTCACGCCACATCCCCGCTCCCGCGCGCACTGGCCGCACTCAACGCTCTCTTGGCCGCCACGCCGACGTGCGACTTGTTTGTCTATGGATGGCAGCCACTTGTATTATTGTGTCTCATGTTTTGCGAACGAAATGAATGAATGTATTTATTTTAATTAGGGTAGTAAATAGATATCACTATGTTTAAATGTTGACCATATATGTTTAAGATTTTGACACACTAATATTTTAATTTAGAATGACCTTTTATCTCAATTTTAATTATTTGTATTATTAGTTTTGTTCTCTGTATTGTAGTATTATATCATCATTTATTAATTAATGTAATTGGCTCGCGCCGTTTTAATTGATTTGTAAATAAATAAAGTAATCAGCAACACGAATACCTAAAAACCGCCTCTTATTTTAATCTATACTAATATTATAAAGCTGAAGAGTTTGTTTGTTTGTTTGTATGTTTGTTTGTTTGAACGCGCTAATCTCAGGAACTACTGGTGCGAATTGAAAAATTATTTTTGTGTTGGATAGACCAGTTATCAAGGAAGGCTTTAGGCTATATAACATCACGCTGCAACTAATAGGAGCGAAGAAACAATGGAAACAATAGAAAATGTGGAAAAAACGGGGAAAATTATTCATCTTTGAGAGCTTCCTTTGCATGCGCTGCGAAAACGGTTCAAGATATCAAAAAAATGTGTATGAAAGAAGTACCTATTTTGCTTTAAATAATCTAACAAAATGTCCGCAACAGTATATGTCTATGTATTAAGGTTAACTCACTAGAACCGTATTTATGGTAATAACTATTCCACGCGGCCGAAGTTGCGCGCACCAGCTAGTAATTTGGATATAACAATCAAGTCCGTCTGTGTTATTCCAAAATAAAATACGTCTCACTAACACCATTTTTATCAGGCTTTGGGTACAGCAAAAACCATAACGAGAAAAAGAAGCATTTCAGGCACGCGTCAAATCTTGCTTCTTTCCAAGACAAAACATTCAAATCCACAGCTCTAATCTGCGGCTATCCTTATTATTTCTCTCGGTCCGAATGTCCCATTGAAAGCACTTGTTGCTGCTTGATTTATGTAAAGATTCCTCTCGAATTACATTGTGATACTCTGTAGTGTGCTCTTAACTTGCGTTAGTCAGATTATGTTGGATTTCCTTCGCTATTATGTTACCAGATGTTAGTGAGATCTTTGTCGGCACTGTTTGGATCTGTCCCTAAATAATACAGATTCATGTTGAACTAAGCTAATTTAATAATAACTAGATATAGGTACAAGTTTTGTGTGTTCTGTTAGTGTAAAAATTCAACTGACAAAGGAATGAAATACATTAAATGCTTTAGTTTAAAAAATTACCTACATTGAATAAATAATAGTAACTTGAGTTTAGTGGCGGCACAGGTTATGGTTAGAGATACGGTCAAAACAATTCGCTTGCTTTTAATCCACGCAGGATTCCACTTTCACCATGAAGTGGTTTTACCTGTACCCAGACATTATACATATAATTAGTGATAACATAATCATTCACTATTACAAATAAGCAATTAATGATTAAATTCCAAAATCAACATTGAAAAAGTCTTATTTTGCCAAACGTATGAGATCTTGGACCTTATGTTTAAAAATAACAAGAAAGCTTATATTTTCCTTTAAAATCCAAACGCTATTGCTGCTTCGTTAAAAAAACATGAACACAATAAAAAAAAAACCGGCCAAGTGCGAGTCGGACTCGCGCACCGAGGGTTCCGTACAAACCTGCAAGGTTAAATATTTTGTGATGTAACTAAAAATGTATGGTTTTCGTAATTTTTCCTTTATCTATGCTATAAGACGTTGCTTCGTACCAAATTTCAAGATTCTGAGTTCACGGGAAGCACCCTGTAGGTTTTGATTCCCTTGCAAGTGTCGAAAATTTGCGGCATAAATGGCTGTATCTTTTGATTGTGTTGGCTTAGAAGTTTGATTTTTTCACAGCTTCAAGGGACAGTAGACCTGAGTAATTGATATAAATTTCAGCTTCATACCTCTACGCGTTCCTGAGAAAAAGGGTCTTGACAGACGGACGGACGGACGGACAGACGGACAACAAAGTGATCCTATAAGGGTTCCGTTTTTTCCTTTTGAGGTACGGAACCCTAAAAACAAAAACAAACGTTATCAAATTCGGCAACACAAGCACAAGCAGTTTCGTGTCAACACAAATTCCTCACGAAATCTCTAAAAGCAATCAGAATCAATAGACCCTCCCTATCCCGCCATTTCCCCGCACGTACTCGTATCTCAGTAAAAGGTGTCTCTCAAACAAAGAACCGAGAAACAAACAGATACAAACAGGCCGACGTGTCGTAAGCACGTAATCTAGGTAAATAAAGATACACGCGTGAGCCCAAAATACGCAGTACGTAAGGTTAGAATAATGGTAAGGGGAGGTAATAAAAGTTCACTGAAGTTTAACGGTCAAATTTTGTAAAAAAAAAAACACCAATGAAACCGAAATTAAGTTAAGTAATTTTACTATAAATTGTTTCTGTATTTTGTTTTCTGGTGTACAATAAAGTTATATTGAATTGAATTGAATTGAAATTAAAGTTGAAATAAAACTGATTTAGAAGTAATCGCGATGCGTATCTATTAATACCAATAATAATATTCTGATTTGACAAGAAATTTATTAAGGATGTGTTCATCAATATAAGACACGGATCTCCCATGTCTTGTACCGGTGACACTCTTCATTTTGGATTAAAAAAATCTGATCATACTGTGTTTGGAAAAGCAAGTATATGTACATGCTTTTTCAATCGTTTGTCTTGTAACTTGGTAAATAAATAAATATCTTCCCTTTTAGTTGTATTCCTCATCACTGAGGGTCGTGACTGATGCCGAATAAACTTGTTGAAAAAGTATTCTTGGGAAAGTAAATCGTGGTGGGCGACCTGAAAAAATTAAGATAATAATAGGCCAAAGGATTATTACCAAGAAGTGAAAGAAATTTTCAGAAAGTTTTCCTCTGTTAGAAACTCTATCCCTTGATTCCTTACGCACTCCCCATACATCACGATTAGAGTGTTTTGTCCGGGCCCCATCAATATCTGTGTCGGACAAAGGGCCAACAGACAAACGTCGGCGGTTATCAAACATAATATAAGTTAGAAACTCCTAAAAAATCGTGTGCTGAGCACTAAAAGTTCTGCACGAAATGGTTGGCCCTGCATTAGGAATATGCTGTGTCAATATTGTGCAGTAATCATTTTTAAATAACAAAATTGACAGTGACACACAAGGCAATTCCATGGGTCGGTATATAATGTACTTGTACAGTCGCCCGGGTGCTATTTCCATACAAACTGTTGTAAAGGTAGACTCAATAACTAAAAAAAGATAGGCTGATGTTTTATAGATAACAGTCTATCTTACTTCGTTTTATAATGTTACTAAATATTAAAATCTCTCTCTTTGAGTCGTATTTCCTCATGACTGAGGGTCGTGACTCCCCCGCAGAATTAATTCGTTAGGGGAGTTTTCTTGGGCAGATACATCGTGGTGGGCGCCCAGGTCCTTCCACGGAAGACGCATGTCCTCGGATATTATGGTCCTCAAACATGTCGGTTTCCTCACAATGTTTTCCTTCACCGTTAAGCGAGTGCAAATCCACACATAGCTTGAAAATACAATTCATTGGTGTAGGGCGGATTCGAACCAGGGTGCGTCTGGATGAAAAGCAGACACTAGAACCGCTGAGCCACACTCGCTTCAAAATATTAAAATAGAATAAAATAAATGGCTAAATCATTTTAGAGACCTTCCAGACGGTTTGAAAAGCTCTTGTCACCATTATTCATCACATTCATTCGAACAAACTCACTCACTTTACTGTCAACTCGACCACAGAAATCTCGACCACGATGTCCGAGCTGGCAATTTTATATCACTTTGCACATCGTGTATCGGAATTTTGATAATGAGACATCTATTGGGATGATTTCGGCGGAAACTAAATACAATTGACATTTTCGCAATAATACACCCATGCTATATCCAACTGAAGATTTATTTGAATGTCACTGCTGATTTGTAGTTTTTGGTTTGTCCTTTTCATGTGGACAGTGGAATCATGTTGATTTGTATACGGACAGGCCTTTGTTTAGTAGATAATCATACCTAGATTTTTGAACATTTATGTATTTAGCTTTAAAGAACTTGACGTACGACTGGGAAAGATAAAAGTTATCTAATCATGATTTGTTTATTTTATACTTAGGTGGTACCGTGGTGGTGGTACTGTGGTGGTGGTACTGTGGTGGTGGTACTGTGGTGGTGGTACTGTGGTGGTGGTACTGTGGTGGTGGTGGTATAATTTACTTTAAGCAGATTTTCTAGTCAAAAGTAGTTAAAACTTAACAAAAACTGCAATAAGGTTTTGAAATCGTATTGTTTTTAGTGGATTAAAAAAATAAACGAAGAGGAATCGTAGTTTTAGTTCAGATTTTCAGATGTAGGCGTAGATTTCCATTTGAAACAACAGTTGGAACTGTAACAAACTTCTATGAAAATGTTATTTCAGCCGTGAAACAATTTTATTCCCAACAGATCCGTCGGAAAGGTCGTGAAAAATAATTAAGGTCATAACCGTGATATAAGGTCAAATTACAGAGAATACTGAGCTTTTTTTTGAAAACCTTGTTGTACTCGTATGTTATACTTATATCAATTGCCGAATCCTCTCCAGCATAATTCTGTTCTTAATTAACTTCAGTATCGTAAAAATTGAGGTCCCTATTTATGCCAGCTGCTTCTAAATACCGGAGGGATTTCAATATTTTAATATTGAGTGTTATATCAATAATATTCAAGTATTGGCGCAAACATTCCATTTCCGAGTGAAGTGCTACCATTATATCCAGAGCTCTCGCGATTCCCGGCGTCATTCTATTCTGAAGGATTAGAAGAAGCTTAGGAGATATCTGGGGGACTATTTAGGGTGGAGCTGGCCCTCAAATGGGTTAATCGTTTGAGTCAGAGCGACATCTGCACCTGACGGACTGAATTACGGAGCTCTGGGTGTTGTGGAAAGGTTTCGGCATATATTTTGGTGTTTTATGAGTGAATTTATGAGGAAATTCTTGATGAGGTGAAGTTATTTTAATTTTACATTTCATTGAACAAGATAGCCATAACAGTAATTTCATCATTTTTTTAAACCAATCGAGTACTAAGTAGGCCTATAGCATGGACGAATTAGCTCGTAATTGTTTTTAGTCGGTGGCTTATTACATTATGGTAATGAAAATAAGAATAAAATACATTTATTGAGACACGAAACAACACGAAAAACAGAAATCAATAAAATAGAAATACCAAGATACAAGATAATTGATTTGGAAGCACTATACAAAAACATAAAATAACTAAAATTGGTTGTAAATTGTAAAATTAAATTGCACTTGACTGAAAAGGAGTAATTTCATCGACTCAAACTACAGTCCCAAGCTGAGATTTCACCGTTGAGAGTGTGAAAATTTTAGGGTTACGGCTAGGAATACGAGGGTAGAGACATTGAAGTTACGGAACAACTGTATTTTATGAACAGCTTATGTTATTGCCGTTGATTACGCCAAAGCGTTCGACAGTATTTCACATAAATACCTTTGGGAGAGTTTGAGGCAACAAGGTATTCACGAAAAATACATCAATATTTTAAAAGTTATTTATAACAACTGTCAGGCAAAAATTAAAACAGAAAGAGTTGGTCCTGCATTTCCTGTAAAAAGAGGCGTAAAACAGGGTGATCCAGTGTCCCCAAAGCTATTTACAACAATACTGGAATCGATGTTCCGAAACCTGGATTGGTCTGACTACGGTCTCAACATAAACGGTGAACAACTAACCCACCTTCGTTTCGCCGACGACATCATAATTCTGGCAGAATCACATAATCACCTAGAGCAAATGCTTGATACTCTAAACAGGGAAAGCAAGAAAATAGGACTCTACATGAACCTAACAAAAACTAAACTTATGACAAATGGAGAAAGGATTCCTATCAAACTGGATGGTACGACCATAGAGTATGTGAACGAATACGTGTACCTGGGCCAGCTAATAAGAATGCAAGACTCTACCGCTAAAGAAATAGACCGACGCATAGCAATAGCTTGGCGGAAATATTGGGCCAACAAAGATGTGTTCAAAAGTAACATGTCAATGCATCTAAAGAAACGACTGATGGATAATACTATCTTACCATCACTGCTCTACGGCTGCCAAACTTGGGCGTTGAACAAGAAACTGGTTAAAAAGATAGCGACATTTCAGAGAGCTGCAGAGTGTTCAATGCTGGGTCTAAAGTACCGAACGCTGAAATTAGGAAAAAAACTAAAGTTATCGACTCAGTATCAATGCTCTGCAAGCTCAAGTGGAAATGGGCGGGGCATATAGCTCGTGTTTCAGATGGCCGGTGGAGCGCGCGCGTCCTACACTGGTACCCGCGCGACTGCACCAGGGGACGCGGCCGCCCACGCAGCAGGTGGAGCGACGACATCACGCAAGTAGCGGGGGTCACATGGACGAGACAAGCACAAGACAGGAAACTGTGGGCACGCATGGAAGAGGCCTTCACCAAATTTCGGGTGCCCTAAAGATACCTACTGAAGAAACTGATACATTTTATGTAAATATGTAGATTACTTTATTTAAAATTATTTTGTAAGTTTTTATACATTTGTAAATGGGCAATAAAGGCTATTTTTTTTTTTTTTTTTTTTTATGTTATTGCCAATCCTTCCGACAAGGTGCTTACAAGTTAGTTTTGTAACATTTAATAAATAAAAAGAATCAACCATGTATCATTTCTGTGCTTCATTGTGTTCAAAAGACATAACATTTTGTCTAGAAATTTTCATAATCCTCTAAACATGACAAAATATGTATTAACTCGCTTTAATTAATTCGACCTATAACTAACTAACTAAATATAAGTAATTTTAGTTTCAAATCAATAGCAGTTGACTTAACCAAATGTATTTATGACAGAATAGCTAGTTCCAATGATTATCCAAATATACTAAGATCCAAAGATACTATGAACCTAACTAGGCCTAAAAAAAACAAATTAACTAAACCTGCCTGCCTGTCTTCCTTAATTTTCTCATCAGGTAACCCGAGTTTAATGCAAGGTTGGGACTGACATCGGGTCATAAAGTGTAGCTATGCCTCTGACACGTGCACATGAAAAATGACCGCAGCACTTAAGCTTATTCACACACCGGAAGCGATGCGATAGTTACCTATACTTATTGTTTACTTCTGCATTTCTTCACACAAATATATCTTACATTCATACATGCTCCATTTTAGGCTGTTATAATGGTTGTACAACTGGTGGGTTGCAACAAAATTTTTGTAGCCTAAGAAGACTAAAGCCTAAAAAATATGTTTTGGTTATCACACCGCACTTTGCTGTAATAAATAAGCTAATTATATTTGTATACACAGGAGTTGTGTGTACATTTGTGCCATATTAATATCTGATTGGAAAGATCTTTATGTCAAAATCAAACTCGCGACCTTATCCCAGAAGGTAGTGCAATATTTTTTGCAAGCAGCTCTTGATAATCAAAGCACATAAAACTTTTTTTATCAAACTATGCTGTCCCACTCCTGGGCAAAGGTTCCCCAACTCCCACCAAGAATCTCGGTCGAAAGAGTTATAGAGTTACATTCGTTAATATATACCTATGTATGTATATAGAATCTGCAGCCTAACGCGACTAGACAACAACACGTCGTCTCAGAAGAAGAAATAACAGCGTTCCAAGAGACGCAGTAGGTATAGGAGACCAAGCTCAAATCTCCCCTACTTTATGCACGGGTTTGCCAGCCTTTAGCCATTTACCCCTTTTGTTCGTGCTAATGAAAATAGGTTAATGAGCAACCAGGGTCGCCAGGTAGGCCCAAAGCAGAGACAGAGACAAATTAAACGCTTAACTGGGGAGATTTATTGAAAGAAACTTGGCTTGGATGTTGGTATAAGAATTATATGGTTCGGTTGATTGTTATGTTAAATTAGTATATCAGATCACATGCCTATGTGGTCATCAAAGTAGTTTTTTTATTTAAGCGAATTAAGTTGACAAAAGTGTTTGATAAGTGAAAGTTTTTACAATATTACCTGTCCTGTCGATATCGCGTTTACCACAAAATATAGAAATAATTGAAATCAGATAATAATAATGTGTAAGTATTTGACATGTATATCAATATTATTAATCAATAAGTGTGTTAAAACTAAGTGATTGATTTATTAAAATAATAAGAAACAATATTTACACATATTAACACTAATAGAACTAAAAAAGAGTATTTACATCTAAAATAAATTTAAACAATCTACATGTGGTATGGAGCCAAGAACGCTGGCTGCATTCCCACGCTGTATTGCTATAGAAATCCTTTGCGCAAGGAACCAGCCAGCGTTCTTGTCTCTAGTGATGTCAATCAACATTTTATTTAATTTTTTTATAAAAGACTTCGTGCTTTTTCCCCACGGACCAAAAGTTTCGAAGCCAAGCGGTACGAAAATATAATCAGTCGAGTGATAATATATAATATATAGTGTGTTTGTAATCAATTTATTTAAATTTAAAAAATATTTTTTGACGTTTGCGTACCTCATGTGAGGTTGTAATGGCGGATATACTTATATTTAATGTGATCTTAATGTACCCATTTACATGCAAATAAATAAATGAATCTGAAAAAAATTGACATGCTAATTTAGACAAAAAATTATATACGATCACATGCATACATAATATACGAGACATATTATGTAATACAATAAACGATTTGACTTTGACATATGTACCTACCTAATATAGGTACACAATAACCTTTATTAGAAACGAGAAGGCGTTAAGCCATACATGATGTACACCAATTTACTTCTCTCGATCCCAAGCCTACACTAAACTCTACGTGCCTACAGCATCGACATAATACAGCAAAATAGACATCTTCAACCCATTCCACTAAAAAATAATAAATCAACACACATAGTAAATTAATTTTATTGTAAGAGGAGTATCGGGTGGTACCTATCGGACAGAGTATATTATAAAGCTGAAGAGTTTGTTTGTTTGTTTGAACACGCTAATCTCAGGTACTGGTGCGAATTGAAAAAAATATTTATGTTTAATAGACCATATATCGAGGAAGGCTTAAAAAACGATTTTTAGGCTATATAACATTACGCTGCAACTAATAGAAGCGAAGAAACAATGGAAAATGTGGAAAAAACGGGGGAAATTATTCATCTTTGAGGGCTTTCGTTACGTGCGCTGCGAAAACGGTTAAAGATATTATCAAAAAATATGTATGAAAGAATTATTTTTCTTGAAATGATCTAACAAAATGTCCATAACAGTATATGTCTATCTTTTAAGATTAACTCAATAAAAAACGATTTTATGGTTAACTATTCCACGCGGACGAAGTCGCGGGCACCAGCTATTATATTATACTCTTCGTTTGTCTGAAACTGCAACACGGTGATACTATTCTCTGTTTTTACTGTAAATTATTTGCTATGACGAGATTTGATAATTGATGTCAATTTTTCTTGTAAGTTATTAATGAATAACATTAGCTACATCACGTACCTACCAGTTTTGACAAAGCCTCTTTACAGCTGCTTTATTATTAGAATTATTAGGTACTAATGTATAACATTATTAATTATTGAATGTGGTGTAGTATAAATGTATAAACAACTCGACGCATCGTTATAAACTATTTATTTCTAAACCACATGTAATAAAATATCATAAGTTAAATATCAAAGATAGTCAAGTGTGAGCCTACCTTGCATGAAAAAAATTAAAGTTTTCCGAGCGCTTGGGAAAAATACCATTACCCAGTCCATTATTCTCATATGTCGTTGATCTACAACTAAATATATCGTTCTAAATACGACACTAAACTTTTTCCACCTCCCCGTAAAGTTAGTAGAGTTATAAGCATTTCAAGACCCTTATCAAATTGAAAGGGCGTTTGACATGTCCAAGGGAAGGCTGCTTAATTCTGTACTAGTTCCATTCAATTTAACATGTCCTGCTGAATAGGCGATTTTAGTGAATTTTAGTTTTGTTTTATGGTGTTTTAGAAAGTGGGAAGTGTATTTGTTACGTTTATGTCAGTCAGAACCCTATACTATCACGGTACTAAAATCACGAAGATCCGTCATTCTACCACCGTTTGTTCTGTTTTTTTCACGCTGCTTTAGAATGACGGACCATTGTGATTTTTAATAGTATTCTGGCACTTCTGACAGTGACATATCATTTTATGTCACAAAAATGCAAAGCCACGGAATCTTTAAAGGAGGGTGTTAGAATACTAGCATCATTTATGTTATTTAACAGTATTTTATCTCTCAATAACTGATACAAGATTGATCGTATTCAACAGTAAAACCAAACATCAATGTTACATTTATATTCAAATTCTTTACGTACATTCAAAATACTGCTCACTCATGTACAATGCATTTCGTAACATATGCATGTATGTTCAGTGCATATAGGTATTATGTATGTAGGTACAGAAATGCATTCACTCAGAACCAGCTGGGATTCCACGAATTCTACATGTTACTACAATAGGCATCTACTGTGCCTACCTACCTGTAAGGTAATTAGGTAGAGATACCTAGATATATTTTAAAATAATGTCAGTAAATAATACTAATGGCGTAAATAACTTACGCGAAATTACACGTGAGTGAAAACCGTATTAGTTACCTACATAGATAAGAATGTCTCAATAAACTTTTACTAATAAAACAATGTCACTCTAAAGTTACTGTTTTTTTGACAGCTGTCAAAAATAATAACAGCGCCCACGTCGTTATACCTTAGAATGAGAATTCTTGTATCTCATAATAAGTATATAATTTCATGCGTCACTTATATGCAAGTTCACACTTGGCACAAAATTCAGATTATCACACTTATTTATTAGTTCTTATCTGCAAATATGAATAAATTTGGTAGCGGCCTAAACCGAGGTTTAAAACAAATATTGGCAGATAATACTACGAAGTTACGAGTACCTTTAACGTCAAATCAAACAGATTAATCGTTTTGACACAGCAAATAACCAATCCGCAGTCACTAACCGTCTATTAATCCTAATTCCATTACAAGGGGCCAATAATTCCCCACAATTATATAGGCGTTAAGGACGTATCTGTCACGATTCCTGCCTAAAGTGGACTCCGCCGCCATCTTGAAACGTGATGCTGACGCGACACGCCGTGACGAGCCCTGACGCTACGCTATTCAAATACGTTCCTTTTTCAAACGCCCTTTTATTCCCTTTATTCGCTACCTATTTTGCGCGAGGACCTTATTTTTATTTTAAGGACCTATTGTTGTTTATGGCATTATAAACTTTTTGCACGCGAACGCTTCTTTTGTTTTCATTTGATATTGCAATTCGTTTTTCGAAAAGTTTTACTCAAATTGTACTTCAATGCTCTTTGCTGACATTGACGAGTGCAGTATTGTTTAACTTCTGTGGAGTAGAGTAGCTCTCTGTTTATAGGAAAATATGAAACAATTAGCAAAAGTTATAATCGAAAATAATTGAAACTTACCTAACTGTTAGTACATATTTACTGTTGTTTTAATAAATTTTAGATATATCATAATATAAAATTATATTTAAGTAGATACCTATATCTATCTATATAACAATAGGTATGGCATGTCTTAGAGATATATACAAATGTTAATTAAAACGTACAGAATCTACTATTATAGTGCGGTGGACGATATTAGGAAATTGTGTAAAGAAACCATATCACACATAACAGCGATTAAAATGAATTTGCTTCAGACTTTCGGATGTCCTCTACACGAAACATGAGTATGAAAAATCGTTTCCCACCTCGAGCTTAAACTAACTTATATTAAACTCAGCCAGCATCTGTTCCTGACGTTTTCTCAAGCACACCTAGTTTAACTTGGTTATTTATTCGCACGAAGCAACATTATACTTAATTGACACCTTATTATAAGGAATGAGTATTCCAAATTCATATTTATGCCAAACTACGTTTTGTTTCAAATTGAATAAAAGTTCCGCCACTTGAGGTGGCCCGCTCAAGTATTTTTATTATCTAATTGATTTAAATAAAAAAACGTCTCGTCAAACTGAATACAATAGGCTGCTCATTGGTTTAGTATACCTAATTTGCATTAACTATATCCAAATAGCGCAGCCTTTATTAAAATAATAAAAAATGAGTATTCGTAGGCCTAGTATCTACTAGGCTACGAGCTACCATACGAACTACAAAAATACCAGCGTAATTTTGACGTAACAATTGGTTTTTAGTTTAGGTAGATAATTAAGTGACTCTGTCGACACCGGAGTTGGCCGCTCTCATTCAAACTTACTTTTTAGGTGTCTCTATTTTATATTGTGTATGTTACGGGGCTTAAAGCCGGGCTGAGAACAGTTGCGAACTAGTGTTTCGCATTAATATTTAGATTAATGAATAACTGGTGCAGATTACTGTTGTGAGCATCTAGGTATTACAGGGGTTATTTTATGGTAGAGAGGTAGATTAATACTACTGGTTTCGATGTGGCGTAAGTAGAATTTATAAATTCCTTTCCATTGTTATGTTTTATCGACTTGAGTGTTAGGCTTTTCTTTTCTTAATTTTTGACTGACTAGGCACACAATATAAATAAACAACACTTGGTAAAAGATTTTGACTTTAATTACGTGTACCGATCGATGTACATATATGTTTTTATTATTAATTTATTTATACTGTCTCTCTTTTTTGAGCCGTATTTCCTAATGACTGAGGGTCGCGACTCCCTCACAGGAATAAATTCGTTAGGAGATTTCTCTTGGGCAGATACATCGTGGTGGGCGCCAGGTCCTTCCACGGAAGACACATGTCCTCGGATATTGTGGTCCTCAAACATCTCGGTTTTCTCACGATGTTTTACTTCACCGATAAGCGAGTCCACACATAACTTGAAAATACAAGTCAACGGTGTAGGGCTGGATTCGAACCAGGGCGCGTCTGGATGAAAAGCAGACACTAGAACCGCTGAGCCACACTCGCTTTTACAATTAATTTATTATTAATCGAATAATGAATGCAAAAAATGTAAAAAACAATAAGATACCAACAATTTTGAACTTCAGACCCCAGGGAAAACCAACTGCACTCATCACTACTAACAATATCTTTAAGCTTAATTAGTGAGTATCACGATTTAACTTCCTGCCGCAAAAAATACTACCGAGTATACTCGTATTAACGTCATTAATTATAGATTAAAAACAAGTGATGCATTAATATTTTTCAGAAAAATTGAATATAAACAGACCAACAATACGATCCTAAATTCCCATTCTTCCTTTGAAGGTACGGACGCATAAAGTACCTATTTTTTCCTATCTGCCTTCACATAAACAAGTCAAGTATGCGTGTACACCCATCCCATACATCCCCATGTGATGGTACTTTTATCCCGGAACATGATAGCTTTGATTCACCAATTACGCCTGTACGCATTGGTAAGGCTGGAAACCGGCAAATTTTTGATAAATCGGTTAAATCGTATAATACTAAATCAATCGGTAGTAATTTATGTTATATTAATATAAGAAAACACACAAGTAATGATTTGTAAAACTTTAATAAATATATATTTTAATTTACAAATTCATAACGTATTTGTCTTGTTTATCATCTATGTAATTGTTTAACAAGAGCTTAAGGGTCTATATTTTACATGTGTTATCTATATAAAGTGTTTTTCTTTCTTTATAATTTGTAATACAAAAATTACATTACTAAGGCGAAAGTTTCCCCCTTTTTTCTTTAAAATCAAATGACTGTACTAATTTCGATGCATTTTTATCAATAAACGCTATTTTATTCAGAACTAATGGGACATACACAGTTGGGATGGCTGTCTTGTGAATACATTTTTTATTCACGAAATGCAAACGAAAATTAAATCCCTTAACCGGGCCAATCACTCAGTTTTTTAGGGGATAACCGAAAACCGGTTCAGAAAATAGCTAGAGAAAATAACCGGTTTAGTTAAACCGGTTACGTGCTAGCCTTACAGAACCACAGGCTCCCGTTCCCCACTTGACCTATTTCCATTTTTTTAATGAACGAAACATTTTTGCAAACAGTATTCATGAAGCTCCTGCCTTTGTCAAAAGACTAGTAATAAATGCGAAGTCAAAAGTGGTGATTTAGAGCGTTTTAAGTCGCTAATGGTTATTTACGAGGCAGCTTAGTTCCTAGCTTTTTAGGGGTGATAAATAGAATAGATAGTAGAAAGATACTTTATTCTTTGTTTTGCTTGATTTTTTTTAGTTCTTGGTTGGTATTTTCATTTGTTTCGTTAATTGTTATTTTAAATTAAACTTTTATTTGAAAATGAGCGAAAATAATCACGACCGGCAGGATTCGAACCTGCGTATTTCTGCTACCGTCAGAACGCCTTAACCACTAGGCTAGGGTCTACTAACTGCCAGGCGCGAAAATCCACACTCATTTCCATACACTTCAGACTGAGCGGCTGATGGCGCCACTTGTGCTGTCAGAATATGTCTAACAAGCACTCATATCGATGTACTATGGACACCTGATATGACGAGAAATGGGCCTTTCGCGTTTTAATTATGAGTTAATTTATTAAGTGCTAACCTGCACTATGGTTGTTTTAAATTAAACTTTTATTGGAAAATGAGCGAAAATAATCACGACCATTTCCAATAAAAGTTTAATTTAAAACAACCATAGTGCAGGTTAGCACTTAATAAATTAACTCATAATTGTTATTTTATTTATTTTGTCTCAACATTGGTAATAACATTTTTACATTTATGTTACACTAGTATTTTTATAAACTAAATGTATTACCTATTAAAGCTAAGCACAACATGCACAAATTATTATTTAAGTATACAATAAATAAATATAAAGAAAGTATTTTTACAAACTAAATTTTTTTGTAAACAGTAGCATTGCACCACGTCCTTTATAATCCTTTATATATTCCTCTCCATCCAATGGTTGCCTGGAAGAGATTGCTTTTAGCAATAAGTCCGCCACTTGTGGCACTAGAGTAATTTATGAAAGTATTTTTAGTTAATTTTGTTTTATAAGTGTGTGACAATAAAGGATTATCTATCTATCTATCTATTGTTATTAAGGTATCTACTAACAAGTTTTGTTCGACACTATATCAGACTGTGATTACATTATGTATATGTTACATATCTATGAGTTATATGTCGCAACTCTGCTTGTGTGTATTCTACATTTTAAGTATATTTCTAAATCCGCGTTGCAACATTTTTTTAATTTAAATTCAATTTGTACATTGATACAGGAGCAACCAGAGATGCAATCATAGCTTTCAATGAAAAATATGTTTGTTCCCCTTTTATTTTCTATTGGAGTGACAAATCATCGTGATTGTGATGTTACAAGATCTTAAGATCGCCATTAGCCTTTTGTTCTGACTTCCTACTATCTAGGTTTATTTATCGGTCTTCAAGTCAACCGTGAATCGGTTTCTTCTAGGCAAGCGCGCTCAACCGTAGATTATAACGTTTCTTAACAACAGGCGAGTTGTAGTCAAGCGTGAGCTTATCTAGTTGAAAAGAAAAACTACACATAAAACTTCTAAGGATTCTGATAACTATACATAAGTATGTAACTAAATTAGATGTACCTACGTAGAACATAACAAGCCACCTGATCATTAGCCACACGACCCCACAGTAACACCTCTTCTGTTGCGAAGAGCTTCCAACCCAAGCAAAAAAACTCGATGACCAAGCGTTAACGAAGATTGACCCACAAGGTATACGATGTGAATGGAAACATTATGGAATAGGTACTATTACTTTTGTACCACTTAAGAATGAAAAAGAATTTTTGAAATCAGTTCTTAAATAACGGAGTAATCGCGTAACATACCCAAAAAAACGTTCAGAAGACTTGATAACCTATTTTTTTGAAGTCAGTTAACAATATTAACATGTCTTAGTTCGATATTAAATATTATTCAGGTTTTAACACACTAACGATGTGTTGTTAAGTACATAAGTAAATAAGGATATCATGACATAAGTGGCGTGACTTTTGAGAAAAAAATAACAAGCCGATACATATTAAAATTTTCCATTTGAACTACTGGCCAAAGGCATACAAACTTGATTCAAAATCTTGAGTTTTTCACCTTTAAACGAAAGCGAAACCTGCACGTTCCGTATCATAAAAACTAGCCAAAGACGTGTTCGAACCAGACTGCGTCAGAATGTGAAGCAGACTTACTTACACCGAGCCACTCTCGCTTCGCGCTTATACAAAGATACTGGATATAATACCCGTTTTAACGTAAAGCAAATGTTCTGCCAGAAAATGTTCTTGACTCATGTTGAGGAAAACAAAGGTAGAACGACAATATTAAAAAAATACCTATTGTAACCCCTTACTGGGGCATAAGTCAATGTCCCGGCCAGGCTTAATACTGGCCAATTATCCCTTCACCCGGCGTGGCACTACTTATCCTCATCTCGAGTGAGGCCAGATACCATGTACGTGCGAGTGCTCAAGTGAGGAAACTGTGCAGTTACTAGATAAAGCAAAAACGTTGGAAAGTTAGATAGTACATCGATATAATGACACATTAAAAAAATAGCACTGAAGCCAATAAGGACACGACCCGTGACCACGTCTATTTATGATTACTAACGCAAAACTTGTTTGAGTGTCTTTAGTGATAATTAACAGTAACTTTAGATCGTTGACTTCGTTTTGGAAATTCAGAAATTAGTGTAAGTGGTACCAATACTATTATTTCTATTCTTTGCTTCAATCAGTGCTCACAAATCACAAGCTGAGTGGAAGGCACCTTAGAAATGAAAGACTGGCGAAAGATAGCAACAAACAAAGACAAGATACACGTCATAGTGAGGTGAGAAAGAAACAGAAGATCACAAATACCCAGCAAACACATTTCTGTTTTCAACACACATGAAAACATTATATCAATTTCCCACTCTGCAAATAGTCCGCCGATAAGCAACATATTTCTAGCTTATAGCGGCGTCCACGTAACTGTTTAGCATAAACCCTTCGTTTATCCGAATCTACTGGCGAGCTCGCATACATTTATGGGAGATCCATAAATCTTTACAAGGTTTTTTTTGGGCTTTTTTAAAGTTTATTTTCCTCATCGAGTACCTATTGAGGGTATTCGAGATTTTAGGAAGTGGCCAAAAATAGCAATAGACATTTTTCTGTATAATATATAGGTATACTTTGTTGCTTTTCGATTGTTTTATTGCTTATTTATCTCTCTCTATTACGCCAGAGACTAAAAAAGGAAGAAACCTATATCTTGACCTACGTACGGCTCCTAAAACTGCAAATTATGATGTTTACATTTTCTTGCATTATAATCTCGACTACCTGTTTTAAAAGTGTCGTTTCTTTGTGAATAACGTAAGAAACAATAAACTGTTGCAGAAATTCCAGATTCTAAAATCGTTTATTGTTCAAAAAAACATAAACGAAGCAAACTCCACCCTGTTTTTTTAAGCTGAACCATCTTTTCCCAGTATATACTCTTACATATACTTGTATATATCCTCATAACGTCATACATAAAACCACGTAACATTAAAGAACTAAACTATTCGTATATACTCTTATGACTTGTGCTTAAAGGAATCTACCAAACTTAGGAATCCAGTAATACCTTAAGGTACTTAAGTACGTACTCTAAGTAGAAGAACTAAGTAACTTATTCACTTAGCTTCGAGAAAATGGCTGTTTAGTTAGTACCTTCTTAACTAGCGAGGTAACTAAGCACCTGCTCATAAATTCTTAAATTCAGACTCAACAACATAAATAAAAGAAAATTGAAATGAAGAACGTGAAATATGGAAGATAAACAGTGAGTCCTACGCCGGCTGTGCAAAAAATACTGCCTCATAAAATGGAGGTGTGGCTTAATTGGTTAGCAAAATATTTGATCTTGTTGGCAGAATAAATAAACAAATATTTCAGGACGTATCACACAGCGCCATCTAGCCCCATAATAAGCTTAAGCTGGTATCATGGGTACTAGATTACGGATATAATACTTATATACCTAGGTACTTATTATAGAAACGACCAAACTCAAAACAAATAATTACAAAATTGTATACACTTGATAAGACAGCACAATTAACATGCAATGATGGCTAGGCTATCTAACTTATTATGAAGCAAACATCTTGGCAAGAACATCTTAAGACAGGGTTTATTGGCTTAAACGGAAGAGGTTTATGCCCAGTAGTTGTTTCTAATAAACTGATGATGATGGTGATAGCAAAATACAATGATCATAATTGATAATAACATAACCACGTCTTTAATTGTCATATTTGTATGTACATACATAATAAATTTGTAAAAATTTCTTTCACAAGCAACTGGACTGAAAATAAGTAAAGGTATATATTACAATAATATAAATTATGTTCCTAAAAGCTTCTCAATTTATTTTCATTTCTTTTGGTTTTATTCAGGTATTTCAGATTGCATTTTAACTTTTTAATTCTTCCAATTCCAGAACCGAAACCGCTGACCAAACAATGACTTCACTAAAAATACTGCCGCATAAAATAGCACAGCTCGGGTTTTCCGTTACATTATTTCCTCTGATTTTTCTTGCTACAGAAAAAACTGTATAAACACTTAATCCCACTTGATTGAGGGAACGTTCTAGAAAACTGATGTGGACTGAACTGAGATTTGATAGGAGAGTAAGTAGAAAATAGGAGCTGAAAATGAACTCGGTAGCTTACGTGCAGTGACCGAGGCGAATTTCCGAAGAAACATTTTGAAATAACTATATTTGAACTGGTTTTATAAGCTGATTAAGTATTTATTAGATCAGTGGTTCCCGAAAGGTGGTCCGCGGAACCCTGGGGTTCCGTCGAAAGGCATCTCAAGGCATTTTAAGGAACCCTTGCGGGTTCCTTAAAAAAATATAAAATAAAATTCCATAATAAAAACCTACATATTTACAGTAAATGTACAAAAAATATTTTATAAAAAAAAATGTTTTTCATGTATTCCTTTCTAAGGTAGGCAAATTCCCAGTTATCAACGTAGGGTTCCGCTAGGAAAAGTATAGTCAATTAGGGTTCCTTGACATAAATAAATTGGGAACCCCTGTATTAGATACAATATGAATAGGTACATAAATAAATAGATATCTTAGGACATGTCACATAGCTCTAACTTGTATTACTAAAGTTACTAAGCAAACGCATGTGGCATGGGTACCAGATAAAGGATATACCTAATACTCACTTATTATACACACAAACGACCATTATCTTCATAACATATACATACCTACATAAACCTATAGATCAAATAAACCATGAACATTTTTCAGTTGACATGGCCTGGTTTAATATCTTGCTTATCTTGTTGGCATATACATACGTAGATGTCATATTATATGTGCATTCCAACCGGAAATAGCTAATAAGGACTTATATTCAGCAAATGCTTAACGAATACCTACCTACTTATGTTTGTGCTAAAAAAAACTGTTATACTTAAGAATTTCTTCTAAAGAAGGAGGTATATAAGCAAGTTTGTCCTCGGACACCAAAGTCAAAGTTCAAAGTTTCCAATCCTCACTTTTTTGTCGTTTTCGTTAATTTCCTAATTTTTTCCAATAATTATGAATTCAATTAAGGACTCGTAGAATCAGATTTCCAAGTAAGGTGGTACCTACCTATTTCGAGTAGTTTACTAAACAATCAGATATGCACATTGGCGGTCTTGAAATGTATGTATGGTTATAGGTACATATGTACTTAGGCACATATATTCAACCAGCAGATTCTAGTACATAAGGTAATTTAGATTCTTAGGTAGTTTCCCTACTAAATGGCGTATTTATTAATGTATTTTATTAATTATGGTCAGACGTATCGTCTAATATTATATGCTGTTACCTGTTACATACGAAATATATGTATAGAAAGAAACTTTCAGTGGCTTTGTTTTGTAGTATTTTGTGCAAATAATGTTTTCTTTTAAAAAGGTTTCAAATAACAGTTTTAGAGATTGCAAATTTAAGGTAGATTTGAAACAAATAAACGGTCACCTTTCTTATTTTGCGACGCCTTATCGTATTGAACGTACAAATACAATCGTCACCGTTATAACTAACAATTCAATAACAATGATTACTGCCGGCTACTAAACTGTCTACGTAATCATAACCACTTACCTATAGCAGGCGTCCGCAAACACATTCACTGAAAATACCAGTCAACCACCGACTACATTCATATACATGATCGCACGAACGTAGTAGAGTAGTAGTATCCACGAGGCGTGTCTGCCGGCTAACAGCTGATCCAACACACGACACCACGAAAGAAGGGTTTCAAAAGACCGGAGGTATCAGTACTAGGTAGCGATGGTTCAGGCGATACGGTCGCGAGGGCCAGGGCCCCGCTTCCAAGCCGGCGGCGGCATGGCGAGAGACACGACCGACCTCGCTCGCCGCTTCAGCCACACTAATCAGTAATCGTTGCCGGGAGGAGGCTGCGTCCCAACCTCCCCCACCGCCCCCCGCCCCCCTCGGCCCACGTACTACGGACGGATCCCGAAAATGTTTCATACCCTTCTTCCTCATTCAGTACTATTTTTCCTGTCGATACAATTTTGATACGGAGAATTTTTAGGGAAAAAAGCTACTGATATGTGTAGAAAAATGATAAAATTATTAAGCAATTGATTTGTAACACATTGTTTTGTCTGTTTCACACATTTACAATAACTTTAGCTAGATAATAAACAAACAATGATTAACTAATCCGTTGTTGAAGCATAGGACCTAATTGTAAGTAACAGAGTCGTATAAAGATTTCATGATAAGTCGAATAAAATGTAACAAATCTTTTACCGAACTTTACAGTCTTATGAAAAAGTTTTCTGAGGAAATGGGGTAGAAAACTAAATCTTAACTTCGTACTTTCCCTTAAACTTGTAGTATTGGGAGCAGGCTTAACTTTGTCTTCGTAATCTATGATCTAGTTGGGTTAAAGGTTAGGGGTTTCTTGTAGTTAAATATTCAAATCCAGATGTAAAATAGTAAAGGGTAGAGAAGTAGAACAGTTACTACAAAAAAGTTTAGGTTAAAAAAGTTCGTATATGAGGGGCCAAAAAAGGTTTTAACAACACTTTGTCATGCTAGAGATCGTTCCCTGGTAAATCTTTTTTAAGTTGCTAACCCGGAAAAATAAACTATTTACAACCAAAGCAGTTCCACGAAAAGTATTTTATCAAAATGCTCTTGTCTTTGGCTAGAGCTTTTCAAGTTTATTTCTAGGTATAATAAACTTGGTAAAGCTTTACCAAATGAATTTTCTTTAATATAAAATAGATAATAGAGTATCAAAGTAACGTAAAAATTAACTGACAACTATTGAGTTCGCAGAATTTACTGAATTTGCTGCAAGATAAGGTTCTAAGAAATAGTTTTCAGTTGCCGTTATATTGCTTGTCGATTTTACTGAAATCAAACACATATCGATACTAATTGAAAATACCTTTGTATCTTTAAAAGAAAATGTCAAATCATGGGCATAGATTTGTCTCCGAAATATTTTTATTATAAACTATTATGATTACAGTTAATTAATTAGATTTAACACAGAGATTCAGTGATAGGTATATTTGATAAGATATAAGGGCATGTTAACCCCATGATGTGGGTGAATACCTTTGGGTCCGAATCTTTCATGCTAGGGTGCGTCGAGTATAAAGATTTGCATTTCAAATTATTACCGTTACATATACATGTATCTTATTTCATTAATTTGCTATAACGTTTAAAATAATTATTCGGAGGTTTGAAAACCCTGACACCAGGCTTGGCCACTCTTATACGAACTTACTTGTTCTTTTGAAGAAAAGAAGCATTTGTTTCACCAGATAATTGTTCATAAACCATCATTTTAGCCTGTGATTTTAGCAGATAGGTACAAAAGAGAAAGAAAATGTAGTCATAAAGTAACTTAGAGAATACATAACTAATTATGTATTCTCTAAGTAAAGCAAACATATTTTCGATTCGTTTCGAAAGATAAAGAGATTTCATAAATAGTCTCTGTTTTCTTAATCTTTGACATTTAGATTACAAAATATTATACCAACTTTAAAGTTGGTACAACTTTTAAGTTTGGCACATTAATGTGCCAAAACATTAAAAAAAACTTTATTGGGTAACTAAAATAGATAGTATAACGTGGTATAACTGCTCTTGTAAAGATATACTTTTCTACTTAACAATATAGCCGACAATAGACAGTTTGAAAACTAGACTTAGTACTTGTCTTTTTGTGTTTTCATTCGAGGACAGCTACCTGTGTCACGCCAAGTGCTTAATTAAGAAACTTTCTTGTATCTTGATTGTTGAAGACAAGCTTTATTTAGTTTACTTATTTATAAAGCTCAAGCTTTTGTTGAGATAAATAGTACGTACAATTTTACAAAGTGCATAAAGTCGTATTGCTTTAAATTTTTAAATCCAACTAGAAACTAAGAACATTGTTATATAAATGAATCCTACATGTGAGTAAAATAAAATTGATAGGAAACCGCAGTGCAAAAATGTGCCTATCGCAATGTACACCAGTATATATTTACCCGTCTTTATAGATAAGTAAACAATGCCTACGTATAATATGTATATCTATAAGGACTTTCGCCAAAAATCTGCTATGATTTTCACTCTTATCTAAACAACCATTGTCTACCTCTAGTTTAATCCAATTAAAGCAATATACGACCCCATTACCGTAAAACAAAGTGGGGAAACTCTCTATTTCAGATAACGCTTCATAAACACTTGCTTAATACTAAATATTGATGTTTTACGTTCTGGGTATAACATTTTATCTGAAACCGATCGAAAATTTCCTCCATTCGAACTTCAAACTTATGTATTTGGACTTAAAGTTAGAAATGGCGTGTTATGATTGGTGTAAGTGCGATAATTTTGGACGCTGACCCAGCATGGAAGGACATTCTAGCTTCTGCTAAAGTTGGATATATTAGCATAAAGCAACATGAACTTTTCCCCGGGGAGTTGGGGAACTTTTTCAGGCTGTTGTTGGGCCGTTTAGCTGTAATTTTTGCCAAGTTTTTGACGTGATTTTTTTGGGTGCCTGAGATAGTGGTTCAAATGAAAAATGTTAAAGGAATTTTCCGGGTCTTTTGTAGTACGAGTTTGATTACGTGTTTTAATACAATATATTCGTTTGTACTTGGTTTTATATGTAACGTAACAAACTAACGATTCAAGATTACCGTCTATTCGAATGCCCTAAATAAGATGACAATGTTTTACGTTAGGTTAAATTAAGAAATTAGTACTTTTTAAGAGTTTCATATTTTAGTTCTTGTTACATGCTTTTGTAAAATTCGTGACATTTAAGTTTAATGTGTTTGCTAGATCACAACCAGGAAAATCACACCTTCTGTACCTTCATTGTTTTTAATATCGGAAGCTTTGGGACAGTTCAAAGATTCTTGACACTAGAGGTAGCCACTCTCATACGAAGATAAATAAATCTATTAATACCATGACTACATTCAATGCCTGGATATATTCAAAACATAAACAACTTTAACAAAACACAAAAACAGTGCAGCTCAAAACAACTGATTTTTCAAAGCACATTTCTCGATGAATTTCCTCCCAAACGGTGTCACAGTCCACTCGCAGTCTATGGTGCATGAGAAGGCGGAACAATGGACGAAAAGAGCGAGGATGCATCAAAATTTCAGGTTTGTTTGCTGACGACACCCATACATGCCGAGACTGACTGCAGGGCCGCTCGGATACATCTTTATGCTACGCTTGTGTCTAGAGATTGAATACATAGTGATGGGTTAATTAAAAGCCTATTTTAAAATTAGTTTGCCTATTTTTGTTAATAATGTAATAGTAATGTTATTCGAAGCCAACTTAGAAATGAGGACAAAAATAGTAATAAAAATAACTACTATATTATCTTAAATTAATCTGATAACAGTAAGTTTATGTTTTAGATTTTACGTTTAGTTGGTGAGACTATTATTTATTTGAAAAATATGTTATTAAAATCATTATAAAAAACCCATAAGTTAATTTTTTTTCAGCAGCCATTTTTGTGAGCCAAGCTCTTACATCGCCATCTAAATTTGTTATTAGTACCTATTATTGAAATAGCAATTTGTAAACATTACTTTTGGACAATATTTTCCAGCATTTAAATTTAGCTTTCCAATGACACCAAAATACCTAATTTAAACAAAAGCGACAACCTACAAAAAGATCTTAGATCACTCCCAATATCCATCGTCGTAGTGCACATAAATCCTCAGTGGGACGGGGTTGTCCCACTCCTCTCGTCCCACTCGGCCCTCGTCCCACTCGGCCCTCGTCCCATTGTTCGTACACAGGTGAGGGCAGGTCGTGACAGAAAGGTTCCGTGAAAGGACAACTCTAAAAGGGTACGAGTAATAGACAACACAAACTAGAGAACTATAAACAATTTCGTAAGTTCTTATTCTTCGAATCGATTGAGAGTGGCCAACTATGTCGAGAGTTTATCAAGCCGCCCTAAAGGCCTCTGACATGGCTTAACGACTTCCGTATTATGACAAACAGCCGAGACCTAAAATTTTTACCGAAAGTTTTTTCATAAGTTGAAATAGTGAAAAAACATTTTCGTAAGATTATTGGGTAAGCATGCTCTATCCTAGACCAAAATAATCGCTTGCCATTGTGCAAATTATGGTCAGGATGTAAATATAATGTAAATACTTATATGTAAATAATGATACCGAATTTTATAGATAATAAAATACTCTTTAAAACGTCTTTATAAAATTATTGTGTTCCTTAAACCGCAACACTTGACTATTTTACGTTTTTTAACCATTATGAGAAGTCTATTTTAAGTTTAGTTGTCAACAGTACATGTGAGAAATTGAGCAAATTCTGAAGGGCAGGTAGCTGGTATATTCTAAGATTTTCAAGGGAAGGTTGTAACCTGATAATATATTGGATAGTGATTAATCTTATCTATTAGCTAGTTAACGGTTATTTTTTTATGATATAGTGCTACGAAACTTCCGTAGACGTACGTTCGTAGCACAAATGATTTTCGTAGCATCATACGTAGAATGTCTACGCTGCTATGTATGTAATCGTACATAATAATTATGATGTATCCTCTACATTATATACTTAACGTACGTAAATAACATATAAAAACAAATATACCTAGCAGAAGTTATCAATAAATAAATTAATTAAAACACATACATAATTAATATTTTTACCATATATATTAGCTTTTTGTTAGAGACCGATTTTCATCAAACTTATAACAGCTAAAAATAAACTGATATATTTATTTCTGATATAAAATGGAATTTCACTTTACCACATAGCCTTTAATAAAGGCTTGAAATATCTTTATAAAATACGTCCATACGAAGCAAGCCCGCGAGCCTAAATAAAAGTGGCCTTAATAAAATCATTAGTAATCGTTAGGGCACAACTTTGTTCCGAGCATCTGGTCTCCATCCATCACTGCGGTGGACAGTTACCAAATTACTTAATACTTACGTATACTGGGTTACTTGTACCTATGACACAGTTATACAAATTCGAAGGTGTGGTTATCGGTCCGTTGTTCTGTTTACTGCGCTTTTACTGCAGCAAAGCAGCGGTCACATATTAG
This sequence comes from Macaria notata, assembly GCA_927399415.1. Taxonomy (NCBI): domain Eukaryota; kingdom Metazoa; phylum Arthropoda; class Insecta; order Lepidoptera; family Geometridae; genus Macaria; species Macaria notata. The sequence continues at coordinate 3,136,930 of OV656744.1, forward strand.
TTTACTTTGACATAGCGTGGATAAGACGCGGGTATACACTAGTACATATTAGTAGTAAGAGATCGCTCGTATGATTTTGAGATAATTTAGGTTATCGTAAGTAAGCTAAAGTTAAGATACTGTAGACAATCATGGTAATTAATTCCTTGCTCGAGTTATCAAAAAATTAAATTGAACACCGTTGGAAGATATTCGCCTAGTTGATTTTAATTATCATTTGTTAAAAAACATATCGTGGCTATCCCGCAAAGCATTCATGCATATATTTCTATTTTATCTCCTAACATTACAGTCTGTAGAAAGCCACAACTATAACAGCTTTTTACACCAATATACATATGTACATATATTACCAGTTACCCTGTATACCTCTTGGCAACTGATACAGTGTTATGGAAGTTAGAAGTTTGAAACTCATGTGATTGGCAACTCACACCAACTTGAATGATGGACACTGGACAGCGCTTGTCACTCCGGGACCATGTAGTATTTATATAGGTAGTGGACAGAAATTAGTAATTTTACAACCGTATGACTCTCTGTTCGTTGATTATTCTTGGTTTTTAGGTGACCTCGAAGAAATTACCAGCTACTGACGGCTAAACTAGTGAATTCCCACTGTTTGGCTTGCGACACGGATTAAAAAAAACAACCACTGTTTGAAGATAAAAAACACGATTATTCTTCCGTCATCTCGAATAAAAACAATACTTGAGCTATTGCATAATTTTATCAATACAATATAGAGTATACATAGTGATTTTCAGGTCACTAAAGTATATAATCACTTATGAGACACATAAGTTCAAAATCATCTTAATCGAAAAGCCAGCCCCAGCAATAATACTGAAGAATAGTCCAGTCCATCGAGGCATCTAACCCCTTTCAATTCTCTTCGACAAATTGAACAAATGCCTACCTACCTACGTGTCATAGATAGTACAACCTAGAGACATCAAATTAACTAAAATAAAAATAACCAGTTAAAACCCCATGTCCATCCATGAGCGGGACCAATCAACGTTCAAAGTTAACACAACAAGACAACGCTACGATCTACATATTTAGCCACTAGAGCTTATATACACATGACTTATGCACGGTGAGATACAATGACTGTGATCAAATATATATGTGTGATCTCAAATATACACTACCCAAGGCAACGTTAACACACTGTTAGATCGACGACAACTTTTCTATTTGATCTCACTGCGATAGATAGAGGACCATATAAAAAAATTGTATATAATAAAAAATACATTTCGTGCACGTGCGAAAATTGCATATCTCTCTCTCTCTCTCTTTCTCTCTCTATCTTGAGTCGTATTCCTCATGACTGAGGGTCGTGACTCCCTGCAGAATTAATTCCTTAGAGGAGTTTTCTTGAGATACATCGTGGTGGGCGCCCAGGTCCTTCCACGGAAGACATATGTCTTCAGATATTGATATATCACACACATAGTTTTAGACATCCGTTTTTTTACTTTAATAAGGTGTCTATAAGTTAAGCGGTAGTTGCAATACCTAGATCTAGGCAGCATAGACTTATTGATCGGAACAAGAGACGTGAATAGAGCACGTGACTAGTTCACAGATGCCTAAGTGGGTGTGAATGATAGTAATATTGAGCATTGCATGAGCATTGCTGCTGGTAATTGTCAACTTACTGTGTTTATGTTATATCTTATTTATCTATACTTAATATTATAAAGCAGAAGAGTTTGTTTGTTTGTTTGAACGCGCTAATCTCAGGAACTACTGGTGCGAATTGAAAAATTATTTTTGTGCTTTTATAATATTTTTTATAATTATTTTTTTTAGGCTATTTAACATCACGCTGCAACTAATAGGAGCGAAGACACAATGGAAAATGTGGAAAAAACTGGGAAAATTATTAATTTTTGAGGGCTTCTGTTGCGTGCGCTGCAAAAACGATTCAAGATATCAAAAAAATATGTTCATGAGAATTATTCCTCTTGAAATTATCTAACAAAATGTCCGCAACAGTATATGTCTATCTTTTAAGGTTAACTCACTAGAACCGTTTTTATGGTAATAAAATAACTATTCCACGCGGACGAAGTGAAGCGGGCACCAGCTAGTGTCATGACGTAAGAGTGATGGGTGATCTAAATTTTAGGTATTGTGATAGTAAAGGGTCCCGAGAGAGACATAGGTATTTAATGCCTTTACCTACTTACTTACTTTTTACTCAGCAGACGAAACAGAGCGACTTCAAGTTAAAAAAAAAAAAAAGACTTAAAAGAAACTATGAGCAGACAAAGCGGCAGACTCCACCAAAAGACGTGACTTAGTTCACAAATGTCTAAATGGGTGTGAATCTTGATAGTGATATTGAGCATTGCTTCTGGTAATTGTCAACTATGTAAGAGCAAGAGGAAGGCTCATGTATTTGGCAGTGATGTGTTTAGCATTATGCAAAAACAACGATTCTCCTAATATTTTGTTTAGTTATGGTTTAGGATTCGAAAACGATCTATTAAAGTACTTTTTAATCTGGAATGCAATAATATAAATATAAAAATCTATTCATAAATAACGAAGTAATCGCGTTAAATACCTCAAAAAATCTTTCAAAGGATTTGATAACCGCGTTTTTAAAGTCGGAGCAATCTATTAAGGTTACTTATTAATCTGGCATGCAATAATATATATATAAAAATCGGTTCATAACTACACATTGCAGAGTATTTGAAAACCTCCTTTCTTAAAGTCGGTTAAAAATGTATTTAATTGTTACTTTATATCTTCTAAGTTTTCAGAATAGAATAACACATGGAGAACAAAGAGGTGGGTATAGCTTTAAACTTGGATGATGGCTAATTTAATCTCGGAGGAAAGGTAACCTTACTAACATCCCTCCTTTACCAAGAATCTCTTAGAAAATGCATCAGAAACCAAGGTACATGGTGATTTATGCATTTCGCGTTTAATAAACAACTCTTTTTCACAAATTCGACGTCAGGTCCCTCACAAAATGAATGTATGTTTACGCACCATTTGTTACCCAAATGGTATTAGACAGGGAGTTGATAGATTAACCACATCCTTAACTGGACGTGACGATGTAGTGTCTCAGGGAAAAGGAAATAATTTCCTAATCGGTTTGTGGTGTTTTTGAAACGGTGCTGACATATATATAGGTAGGTATATTGGCTGGCCTGTTAGCATAGTTGGTAGTGGCTCTGCCTTCTAATCTAGAGGTTGCGGGTTCAATTCCCGCATGGCACAAGTATTTATGAAATTTAAAAGTTTATAATTAAGTACTTGTGTTGAGTCTGGTCGTTTGTATGTATAAGTATGTTTTTACAAAAGAAAAGTGTATAAGTATTATATCCGATACCTAGTACCCACGACACAAGCTTTTGCAGTATGAGGCTTGATGGCGCTGTGTGCAATGTCCCGAAATATTTATTTATTTTTATTTATTTATATTGAAGTGTGAGGATCATAAAATTCGAGAACGTCTGTCATCCCTGGAAAAATCTGGGCGCCCACCACGATGTTCTAAAACAGTTTCCCAATTTACTTGATCTACAGAGGAACATGAAGCGTGGAGAAGGCGTCATTACGCTCTAAATTTCTATCTGTTCTACAACCACAGTACACTTTATGATTAAAATATTCAATTATATTTAAAGCCACAGTTTGGTTTATCTAGTTCACCTCAGTTTCCCAACATAGCAGATCCGAAATATCTTCCCGGATCGATCCCGCACGTAGCGCCGTTCCGTATGAAATAACGCTATACTCGTATGATACAGTTTGTTTGATTTTAAAACGCTGACACGTGCTGCAGATTTGAAATTTCGGACGTGGGAGAATCTGTCTTGTATATCTATCTATCTATACACATAATATCTATATAAAGCTGTAGAGGGAAGTCTGAACATTGAAGACATTAAAAAAAAGTTTGAAGATACTTCGAATTGATACGACATGTTTCGACAATATAAAAAAAATACTGTTTATCTGTTTATCTTTGTCTGTTTATTTAAACGCTCGTCACGCAAAAACGGTTGAACGGATCGTGATTTTTGGTATGTAGATAGTATGAGGTCTTATGGAGTGTCGTACTTTTTATCCTAAAATATTGCAAGCGAAGCTGCGGGCGTCCACTAGTGAAGAATAAATAGCGTTTTGTTTTACATACAATCAATCTGGAATCTGGAGAAACGTCTTCTCAAGTGACTTCTAAAAAGTACACCCTCGTATACATATATCATTATTTTCCCAAAAATTTGAGTGCTGTTTTATATATGTACATATGTACGTTGTTATGATATCTACCTACTTCTTGTTTTGTTTTAAAACGCAGACACGTGCTGCAGATTTGAAATTTAGACGTAGGAAAAGATTTGTTAAATCGGCCATGTCCGAATAAATAGGGTATTGTTTCATAATAAAACTAAGAAGTCTTATCAAATATTTATCACCAGTATTTATAATATTTGATCATTACATAGAACTTCAATGCTTAGAAATAAGCTATGAGCAATGAAAAATTAAACTAACCAGCTATACCTTATCATCAAGCGCTGTCATATTTCACTGGAGAAGCTATCAAAGGATCGACAAAGAACAATGGTAGCAAGATGAATGGCAGCTAATAAGAAAACGTAGCGTTCACAAACTGCAATGAGTTTTCAGACTGACGGTCGGAAAGGAAATGGAATCCGGGAAATGAAGGATTGTAGGTATAAAGTAGCTTTTTGTAAATGACAAACTATATAAGTAGGTACCATCGAAAGAGAGTGGTCAACTCTGATATTTAGAGTTTATCAAGCTTCTGCAAAGTAGGTATCATTATCTAATAAAGGACACTGTTTTTGCTTGTGGGGTATCGCTTCAGTTGACTTAAGAGGTCAAATGCCTGACTGTTAAGTGTAAAAAATACAGTTTGCACTTTGATTTAAAAACATAAAAGTATAGTGCCCTAAAAAACTGCTATACTAAGCTTTTATATTTCTGCTTACTAATTTTAGTTTATTCCTTCTAGTGTTGTTAGTTTATTTGCTTTAATAGGTATCTATGTTTGTCTAATTTTAAATTTTGCTCCTCTTTGTATACGTCTCATCTTCTCTGTTTGTTTGCCTGCCTTCTTGTACGTGCGTGACGTCACAGCCAGCCCCAACGGAAGACCAGCGCTGGTTGCTTCCACACAACCAGCATTATGCTGAGTTGGGGCTGCTTTATGGCAGATTTTATGTTTGTTTGTCTATTATGTACTTACTTGTGTTTGTTTTTTCTGTTAAATCTGCCACAATAAATGTTTTCGTTCGTTTGTTTCAGCGCGAAATCGATAGGGATATAATAAGTGTGTTATAGGAACTACCTATTTTAGTCCCTTCTTCGTCAATAAAGACCTTGCTGTAAATAACATCCTACTATCACCCCCCTTTCTTTTGTAACTACGCAACCTCTATAATTTTTCCTCTGTATCAAGGAATTTATAGTAGCGAAAATGTAAATCAAGTCGTTGAACTGAGCTCTCCGTACTCCTTACGTGCTTTACTGCTGTATTAGCATATTCACATACTTACCTGGGACTCGTTAAGATAGGTTCGTGTGAAACTGTAATTTTGTAGCGGTAGGTAGGTATTATCACGTCTGGAAATGGACTTGAAATTGTAAGTGGAAAGAAATTGTTGGTAGCTTTGTTAACATTCATTGGCTCATGGGTAAATGGATATGCTGAAACTCTGGAGAAATATGTAGGTGTGTTCCTCCACCTAAAAACCATCAAGTTTGTTGTTTGATGTCGGTTAAGGAGCAGTCGCAGCGGAAAAACACTACATATTTCTCCAGTTTCAGTAACAATGGATTTCCGCAAAGTAACGCCTGATTCAATATCTTAAATAGATATAAGTTATAAACTAGTTCGGATGCCGTTGGATTTTCATACAATGTTATGCAATAAGTATAATGCAAAATAAACAAATTTCATTTCATTTCATTTCATATATGAATAAGATTTTCGCAATTCCTGTGTAACGTACAAAGGAAATAAGAAGCTACCTAACGCAGTCATCAACGGACGAGTAAGTATGTGCAACAGAAAATAGCTATAGCACTGACCATATAAATATAATGCTGTAGGTAATGTTGCTTGCACATAACATTACCTACAGCATTATACCAAAATGAATAGGTAGTAGAAACTATTCGATTTGATCATTTGACTTGTACCTTCTTTTAGGTAAGTTTCTATTTATCACATAAAAAAACTTAAGATTAAAGTTTACTGATCGCAAATACATAATACACGAACATAGCACCACGTTTGCAAGACTAGCACCAGTTGTTTCTGAAAAGGGCTATAGGCTATAAAGCATCCGCAATCTATAGACTGTCCATAGTCTACAGACCATAGACTATAGACCTTCAGACCATCATCCGCAGTGTCCAGCTATCGCGTAACTTATCGACCTTCCATTGTTGTCCCCGATTTATAATGACCGTTCGACCCGTCCCCGACGCATAGTGGGATAGTGATGTGCTGGGTAAATATGTAGAGTAGGTAATCGATAGTTTGCCGATATTTCCGGTCTAAGACGGCTTATCAAGGCGTAAGGCCAAAGTACTATTTACGTCGCATAGGTTGTTTGAATGTTTAATTTGGGTATTTGTCTCGTTATTCACGACTTTATGAGAATTACATATTTTGAATGACTATTTTTGTCTAGAGTCTGTGTTAACATGCACTACGAGGAGTACCTACAAATCTGGTGTCATCCTACTCGCGGTAGTACTTTAAACACAGGCACTATAAGTTTGTAGATTGATCGACGACCATACAAAAAAAACAGAGGCACTTTCCAAAAGTGTCACCATCAGCTACTGTCAACTTTGATAAGCCCATATAAAAACGACCACTAGGTGGATAAACTCACTGTCCTGTCTCACTTAATAAACATTTTTTTTTAATTCATCAAAAACTACAATAATGCCACCATGTCTAGTCCATCACTAGTGTCCTATCCCTACACAGTGTCGGCTGACAGGGGTCCGTTATGGTGCTGTTAGAGCCTGCTTTATTCAACCAGCTGCCAATGGACCGTGGGACCAGGGAGATAACACACTACTGCGACTTTATTAAACACGCCGCGGATTAGGTAATACTCGTAGGCTCTACTCTAGGTCAGTTTTCTTGGTAATGAAACTTCTATATAGCTACAACCGTGTGGTACCAGTAGTTACTTATGTTACAGTCACTATATTACCGATAAATTGCGATATTATTACCATTGGGTTGTCATTGTCATCTAGTCGACGTGGATTGACACTGACAAGGAAAACATCATGTTGCTACTTTCACTCTCTTAAATTATTATAAAAGGGCGGCCATCTTGACGGAATCACTCTGTTTTGGAACGAGACATTGTTGGATATAAAGGTCGGTGTTGTGAATATTTGTAACTAGATAATAAGTGAATAATTGATAAAGCGAGAATAAATGAATAATTACTGTATCAATGAACGTTATAATTTATAGTTGTACCCCTTCTGAGCGACCGTAACAGCTCAGAAGTGGGATAAATTGTGAAATTACAATTTCGCAAATGAATACCACGCCATCGAAATAATAAATTTGCTCCAAAATATCAAATTTTGATGGAATACACCATTAGGTTGGTAGAACAGTTAATGCATGAGTGTAGCATAATCTAAATTTAACTTCAAATAGCATGATTTGCCTGATACAGACGGATCATTATTGGTTACCTACGTCACAAAAATATACCATCCATTGTACTTGGATTTGACAAGAAGTCATGAAGGAGGTTTAAAATCGTAATTTTAACCAACGCTAACCCGGATGCAAACAGATTAAAATATCTACTCTGGAGAAAACTTTTATTCACTCTCATAGATATTGTTGTAGTAATTTTTTTTTTTGCATAAACGTGTTGGAACGATAGAAATATGCAATTAATTCATTTCGGTTAAACGATTAGTTGGAGGAAATATGTAAACAATATTATTTTAGCTGACGCATACTCGGATGTTAATGGATAATTTTATAGGTCGCTGTTTTGATTATTTAAGATTAATATTGAAACTCCATAAGTGTGGTTAGTTATCAGACATTCTTATTGCAAGAAGAGATGACAGATAAAACGAGTTTGACATGTTGATAAATTTGACGTCCACAATAAATTGAATGCTAAAGGTCGTAAAGCCGTAAATATTAATATTATTCAAAAGCACTTGGACATTTTTGTCATCAAAAAAATCACTTAAACAAAAATTTATACCTTTTAACATAAAAAAAAAAAAAAAAATTTAAGACCAATCAACATGATATCCATGTAATTGTCCCTGACGTTGCCTCCCCCCCTTGATGTAGTATTACGTATGGATATAGGAATACGTATTGACGCGACATGTTCGAGTTTCAGAAACATGAGCGATCGAGGCACAGGCTTGAGCCGCCGCCGTGACCGACGCGGAGACTCACGACGCAGTCGCAGCCATGACGACAACACGTCGCGAAGATGGCGTACACGCAGTCGCAGCAGCGACCAGCGCAGCCATGACGACAACACGCCGCGGAGACGGCGTACACGCAGTCGCAGCCGCGACCAGCGCAACCATCGCAGCCGCCGTCGGAGCAGAAGCATCAGCAGCATGCGGTCGCTGTGGATGAGGGAACGGGAGCTGTCTCGGGAGAGGAAGAGGCTGAAGGTACTTGAAAATGAGATACGTAAAGAGCGCGACCGCTCTACTGACCGCGGTGGCGCTCACAACCAATCCCTATCACCCGAGCCATACAAAAGATACGTACAAGCTCGCGAGTCATCTTTACGTGGTACTCGCGATCGATCGTTAGTCACACCAAAGCGACACCTACCTGGAGACGAGGAGTGTACTTCAAAGAGACCCAGGGTAGCTTCCGACTTATTTGAAGAATTTTTAAATGTATTAAAGACTAAGTCAGGGGATCGTGAATCGTTCTCTGCCTCGAACTTTAACAACGTAATACCCGAATTTGACCCGATGCTAAAAGAACAAACGGTAAACGTGTGGATCGATAAAGTAGACGAGTGCGCAGAAATTTATAATTGGAGCGACAGACAAGCGATTCACTATGCCCTACCTAAACTAACGGGTCTAGCTAAATTGTGGTATCAGGGCCTACCGTCTATTAAGCATACATGGGGCGAATGGAAAGTCATGTTGAAAGAATCATTCCCAGCAACTGAAAACTATGCTGAACTGCTGACTGATATGCTTAATAGACGTGTAAGACCTGGAGAATCTTGTGAATTGTACTACTTTGCCAAAATTAATCTATTGAATAGGTGTAAAATCTTTGGGAAGCAAGCAGTAGATTGTTTACTATACGGGATTGATGACAGGGGAATTCGAGTAGGAGCACAAGCTGCCAAGTTTGAAAGACCGGAAGAAGTTTTAGAGTTTTTTAAAACTATCAAGACCCAAAACCGTAGTCAAGTCGATTACAGAAGGGAATTCACTCGCGATAGACGACAAAACGTCCCATCTGTAAACGACTTGACAAAGGCGGTAACTGGTGGTAACGCCTCCAGTAATAGTGATAGGAAGGGGTCGATTAAATGTTTTAACTGCCAAGGTATAGGACACCCGTATTTCAAATGCCCCAAGCCCATTTTAAAATGTTCTTCATGCAACCGTGTGGGTCACGAGGCCTCAAATTGCACTAAGACAAAAGAAACACCCAAGGACAGGCAAGTCCTTGAAGTCTCCATGTCAGATGATACGAATAGCAAATACAAACTCATTGCTGATATCCAAAAACACGCCACTGTATGTCAGTTAGACTTAGGCAGTGAAGCCACACTGATAAGACAGAGCGACGCCAAGACGATCGGGTTAGAGTGGGACCACGTCGAAGGACCGTACTTGAGAGGCTTAGGCAACGTCCCGTACTTGCCGTTAGGTCGCGCATTGACAGACATAGCTGTACAAGGAATTCAGGAAAAGGATGTCGAAATGCTGATAGTGGAAGACCATGTGATAAACTGCCCCGTGTTATTAGGCCATACATTCACGGAGCGGCCAACAATCAAGATTATCAAAACCCCATCAGAAGTCAGGTTTGAACGAGTAGAGCAGGAGCTGGCTTCGAAGTTATTGTTGCGTACTGTAAGTGATGTTATCATCAAGCCAGGCGAGATGAAGTCTATCCCTGTTGATTCTGATACTATTTGTGATGGCTTCATTTACGTCAATGGCTCAGTAAGAGGCAGCGCGGGCCATGAATATTATCTCTTACCAGGGGAGTACCAGATCAAAGACACTCGCTGTCACGTGCTAATTCAAAATGTCGCCGTGAACCCCGTAGAATTTAAAGTGAATAGCCTTGTGACTCGAGCTAAATACATAGGAACTAGTAAGGCTGTGATGAGGGTGACTAATCATAGCGATCATTCTACACCTATTACTCCTAAGTATGGTGAGCATCTGTCAACGAAACAGACGCGTGAATGTCTCGATTTACTCGAAAAATACAAGGATTGTTTTTCTACGGGCCTGCACGATCTAGGGTTCACAACCGTAACTGAAATGGATATCCACCTCAAGGACACTTCTCCAGTCGTCTATAGGCCCTACCGTATGGCGTATTCTGAACGAAAATTGGTTCAGGAGATGGTAGAAGACATGGTCGACCACGGCATAGTGCGAGAGTCAAACTCCCCGTATGCCAGTCCAATTGTACTAGTAAAAAAAAAAACAGGCGAAAAACGTCTTTGTGTGGACTATCGTGCGTTGAATAGCCGCACCAAAAGAGACCACTATCCACTGCCGCGGATAGATGACTTGTTGGAACAACTCTCCGGCCAATCCTTATTTACATCATTGGATTTGGCTTCAGGGTATTACCAAATCCCCATATCTGAAGAATCCCGGGAAAAGACTGCGTTCGTAACTCCCGACGGACAATTTGAGTATAATCGCGTGCCTTTTGGCTTAGCTAACGCCCCCGCAGTTTTCCAAAGAGCGATCCATAAAATCCTAAGCAAAGCGAAAGTCAGTTACGTGGTGATTTATATGGATGATATTTTGATACCATCCAAATCATTCCAGGAAGGAAAAGAGCGCCTTGAAGAAGTCTTAGGACTTTTACGCGACGCTGGTTTAACCCTGAAGATGGAAAAGTGTCAATTTTTCCAGAAAAAAATTGACTTTCTAGGGTTTGAAATAGACGAATCTGGCATAAAACCAGGAGTGATTAAAACGGAAGCAGTCTCCAAATTTCCCACTCCTCGAAACCAGCACGAAGTAAGGAGGTTTCTCGGACTTGCCAGTTTTTTCAGGAGATTTGTGAAGGGATTTGCATTGATAGTTAGACCTATGACCAATCTCTTGAAGAAAGATGTACCTTGGAAATGGACTGAAGTCGAAACTGAATCCTTCGAGAACATTAAAAGACTCCTCTCCGAAAGACCTATACTGGCTCTGTACGATCACTCCGCAGAAACACAACTCCATACGGATGCCAGTAAGTACGGTCTTGCAGGCATCTTACTGCAAAGAAAAGGCTCTGATTCCTGGCGACCAGTAGCTTATTTTAGCCGTTCGACACGGGCTGATGAGATGAAACTACATTCTTTTGAATTGGAAACTCTCGCAGTCATTTGCGCGCTGAACAAATTCCGTTCGTACTTGCTTGGTATAAAGTTCAAAATAATTACGGATTGTAACGCTCTACGCTCCACTTTCACCAAACGGGATCTCATTCCTCGCATATCCAGGTGGTGGATTCAATTCCTAGAGTTTGATTGCGAAATCGAATACCGCCCTGGTGAGAGGATGTCTCATGTAGACGCGCTCAGCAGAGGACCAATACCAGGAAAACCCGAACAAATACATACACTTGATATATTATCAGTTACATCAGAAGACTGGATATCAACTGTACAGTCATCGGATGACGAAATTAAACGGATCAAAGAGGTCTTACAGGACCCAGAGTTAGAAAAAGTGTCCAGGTTTTACAAGGAATATACTGTCAAGAATGGACGAGTGTTCCGTATATTGCCGGATGGGGCCACAAGATGGGTCGTTCCAAGAGATGTAAGATGGCAGCTACTGAAGGCCAATCATGATGATGTCGGCCATTTCGGGTTCAACAAGACATTAGAGCGAATACGATCAAAGTTTTGGTTCCAGAAGATGCGCAAATTCATCAAGAAGTATGTAGCAGCATGCCTCGAATGTGCACACCACAAATTACCAGCTGGCGCCAAGGAAGGATTGCTCCACCCAATCCCTAAAGTGGAAGTACCCTTCCACACGATCCACGCAGACCATCTTGGACCATTCCCGCGAAGCAAACGAGGTTCTTTGTATATACTCGTAACGGTGGATGCATTTACAAAATATGTTTGCTTGGCACCAGTGAGGAGCACGAAAACCAAGGAGAGTATCAAGGCGCTTGGGAATATCTTTAGCTACTTTGGTTCGCCCACACGACTTGTAACCGACAGAGGCACGAGCTTCACCAGTAAAAAATTTAAGACTTTTGTGAGGTCGATAGGTGCAAAACATATTCTTAACGCCGTTGCTACTCCGCGGGCCAATGGACAAGTTGAACGGTATAACCGAACTATATTATCGGCCCTGGGATCAATGACTCATGATAAGAATAAAAATACATGGGATGATTATCTCCCTGATATTCAGTTAGGGATAAACACCTCCGTTCACGAGGTGACTAAAAGGACCCCGGCGGAGTTATTGTTCGGTAAAACATCAGGCAACCCGGCTCTTGGGGTGCTCAATGAAGTAATAGATGATATAAACACACCTCAGGAAACAATGGCAGACATAAGGACCGACGCTACAGAGAGAATAAAACGAAATCAAGAAGAAATGAAAACAAGATACGACAAGAAAAGGAAAACGAGTAGGAAATATGATGAGGGTGATTTAGTGCGAATTGCGAGGGCTGTAGTGTCTGGGCCAGGCCAGTCAAAGAAGCTAGAGGCGAAGTGTAAGGGACCCTATAGAATCAAAAAAATCTTACCTAACGATAGATTCCTGGTGGAAGATACACCTCTAACGAGAAAAGGGGCTAGGTACGAAACGGTGATTGCCATAGACAAAATATTTCCGTGGCTCAATTTTAATGCTCCTGCTTGCTCTCCAAGTGATAACGGAAGTGACGAAGATTAAATTATAAATATTTCATGTTGTAAGTGATCCTGATTAAATTCTCAAATTGTAATGAAATACTGGCTTTAAGTTAGAAATAACGTAAGTGATCATGACTGATTGACAAATTATAGTGAGATAATAGATTCAAGTTACTAATAAGGATAGTGATCATAATTGATTAACAAACTGAACTGTATTTACATACTCATTAGTTAGTTATAGCGAACGTATCCAAACAATATTAACCCAACGGATTGTAATTTAACTTGATCATGAATTATTGATAATGATTAATTGTATAAATTGGAAAGATATAATGAGATGCGATTGACTGTCATTATTGATTCGTTGCACTGTAGTGGTGCGTAGTGACAGCGAAGGAAGTAACTGTTACTGCGCATGGCTATATGTATTTACAGTGAGGGTGTGCGTAGTGACATTGAAGGAAATAGATGTCACTGCGCACAGCCATATGTAGTTGAAATGAAATGAAATGAAATGAAATGAAATGAAATGAAATGAAATGAAATGAAATGAAATGAAATGAAATGAAATGAAATGAAATGAAATGAAATGAAATGAAATGAAATGAAATGAAATGAAATTTATTGTCAGGCCAGTGCAGTGAGGGTGTATCTGAACCGGCAGGAGTTGGTTTGGTGCATCGCAGTAAGTGATATGACAATGAAGGAAGTAGTTGTCATAGATCTCAACTATAGCAAAATTATATAAGACAACCTAGATCCTGATTTTGTTATTTCTGTGTTTTACCTACATAATTAATGTAATAGTATGGTGTATCTAATTATCTACATACTAAACGAAGGGACTCGTTTCGTTAGGATGGCCGACTGTTACAGTCACTATATTACCGATAAATTGCGATATTATTACCATTGGGTTGTCATTGTCATCTAGTCGACGTGGATTGACACTGACAAGGAAAACATCATGTTGCTACTTTCACTCTCTTAAATTATTATAAAAGGGCGGCCATCTTGACGGAATCACTCTGTTTTGGAACGAGACATTGTTGGATATAAAGGTCGGTGTTGTGAATATTTGTAACTAGATAATAAGTGAATAATTGATAAAGCGAGAATAAATGAATAATTACTGTATCAATGAACGTTATAATTTATAGTTGTACCCCTTCTGAGCGACCGTAACACTTACGTGTTTAAGAAGTTACAGATTGGCAAAAGAGTGTTGAAAATCTTGTACCTCACCGTCAGTGTCTAATCTTTTCTTAGTGATTAGGTACTCTTAAACTATGTAAATGGCGTCCTCGCTTGTTCAACTGTGTGAACGTTAATTTACCAACTACAAAAATTGGAAAAATATGTATGTGGGCATTTCTCTGTAAGCTCGTAATTGGCTGTCCCGACCGACTCTTTCAATAAGTAATTCAATTATTTAACAATAAATAATTCCTAAAGAAACTAATTCCGAAACTTTACGGGCTCATTGTTTTAAGCACCATAACTATTTTAATTTTTTTTCTACACGTGTTAGAAGCTCTAAAAACACAGTCCCCTGGCTGTCCCCATCATTGATTTGTTGACTAGATATGAGATTTACGAAAAAGTTTTTAAAGCTACATACATTTGTCGGTAATTATCATGAAGAAAACATATTAAAAGAGATTATTTTTATAATACCTACTAGGTCTCATTACGCATTTTATTATTTAGTAAACACCTGCGAACTTTGTCCCCGAAATTTTCATACAGTCTCCTGCCAAAAATTTAAATCCATAGTAAAATAAAGCTGTAATAAAAACATTGTTCTAAGTGAAACAAAACGCAATTGATGTGAAGTTAGCTACGATGCCGAAAGCGGTGACGAGACGCCATCTTGTCTAGAGTGACATTTATGTGGTGAACACGTGTTTGGTCCGGTACCTACCACACACAGTCCTCGGGTAAACGATAATATTATGTTAATTACTTAAATTATTTTTATAATATGGTTTAATTTTTTAATATTTATGTCTAAATTGATCGGTAGGTTTTTAAACAAACTATTATGCATCAGTTTTTAAAATATTGTGAGATTTATTCGAAATACACAGTCCCCTGGCAACAGTCCCCTGTCAGAAAATGTGGCAGGGGACTGTTTTATATAACAGGGGACTGTTTCTTTGACCTATTGGTATTGTGTTTATGTTTGGTTTGTGCAAATTTATCCGATAGCCTGTTTTATCAATAGGTATCATCAATGTATATAAACATGTATTATTTTACACAGGCCGAGCGAAAACACATGATATGGCTCTTAGAAAGAAAAAGTTATCCCGAGAGGAATTACTGCAGAAAAAGAGATAAGCAGAACGACTACGATATGAAAAAAGAAAAAATGACCCACAAATGAGAGAAGAAATGAGAGAAAAGGAAAAATTAAAGTACCAAAAGAAGAAGGAAAAAGGTTTGCAAAAGTTGGTAAAGGATATGACACCTCGTGAGCACAGAGTTGCCCTAAAGAAGTGGAAAGAACATTGTACCGTGTACCGAGCCAAAAAGTTAAGACTGAAAAGTGTCACTAATACTTTTATACGAGACATTACGCCATTATCGGATCCAGAAGCAGGTCCTCCGCCTACAAGACCCACCACTCCAATCCCAGAGCAGTTCTTTTCAGCTCCAAGCCCAGCAGCTTCCAGTGCTAGTCTACTACAAAGAAAGAAAGAAACCACGAGGCGACGTAAGAAGTTTAACAGGAAAAGAAATGAAAAAATTGCACGTTTAGAGGAAAAGCTTGAGAAGTACAAGAAAAGGTTAGCTAGATTTAAAAGTAAAATGAAGAAGCATGTTGAAGATACACCTAAAACTAAGATGGCAAAAATGTTAGAAGAGCCTTATCAAAGAAAAGAAGTAGTAAATAAAGCGTTGTTTGGCGACATCATTAGTAAGCACTTTTTTTTCCAAACACATCAGTCCCTGTCTCACTTAACAGTACCCTGTCGCGTTCAAAACAGTCCCCTGTCATGGTTTTTTTGGAAAATCGATAATAACTTGAAAAATACGTATATATTCAGTGGGCCGCCTTATTTTACTAAAACAACAATTTATTTTCTTCGAAATAGGACACGTACTATTGGCAAATATTAAAAAAAAACGCCAGGACATCATCTGTATGGAACCTATACGAGCTTACAGAGAAATGCCCATATACATCAGCCATGTGAAGACACATGAGTAACCTAGCAAGGAAACTTAACTAGCAAAAAAGTTCTAACTCACACCCCTAAAGACGAGTCACGTCGACCTCAACGACTAAAAAAAAAAAAAATTGTTGTAATTTTAGGGGTTTTCGGGGACGCCCGATTGATTGCTGCTATCCGTTTTTTGATATCTCTTCAAATTCGTAAGATAGGTTTTTTTAATTTTAGATGCCCAGTACAGGCAATTAGCTAATTAATTACCCTGCGCTTGAACTCTGTAACGCTGTAGTACAGGTAGGTACGTAACGTAACGACTCCGGGATGCCTACTCAATAATAATATCTACAACTTTCTTTACATAAGCTTTATATAAAATGATTTCGAAATATATCATGTATATCATTCATGATTGAATCATTTGTTTCAAATAAATTGGTAAAACCTAACAAGCTTCTACCCTGGAACATATAGTATAAATACACCACACAGTACTCGCCACATAGTGAAGTCCAATCATTTTGGATTCGCTTGTCATTGAAATCCCACATTATACAATTTCTATTCAGGAAGATTCTATGAAACCCGGTTGAGAGAGGGGTGCGCCAGGGAGACCCAATCTCACCAAAAATATTTTCAGCTGTCTTGGAAATGATATTCATAAGTTTGGATTGGACAAATATAGGCCTAAATATAAATGGTGAACTTTTGAGTCATCTACGCTTTGCAGACGACCTAATATTATTTTCGGAAAACTCAAAAACCCTAGAGACTATGTTGCAGCAGTTAGCGGTACAGAGCGAGAAAGCAAGCTTGTCAATGAACGTAACGAAAACAAAAGAAATGTCAAACCCTACACAAACAGAGCACATAACAGTAAATAATGAAGAAATCGAGTATGTAAGGGAGTATGTGTACTTAGGACAGCTTATATCTACTGAGGAATGTATGCAAAAGGAAATAGAAAGAAGAGTAGCTAACACTTGGAAGATATATTGGTCACTTAGTCAAGTCATGAAGAACACAGATATGTCAATGAGGAATAAGAGGAAATTATACAATATGTGTATCCTGCCATGCTTACTATACGGGTGCCAAACCTGGGCATTGACAGAAGAGTTAGCAATAAAAATAAAAGTGTGTCAGAATGGAATAGAGAGAAGTACCATAGGAGTAAAAAGAAACGACCGAGTGAAACTAAAATATATCAAAAGTATAACAAAATTTAAGAATGCATACACAACATACAGGTGCTTAAAGTGGAGATGGGCTGGGCATATGATAAGAGAAAAAAGGAGAAATTGACGAGACTAGTAACTGAATGGCAACCAAGAGACAGCAAAACAAATAGAGGCAGACAAACTAGAAGATGGGAAGACAACATAAAGAAAATAGCAGGTCCACTATGGACCCGCATAGCGAATGATAGAATAGAATATAGAATGATAGAGTGGAAATCTTTAGAGGAGGCCTATGTCAAAAGACAAGCTGCAACGGAGAAACAGCCGCTTACCAATATTTAACATAATATGTAAAAGAGAAGAAACTGTCGTAAGATAGAGAAAACATATTTGTAAAGAAAAAATATTGTTATAATAAGTTCAGCAATAATAAAGACATAATAGATTTTAATATTAAAATAATAAAGACTATTTTAAGCTCAAATCACTCAAAATAAATTGTGTATTGCACGCAAACTTTAAGCAGGAAACAAAAAATATTTTTAACACGTTCGATTTTCAAACAAGTAATTTCATTTTATCCGAAGCTGATGATCGTAATGTTTTCATGGTGTCCTTACGAAACACATTAGTAAATAAAATAAGCGAATTCGAGAGGAAAGATTGTGGTTGGAGCTTGTTAAATTTAAAACATATTGAACGCAACATTAACAAATTTAGCCCACTTCGTACATTGACTTACCAAAAAATATCAAAGACAAAAAGGCAATCATAAATGTAAGAAATTCCTATAATATGTGTTTCAAATGAGCAATTCTTTCAGCAATGTTTCCGGTTACCAAAAATTCAGAACGTCCTACATCATATAGTAGACATGTAAATAAACTTAGTTTTGAAGGTGTATCTTTTCCAGTGAAGTTAACAGACATATCAAAAATAGAACAACAGAACAATATATAAGTGTCATTGTTTTTGGCTTAGAATTCGATAACCAAACAAGAAAACATTAAGTTGTAGGTCCCTTATATTTCACAAAATCACGAAAATCTACACACATAAATTTACTATAGGTACATCCAAAACGAGGGAGTTGGACATTATTGTTACATCAAAAATTTATCGCGCTTAGTAAGCTCTCAAATATCTATTAGAAACGGTGCAGTGCATATATGTGACGGTTGTTTAGTTAGTTTTACTACTACAGATAGGCCCACCAACAAAAAAGATTGCACGCACATCACAACCATTTTACCAAATGGAGAAAATTCATAAAACATTGGTTCGGCCTGACAGTTTCCAATGATAAGTTACAGTTTGATAACTTCCAAAAATCTTTGAAAATTCCCTTTGTTATATATGCAAATTTAGAAGCATTTTTAAATCCGGACCCGATGCAAGTGATAGCTCAAAACCATTTACCACCAATGTTCAAAAACATGACCCTCACAGTTTTGGATATTATACAATACGTGTCATATAGTGGTCCTAACTGTGCTCAAGAATTCATGAAGTGTTTAACTGAAGATTTGAAAGAAATATCTAAACATTATCATCACCAAAAACCTCCCAAACCCTTATCGGATGATGAAATTAATCAAATATATCTACATCTGAACTTTGTCATGTTTGTGAAACAAATTTGAATGGTGATAAATTTATTTCTTTTGATTGACAAACAGGAAATTACTATGGTGTCGCTCATGAAATATGTGAAAAAAAGTTCCATGCACCACGACACGTTCCCATTTTTCTACATAGCTTGAGCAATTATGACGCACATTTTATTGTTCATGCACTTAACTTATGTGAAGGAGAAATTGATCTGATCCCTCAAAATAAGGAAAAATACATTTCTTGTACTAAACACATGATAGTGAACAACCAAAAATTAAGTTTATGTTTTCTAGACTCTTTTAAGTTTCTCTCTTGTAGTCTCGATCAGTTGGCTTAGAACTTAAAAGATGACGAATTTCATGAACTCCAGCTAAATTTTTCTGATAAAAAAAATGTTGGTCGTCTTCGTATAAAAGGTATTTATCCTTACGAATTCATGACATCTTTTGACTCTTTGGAGTTCAAAGCTAATAACTTATACGGTTGGGCTATGCCCCAATTTCTACCAGAAGGAGACTTTGAATGGGTGAATCCGAATACTAACTATAATGTTGAAGATAATTCTGATCACGGATTTGTTTTAGAAGTTGATTTAGAGTACCCCGATGAACTTCATGATTTACATTCAGACATACCATTATGTACAGAAAATATACGTGCGGGTGATTCAAACGAAATGAAATTGATACCAAATTTAATTAACAAAAATTAATAAGTATGTAATTCATTATATTAATTTAAAACAATGTTTAAAAATAACGAAAATTCACAGTGTATAAAAATTTCGTCAAAGTCCATGGTTGAAGAAATATATCGATTTAGATACAGACTTAAGAACTAAAGCTACATCGGATTTCGAGAAAGATTTTTTCAAATTAATGAATAATTCAGTATTTGGGAAAACTATGGAGAACGTTGAAAAATGAGTAAATGTTAAATTACTTGATCACTGGGAAAATCGCAGAAAATGTTTAGGTGTGCAAGATTTGATCTCGAAACCTGAATTCAAAAGTTTATCAATTTTCTCTGAAAATTTAGTAGCAGTACAATAGAACAAAACCAAAGTGTGCTATTATATAGCAATTTATTTAATCCTAAATAAATTGGTTTATCATAGTCACCAGTCAAAATTTAAATCTGAAATAAAATTATTGAAATGTCAAATTGTATTATTAAACATAATATCAGTATAGTAGTAAATTCAGTATATCGAGAAATATTTTCTACAGTGCCTTGTTGTGAAACTTGTAATTTGAAATATATTCATTATACTGCTCATAAAAAGTCCAACTTACACAAGGATAACTGTTTGTTGCAAACTGAATTTCCCGATGTACGCAATTGTAAACTGTGCATTTAAAAATAAAATTATAAGTTACAGATTTCTCCAGAATTATTTTAACAAGTATTTCAAAAACTGTCTGTTCGCTTAGAAAAAGTCAGGTAGAAAAGCACACTTCAGTAAAAGTCAATTTAGAGCTATTTGTATCTTATGCATTGCCTAAAAGTAATGAAGTTAGTCTTAAATCTTTTAATACAAAATATGAAGCTGTATATTTAAGTACAGATTTAACCGACATTTATAAATTATTTACAGAAAGAATTGTAAACAAATGCTCTGAATTTGAGCTCTGTGAATCAGGTTAGACAATAGAATCGATAAGTCACATAGAAATAAATGTAGCTTAGTATGCGCCCTTAAGATCTGGCTCATATATTATACCATTACCAGATAGTATAACTAAATCATGTTTGAACCTTAGAAATAGTGATGACCATTGTTTTCTCTGGAGTATAACTGCATATTTATATCCATCTCAAAAAAATTGTAATAGAACTAGTTCATATCCTCATTACTTCAATATTCTAAATACTACAAATATGAACTTTCCTCCGAGTAAAGAAGATAGCAAATTATTTGAAAATTTAAATCCAGATATAAGCATAAACATTTTTGGCCTTGACAAGAAAAATCAAGTAACAGGACCATTGTATAAAACTTTGCAACGAAAATCATCCCATATTAACTTGCTTTGGATTAACAATGGAAAAAGAAACTATTTTTGTTTGATCAAAGATTTTGACAAACTTATCTGTAAACAACTAACGAAACACAAATGTAAAATACATTTATGTGACGAGTGTTTCACGTATTTTGAGTCATTAGAAAAACTTGTGAATACTTAAATGATTTTTTTATTCTTAAATCAAACTTATTAGAAAATATGGACAGTAGTATTTTGTAAATTAATGTCTTAATTAAAATGGCCAAGTATTTATCATATACATACATATGTAGGTGCAAAGATATATTCAGCTGCAAAGTGGTCGTGTTTTAAAATATTCAGTAAGTATTACAGCAAGACTTAGGTAAAGCGAGTAATTATAATAACTAGGCTCGTGGCGTAAGGGACAGGTTTTGCTGGAAAACTGCGAATAACATGAAATGGTATAAGTATAAACGTAAAGTGGCCATGTTTAAGATAAAACGAAAAGACTTGTCTTTGTGGTGATACATTTCGAAACACATACAAATTCAAATTCTTTTAATATGCCAAAATAAACACAGTACTTAGATTAGTAGTCCATTGAAATGTTACAATTTTAGGTCCAAATATTGCATTTCTTAGAGGACGCAATTTTATTTTTGACCTTGTTCTCAAAAGTATTTTTGTTTCTCATTTTTTGCCTATAACTTCTTTATTTTTTTGTTTAGGGCCAAAAGTTATATAAACATATTTGTAGGCAAAACAATTTGCTACAAATTATGTCTTCACAAATTCTTTGTAAGACGCATTGTTTCCGAGATATCGCGAAAAAAACGTTTCCAATTACTAAATTAAAACGTTAAGCATTGCTGCAGCCTAGGGTGTAACTCTAGATTTGAAGACCCCTGGATTGTAGTTCGCAGGAAACACAGCTTCTTCTTCTTCTCATATTACGAACATTTTTTTTTTCAATTTACATGTATACACACACACACATATATATACCTATGTATACATGTAAAGTGTATAATATATATATATATATATATATATATGACAATATTAAAAAAAAATAGTATAAAAGTTGTATTATAGTAATCTAACATCAGATTTTGATTGTATCAGTACATTGGGCCAAAACAAAGAAGAAGAAAAATAAGTTTGGTCTCAAGTTTTGTCAAAAAGAAATGTTAATAAAATATATTCCACTGAAATTCTTAAAATACAAGCTAATAGAGAATTAATATATGAATAAATAAATATGCTTGTGAATAGCATATCTTACGGCTCAATTTTAAATAAAAAATAATACTTAAGTCAAACTTTTTTTAAATGAAACTTGAAAATAAAAAATAAATAGTTAAAAGTAAGTATATTATATGATATCCGTGCGCAATGCCTTTTAAAGACCGCTTAAAATTTAAATATTTTTCATAAAATAGAAGTAAAATTCATCATTGCAAGTAAATTTAAAAAAGTAAAAAGCATTTATCTATAAGTACTTGTCCTATATTTTATTATCATTCAAATAAAAAAAAACAAAATGTATTATTATTAATTTATTGGTGTAGAAAAAATAAAAGAACATCCTAATTTAAAAAAATAAGAATATAATAGTCACCATTTGAATGTGTTAAACAAATCAAACCAAGCTCGATACTAGATGGCAGCACTAGTCGTTTTAACACACGCAAACTCGAACTTGTGAACTACGGAATCGATTTCCTAGTTTAATGTTTGAGGTCACTTTAACATGGTGTAATGAATACTTAGATGCGAAACTAAGATTTGTCTTGAAAGAGGGTCGACCGGCAAACGGTCGACTCTTAGAAATACATTTAAAATCAATCAAAGTAAATCTTTGATCATTTGCGGATTTATCCGTATTCTTTTCTGTATATTATGATTAGATTTATATATGTCTACGAGTATGTATCTGAAACGTAGTTTATTATAATTACTAGCTATGCCTGCGACTTCGTCCGCGTGGAATAGTTATTTTGGGCATCATATTTATTATTGCAAACAACCTCTTCAGCTTTATAAATTATAGCTGTTACCCACGACTTGAACCGTTTTTGCAGCGCACGCAACGGAAACCCTCAAAGATGAATAATTTTCCCCATTTTTCACATTTTCCATTGTTTTTTCGCTCCTATTAGTTGCAGCGTGATGTTATATAGCCTAAAGCCTTCCTCGATAAATGGTCTATACAACACAAAAAGAATTTTTCACTTCGCACCAGTATTTCCGGAGATTAGCGCGTTCAAACAAACTTCAGCTTTATAATATTGGTATAGATATGTTACATGTGATAATTACTATATAATAATTAATAAATCAATAACATACATTAATTGAATACTTAATTTGAAGATTATATCCCTGCCAGATTGGTTGCCTCGAAGAGATCGCTCTTAGCGATAAGGCCGCCAATTAAGACGCTAATTAACCGACTTCCAAAAAAGGAGGTTATCAAGTCTTCTGAAAGTTGTTTTTATTTGTGGGGATGTTACGCGATTACTCTGTTATTTATCAACCGATTTCAAAAATTCTTTATTTATTCGATGAGGATAGTTATCAAGATGGTCCCATAAAAATTGTTTCTCATTCGATTCAGTACTTTTTGAAAAAACCAATATACCAACAAATTGATAAAGTTTATGCAAACCAATTTTACCCATATTTCCAAAACTACTAGTCGGATTTTGTTACAGTTTTCTGTAATGTGTTGAGGTTTAATAGGTGCATCTTTTCACCCATGTATTACGATTACAACTCACCAGGGGGCGCTGCTGTATACAGTACTTGTGCTAGAGTGCAAACTGTACTACCAGAAGAAAATACAAAACTATTCTTTAAACATTTCGAGAGAACTCAGAGGATTCCAGTAGTTACTTACGGTGATTTTGAAAGCTTACTTGAAGAATATTGTGATAAGAGTAAAAACGCTCACGTAGAAAATATACAAATTCAAGAAGCAAGTTCTTTTGCGTATTACATTTACTCCGAATCTAAGCCAGAACTAAATGAGTTTGTGTCATACAGAGGTCCTCAGTGTTCAAGTAAATTTGTAGAATCACTTAGCCAAGATTTTAATGCACTTTATGATATTATTATACAAACCAAACCAATGCGGATGAGCGAAATGGAACGAATTTCATTTGAAAATGCTGAACTATGCCATACTATATGTAAATATAACTTTAAAAATTCAGATACATTGTAGCTCATCATGATCATTTTACAGGCTCGTATATTGGACCCGCACATCAAGTATGTAACATTAACGCTAAAAAATGTTCATTCATTCCAATAATATTTCACAATCTATCAGGCTTGCAAGCATATGTGTACGTATAAATCTTATTCCAAAAAATAAAGAGAGATACTTATATTTCGTTCACGAAATTTATTCCTATTGACCAGCAAAATGTGGCACAGCTAAAATTTATTGATTCTTTCAACTTTTTAAGTTCTGGTCTAGATAATTTGGTAAAATCAATGGAACCTGACGATTTCAGAAATTTCAAAGCGTTTTATAAAAACTCTGAGCAATTCAATTTAATGTGCAAGAAAGGCGTGTATTGTTAGATGATTATATTGATTCTTTTAATCGATATAACGAGACGAAGCTACCAAGTCGAAAACATTTTTATAACAAACTTAGGTACATCAGAACATGTTTCAGAAGGTGATTATGAGCATGCAAAGGCAGTCTGGAAAGCTTTTAAAATCTCTAATTTAGGAGAATATACTGATCTATATCTGAAAAGTGATGTACTTTTATTATGCGATGTATTCGAATAATTTCCATCTATGAGCTTAAAATTTTATAATCTGGATCCATGTTTCTATGTTTCATCACCTTATTATTATTATTCTTGATTTCTTCAAGTAGGCACCTCAGTGCACTTTTGAAAGTCAATTTACATAAATAAAAACAAAGTATGTTACCACTACGGTAAGTTACATTAGTCATTTGCGGAGTTGGAAACAATCCAATTCTTTTGTCTTTTATTATGTAACAGTTGGTCAAATAAAAGGAGATAAAGGTATTAAATATTGTCAAATTATAAAATCACTGTTCAAACCATCGAATGATAAGAACAACACTAAAAAGGGAGGTAATATGGCTATGTTAAAGAAAGCTTACAAAATGGATAAAGATTTTATATATTGGGATGATCCTTACGAATTAATTGAAAGGCTCATGCTATTAATGGCGTCTAAAGAAGCTGGCAATTCAAATCACGATAATGAAATTATATCCATAATAGAGGAACTAAAAGAGGCTGGGATAATAAAAGACTGAATATCATATATTTAAAGTAACGTCGTTTGCACTTAGTATGTAGGTAGCACTCGACCATGAACGTTAATAAATGCTCATAATTTATGATAGAGTAAATTTTAAAATTAAAAACAAATTATTAAAGTGTTCTGATAAACTCACTATATGACACCAAAATGAGCAAAAGAAGTGTAGTCAACGAAATCCATCAAAATGCAAGAGTTAACTTTCCTAGAAGGTGCGTTGCAATGAAGGATATGGATGACTTATGGCAGGCTGATTTAATTGATATGCAAGTGTATTCAAAGTAAATAAAAGTTATAATTATATATTATTAGCTGTAATAGACACATTTTCAAAATATGCATGGGTTTATCCAATATTTCGAAAAAATAAAATTTATGTATCTCAAGCCTTTCAATTATTATTAGAAAGAGGGCGTAAACCTCGAAATTTACAAACAGATTTAGGAACTGAATTTTATAATTATCTATTCAAACAAGTATAAAATAAATCATTATTCAACTTATTCTACAAAAAAAGCATCAATCGTGGAGAGATTAATAAGGACTTTGAAATCAAAGAGTTAAAAGGTAACTATAAATGGATGGACGGTTCATTAAATAAGTTAGTTAAAGAATATAACCACTCGTATCACCGGACAATAGGTTTACCGCCAGCCCAAGTCAATGAAAATAATAAATGGTATTTAATAAAACGATACTGTGAGAAAAAAAGACTAATTCAGAAAGAAGGTAAAATATTAAAAAGTTGATGATTTTGTTCGTATTAGTAAATATAAAAGTGCGTTTGAAAAAGGCTACACTCCAAATTATTGGTCCACAGAAATATTCAAAATCATTGAAGTGCAAAACACAAAACCAGCCACATACCTAATAGAAGACGCTAGAGGGAGGCCTATTGTAGGAGCTTTTTATAGACAAGAATTACAAAATACTAAACACCCTGACGTTTATCTTATAGAGAAGGTTATAAAAAGAAGAAATAATAAATGCTTTGTTAAATGGCTAGGATTACCAAGCAGTGAAAAAAGTTGGATAGATAATTAAAATGTGTTATAATATAAGTCATGACTGATTTCTCTTTAGTTTGTCTTGAGTAATGAAAGAGAGTACCTAGTCTTCTTAACAGTATAGGTAATAAATAAGTTGCCTTTTGAGCTCCATTTACCAGGATATAATTATTGCGGACCTGGAACCCGATTAAAAGAAAGACTGTCTCGTGGTGAAAAGGGTGTTAATCAATTAGACGAATATTGTAAAGAACACGATATAGCGTACAGTAAATCATTAAAATTACAAGATCGTCATAAAGCCGATATAGTCCTTCTTAAAATGGCAAGAAAGCGTGTATCATCTTCTGATGCCAGCTTCGGAGAAAAAATTGCAGCTAATTTAGTGAATAAAGCAATGTTGGCAAAAGTAAGTCCTGGTTCAGGTCTGAAAAAAAATAATTAAAAGTATTGTCACGCACACGAGGAAACATATTCGTAAATTAAAGCCAAAATGTACCTAACTTGCAATTGAAATGGCTTTTGCTGCTGCTAAAGATTTAGCAAAAGATAGTGGAGTTCAACTTCCTCGAGTACCTAATACCTTTACCAAAGACAGGAGGAGTACTTCCTCATATACCCATTTTTGCTGGGCTATCTGCTGCTGGAAGTTTAGCTGGAGGTATATCTGGCATTCTCAAAGCTTACAATGAATACAAAAATGGAAAACGTCGTTTCTCCGAATTGAAAAAACACAATGAAAAAATTGATAGTATATCAATTGGAAAAGGATTACACCTAAAACCTTATAAAAACGGATTATGCATCATGGAAGTAATATATAGGGAAATATTACTGCTGATCCAATATGAGCAGAGCAAGGCGAAGTATGAAAGGCAGTTGTCTTTTTCTAACTAGGGTGAAAATAAATTATATAATTAGGATATACCAATTCATCTTCTTACCAAATCGGGAGCAGTCTCTTTTGCGGTCCTATTTTACCTGCATCTTGCCAGTCATGATGAGCCTTAGCTCTATTGACGCGTTAAGTAACAAACACCAACAAACTTACTTACAAATTAAATTGCACTTTAGTTTGTTACTTATAATAGTATCGATTCGGTTAATTGACAGGGAGGCAATGTGATCAAAATCATAAACATTTTGCAGCAATTACAATATTTATTTACAAGTTCACATTTAAATTGCATGTAAGTAGTTGCCTATATCCTATATTTTTTACACTATCGTTTTCCTTGTGTTTCAAATTCTAACTGAAACAAGTGATGGTTTAAACTATGTACACCAATATAAAGCAAACTGTATACAATACTAAGGAATCGTATGTGAAAACCATGGTATAAGAATATATGACTTGGCTACTTTTTATCAGCACTACTACTAATAGCTACAAATCAATTACTAAATTTTTCTCACCACGGCAGGAATTGGGATAGCGTCTTTTTTTTAACAAACAATGAGAATTTGGAGTATTAAAAGATTTTGGATCAAAGTGTAGACTGCAAACTTTGGAGAATTTTCTAATAGGTCGTGTAATATTTAAATTCTTTTGCCAATTTATTTTGATGTTTTCATTTTTAGGATAACTGAAAAAATATCATTGCACAAATTATTTCAAGCACGAGAAAATATGGTCACCTTAGTCCCAATAATGTAATCTTACTTAAACTTTAGCATACCTGTAGAAAGATATAATATTGCAACCACTATAAGATTCATTTCTGCATCCCGGAACACTACAAGTTCTTACCATTTTGTTATTTTTACAATAAAATACATTTAAATTATTTTTACAAATTACATATGAAATTATTTTTTTCCCGCCATCTTTTGTCATATAATGTCATCATAATTTAATGTTGCTTGTGTGAAAAATAATGTTATATAATAATATTAATTGGTTACTTATTTTATTTTGTGTTAATTTCACAAATTAATTCAGATTTCTATGTGTCAAGTAAGATTTATAATAAATAAAATTAAATAATATTATATATTGCTAAATATTTCAAAACTTAAGTTGACAGTGACCTTTATCACACATTATTTTTTTTAACTGGCAAGCTGTTGAAGCAAGACAACAGCCTTCTCTATATGCCTTTCATTTTTGACCGATTTCACCCCCGATTTACCATTTATAGAAAATGAACTTTAAGTGTAAGAGCATAAGGTTTCTATTCATATAAAATTTATTTCACAAAACCAAAGAGAGAACAATCCAGAGGGAAGGAGAGGGATGATATAAAAAATCCTTGTTATGCATAGATTTGTCTAAAAAAAAATGAATAAATTGTCATCGCTTACCTAAACTAGCCCTGACTAATATTGTTTTATTAAATTATTCCACTAGTATTCCATATTTTCGAGGGGTGTTTATGAGAGATACACTACCTAATAAACCGCAACCTGTAGAATGTGGCGTCATTAACTTAGATTGTTCCAAAAATCCTGGTACGCATTGGGTAGCATATACAAAAATAAATCATTATGTAGAATATTTTGATAGTTATGGAAATTTGAGGCCTCCTTTGGAATTTCTTGATTACCTACATATTTAAAGATAAATGTAATATTTTTTATAATTATGATAATATACAGAAAAACAATTCTTATAATTGCGGTCATTTATACCTTAAATATTTGCAGACGTTCTGGCACAAATACTGTGTAATATAATATTAAAATATTAATATTAAAATATTACTAATACTGTGAAATACTTAATATTGTTCAGTTGTTGAGTTCTTTTGTTCCAATAAAGGACATATATTATATACGTCCTTTATTGGAACAAAAGAACTATCACATTAACAGTTTTAGGTGCAGAACCAATATTAGAAACTTTCTTTCATCCTCCTTTAAACTTAGAAGGATCTTACGAATGTGGTTTATTGTATTTTTCTGTTTATAATTCTATACTAAATGTTACCGATAAAAATAATTCATTTGCTTATGGAGAAACCGCAATGAAGAAATTAAAATTCCAAACGGATCATATAATCTAAATAATCTTTGCCAATATTTAAAAAAACACGTAAGAAACTGTGAAATTAAATTAGAAGTGGATGACAAAACTTGATCAGTTTCTATATTCTGCACCAAAAACATCCATTTTGAAAAAGGAAATAGCATCGGTTGCTTACTCGGTTTTCCGAAAACAAAATTAGATGCTAATAAATGGCATGTATCAACTGGTCCAGTTACCATTCTCCCAGTGTCATTGATCAGGATCGAATGTGATCTGGTTCATGGTTCATATACTAACGGATTAACTTCTCACATAATATATGAGTTTATACCAAACGTCCCACCAGGTTTTAGATTTCTTGAAAAACCCAAAAACATTATCTATTTTCGTGTTACCAACAATAACATATCATCGATCACATTAAAGATTGTAGATCAAACAGGAAATACGATTAATTTTGAAGAAGATATACAAACGTGTCTTTATTTAAGAAAAATTAAAATGATTGTATTTAATAGTACTGGTAAGACTATAGGTAACTACAAAAACTAAATCTAAGATTAATAGTTCACCACAAGCTGTCTTGAAACGACAACGTGTTAGAAATACTTACAATAAAAATTACAAAAGCAAAATAAAAAATTTCTTCGATCTCTTGGATTCAAAACATGAATGTTCTTCAAGTTAGTGCTTTGCCGCAATTTGATAACTCTATCGAGGATAATGAAATTCACACGTATAATCCATACAGCAACAGTTACAAAGAAAATGATGAAATCCGAATTTCTATCAATCAACAAGATACCTATATGTATATGTAAATCCTTCAGGCGGTTTCTTGTATATTGAAGGGTATGCTAAAGTGTTAGTCAAAGATGTTATTGTCAAAGAACCATTTAGTTTTAAGAATAATCCCGCAGCATTTTTGTTTCAAGATATTCGATATGAACTTAACGGAATTGAAATAGATCGTAATCGAAATGTAGGGATAACTACGACGATGAAATCATACATTTCCATGAATGAAGGTGAAAGTAAGACTGCAACTGCGTGGGGTTGGGATTTAAATGGTATCAAAACACATGATGGTCATTTCAGTTTTAATATAGGTACCTACCCCTCAATAAAATACTGGGCTTTGCAGAAGATTATAAAAAAAATATTATCAATTGCGAGCATGAACTAGGTAACTAGGTAATATTAAACAGGACCAATACAAATTTAAATTAGTATTTGTCTGAGTAAAGACAAAGTAGTTGACATAAATATACAAAAAGTACAATGGCGGATGCCGCATATAAGCGTCTGATCGAGAAAGAATATCTTTACTCAAATATTTAGAAAAAGATAAGCCTATACAAATACCTAGCTTTTAGAAATTGGGATCTGTATGAACATCCATTACTCCCTAAAACAACAAAACATTCTTGGTCTGTTAAGACCGCATCGCAATTAGAAAAACCTAGGTAGGTATGTCATACTCGGTTTGCAAAGTAATAGAAAAAATCAAAAAGATAAAGATGCCACTATATTCGATCACTGCAATTTAACAAATGTAACATTATTTTTAAATTCTCAGTATTATCCCTATGAATCACTTAACATCAAATTTAACGAAAACAAATACAGTATATCACATGAACTCTATGCTAAATTTCGTCAGTCTTACTTCAAGCTTCCAACAGATCTACTGTAAGACATTAATAATTTTAAAGAGAAAGCACCATTATTTGTAATAGACTGTTCGAGACAAAACGAAAATATAAAATCTGGTCCAGTGGACGTCAGATTGGAAATAGAAACATCCGTGGAATTTCCAGATAACACCGCTGCTTATTGTTTAATTATAAACGATAGACTTGTGGAGTATATAAGCCATTGGAATCGATGATCTTAAAAACAATACGCTGCACTAAATTCTGGATTAAAATTGTGATAATTGTATACATTTACACATTGCGTAAATGTATTAAAATAAAAGTATAGTAAAAAAGTTTGTACGAATATATTTTAAAAACGTACCACTGAAATACGGTGTTTTGCTAGTACAATTTGCACCTTAAATATATTACCAAAAGACTCTATATCATGATTTAATTGCCCGCTATGCTATGGTAAGGCACAGCGATCTCGACATTGACATCGACACCTAAATGAAGCCGTCTCACTCTTTCATGTTATGAACGGCATCATTTTTACTCCTATTCCCGAATGGCGAATCCGCTTTACGAGTGAATACGAACTAAACTAATCCGAATGTTGATATCCAACTTATGTTGGATGGTCACTACAGAGATTAGTAAAGTTCACCGTGAAATATTAGTGTATCAAAGTTGGCCAGATTGTAATCCATGAATCCGACCCAAGATCAGTAATCCCTAAAGTGATATGAATATATCAGCAAACCAACACCACTATATCAAACTGTCAAACGCTCTCGCCGACTATTGTGTGTTGTTTGTATTTTTTACGATTTCTAGTAATTAAAATGTCTTCTTCTGATACTGAAAGTGATACCCCTGTTAAGCCTAAAAAGAGAATGAGATACGAAGAAAACTACAAAGTAAATAAAATAAAAAAGTCGCGACTCGTGAATGAGCCTTACCGCAACAAAGGCCGTTATGTACACGCAAATCCACATGGATTTGACTGCAAGTAAGTAATAATGCATATCAATTGATTACTGTAGTTGTAGTAAGTAGAAATCTTGATTATTCTTTACATTTAAGGGTTTTACTATCCTCCCGATGTTTCTTTCATAACCTAATAACTAGATATTTTCATAATAGTTCGCATTATTTGTTACAGATGCAGACATAAGTGTTTTGAAAAAGTTGCTGATGAAATGTGTATAGAGATATACAGTAAATTTATTTCATTTACAACTAAAAATGAACAGGATGCATATCTCCAGAATCTGATCAGAGTGAAAACATTCACAAGACAACGGAAAAGAGATGCAGATTTTGTCCCTAGGAAAGAGAAAAGTACATCTTTTTTATATCAAGTGTCTACGTCATCTGGGACAATAACAGTGTGTAAAATGGCCTTTTTAAGTTTGCATGGGATTACAGCTGACAGAGTCTGTCGCCTATGTAAATTAATCCTGATGGGAAAAGTTCCCAAGGATACGAGAGGAGCAGGTACAGCCCAATGTAACTGCCATATGCTGATGACAAGGCATATAAAAATGGTTATGTACCTATTAATTCAAAGAAGATATAGGACCTCCAACAGCTTTTTCAATATATTCCAGAAGAATATATATAATAATAGATTTTTACTCGGTCATTATGGCTCGGCCAACAAGTTATGAAGAAATGCTAGAAATTCAAGATTAAAAAATAAAGTAATAATTATTGTACCTAAGCTATAAGTAAAAATGTGATTTAAATAACATTTACAGTTTTATTTCACTTATTAAAAATAAAATTCTTAGTTTTTTCACTTAAATTAGTGAATTGTTTTTAAAACCCCACATGTGATCGATTTTTATCATGCCATATTATTCAGATGGATAATTTTAATTTTCAGAATATGAGTGTAGGTATACTTCTAAAAACTCATAAAACTATACCTACATTAAAGCAAAAAAATCTCTTTTTTTTAGTATTCCTTCAAAAAATGTTAAGTTTTTCTTGATTCCTGATAAATCTTATCACTGTAACATGTGGGGTTTAAAAAATCATCGAAAAATGGAACCTTGAGAATATTTTTTTTTAATTCAACAATAGTTGTTTTCTTTAATTATAACATGTGACCAGATAATAAAACTACATATAAACGTTACTATAATGACACGGGACAGTTCAATGAAGGCGTACCTACAATTAGTCTGATTCGAATGCAGACTTTGGAAATAATTTGTCAAAACGTTCACTTGGGATATCAAGTTCTGAATAATTGGATCAGACTCACCGGATCTGCTGATGATGAATCCGACTGTCCATGGATAGACGACCGCGACCGCTTGGCACCGCGCCGCAGATCTGCCATGGATCTGAGCGAAGCAGTGTGCTCACTGCCCTGATCCTTAGCTGATAAGGCCCGATTATCGGTCGAGCAACCGGGCACCGCGTAATCACTCATGGTCCTTAAGCTATTTTCGAATATTTTTACTCAATCACTCACTAAGACAGTCCATATTATGGTTCTCCGAGAACACTGTTGTATTTAAATTTAAAAATGTTCCAAAATAACACGTGATCGCGCACTGAAACAGTTCATACGGCTTTTCAAAAACGCCGTTATATTCAACTTTAAAAATGTTCCAAAATAACACGTGATCGCGCACTGAAACTGTTCATACGGCTTTCCAAAATATGACGTTATATTGAAAATTAAAAATGTTCGATAAAACCGCTAAATCGCGCACTCAAACAGTCCATGCGGTTTTTAGAAAACACTGTTATATTTAAATTCAAAAATATTTCGAAATAACACTTCATCGCGCACTAAAAATCACCATGCTAGGTCTTTCCGAAGACCTCTAGAAAGATTGTTCGGATAACAACCGATAAAGATCTTTAAAACTTGAAAATTAAATAGAAATTGCTCGAAACACGATAATTCTAAAACGTGCGTTCAGTTTGAGAAGTAACGACGCTATGACGGAAAGTGATCCACGACCCTCTTTGGCGACCAAAGAGAAAAGTTGGTGACAGGTACTCTGATTGGACGACAAGGTAACCTGTGATTGGCGGAGACCTGGGAAGGCGCTGATTGGACGAAACTAAAGGGAAGTGTACTGCTGGGCATCGTCACATGCCTAATAATTATATTATACTTTTTCTTTTGTAAATACATACCTACCTATCTACTAAAAATGACAGTAAATTTTAAAGAAGGGATTACCTATGTAACTTTTTCGACTATCAAAATGGGTACCACATAATACCAACGCTCGCTGTGACATACAAATGCAGCTACACAGGTAGGTAGGTATAGTAAGATTGGCTGAAAATGGTCCTTGTGACGCATCGAGTGTAACCGTGGCGCCACAATTTTATTAGGCGCCGCTAATTAGAGGCGTGCTTTGTAAGAGCACTGATGGGTGCTTAGCGAGGGAATAAGCTAGGCTTTGCTCTGTTCAATACTGTGATGCGGGGGAGTAGGGTTGCGACTTGGCTGGAAATGACTCTAAAATATACCTAGTACAAAATAAAAATTGAGAAAACTGATCCATCTATTTATAAAATCATCCAGACTATACCTACACTATTAAATAGGTCTCCTCTCCAGCATGTCATATAGTATGACTTCCAGCCGTTACTTAGTAGGGGAGAGTGGGGAGGGTTCGCACAGTTTTTACTTTACCTTCTGTAACTCAGAAACTAAAGAATATTTTAAAACATGCTTAACACTGTTAGATACTTCAACTATCTGGCTACAACTTTGGCCTAGGCTTTAGGGTCGTCAGATCACAATGTTAGCGAATAACGCAGTTAAAAAAAAAAAAGGAAATTGTACGAAGCCACCCCGCTTATGGGGTGGCTTCGTACATAGGGTGGGGAACCTTCGTACATAGTGGGGAGCTTTCGTACATGAGTGATTTAAACCGTCATTTGTGATCAGTTTTATTCATTTATTAAGACAAATTTAACACATAATCAGCCTTATTAGCTAGGAACCATCATTGGGGTCAATTTGACATAGATTTAATCTTATAGTTAGCAAAAAAAAATACAAATGTCAATATACGACATACAACAGCGCTAGAACTATCTGACTCTTACTATTTATAAAAAAAATTATCCGTTTGAATCACTTATTGAGATCAATTTGACAAATAATCAACCTTAAATTTAAAAACAATCAATGTTTATGACATTGCTTAACAACATAAGCAAAGTTAGAAACTTTTTGATTCTATTGAATGTTGATTGAAGAAAAATTTTTCTTAAAAGAATATATATCAGCTGTTCTTGCCGTAACAGCTGACTTGGACTGGGACAGTATACAGACAATGTCTGATATGTATACTGTCCCTTCATCTTTCGTCATCGGAAAAACAAACTTCCACCTAGTACCAAGTTTCTTTCTTAAAAATGAAACTTTGTACTCTGTGGGGCTGTATTTAGTTAGCACTTGCCCGACATAATATGACACAGATTTCTTTTTCTCAAATTTTACGAGCACGAATGTCTTCTCATTTATCTCGTTTGTCGTAACAGGAGGCTCCGTGTCCATGTCAGATCCTTCAGATATCTCATCCATGGGAGAACAAGAACTTTCTCTTAAACTCATATCAGTCTCGTCTTCGCTTTCAGTCTCTTCGGTCATTTTCTGTTTCTTTGGTTTACTTTTAGTATTTCCTGTATTTTTTTTATTGTCTGACAACAAAGTAATAGCGCGTTTCATCTCTTTAGCCTTTTGTTTTCTTTCTTGCTCTTCCTTTTTCATCGCTTTGTTCCTTTCTAAGTCTTCCAATCTATTTTTTTCTGGGGTATCTGTATATATTCTTGATTTTCCGGGCTCTTTTCCTTTCTTTGTCTTTTTTTGATTATTTTTGTTTACTTTTGGATATGGACGGACTGCTTCTGGGGTAACAATATTGACAGCTGACGAAGATGTTAATTCAACCTGCTTTGATGTCACATATGAACTTGAAGGCCCAGGCTCTGATATGGGATGGTTAGGTGGTGATTCAACTGGCCTTGGCGTAACACATGACGTTGAAGGCCCAGGCTCTGATACGGGATGGTTAGGTGGTGATTGAACTGGCCTTGGCGTCAAACATGATGTTGAAGGCCCAGGGTCTGATCTGGGATCTTGTTCAGGGGCAACCATTTCTTCGGGGATCATGTTCAGCAAAGAAGGTGACGATCTTGGTCCTAAACCTTGTTCCTGATGAGCCACTCCTTCAAGTACAATTGGTTGTTCAGGGACATCTGGACCGGCCGAGCTATAAACTTGGACGGGAGTGAAATCATCGTCACTGAACACCAATTTGTTGAATGGATAAATACCGGTTTTTTCAAAGGCACTTGTGATGTTCTTGCCAGTGAATGATTCAAAATAGGCACGTTTCGCAAGTTTTGGAATATTGTAAATATTCAGCGTTTTCCCAGGGTTATTCACATGCCAATCATTGAACGCCACTTTTAATTTAGCTTTGAATGGACCAAATACGCCAACGTCCAGTGGCTGGAGACGGTGCGTGGTATGCGGCGGGAATGACATGTAAATAATACCATTATCACGAGCATAGTCCACTGCTGCTAAAGTGACGTGGCTCTCGTGGTTATCAACCAGAAGCAGAATAGGATTATCCTTAGAGCAGCAGGTTTTCTTTTGGATGTGTTTCAGTACGTCCAGAAATATATAGGAATTTATCCACCCACTTTTTGTAGCTAGTCCTAGACTGCCTTCTATAGCACCTTCCATGAAGCGATCCTTAAAATGGACTCTCGGGAATATAAATAGAGGTGGAATTGTGTTACCACTTGCTGAAATGATTCCCCCAAACGTAACAAGTTCGCCTCTTTCGGCTGAAACAAGTTGTCCAATCTGCTTTTGCTTTTTATCGGCCAAGACTTTTGGCGTATCCAGCACTGTTGATATCCCCGATTCATCAAAATTATAAATCCTATCAGCAGTTAGTTTATGTTTGACATAAACCGATTCAAGATTGGCAAAGAAGCGAACGACGGCTGTCTTGTTGAACCCGTATGATCTCGCAGCACTGGTGTTTTCAGGTTTTCTTAGGCTCAGGTCTGTATTTCTTTGGCGAAAACCATGCACCCAATCTATTCCTGCCATTTTGTTAATATCCCAAGACGATGGGTACTTCAGGTTGTTAGCTTTGGCAAATTCATACGCAAGTCTTCTTACCTGTACAAGTGTTAGTCCATAGTGCATTTTTGAGCAGTCACTGATATACTTGGCTAAAAGAGCCTCTTCATCCTTTGAAAATACTTGTTTGGTGGCAAACTTGTTGCAGAATGCTCGTGCAGGAATGTGGTCTTCTTTTTCATCTTCTCGAGACTTCACCAAGCGACTCATAAGAGTAGATGGTTTGATATTATATTTTTCAGCGGATTTTCTGATAGACAACGTTTTGTTTACGACCTCTTTTATAGCTTCTGTCATCGCATCTTCATCTATATCAGAACATCTAGTATTCTTTTTCTCGTATTTTCGCGGCATGATTCTGTAACATAATTATTTATACATTTATTTATTATTTTCGTTACATCACATTTTTATTTTTATTTTTTTATAGTACTGGGGTGCCTTCGTACAGTGCGAAGCCACCCCACCACATGCTGTACGAAGGTACCCCAACCGCCCATATTCAACAATCAATTTAAAATAAAATTCATTGTTAGATTTATGCTAAAATTTACGTTAACATCATGAAATACGCAAGCATTACTATATAATGAATAAATGAATCTAATGAAATAAGTTAATTTTACAGGAAATAAACGAATTCAAAAATTTATCGAAAAGTTACATATGGAGCGCGGAAACACGTTTCGTCATGTAATGGCCAAGGTCACGCGCCGACTGCCGGCCGCTTCCGCGTGGGGCTTCTTTGTATGTATGGCCTCACGCACACTATAATAATAACGCGATAGCTTTTTGCCAGGCGGAACGCGGGACGCTGTATGAACCCTCCCCCTGTGCGAACCCTCCCCACTCTCCCCTACTTACTTATTAAGATATATTTACCCAACCTACTTATATTAAAATGATTCAATTGTTATTTCATATACCTACTTACCTAATTTTTATCAACACAAGTGATGTGAAAACTGTGTGATCTACTAAAATAGACTAAGTTTATATAAGTGGCTCACATACAAACAGAACACACACACACATACACAATAGAGAACTATGTGTATACCTATGGATCAACATTACAATAAAATAATCTCAAGCAAAACTATCACATTACTACTCTAACTACTTCCTTATTCCTGTGACTGCAGTAATGTAAGCCAACCCTTGCCAAGAACATAAAAACTAGACTTCTCCATCCGAAAACTAATAACTGCGCTAGGCTTTAATTAACGAGTGAAAAGAGCAACATGACTGTTTGAATTGGATGCTTTCATGGGAACCTGTGTGAAATATGCTAGGTACTTACTCAGGGTTACTATTCATGAATAGTTGGAACTATCAACATGGGTAGAAATGAAATTAATTGCACACAAGTGCTGAAAAAATAAATTTGTTCATAACAAATTAGTTATTAGAAGTGCTCTGCAGGCTTACCACAACGTTTTATAGCAGTAGGTACTGCAGCAGTGCTGCTTCGATAATCGGTACTACAATCAATGTCGCAGTTGAGAGATTCCAACTCTGGTGTCAGAGTTTTCAAACCGCCCTAAGGACCTATATATGACTTAACTATTGAGAGGTTCCAACTCTGGTGTCAGAGTTTTCAAACCGCCCTAAGGGCCTCTGGCATGGCTTAATGAATGCCATACTATGACTAAAATCTATTATTTTCTAATGAAATTGCTACCTTTTATATTCGTGATAACAACAATATACTTAATTGTACAAGTGGCGCCGCCATTTTTGATTTTGGTATAAATAATGAGTCTGAGGACTACCTATGGGTACTACCTGTCTAACCGATAAGACTAATGCACCTTTTCATTAGTATTCTTGTATAACTATGTTATCATATTATCTGTCCTTTAAAATAATGTACCAACTTGACAACAAAAATAAAAACAAGAAAGTAGATAAACCAAAGGGACTTTCTAGTCCATTCTAAAAATAATAATATAGGTATGCAAAGAAAACTCATTCTCTAAGCAGGATAAAATCATAAAGTTTATACTATAAATTAGTTAGGGAAACTATAAACTACCTACGATTTCCTAGTAATAAAAGATTCAATAACTGTTTCAAACAAAAGAACAAATAAGACAATACTAAAATTACTGAATTAAGACATTAGTTATGAGGAGTAAACAATAAAATCACTAATTATAGCACATAATACATTTTGAGCTTTATTTGGTAAAGTGCTGGAATGCATTGTTAAATGCTAAACAATCTTATTAGAATCAGTTTACAAATCAAATGCCATATTATTGAGTAAAATTTGTTTAACTTTGGGTAATTTTTTACCCAAAGATGGTAGTCATATCATAATATAAAATTATCTTTGATACATTTCATTCATACAGGAAAAATTAAACAATTAATTGTGCTGTTATTTGTACAAAAAAGAAATACTTAGAAATACATGATAAGTCTCTATTAAAATCTTAATTATTAATTTCTTTATATTATAAACCATCGTGGTTTTAGAGTAAAGGCAGTCAAGATGACTTTACGTTTTAATACTGGCGACATTGCCATCTTATGTCATGGTACCGAAGACCGGGTTGTGCCTGCAAATGCTGGGTCCATACTCCATGTATGCTTGCTTGGTGTGGCAAACTTGGTAGAACTCGGGGGTGGAGGCCAGCATGCTCCCTCCAAACCAGACAGCATAGCGCTGCATGTTGTGAGAAATCACTTGAACATCAATAGGTTTAGGAGTAATACGCCCCTCGGATAAATCAGTAGACAGCTTCAGTCTAGCATCAACTGTGCGCTTGATATCTCTCTGCAGCCTGCGACCAAAGTCCCTGAACATGGTGGAACCTCCGGATAAGACAATATTCCCGTACAAACCTCTCCTCACATCAATGGGGCAGGACTGAATCACATCATCCACCATTTCGTTCAAAGGCACAGTGAAATCAGCATTGGAAAACTCCGGGTGGAAGAAAATCTCCGGACCCAAGAACCTCTCATACCCCACATCAACAGTGAAGGGGTTTTTCGTAATAGCATTGATGCCCGTGTACTTCTTCATCCACTTGCCTGGATCAGTGTCATATTTGGCAAACTCTTTGGCAATATCGGGACAAATGTAGCTGTACCTCTCCTTGATGGCTTTGGCAGTCTCCAAGCTCTGTTCTGGCGGGATACCAACCTCGCGTTCACGAAGCAGTGATTGAATGAAGGAGGTGATGTTCCTTCCTGCAATGGGAATATGTTTGATGCAGGATCCAATAACATAGCCTTCAGCTACAGGCACAATATGAGTCACACCATCTCCGCTGTCTACTACAATGCCTGTGAACGTGCGTTCAGCAGAAGTACGCGACTTCCACGATGCAGCGAGCGCTAAAACTGCTTGCACAGCTATGTATAATCCTGGCACATTGAATGACTCAAACATAATCTCGGCTAGGTATTCCCTGTTCTCCGGAGTGTTTAGAGGCGGCTCCGTCATAAGAAAGTGGTGGTCTTCCGGCTCTGCTCGCAAATATTTGAAAATGCATTGCTCGATGTAACGCTCCATTAGATCCCAGTCCTCTACGAGACCATGGCGCACCGGGTACTTGACAGAGTATCCTGTTGCATCGAATGCTTCATCGCCAATGAAGAAATCTAAATCTTCGACGGCCTTAGTCATCCGTCGAGTGCTCTGATCGCCGACTTTCGCAGTCTCTTTTATCGCAATGGCAGAGGGTATGATAAACTGAGGTTCCTTGTTGCCAGCGAAGCCGAGCTTGGTATACCCAGTGCCGACATCGATCACACACGCTGGCAGGTTCTCTCCCATGATTCCGATTCACTCAAATCACTAGAAATAAACAGGAAAATTGGAGTTTCGTGGGTGCGGTATTTTATCTTTACAATATTCTTGCAATTTTGACATTTGTTTGACGTTTCAAAGTGTATTGGAATGTCAAAATCGCTGAAGATGATTAATGCAGTGTTTTTTACTTGAGAACTGGCACAATACAAAGTTATGGCCAATATAAAAAAAAAAAAAAAAAAATGCAGTGTTTATTCGTTTCTGCTTGGAGATTTAAACATTGAGTCATGCATGCTTTTAGAATTACAATAATTGTACGTGTCCTTCAGTATTTGTACCTATATATTATGGTTTCTAATAAAAATAATAAGCTTTTTATCTAATATCTCACGTGGCTGTTTTATATCAATAAATTATCTCACATCTTAGTTTAAAAAAATATGAAAATAACTAAACGTAATTATCATCATCATCGTCGTCAAGCGATTTCGCAAAATATTCTATAGTGCACACACGATTCTTTTGCTTTTCGTTATTGTTAGTTGGTTCCTTTATCTGAGTTAGCGTCAGACATGATGTAATCATGGTAGGTATAAAATAATATAAATTATTTATTATGTTTACGAGTCTGTTTTAGAAAGCAATATTCGTGCACCATACATCTAATGACCCCCTACTGAGATTTATTATAACGCTTAGATACTGATACAATCTAATTTTAACACATAATTTATGAAAAGATGACTCGAAGATGTTGTTCGTCTTACCAATGCCATATTTTACCATATCCATTTTTATGGGTTTGGCTTCCAATCCAATCTAAGTACTTGATTTGGCAGAATATCGGTTTAAACACAGAGTGCTTACCTACTTACTGTGCATTAAATTCGTTTTTAAATTTCTTTCATTAAGTATGTATGTACTTTTTTTGATGTGCATCTTACCACCCCAAAAGCATACCCAATACACAAATAAATAAAAACTCAAAATAAAGCAGGCAATACTTTATTGTGACCTGACCCTAATACAATATTTACATAATTTACATTGCGGGAATGTAACAAACTTACCAGTGGGTTAGTGATCATAATTTACCAAAGAGTTAGTCACTTCCTATAAATAAATTTACGATTTATGAGTGATACAAAAACATACTTTTATTAATAATAGCTTCATAACTTTGACAGCTGCATTTATCTCCACACCTTAGAGCCAAATTCTTGCAAAATTAATGGAGATACCTATCATCTACCAAACTAATAAGCTGATTTACAAAAAGTTAAATGTTATACTTAACTAATTTTTATATTGTCATTTAATATGGCAGCATTGCTGCTTGATACGTTACATAAATCCAAATAAAATGTAATTTATTTGTGAAAATTGTATCCATGGAAGCCTATTTGAGGTTTAATTAAGAAAAATAATAATTGTATTACATTATATGGAAATTAAAATCAATGGTGATCATTACAATACAGATTTATATTTATAATGGACATAATTTACGCCTAAATATTGCTCAAGCATTGCAATTAATTTTACATTAAAACATATATATATATATATATATACATATATATATAATCCAATATGAATTCACGATTCTATTAGCATACAATTTGGATAGGTTGTTTTCAAATTCTGATAACTTTTTCTTTAGTATTGTAAATAACAAATTTAATAGCTTTGCTTCAGCGTAACATAGATGTTGAAGCAAAGAACTTGCATCATGTAAATGTGCCTTACAAATAATCTACAGTATTATAAAAATATTTCTAAAATTATAACAATTTCTTAGACTAAAATTTTCATGGTACAAAAAAATTATAATCATTTATTTAACATTGTTATTTTATGTCTAATAAGGATAATTTATGTAAGTGGATTTAAAAAGTATTGGTTTATTTATTAGTATTCAACCATCCCAGTTAGAAATATCAATGAACATGTGCTTTGTCACTTTAAGCAAAATTAAAGGGAATTTATAGAGATTACACATGCTAAAATCATAAAGCTATATTAGACAAGGTATTATTTGACAATCTTTTTTTTGGTTTATATGTGTCATTGATAGAAACAGGCAGTAGCAGAGCACTAATGTATCATTGTTCAATTGAGATTTCTAACTAATATGGTTGAATGGTATTTAACATAAAAACTGGAAAATAAAATGTAAATAGCTTTAATTTCTTCATTACAATATATTAAATTACTCTAGTTATAAAATCCAAATACCCTTACATCGTACAGGCAACTAGCACTATTTGAAACACACAAAGCTAGATGGAACCAAATTATACAGTTTTCTTTTACAAATGAGTGAGAATGGATTTTTTTAGTCACCAGATGTCGCTTTATGATTGAATGCAAGTCGAACCCAGTAATGATAAGCAGACTATGGTTTGGTTTATTCATGACAATAAAACCTGCTAAATTGAAATTAGGTATATGTTTTCATTTTGGTATAAGTAGATTTTTTTCACACGATAATCTCTAGAAAACAACTTTTTCCTTTGTACCTTTTCCTGTTGTTTTGTAGATGAATAGTTTTGATCACATGTTTATAATATGGTAGTGGTAGCATACATTTTTTAATTACTTTCATGTACATACATACTTATGTCAAACATGAATGTTAGTATATGTGAGTGTCCTGATGTTAAGAGACCACAAGCAACATAAACTGCATGCAAATTTGTACTCTAAGCCCTTACAATACAGACGAATACAGCACAGCACTAGCGTGGCTTTCAACATTCAGGTCACCAACATCAACTGCATCTATGTGAGTAATATCAGTTTATTAGAAAAAAAAACAGTTAAAATATTAGCTATTTTTAATTAATCTCACTGCCCTTAAGATTATAAATCGTAATAAGATTAGTTTTCTTTACTTAAAGCAAAGGTTAATGCTAATTTTGTTTTTTTTTGCAAGAAAGATACAAACTGAAAGACTTTTTTATCAATACTTTGCTATATTATGGAATTAAATTCTGGGTGATAAGTTTTATGACAGTATAGTTGATTTATAATCTTTAGGACAACAGTTAGTGGGAACAAAAGACCAACATATCATTTTGTTTTTG
The DNA here is from genome assembly GCA_927399415.1 of Macaria notata. Lineage (NCBI taxonomy): Eukaryota > Metazoa > Arthropoda > Insecta > Lepidoptera > Geometridae > Macaria > Macaria notata. The sequence goes on from OV656744.1 coordinate 3,180,987, forward strand.
CGATATTATAAAGCGACAATCTGGACATTGCATTGTTTATTAAAATTCAGCCTTTTGGCAGTGGGAAGGCAATTTCAAGAAAATGCTGTATAAGATATCTTTAACTTCTTGTAAGGAGGCAGCCATAAGAAATTCAACTGTATTTAAATGACGATAAAATCTATTATCGCTGCATTTTACCCAAAGCCATGGTTTATTCAATTAGTATATTAAAATAGGGTAACAAAACTTGCAGTGTCCACTAATCAGTATCTGTAGAATATCAGACTTAAACTAAACATAGACATAACCACAGTTGCTTCGAAACACAGTCGACACATTGCATATTTACGGCAATATTTTTGTACAGAAATATGTTGATATTTTACAAAAATCTCCAAAAAAATCAAAAATAATCACAGATGATGAGACGCGAACCGATCGCGTTCCAACGCAAATAGTGACAGATCTGTAGATCAAAAGCACTTTGATATTTTAAAACTGGTGTGTGAAAGAACCAAAACATGTTCTGTTTTAATTTTATGTAGCATTAGCTGCCATGCTGTTCATTTATTTTCAAAGCATCTTAAACAGCATTATATTTCCACATTCATCATAACAGTATGATTTTTAAAACTTGATAGGCTCGTCCACAACTCGCCTGATGTTAAGCAATGTTGTAATCTATGAATATTCATAAATCATGGTGTTCATTTCTTTCCAAATAAGCTTTACACAGCATCACATTCCTCTATTCTTACACATTGTATACAAAATTGCCGTAAAACATAAACAAGTCACCGGTTTCCGAGCATGATGGTGGTTATCTCAACAGTCTGTTGCTATTCAGCAGTTCAGATCTCTCACCACATTGTGTAATCTGAATCGTCCATATCGAAGATGGTGAAGAAACCAATGATAGTCAGGTAGACTATGATGTTGCCAGCCAGTGTTAGGTAGCAGGCTCCCCATTGTATCTAAAAGCAAGCAAAGCTATTTGTTATCTTATCGTGTGGTGATTTATATGAAAATAGCATATATTTGTGTACTGGTAGTATAACATTTATTAAGCCACTGTCAATATGGAGACTCCATGGATGGGTGAACAAGAAAGTCAAATAAAACGTGTACACATGAAATCTTTGAAAGCATAAATAGATCATATCACATACAATTGTATCCATCACATTTATATTTACAAATTAGTTTATTAATAATGAAAATTACACATCTTACAACATGATAACACTATGTAGAACTTTACAGAACTTAATTAGTCAACCAATTGGTTCAAATTTACATATAATATATAGGTTAAAAAAAGACAATAAAATTGATTGATTGAATAGATTGGTAAAAAAGACAATAACTCACCACAGCAGCTCTAGCCAGCACCATGGGCAGTGCAAACGAGCTGACAATGAATCCCATTGTGATGAACACAGCCACCTCCATGCAGGGTGAGTTGGAGCCCCCGGTCACGTCGGACTGGCGACGGGCAATCATAGTGGGGATGGGGCTCAGCACGTAGAACAGGACCACGAAGAATGGCCACCATAATCTGGAATTATTTAATAAGCTGTTATGAGAAGGTGCAAAACTGACAAGTAGACACATAAAGTTATTTATATAAATCGGAATTAAAAAAGTGGTTGACAAGTGAAAGTTTTTACAATAATAAGGATTTTCTGGACAAAACGGCGTCAATATCGCGTTTACCACAAAATGTAGAAATAATTTTTAACGTTTGCGTACCTCATGTGAGGTTGTAATGGCAGATATACTTATATTTAATGTGATCTTAATGTACCCATTTACATGCAAATAAATAAATGAATCTGAATCTGAAAAAACCAGCTACATGTGAGTTACACACACACAAAGCTTACTGGGTTTTCCAATAAAATATGAAAAATCATGTAAGTAGATCAAACATATTATCTAATAGCTACAGCCTAGTAACATAAACAGAGATCTTATAAGTAGGATTTCTGCATTTAGTAACTAATCAGAAAGAGGTAATGTGTAGTTTATTGTATTAGATAAATCATCATCTTTCATTGATTGTTTTGACAACAAGTGAAAAAGATGAAACATATTTTATAAGCTACTAACAAGCACTTACCTACTATCAAACAGTTAAAGAATTTGTAAATTAAATTGATAGTTAGCATAAACCAAATAAGCCATACAACCTAAATGAATTTAGTTCCATTTCAGGAAAGTGTCTTAGTCATAAAAATTTACTTACTTGTATTCTGGTAAGGCACACGCTAATATGACAAATGTCATTCCAATGGAACCAGCAAATGCCAGCGACACCAAACTGAAATCAAACACAAGTTATAAATTTATTTTATATATAGATTTATTTTATATCTAATATAATAATATAATCATCATCTTCATAAATTTAAGGGCTGTGCCCTTAAATATAATATTACCTAATATAAAAGTGATCTCACAACAAAAATCTCAATAATATTTTGAAAATCACTTCAACAGTTAAATATATGATATCTGTGTCAACAAATAAGTATTTTTGTTTTGATTTATACACATAAAAGTCAAATACTAGGAAATTCTACCTAATATTAACAACTGATATAACAAATACTTAGAACTTACTAAATCATAAAATGCCACATTTAATTTAATTTGTAGAGCCAATATATATTATAAAAATGAGATTAATTGTCATAAAAGTAGTAGATATTTTACATTCATATCTAGATGGCTTGTTTTATATCACCAGCTTCGCTCGCATTTAGAAGAAAAACTTACATCGCCTATTTCACCCCTTTAGAAGTGACATTTCCAAAAATCCTTTCTTAGCGGATGCCTACGTCATAACATCTACCTGTATGCCAAATTTCAGCTCGATCCGTCCAGTGGTTTGGGCTGTGTGTTGATAGATCACTATATCAGTCAGTCAATCAGTCAGTCACCTTTGAGTTTTATATATTAAGATAATACAGCATCACAGTTTGTATATCATAATGCCATAAATTACTTTGCTCAAGTTTTGACATCAAGCAAAACACTGCTATTCAGGGCCTTGAAAAGAATCTTTTTAACTAGAATGGGTGTGCACTTGTCCATACTTTGCCTGATGGTAAGCAAAGGCTATGGCCTAAGATGGAGTGTGTGTACCCGATAAGAACCGATTCAGTCTCGATTTTCACGTGCAAAGCATTTCACTGTTGCCTGAATCATATTATACAAGCAACAAAACATGAATCTGATTATGAATCTCTATTCAAACAAATTTTTCTATAGCTTGCCTTTAAATATACTTGCAGAAGCTTGAGCATATTTTAACCCTGATGCATATTTTGATATTTATAATTCCGTAACTTGTTTCCCGCACATTTACCTACTTATGTAACCATTATTGTAACTGTAAAAACTTTTTGCCATATTGTGATTCATGTCCTGTATAGTAAAAAGTACCTAGTTTCTATTAGAATACATATACATATGAACTGTATTAAGTTTAAACCTCTACATGCTAAAGGTCTACATTAGAAAGGTATGTACCTAAGTGTCTAACAACATAACTATATAGTCAACTTAATTTTGCTTTACATTCTAGTCCATGTTATGGGAAACACATAGAATAGCCCTATTTACTTGAAACAATCCTCTGTGAATAAACAAGTTATTGGTAAAACACATAAAAATCGGGTGACCGATTAATTTGGAAAGTAACAAACGAAACCATAGTCGTTTCCAAGGAATCATTGTTGTTGCTAGTTAGAATTTAGAACAATGGGTGATAAGTACTTGAGTTGACTTACCCTGTTTATAGATGCATCCAAGGAGGTTACATGAAAAGAAAACAAAGCTAGATTAAACAACGAAACCGATTTTATCAAGGTTTGTAAATAAATATGACTCATTTTTGTACTAGAATAACACATGCACTTTAGGGCTTTTAATAGTCAGCGGGATATTGTATGCGCGTTCTTGTACGAAAGTAACATTACCTTTAATTCCAGCCATCGTTGTAATTACTTATTCCTAAGCTTTTACTTGAAAAGCACAACAAAATGCACGAAACAAATTACCTATTTCAATAGAAATTGGAATTACAATCTCATCTCATCTCACTGTCATTCAGTCAGATCAGATCTTCCATAGACAATTTTTTTGACATTAACTTTTTTATCATAGAATCGGAATGAAACATTGGTTATTTGGCTTTTCCATTTTATTGGATTTTTCCAGGAAAATATAATATAACTTTTTGGTATTACAGTAGATATTATTAAAAGACAGTAACCATGAAATAATTGCAATTGATTAAATTAATATTAGGGAGTGGTAACTTGATATCTTATTTACCAAAATATCCAATTATTTTTTTGTCTTACGGCTTTTGCGAAGATAAGACTTCGCAATTCTGCCAATGTCAAGTGGGAAGATAGGCCATCAAACTGAGAAATTTTAAGTGAAATATCGATATTATGTACTAAAAATAAATAAAATATCAGAAAATATACAATTGTTAAGTTTAAAAAAATAAAATAATCGATGGTCGTCGATTGTCAACGGCATTATCAAAGTCAACGTCACTGAACTCCGAACTGAAAGTAGGTACAATCGAAAAAAAGCGCGGGAAACTTTCAACAAGGCGGGCGCGTATTTTTCTGGGAAAATATTATTTATCATTATTTGTATAAAAAGTGATCAGATCAGCTAAGTATTATTACTTTGTGTTTAAAATTAGTGTAATATTAGTTTTTAAGTGTATATAAGTAATCTAGGTAAGTTCTTTTTACATTTCTTTTCATGGAGGAGCCTCCCGACCCGGGGGACCCTGTTCCTCCGGCAGCTTGTTTTGTAACAATTAAAACAAATAATTGCGAGATGGATACGGAAATTCCAGTAGTAAAAAATAAAAAGAAAAGGAAAATTAATGAAATCTCTGATGGTAGTAGTGATTCGATAAAGGCTCCGGCTTCATCACCCAAGCCAGCTCCTGCCCCTGTTGTAAGAAGTTTATACTTACGTTAGCACGGACAACGGCCCCTATACAGTACATGTAATAAGAGAAAACAATAATCAGAATGATGGCACAACTCTACACCCAATAACATTTGGCAGGTTCCTCCATAAACACAAAATTACCAATGTTGTTAATGGAAGTTTAAAACGTATCGGTCGAAATAAAATAACTCTTTCTTTTTTGACTTTCAAAGATGCCAACATTTTTATAACGAATCAATTCCTGGCCACCGAAAAATTAAAGGCATTCATCCCGACATTTACAATTACCCGCATGGGCTTAGTGCGAGGAATCCCATCTGAGTGGAGCGAAGAAGAGGTGCTTGAAAGCATAAACGTTTCAATTGGATGTGGGAAAATTTTAAAAGTCAGACGCTTGAATTATAAGGTTGTTATTAATGGTGCACCAGTATGGAAGCCATCGCAGTCAGTTGTCCTGACTTTCGACGGAAAGTTTCTTCCAAATCATGTCTATGTCTGCTATAACTCAGTTCAAGTTGAGCTCTACACTTTTCCAACAATAATGTGTTATAACTGTTGCCACTTTGGACATACCAAAAACCAGTGTAGGTCGAAACCCCGCTGTTATAAGTGTGGTCAGGATCACTCTGGCGATTCATGCAAAACAGAAGAAGATTCTGCTACCTGTTGTCATTGCTCTGGATCTCATTTTGCATCGAACAAAGTCTGCCCGGAATTTGTTAGACAGAAAAAATTAAGCTTTCTATGGCCGAACAATGCATTTCATATGCAGAAGCGGCGAAACTTCATGCGCCCATAGGCAAGTCCTATTCTGAAGTACTGTCTTCAAGTCCTCCTATATCGAAAATTGAAAGACCAATCATGTTTACAACTCCTGGCCCACGACCGTCTGCAGCTGGCCCCTCGCGTGGTGGGTTTGTTGTTCGCACGTCCAAGTCGGGTTCACCTGTAAGAACGAATACACAAGCTAAGGGCTACGATCGCCGAGCACATCGCGAATTAGTTAAAGATTATGATATGCTGTCTGGTATTGGTAATGGTTGCGGCCTTAATAAAGCGAATAGTAATGATCAACTTAGTATTGAAACCCTCAAACAGATAATGTCAACCCTGATAGACACTTTAAGGAAAAATAATATCATGTTACCGAACAACGTTGCCCCTCTAATTGAACAACTCAATAACAATATGAACGTCGACAATAAAACATTTCGATACAGTCCCGCTGGGCAATCTACTCACGATTGTTCAGTGGAACTGCCGAAGTGCAGAACATAAAAAAACTGAATTGTTGTACATAATTTCAAAAATCAATCCTTCTATTATTGCTTTGTCAGAGTCATGGTTAAAACCTGGCTCTATATTAAAAATTAAAAACTATTTTTGTCTCAATGACAATAGAATCGACAACCATGGCGGTGTCGTACTACTCATTCATTCCACACTTTTGTTTACTGCTTTGTCTTTTCCCCCTCATGGCGATGGTTTTTCCATTGTTGGTGCTAAGATTTTAAATATAAGTTTTGTATCTATCTACATCCCTCATCCTTCTACTTCTATAATAAATGAAATTCATGAAATTCTTCAGCATATTCCGAAACCATTCTTAGTTTTAGGTGATTTCAATTGTCACCATCAAGCGTGGGGCAGTTCGATCTCTAATGCATATGGCAACCAACTTATAAATATTTTTGATGACCTAAATTTATGTGTCCTAAACGATGGAACTCCTACTCGTAGGACTAAACCAGGAGAAAATTTGAGTGCCGTAGATTTATCCATATCCACACCAGATGTCGCTCTGGATTTTACATGGTGCATTCGTCCTTACACTCATGGCAGCGACCACTATCCCATAGTCATTAGTTTAGCCAATAAAAATGTTCCACCACCTCCTCACCCATTTTCACCTCGTATGAAATACAGACTTGCCGATGCTGATTGGCATTCTTATAAATCAAAGCTAGAGAATATTATACCAACTCTTAAACAACCCAATACATTCACTGAAGAAATTTGTATCGAAAGCTTGTTAAATGCAATGTCAAAAATTGCTGAAGAGCTATTCCCTAAAAAGAATAGCGCACTAAATAGAAGACCTTCTCCGGCTTGGTGGGATAAAGAATGTTCAGAAGCTGTCAAAAAAAGAAAGTTGGCAGAAAAAGAGTATAATTTAAACATGACATCAGAAAATTACGACATTTTAGTCAGTACAATAGAAGAAACTAAAGAAATTCTTGTAGAAAAGCGTAAGACTGGATGGAAAAGATATTGTACCTCAATATCTCCCCAGACTCCATCATCGATAGTTTGGCAAAATATCAGGAAATTCAAATCAACTTTGTCAAATTCAACATTTTCTCTTCCACAACAATTATCTTCTCAATATCTTGATCATTTAGCACCTTCATACGCTCCCCAGAAGGAATTAGTTACTGACTTAAATAGTAATACTCTTACAAGTCTTACCGGACTAAACTCACCTTTCACTTTCCAAGAGCTGAAAAGCGTTTTAATGAACACCAAAGACTCTGCTCCAGGCGAGGATGGTCTTCCTTACTCTTTTTATAAACACTTTGGAGATTCAGCTTTGTTCTATTTGTTAGACGTGATAAACACCATCATGATATCAGGCCATATTCCAAAATCGTGGAAAGCTCAAATAGTGTTACCCATTTTAAAACCAAACAAACAGCCTTCCGATGTATCCTCATATCGACCTATTGCATTGTCTAATGTTGTAGTCAAAATTGCTGAACATCTGGTTAAAAATAGGCTTGAATGGTACGTTGAATCAAATAATCTTTTGGCAAAATCACAGTACGGTTTTAGGAGAGGAAAGAGTTGCATGGATAGCATCAGTATATTTGTGACTGATATTCGTGTTTCTCTCACACTCAACAAACCCACGGTTGGTATATTTTTGGATATTAAATCAGCATACGACAATGTTCTCCTTACAGTTCTGAAAACTAAACTAGAAAAATTGAAAGTGCCACTGATACTTTCCAATTTTATCATCAACCTTCTTAGTGGCAGAACAATCCGACTCGACTCATCAGACGAATGCAGAACTCTTTGGAAAGGCCTTCCACAAGGGTCTGTATTAAGCCCTCTGCTTTATAGCATATACACATATGATTTAGAATTTTGTTTACTAGATTCAGTTAAAGTTCTTCAATATGCAGACGATCTACTGTTCTATTGCTCTGACAATTCAATTGAATATATGTGTACCCAACTTTCTCTATCTTTAATTAGTCTTAAATCATGGCTAGATAGGCATGGTTTAGAGTTATCTGTAGGAAAGAGCATTGCCGTTCTTTTTTCTAGATTACGTAATCCCCCGTTTTTAAACATCAAATATGATGGCAAGTTAATTCCCCAAAAAGAGGAAGCTAAATTCCTAGGTCTAGTTCTAGACTCCAAACTCTCTGGCATTCCTCATTCTGAACTAGTTTCATATAAGTGTGAACAGCGTCTTAACATGCTAAGATGTCTAGCAGGAGTATGGTGGGGTGCCCATCCGTTTTCCCTTAAATTGGCATATAATGCTCTTATCAGAAGCGTTCTTGATTATGGAAGTTTCCTCCTGGAACCTTGTAGAGTTTCAGTTATCAATAAATTTAATTCTATTCAAAATAAATCTCTCAGGATAATAGCTGGTGCTATGAAATCAAGCCCTATTAATGCTCTTCAAGTTGAGTGCGCAGAACCCCCTTTGAATATCCGACGCCAATTCTTGGCGGATCGATTCTTTTGCCGAGCCTTTCAATTTTGCAATCATCCACTAATTCATAAATTATCCCAGTTGATTTATCTTTGTTCTACTTCACCTTATTGGGTACATAAAACAGTGCCATGTCTTGTCAATAGTGCTAATAGGTTTACATCATTATCAGCTCCTACTTATCGCTCTACGAAACTCCCACTGTTTGACAATGTCCCCTACGAAGCATTGATTTTAAGCCCGGAAATACATGTAGATCTAGATATAGAAAAAGGTGACATTAACTCTAATAATAATTTTAATTCTATTATACATGATAACTGGGATGGTTGGCATCATATTTATTGTGACGCATCGAAACATGGTGCTAATAACACGGTAGGAGTTGGAGTGTTTCACCGGGAATTCAACATTATCCAAAAAATCAAACTACCACAAGAAACGTCTGTTTTTACTGGTGAATGCTTCGCTATATATAAAGCATTAGAATATATTTTGCTGGCAAAATTACCAAAAACATTGATTATTTCAGACTCCAAAAGCGCCTTGCAATCATTAGAAAGATTTCCTTTCAAATCAAAAGCAACTATGCCTGTAATTGTGAATATCAGAGATATTTTGTACAAATGTCATCAAAAGAGTTATTCTGTTACGTTCCTGTGGGTACCGAGCCACAGTGGTATAAAAGGAAATGAGAGAGCTGATCAAATTGCTAATGACGCTACAGGGTGTGGAGATATGTATCCATACATCAATTATTGCCATGATATAGCAACTTTACCTAAATACCTATATCTCCAGAATGCCTGGAGAGATATATGGGAGAAGTCTGCAATATTAACTGGAAAACATTATTATTCTATACAAAGTCACTTGCAAATTAAACCATGGTTTTCTAAAATATTATTAGGAAAAAGGGCCACTTCATCCTTAGTAAGATTACGTGTTGGACATGTTTGTAGTCCTGCACACCTTCATAAATTTAGAATCGTAGACAATCCTTCATGCTCGTGTGGTGAACCGGTTGCTGATGTCAATCATCTACTACTCGAATGCCCTCTAACTGATGTAACCAATTTTTACGAAAGCTTAATAGAACTGGAGATTCCGTTTCCAATAAATGTATCCTCCCTTTTAACATACAAAACAAAAGCAGTATATGGCGCACTGTCAAAGTTAATCATAGATAACGACCTCAAATTGTAAATTTGTAATTCCTTCCTTTTAATGTAAATATAGTAGTTACGTGTTAAGTTAATTTGTTAGGTTGTATATATGTAAAGCTTTCTGATCACTTAATACTACTTATAGTTAATTTCGCGTGCTTTTTTGGGGGTTATGAAGTTTCCCCGTTTTTACTTGAGAACTGGCACAATACAAAGTTATGGCCAATTAAAAAAAAAAAAAAAAAAAAAAAAAAAGTAGGTACAATCTTGGTTTGTTTGGGCTTGTGTTGTGTTGAGGTTAGAATTTGTTAATTCCGCTTTTATAATAAAACTATTGGAAGAATCGTGTTCCGAAACCTTCTCCAACCATGGATGACGATGCAGAAACTTACAAGCTTTGGAGAATTCGTAAAACTGTGATGCAGGTAAATAATATTAACTAAAATCCACCCGGCTACCTGGTAATAGTGCTGAAGGAGAGAAACGACATTTAATTTCTTTATATTTAGAGAAAATGAGAACATCAATCTCTATACCCAAAAACTTTGACCATACGAGCTCCAAAGTTAGCCTGTCATTACTGTGGCAGGTATGTACTTACCTATTTCTGGGAACATCAGACAACACGCGAATACACACGACTTCGTGACAGTATTTCAAAATCGAACTAATATCTATTGTACACACATTTAGAAAGAGAAATAAGTAACTGGGCTAAGCTTAATTTATGACTATGCCCCATATTACCTATATTATTTCTATAGTTAGGTACTACCTAAAACGATTGTAAACCTGTGTACTAAATTACTACCTATCTAAGTAGGTAGGTAGGTACTTACTTAATTTAAAAATACAGGTAAAATATGTTTTTTTTTTCAGTTATGTCATGACCGAGGATACCTAGTAACACAAGATGAATTGGACCAGACTTTAGAACAGTTCAAGGAGCAGTTTGGAGATAAACCTAGGTTTGTTATGTATTCATGGATATTTACTGTAGGTGTCAAAAAGTTGGGTATCCTCTCGAAGGTGCGAAAGTACTTCAAGCCGGAACAGCTGCTTACTTTGTATCAAGCACAAGTTCGGTCGTGCATGGAGTACTGTTCGCATCTTTGGGATGGATCAGCCAAGTACCAACTTGAGGCACTAGAGGCCATTGAGAGTCGAGCCAAGAAGATCATTGATAATAATAAACTGTGCCGAGCGAAACTTCAAAGTCTTGAACACCGTCGCAAAGTCGCCAGTTTGTCGGTTTTCTATCGGTTGCATTTCGGAGAGTGTGCCGCGGAATTGCACGGACTAATTCCGCCCGCGCCCTTCTTTCACCGGACGAGTAGAGGTACGGCAGGACGACACCGGTTTATGGTGGAAGTTCCTAAGACCCGCACGAAACGGTACGCTTCCACCTTTATTGTTCGTACCGCTAGGTTGTGGAACTCCCTGCCTGGCTCTCTGTTCCCCACGCACTATAATCCAGCGATCTTCAAAGCGAGAGTGAATCGGTTCTTATCGGGTAAGCACGCTCCATCTTAGGCCATAGCCTTACTTGCTATCAGGTAAACTATGGTCAAGTGCAAACCCGTTCAAGTTAAAAAAAAAAAAAAAAAAAAAGGTGTTTCGTGAGTTAGATTTCACACTAAATACTTTGTTATAGTACTGTAGTTGTTAATGTATGTTAGAGAGACAATATAAATAAAAATAAATATTACGGGACATTGCACACTGTGTCATCTAGCCTCACACTAAGCAAATACTTGTGTTGTGGGTACTAGATAATGGATACAATACTTATATTTACTAAAAGTAAAAACTCACTATTTATTATAACCTTTCCTACTTATATTCAAACTTGGAAGTATTCTGAGTCGGCCATGTTTTCCTCTAATAGAGGTTTAAGTAACACACACTTGGCATTTTTCTGACTAAAATTTCCTTCATCTATTCTCTATGTGTTAGTTTTTTACCCATTACCTGAACTACTCAATAGATTCGGATTGAGTTTTCACTGTAGGACCATCTATCTAATGGCTATCACTGGTCAAGCATCTCACAGTAAATTAATGGATAAAATATAGTTAAAGAGGCCAACAAAATGATAAAAAACTTACCAACATGCAGTCTAGCTGTTTCATTAAGAGTTTTGTCCAAAATGTTTTTCTTGATGTTTTCATCTAATGCCTGCAACATTGTTGTATTATGCATTGTACTCTTTATTATTTTATTTACACATGAGATTTGTATTCAATAAAAATAATCAACCGTCTAATAATTTTGACATGACAGCTATTGACTGATTTGTTCTGTATAAACTGCTTTTAGAACTTGTAGGTTTTTCAAACATTTATACAGTTGACCCTGCAGTGTAGAATCAATTAACAATACAATAATAATTTATATAATATCTTTGCTGAAGATTGGTCCTGGTGATTACACCATTAATTACCAATTATGGTAATTTTACCTTAAGCTTAACACTTGCTTATGTGTATATATCTACATATGTGAGTGTGTAGATTTGTTATTTCTATGCACTCAAATGACTTAACCAATCTGGTAGAAATTTGATACATATTTAGATAAAATTCTGGATGAACAATGAAATACTTGCTATGATGATAGTAGTAAATATTAATACAAAAAAATATCTGTGAGATTAACCAAAACACAGAAACTCATCAATATAAAAACACTTATTAAATTTACTTATATTAAATTTGACATACAATTCCAGTGAAAAGCGTCCAGCCCGCAGTGACTTGATTGTCCTCGTAGCCCACAATGATGACCCCACGGACCAGATGTTTGTGTTCTTCCCGGATGAATCCAAGATTGGCATCAAGACCATCAAGACATACTGCACCAGGATGCAGGAGGAGAATATTCATAGAGCCATTGTTGTTGTGCAAGCAGGTAACTGAGATTTTCTTTTTACTATTATAGAAATGTGAATCTGTTTTATTTACTTATTTCATGTTGTTATAGTAGTACCTTGTGACTTACTCTATTTATTATTCCAAAACATAGATGCAGGATTCCATAAGTTATGGATCTTATCTTACCTAGACAGAACCATAAACCACTGGCAATATGTTTTTTTACACTAAATAGGCTTATGTTTGACTATAGCCTGAATGAATCCTATTTAATCTAGATTTTTCAATTTATAAAGAAATTATGTTAAGTCTAGTTAACTTAAATTAAGTGACATAAGATGAATAGTTGGGTTTGCTATAACTATGTTTGGTGTGTTTTTTTTTACTTTTTTACTACACAGCATTGGACAACCAAGTCACTTGGAAGTGTCAATTTATCAATTGGTGTGTTTACTTTATTCCCTAGGTATGACTCCGTCGGCCAAGCAGTCCCTAGTAGACATGGCCCCCAAGTACATCCTGGAGCAGTTCCTGGAGTCGGAGCTGCTCATCAACATCACGGAGCACGAGCTGGTGCCCGAGCACATTGTGCTGACTCCCGACGAGAAGCAGGAGCTGCTTGCTAGATAGTATCCTTTTACATACAACTGATAACTATAAGCATAAGATGGGATACAGTAACGTAGAGCCGTATAAAATTATGGTTATGGCAGGAATTAAGCATAATGGCAGGTATTGAAAATACAACAAAAATACTCGCTCACCTATTTTCGCCTGTATAATATATGTGTGATGACTGTTTCCGTTTTGTCCACCTGATTAAAAATAAAATAAATAAATAAACATTTCAGGACTTTTCACACAGCGCCATCTAGCCCCACACTAAGCAAACGCTTGTGTCGTGGGCACTAGATAACGGATATAATACATATATACTTTTCTTTTGTAAATACATACTTATTATACATACAAACGACCAGACCTAACACAAGTATGTAATTACAAATTTTAATAAGCATAATTACTTGTGTTATGCGGGAATCGAACCCACACCCCTAAATTAGAAGGCAGAGCCACTACCAACTAAGCTAACAGAGCAGTTGATCCCAAATTCAGATTACTGTTAATAAATTCGATATTACAAGAAACAGATAAAAAAAATGTTGTTTAGTATTCAAATCAATTCCGACAGGCAAAGTTTTCATATGCTTTTCAAATGTTGAATAAAATTTTCTGAACACACTGTTAGTAAATTGAAGGAAAACATGTTGATGAGAATACAGGCTGGAGACCCCGTGGCGAGATATTTCGGCTTGAAGAGAGGGCAGGTCAGTACTCAGTTTTTTTCAATCTGGGGGCACGGCAGTGCCCCCGCCAAGTCGAGCGCGATGCAAACACTGCCGTACCATCCTTTTCTCGAACCGTTTCGCCGCATTTTTAGCCCCCTATTTGAGAACCTCTGGATAAGATTAAAACGCTAAAATTTTCGTCATTTAGAAATTCGTAATCCAGAATTTCAAGTTGGTAGATCAATTAGTTCCGAAGTTTCGCACTTTCGACACTGACTCACTCACTCATGATCATCAAAATAGAACTAGTACTTCCCATAGACCTAGAGAGCTGAAATTTGGTACAGAGGTAGATTTTAGCGCCCACATAAAGGAAAAACTATAAAAAAACAGGAAAATTGCAAGGATCTTAATTTTATTTTATTTTAATTAATTCCATCAGTCCACGTCCTGTCAAAAAGAAGTGAAATCCCACCAAAAACATTCTGTAAAAATTTGCCAAGTCTCGATAGAGCTGCTTGTTTATCTCTAAAAAGTAATGAAATCTCTAGAACTAGTTAAGCCAAGTCTAAGGTTCCTTACTGCGATTTATTTATTATTATAGTTAATTTTAGTTTCCTAGAGTTGGCCTGATGATAAGCGATTAATTTTGTAGTCTATCTTCTTGTCGAATGAGAGTGGCCAATGCTGGTGTCGAGAGTTTATCAAGCCACCCTAAGGGCCTCTGACATGTCTTAACGACTGCGTTACTAGACAAACAGCCGGTCACCCATCCAAGGCCTGACCGTGTGGACCGTTGCTTAACTTTGGTAATCGCATGCGATTGCCTCCGCTAGCTGAGCTACTTATTTTGTAGTTTATAATATAGTGTTATTCTAAATGTTAAGGGATTTCACAAAAAGCACTGAATATTGTCTAGTTTAGCTCATATTTTTTATATATATTCATAGAATTGTTGTCATTGGTATACACAATAGACTCAGAATAATATGTCAGATATTATATAAATTGCCATTTAGAGTAAAACTAAATAAACAATATCTCAGTTTCAAATAAAAGGCTTACTTATCATCATCATCATCAACAATATGTCAGCTCTAAATTAAAACACATTGTTGTTGTTACAGGTGGTGAAAATTATTCGATCGTCGGAAACTGCGGGAAGATACATTTCATATAGATTAGTTTGTTAGCTTAAGATAATGATTCCAAAATACATTTATATTTTTTAAGTATTAAGTAATACCTAATTGTTTTATTTTTAACCTTAAAATAGATATGTGTTTTTTGGTTATTACTTTACCAACATGAAAAGCATGGAAAGAAAGAGGGGCATAAAATTTCCTTGAGGATAAGTTAATCACTAGGTATTTCGTCTTTTCCTCTTCTTTTCGTTTTTATCAATGTAAGAAAAAACGAAAGCGCTGTTTAATTAAACATGCCTCATTGTAAGTAAGTTAGTCTGTTCCTTTACTTGAGGATGATTTTTAAATAAATATTTAATAGAATTCTTTAAATGATGTGAATTGCTTGATTTTGTCGGATTATTGGTTAAAGAAATTAATATGCGCCATAACTTTCATACTCGTTTATGCATCTCTCTGCACACCATTGCACACACGCGACGGTTTGCCTTATTCTAGTAAAACAATAAAAACGATTTGTCATATCATATCGTTGATATCGTAGACATAACTAGGTACTAAAGCAAATATTTTTTGTTTTGTATTGTGATAATATACATATTTATTTTGTTAATAGGTTTGAAAATTTACATTGTGTAAGGTAGGTAACATTCCCGCGAAACTATGTAGGAAATTTTATGTAGCACATAACTTTAAAATGAGTAGGTACCCATAGTCGTTTATAAAATCATCAACTTCCTTATCCCACTGCTGTTTAAGTAATAGATAATATGAAATATACACTGTCCTACACACGAATCTTTTCCTGTGTAAGTGTACCTATATACCTATTTTACATAATAAACGTATTCTATAATTCTACACAAATCGAACTGCGGTCAAACATCGGCAAGCACGATAAAAAACGTTCCTTCCGGAAAAGTAAAACGCTGTCGGAAAATCGCAAGCAACGCCGCTGCAAAATGGTAAGAATTATTCCAACAATGTATGCCGATCTTCACTATCTACGCTGATTAGTTCAGACGTAAAGAAAACATCGCGGTTTGCGCTCGTCGGTAGCGCAATTACTATTTACGACGATACAGTTTGAATTGTGATTGAATTTGAATACAGTTTATCGATAAGTGACGAGTAGATTTATCAAGTATCGAGTTGTCTTTAGGACGTCTCTAAATTGATTGAAGATTATAGTTTTAGATTATTTTAGATAGGGTTTGAGTGATGTGTAGATTTTATGTTAAGTTTGATTGATTGGCGACTGGTATTAGCTATTATGTAAACTTATTGTAATTTAAAAATTACCTTAAACTTAGTACTTATAACTGAAAATATTAAACAAAATTTACATTGATTGTTGATAGGTATTTTCCTAAGCCGACCTAAGAAGTTTTGAGTAGGTTTTGATAGTATTTACAGTTACTACACAAAATAATGGAGCCTAAAGTTTATTAAAAAGGACCGACTGCGTTACAAACAAATAATAAATACATTGTTGCATTACCTCTAGGCGAATCAATTACAAAATCAGCGAAGATTCCGCGTAGGCTATAAACATAAAACAATAAAAAAGTATAACGATAAAAAAGTTCGGGTTCAAAGTTTGTTTTTATTGGTCCTTTCGTTTTTATTTCTTTAACAGTCGTGAGAAAGAATATTGTTGTCAATGATAGGTGTTGGTGCAACTTTATGGACGCTATATGGAGTAAGATGGTGAAATAGTGATCGGAGGATTCTTTCTACGAGGTCGGTGAGTTTTGTACCTTTCCTTTTCACTAGGTAGGTAGGTAATTTTTTTGTGTTTACTGTGTATTGGTTTTCTGTATGACATAATCTCTTTTGTCCTCTTCAACATATACCTATCTCTTAAAGATTCACTATTATTCATCCAATGTAAAACTATGCTAATGTGAATCAGGGTCACCAATGTGAAATTTTATATCTAATCTATGAAAATTATTATTTCTGCAACCAAAAATATTAATTGAGCGCTAATTGCTTTACGACTTGTCGAGTACCTACCTCTACCAACTTTGGTCGGTACTTCACTTTATAATTAACAAGGTTTTTTAAAACTATTTAGCCACGATTATTGTAATTCGTACCGAAATCGTAAAACTTTTATCATCCGTCTCACAGAAGCCTACTTCTACTTGACGGTCGGTATAATAAATATTCTATTAAATAAGTACATACATACTTACAACCAAACGCATTAATTTTACGAGAAGATAACTTGTGCGTTTTCACGTAATAACATACAAGTTTTATACCTTTGACCCGCGAATAGCTAAGAATTTAATTTGACAGAGAAATCACCTATTAAAGTGAATATACCTTTACACCATAACAAATTAAAACTGGCCTTTCAAGGTCATCGTAAATTCTAATAGCGAACTTTCACGGTTTTGGAAAACCTATCTAATAGGAACTATTATTATTTATTCCATAATACTGGGTTACTGCTAAATTAAATTACGCAAACAATGATTTATTGGGTAAGTGCCTACTTTTATCACTATAATAACATTTGTTTTATGATATTTCAAAATTCGCAATTAATCAACTTTCCCCACCTTTTCCATTTGAAACTTCATCAACTCTCGACATCGGCACCTTATTATGAAGTAATATGTTTTGCATAGGTTCCTGTCGGCTCAAAATACGTTTTTTTTAGTAATAATTAAATAAAAAACTGAAAATCCTACTCAACTACTACAAAAGGCTTTATAAAATCTCAAACTTAAACATAATCTCAGTGCTTATTTTCTATTTTCGTACATCAAAACTTAAAATAGGGTGTAAAAGGATATATGCGCTCTAAAATAACCCTGTATGATTTGTATAGGATGCTCGTGTAACATGTAGGAATTAGAAAGTGCTAAAAAACGGTGATATTCACGAATTTAATGTTGCCACATAAATATTTAAATTTGACCGGTTTCTGAATAGCGAGGGAAATAAATGGATGCAGGGAAGTGAATTTCTCGATATGTAAATCGTCTCATCTAATGACTAAAAAACGATGTTATACCAAATGGACTCCATATTACAGCTAAAAAACAACTCATACCAGATACCTATGATACCTACATATATTTTATTATGTATCATTTAAACACATGACAGTATATTATGCATAACTTATAAATATATTACATTAAGTATATTCTGACACAAACGGATAGGTACACGCGGTTTTTCTCATGTTATTTGGGGATAAAATAAAATGTAGCCCATGTCACTCTAGAGATCTTAAACTAGAGTCATATCAAACATCACGATAATCCGTCGCTCTGTTGGAAAGACAAAACAAACAGACGTTTGCCATAAAATTGGATGTTGATAGGTCCACATTGTTTACCTACGCAATTCATAAACTTAATAGTTTATGAAACGTTCTATACTTATAAGAGCATTGTTTGATGGTAAGGTGTCTTTGAGTCATAATGTCTATGTAAATAGAAGATAGCTGCGCCGGCGCACGGTTTGAAGTAGATATGAGTAATTAAAGTAATACTTCCCATATGCGAATTAATTCCTATCGCTAGGAAGTGAAATGGTGAAGTTTCATTTAAACGGTGTGGAGGAATTTGCTTACATTTCGCAAATAGCTGTTGCCTAATAGATACCTATGGATATTGAAGATGTACGGAAGTTTTATATGACTCGCATTTGACTACTGAGCGATATCGTTGGTATGAGAGTTTTCAAACCGTCCCAAACAGTGGATTAAGATTAAATAAAAAATAAACAGTTTTTGACCCTACTTTTTAATTATTTCCCCTAACAGTGTGCTTGTAAATTATGAGAAATGTAAACTATCTATAAACTACAAAATAAAGCGGAAATGATTTAGGTTTCGTTTATTCGCTCGCGTAAACAAGAGCGTCGGAGCCTACATGCAACTTCGGTGATGTTTTTCACACAAACAGATAGATAAATAGATATAAAAGGCTATATGGAAAGATAAATCAATAAAGCTCCCTAGCCTACTTCCTAATATAAGTAGATTGTACCCTGGATGAACACATGGCTACTTACTATCCCGTATTAAAACGGGTGACGCCGCGGGGCGCTGCTCACATAATATAATTGAATACTTAAAAATAAAAGTAAAAACAAATAAAAATAGCCTTTATTTCTACTACTCAATAAAATGGATACAGGACTTTAAATGAAGGTAGGTACATAGGTATTAATAAAAAGTGCTTTTTAAACATGGTCCTTGTGTTTACAAAATGTTTCTGAATTTACAAATCAAAAATCTTCATTGCTTACATTATTTTGTATAATATTTAAAATTACGAGTGAATATGGCTTTGGTTAGGACTTAGTATGTTCAAGAATTTACGAGCGGAGGAGCATTCAACATTTTCGATAAGATATTGATTGTCCCTGTAAAACCCAAATCAGTCTTTTACATATTATAATTTTGTTTACAACAATTAGATAGTAAGCTATGAAAACAGTAGCCATTGTAATCTCGATCCGGTATTTACGCAGATGTGATTAATTATGGAGAGGCGTGCGGACAGCGGTGGTACGGCTTAGCAATAGAATACTTTGAGATACACATTGTACAATAAAGGACTAGCCTTGCCAATACATTGTTTTTTTTTTGCCAAAAAAACGCGTTTCCCTTAAAATAATAAAGTTCTGATAAGAAGATAGGTACCAAATTAATATAATATATGGTACAGGTGTCTCAAAATCTAGAGTCAATAGATACCTTCTACATATGCGTGTGCTACCTGATTGCAGCATTGTTTGACAACAGACGGACTGTTAGTCAAACGCAAACCAAATACATCGTTAAATAATTATATGATCCTTAAAAGAGAAGAAGCTGGTTTCCGAGACACAGATATTTTCTAATTCGGAAGCCAGAGACATTCAAAATTCTTGTGTCATATGTATATTTTTGTCAATAAAGAATTGATTTTATTGATTGATTGAATTACCTAAACAGAAATCCATATAAAACTTAAACATGGTAATAAACATACATATTGAAAGTTTTTGATATCTTACAAAAAGTAGTGACACCGAGCACCAGCACGAAGAAAAGTGAGTTAACTTTTCATTTTATAAAAACTTGGAGCTCCTACAAAATGTGCGTTATAGCCGGTCCATAACTATATTATGTCAATGCTAGAATGGTAGAAACACATTGAGGGCGACCATAAACAAGCAGTTTAGTCATGGGAATGTTTTATGGTTACTTGATGTATCAGCTGCAGTGATAAATAGTTGATGGTGCGCTTTGCTATTTAACTGACTTGCCAAAAAGGGAAAATTTTCAACGTTACGAAGAAAATTCTTAATTCGTATTGCATGCCTTAGCTATGTATGAAAATTATTTTACACAAACATAAATAAGACTTTTAATTATTATTAAAATAAGTATTTGTATCTACTTGAGCCTAATGTAATAATTATAATCATCCGATTAATAGTATGTAATTTAAAATACAAATCGGAAATCACTAATCTTGTCTGTTTGTTTGCCTGCCTTCTTGTACATGCGTGACGTCACAGCCCCAACGGAAGACCAGCGCTGGTTGTTTCCACACAACCAGCATTATGCTGAGATGGGGCTGTGTTGTGGCAGATTTTATGATTGTTTCTTTATTATGTTTTTACTCGTGTTTGTTTCTCTGATAAATCTGCCATAATACATGTTTTCTTTCTTTCTTTCTAAATCATCAAAGTTAGGTAGCTAATGAACATTTTTACAACACACGATAAAATATTTTTAATTTCTTAACATGTGTTTCATTAATTATTTGGACTTTTACTTAGTTAACATACTGCGAATTGCAGTATTTATTTATTCTAAAGTCTGTAATAGGTAGTCATCTCCTATTTTAGCTAATCTGTTAGCTAATACGCAATTTAAATGGTGTTGTTTATATTTTATCTTGTGTTGATCTTATTTTTGTTGCATAAGGTCTTGTTGATTAATCTATATATACATATACATAGACAGAACTAGGCCTCGTGCCTGTTATTACTGAAAATACCAGGAAAAATTCATGCCTTGATCATATTTTCATCAAAGATAAACCTCAAATGCTGCAAGGAATCATTGGTTCAACAGATGTTACTGATCATGCACTCGTGATGATGGGTATGTCAACCAATGAGACAGGTAAAAAATCACAGAAACATAGATCTGTTAAAAAAGTGGATTTTCAAGCAATTGCTAACGATCTTAAAGATGCTGACTGGTCAGATATAATACATGAACAAGACGTCGATATAGCAGTTGAAAAATTTGAGAGCATCATTATCAGATCTATTGAGAAACACACCTATGTAAAACGTATAAGTAGGTCCCAGTTTACACTAAAGCCATGGATCACTCCTGGTTTAATGCGCTGTATGAAACATCGAGACAGGCTACATCTAGACAGCAGAAAGAACCCTTGCGATGAGACCAAAAAACTAATTTACAAGAGGTACAATAACTTTTTCACTAACCTACTCCATCGATTAAAACAGCAACACGAGAGTGATGACCTGGAAAGCAATAAAAATAACCCCAAAAAGCTGTGGAAGTCAATCAAATCTATTATAGACACATCTACTAAGCACTCGTCTATCACTGAACTTTCAAACTGTAAGCCAAATGTCAAAGAATCAACAAATCACTGTAATGAGTATTTTGCCAATGTTGGTTCCAAACTTGCCCTTAAACTGCTACAAAAGCAGAATAAAACAGAATACGATTTAACTACAGACATAGAAAGTGAAAAATCTAAATGCCCTAACTCATTTTTTCTCCAACCTACAGACGAATTCGAAGTCGGAAGATTAATAGACAACCTTAAGAATGATAGTGCTCCTGGTCGTGATGGCATCAAACCAGGGCTTATAAAAGCAATTAAATACGAAGTTCTAGCTCCTTTAACCCATATTTATAATACTAGCATCTCTAGCGGTGTATTTCCCCGAGTGTGGAAGTTGGCAAGTATTATACCAATTCACAAAAATGGCTCCAAAAACGTCCCGGAAAATTACAGGCCGATATCTTTGTTAACCATTTTTTCAAAAATGCTGGAAAAAATTGTAAATATTCGCCTTACTACTTACCTGGAAAAGTTCAATTTCATCTCGGAAGATCAGTATGGCTTCAGACGCGGCAAATCCACGGAAGACGCTGTTGAACTGCTGTCTAGAAAGATAGGAATGAGCCTCGACCGGAAAAAGAAAACAATAGGCGTGTTTTTAGACCTGGCTAAAGCCTTTGACACCATTTCAGTGGAAATACTACTAAAAAAACTAGAATCTTCTGGAATTAGGGGGTTACCACTGAAGTGGTTTCAAAGTTATCTAGACCAGCGAAGTCAATTTGTGAAAATTGGAGAAAATTTAAGCGATACACTACCTATATGTTTTGGGGTACCTCAAGGCAGTGTTCTTGGCCCGACTTTCTTCATATTATACATGAACGACATCCACCTCAATAAACCAGTAGGAGCAGAACTTATCTGTTATGCAGATGACACCGTAGTTCTGTACCACTCTGATAATTGGAAAGACGTTTTTCAGAAAGCAGAATCTGGTATGACAGCAATAAAAAGCTGGCTAGATAAAAATCTTCTGACGCTTAATATGATCAAAACAAAGTATTTATGTTTTCATATTACGAAAGCATCAGAACCCAACCCACTACTCAGCCTTAAAATACATTCCTTTTGCACAGGAGGCACATGCGACTGTAACACTATAGACCGGACCGCTTCAATCAAATACCTAGGAATAGTAATTGATGAAAAACTAACATTTGACTCGCACATCGCCACATTAGGTAAAAGAGTCCGCAAACTGATATATGTTATGAAAGCTCTTCGAAACTCAGCTTGCAAAAAGACTCTACAGCTAGTATATACGGCTTTATGTGAGTCGATCTTATCTTACGGTATTACTACCTGGGGATGCGCCGGAACCACCGCCATGATACAAGTGGAGAGGGCACAACGAGCTGTACTAAAAGTTATGTTTAAAAGACCCTACCGATACCCGACGTGTGACCTATACGCCAACACAGGCATTCTTACAGTACGCCAAATATACATTCAAAAAGTGACGCTCTTAGTGCACAGAAACAAAAACATCTATATCTCTAACAGACTCTCTAAGAAAAGACCTCTACGTGCCGAATTGCCTGCTGTTAGAACGGTATTCGCTCAACGCATGCCCAATTTTAGATTCCCATATATTTATAACAGAATAGACAATAAATGTGACATAATATCGAAATCATACAGAGAATGCAAGATAATTTTAAAAACGTTTTTACAGCATCTAACATATAAGGAAACAGAAGAACTTCTTAAAATAATAAAGTAGGAACTCTTAGCCTACAATACCCGCACACACACGCTCACACCAGGTAAACACATACATGCTCTCTCAATCTCTCTCTCTCTCTCACACCCACACACACACACACACAGACACACACTCACACATAAAGTGTCTTGCTGTAGAATTATTTAAAGAACATAGCTGGAACTTTAAACTTAATTTACTGTAATGTACGTTTTGTGATAATGTGAATTATAATTTGATAAAATCAAAAGGTTCGCACCACTTTTTAGTAAGCGCATCTTGAAGTGGGCGCCTGCGATACAGGTTTCGTACCCAGTGCAGGGCTCACCAGAACAAGTTAATGTAAATAGGTTTAATATACAATTAAGTTAGCTTAAGGTTTGTAACTGCTTTTGTTTAATAAATAAATTTGATTTGATTTTGATTTGATATATAAAACTCAAAGGTGACTGATTGACTGACTGACTGATATAGTGATAAATCAACGCACAGCCCAAACCACTGGACAGAATGGGCTGAAATTTGAAAAGAAGGTAGATGTTATGACGAAGGCATCCCCTAAGAAAGAATTTTTAGAAATCCCACTTTTGAAGGGGTGAAATAGGGGATGCAAATTTTACTTCTTAATGCGAGCGAAGCCGCGAGCACCTACTAGTGAATAATATGAGTGGTGTAATGAATAGTTAGGATTTTTTTAATTATCAGAATAGCATATGAACACTCATCTTTTTCTTCTGTAAGGCTTTTAGTAAGTATCTACCCGACGTATTTGTTTTTTTTTGTAGGTATAATTTATTACAATATAATCTACCTAACTGCTAAAAATATATTTAATGTTGATTTGTTGCTGTGCTTTATATTGTGTCCCACACTAGGGTCACTAGGGTAGCCTAAGTCGTCGCATTAAATATATTTTTAGCAGTTAGGTAGATTATATTGTAATAAATTATACCAACAAAAAAACAAATAATAATAAATATTCCGGGACATTGCACACACACATCACCCCACACTAAGCAAACGCTTGTGTCACGGGTACCAGATAACGGATATAATATATAACATATATACTTTTTTTTTGTAAATACATACCTAATATACATAGAAATGACCAGACTCAACAATAATAATACATTAAGGTAGCATAGTTTAGGAACTTACTCATGCACCTACCATTTCATATATAAATACAATCACTTTTACAATATGGTTAAAAGTATGCGTTGAATACCTAGAACGATTACACCATAAAAAGACAGTCATAAATCTCTGTCTTTCGCTGACAGATCTAATGGGCGAGAATAAATCTAAATTTAAACGATAACAGTGGATTAATTGGATGCGCAATATAATCGGATTATAATTTCAAGTTGTTATTTGGATAAAAAGGCAAAGAAACTTTCATGTTTTGAGCTTTAACGAACCCTATACATAGATGAGGATTCTTAAAATAAGTTAACTCTATAATTTACGTATTCAATACATTGAACGCTCAGCTTATCTGTATCTATACCAATATTAGAAAGCTGAAGAGTTTTTTTGTTTGTTTGAACGCGCTAATCTCAGGAACTACTGGTGCGAATTGAAAAAATATTTTTGTGTTAATTAGACCATTTATCAAGGAAGGCTTTAGCTATAAAACATCACACTGCAACTAATAGGAGCGAAGAAACAATGGAAAATGTGGAAAAAACGGAGAAAATTATTCATCTTTGAGGGCTTCCGTTGCGTGCGCTGCAAAAACGGTTCAAGTCGTGGGTAACAGCTATAATTTATAAAGCTGAAGGTTGTTTGCAAAAATAAATACGATGCCTAAAATAAACTATTCCACGCGGACGAAGTTGCGAGCACCAGCGAGTACAATATAATTTTGCTAGGATTACTCATATCATCATCAGCTCATTAGAGTCCACTGAAAGGCATAAGCCTTCTCCTTTTTACGCTTAAAATCCCTGTCTTGCCCATACGTTTCCTTCTCAGTTATTATCACTAGTCATCAAATATTAATAACATTCTTTTGCTTAGTTGATAAAGTAAAGTACGGCAAGTTGTGTTTTTTATAACGGTAAAGGCAAGTAGGTCAAACATACTAGTTTTATACAATAATCCTTTAAAATTATGAGGATTTAATACAAGTTATCATGGATTAACAGGTAGGTGGTGGTTTTATATCTCTAAGACATAAAATAGGCAACAAATAACTAGATTTATATAACACTAGTGGGTGCTCACGGCTTCGCTCGCATTAAGAAGTAAAACGTGCATTTTTGGAAATGCCACTTTTAAAGGGGTGAAATATGGGTATTTCACCCCTTTAAAAGTGGCATTTCCAAAAATCCTTTCTTACCAGATGCCTACGTCATAACATCTACCTGTATGCCAAATTTCAGCCCGTTCCGTCCATTGGTTTGGGCTGTGCGTTGATAGATTACTATATCAGTTAGTCAGTCAGTCACCTTTGAGTTTTATATATTAAGATTGAGGTAGTAAATTAAACTTCCTTGCATAGAGCTAAATATCTTCAAAGCGAGAGTGAATCGGTTCTTATCGGGTAAGCACGCTCCATCTTAGGCCATAGCCTTACTTGCTATCAGGTAAACTATGGTCAAGTGCAAACCCGTTCAAGTTAAAAAAAAAAAAAAAAAAAAAATTACGCCATCAACCAAATATAAGCTATTTTGTATTAAAAACCACTCACTCACTAGTTCAACCTACATTTTGCTCAGATATATACAATTTTTAGAAGCCTTAGATAATAATATGACCAGGGGTCTGACCTGGATGAGGTCTGCACATGGTCGACGCAGATGGCACATACAAAAGGAGGCCCATACCCAGCACTGGGATCTCAAAGGGTATGGTTGATGATGATGATGAAGATAATGTCACCTATCAAAACCAGTAAGTTAACTGTGTAACACAGTGCTCTACTTGCCAGCAATATTAGCATTTACACAATTATGACAGGTTATTTTAAACCACTATAGTTATAAACTCTAAACTGGCAACTCACGGTGTATAATGATAAGTGTAGAGTTAACAGTAATAATATAGTAATAATAAATGTAAATATGTAAGTATTATTAACAACAAAGATGTCAAACGGTTTTAGGAATACTGTAATTTTGTTAATGGGGAATACCGTAGGCGCCTGTGGCATAAGAATTGTAATTACAAACTTACATGGGTACTTACTTACCTACATGTTTACGACAAAAAGGTAGTAAGAACGCTTTTTTTTCAACCACAGGTAAACCGGAGACGACAACCTCAGTGACAGTAAGGTTTATGATGACACCTGAATCAAATGTGTTAAATTGAATTTAGGTATGCTTCTTTTTAAATACAGTGTCGTTTATGCGGTGTTATTTCATACAATTAGTACTTAAAATGAAGTAATTAAACAAACCCAAAAATAGTCCATGCATTAATAAAAAATAGGGTCTATTAGTTAAGAAATTATTTTCCTGATGATAACTTTTGTTTACGCTTTGAGAATAGCCTGTCTGGTTGACATACATAATAATATCCTACAAACCTCCATATAATGTACATACATTTTAATGTAATTAATGTTTCCTAACTCTACTTATGAAATGTACATAAACTGGTCAATCAATCAATCATCATTTGAATTGTGTACAAATTTAACGCCACATTAAATTGCTCTTTATTAGGTGTTGCTTGTTTCAAAAGACAGCGCGCTGTAAAAAATTTTACCCAATGTAGAGTCTACAGACACAATAAATGCACTTAAATATTTACATATAGTGGGTACTCTATTTTAAACTAGGTTAAATTTAACCCTTTTTAAAAAAAACTAAATTAATCTCATAGCATTTGACAAAGTAACTCATACATAAGTTCTTTTGTCAAATGCTAAGCCCGCACAATGGTTGTCCTGCCACTCGTGATTATTTTTGCTCATTTTCCAATTGTAAGTGTACTTTAATCTCATATTTCCTTGACGATGAAGCCTAAAGCGCTTCGAAACATCATCATTGTCAGCAGTTTTTTGCTTGCCTTGCACAGGTGTCGCCTCCTTTTTCTTTTTTCGATTGCGTCCAGCCACCATTGCACGGGTCTTCCTACATATCTTCTAATGTCAAGTTGTAGAACTCCCAGCCTGACTCCCTGTTCCCCGCGCACTATAATCCAGCGATCTTTAGAGTGGAAGTGAATCGGTTCTTATCGGATAAACACGCTCCATCTTTGGCCTTAACCTTTGTTTACCATCAGGCAAACTATGGTCAAGTGCAAATACGTTTTAGCTAAAAAAAGCAATTTTTCGAAATTGTTTTTTACGTACCTAAGTGCTAGCCGGTGTTAAAGTTAGGTTTATTCTCTACATTTGAATTACCTAGTAATCGTAATTCACAGTTTACATTTGCACATCTAACCGTAAATTCTGTAACATGTTTGTTTGTTTCTGTTTTGTAACTGTAACATTTAGTGTGTGAATTGGCTCAGTAAATTATAACGAAATCAGTACTGTAACCAAACCACGTTTCTCGTAACTAGCAAAATAAAATATTATTTTGTTACGAATGTTACGTAGGTACTTAACTTGGTTTGGATAAATTAATTGAATTCTACAAAATTTGCTCAGTAGTAATTATTTGGCAAATCTTAATTGCAGTCATTACACTACAGTACATAATTTAAGGAACTAAGAAACCAGTTGATTGGTCACATCTATCAAAAACTTGGAATTTTAATTATTACATAATCACATCAAATTTTAATATGTATTATTTTAACGACTTTAGAGGTCAATTTCACTCAAATTACAAAGACTTAAATCTTAAAGGTGTAGCATACTCCTAGTACATATAGGTAAGTACATACGCTCTTCGGATATAGGTACACTTGCGATAAAATTAGCTTTACATCTTCGCTAGTACCTACAGTTTACCTAGACATGTTTTTTTTTACGTGGGATAGGTTTACGTTTGATTACAGCCGGCATGATGTACAATATCAATCTGTCCTGCACCTACAAGTAAATAGATGTACAATATTATCTAGATGCTTCGTCCCGGATAGCAATCAGACCGTCCCGTAATGACAGCGACGTGGTCGAAGATAGTGGTTGATGCTGTGATGGAGTGCTTTCTATTGATGACTCTGAGGAATTAGACCAGGGGATTTGTGACGTGTTGATAGGGTTTTTTTATTGTTAGATGATTGGTTATCGTAGGCTAAATGAAAAGATAGGATAATATATACTTATACGCTTTGAAAAAAGGGCATTGGTTCAAGCAGATATTATTTGTTTGTGTAACATTTACATGACTGTAATAATTGTACAGGCTTATCTTTATAAGACTTTATTAAGATTATGATGAATGAGCTTAACTTTTTAAGCTTCTAATCTAGGGGTTGCGGGTTCGATTCCCGCGTGACACAAGTATTTATGAATTTTAAAAAATTATGATTACATGTGTTGAGTCTGGTCGTTTGTATGTATAATAATTATGTATTTACAAAAAAAAAGAATATATGCATTATATCCGTTATCTAGTACCCACGACACAAGCGTTTGCTTAGTGTGGGGCTAGATGGCACTGTGTGCAATGTCCCGGAATATTTTTTTTTTTTTTTTTTTTTTTATTTAACTTAGTTCTACGTGGAATGCAGTTATGCGTTCTGTTGTAATATCAACAAAACTGAGTCAAAATTAATTGCTTTGTTTTAGACAAGTTTGATGCCTAACAATTGATGAGCCATGCAATGCAAGCTTATGATAAAGAAAAACGTTGTATTGGATATCTACATGATCTACTCATAACTGAACTTCAAACAATGGTGTTGCCTAAAATGCACCTTCCATCTACTTACAAATACAAAATTATATAGGTATTTGCCAAAAAACTTGAAAGCACACATGTATGTAAAATAACAAGAAATAAATGGCATCTCATAAATAGTCTGCGACCTGTCTGTTACAGAAAACACGCCCGCTTCAAATCCGCCCTAAGCTAATACAAAATTAGACCTTCAATTTTCTTTACAACTACCTACTTACCTTGTCTCCACAATTTTCATAACAAAATCTATTGTTATCGGCCAATCTAGAGTCTTAAGTTAATACGAGCGGATAAAGTTGGAACTTACATTTTTTGACCGTTATATAATTCTAAAGTGAGTAAAGAGCCGAATTGCTGCCGCCAGAAATAAACGGGTTATATTGTATTGTATCGAGTTTATGATTGAGACATTCCTGGATACATTGTCGTGATAGAAATGAGAGCAAAAATGCATTGATGTGTTATTAGTAAATAGCCAATGAGGTTTTACTAATAGAGACGTTATACTCATTGAAAATCGCCCTAGCACGTGGCGAAGGAAAGTAAAAGAGATCAGAGATATATAAAACCCGGTTGTGAGAAAGGGATAAACGTATGTTCACAGGCGACTGAGCCGTCCAGGCTAATTCGCTTAGTTTGAGTTCGCCACACAGAACGGGGTATAACGCATCTACCTCAGTTTATATAGAATATCATTGTAAATAACTGATTAGTTTTGTAGGTACAATTCGTTTTTCTTTAGCTCAGTGTCTTAATGAGTAAAATATGGACAGTATTGTGAATATGTTCCTAGCTTCTTTGATAAGGGTTCAATGTCACATAGTAAAAAAATGACTTAGCTAAAGTAATTAAGTATATTTTTTGAACAAATTTGTATTAAAATCGGTTCTTACTGGGTAAGCACGTTCCATCCTAGACCGTAATGATTGCTTACCATCAGGGGAATTACGGCCAAGTGCAAACCCATTTCTTGGGAAAAAAAATATACCTTAAACATTTTAAAATATCCCTTTAGATCGAAATAACTATTATATCACCCTTTCTTCCTCAAATAACAATTATCTGTATACCTATCACAAAATACAAAACCTAGTTTACTTTAATTCTGTATTATTATGATATAGATTATATACAAAATATAAAGCCTAATTTAAGTAAATACTATTTTAAGATATAGATTAAATTTCACCAGCATAACCACTAAAACCAGTATTTAACCCAACAAACAAAAGATTATGTTATTAAATGGTAATTTTATAGTGTTACGGGGTAATTTGTGCATCCATTCATCCGTCTTGGTTTTAACGTATTATTTACCGTAGATATACACTTTCTCTGTTCCGTAACATGTGACCTAATCTTAGCTTTAATTGAACTAATAACTTTATATGTAAGTTATTGTGAATTTAGATGTTAAGGTAGAGTTAGTTGTTCGAAATCTATACTAATATTATAAAGCTGAAAAGTTTGTTTGTTTGTTTGAACGCGCTAATCTCAGGAACTACTGGTGCGAATTGAAAAAATCTTTTTGTGATGAATAGACTATTTATCGAGGAAGGCTTTAGGCTATTTAACATCACGCTGCAACTAATAGGAGCGAAGAAACAATGGAAAATGTGGAAAAAACGGGGAAAATTATACATCTTTGAGGGCTATCCCACGTAAAAAAACTATATAGTGTAACACGCTTACCTAGATGTTACCTATAAAAATATTGAAGCTAGTAATGCATTTTGAGTTCTTGCTAGAAGATGCATTGCGTTAGACATTCAAGTTCAACCACGGATGATACAATATGCTAACTTTTCATATTACTTTGATGACATAAATGAGGTGACCCACTTTTTATACATATGTATGTAACCTCTACTCGTGCGTTTTTTTATTTTATTTATACTTGTATTTATTCTAATAACTATTTTGATTCTGATGTTTGATTTCATTATTTTCTACATTTACCAAAGGGGTATGGTAATTATATATAATTACCGGTACATGTGGATAATTCACAACATTTACCGTGTGCGTTGGTAATTATGTATAATTACCGGTAATTATACACAATTACCGATTATCCACATTTACCGTAACATATATATTCCTATCAAAACAAAATAAGTGCTAGTTTTGAAAGCAAAAATCATCCTCACTTCGTGCGCACAATTGGCCAACCTTTTGCTTGTAACATTATACAAATTCTTATAAATATTTATCAGTTTTGGAGAGTTGATGCAAATTTCAATGTTTACTATAAACATGTTGACTTCTGACACGAGTCGTAAAGATGAACTGCCGGCAAAGAGTGATTCATATTATGATTTGTTCTTACGTGAGAGTTGTAGTTTGTACAATAACAAAATAAGTATTTAAGTAAGCCCGTATGAAAGTGGCCAACTCTAGTGTCAGAGTTTTTTAAACCACCCTAAGAGCCTCTGACATAACTTAACGACTGCCGTACTATGACAAACAGTCGGCACCTACAATTTAACGTGTCATCCGATTTACTCAAGCGACCAAAATGGAATAACATTTTTTTGTCACCACTCGAAGAGACTTTTAGAAATAAGGCCGACATTTGTTGCATTGGTTTTGAATATGTTGTCTTGTTGTTAATAGAGATTTGTCTAAATAAATGGAGAGACATTTAAATAAGCGTCAGTATTTATAAATAAGATAAATATTTGATTAATTTCACATAAGACACCAAAATTGATGTACGTATTTTATGTATCTATTTTGTCTAGAGCGACTATGTCTAGTCTAAACTAAATTGATGCTTTAATTTATTGTTTTATAAAATACTATTTGGCTATCCTTTATTCTGAACATCTTAAAGTTATCTATCAACACATTTTTGAGTGGGCGTGGATCATAAATCTTGGTCTTTTTTACAACACTGATTCATTTAGGACATTCAACAACACAATAAAAATGCATTTTGCATTTATTAAAATGAGGCCAAAATCCAAAAATTTTCTCACCACATAGACTTGATTGTTAGATAATATATATTTTATTTTACAAATATAAAAAGAAACATGTTTTTTAAGCTTGTTTTAGAGGTCTAGGAGTGGAGTTTATCACCTAGATCTCTAGGTCAGTGTGTTAGCAAAATGAATCTGAAATGAAGCGCAACTTGTTTTGATGCATTTTTTATATAATGCAAATGTGTCAATGAAATCGTTTAGTTTATTGACTTAAATAAATATGAGAAGGAAATATGCTAAACGTGCTTGTTCTAACTACTACAAAATTAAAAAGTGTATAAAAATGTTTAGAAAAGCCTTAATATAGTCTTAGTGCTCCTGCCCTGCCCACTGCTTTTTATACAAAGCATAGGTTCACTTTGTTTGACTACAACCGGCCTGATCTGATGCTCAGAGTCACTGCAGTCAATGACACATCAAATATCATCATAATCATCCATAGCATACTCTATCCTACTGCTGGACATAGGCCTCTCTTTGCATGTGCCAGCTCCGTCGATCTTGTACAGACCTCATCCTTATGAGACCCGCAAGCCGTACAATGTCGTCAACTTATTTTGCCATATCAAAAAAAAACATATTTTTTTTAGACATCTGGGAAGGAATGAAATAAATTATGATTGATTTTTAAGTATTCCTGTGTTATGCGTGAAATGAACGTTTCTCTGCATAATTTCGCTGTGATACATACATGTCTCATTTGCAATGATAACAATGTTGCGTATTTCCCACAGAGAGGAAGTTGGTGCGTGTAGTTAGCTTCCCTTGTTTGTAGAATACACGATATTCTTTCACTAGTTCGATGTTTTCAGTCATCAAACAAAATGTTTGATAATTTTGTCTTGTAGGATTCATTTAAAGCGTCAGTTTGAAGTCCTTAATTTTAGATAGATAGGATAGATAGATAAATAGATAGATAGATAAATACTTTATTAAAACACCACAAAAGAAACGAATAAAAAAAAGAAAGCGCTTAATCTTTTCCCTCACGGTAGTCTCTGAGTGGGGCGATGCCAATCTGGTTAAGTTTAATGCCTCGAAAACACAAGCGTGTCTTTTCTCTGCAAAGAGGAGGCCATTCCTACTGGCGCCCTCTTTCCGTAATGTAACCGTGCCCATTACCGACCATCTAGAGTTGCTAGGTGTCACTTTGACTCCGACCCTCAACTTTGGCTCCTATATTGAGTCTAAAGCTCAACTCGCAGCCAAGAAGCTGGGAATCCTCTCGAAGGTGCGACGATACTTCACTCCAGAACAGCTGCTGACCTTGTATCAAGCGCAAGTTCGGTCATGTATGGAGTATTGTTCGCACCTTTGGGATGGATCTGCCAAGTACCAGCTTGAGGCGTTAGAGTTAATTGAGAAGCGGGCAAAAAATCTCATCGCGAAAGACTCACTCTGTAGCTCAAAATTACAAAGCCTTGAGCACCGCCGTAAGGTGGCCAGTCTTTCGGTTTTTTACAGGTTGCATTTCGGAGAGTGTGCGGAGAAATTGCATAATTTAATTCCTGCAGCCCCATTTCACCATCGCACGAGTAGAGGCACGGCAAGGAGGCACCGATATACAGTTGAGGTTCCAAAGACTCGCACCAAGCGTTTTGCTTCGACTTTCATCGTGCGAACAGCCAAACTGTGGAACTCCTTGCCCGAATCTCTATTCCCCTTGAACTATAATTTGTCGGTCTTCAAGTCGAGAGTAAACCGGTTTCTTCTAGGCAAGCGCGCTACATCGTAGACTATAACGTTGCTTAACATCAGGCAAGTTGTACTCAAGCGTAAGCCTATTTCATGTTAAAAAAAAAAAAAAAGAATACGAAAAAACATACAAATTAGAAGCGTCTTAATTGGCGGCCTTATCGCTAAGAGCGATCTCTTCCAGGCAACCAATCTGGCAGGGATATATTCTTCAAACGAAATGAGTAGGACGAGGTGTTTCAGATATTAAATAAAATAATGAAAAATAGAACAAAGGTTTATACTACTTATGAATAAACATAAACAAATATATTAATCATATATACATACATACATAATAGCATAATACAAGAGACAAAATAATAATAACAAATATAGCAACTTATGTCAGAAGCAAAGAAGATAAATACAATTTCTTTACATTTTACTACTTAAGTAATTGGCTCTCTTTGCTATTGGTTTTAATTATAGTGCAAAATAGTCAAAGCATTTAAAAAAATAGTCAAAATGTAATGCTCATTCCCTGTACCAAATCGTGTCACTACTCGCCTGTTTGATATAGGGAATTGAGACAAGACAGATTTGTAATTTATATACTAGCTATTCGTATGTCGTGATACCTATATTTAAAACAAGTCTGTTTAAACGAAAGTAAAAACCTCCACAATATACAAGACATAAAGATAAAAATGAGCTTTTCATTTATCAGAGAAAAGCTCGTAAATATGTGATTTAAATACATTTAAACATTCCAAAAGCATAAAATTAAGTAACATTCTTAGAAGTTTGATGTAGGGAAAGTGGTTTGACCGAGCCACCTACAGTTTGAAAAGCGTTGGAAATTTAATTAAATATTAAAATTGAATTCACTTAGTTTAAGTTGACCCTCATTACGTGATCGTTTAGAGAAAATGGCTGAAAATTATGCTTGAATTAACTTTTAGTGGCTGTAACCGCGACCGCAGCTTTTCTTGGTTTCCCTTTTTGTAATAAGATGACGGAATATTGAAAACTGTTGTTGGCATTAAATTTTATTTCTATCATAAAAATAATTCTGAATGCCACAAGTAAATCGTGCATATAAAAGTTTTAAAGCAGTTTTGACACAGTTAAGTACTTTCTAACAACGGAACTTCTTCTTATCGAATGAGATTGGCCAAAACTGGTGACGTGAGATTATCAAACCGCCCCAAGGGCCTCTGGCATGGCTTAACGACTGCCGTACTAGACAAACAGCCGATAAAACAACAACGAATAAAATGTATTTGAACATAAAACATGTATGTATGTGTCTGAGCGCAGCGCTTTATTTTGCTAGCCAAGTAGAAAGAAAGAAACTTGTGTTGTGTATAGGTGTAAAAAAAACTTATAGCATTATGTATCTTATAAATAATTGATCACACCAGATTCATAACATCTTCGTAATAAAATAGGTAACAACGTAAGAGATCCAAACAAGTAAACTGCTCGTGGTTACATAAAAGCCTAAATGCTAACGATCCAAGGTTACAACGTCAGTTACATCCATCATCTAGACTGACTTTAAAGTGTTCGAATTAGATTTCTCTTGCGAAATTACATCTAAACTTACTACGTTTGTAAAAAGTTAGACACGTGGCTTTAATTGGCAATATTATTTAGAAAGGAACCAAAGAAGGTCCCAGTAAGGTACAACGCGATAAATATTTGTGGAGAACGGATAAAATAATGATTACTTGGTCATAGCCGCAATGGCCAGATTCGTCCAGCTCTTGAGAAGCTTTGAGAAGAAGTTATACGATGATATACAAGATAGAGTAAATTAATTAGTATTTATGTAACTGCTTAAATAATAATTACTTTATTTCAAGTTTTTGCTCCTAATATTAATTTTGCTCATAGTATTTGATAGGAATAGTTGTTTAAAAGTTAACGTATTACATGTCATTAAACTTTTGCATTTACCTACCTAAAGAAAGTTGCCTAGCTTCAAGATTTTGAAACTAGCTCCCAATTAGGTTTTGTTTTCTCTCAATTACTATTTGGTATCTGCATTTTTACGACTGATTCGTCTTGTTCCGTGTTCTTTTTTTAAATAGATAACCAGTCTCAATAAAAAAACATAAAATCTATGTTACGTCTAACCATACTTATGAACACAAATATATCTCATATTAATTGAATGTTTATAAGTATTATATCGATGAATTTGACGAGATAGTAATTTGTGACTGATCAAAATTATTCTTCTACGATTTCATGTACAGTTGTTGATAAATATTCTGGTATATTTCTATAAATGAAAATGAAACACTTCCTCATAATAAAACATTCAATTCCAAGAACCAGACAGTGGAATTGATATTATTTTAATGCTAGCTCTCTTGTAGTTGATAGAATATTGAACGTTACTGTTATAAATGTGGGTGGGGTTTTATTTAAATAGCAGTATCCCAAATCAAATAACTACTTAAGTTGAGCTTTATTAAATAATAAACTAAAATAATGATAGAAACTTTCCTAAGACGACGCTAAAACAACTGGTACGCTAATGGTACAGTATGTAGTACGATAATCGAAAGCAAAATTAATCACTGCCCCTTAAAGTTAAGTAATTAAATAGATAACTTGTTTATCAGATATAAAGGCAGTGAAAGATTTATTAATTAAGTGTTTATATGTAGACGCAAACGACGTAAGAGTCATAAATAAGTTTTATGGATTTGCTAATTACTTCCAGTTGAAATCTATCTGGTCTTTATTATATCGGCGGTACACTTTAGATGTTATAATGACTTTATCATTCAATGTAATTATATAATTGGCAGATGATCAGATCATGGTACAAACGGAAAGAACTTTGAAGTTAGAAGAAATTAAATACATACCTATGTATGTTGAAAGAGGCATTTCAATAGAGTTTTCTTTTAATTTGCTTATTCCTGCAGTAATTATACGAATTCAAGCCTTTATCTTGAGATTTGCCGCAATAAAGACACTGTCTTATGTCTATTTAAGGTTGTATATTTACCTAATGGCCGAAAGGACACCACCGAATTAAGTATGTAAAATTAATATTAAGGATAATTTTAGTATGTAATGTAGGGCAATTACACCCATACATAAATTTTATTAAAATCTTTTTATTTATACAGCGTATATGCTAAATGATAAAACAAATAGGACCAAAAAGGAGGATCCAGGATGGAGTTACCAAAACCAAGACAGAAATGCAAGCGAAGATATCGTAAGGTTTTCAATTTCCATAAATGATACCAACATGATAATAAGTGCAGGTGCCACGTAACCAATTAAAGCCCACATTACTTGTAGATACAGTAATTGCATGATACTAAAATTAACAACTGTCAGGTATCTACAATTATGGTCAGAGTAAAGTATAAATATTTATTTTAATGTCGCTTTATGCTAAAATGGTGCTTCTTAGAAAGTGTAACCTGTCGAGATAACCTTAGGCTTTATTTTAGCCATAAAAATACTTTGTCACTAGATTTATTAGTCAGTACTTAGCTAGCAATAAATAAGTGCTTTAATATTTTGTACCTTGCATAACCTCTACCCTTATTCAATAGGTTTTAATGCCACGGGATTAAAGTATAATAATGCAAAAGCAACAAAAATTATCACTTTACCGTTACTTTTCAATAGTTAAAGAAAAACTAGGGGCAACAATTGTAAATACCACTTACTTCTATCTACTACAAAAACTAAAAAAGGCATTAAGAAAATCTTTAGAAAGCCTAAGAAAGGTCTAAATGCTCCAGCCCACTGCCAGAGGGCAGCGTGCCCAGCATACTGGCCGCATTACATACCACCTTTTTACTTGACGTACGTTTCTGTCATAAAAATGTAATAAACACTTCTTTTTACGACGGATATTATTCCGAACTAGTGCGACAATCTGTATCCGAAAGCATTTTAAAGTTATTAAGTTTTTCAACGCAATCAAAGTACCAGGAAACTATGAGTACTTAGTATGTGTTGATATTGTGGGAAACCTACTCGTCCGGGAAGCGAGCATGGTATACCTACCATCAATGGCAACAAACCTAATAGATGTCGCTATATGATTTTTGATTGGTCCGTGCCTAAAGCACGTAAAAAAATCAGCATCCAGTTGCTGTTTAGCTCACTCAACAACAATCTGTCCACAGATTAATAAAAAAGGTGTCCTTAAAGCATAAGCTAACCAGAGGCTAAAGTCATTCCCATCACATGCAGCCTGCACTTACCATCACCGTCGCTTTTGTGAGTGTAAATGCTTCAGTTTTTTTTTTTTTTAGTTAATCTGGTCAATCAAGTCTCTGTTTAATAATATCGTTACAGTATGTTGGTATAATATGTGATATATGTATTGTTATTTACACTTATATGTATATAATATGTGATAATTGTTATAATATAATATTATATATGTTATTGTTAAGTGTATATTTTCTCTTTATGAACACCCCGACCGAGGAGTGTAGCGATAAAAATTGTATGAGAACCTAAGTTTTTGATCAATAAAGTTATCTTATCTTATCTTATCTTAAATTAGCATAAATAACTACTATGGAAAAAAAAGTTCTAAAATGTGTTTTGCGTTCTAAACTATCCCAAAAAGAACCAGATTTAGCGGAAAGCGCTAAAATGGCAGCACTGTATATTTCAATCAAATAAAACGCACATCGCCAAGACATCGCCATATATTTTGTTCTACGACACGAACGAAAAACGAATAGGTAAAAGCGACCTTTATTTTTCTATCGACTCCTCTCGAGTTGCCTGGAAGAAATCGCTGCTAGCGATAAGGCCGCCAGTTGTGGCTCTTTTTTTTAATTCTTTTGTGTTTTTGTTTGTTTTTTAACAATAAAGAATTGTCTAACTATCTATCTGTTTGTAATTTTTGTGATTAATTTATGGCCGCGATTTGATAATTCTGCGAATAAGATATGTAGGTATATGTACATATGTATGATACTAGAGGTAATGAAGTGTCTCTGGTTTACACAGTCTACGTATACAACATACATGTATGGTTGTATGGAAGTGATACGTCGCGTCGTGTATGGAAGTGGGCCATTGTTCGCTGACGGAGACTTCGGCGAAATTGTTGCGAGGTAATTAGAACCAAGTTACGTAATGGTTGATCGTTTGTATGTTTACACGGTAATGAGGGTTTGGATCGGATTGCATGAAGATACTGTTTTGATGATTCCCTGATTTTGTAGCTAAAAGATTTGATGCATTATCGTGTAAGTGTAATCGTGTAATGTAAGTTTTTAAGCTAATAATATTTAAAAAAAATATAAACTCTTTGAATGCCACTTCTCTTTTAATTATTAATTGTTTCAAAGTCTATTAATTTAGATTGTATTTTTCTATGTAGCATTAGTTGAAAACTGTCAAAAGTACATCGATAGATTCAAAGCATAATATTTTCGTAAAATGAGTACAATACATGGCACAACAAACCAACGTAAATAAAATAAGTATTTCTTTGTTAGGCCATATTAACTGATATCAAAACTCAAAATGGCAATACTATTCTTATCATGTAGTATTTTTTACACTGTACAGATAGCGAACTCAATAGGTAGCACTGGTTTCTAGGCCTTTGTACTGAAATAAAATCTTTCTGTTAAGAATCTCAATCAATCTTATGCGACTATTCCCACATATAGGGACACTTCTCTAAATAGGAAACACATTAGTCTGTCCGGGAACCAGCACAATGAGTATTTCCATTCCACAGAGAATATATGCCGTTAAACATGGCGGCTCGTTTTTGCTGACTGTCATTTGCCTAGTCTTATAAGTTATGAACGAACCTCGACGTCTTATACAAGGTTAAGGGTTCAATAAATATGTTGGACAGATAAGGTAATTTTGCTAATAAATTGAAAAAGTCTTTAGTAATATGTAACATTAAAATATTACACTTAAAAACTTCTAAATTTCGTATCCAAAGTAAACTAGTGCATTCTCGGTAAGTGCTATTAAACCATAGACTGCAATATAACTTGACTTCGGGTAAACTAATACGCAAACCTATGTTGATATTAAAAAAAACAAAAGTAACTGTCATTACACCAGTTATTTATTAGGGCGGTTAGAACACTTAACACTAAAGTCCACAACTCTATTGAGGAATTTAATTACATTTTAGTTTTGTATATAATTTTCTAGCTTTGTATGTAACCCTGTAGAAGCCGTATTATTGTAATATAGTGTTGGTAATGTATGCAGCAGCTATTAGATAGCCACGTGTGCTTGGAAGTACTAATTGAAATGTTTTCTAAATGATATAGGGAAAGGGTCTTATGATGGGTTTTTACATAAGCCCGATATTTTAATCGAGGGTTAATCGGTTTCTTCTAGACAAGCGCGCTAAATCGTAGACTACAACTATGCTTACCACCAGGCGAGTTTTGGTCAATTGAGTGAGCGTGAGTGTATGTTACGTAAAAAAAACATTTTTTGTCGAGAAAGAAATAAAAAATAATTTCATAAAAATACATGTACCTACCTATAGAGGTTTTCAGAAAAACTAAAGTAACTAGAATCGATTATGATTTTTTTTTAGAGCAATGTTGGTTTTATTATGTTTTCTAACGATAATAAATTATAAGTGGTCGGTCAATCGGAATAAAAGCTTCAAAAATGCCTTTAATTTTTAGTTTGTACATAGATAATTCTTACTAGTTACTGAAAAAAAAAATCAACACTTATCAAGTTAGACACTTGTTGCATAAAAGCAAACATAGTAAAACAAAAACGAACGGTCTGTTTTTATGAAGTTTGCAATACTAATAAATTATCTAAGTATGATTATTTTATTGTCAAATAAGACGGTGTCTTTGACAGCGAGGTGCGCCAAACGGCGACTCAAAGTGATGTCGACTTTCATTGAATATATAATGCAATGTAAATCTATAAATTTTAATAATTTTACTGTAGGTGTGAAATGTCTGAGTTCAGCTTAACCCAGGGATACACTTAGTGGTAAATACTGTATGAAAATTTATCTTGTCGATTGCTAAAATTGAGTTTAATCAATCCTTTTAATTTTTATATTATGAAATAATACGATGCTACAATCGATCAATATTGACTTAGTTAATAATTTAAAAATGGTAAACTTTCACTAAATCCTAAGAATTTTATTTTATATTCTACTTGTGTCTTGATGCTGTTTATGTCAGTTTTTTTTTCTGTCACTTACGGTGGATTTTTCCTAAAGCATATTCTTTTGAAAATCTCGTAAAAACTAATCATCTAACTCAGTAGCTGTGTATCAGCTGTATAATTACTGCTCCTAACTTTTATTGTCTGATAAAATAGAAAAACAGTTGCCTATCTCCGTGTAGCTCTGCCTAAAAACCATATCATACATATTAAAAAGTCGCATATCTGTTTGCTCGCACGCTTCGTCCTCAAATACATATATTATGTATGTATTTGTATATATTATAAAACATATAATTTTACGGCCTAGGATCAACTCAACTTTCTTTGACCTCCTCGAATAATAGTGACTTGGGCAGTAAAGATTCAACATTTACATGATACAGCTGAGGAGTATCAAATTGACATAGTACGATAATGGAATTACTACTAGATTTTTAATGTACCAATTTTTATAACCATCGTTATTTATGGTATGATAAGTCACGTTTTACATTTTACTAAGTTATTATTAAAAGAAAAAAAAAGATACATTTATTACTTAAATTCGAAGAAAATCACCTTTAACTCAGTTCCTTCTCCGTATTTCCGTGAAGTATTATTAATTAAATTATAGATTGAAGTAATATCAATTAATGAATACCTACTAAGTTAATTTTCACCATGTTTTAAGCACACGAGGCATAACCAGAACTTCGATATTTGGAGCGGTTTTTATTGGATAAGCACGCTCTTTTTTAGATTAGACTGCTCATCAGACATATAGTGGTCAATTTCTAACCCGTTTTTTTTCGAAACGATTCAAATATAAAGATTTTCTATAATAAACTTACTTTACACAGATTTTTAGTGTATTATTTTTGGAAATGTAATGGCCTGGCATATGCATTGCTGTTCTATGTCAATTTAGTAATGTTGTTAAGGTGTTAGTTAGCCATTTAGACGCTTCAGAAGGTTGGTTGATCGTAAAGTGAGCTGTTAGAAGGCTTAGGGCTTGAATTTCGATAACCTTTGTAAAGTTTAAGATGACACCATATACCTGCCTATATATTTTACGGGCTATGTATGCAACTATAATTGCCTAAGATCAACGTCATCTTTCAAGATTGTAAACACTTAAAAAACAGTGTTCACAATGTTAGCCAGCCAGGCCAGCTCAAAGTCTAGTTTTTTTATTGTCAATATTAGTTGTATCCGTAAAATTTTCGAACGGAAATTTGTTTGAAATAAACCAAATTTTATTTCTTAGATACGTTTTAAGTTCATTATTTTCTATTCAGTCCTAGGCTATTAAAATTCCTGAATAGACACTGTTTTTCTATATTTCGTACTGTAGTTTGAATCTATACCTAAAGTTAGTTTGTTCATTGACCCTGGCTACATAAAAAACACTGGATTTAACCATTTCCCTGACATCACATAACCGTTCAACTTCAACTTACGTCTTCAACTAAAATTATCCTTACACCTTTGTGGTTAGTAATTTCTGTAAAATCTAGCAGAAATAACACTTATTCGTGTTTAACTTAACCTACTACCAAAGAGATATTGTAATGGTTAATAACAACTAGCGATTTGATCATTTGTCCCCATAACCGTACAAACTCGGGGTTTTCAAAGATATATATTGTGATTATGATCCTGGCCGGTTAACATACTTCCTAGAGAGAATCTAACATACAAAGTAAGAGTATTAGTTTATAAGAAGTTAATATAATTATATATCTAGGTTTTATTTACAATTTATTTATTTAATAATAACAATCAAATTGGCCGAAGCCGTTGATTACATTAATTGATTAAATTACATTAGTCGTAATATTGGACAAATGTATGGTTCAAGCCATAAGTTAATCGGATTATAAAGGAATAAAATTAAAGTTGACTACAGCATTAAAGTTCAACCACTGATTTGCTTATAATTTTTTTATACAATTTGAAATTTTAGTTCGTTCTTAGGTCGTCTTAATCATAAAAGATTTTCTTATATTTTTTATACAATTTGAAATTTTAGTTCGTTCTTAGGTCGTCTTAATCATAAAAGATTTTCTTATATTTTTTATACAATTTGAAATTTTAGTTCGTTCTTAGGTCGTCTTAATCATAAAAGATGTTTATACCAATAATTTATTAATATCAGAAACAATATGAACTTTTTATGTTTTATAACCTTTTCAACACAAAATTATGTTTCGTATTTGTTAGTATTGCCTACTCTTCACCACTTGGTCAGAATAATTTCAGCTAAAATATATGTGATTTACCATCTTGCAGTTAAACGGTGATTATTTGCAGTAAACCTTGGAAATGAGGCGACACGTCATGAAAGCTTTATTTATCAAGTGTCTCATGAAAAGCATTCATATACAAGCTCAATAAATTTAAAAGCTTTGCCAGTCCTTTGATAAATTTTCATAGAATAAATTATTTCTGAGCTTTTGATAATAATTCTGTGAATATAGGTACTTACTAGATTTTAAAGTTTAGAATGCATTTTAATTATTGTACATTAGGTATATATGTACATATATAAATGGGCTCGTGTAAAAGAGAAAAAAATAGCAATAAAGATAGAGGTGGAAGAAATTTTGGTAAACATTTGATCATTCATAAAAAACCTAGCTGTTTTGGAATTTCTTCCGTGTTTTTTTAAGAAAATTATTCAATAAGTACACTAATAGCTAGATGGAAATTGATGTTACGTTTAATCCAGCTTTCACATTAGTCCTGTTGTAAGTCATATTTACATACGATTGATGTATACAAGGTGATTTTTACATGTTTATTTTTTGTATTTTTTTAGGTATCTGACCAAGAGAACTTCCCACACTAATTAATTTTCTGACGAGTCGCAATCTTCAGTCATGAGAAAAATTACTGAAAGAGAAAAAAAAACTTCATATAATAATTGGATTAACAATATATGAAAATAATAAAAGTAAAATAATGATGGTGATAATCGTTTACAGTATACTCGTTGGTATAAATAACAATCATTTGTTTTTCTTGGAATAGGTTTAAGACGACACCCCGCCCGATGTAGCCTAGTTTGTAACACGCTTACCTAAAAGCACGCCGACCTAAAAGATACTATTAACTCAAGATTTGTTGATCTCTTGATCATAGGTACATACATAATAATAAATAAACAACAATAATTACGGGACATTTCACACAATAGTTTTTTTAATTACATAGGCTCACACTTGACTACAACTCGCCTGAAGCAACGTAATAATTTACGATCTGGCGCGCTTGCCTTGAAGAAACCGTAGCTAGTAATAATAATAAAATTAATATAGTTCCTTGTTATGTACTGTGCGTACTCGTATGTCCTGTAAAAGTTATTTTGTATATGGCTAATGATGTAAGACTATTCTCAACGTAAATCACATAGTACATTCTATGAGATATGATGTATTGGAGACTTTGATGGTTTGCGATGCTATGCTATTAGCATATTTAATTTACATAAATTACTTATCTCGCAACAACAACAGACATTTGAAAGTAAATTTTATTTTAATGCTAGGATTTGGTGTATTTGGGGTATTCAAATAAACTTAACTCCGAAAAATTATTTTCGAACGTAAAAAAACGTTTACTAGCACCATTTTCGCCT
Organism: Macaria notata; assembly: GCA_927399415.1. Lineage (NCBI taxonomy): Eukaryota > Metazoa > Arthropoda > Insecta > Lepidoptera > Geometridae > Macaria > Macaria notata. Next base: position 3,225,782 of record OV656744.1, read on the forward strand.
GATGTATGAACATAAGAAACCGAATCATGAAAGCACATAAAGGAAAGTCAATTGTCGTTATAGGAGGAAATTTTATATATGTAGTATATTGCTTACACTTTTTAAAGGATTCGTTTTATGCTACATTAAATTAATGTAATTAAATTAATGTAATTGTCGTTGATATGTTATCAAATTAATCGTAAAGTCCTAATTTATGACTTTTTAAAAGAATTTTAATCATATGTTTTGTTGACCTATAGATAGATTTGATCGGAAATCAGATTACATAAAAAATAACATAAATCATAACCAAATGCTATAATTAAAAACCTAATAAATAACTTACATAAGATAATACAGATTTATAAATAATGCGTTCGGTTAAGATCTTCTTCATATATGATTATGTATATCTGTGGAACTCCTTGCCCGAATCTTTATTCCCCTTGAACTATAATTTGTCGGTCTTCAAGTCGAGAGTAAACCGGTTTCTTCTAGGCAAGCGCGCTACATCGTAGACTATAACGTTGCTTACCATCAGGCAAGTTGTAGTCAAGCGTAGGCCTAAATCATATAAAAAAAAAACTTTATTGTACTGCAATAAGTTGTAAACACATCATTTAAGCTTTGATTTCCTAGGAAAGCGGTGCCTTGATATAGCGGCCGTAATACAGCGGTGAATGACGTCACTAAAACGTTGTCTATGTAAACGAAATGGCGCGGTTTCCTGGAGAGCGGTAACTTGCACCGTAATTTACTTTAATTATTTTTGCGTCCGTAATATCACGGCCGCTATACGATGGCACCGCTTTCCTAGGAAACCAAAGCTTAAGTGATATAGGTACCTATGTTGGGTACCAATGGTTTTTATAATTTTACGTATAATCATGTACTAAAATAAATATGTAGTATGTACTAAGTACTATTGTACGCTCTACGCTAATCTCATAATAATTAAACAAAGATTTACTTGAAAATACAGATATATTTCTTATTTTCCATATCTTTGATATCACAGTGCAATTTTTGTAGTCGGCTATTTCCATGGCAACGATAATAAAATGATCTAAAACCTGTCAATCTTGCAACTGTCATTTGGTTATACTTTTTAAAAGTTTATCGTTACCAAAGAGTTTTAAATTATAAAGTTTGACTCCTGTATTCATTAATAAGTATGTGGAAGGACCTGGGTGCCCACCACGACGATCTACCCAAGCGAACTCCCCTAACGAATGAATTCTGCGGGGGAGTCACGACCCTCAGTCATGAGGAAATACTACTTGAAGAGAGAGACTAAGTTACTAATTACATACCTATAGTTACACTGCTCATTATGCCACAGTAGATTAAACGTCAATTCACGTTATTACATTTTTTTCTTGACAAAGTAATAACCGTAAAATGGTTATCTTATATTAGAAAGAAAATGTAAAACAAGGTATTTAGGAAAAGCAACAACTTTCGATTTCAATAAATTTCCAAAAAAATACGTGAAAAAGAAAGTGAAAATGTTTAAAAATCCCATCAAAACTTCCGTATATCCGGAGTCATTCCGCCCATTCATTTGAATGTTATTAGCCTACAGAGGCCGCCTCCAAAGAGTTGAGTTTCAAACGTAAATTTTCATATTTCGTCAATAAGGCACGTTGATCGTATTTTTTAATGTTGGTAGAACTCTTTGGTCGAACTAGTGATCCGTAGTAGAGGTTGTAATGGTATAGCACTGGCAGGTTGGAACACAGTTGCTTCTCATTTGTCGATTAGCACGCGGTGGCGCTAGCCGCGACGTCTACGGTTCGCGCGGGAAAATTGACATTTCCGACTGTCTGTGTTTACTTTTTTTTGCGGTGGTTTTGTGCCAGTATTTGTATTGTTTTGTTTTTGAGTGCGAATTGGAACTGGATGTGCTTTTCGGATATGGGGTGTGATTGGTGAGTGAGATTTTTTTAGTCATTGGAATTTTCAGTGGTGTTGTCTTCAGTGATAACAGTTTAATGAGAAAAAATAGATTTGTTTTACAGAAAAAAACTCATAAACATATTTAAATACAAGTTTTATTTATCAAAAATTAAGACAGTTTATTTACAGAAAAAACTTAAACTAAATAAATAAACAAAAAATAATTAAATAAAATGATCTATATCATATGGTAAATATTAATGATTAATATAATAGTTCCATGTGTCTATTACAGATAATTTAGAATTGCCAATGCCAAGTAGTACTACAAAATTGACCATTTACTTGGCAATTACATACATTGTGCAAGTTGTATTAAGCTAGTTCATATTAATTCAACTATTCTTGTATTCTGTATCTATTTAATTCAAATGCCCACCTACAGAGCTGTCAGTTTTGACACGATAAACTGTCATATGTCAAAATATCTTGTAAGTAACAGACATAATATTTATTTCTACATATGTTCTTTATTTTCTTTCTTGAGTCTGGTTGTTTGTATGTATAATAAGTATGTATTTACAAAAGAAAAGTATATAAGTATTATATCCGTTATCTAGTACCCACGACACAAGCGTTTGCTTAGTGTGGGGCTAGATGGCGCTGTGTGCAATGTCCCGGAATATTTATTTTATTTATTTATTTATTTTATGTAGGTAGGCACGTACCCATCTACTTTATAATTCTGATTTTTTGGTTCAATATCTTCATAAATACCAAAGAAGGAATTTCTGAAAATTAAAATAAAACATGGCTTACATTTAATAATTAGTTATCTTTTAAAAGTTATGTAATTATTAATATAATAAAAGCTTTCTTATGAAGGAAATAGTACGATTCATTTAACAAAACCCTATAGCAGTTAGCACTTTTAAAACACTAGATACTTAAAAAATATCTCGAATGACATATTAATTCTAAAATAAACTCGATAAAGAATAATTCGTGGAATTTTTGCAGCACGATATCTACATTCTAATCATAACATATTATTCACACAAAGTTTCTCTAAATTTAGCATTTCTAACGGTGTCCAGAAATATTTGAGTTCAATTAATATTTATGTTTAAAGTTATTTAAAATAAAACCATAAATAGAGTCCATTTTATAGTTTAGAATTCGACGGTATCTAAGTATCGATTTTGCATATTTTGAACTTGGTGAAAGAGATCGATGGTTAAATTTTATTGCCTAACTAAACGAAGAGGTTTTACGAATGCTCTTGAGTATAATAAATAAAAAAATATATATAAAAGAAGTTTTTATTATCCTTTACCGTAATTCAAACAAAGTTTCAATATTTTTGTTAGTGTGTTTGTATGTTAATTATTATTATTAACTAGATTAGTTTGTTAGTGAATCTTCATCGGTATAAGATCCGCCTGTGGCGGTAAAAGCCTCCTGGGAATTTCTCCACAGCTCTCTATTCCTGACAGTTCTGGTCCATAGGGTTCCTGCCACCTTGAGTATATCCTTGTTCCATCTTTGAAAGGACACTTATGGTGCTCTTGAGTATATGTAATTTTTAATCGATTCCTTAAAAAGGAGGTTAATAATTTAGTCTGTACTTAGACCTGTCACATAAAATTTTGAGTATGGGGTTCTATTTAAGCTAACACGTGGTTGACCCAATATAAGAAAACATATTGAAGTATTTTTTATGATTCTCGACATATTAATATACGATTCCATAAAAGCGAAATGTGTTTACTGATTTATTTGTGTTAGAATGGAGCAACGGTCAATTGGGATTTACAGGGTATGGAAATACTTATTAGTACTTTTTATCCCGAAACAAAGCGAGCGAAGCCGCGGGCATCTACAAGTAATTGTTCGAAGCAATTTTTTCATAATTACCAACAGTCGATTGTCCATAGTTCGGTACTAATTAAGCCATGTCAGAGGCTTTTTGGAAAAGCCAGACACCAGAGTTTGCCACTCTCATACGCCCTTACTCACATGCCTACAATATCTATTCAAAATTCAAAATTAATTTATTCAGAATAAGTGTAACAATAATTCTTAATTACTACCTAACATACTGGGTGAGCACACCCGTGCTATGTTAGCTAGTCCCTTCCAATGATCTTGATAACATTAATACAGGTAGGAACAAGCAAAAAATTAAAAGTAAAAATTTTTCTAACTTAACTACTAAACTAAATCTAAAGTAAACCTAACATCGTCCCATATTCTAGTAACGGCGATGAGCTATTGATTAGTAATTAATATCCATTATACATCTATGAGAAAGAGGGACAAGTTTTTGCAAAGTAAGCATTAGATTCTATTTGTTGAGGTTTATGTGCTTCACAATAAACTTAAACAAGTTTTTTAGTAATTTAAGCGTATTGTTAGGAATTTGATTGAAGTCTTGAATAAAAAGTGGTGATAGGCAAAAACTTTCTAGACATGATAGGTATTTTATTATAGGATTAAAATGAAAATTTAACTAGTTTTTGAACAATGTACTGAATAATTGAGCAGTTTCCTATGTTTTGTGCTTATTACTAAAACTGCTGATGTGAAAGACATCAACGCGCTCATGACAAAAGGTTTATTTCTGTTTGTTTACTTCTGGATGCTTACGGCTAATTTTGTAGAAAAAAAAACAAAGCATATTATGTTGCATTTATGATCTTATTCTACTTTCATACTTACTTAGGTAAAATCAGAAGACCCGGTTGATTCGTTACGGCGTGATAAAGGTCCAAACCGACCAACCGACAAACAAAACAACAATCACATTTCTGTGTTTGTGTAGTTTCATTGAAACAAAAATATTCAGATGAAGTGAGAACCTCCGCTTTTTTGAAGTCGGTGAAGCTACTAGGTTTTAACCTACGCACTAATATAGAATATTCACATCGTCATAGCAAACCCAAATCTTTACGCTCAGTAATTATTAACTTCTCAAATATTCCTTTTTCTTTCGAATAACAAACACGAAAAAAAATAGTTTAAGTTTAGAATATAACACTTGGCAAATAAGTCATAACATTTACGAGTATGCAAATCTCAACCATTCAACAGACGTTCGGCGTCTTCAGATCCCAAGTATCTATACCACATAACATTGTTTACCGTGACATTTACAAGAACTCCCGTCTATTATGTGATTATATCTTAATCACCTATTTCCTTTCCCATATGCCGGTGGAAATGAGCGGATAACCATCGGAGCTTGTGAACCGAACTGTCAACAATTCGTGTTTATGTAATATGTGTGATTTGTAGTATCGAGGAAAAGTATTTTTGGCCCGTGTGTAAAATAAAATTATTAGTTTTATAGCGCCTTGTGTGTACTAATTAAAGAAGCATGCCCTTTGGGCGCTTCCGTGGATCAAAGGATACGTTAAATTGTAGGTCCTAGCCATTCGTCATAATATGGTAGTCGTTAAGCACTGTCAAAGATCTTAAGCACTCTTGATAATCACTAACTCTGGTGTCAAAAGTTTCACTGCTAGTTTCAGCTGTCGGTATAATAATGTAGGTTTACAGCTGAAATTAGTGTTTACAATTTACATTTATATTGTATTTCTAGTAACGCTAACATTTTTTTTTAATTGTTATAGAATGTCCACATGATTAATTGAATATTGTCTCATTTCCTTACATTACACAAAAAGCTTTTAGAAGGATTGATAACCTCCTTTTCTTGAAGTCGGTTAGTAGCAATCCATGCAATGAAGTGGCACATCATTGAACTGCCAAGTATGAAATCTTACAATCTCGTAACTGATTTACGATTAATTTATTCAAAGAGATCTCACACGGAAACATACTGGAGCTGTTTCCGTAAAAGTGAAACCGTATTAGTTTACTTCTATTAATTGATGCTAATAAATGGTTTTATTAGTCTTCTTTGGAGATAAGTGTCGTATGGATTATAGCAATAAATTAAATATTCATAATTCTATTCCACTGCCACTGGCACCCCCGAGACACGACCCGCAGCAGAGGACGGCCCCGACGATGGAGCGACGACATCGAACAGGTGGCAGGCGCTATCTGGACACGAGCGGCACAACACCGAGCAAGATGGCAATACGAGGAGGAGGCCTATACCCGTGTTTGGGTGCCTAGTTAATATATTATTTTTAATTATTAGAATTGTGTAATCCTACTAAATAACAGGCAAATAAAGGCTTTTTTATTTTTATTTTATTTAATTCTATGTCTCGTAATGAGTAAAATGTTTAATAAATGTTGATATGTAAAAACTTACGTGTTATTCCAAAACGTGGTTTAAATATTAGTAAAGAACTTTGTAAATAAAAGTCTGTTTTTGTTGTTCAAAATTTGTCTTTTTCTAACCTAAAAACGAAACTGTCATAATGTGTACTAGTGGGTGCTCGCGGCTTCGCTTGCAGTAAGAAGTAAAACTTGCATCCCCTATTTCACCCCTTTAAAAGTGGCATTTCCGAAAATCCTTTTTTAGCGGATGCCTATCTACCTTCATTCTAAATTTCAGCCCAATCCGTCCAGTATTTTGGGCTGTGAGTTGATAGATCACTATATCAGTCAGTCAGTCAGTCAGTCAGTCACCTTTGAGTTTTATATATTTATAGATTAAGATAATCGTGTGTCAAAATGTTACTAAACTGCACTATTTTTTAGTAGGTAGGGCAAATACTGAAACAACTGAACTAAGCAATGCACACTTTACTAATGTACATAGTAAAGTTAGTTTCGCATTTAGAGATGAAACTTATAATATCATATAATAAAGACATATATTAGACATAAAGTTTAATAAGACACGTAGGTGCAATGTAAATAGATATAAATTAGCGAAATAGAAAGTAGGTAGGTACCCATCTAATTGGTGAGAAATAGTGAAATGATATAAATGGAATAATAATTTATAAAATAACACTATTTTGCGAAAGAGATATGTACCTATAAATGGTACTTTTTACATAGATTGGTTTATAATTGTTCATAAATACATCGTAGACTATAACATTGCTTACCATCAGGCAAGTTGAAGTCAAGCGTAAGCCTATATCATGTAAAAAAAATAAATGATTCGTAGTAGTTTATGAAGTACTACTATAACGAAGAATTTAATAACTTGTACCTACATAAGCTGCGATATTTTTTATAGGTTTTTATAATAATAGGTCATATAGTAAAACTTTTTTTAAGCTTTGCTTGCTTAGAAAGTTACTCAAATTAATTTTGAACTTAGAAGATGCGGCAACGCTATAGAATGTACTTACTGTACATATAATTCCAATCTTTTAATTTTAATATATACTTATCAAAACGAAGCCTATACTCATCATGACACACAAACCTCTAACTGAAACACAAACAAAACCTGTAAAAACTGGTTGTACTTCATAATAGCGGTTTCCACAATGTTATAGTTTGATGTACGAGTTTTATACAGGGTTAGCTAAGCGTAAGTAATCATTTATTGAATTGCTTCCGTTTATGAAATGGTTAAGGTTTTTGAATGCTTATTATTACAAAGATGAGTGATCTCTTTTTTTTGGTCTAAGGAAGCTCTGGAAGCGTTTTGTAACTTAGCTTATCACGAGGATTTATACAACGATCATGAAAATTAAATTAAAAACTTGAAAAAAGATGCTGTTGCATTCGAATAAGTAAGTAATTGAAAATGGCCAGTAAAATAAAGGAAAGGCGCTCATTTATGCTTAAGTCACATCTCATGTATTACGATGAAGTAAGTTTTTAATCTAAAATACCATATAAATTCCAGACACTCATCTTACATAAAAAAAATAGAATAGCCCAGTTGAAAATAACTAAAATTTAGCTTCATCAGCATCATCATCATCGGGTGCCATCTTCATATTGAAGTTTGGAGGTCAATTGGCAAAATTATCTGCGATCCCATGCTGAAAAAAAATCAAAATTTAGCTAACGTGACTAAAAAAACCTGTTGGTAGTAACTAGTCATATCGCTATAACCCTGAACCACAGTGGTTGCATAAAGATGCAATCAGTGTACTACTGTTCATACATAGTTATGAACTTGTCATGTCGGACACGCTCTATTTTGTTAGGAAATTTAGCGAATTTAGCATTTAGTGTAAATAAAACACGTTTAGCGGATTTTTTTTTAATAGCAAAAGGATAATTCTGAATAATATCTATGGGTATAAATATCGTCAGCTATTTTGAAAGAAATCTCATTTTCTTATTAAAGGCACGAAATAAATGTTTACAATATTTTTTTGCTCTTTCAAGTAAAAAAAAATAACAAATCGATAACCACTTTATTGCAACAAAAAAAACTTAAAAGTTGAGTGAATAAAAACTAGAAAACCATCCAACAACAACGTGAATAAAGCCTGTTTGTTAACATTGAAACTAACTTTTTATCGTCATGTTCCGTATTTTAAAGAATGCAGTTCGAGTTTCCTTATAGTTTTAAAACATAGTTTTAGTACTACGAATAATTTTAACTATAGAATAGTAACTCCATACAAACTTAAATGTCACGTTGACAATGCTTCCGCATTTTATCTCTTTCCATCACACCACTCGCACACAAAGCTTGCTTGTGATTGGTTAATGCTTGGTCGAAGTTGGTCGCTAAAAGGTCTAGCCCCGCCTACCAACTCATCTACATAGGTCCGGGCACCATTAGTGCCCAGCCATCGTCCGGTATCGCAGCAGGGCATGCTATCTTTACACAAAAACGCGCCACGCTATCGAAATACGTTCGCAGCGGACGTTCGTAACACACGCGCAAGCTAAATTGATACTTAACGTTTCGACTTACAGTTCATATTTCACTGCATACAGTTCGGTTCTCTCAAAGTTATCATGGTTGCCATTCTGAATGTGGCTTTAGTACAACAATAAAATTGTATTATTATAGTGATAGACTCAATCAATGGTGAATTATTTTTTTTACAAATTAATACTTTATCAGTAATTGTTTTGTATCTGTTACTATAACAAAATATTTACAACCCTTTTTCTTAGATTTTTACTAAATTAAGCCTGTTTCTCTCGAATTAGACTCTAAATTGCTTATTTAAGTACTTAGATCTAAATACTGATACAATTCGAATTCATTTTTTATACTTCGGTGACGCGGCCAGCGAGCGAGTAATGTGCCGTTTGACACACGACTGTCGAGCGTACTTAACTGTGCCCTCCGCTCGCTGCGTGTTCGAAACAGGGAGATAGATTTCTGTTGTATTATTTATTCTGTGATCGCAGCAATTGGTAGCATTTGTCAACCAGCTGCATACTTCTTTCCGAAAAAACCTACCAACTCATCCGTGACGGCGTTGAACATGTCTTGGAATTATATTTTGACTCAGTTACGTTTCTATGGTATGGATTATTCGTAGTATTAGTAGTTGTAACCTGTAGAGATCTTATCACGGAAATACTCTTCTTTTCACTAAAACACAAACTGGTTTGACCTTCTTCAACATATAAATAGGTATCAATTTCATACTTAACTTATATAGGTACTGAGAACTAGAGCCTCTAAACAGAATATTTTAACTCAAAAATTTTCAGTTAAAATCTAGTTTTAATTCATCTAAACTATACCAGTAAAAAGTTATACTTAATTTTAGCAAAACTTAGTATCGAAATTTATTTAAGTATATGAATTATGAAAAGCCATGAAATTTAGAAAAGCAAAAGTATCAGATATGAACTTATATGTAATATCTAATTTACATGCAAATTTTTCTGATTACAAACTCATAAAGTTACGTAACCAAGTGTTATAAAATACTCCTGATTTTAATTAATTGGCAACTATTAATAACTAAATCGTAACACGCATCTTGTTTATGGCATCTTTTAATTGAAATATCAATTTTGTATCACAACTATTGAAAGGTTTTTTTATGAGCTGGATTTGCGAAATTGTATCATTGATTTTAATTGAATCATTTTTAAAGCTAACCAGTGCTATTATTTTCTTATAATCTTAAGATGTCAATTAATGATTCTTAATAGATTATAATGTCATTACTACTGGCATACATTCTATTTTCATTTAATATTCTTTTAGCCACAAATCCAAAGACATAGCTGAATGAAAACTAAAAACATAAAACAATATTAAACATTAATTAATAAACTATCGATCAATACTACAATTCAATCCAAGACACTGCTATTTGTTTAAAAAATACTCTTTTTTTAAACACCGTTTGAGTACATTTTTTATCGAAGCGTTGTAGTAGATGTTTTTTAAGAATTTAATAAAAAATCAATAAAATCTAGTAAACTAGGCAACCTGTGTAAGCCACGCCTCTTAGAAAGTATTCTATCATCAATTACTGTTGATTAAAAACTTATACTCTTTGAAAAATAAAATTATGGGCCATTAGCGCAATCATTAGTGGCGTTTGCGAGCTTTATTATCAATAAACAGATAATTAAGGTATATCAGATGATGAGAGAAAAAAGATATATAATTATTATGGATTTTTACGTAATATTTTATATTGTACTCTGTTACACGCGTTATCTCTATGTCAAATTTAATCACACAAGACAGTAGATATTGTAATTTCTGCAGCATATTCTATGATTATTTGGCAATATTGTATGAATGTACTTATTGAAACTTTACAGTATCAATAAACATTCTTTATCCTATTTTTTATCTTTTACCATACACAACTATGTAACAAGAGTGTTAAAGTACCTACTCATATGTATCATAACTAAGAACCTTACTTTTTTTACTTGGGATAGGTTTACGTTTGACTACAGCCTGCCTGATGCTAAGCATTGCTGCAGCTTAGGGTGTAACACGTTTACCTAGAAGATACATATTAACTCTAGATTTGAAAACCCCTGGATTGTAGTTCGCAGGAAACACAGCTTCTGGTAAAGTGTTCCAAAGCTTTGCCGTCCGTACAATAAACGTTGAAGCAAAGCGCTGTGTTCGATACTTCGGCACTTCCACCATAAAACTTACTTAGCAAATTTATAAACTTTTTTTTTCAGAATAGCACCGTAATATTTTCGTTATTTCTTCTACACTTGACCTCAATCATCGACGACTAAAAACAATACAAAATTATTCCAAAACAATACAATGAAACTCTGAAACTGTTCACAAATAAAATAACCATCACCATTTATTTGAGGAATGATCATATTTGGACTGTATTTACATATTGAACGCGGTAGAAAGTTGGGCAGCAACATTTACGACGTTCTTAATTACGTATACCAATCTTCTAGTCGTGATTTATCGGTAATAAACTCATGAATATTTATTTAGCGTTTTTAGAAGCGAAGAGGTCACGAGGAATCGACGCAGCGGTTTATATCGGTTTCAAATCTTGCGAAGCACTGAAGCAAAATTTAGAGTACGAAAATTCACAAGAGTAAGATTGAGATATGTAATTGAAAATATTTTTTTTTTATCAAACAGTTAAGCTATACATATTTTGAATCTTCGTTTACAAGCGGATAAGTTAAGCTGCAGTGCGATCAAAACACTATCCGTCTTATTACAAAACGCGCGGCTTGAATATTAGTCTAGGACTATGAAAATAACAAGTGGGTTCTTGTTGTTCAGACATCACATACAAGCAATCAAAATATCGCCAAAAAATTGGAACTTTGATTTAACATTGGTACATTTTGACAGTTTTCAATTTCAATTTCAAAGTGTCTTTATTTCACATATAAGTAATTAACAATAAAATATGCTAGTGTACATTAAATAGTTATAAACTAGATTCCTAGCATGTTTTGACATGAAAGTTAGTACGTTTTCAAGTTGGATTACCACTCATATAAAACTTTTAGCAATGCATATAGATATAAGTAGACAATAATAAATTGAATTTGATACAAATATCGTAATAAGTCTTACATTTATTATGCAAGCTTTAGCACAGCATTGCATTTAGAAACAGTGGATATAGGTAGAATCAATAGCAGCTAATTAAGAATGAATAGCCAAAAGTGGGTAGATACAAACTAGTTGGTAGCGTAGTTACAGCAAGCAACAGGGGCCGTCATGTAGGTACTCACGCACACAAGCACGGCCGACCGGCCAGCGCACTGCGACCCGATACCACAGGTAACAGGGGCGAGATTGCCGTGTACGCGGCTCGCGCTCGCTCGACTCGACCGAGCTCGCGGCGCACGAGTGACGTCAACGCGCGGTCTATTCATCACGCATTAGTATGAAATGGTGAGGTAACCGATACGTTTTGTACGTATCGATAAACTTAAGATCTTTCTTTCGAGTTGTGCACAGGTTTTTTATTAGTTCGTTTTTGTTAACTGTCTTACAAAGTTCTAACAAAATAAATATCATTTTATTGTCTCTAATAAAATTAAATTGTAATTATGCTTGAATATATGTATTATGTTAACACTCAAATAAGCTCAATAAATTTCAAATAAGTTAATAGTAATCCCGCACCGATCAAATGTTAATTATTTTTACTGGCTAATCAGCAGTTGTCTTCCCTGTGACGTGACATTGGCGAAATTGCGGCGATGCCGCAGAGTCCATTATTAAAAAAAAAAACTCACTTGACTTTTCTAAGTGGTATACACATCATTATCACATAATACGAGTAATTCAAGCAATCAAATCATATATTATTCTCAGAAGATAAATCTGAGACCTGCCCTTCTATATAATGGAAGCATCCTCACGAAAATTACATAACGACTTGATTAAAGTGCAATTAAAATCGACCTGTTCAATTATATTATTTTCTACTCAATCAAATATAAACGATTCACCCGTCACTTCCAGTTTTTTTAAACATGTTATTATGCTGTATGTACAATGTTGCATCTTTGACTTATCTTCTTAGGGAGGTTATAAGTTAAGAAAGATGGTTTGTAAAATTGTGTATTTATAATTGCAATTTGATCACATTTGAATTAACTTAAAGAAATTGTGACATGCAATGTCGTGTTAAATTGTGTCACATCGAACTATCGTATTTTAAAAATAATAATAATGTTCATCTACTATAATAATTTTTTTTTTTAAATATTTTCTAAGACAAACTTAGGGGTTACAGTAAGTCTTTCGATTAGTAAAAAACATACCAGTAATCTGTAATAGCATGTCTAGTATCAGCAAAAATTGTGATATCTCTGTAAATTTTAACAATAAACTTTTGAATAGAATTCAGATATCAGTTTTTATTAAGCTATTAATATTTTACGCGTTAAGACTAACACATATATGAAGTAGTGATCATGATAATATTATTACTTGGTTTACTAAATCTTTTCTCTCATTTTTTTCTCTTCCGTTATAAAATATACCAAAGGCCTACATAGCATAATTACCTTATACTCATCATTAATTTAATTAATTGATAGCCATTAAGAGAGGCGGTGCCATATCGCTTTCCCTTTTCACCGGACCCTAAAATGATGTATAATTCACTACTTTCGGATGCCAAAAGATTGATATTAACGTCTAATACCTCAGTTGACCTACTACTCACGGTTTGACCTCTACGAGTCATGAGACTATAGTGTGATCAGGATGATAGACTTAGAAGAATAAAATATCAATAATTACTTAAATAAAATATTTTAATAAAACAGTTTTATTATGTTTACTGGATAAACGATTTATCAAAATCAATATTTATTACTAGTGAATCGAATTTTAAACAATATTATATGTAGTATATAAGAAGGTATATGGTACAGATATATGGCTATATGGCTGAGACTTTTCACTTTTAATGCACACAAGTGAAAAGCCTACTCTATACTTTGTTTTTTTTTGGGTTTAATTCTATTTTGTGAATGAATATATAATACAGTTCCAAAATACAATAAACTAGTAAAGATATTGTCAGAAGACAAATTGAGAGAAGTCTTGTTAAATCTCAAACATAAATAAAATAAAAAAAATACATTAGGCCTATTACCAAACGTGGTTTAAATATTAGTCCAGAACTTTGAAAATATGCAGTCCGTTCTTGTTGTTCAAAATTTGACAGTCTACTGCCAAATGTTACTAATGATAAACCAACGTTCCAAGTTCAAGTTATACCGCAGAGGCTACAACCAAGATTAGAATAGAATATTATAAAAGTTCAAGTTGTCATTTTATTTGTTTGCATGTAATATTTGAACAACAAGAACCGACTTTTTATTCTCAAAGTCCTGGACTAATATATAAAACACGTTTTGTAATAAGACGGCATATGTTTACGTTTCATTCGACTCGTTGTTAGCTGTTTAATGTGTTTATGTTTTTCTGATCGTGGTCAAACTATATTGCGAGTGTGGCTCAGTGGTTCCAGTGTCTGCTTTTCATTTAGACGCACCCTGGTTCGAATCAGACCCTACACCAATGACTTGTATTTTCAAGTTATGTGTGGATTTGCACTCGCTTAACGGTGAAGGAAAACATCGTGAGGAAACCGACATGTTTGAGGACCACAATATCCGAGGACATGTGTCTTCCGTGGAAGGACCTGGGCGCCCACCACGATGTATCTGCCCAAGAAAACTCCCCTAACGAATTAATTCTGCGGGGGAGTCACGACCCTTAGTCATGAGGAAATACGACTCAAGAAGAAGATTTCTTTCTTTAATAGCTCAATCATTTGTTTATGGCGTGCGTTAACAATAGATGTTATCAAATACTTACCTGCTGTTCGACTCATTTGTCAACTCAACTGGTTGTGTTGAACGTGGGTGTGAATTGATTGAATGATAAATTAACTGTTTCCCAAGAAATAGTTTTTATTTATATATATATTTGTAGCCTTTTAGACAATACTTTTTAAATAAAAAAAGGTCTTACTACTGTCTTATCGAAACGTGCGTCGGTAATCGACGTGTCAAACGGTAAGTAAGATCTTTTCTGTTTAAGTAGACAAAGTTAAAATTAATTTCAATGGTTTTCAATGTGTTTTTATTACTATTCCTGAGTATATATTCTACATCTAGACGCTTTTATTAACCAGATAGGCTCACGCTTGATTATAACTCAACGATCTGGCGCGCATGCCTAGAAAAAACCGATTCACTCTCGACTTGAAGACCGATAAATAGTTCGAAGGGAATAGGGTTCGCTTATCAATAAAGCAACTTCCTGTGGCGTAAAAAAAAGAGGGTTTTACCAAATTTGACTGTATTAAAAGCTACCAACCAAATGATGTGAAACAGAGCAGTAAAGATCCCACTTTCGCTTGGAAAGGTAAACAGCGGCCTTGTGGTTTCTGAGAGGAGAGCGGGGACGTGAGAGAATTGTAGTGGAACCTTCTGCCTTCAAGGACATTGTGATTGGTTCACTTAGTATGATGTTTGGAACTATTTGGTGAACATTTTCAATGTACAATATAAACATGCTATAGGCATAAACTCGGAAAAACACAGACACTATTTTTTTGCTGTGCCGTCTTAACAACAACTGACATTGTTGGACTAAACATATTACATACGTTACATAAATACCTATAGTTAAGTATGTGAATAGTGGATGTACCAAACACCTTTATTTAAATATAGTAAGTTCGTTTGAGAAACGCTAAAGCTGACGGCAGAGTTTTTAAACCGCCTTAGGGGCGTCGGGTTCACGACTGCTGTAGCAAATCTACAATTTAACGTGTCTTCCGATCCAAGGAAGCGCCCAAATGGAATGTCATTGATTAAATGCGTTATGTTCATACCTCATACTAATTATAAATAGTAAGTGCAACAACAATCTTCCTTTTTTTCTCAGAATTATAATATTTATAGATACCTAGTTACTATAATTGATGAAAATTATTTATTTTGCGACTAGAAATTACGTACGAACACAATTTTTTTTGTTATGTTTACGGTTCTTATTTTAATATATATTCAGGGAATTTTCAAAAAGCTCTACTTAGCCCTATACTACACGCTACGTTTGTGTCATGTATAACAAGATAACGGATATAATACTCAAATACTTTTCTTTTGCACATATGTATGCATGTATGTGTCACATCTATGTATAAAGGTGGTGTTTAAGACCCCCTGGTAAATAACACCACTTTAATACATAGATTACTAGTGGGTGCGCGCTCGCATTAAGAAGTAAAACTTCCATCCCCTATTTCACCCTTGTAATAGTGGCATTTCCAAAAATCCTTTCTTAGCGGATGCCTACGTCATAACATCTACCTTCAATCCAAATTTCAGCCCAATCCGTCCAGTGGTTTGGGCTGTGCGTTGATAGATCACTATATCAGTCAGTCAGTCAGTCAATCAGTCAGTCACCTTTGAGTTTTATATATATAGATTTTAGAGGCTGCAGCAAAACGTAAGTACCTATATTCTGTGACATAGAATATACTTTTTCCTTGTAGTAATTTAACTTAACCCACACTACATGAGTATGCTTACTGTAAACGTCCAATGAATGGCTGACAACATGAAACTGGCGATACAAGTAGTGTCAGTGGAACGAGACCTTTTAACGCGATTGTGCTTATTTTGTACGAATTCTATACAAATATGTATTTAAATGATGAGTCACTGCACTGTTGCTTCGCGTCATGCTAGGTGGTACAATTTTACCTGTCCTT
Organism: Macaria notata; assembly: GCA_927399415.1. Classification (NCBI taxonomy): domain Eukaryota; kingdom Metazoa; phylum Arthropoda; class Insecta; order Lepidoptera; family Geometridae; genus Macaria; species Macaria notata. Next base: position 3,242,251 of record OV656744.1, read on the forward strand.
GAATAGTGTATACTTATTAATTTTTTGTTGAAACTCTCTGGTCTCAAAAAAAATTAGATTACATTGATAGTACTTTCTATTTTAATTGAAAGCTAAAGACGAGAAGCTAATAATACAATCGTAAAATAAAATAATTTAAATAATTAATCAAACTTTTCACTCTTTTGACATTTTCAGCTAAATTATCAGGCTAAATTCCAGACCTTGATATAATGCTTAGGACAAATTCTAGGATATGTTTTTCAACAACCGTTTTTAACACTTGAGCGCTATCAAGAGCTTGTAAGTACTTTATCATATTGATAATGTTATTTGGAAGTTTCAGAATGGCGAAACAAATTTTAATTAGGGAGAAAACGGGTTACCAAAAAAAGGCGCTTAGATAGAAACACGCATGGCCTTATATCCTTCAAACTGATTATTTTAATTAATGTTCCCACATAACCATTACTTTCTTTTTAACATAACAAAACAACCCATCTCACAATATATCTTACAAAAACATAATTCACGGAAGAGTTTAACCAAAAGCACGATAACGATCATCTATTATATTAATGTGATTGTGGCAGACCGTTAAAAGCTCAAAGCTGTTGCTATTTGAATAATGGCTACATGATTTTTACTTTATTCATACTTAATATAACCTGGAGACATCTAATTTAAAAAAAAACATCTTATCGAATGAGAGTGGCCTACTCTGGTGTCGAGATAACTCTCGATTGGTTAACATCAAGCCGCCCTAAGGGCCTCTGACATGGCTTAACGACAGACGTAAACAAAAAAAAATACTATCAACCTTGCAGAATTGCGTGGTTATAGCCACTTATTTTTGAAGACTTGAACTTGACTTTGAACTTTTCAAGTCTGTGGAAAAACAAAAATTTTATTAGTTGTGGATGATTTTTTTACAAAACTTAATATGATAATGAAGTAGTAACTAGTCCTGTGTTGTCGGTTTATTAGGTAACCCTGTTATAAAGTGTTTATTTCTGCACAATAAGGTGTTTACTGGAAGTGATGTCTATGATAACAAACGCATATCTCAACTATATCCAAACCACAGCCTAATTTTATTTTATTTTTACCTTTTTTAGGGAACCCTACAATTAACTTATATTATACTAGCTGTGCCTGCGACTTCGTCCGCGTGGAATAGTTATTTTGGGCATTAATTCTTTGAATTTTGAACCGTTTTCGCAGCGAACGCAACGGAAGCCCTCAAAGATAATTTATAATTTAATAATTTTCCCCGTTTTTTCAACATTTTCCATTATTTCTTCGCTCCTTTTAGTTGCAGCGTGATATTATATAGCCTAAAGCTTTCCTCGATAAATGGTCTACTCAACACAAAAAGAATTTTTCAATTCGCACCAGTAGTTCCTGAGATTAGCGCGTTCAAACAAACAAACAAACTCTTCAGCTTTATAATATTAGTATAGATAAGCACAAACATAACTAACTGAAGGTTATTTACAAATTTCCTCTTATAGATATGAAATACATAGATAATAAAGATTCGATTCAGTAAGTAAAAGTTATTAATTATTAAAATTATATTGCTAAGGCCTCTTCATAATATACAACACATATTAACAACATAGTTCTTTCACAAAATAGCTTTATTCAAAATAATTTGTGAAAGAGAAACTTAGCTAAAAAGCTTTACAGGGTATCATTATTAAGGCATTGTTCCGTATTGCAGATAAATTTATAAAAAAGCATTAAAGCTCTTTGGGTCAAAGCTTATTGATTACAGCCTATTCGGCCTTTGACCGCCGCGATTAATATATTTTTTAATCTACTAATAATAGTGTACGGTGAACTTTTGTGAACTCTATCTTTTGCTTCTGATGATTATTTTTGATGCTCACATTAGTGGGATATTCAAGTACTTACCTACAAAGCTTTAATAAAACTTATAAAAAGTAAAAGTACCTACATCATATATAATTCATAACGTATTTTAACTTTACCTATGTAGTTATTTTAAAATCTCAATATATAAGATAAAATTAGTAATCTTTTAAATAAATTTGAAGCTATAAATTAATTAATCTGAATGTGGATAGAAATAAATAGAATAGAATATGTTAAATAGATCCAAGATACAATGTTCTTAGCCACTATTTTTATTTTTCTTGTACTTTTTAATGCTATTTTTTTTTTTTTTTTTTTTTTTTTTTTTAACTTTTTAATGTTCTATCTTTAGCAACATAAAGATAGATTTCTATATAGTCACAAAAAGTCGACACAGTCAGTCCTCGGATGGGTGACCGAAAAGTGGCATTCCATTTTGGGCGCTTCCGTGGGTCGGATGACTCGTTAAATTGTAGGTCCCGGCTGTTTGTCTAGTACGGCAGTCGTTAAGCCATGTCAGAGGCCCTTATGGCGGCTCGATGAACCCTCGACACCAGAGTAGGCCACTCTCATTCGATAAGAAGAAGAAGATTGTCACAAACATACAAAACAATAATTATTTTAAACAAAAGCAAAAACCGACTTCAACTCTACTGTAACGTTACTGAAAAATCTAAGCCTATCAGAGATAACCGCATCAAAATCGGGCTGATAATTCAGAAAATATAGTGTATACAGCAGCGCCCCCTGGTGAGTTGTCATCGTAATACATAGCTATAAAGATGCACCCATTAAACCTCACAGAAAACTGTATCAAATCCGACTAGTAGTTTTGAAAATATGGGTAAAATTTGTTTGCATAAACTTTATCAATTTATTGGTTTATTGGTTTTTTCTCAAAATGTACTGAACCGAATGAAAAACAATGTTTAAGGGACCAACTCGGAAACTATCCTAATCGAATAAAAAAGATTATTTGAAATATAAACAACGGAGAAATCGCGTAACATAGGTATCCACAAAAAAAACTTTCAGAAGACTTGATAACCTCCTTTTTTTGGAAGTCGGTTAAAAATAGAGGCAAAAGCAAACTATGTATGCCATCGATACTGTACAATGTACATACTTACATTCAGAATTGCCCTCATACAATTATTACTATACCGTAACATATAATTGACGTACATAATTTGTAAGCAGTTGAATGATTGATTTGAGTGGTCTCAGAATATTTCTTACATCGCTATACAATGGATAAATGATTGAAATTTAATTTTGATTGCTGAGTCACATTATGAAGTATTTGGGTAACATGAAAAAAAAGAGTTTGTAACTGTTAGTCGATGTCATGTTTAATTTGATGTTTCTATTTGTATTTATGATTAATGAGTAGTAGGTATACGTAAATATAAGGAGTGCACAAGGTGGAGCGAGGACATCATGAAGATAGCAGGGAACAGGTAGAGACGAGAAGCACAAAGTCGGGCTGAGTGGCGTGCCTTGGGAGAGGCCTATGTCCAGAAGTAGACGACCGTGGGCTGATGATGATGATGATGATACATAAATATGTGAAGTATTTATGTTTGTGACTGATGTTTTTATAGCTAGTCAATAGCCTTCACCAATAAATTATAGTAATTTGTACATATGTCCATGTACATAACAGTAGGCTTTTTAATATTCATTATATCGGACGGTATCTAGACATTATTATCTTGTATATTTAAAAACTTATGATTTTAGCTTAAATCAACAGTTATTGTACAATTAGATTTTGTGAGATTATTCAAACGATAACCTCCTGTAGACTAGTGGATGCTCGCGGCTTCGCTCGCATTAAGAAGTAAAACTTGCATCCCCTATTTCACCCATTTAAAAGCGGCTTTTTCAAAAATCGTTTCTTAGCGGATGCCTACGTATTAACATCTACCTGCATGTCAAATTTCAGCCTGATCTGGACAGATCAGGCTGACATTGACTGACTGACTGATATAGTGATCTATCAACGCACAGCCCAAACCACTGGACAGTGGTTTGACAGTGGTTTCAGTTTGTCAAATTTCAGCCTGATCTGGACAGATCAGGCTGACATTGACTGACTGACTGATATAGTGATCTATCAACGCACAGCCCAAACCACTGGACAGTGGTTTGGGCTGTGCGTTGATAGATCACTATATCAGTCAGTCAGTCAATCAGTCAGTCAGTCACCTTTGAGTTTTATATATTTAGAAGTCGGTTAAAATAAAAAGCCTAGTAGGTATGAAATACTATGAATTCTACAAAGAAAGTTATGTCTAGAAAACCAAGCTAAGTTTCATTTTATCCCATGAAATATAGACTTTGTATTTGATAGCGTAAAATTAGAGTAATTTCTAAGGAAATAACCCAGGGGCTGGACGCGCTATTCTGTCGATAGAAATTGTTAGTTATTGTGCTTGCCCTTTATGATTTGTGTGGTTTAAATCCTTTCCAATAATGATTATTTATACGGAAAAAGATTTTTAAAACCAACTCTTATAAAATGTTGCCATTATTATATTTAAGAAAAAACTAATTCCTTCTCGAAAAATATTTAAAAATAGATCCTTATGTAGTCTTTCTTTCTTTAATTAAGACACATTATATTATGATTATATATATGTATGATTGTTAATTGTAGTGATTAATCAAAAAAGGACCACAACTGAACATATATTTTTAGGCGCCCCCTTTATTTTTAACTTTGTGTGGTCAACAAAATGCGTTGAGTAATTTTTATACCTCACGTTTGCTCATTGATTTAAGTAATCTTCATTTCAAAAGATTTTATGACCTAACCAGTCTGATGATCTAGGTCTTATACAAATCTTTTGCATAATTGTGCAGATGACAAGATCGATCGACCTCAATTTATTAAATCTAGTTTTAAGTTACTTATTTGCAATAACTTGAAATATAATCTGAAAAATCAAGGCAATCAAGTGACATCTGCAAAAGTTACATTTTAATTACAAAATCTAGGAAATATAATATCATTGGTAGCTAAAGATTGCAAACTTAATGAAGATGTTAGAATCTGTTTAAGCATACTCACATTGAAAGAGGTGTTTTCAATGACTTCCCTATAATAAGTAATATGCACTAGTAATACATTTTTTTTTCCTAAAAGGTACATAATTCAACAATTGATACAATAAAAATTGTATTTGGAAAAAATATAGCTGTACGTAAAAGGTACAAACAGATTAAAATGTAAGAAATAAAACGGCAATTTCATAGGTAAAGACCTATTATTTGACAAATAAGTTTTGTTGATTATGTATTGTACAATAGTTTGCATTTTTTTTACTCAAAATAAAAATATCTTGGTAAATACCTAACCTTTGTATCTAACTAAATAGTTAGATACAAAGGTAGTCTGAGCGATTTAGGCATTGATATGGCCAAAACTTCTTTGTGTGTTTTAAAAATTTAAAACAACCTCTTCATTTCATTATTAACTATGCATTTAACTTTGATAGAACATATATCATTATATCCCTTTACATTGTGCAACTACGCGCGTTGATGTATTTTCTTACTGTAATAGGTTCTACGTAAATTTAGTTGTTTTTTTCTTTAAATGCTGAGCCTGGGTCTATTATACGTCGGCCAAATTTAAACGTTTTGAATATATTAAATGGTTGTGAATACTTACCATTTATTACGATTTCGAAAGTTTAATGTGAATTTAACCGTGTCATTTTCACTTTTAATTTACATAATTACATATCGCTTGCGTCATGGAGCTTATTAGATATTTGTATTTTTTATTTAAGTACTACTTCTTGATATACGATTCAAATGCACCTACTTTAAAATAAACATTATTACAAGATTTTATATAACGTCGTTTTGTTATGACAAGATATTTTTAAAAGAATTACTAACAACCCTAAGCTATCGAATTTTCTGAATCAGTTTATTGTATATTGTTACAGAAAATGAAACAATCCACAAGCTCTGCACACAAAATGGGACCACAGCAAAGAAGAAATGAGAAAAGCGCCATCTATCCAAAATTATTGAAATAACAACCTTTGGCGACACGGCTCAAAATCTACTCACAAGATGGCGGTAAAACATTTGCTGGTGGTAATTTGCGCGATCGCCGTCACAACGGGAGAGATGGCGCTGGAAAACATTACAAGACTTGCAACTGGCGACCTTTTCTCTCTTGTTGGTAAGATTTTATTTCATTTTCTTTTTCAATAATCGGAAAAGAAAAGAGTTTCTCGCAATCTAAGCATATCATTATAAAACATTAATAAGGCAGGGCAGTTAAAAATTAATGCAAGCATTGCTGTTTTTGTTAATGTTTGAACTTCATGAAGCACTATGAATTAATTACTGTTCTCATTGCAAAAATAGCGACCTTTATCCCGTTTTCTGGGGGCATTGAATCAAATCATCATCTAAAGATATATTTTAGGTACCTAGTTGATCAAAACTGTTATTTAACAAAAAAAAATATGTGACACAATGTAAATGGAGTTTAATTTAATTGTTTTATGTTTACTCTATTCTTGCCGTGTTCCAGGCGACGACTGCGGCCCGACGCGCTGCATGGAGGTGTCGCACGGCACGGCGCTGGCGGCGCTCGGCGACGGCTGCGTGTGCCGCTGTCGCAGGGACCGCCCCGCCTTCCGAGAGGACCGGCAACTTTGTGTCAACCACATCGACGGTATAATAGTTTAAACGACACAACTACTATATTTAGCTAGTTAGAATATCCTCACAAACTTAATCCTTGCCCGAATCTCTATTCCCTTTGAACTTTAATTTGTCGGTCTTCAAGTCGAGAGTAAATCGGTTTTTTCTAGGCAAGCGCGCTAGATCGTTGATTATGACGTTGCTTAACATCAGGCAAGTTGTAGTCAAGCGTGAGTCTATATCATGTAAAACAAATTCAGGCTCAGGAGAAATGTCGCTTTAGGCAACTTTTTCAAACAACAGTAAGGGCCCGGCACTCTACATTTAGGTGTTCTCATGAGCAAAAACTAGCGACAACAAGCAATAATACCAAACTATGCGAATAGATTTCATTCCTTTGCGCTTTGAAATTGAAGGCAAGTTCGGAGATGTAAATAAATAATAAGATATTTATAAGACCTATTCGTAAATGGTTCTCATTTATAACTAACTAACTGCTAGTTATGTATTAATTGTTACCTTGTCTCCTTACAGAATGTCTAATGGCGAGCTTCGGTCGCGGCGCTACGAAGCCGCAGATTCCTTTCGTGTTTCTACCACTCAAGGGGCAAATCATTTACCCGTCAAAAGAAATTATTTTTACTGGTGAGGCTTTAAATAAGTAGTAAAACGTTATAAATTGAAGCAGAGTTGAGTAATTACAAGAAAAAGAGGGCAAAAAGAATTTCCGATACCGGGAATCGAACCCGAGCCTCCTGGGTGAGAGCCAGGTATCCTAGCCACTAGACCATATCGGATCTTGTGAGCGAGGTCAAAATTATATATTAATTTCCAATAACAATATTAATAAACAGACAACATCATAATGCTACACCAAAATCACCTTTATTTATAAAGGTGCAACTTCAATTGTTCAATTTCCCATATTTTCAGACGTAGAAGACGCGATATGCGCAGTCACGAGTGCGCAGTACCTATCGCCATCTGGATGGGTGACGCTACGAGACTTGGTCGACAATGATGTGCCATTCGGCCTCTATCGAGATGAGGGCAGCACTTTCTTACAGGTAAGTTTTACTGTAGCAAAATTACAGTTTTTATTGTAATAGAAGGAATATTAGGTATGAAAAAATCTTCATAGACTCTTTTTGTGGTATCAGGTTAAAAATACTTAATAAAAGATTAGATATTAGATGTATACATACATTTGATAGATACAAAAAAAACATAAAAAATATTTATGTAAGTAATATACTTACATCAAATCATCGCCTACGATTTTGTAACATATATTTTCTTATCCTTAATTCGAATTATGTAGATACGTGATTTTCAAACGTAACCCTACTTATGTACCCAAAGAAAGATTCTGTTCAAACATTTATAAATTTAAAATTAAAGAGCTACTTCAATAATTAATTTAGAGTTCATTAAATATACTCCACGTGGGTGGTTCTGAAGACCACCAAGTTAAAATTATCCCTTTGACTACTCAACCGCCGATTTAGCGGTAGATACATTAATTTTATTATAATTCCGTATAATTTTATTAATTATTTTATTTATTTTTCCTCGTGCCATACCGGATAAGTGGCTGAAACAAAGTTGTTAAAAAGTTTATGATTTCAATACCAATAAAGATTGCAATTTATTGCTGCGGATGGTTTGATAACAGATTCTTTTAATTTACATGGATATATAAAGATAAAGGACACCATTTTGTGACAAATTATTTAAGAAATTTATTTTTACAATTATTTTTCTTATCGAATGAGAGTGGCCAACTCTGGTGTCGAGAGTTTATCAAGCCGCCCTAAGGGCCTCAACATGGCTTTACGACTGCCGTACTAGACAAACAGCCGGGAACTACAATTTAACGTGTCATTTATTTTCACTTTTACAATTGTTATCAACATTTAAATTTAAATACTTAAGAATACTTTATAGATTTTTAATTAATAAGTATATTAATTAACTAATATACCTAATAGCGATTCACATGTACAATACTTACAATAGTAGACAACTAACATCACTGCCAATTGACGTTGTTTGTTACATATTTTGTAAAAAAAATATGGAATTCAAAATCTAAGTAATACTCATCAAATCAAATCAAAATCAAATCAAAATAACTTATAAATAAATATTTCGGGACATTGCACACAGCGCAAGTTAGCCCCACACTAAGCAAACGCTTGTGTCGTGGGTACAAGATAACGGATATAATACTTATATTTTTCTTTTGTGAATACAATAATATAACCACATCCAGATTTCCAAGAGTTCCTAAATAAAGTAGCACGTGCTAAGCTGCAGGCAGCGCATTAAAATACAACTTGTTGTTTATAGTACAACTGCTGAGATTCGGGAAACCGGTCCAGTTGGTATTTTATGTAGACCGATAATGAACGATATATCATCATCATCATCAGCCTAATGGGACCCACTGCAGGGCATAGGCCTCCGCCCTCTTACTCCAAATGAACGATATGGATTCTGTTTTATTTATTTATTAAGGCTTAACATTTGTAATAATCACAATAGTAGGTACATAGGATAAAATTATAACAGACAATATACCTAGGTAAATAGTTGATTGTGTTGCATGTCAGAGTTAAGTACCTACAGCTTGCAATTTGGAAAGGAATTTAGGATTTTGATATGAAAATAGATAAAAATTCGGTATGCAGATAGATTAGATCCTGGACAAACCTATACCTAGGTATTTTTTTTAAATCTATAAAAAAATACAGTATATTCAATCTCATTTCTTACATATGCTCTACAGTTTAAGCTTCTAACTGTATTTCAACCATAAAGCACTAAACTAGACTTAGTCCACTTGCAATATTGAAGCTCCAGATTTAAAGCGGGCACTAAAAAACTAGCTCAGATTATATTAGTACCTATTTACTTACTGGGTTATCTAATAAGGAATATAAAAAAGCGTATCTGAGTTGCATTTTGCATCATTTCTAATGCTTTGTTAACCGAACCTTTTAAATATACTGTTTAGTTACAATCGTGGAAAGACCTGGGCGCCCACCACAATGTATCTGCCCAAGAGAACTCCCATAACGAATTAATTCTGCGGGGGAGCCACGACCCCAGTCATGAGGACGACAATAAAAATCATATGAGATACACATCAGGCAAAGGAAATTTGAAAGTTTGATACGCTCATTGCGGTTTTATATAGAAACTAAATTATAATTAGAAAAGTGCGAAAATAATTACGGCTGGAAGGACGCGAACCTAAGTCTCTGGTAACGCAGGTTTAAAATCCTGCTTTGATTGTGATTAATTTCGCTCATGTTCCCAATAAAATTTGTACCGATATAAATTATTACATTGGTTTACCCATCCAAGTATTGACAGCTTCGCCTATTGTTTAACTTATATATACAAGCTTAAGATCATTTTAGTTAGCTTTGAATAGTATAACTATTTGAGAAGTAGTAGTACCTAGTAGTAATTTGAATAGTTCCTATATACCGCAAGTATTTCCCACTAACAGTGTATAATATTCCTGAAATACTCGTTTTCACTATGATGTTGAATCTTGCAGTGTTTCCTGATGCTATCAGTTTTTGCAACTAACTCTGGTACCCAGAATTGATGGAAACCTGTCGCCCTGTTTATAGCTTGGCTGGTCTTTTGGGTATTCCCAAAGTCGTTGTGGACACTGTTTTAAATATTTTCCATTGCGTTCATAAAATTAATAGACTTACTAAATATAATAGTGCCATCCTGCTGCTTCATACGCGTTTTTTCACTGTAGCAAATAATATATCATGTGTTATTCGTTAAGTTTGCCAGGGACAACGCCATGCCAAAAATACAATTTGCTGTTATTCTGTTGTGAAATTATACGATATTTTATTGGCTAATTGGAATAGGCGTACATTCTCATTGCATGTCATAAAAAAACTTAACAGCAATATAAAATATTTTTAAATATACATTTTTTTTACAAGGAATGGGTTTACACTTTACCGTAATTCGCCTGATGGTAAGCAATCATTACGGTCTAGGATGGAACGTGCTTACCCAGTAAGAACCGATTCACTCTCGCTTTGAAGATCGCAAGGTTATATTCCGCGTGGAACAGGGAGTCAGGCAGGGAGTTCCACAATTTAGCAGTTTGCACTGTAAAAGTGGAAGCAAAACTGTAAAAATGGACCTCTTCAGTGTAAAATAATAAACTGCATGTGCTTCCTTTGCGGCGATGTGCTAAATAGCTGTTAGAATGTTTTGATTGTAAATTTGTGTTATTTAAATTTAAAAATAATTTGTTTTGTTTCCAATTTTTGCTGTGATTATAATTTTGTGTGTGTAAATTAGATAAATAATTACTTCTTTTGACATTTATAAGATTTTGGACATTTGTATTAATATGTGTTTAATAGTTTAGGTATGAATGGACTCTGTCTGAAATAAACGCTTTTTATTATTTATTATTATTATTAAAACGCTTAGTGCGAGTCTTGGGTACTTGGTCCAGGAAGCGGTGACGACCTGCTGTACCCCTGCTCGTCCGGTGGTAAAAAGGGGTACATTAACAATTTACGAACAAAGTACCTACCAATATTCCCATTAATTAAAATTCATCCCAAAAACCTGTCAATATAGCAGTCGTAAAAATTAAATCATTTTATTTTTATTTTATTTTATTAAAAATTAAATCACACTTGCAAAGGCCAAATCAAATAAATTTAAATTGGTGTCAGAGAAGGATTTGGCAAAACTGATGATATCTACAAAATGTAAAGTATTTTCGGCGGTGTATATATAAGGAAGGATGTAGATTGTATGTTTGTTAGTACAATTCATCAATCTTATGTGTTTGAGGCAGTGAATAGGTACTTATACAGGACTATTGATGTTGTTAATAAAACATGAAAATCATTTGTTATCGGCTTTCATCTTTATTTCAAACTTATATAGGTAGATTTGGATAATTTTATTGCTTCAAAATATTTAAGAAAATTCTTGTCACTTGGATATTATTTCCAGAGGATTGATTGATTGATTAATGCTTTATTGGACACACAAATAAACTAAAACACAACACAAACAAGAGACAATTTAAGTCTTATACCACAAATGGCGACCTTATCGCTAAAAGCTATCTCTTCCAGGCAACCGTAGGATGGAGAGGAAATCATAGAGAATAATAGGCGGCATGTGCATTAAAGAGCACATGAAATTTAACTACTAAAACTTAAACAATTTAAATAATAATAAACTACTTAAACCCATACATTAAGGAAAGTAAGGCATAGACATATGTATGTATCGATCAAAGATAACGAGCTTAGCTGCGTCTGAAATACTCTTACTTATACCTAATTTTCTAACAGAATCTAACAGTTTTTAATTATTTAAACATCTTTTATTTGAAAGCGAATAACTCAAACATTTTAATATGAATTGATCTATTTATTATCTATAACCTTGTATAATGGATCACTCTTGAAGAGTGTTGAAAAGTCGGTTCCGATGAGTTTGCGAGATACGACCAGAGGCGGCAAATTTGTACACAAGCAATTTGTAAATTCACCTAAGATAATTCTGCGCACGGAATAAATCAAAACGAAAATCTTAAAAAAAATACAATATTGCATGGGCATTACAACTGACAGTAAATGCGAGAACTTCGACGTTCTTGCCCAAGAAAACTTCCAATATGACACAATTCTGCGGGGGAGGCACGACCCTCAGTATTGAGGAAGATATCTTAAATAGCGGGAGAAAGAGAAAGACAGATGTTACATGGTAAATGCTGCCACCAGTAGAGCTTTTTATTCACAGAGGCGGCAAATTTAGTGCAAAAGTAATTTATATAATCTGTCCAAATATTCCGCGCGTAGATCTGGTCAGCTGATAGTGGAGATGGATGGTTGCGGTGCAAATAAAACGCTCGGAGAGATATGGTGTAAGCTATCGGAGAGAGTTAGGTAGGGTACAGAAGGCAAAGCAATTTTTATGCTGTTTTAAAGGTATTACACCATTGTATTACACCCTTAAAGTTGACATGTCTCGTCATGTCTTGGATGACTTATAACCCCAAAAAATAGTGTTAAATAAGTAACCACTTAACACACTTAAAAGATAAATAAATGTATTCACTGCAAATTTGTCAATGTGAGAAAAAGAAAAGACTGTTTCATAAGCACCTGCAGCAACAAAAAGTCTTAAAAGAAAATGATGCATCTTTTATGGTTTTTCAGAATTTTTTTAATTAATAAATGATCTATCTCTAAGTAAATATGGTTTAGATAAAACAATTCTTGTATTTGTGTCTTCTGCACCAGGGTAGGCCCAATTTGTTACTCGTTCAGCAAGATTCTTGTTAACAAATTTGCTTGCCCGCTTCCACACTTTCATAAATCAAGTAATTTATCACTATTATTTGAGATTCTGACAAATTGCGCATGCAATTTACAGATGTTGATAACCGTTGATTTAATCTGCTTAAAGGTACGAAATCTGCTAAAGCTTATTGATTTTTTACTGTAAACTTAAGTTATTGTAGTAAGCCGATTTACGAATTAAGGTAGGCACAGAATTTATAAGTGGTTTGGCTAAGATTTTGCGGTATTGGGCGTGACCCGTTACGCATAAACAGTAGGATTTGATGGGTCTGAACCCTGCCTATACCAAAATTAAGGCTGGAAATTATGGGCATACACCTACCAACTTCGAAAAAATATCAATATCTCTTGATCAATTGCATGTTACATTTTATACCAACTTGTATATTTTTGTCAATAAATATACTACTCTACACGTAAACTATGACTACTATATTTACAATAAGATCGTATCAAAGCATCATTTTTCATCGAACCTTCGAAGTTCGAAGGATCGAATCAAGCAAAAAACTGCTTTTCATGCAAAGTTTCATAAAAAAAACTAAAAGCCCGCTATATCATCGTAAATTAAAAAAAAAACAAAATACGTAAGTTTGTTCAAGTACCCAGCAATAGTATTTTTTGGTTCTTTTAGTTTGTAATCAACAGCAACTGCGGTGTAAACTTAACCTGATGTTCGATCTCTGTTCGATAAGATAAGGATAAGATAAAGATAATAGACACTAATTTTAAGTTTGTATGTTCCATTGCGTTTTTCCTGTTTTTGGTGTTTATAATAAAGTGTTTTCTATCTATCTATTTTATCTATCCCAGTGGCGCGGCTCGGCAGCGCTCCACGCGCGGCTGGAAGGTCGGCTGGTGGCAGCCCACGTACTCTGCTCGGAGTCCACCACCTCGCACCTGGCTGCCTCCTGCGCAGCCTTCAGGGTCGCCGGGGCCACGCAGAATGCTCTGCTGGGTGAGTTATAGAAGATCAGCAGATATATTTTGTTACGGATTCATACGATATGAGTAGGAGAAACCTAAAATACGACACTTTTTTTAGTAAAGGTGGTATCACGATAACTATATTTGAAAATATTGTACCGTCGCCGCGTCGTGGAAATATTCCACTAATCAAAAGAAAAATACTTCAAGGATAAGTAGCTTTTCTGGGCTTTCTTTTTTTTTTGTCTTTTTTGATTAAATTTGGTGCTGGTGCATTGTTATCCTTCTTTTTTTTCATATATATGGCCCACTCGAATGTACTAAAACATATTACAGGTTATGAAACATTTTGTTCAATTGTCCACAGATGTTCGCTCAATCCCATTCCATGCTGGTGAAATCGTGACCACGGAACAGTCTCCACAGAACCAGAGCTTGAGTGTCCTGGAAGCACTAGCCATTGGAGTCTGTGTCCTGATGCTGATCTTCATATACGCAGCCGGGATCATATTCTACGTGCATTACAAACAGAAACAGAAGAGGAAACAGAAGGACCCAGAACAGAACATGTCCAGTAACTCTTCGGAGAATGGATCAGCTCTGGAGTCGAGGATTGATATGAGTAATGTGGTAGGTAAAATATTAATTGAATGTGTTAGAAGGATACATAAGTCTTATACATAGTAACTGAATACCAAAAGCAGTTTTTATCAAGATGATTGCGTACAAAAAAACATGGAAATATATTTTTAGACCAGGAAATATCTGCTACGGGCTGTATATAATATTCTGAATTAGCTCTGTGTGGGGCTAGATGGCGCTGTGTGATATGTCCTGAAATATTTATTAATTTTATTTAGTTACTTTTCCTTAATTACAGATGATGAAAACGAATCCTCTACTGAAACTGGGAGGCTTGAATGGCGATTTCATGCACGATAACGGATTTTCCGATGGTAGTGAAAGAACTGACGACACTCTTGACTCGTCAAACAATCACAACAATCTCAAGGTAATCTTCGAAACTGAATCTTTCATACACCGATTTATTAAATTTTAATTCTTATCTATTTTTATTAAAACATTTTTTTCTTCAGTTTCAGAAAATGAACTCAAACGTGATATCTGCAATGGTACATTCATCTAAAAAGATTAAGAAGCCTCCGAGACCCTCACTTAGACAGCAGTCAAACTCGCAGCAATATAATGAACGGAGACAAAGAAGGTCTTCTTCACCAGATACCTTCGAAAGAGCTCCTCAGTCAGACTTGTCTATTGTAGACTGTAGTGTGGAAGATCACATGGCTGCACACAGAGATGTGTCGTCATCTGATGGAGAACCAGTAATTAGAAGGAAGCTGTACTTCAATCCAGTTTTTTTCGAAACGGAACATTTGAAGGTAAATATTTAAAATAGCATTAAGAATTACAGTTAAGGACATATGTTATCTAAATAAGTCAAATAATTTCATAATTTTCAAACTGTATGTTACAGAATCCTCCACCAGCAGCAGTGGAATTTCTAGTGAAGATTCGGGAAGTGATGTCGATTGCTAAAGACAAGATGACTTCAAAGAGTTTCATACCAATGTTGTCCGATATACCTGAAGAAGATTTGTATCAGAGCGTTGACCTCGGCTGGGACTTCCCTTGTGCAAGACGTGGTCGCAGATTTAGCGCAATTAGTCTGAAACAAGAAAACAGCCGTAAAACAGGACATTGTGGAGGCTGTCCAGGATGCGATAGCAAAAATAAGCCATTAAAAGTACCACTAACCAGATCCAACTCGTGCAAGTCTTGTGTAAGCGAAGATTACAAACAGAGAATTGTAAGGAAATGGCTCGATGAGGTTCCCGCACCAACTAACGCATCAACAACAGCAAAATCAATAGCTAAAGTTCATGGAACACCAAAAGTTGTTGAACCAAAAGCTCAAGAACCTAAAGCTCCTGAACCTAAAGTTATTCTAACCAAGATTCTTGAACCTAAGTCTCCAGAGACTAAACCTAAAGAGGTTAGTCATCCTAAATCTACTGAGCTTATCAGTCAGAAAGAAGAAGCAAAACCTCAAAAAAGTAGTGGTAGCCCGAAAAAGGCACTCAAAGTTACAGAAATTATTCCAAAGAAAGCTTCAAAACTTACGGATATTATTCCGAACATTACTGCTATCATGTCAGATAATGAGTCTAATAAAGCTGACAAAGTTGAGAAAATATCTAAAAAGCCAATCATTGACAGTGTACCAAAAGAAAATCCCAATTTACTTGTTGAAGCTGTCACCAAAATTGATAGCAATGGTGTTATAAATAAAACCAGCAAACAAGACGAAAATGGATTAAAAACTCCCAATACTGGAAGCCAAGACAGAAAGAGCCCATCCAAACATGCTTCAAGACGCATTAGGAAGAAGTTGCCTCCACCACCACCTCCTCCCGGAACCAAACCATTAGAAGCTACCAAAACTGAAGATGCAGAACCTATACCACCAGAAGTCAAGGTTAAAATGGAAGCGGTCATCCGAGAGCTAAATGATTGTCGTCGTGTAGAGCCAATAGAAATAGAAGAGATGAAATTAGAAACCATACAGCCCATACCTGCACCGAAGATAGTAATACCGGTAGTTGCGGCTGATTCACACTATTTCAGTGATGACAATATGCTATTCGATCCAAGAAAAACAGATCTACACATTCATCGTGACAGCACTATGGACTTCGACAGTTTAGAGCGAACATTGGTAAGGAGGCGAAGGTTCTCGTTGGCATGTGGTCCGGAATTAATGCACAGGAATGAATTCCTAAGAGACAGCATGTCGTTCCTCGATAGACAGAGGATTGCTAGTAGCTGGTTCGATATGCATAGAGCTTTTGAAGAAGCTGAACTGCCTCCTCGAAACTACAATCACATGCATAGTCTGAGTCAGCCAGTCAGTGAAATTATTATTGGTTCTTCAGAACCAGTATATGATAATCTCTCTAAGCCAGGACCGTTAACTATCCAAGTACGTGGTTCCCCAGTTGAATCCAGGCGTAATGCTCATGAAGATTTCGATCCTGATACTCTTGATAGGAAACCTAAACGAGACGTCAAGAAACGTGTTGAAAAGATTTTACTCAAATCTGCTGGCAGTTTCAAGTATAAGTCAACCTCTTCAGAAAGTGAATCTCATAAGAAATCGCCTGAAGTTATATTCAAGAACAGGATTGGAAACTTGCGTCAGATTTACGAATCTAAGGCTAAAGCACAAGAAGAAGATAATCGGTTCTATAAGAGACGGGGAAGTTTGCAGTACGGTGGCAAAGATCTTGCTGATTTCATGAAGGCGTTGAAGACACCTGATTTGATTCGTCATCTTGAGGTACAAAAGGATCCTAAGCCTCCGATTCCACCTAAGTACAGACATGCAGCAGAAACATCTCCTAAGTTCAGTGGTTCGAATAGAGACAGTCCTCCTGATAGACGTAGAGGTTTGGAAGAAAGGGATCGATTTGGAGTATATTCTAGGGCTGAAATGTTGAATGCTCGTCGCTCCGGACGACGCTCAGCTCGAACCAGATCACGGCGCACAGACTTGAGAAAACTACACCGAACGGAAGATTCTGGATACATGAGCAC
Organism: Macaria notata; assembly: GCA_927399415.1. NCBI lineage: Eukaryota > Metazoa > Arthropoda > Insecta > Lepidoptera > Geometridae > Macaria > Macaria notata. Next base: position 3,259,707 of record OV656744.1, read on the forward strand.
AGATTCAAATGAATCGAAGAGGAGGGCTAAATACTTGATGCAATTGAGACCTAAGAACATCATGCCTGAAATCAGCATGTTCCCTCCTCCAATGAGGACAGTTAACAAGGCTCCAATTGTTATCGAGTCAGACACAGATGAGTTGGAATCTCTATGCGACGGGAGAAGCGAGAGTGGAGGAGAGAGTGTGGAAACAGATTCGGTATTCTTCGGTCACTTTGATGACTCGAAAGAACTGCTTGCGGAGTTGGGACTCCATGCGTTTGAGCCCAGAAACAAAGTGATGCAGCATGAACAAATTGACTCAGGTTTCATGGGAGAGACTAACATAATACTCAGTGGAGATAGTGACTCGGAACATAGAAGTGTTATTTCTATCATGACAGGAAGGGAAGCACGAGCGCCGGGCGCCGTGAAAAATTCGCCATATAATCATACTTTACAATGCTGATTGGTTAATTATTTGTGTACATATTGTTAGATACAAAATATATTTTTATAAGTTATGGGTTATTTGCTCAAAAGCTAGGTAATGTAGGTCCTACTAACAAAGTTATAATAAGTAATATACATATAATAATATATATGTATACGTTAAAATGTTAACCATTGTAGTGTTAATTTTGTACCACTTATGTAGAAGATTGTTTGTAGTCACCATGTTTACCTCAATCTAAGTATATAGTATATTATTTTGTTGCTCTTGCCATATTCATATACTTACAATTTGTATATCACTATTTCATTTTTTAAATTACTACCAATTACGGACCTTACTAGACCCGTATTTGTTCCCACCATATTTTTGTGCCAATATTTAGACAAATACCTATAAATATGAAGAGGGCAACTCAAACCCTCCTAAATTCTGTTTAATTTTATATGGGTATTAAAATTAGTAGATCTGAACCATCAAACCGAAAATACTCATTAATACTAACATGTTGATGTATCTCAATATTTATCCTTAGTTATAAAGTACTGTCTTACATATATAAAGATAATATAAATATCATAAAACTTGTAAAGATAGCCGGCCGGTTGTGCAATTACGTTTTTATAGTTTTTTCGGGATATAAAACGCATCGAAAATTAATGATACATATGTAAGTAATAATTATGGTGCTTGGTTTTACAATTAAGAGGCTCAATTGTTATTTATTGATATTTTTATGAATAAGGTTTTATTTTTACTATGACATTACATTAATCACATGTTGTTAGGAGATGCAAGATATTTTGTAAGTGTTACAAAGAAGTATTTTCTAACTTTTTATTCAAAGTTGTTGAGAAAATATTTTGTATGAATAAAATATTTTTGTGAAGAAGACTTATTTTATTTTTGTGTGCCTTTATTTTTAAAACTAGTGGACGGCCGCAGCCTCACTCGTATATATCAGGATAAAAAGTATACTTCTAAGACCTCATATTATCTACATGCCAAAAATCATGATGAATCGTTCAGCCGTTTTTGTGTGATGAGCGTTTAAACAAGCAGATAAACAGAAAAAAATAAAAACTGATCAAACATGTTCTGTTATGGATTTAAAGTATACTCAATCATTTTTTTTCTAATATCTGCTATGTTCAGTTTTTTTACCCTCTTCAGCTAAACTATATCTACTTAAATAATGTTAAAAAAATAAATCTCAATCAGGAACATAACTTCCAGATTATTTCACGTGACTTATGACTAAGAATTAACATAAATCACAGTATAAATAAAACACGCAACGAATAATATTAATTTAAATGTTGCAAATTATTTTGTCAAACATGCGGAAATTTGGTATTTAATTTTGTGGTTTCGATCTCCCCTTCACAATTTTTAATAGCTTTCAAAAGATAATATTATCCCGTTCTATATGTTTTTTAATGTATATAGCTGCAGCTAGCTATGCAATTTTTTTTTCTTATATCGCTGGAATATTTTTGTCTTTGTGACAATTAAATAAATAAATAAATATATCAGGACATATCACACAGCGCCATCTAGTCCCATACTAAGCTTACGCTTGTGACCACATGTCATTAAATTTGACTGGGGTTCATATCATATTAGTTAGGGTTAGTTGTAAGGCAAATTTACCGGCGACCGAAGTGGAGACTTCTAGTATCAGTATTGCTTCTACAAAAAATACTTACTAGCAACGCCCCGCGGTTTTACTAGCGCACCCAGGATCAAAAGTAATCTAAGTTGTTATCCAAGATATATATATTTTTTAATTTTACCCGTATCTAATTGTAACGAAAAAATCTTTTGTTTTTATTATAATCATATGAACAATAATCAGTAAAATTACCTTTTTCTTCTGTTTAATATAAATTGTACATCTGTATATATTTTTTTATGTACCTATAAATATATTTGGTGAGAATCGAAAATTCAATAAAAAAAAATGTACTATCTCATCTCCGTCTTAGCGTTTTATCTGATTTTCACATATTGCTGCAAAACTTCGATAATAAGTAATCTGCTTTTATTACATTGAATTAATATTTGTGTGTGTTATAATAAAAACCTAAAGCTATGCTTGGTCTTCTTCTTCTCATCGAATGAGAGTGGCCAACTCTGGTGTCGAGAGTTTATCAAGCCGGCCTAAAGATCTCTGACATGGCTTAACGACTGACTAAGAACTTAATAAATATAGGTACGCAAAAAAATATCAGTTATGTATCCTATCAAAGGAATAGTAAATAATAATATATATATTTACAAAAATATGATAACAGATGATGTGACTTCTAGGCAAAAAAATCTTTATTGTTCCGATAAAAGTTGATAAGGCAAAAATAAAAAATAGTTACAATAAAAGTACTTACTTATGGTGATGAACTAAGAAAAGCCACACATGCTATTTTAGGTTATTAGAGACTTCTAGAGATATCAATATATCATTGTCATAACCTAGTTTTATAAATTGATATCTAAATTCATTACACTGCACATCGGCCCATTAGCTCAGTTGGTTAGAGCGTCGTGCTAATAACGCGAAGGTCGCGGGTTCGATCCCCTCATGGGCCACATTCTCTTTTGTAAATTTTGAACTTTTCTTTTTCTTGAGAAATGTGAAATAAGCGACAGAAATATCAAAACTAAAATTACAGTACAGTTGGAAAATCAGAAACACATATTTTTTGAAAGCATATAAATATAATACTTACTAATTTGATAATTCCTTTACTTCTAAAACTATTCCATTTACAAACTACAATTATACAATCAATCAAAAATCTCTAACAAGACGTCTCTGTGATTAAATTATCAACTAGATACTTATAAATATAAACAGGCACCCAGTATTGTTTCTGTGGGAACTCCATGCTTCATTTGGCACCATTCACACCGTGTTGTAACAGAATGTGTTATTACTCTGTATTGTCTGCTATTAGATGGCTATTGTTAGTGGGAGAAAATTGACGTAGGATTTTATTAATTGTTCTGGGTACAACGTAGGTGATAGGTTTGAGGAAATATGGTTTTTGGAGCTGTAAGTATGTATAAATTTTTGAATGAATATTTTTGTAAAAGAATAATTTAAATTTTACTAATTAATTGTTGTTGTTTTGCGTGAATAATGTAAAGTTTACAGATATAATAATGGTTTTTGGAACTAACTATAATGTTTAAGGAATTTAAAGTATTTATCAAAGCAGATTAATTTTGATTTAAAAATATTGTATAGCTCGTTTAAACAGTGAATGATAAAATAAAAATAATAAATTGTTTATTATTTGAAGTGTAACCCGCTTTAAAGAAAATTACTTACGAGGTATGTAATTTTCAAATTGTAACAACGAATTTATTGGATGACTTAGAAAAATATTGCATTCCTGTATTTTAACAAATACAGGAATGCAATAAAATAACATAGGTAACTAAAAACAACTACCACTTCAGATTTTTATTTATAACTTTCTATCTAATCAAGCGTGAAAAATAACTAAATCACATTAAATCTAATTGTATAAAATACAAGTTTATTTATAATAGTACGGTGTGATGGAAGGTTATACTGTTTACTCAAACAGGTTATTTGCTCGTGAAAAGTTTATAAAATTAATAACATAGATCAAAATATCATCACCATTCTACTGCTAACTGTATTCTTTGCCACAAACTATCTCCCATAGATTCTATATGTGTAGATAACATTCAAAATTCGATGACATGTGTTTTCAGATAATCAATTTAAGACCAAAACCAAAATGGAAACGTAACTATTAACAACCTATACAAAATACTATTAACTAGTGAGCGCCCGCGGCTTCGCTCGCATTTTTTCAGGATAAAAAGAAGCCATATGACACTTCTAAGAGCTTATAATACCTAAATACCAAAAATCATGATGATCCCTTCATCTGTTTTTGTGTGATGAGATAAATAAAGAGACATAATTTCTAAGAAATTGTTGAAACGTGTTCTTCTATCAATTATAATTATCTTCAAACATTTTTTAAATATCTTCAATGTTCAGACTTTGAACCCTTTTCAGCTATATTATAATTACAATAGCTAGATGCGGTATCCATAGTAGATAGTCGATGAAACATGGCTACCTAATAATCACTCATAGATATTACTATCACAGTACGTGACCGTCGTAATTAAAGATCCAATCTGGTTAATTTTACGATCCAAATGTCTAAACTGTGATGAGTTCATGGAGAAATATGGATCGCTGTTTTTTGCTGGTTTTTGAACACAAGACTTACCTACTCAAAAAAAGCAGGTTAGTGTAATAAAATTATCCACCTGTGGCTATTCTTTATTCTAGCCCTGTGGCTTAATTTAGATGGCCAACATAATAAGTAATACATTTAATTTTCATACGTTGGTTTTTAATGAGGTATGATGGTTTTATAATAAGGAGTGTTAACAACTAGGTATATGTAGGGTTTTTTTTACATGATATAGGCTTACGCTTGACAAAAAACTTGCCTGATGTTAAGCAACGTTATAATCTACGATCTAGCGCGCTTGAATAGAAGATACAGGTTTACTCTCGACTTGAAGACCGACAAATTATAGTTCAAGGGGAATAGAGTTTATAGTTTAATGGATTTTAAAGACAATTGATTTAATTCATTGTACTCGTATTCGTAACACAGCCTAACAGCTACCACAAGGTCAGAGGATTCGAAAAATTTTGTGACAAAGTTTTTTTTCTGGCAAATGAATATTTTTTGTATTTTGTATAATAAACACATTCAATAGATTATTTTTTGATTACATCTCCAGTACACTCATTTTTCTGCTACTCGTGTAGGAAAGTACCTAGTTATATTTTTATACCTACTATTTGCTTTTTTTATTATTCTCGAAATTCTTGCCAGTGCTTGTGTAAATTTTGGCCAGTAATAAAATTATTTGTATACTAGGCGTATGTTATTTGTATACTAGTTCAATATGGATTAGTCTATTTACGTAGATGCTTACTTAGTATCAACTTAGGATCAATGACTTATTCTTAGTACAACATAATATTGTTGAGTGTGTAATGTTACTTAGTAATATTATGTGTCATTATTTTTAGTATAACCTAAGTTGAAATAAGCAATTTTATTCTATTAAAAAACAAAGGAAGTTTTCAATCAATACTAATATTATAAAGCTGAAGAGTTTGTTTGTTTGTTTGTTTGTTTGAACGCGCTAATCTCAGGAACTACTGGTGTTAATTGAAAAATTATTTTTGTTTTGGATAGACCAGTTATCAAGGAAGGCTTTAGGCTATATAACATCACGCTGCAACTAATAGGAGCGAAAGAACAATACAAAATGTGGAAAAAACGGGGAAAACTATTCATCTTCGAGGGCTTCCGTTGTACGCACTGCGAAAACGGTTCAAGATATCAAAAAAAATATGTATGAAAGAATTATTTCTCTTGAAGTAATCTAACAAAATGTCCGAAACAGTATATGTCTATGTTTTAAGGTTAACTCACTAGAACCGTTTTTATGGTAATTACTATTCCACGCGGACGAAGTCGCGTGCATTAGCTAGTTGAAAATAAATAAGTTATCCAAGCTCTACTGAGTTTTTTATTCATCAAATTTTTAAACAAAGAGTTTGTATAAAAATAAGTAAGTGTATAATAACTTTCTTACTTACACTACACTAAGATTTTTTTTTCACAAGTTGGTTAAAAATTACGTTATGTAAAAATTAACGGTTCGCACTTAACACCCGTGTTAACATTAGACTGCTATTAACTTATACACATAGAATTTTACTGCGTAACAGCTTTCTAACATTAAATTAAGAACAGATTTTCTAAATTTGAATTTCATAGATTGACATTACATTAAAAAAAAGTATTAGAAATTTGCTAGAGAAATATTTTGCCAATTTCGACATCCCGGTTACGAGGTAGCGTGGCCGAGCGGTCTAAGGCGCTGGTTTAAGGCACCAGTCTCTTCGGAGGCGTGGGTTCGAATCCCACCGCTGCCAATTATTTTTGCCTATCTAGTTTATAATCATCAACATTAGATACCTGAAAATCAATGTTGTTTTGTCTCTACATATTATTATCTTTCCCATTGTAAATATTTAATTAAAATATCCAATACATAATAATATTTGTTTAAAAACTCACAACTTTGTCACACTCCAAAATCAAGATCAAACTTTACCATTCCACGTTGCATTAAAATACATAACAATTTGTCAATTTGCTTCATTACTTTACATCGATCTGAAAGAAAACTGTTAAAATCGCAACGGTACGCCAAAAGCCGAGTCCAATTTGGGCGGCCGATTTTGTCGCTTCCGTAACCTTATCTCGAGTGGTGAAGATTCAAAGTGTGCGAGAAATCTCACGTGTGATTTATATGTCGGTGCAATACCGTCGGATGCGAGGCACAGGTGCCTGCATTCGCCATTTACGTGAGTCGCGCGGTACGGTCGAGTCAACTCGCGGAGACTCGACTTGGAAAAACGATCGACATTTTCCCCTCCCTAACTCTTTCCCGCGCTTTTCGAATCGGACGTTCTAATATCAATTTTGAAACTGTTCTTTATTTTTATTTTTCAAATAAATCGACAGTGCTGTGTTCGAATTGTGAATGATTTTTATTTGATATAATGTTAAATGAAACATCGCAATGCATTGTTTTGAAGTTTGAATTTCGCACGCTCTTCGACAGACGCTGTTAGGTAAGAATTTTAGATTAATTATTTTTAATGGTTATTGTCACGATTGTCTGTTAATTGATATAAATAAGTGACTAACGTTGATCGTAAATACATTTTCTTATATATTTCGCGAAGCATTAGAATTAGAACATTTTTATTATTATTCTATAACTTATGACAACATTTTTCGTCACTCATTTGCAGATATTTTATATAAATGTAGTCAATAAGTTATATCATTGGTGTCCTTGAGATTATACACAAAAAATTTAGCAAAAGTCATCTCAGTCTTATGAAATATGAATTATTTTTAATAAAAATGATCCGATTAACAGTTCTAACTTAATTAAATGTCAAAATTAACATTTATTCCCAATTAGTTTTGATGGACTTTGTTTTTATTTAAATTGAAGCAGCACCATTAAATTTATATTCTTGCATAACGGTATTAATAATACATTTCCATAAGCCACATCTAATTCTGTTGGTTTTTATGTAAAAAAATATGTTAAGGAAAAGCTGTTCGTATGATTTGCGACTTTTAAATTGTAAAATATTTCATTTTATTAAGTTTTAGATTTATAAGTATAATACAAAAATGACTTAAAAATACAGAAAACTTATACAAAACAGATATTTACAAAAAGTTCAGCACACCGTCCATGTTGTCGCTGTGCGGCAGGGAACCCAGGATGCTGGCAGTATTTCCTCTTTGAATGCAAAGACTCAAACGTTGAGAAAAATAGCTGCCAGAATTGTAAAATAGAAAAGTATGTATATCAATATCAAATAGCTAAGATTATCAATATAATTCTTATCAACTCTACGCCAGAAAGTTTATTTCTAATATTAATAAATAATAATTTGAGTTTTTGTGGGATTTTAAAGCCAAGATTTTTTTTGACAAGTTAATCTTTAACAATTTGTCAGTTTATAAATTTACAAAATAAAGACCTGAACATAATGTATTTACGTACATACATATTAATAACTATCAAGTGCTTTCAATCTGGTTTAAAATCCAAGGATTTTTAACGAAAATGTGAAGATAGTCTAATCCACTTCACTGCCAGCGGGGAAACTTGCCCAGCATGCTGGCTACATTACCACGTTGAATAAACTTATTAATTTTTGTCAGCTATGAGTAATAGTGAGGTAGTTTTTAAGAGATCAGCCAACTCAGTTGTCAATATATACTCTGACTATGTTATCTGGTATAAGTTACCTCCGTAATTAAAAATATTTTGATATTTAAAAAAAAAGTTGTCAAGAGTTTGATTTTAACTTCGCTTATCATAATTATATGAAAATATCATCGCCAGCTCTTACGGGCGGTTAGCAATACCTACAACTTGCTTTACCTTAGCAATTAGTTTATACAACCAACTAGTGGTGCTCGCGGCTTCGCTCGCATTAATAAGTAAAACTTGCATTCCCTATTTCACCCCTTTAAAAGTGGCATTTTCAAAAATCCTTTCTTAGCGGATGCCTAAGTCATAACATCTACCTTCATTCCAAATTTCAGCCCAATCCGAGTTTTGAGTTTTATATATATAGGTATAGATTTGATTCCTCTACTCAATAATTTCCTAAGTATGTATCTGTACTTAGAAGTACAGTTCATACTCGAGTATTGTTCCGGTCGGTTCCCAGCCACGCGATAAAAAGGAGAGCTCTTGATCATTAACTATGGATAATTGACGTGTCACGCACACATGCATGGCTTGTGTGTATACGACGAGTGTGTATGTACGAATATGCAAGCACTTTCGTAGTATTGATAACAGATATATAATAATACTAGTGGGTGCATGCGGCTTTGCTCGCATTAAGAAGTAAAACTTGCATCCCCTATTTCATCTCTTTAAAAGTGACATTTCCAAAAATCCTTTCTTAGCGGATGCCTACGTCATTACATCTACCTTCATTCCAAATTTCAGCCCAATCCGTCCAGTGGTTTGGGCTGTGCGATGATAGATCACTATATCAGTCAGTCAGTCACCTTTCAGTTTTATATATTTAGATAGATTCATAAACTTGTGTTAAGATCTCGAACTAATGTCGAGATATTTAAACCCTTTAGGGACTTTAAAATTGATTATAATTACCCACACGTATCCAGATATTGTGTGTTTTGTTATATCAAATTGAAATAAATTTTGTTGAGCACTAGGTAGATTAAATTTATAAACGGGTATGTTTAAGATTTTTTTTTATTGCATGAAATCCAAAGTTATAATTTTGTAATTTATGACTTTTAAGAAAAGATTAACTTTTATTTATACACCTTCAAAGCTGTACAAAACAAAGTATATCAAGACAAAATAAAAACTGAACATTTCACACATATTTTCTTTGAAGTATGTAACTTACCCCTTAATAATAATGTATCGATTATAAACTGACTAACATATTGCACGGTAATAGGCGAATAGCGGCTTTTCTAAAAGCTATTGGAAGCTACAGTCTATGAAAACTTCCCGTCATCAGCTATTCAACTCTTTGACAGTAACTTTGACCTATTTCTCAGCAAATAGGTAGTAAAGACTGATATCAGTACAGACCAGAGTCTAGATTGACTGACAACTATTATATTCTAATGACATCTTAAAGGATTTTACGATACTAGGAGGTATGAATAAGGTGCAGCCTAGCAGATTTAGTCCTCAAATCTATACTTATATTATAAAGCTGAAAAGTTTGTTTGTTTGTATGAACGCGCTAATCTCTGGAACTACTGGTGCGAATTGAATTTTTTTTGTGTTAAATAGACCATTTATCAAGGAAGGCTTTAGGCTATATAACATCACGCTTCAACTAATAGGAGCGAAGAAACAATTGAAAATGTGGAAAAAAACGGGTATAATTATTTATCTTTGAGGGCTTCCGTTGCGTGGGCTGCGAAATCGGTTCAAAATTCAAAGAATTAATGCCCAAAATAACTATTCCAAGCAGACGAAGTCGCAGGCACAGCTAATTTCGTTATAGTTATAGTCTTGCTGGTAAATGTGGACACTAAAGGACCTTCATATCTCTCTCAATAAATTATTAAAACAAAACAATTTAGATAAGTATATAATATTTTTGTAAGCGAGTGAGGCTTAGCTGTTCCAGTGTCTGCTTTTCATCCACACGCACCCTAGTTCGAATCCGGCCCTACACCAATGACTTGTACTTTCAAGTTACGTGTGGATTTGCACTCGCTTAGTGGTGAAGGAAAACATCGTGAGGAAACCGACATGTTTGAGGATCACAATATCCGAGAACATGTGTCTTCCGTGGACCTGGGCGCCCACCACGATGTATCTGCCCAAGATAACTTCCCTAACGGATTAATTCTGCGGGGGAGTCACGAACCTCAGTCATGAGGAATATGACTCAGGAGTGAGAGAGAGAGATAATATTTTTTTATTGTGTACAACATCATCATCAGCATCCCAGCATTGTTAATTCTACTGCTGGAAACGTCTCGGCCTGTCTCTGCTTGCATATCTCTCGACTTTAACAATGTCACCAATCCATCTCCCAGGGGGACTCCAGCCCAGCCCTCTCTATCAGCTTTTGGCTAACACGTAACGTGCACAAGCTATTAGTGTAAGGCTAAGTTCGAACAGGGTGCGTCAGAACGAAAAACATTTATGTACATATACCTGGCTCGGTGGTATATGTAAATGTTTTCGTTCTGATCTATTTACGCGCTTCAAATCTATTTACCAACAATTCTGTTTCCTCACTGAATACTTAATATCCTCATATCATATATCACGCTCACACTACGTGTAAAAAGCATGTAAAGTCCGTCCGCCATTATCGAGTGAAAGTCTATCCGAATGAGAATCTTGTAGAGTTGCAAAATGGAGATTGTGCGGAATTTCGATATTATTCGAAGCAGTGTCCTTTGCTTCGGATGAGGCAATGTGGTTGATTGTATGAATATCAATGGCAACCTTCACTGAATCAGAGGTAGCGAACTGAAGAAACATTTATGTTAATATAGAATACTAAACTGAGCTTTTTGGTTAAGCACTCATTTAGTGCATAAAGAATTTCAAACTTGGATATTGATAGATAGATAGATCGATAAATACTTTATTAAAACACCACGTTAAGTTTTGAACAGTAAATAAACGAAATTATTACCACAAAAGAAACAATACAAAAAAAAACATACATATTAGAATCAGCGTCTTAATTGGCGGCCTTATCGCTAAGAGCGATCTCTTCCAGGCAACCAATCTGGCAGGGATATAATCTTCAAACGAAATGAGTAGGACGAGGTGTTTCAGATATTAAATAAAATAATGAAAAATAGAACAAAGGTTTATATTACTTATGAATAAACATAAACAAATATAATAATAATATATACATACATAATAGCATAATACAAGAGACAAAATAATAATAACAAATATAGCAACTTATGTCAGAACCAAAGAATTTCTTTATATTGGTTAGATATCTATGATACGTTTTTTGATGTCTTGTTCTAGTTCTTGTAGCTATTGTAAAAAAATATCACAAGTTTTTTTGTAATCTAAGGTTAAGTACTCACTTAGTGCATAAAGAATTTTAAACTTGGCTATTCGTGAGATACGATACGTTCTTTGATGTTTTACGCTACCTTGTTCTTGTAGCTATTGTACAATTTTTATCACATGTTTTTTTTTTATCAAATTTGGCCGCTGCCACTATTACAAGAGACGTTAAAACGTAGATACAAAATGTTTGCTATAATACCTGTATTCTAAGCGCTATTATAACAGACTTCGTAGTTTGAAAACTTTTAACTCCAAAGTTTTTCCACTCTCGTTCATTACTTGTGATCATTGCACCAGTGGACTGTTTAAATTTGAACTTTGTGTGGACTATATAAAATAACTAGTGGGTGCTCGCGGCTTTGCTCGCATTAAGAAGTAAAACTTGCATCCCCTATTTCACCCCTTTAAAAGTGGCATTTCCGAAAATCCTTTCTTAGCGTATGCCTTCGACATAACATCTAGCTTCATTCCAAATTTCAATCCAATCCGTCCAGTGGTTTGCGCTGTGCGTTGATAGATATCAGTCAGTCAGTCACCTTTGAGTTTTATATATTTAGATTTTGACACAGTGTGATATGGGCACATCAGCAATTTGCTGCTCGCCAATTAATCAAATAAATAACTTATCTCAGTAGGTACTTAGAAAGTCGTGATTATTAAAAACTAACTAAACATCCGAAACATCTTTGCAGCACAGCGTCCTTGGTACCGAGTGATGGGTGACAGACTGACAGTTCGTTACGTGACTAGAATGTAATGGCCTATGCTAATGGACTGGATCTAAATATATCCTAAATCTAGACTAGAATGTTGGTAAGCCAGCTTTATGTGGGTGAAGATGAAGGGTGAAGGGTTTCTTTTTTTATGGAAATGTTTTGATAAGAGTTTTTTTTGTTTATCACTCTAATATGATTATGATATGATGAAGAACATTTTGTAAGTGTGATTGTTGGTTTATTCTTCTCGGTAAAGTGGTTGATTCGATTTGGATGAAATTTAATATGGAGATAGATAGATCACTTTTTAATGTTATGCGGGATATTGTTGTTTTTGTGTTTTATTATTTGTAATACTCCCGCTCTGGATCGTTTCTGGTGCAACGGCTATCTATTGCCATCCAGCGCGGAAACGCAGCGAGCTTGATGGGCACATTTGCACCGGGAACGATAAAGGGCGGGTTATTTAGTTAATTTGACATTAGTTATTCATAAAGATTATTTACGTTAGAAGTAGTATGTATAGTATTGTTTAATTTTAGTAGATTATTAATTATTAGTTTTAAGGTTTCGTTTATACGCCTACATTTAAGTCTTAGGTGTGTTTCTATGTTAATAAAATATCTAGTGTTTTAATTTTAATTGTTGCTAATTGACTTATAAGATGCATGTAAATTAGATATATTGTCAGACTCATAATTCTTATTAAATACTAAAATATGCCTTCACTAGACATGTTTTTCTAGTTTCATCGTTTTAAGTCTGAATCAACACACAACACAGTTTTTTTTACAGGATTATTAATGATTATAATTTTGAAAGAAAGAAAGAAAGAAAACATTTATTGTGACAGATTTTAAAAACACACAGGAGTAAAATCATAAAAAACAAACATAAAATCTGCCACAACACAGCCCCAACTCAGCATAATGCTGGTTGTATGGAAGCAACCAGCGCTGGTCTTCCGTTGGGGCTGGCTGTGACGTCACGCACGTACAAGAAGGCAGGCAAACAAACAAAGGACGTATACAAAGAGGAACACTGGTAGTGGAAGAAATGAAATAAAATTAATAAAAAAAGATATTACATAAGAGCTAGGGCTACACTAATACATATAAAATACTGATATACAGAATAAAATATATACCTATGGACAAAAACTTATGTAGGTACTGCAAAACGAATCGTAAATATATAGAATTGAACGTGACCTTTTTGACCTTTGAATCCACTGAATATTTTTAATAACAACTCATTGTTACATCACTAAAAATCACCAGTACCGAATATTCTACTTGCAACTAGTGCTGTACCTAACAGAACTTTATTCATAGCTCACGACAAAAAAAAACGTTACTTTTCTAAATTTGAATATCATCGACAGTAATCATGCATGTTCCCAAGATAATGCATAATAAGAACGTCCGATACGGCTGATCGCATACCTACTCGCAACTAAACTACATACAATAGACTCCTCATTATGACAAAAAGCAGTTTTGTACATACTTAAAAGTATTTCAAATCAAAGTTTTTCCCAGCTCCGCCTTAGACCAAGTTACTGTGAGTAACCAAGGGCTGTAATAAATGGGAAACACACATTTGGAAAAAGTTTGTTTCAATAAATTCGTTTGAGTGGGAAAATTATCTAGTAAAGAAAGGTTTTCGTAGTTGAGAAAAGAAGAAATAATCCAACATATTACAATGCTTTTTGTTGGGTCATTTGCAAATACCACGCTATATGATCATATTCTTCATGCATATTGGTCCCTTGATTAAAAGGTTATTAGTTGGGTTGTACTGAGCCAATAACAATATAATAGGTTTTTTTTTTGTAAGTGTTACTAAAATTTTTGTTGTTTTGAATTAAATTACTTAGAAAGTAAATTGATCTAATAGGTTGGGACAAGTCTTTGAGTTATATTTTCTACGCCTACTCCTGTATTAGGGTTAATGACCGTATTACCTTATTGAGCTAGTTATTATGCCAACTTTGATGTCTTCAACACGGACATAGCTGTGCGAGTGATACGACTGCGACCGACTACTGAGTTGACCGGTCGACTGAATGTACATGGAAATCGTGAGACATACAGTTTGATTCTGATTTGATTTGCAAAACGAATATATTTGGGTCTTAAAAAGCCCCATAATTGAAAAACTGAACCACCGATAAAAATGTTCTTTGTAAAGCTGGCTTTTATAATATGAATAAGAATACATATTAAATCAAATGAGTAAGAAAATATTTATAATGGAAATATATGGTTATAAATAATAATAATAATATAATATGGTTTAAAGATTTATTTTAATTACTTACTTACTGGCTTAAAAATATACCTATATTAATTACAATTATATTTTTTAAACCAGTAAAATTATCGTAAATTTATCCTTGCCGATCTAAGATAAAAACTAGCATGTTTGTTAATCCAAATCTTATCGGCCGTTTTAGTATGAAAAAGTAACAAACTTACTCAACGTGTACGAGTACGTATGTACTTTCTACTTTATGGGTCTTATTACAAAATGAAGGTTAACTATTAGTCCAGAACTTTGAAAATATGCAGTCCGTTCATGTTGTTCAAAATTTGTTTTTTTCTGTCATAGTAATCAATGTACTAATGATAAATCAACGTTTTGATTTAAAGTTATCATTTTAATTGTTTGTAAGTGATGTTTGAACAACAAGAACCGACTTTATATTTTCATGTTCCTGGTATAATATTTAAACTGAGTTTTGTACGGTTACTTAATACGATTTACTGTTAGTAGGATATAAGATTAGCGTGACCGTATTCTCTTGCTTAGGTGTAACCGTGACTCTACATTTTTGTAATCCACATTTTATTACAGTCTTACAATAATTTTAACGAGTCAGACAAATTATAATTTCTGCTGAACTCACACAATAAACCGGATCGTCTTCATTTGATGACTATAGTATTATATATTATACTATAGTATTGAATTACATATACCTATAGTTATAGGTATACAGTTTGCCGGTCAATTGCACCAATTTTGATCAATTTCCTGTATCATTTCAATTGTAGATTGGAATCGAAAAATGTGCATTCTTTATATATTTTGTTATGATGCGATGAACTATTTTGTATGAATGAGCTGATATATTTATGGGAATTTTATATAAAAGTTGTAGAACAAAATTGTTACTTATGACATTCGAAAGCTACCTCTAGGCTTATTACTTAGCTAAAAGTTTAGGCATAAGTTATGTTAAGTTGGGAGTAGTCTTTTTTAGGAAACTAATTTATTGATGAACTAGCTGGTGCGCGCGACTTCGTCCGCGTGGAATAGTTATTACCATAAAAACGGTTCTAGTGAGTTAACCTTAAAAGATAGACATGCACTGTTGCGGACATTTTGTTAGATAATTTCAAGAAGAATAATTCTTTAATACACATTTTTTTGATATCTTGAACCGTTTTCTCAGCGCACGCCACGGAAGCCCTCAGAGATGAATAATTTTCCCCGTATTTTTCCACATTTTCTATTGTTTCTTCGCTCCTGCATTATTGCTTTATTGTTTGTTGCAGCGTGATGTTATATAGCCTAAAGCCTTCCTTGATAAATTGTCTATCCAACACAAAAATATTTTTTAAATTCGCACCTGTAGTTCTTGATATTAGCGCGTTCAAACCAACAAACAAACTCTTCAGCTTTATAATATGAGTATAGATTAATTAGGGTTATGAGTAAGACGTATACGTATAAATAAAACAATAAAAGAAAAAATACTATACATTTACATAAAAGATTAAACAAATTTCAACACGTTCACAGGCCTTTGAATGACATAGAGATATTATTTTACTTTAAAATAGATTGCTTTAAGAGGGGGCCTAATGCCAGCAAAACGCAAACAGAGGTATTTTTGATGCCGCTCTTTGATGCTAAGAACATAAAAATTGCAACGAAAAAAATATTGGAATATGGGTATAATCCCAAAGAAAACAAATAGCTGCATAGAATTTTGAAAATAGGTCGGAGTTTTCCGCAAAAAAAAAAACTACAAATGCCAAAGAAAAAATCTATTTTTGATCATTTACTCGAAATTATCAGCGATGACCCCGCATTATTTTTTATGTATAAAATAGCTACAATTATGTTTTAGTTAAGTCATCAGTTACTTTTTCAATTTGATGTACAACTTTTGAGTAATTAAATAAAACTCGGTCAAAAATACATCGCGACATTCAAATGGAAAAATGGATTTGAAAGTCGCGGTGTATTTTTGACCAAGTTTTATTTAATTACTCAAAAGTTGTACATCAAATTAAAAAAGTAACTGATGAGTCCACTTAAACATAATTGTAGCTATTTTATACATAAAAAATTATGCGGGGTCATCGCTGATAATTTCGAGTAAATGAATAAAAATAGATTTTTTCCTTGGCATTTGTAGTTTTTTTTTTGGAAAGCTCCGACCTGTTTTTAAAAATTCTATACGACTATTCCACTTCTTTGGGATTAAACCCATATCCCAATATTTTTTTTTGTTGCAATGTTTATGTTTCTTAGCATCAAAGAGCGGCATCAAAAATACCTCTGTTTGCGTTTTGCTGGCATTAGGCCCCCTCTTAAGGTTAAAATTGTTACTAATCAAGAACTACAATAGCATTTAAGTTTGCATTTTTATTCAATAAATACTTATAGAAACCATGCACGTAGATCTTCTTCATGCCCTGCTACGCTCCATTGAACTAACTGAAGCTTTTTAACCTATAGTTACCTATGAGGTTACGTTTAAAGCAAATGTTAACCACAAAGAACGCTTAAAGCATCTTCTATTCCATCATGGACTCAGAATTAATCTATTTTAATGTTGTATCAACAAATCACATTTATTAATGTCAGAAACCAAAAAACACTATTGAATTATCAGTGTGTTATTATTAGTGATACCTTCCAGGCAAAGAAATGTTTCTAATAGAGAAAACAACATGGTTGTAAATGTTATCAAGTAATGAATTACTCATTTTTTAAAATGTCTTTAGTAATAAAAACGTCTTAAGTTTTATAGCTATATTTTTTTCACTAAATATTTCAGGACATATTTCACAGCGCCATCTAGCCTCATACTAAAGATTACGCTTGTATCATGGGTACTAGATAACGGATATTATATAATATAATAAAAAATACAAACTATAGTTATTATTAGTAATTTAAGGTATAAGTTTTTTTTTATTAAAACCACAATAACTTCGGATCCCATAGTAACCACCTGTATACTGAGCATTGCAGATTGCAGTACTTTGATTTGCATTTTTACGTAATTTAAAATTAATTACAGCTTGATTCCGATCACTGCGCACTCAGCGGAATGCACTCGTCAATCAAATGAAGGTAGGTAATAGTGAGAACACAAGTGGCTTGTGAAACATTACGGCTTTTTATCTTATATGCCTGCGCCCTTTTATTACAGGACGAGCAGAGATACGGCAGGACGACACCGGTTTATGCTGGAAGTTCCTCAGACCCGCACGAAACGGTACGCTTCTACCTTTATTGTTCGTACCGCAAGGTTGTGGAACTCCCTGCCTGACTCTCTGTTCCCCCTGTTCCCCACGCACTATAATCCAGCGATCTTCAAAGCGAGAGTGAATCGTTTATTATCGGGTAAGCACGCTCCATCTTAGGCCATAGCCTTTGCTTTTTATCAGGTAAACTATGGCCAAGTACAAACCCGTTCAAGTTAAAAAAAAATATGCCCAGTTAATAGTTACAAATTATGCTTTATTAACTTTGGGGCCGTGGGGTCCGGGAGCCCATACTATTTTCCAAAACCTCTCGGAGCGCTTGGTTGACGCGACGCGTGACCAAAATGCTGGCCTTTTTCTGGCTCAACGTATCAGCATTGCCATCCAGCGTGGTAATGCGGCCAGCATGCTGGGTACGCTGCCCTCTGGTAGTGGGCTGGAGCACTTAGATTATCTTTAGGCTTTTCTAAAGATTTTCTAAGTGCCCCTTTTTGTAGTAGTTAGAAGTAGTAGGTATGTTTAGTTTTCCTTCACTTGTTTTTATATTTTATTATTGTAAATAAATATAGTAAAATTATGCTTACATTTAAGTACACTTCTGAAATGTTGCTGCTCTTATTGATACTTAAAATATAGGAAATAATTTGACTAAAATATATTATAACAGGCATGCATGCAACCCTGCGGTATCAATAGAATCAAATGAAATTTCACTTACATTTCTATATTTTCTTTTATGAAGCTGTTTTTACACAGAAAACGTAACACGTTGTTAGTTCTAACATGATAAATAAAATGATCAAATTATCATACATAAAAGTATTAATTAAGTTTTTGTGTAAAAATGCGAATGAACAATGACCACTAAGTTATTTTTTTTATATTTTTGGTATAATCTTTATACTCACCAGTACTTCATATTTCCACAAGATAATGAAGCACTACTAGTGTTCCCGGCTCATTGTATTCCTGATTATTAATTAAGATTCAGAACTACTTTTTGCCCAACACATGTTTCCTGCATAAAAAGATGCACTGCACATTTCCTGGATTTTTTACTCAAAGAGTAATAATGTTTATGGTACCTACAACTAAAAAACTTAAATGTTAACTGTTTTTTTTACCTATCCTTACTCATAAAATGAGTTAAGTATCTTGTTTTTTTATTATGATTGACCATCTGTAACCTAAATTAAAAATAGTACCATGTAGGTAATCGTCGTGTCTTCCATATGATCTTTTTTAATATGTTATATAAATTTTGTTAATAAAGTTTGAAGCTTGAACGCTTGCCACCAATATGTTTTTATGAACCGACTTCTTTCTAACAACCAAAATAACCATATCTTCAGATGTTAACAGTAACCCATACTCATAAGTAGAGATACAATTTATGCCGTAAATATAGTAAATATAATAGTATGTATTGCAGTGGGGTACCACTGTACGGTCAGAAAACGCTAGCCGCAGCATGGAATCACCAAAGCCAAAACACAATATAAAAAAAATCACTTAAGTACCTAGTAACATAAAAGACGCAATACTGAAAAAAACAGTAAATTAAACTTAAATAAATTAAACTAGTGTCCCTAACGGTGGCCTTGTCACCAAAAGCTTTCTCTTTCAGGTCACATAAAATAAGTGCGTCCGTTTTAGTTAAAAAAAACCTTTGAATGGAGATAAATAACACACTAAACACAGATTAATTACTTATTACCGTTATTCCAGTGAGATTGGTGGGTTAACATACGCCTTCCAAAGAGGCGGTACGCAAATACCACCTAGGTACGTCACTTGAAGTGGGTTTTTGCGGAGCTATTACTGTTGTACCCTACTTACTACCTGTTGTATTAACGTCTACAAATTAAGTCTTAAGTACAAATTTGGCTCCACTAAAACTCTTTCAACTTTTGGTCTGAGATGGAATAAGCGATGTTGCTAAATAATAAAAAATCAGATAAGTAGAGATATTTTTAAACTTTATTTTTAACGTTTACACAATATGCAACACAACAAGACTTTGTATACGTATTTTCCCCGTGCGTTTTAATTCCTCGTATTGTATATCAATTCACAACTGCCAATCACAGGTGGTCCACATAATATTAATGAAATCTCACCAGGAAAAACCATTTAAAATTAAATGTACACATTACCAGTAAACACACACTCCAAATAATTCCAGTTTCAAAATAAAAACAAAATTGAGGTAGAAATACAACATTACGCAAATAAAATTTAAAGAAAGAACGTTCGATTTTTAAAAATCTCAATTAATTACGGCAGGCACGTGCCGTTACAAAATTGTGGTCATTTCGATAACGGACGAGTAAAGTAACGGACAATTTTATTATAACTCGAGCAATTTTCTTTAACACGCGTTATTTCGATCGCGTTATTGAGATATACGGAACTACGGTAGTAGTCATTTGCCATCAATATGCCGTATTTTCTGTACGACTTCTTTGTAACGTTTTATGAGTGTTGTATTCTCTCATTTTATCTGTAACATATTTAATGTAAGAAATTCAGATTTATCACTGAGGGTAGTAACTGAGTCAGTATGTTGAGTAAGTATGTTCTCTTACATTATCGCTCTTTGAGTCGTATTTCCTCATGACTGAGGGTCGTGACTCCCCCTCAGAATTAATTCGCTAGGCGAGTTCTCTTGGGCAGATGAATCGTGGTGGGCGCCCAGGTCCTTCCAGGGAAGACACATGTCCCGGAAATTTTGGTCCTCAAACATGTCGGCTTAGTCACGATATTTTTCTTCATCAGACGTTTCAAACACTGCGCCATACTTGCCTGTTCAACTAGGTTTTAGTTCAGTTTGCCATGTATAAGTTAAGATACTAAGAAACATGTTACTTATATCGAAGCCTCACCTAAGTACTGCTTAGCATCTGAATAACTACTTAGCAAAGTTGAGCTTGAAGAAACTTCCGGTCCTCTGTATAGACGCCTACCCAGCACTAAATACACCTTAATTACCTGCCAAAGATTTCTGCTAAGTAAACAAGCAGTAAAGAGAGCGTTTCGCGTGTATGTTTAACTGGCAACACTAATGTGCGATCACGTTTAGTGACTTTACTACCTTTACGACTTGTAACACCGCCGGTGTCTTTGTCTAAACTTCGCGGGAAAATATAACTGCTGTGAAATTGATAGGATTTGGTTTTGTGACCCATTTAAGCAGAAATACAAATTAAAAAACTTTGAGAAGAATTAAGAACTTACATTTTTAAAGCTGGATTTTGATACTAGGTTATGATAAAAACCGTAGATTTTTGTAAAAGCATACTTACACTTTCTTTTGGCAGTAAAATTAGGTTCTTTTTTAAACGTCACAAAAGTATCTATTATAGATATTTTTTAAAATTTAAATATATTGTAGGCATATAAACTATCAAACAAAACATCCTAATCCTTGCCCAAAATAAGCTGTAACATGTAAAATTACATATCACATCGTAAAGGCAATAAAAATGCCGATTTCTTTTTAACGATCGAATTATAAGCCTAAATCCGCTAATCCTAAAATAACTTACATGTCACCGAATTAGAATCCACATGGCATAAGGGTAAGCTAGACTAAGCAGGCTTGCTACGGTGACGTTTTGTGATTCACGATGTAATTCACCTAAAAGTTACAGAGAAAATTACAGAGAAACACATTGTCTTCTTCTTTAAAATATAAAGTTAAATTTTCATTGTTAAAAAAATATGAAAAGTGGTGTCTGTGAAAAAAACATCTAAGTGTAAAGCTCACCAATTTCTGTTACAGACTTTAAGACTTTCGAATAGAAGCATTTGGTTCACTTACATTAATAACACAGATTATGACCTATATAATACTTATAATATAAACATAATCTGTGAGGCAATAAATGAGCCGAATGCTCTCATAGTGTTTACAATACACGTTCATGGCATATTTTTAATTTAACTTTACTTAACCTATTTGTTAACCTGGAATTAAAAGAAACTAACCAACGTGTTACCCTGGATTTAATTTCCTTCCATACCAAAAGTGTGAACGTGGAACATATTATGTACACTCAAACACATACTCGACTCACAATCTTTCGCCTTTGCAATAAAAGTATAAAGTGTATAATACAAACATGCTATGTTCTCTAGCCACGCTCTGGTTGGATCGAGTAAAAGTTAGACAGACATCACGAAATTGTCACAGACCATGTTTGCATTCCGAATATGCTATAAGCTTTATGGACAGAGTAGAAAACTCGCACAGAGATACAAGTTTTCATGTCGTCGTGTTAAACGAGTGAGGTAACGTGTAAATTCGCAAGCGTTCATTTACTTATGACTTTATGTTACTGCAAAGTTACAAAGATTATTGCTTTATATACTTGCTTTTCTAATTTGTAGTAAAAGAATTTGAATTGCAAAATGTAACTAAAACTACTTGATATGTATAACTGTGTTCATATTAACCATTTCCCCAATTTATTAGGTCGTATCGCCATTTTGTGTTCATAATCATTGGGTTTGTTACCTATGCTTACTCAAGGCACGTTGATCTATGATTTAAATAAGTTAATAAAAATTGTTAAAAAATACAACAATTGTTAATATTATATTCATTTTCTAGCCCTGTGATATATGACTGATTAATTATATTCTGTTGTATTGTGTTATTATAAGTGTTATGTATCCTATTACAATGATATCTCTGCCAATTCCTTACTCTCTGCTCAGGCGAGTGGCAATTTATGCTGAAGTCTGGGTCATGATGCAACAATGCAAATTGTCGATGCTACCGCCGCTGCAAGTGAAAATCATCGATTATTTAGAAAGTTTCGTGCTGAATCGAAGAGAATGCCAACTTTTAATATTCCCAGTTGCGAATGTATATGTTTACGACGATTTGATACGCAATTGTTGTACTTAATTATAATTTTTTCTTATGCATGTTTTTTATTTAAGCGGCATTAATAGCATCATTATTGTTTCTGTAGCCAGAGTAAATTTAAACTCAATTTGTTTGAAATATATGTATGTACTTACTTATGTATTCTGAACACAAAAACAGAACGTGCTGAAAATTCAGAGCAAATTGAGTGATTACGTAAACTATCCAAAAATGTTCATTGTAACCGAGTTACTTGCAAATTTACAAGATAAGTGACATAATAAAACGTTTTAAAAATCGGCAAACAACATAATCGAAAAGTAACTTTCAATCAAGCCAAGCAAGTAAAAGTAAGTTTGTATGAGAGTGGCCCTAACTGGTGTCCGATTTTTCGAACCACCTTAGCGGTTTTTGACGGGAATCAATGACTGTCTTGTTATGTCAAATAGCCGGGACCTACCTCTCTTTATGAAGTCTTTACAAACATTATTTTACCTCTTTTTACGAGGTTAGTTAAATTCTGTAACCATGGGACCAGTGAACCTCAGAGTCACATTTGTCTTAAATCAGCGACCACTAACCTCTTTATAAAGTCTTTTCAAACATTATGTTACCTCTTTTTACGAGGTTAGTTAAATTCTGTAACCATGGGAACCAGTGAACCTCAGAGTCACATTTGTCTTAAATCACCGACCACTAACTAAAACTGCAAGCCACATCTGAGCCGTGTAATGAGACTAGTTATCCGACCCTGGTTCTCACAGCTTGGGGCAAACCACAGAAGGAGTAAGCTTTCGTTTGGGTTTTGAAGTAGTTTGGCCACGAGGTGAAAACTAAAATAATAATAATTGTTATAATGTTCTTGCGTGAATAAATACTTCAAAATAATGAGTGAATATAAAAATCAAAGTCAAAGTCAAATTATTTATTGCATAATTGTGTTATACATATAGATCCATTTATGGTGAGTAGATCTTATGCTAAGGTATCGAGACAGTGAAACACAATAATATATTAGGGCTGGTCTATATGTTTATTTATTATGTTATTATTAATATGTTTAGTGTTAGATGAATGCCTTGAGCCCATGTACTTGATATTTTTAGGGAAATACATAGTACATCTATAACCATTCTAATGTCGTAGTGAGAAAAGAAAAATATAACTTTAATTAAGTATAATTTTGAACTACGAAAAATATTGCCATTTATAGAAACCCATAAGGCATTGGATATGAAAGTAGTGAAGCTAAGAAATTAATATTCAACAGCTGCTGCTTACATATATATGGCTATAAAAACAACCCGAAGTCTAAGCACTTGTCATATAGGAAGATAAATACAAGTATACATAAGTATACATACATCCTATACACTACGTTTAACTCAGCGGTTAGAGTTTAACAGATTGCGAGTAATATGGCGTAATGAACTAAATAGACTTAAGATGGAGTCTGCTTCTCGAACCTGTTTACTCTCTATTTGAAGATCGCTGATTAGTACAATTGGTAATAGTGTCTAGAAAAATATGTTTCTATGACGAAAGAGAGTGACGTGAGAGTTTATAACTCTAATAAAAAAGGTTTTTACTCTGCTCCAGAGCATCTAACATGGCTTAGCGATAATTTATAAGCATCTGGGATTTTATTTAACCAGTACAACCTTCCTGATAGTAGATCTAAAAAAAACTTCTTAGTTGCTAGAGACGCAGATAGAAGCGCCACCTACCCAAGCGTCATCTTTTAATATTGAAATCTTTTACGTAATTCAATATGTTTTAATTTAAATTGCGTCATCTTAATTCATACACTTGAAAGTTAATTATGCACTTCAGAAATAATTCCGTCTTAAAATAAGACCACGCGTTCGTAGTCAAATATTTAACGAACACTTTAAATTCTGAGGTGATCAATGAATTGCTTGAAGACGATTATTAGCATTTTAGATTCAAAATAAACTACTAATTTTAGTATTTGAACATTATTCTGTTTGTAGCCAGCAGTCAGATAAAAAAACTATCATCATGTATACAAAATACCTAATTATACATATAATTTTATACCTTGTCGTCCCCGTATCGTAATGGGTTAAATTCATTAATTTAATTTATTTGTTTAAGTAGGAGCAAAACCTACCTATTAGGAAGCCAAACTATACAATATCATCCTTATAGCCAAGATTCTAAATGCCTAAAATATAAATATTCTTCATACATTCAATAGTATTTTCCAAGAAAGAGTTCTTATCGCATCTGCGATGGCACAGAACAGATTCACCATTAATAATTGTTTTAATAAGTATTAATTACCGGCACAAACACTAGGAAGATTATTTAACCATGCACAGAGCGCTTCTGAGCTGTAATTCGCCACGCTTCAGTTCCAACCAACGTACCATATCGCACCTGTCATATAAATAAAAAGTAATCAAAAAACACCCTTATTCCAATACCAATAAGGTTCGAGAAAAAAGTAAATTATAACACATTGGCCTCAAGATAATTGCCAGTAAGTGAATGAACTGCGGTCTCATAAGTTTATTATTTGTATAGAGGTTTTAAGTAAATTTATGCGGAATAATTAATGGTGTATTTGGGTGTGCTTGGGAGTGCTTAGTATGGTAGCCGATGTTAGACATCTTGTTGGTCCATTAGCTTTGTGGGCGGGCGGCTTGGGATTAAATGAGGAGCAAAGCAGAGAAGTGGACAAAATAGAAAACAGCAGAAGGCAAAGTTCTAGTTTTCTCGGACTTTCGTTAAATATGTACATTGGACATATGTATGTCACGTAAGCGTAGGATGGTGTAAAGATTGTTTAAAAATATAAAATCTGGAAAAGACATTAATCAAAATGAATGTATATTACGATTGGATTTTCGTGATGCTAGAAGAAAACAAAAGAAAAAAGGTTATTCTTTAGAAAATAGCGAATTGATCGCTCTATGCTATGTACTTGTGATAAAAAAAGAATAAACATTTGATTGTTTCATACAAAATACGTACTTTTTCTCGTATTTTTTCCATGATTAGAGTAATATCACTATAAGTCACAGACATTTATACTTTATTTCTATTTCCATACACTTATGAGACAGACAGAGAGACAAACAAACAAACAACCACTAATATGTTTATTCGACTAGTTCATCCGTGTTTTTTTAAGTCAATATTTTTAAGAGGTCAATACTAGAGTTCAATACAGAAGCCGCTTTACTGGATTTAAGGTTTTAAAATATGCTTGAGAAAGGGATTTTCAATATGGGTGGTCACTTGCTTGACAAGAACCTTAAATATTCTAAATTATAATGATGAGTAATTACTCACAAAAAAATTATATGTGTTGGAGCTTTTACAAAATTATCAGTTAAAATACTTTATGAAGAATACGATTAACATGTAGATTATAACGTTGCTTAACATCAGGCAAGTTGTAGTCAAGGGTGAGCCTGTCTCATGAAAAAAAAATGCAAAATCTGGCCAAGTGATTTCTGGCCACTTGACTTAAAGTGTCATTGAACATTTTTATTTATTTATTTGTTTAAAACAGTGCGGTATTGTCTAACCATGCTATAAAAACTTAAATTTTTTGCTCTTCAAATTCGTACATAGTTTTTTTTTGTCAAAGCACTCCAGATTTTTTTACTTCGATAATATTTTCAGAATACTTTATATACATACTTGTCAATATATTCTCTAAACAATTAGAATAGGCCTTTACAATTATTATTGCTAAAAATAACACAAACTGTTTGCTTAAAGTACAGCTCATGACTTTGCAAACAAAATTTACTGGGTATTTTAGCGAATGAAAATAAAGCGTTATATAAACAAAGTGGGCAAATCACGGATGTCCGTCTTAAGATCAATTGGGCGAAGAAAGAAACGCATCAAATGCGTGGGACTTAGGTACCTATTATTGTGGATAGTTACATAAAACTGTATAGCTAAGAGAAAAAAAAACTGAAAAACTCTTTGTAAGTCTTATAAAAAAATAGCTGGCTAAATTTGTAATTTGTTTGCTTGTTGAAAAGTTTCACCCGAAAACAAAACGCCGATTATAGCAGTCCTAATAAATCAGATGGATAAATCAGTATAATTTGAACTTACTATTTTTAAGAAGAAGGCTTATACATATAATGATGTTGATGATGAAAACAAATATATATATATATGAAATTAAAAAAATGTTATGATTTTGTTTCAGGTCAAAAACTGCACAAAACTATGGATATGAAGTTATAAGGTATGTATTTTATCTGCTAACGACTTTTGATTATGTTATGAGATAAATATTGCCGTCACTTTGAAACTTGTTATCATTATGTCAACAAAAACTTTATTAAACAAACATCCAAGTCATAAACTAATAAAATCTCAAATATAAAGTCATTTCTATAACCAGATAGAACCATAAACTTGAAATAGAACCATCAGATAGCATTAGCAGCAGGTTGAGTGAAATTATAATGACGTCGCATTTATAATGCGCCGGCGCGTACGACGGTGATACTTCTTGTTATAAGTTCTGCTGGAAGTGGCATATAGGTACACTTAAATTTGACGGGAAGAACTAGCTATGTGAATTTTTAATAAAACTGTTCTATAGAATGGCTCAAAATGTAAAAGAAGAAAATTAGACGATGGTCTTTTTGACTATCTACATACCTACGTAATATATAGGTTCGTGTTTCACTATTTTTTAATATGAAATAAATATCTATTTAATATTTAGCTTAATTTATCTAAAATAATTAACAATTTTCAAAGATGTATGTTTCAAAGGTCGTAAAAATTAATAAAATTTCACAGCGCCATCTAGCCCCATACCGTATAAACTAACCACAACACGGTCACGACGCTATTTCATTCAAACTATCTCTACCCCTAATTCAAAACAAAATACATTTAGTTGGTCCAATAATAATATAATATGTAAAGAACAGAATTCTTGTATTTTCCAGTGGCATTAGGCTCATAAACAACAGCGCATCGTTACAAAACGTGTAATACTTCTAAATTTATGCTCAATATTTTACCGGTAAAGCACAGAGCCAGTTCCAGATAGCCATAACAATGCAGCATTTAGATATCAGAATATAAAGTGGCATTTCCAGATTATTATGACGTTAGTTTCGATACGGTTCTGTTTAAGACAGGTTTCTTCGTAGACTAATCGTTACTGGACTGTCTGATAACTATTTTATGTAGACATCTTCATATATTTTTGGCTTGGATGTTTTGGCAAATTTTAGTAAATATTTTTATAGTTTTGAACGTATGTGTGAATAGAATTTTAAGTGTTTTATATATGATAGTAGCTGGCCTGTTAGCTTAGTTGGTAGTGGCTCTGCCTTCTGATCTAGGGGCTGCGGGTTCGATTCCCGCATGAACAAGTATTTATGAACTTTAAAAACATATATAATTACTTGTGTTGAGTCTGATCGTTTCTATGTATATTAAGTATGTATTTACAAAAAAAGTATATACGTAAGTATTATATCCCGTGACACAAGCGTTTGCTTTGTGCGGGGCTAGATGGCGCTGCGTGCAATGTCTCGGAATATTTTATTTCAATTTATTTATTATACTGACATGCAAAATATACACAGAAATCAGTAATACACTTTGATTTACCACTTTTTTCGTATAAATGGTCAATTAATGTCGATAGTTTTGAAATAACCCTTAGAGCCATTGAATAGCTTAACGATTACTTTAATAATGCAGCCGAAACAATTTGATATGTTATGATTATAATACTTTAACCGTCTTATTACAAAACGTGGTTTAAATTATTAGTCCAGGACTTTGAAAATAACAAGTGGGTTCTTGTTGTTCAGACATCACATACAAGCAATCAAAATATCAACTTCCAATTGGAAGTTTGATTTGACGTTGGTACATTTTGACAGTTTGTTAATTAAGACAGTAGACAGACATTTTTCGAACAACTAAAACGGACTTGGTCTAAACTTATATTTAAGCCTCGTTTTTTAATAAGGCCCTAACTGTATTAGATATATATTTGCTGTTGTAAAGGTCTTATTATTTTGCCAATGCGTTTTAATCATCGACAGTATACTTCTTATCGAATGAGCGTGACTAACTCTGGTGAACAACCAACCGCCCTAAAGGCCTCTGACATGGCATTAATAGGTAACAACCATTGACAGTTAAATCTCAAACTAAACATTATCACTCATTATCTAAACAGTCAATGTATAATGTTATCATTCTATTGTTCCGCATCTGATTGTGCGGCTTGGAGTCATAGGTTAACAAAGATGTGAATGCCAAGACAATAGTAAAGCAATGTGTATGATTGTATAAATAAACTAGGCTTGAAAACATTATAATCATACTAAACACCAAACATTCTCAATAATACATATCTACCTATCTTTAATTTGTATTTATAGACATTTCATCAAGTAATATTTTGCACAAATCATATTTAAAACTAGCTGTGCCTGCGACTTCGTCCGCGTGGAATAGTTATTTTGGGCAACCTCTTCAGCTTTATAAATAATAGCTGTAATCCACGACTTAAACCGTTTTCATAGCGCACGCAACGGAAGCCCTCAAAGATGAATAATTTTCCCCGTTTTTTTTTCAGATTTTTCATTGTTTCTTTGCTCCTATTAGCTGCAGCGTGATGTAATATAGCCTAAAGCCTTCCTCGATAAATGATCTATTCAACACAAAAAAACGCACCTGTAGTTCCTGAGATTAGCGCGTTCAAACAAACAAACAAACAAACTCTTCAGCTTTATAATATTAGTATAGATTTCATCACGATATTCTACAGCTTACTGTTTTTTGCAAACTAATAACAGTTAAAAATTTAGACATTAGTAATTATGATAGGTATTTTATTTTGCTTCCGTAAAGGAGTGTCCCTAAAAAACTATAGACATAAACAAAAATAACAAAAATATTTTATGCATATACATAATTATATGTTGAATATTATTCAATAGCAGTTACTAGAAGACGTAAGACATATGTATAAGTTTACACAATATGTACATACTACCATGTAACAAATCATATAACATAATAACGGTACTACCCAATATCTGTAAAAGTAATGACTCGGCCAAACAATAGTTCAAAACAAAATTAACTTAAAACACCTCAGAAATTGATGTTATTTGTTGTCTTTAAATTTTATTTTATTGACAGCAGTTATTGGTTTTTGCGATGATTTTGCAACCGAGTCCTGTATTAAACCTGCGTCTTATACCAGAAATTTCTGAAATTCTTATATTGATGCTAGATTTTGATAGTTAACTATCCTATTATATGTTATTTAAATCTACTAATCATCTTATGATCATTAAATACATAAACACAACACAATATTATTTAAAAAAGGAAACCTGGCCATTTTATACAAAAAAGAACAAACTTAACTTTATTAATTACCTACCTAAACTTACATATATAAATTAATATATCAAGCTAAACCAATTAACAACTGTCCGATTAAAAAAAAATAACAAACAATACCGTGTCGTAATAGCATTAATGATTTGAAACAAAGATTAACAACAACAGAATTTACTACAAATGTTAAATTCCAATATGTTAACTAGTTAACAAATTATCGTCATGAAATGTAACAACTGACTCATAACCAAACATTTAACTTCAATTCAAATGCAGTCACTTTTGCAACTTTATAGAAGCTCTAGTATATGTAAAGTTATTCGATTGTACCAGCGTGCATAGCATGGTTACAATAGCAATACTCAATCTGAATTTAGGGAGATACTCATGATTTTATTTTTATCCAAAGATCTTTAAGGCGAGAGTGAACCGGTTCCTATCTGGTAAGACCGATCCATCTTAGACCTATTGCTTGCCATCGGGCAAACTATGGTCAAGTGCAAACCTGTTTAGTTAAAAAAAAAAACAAAGAAATATGAAGTACAAATTGATAGGTACATAACATTGTGGTGACTTAGAGATGTTTTTGTGTCTGATTAAATGGGCAGGAAGTTTTAGAGTTTTGGTTGTTCAACATAATTTAAACGGAATATTTTTTCTTATAAAAAAATATATTGTTAAAAAAAAAGGTGTAGTACTGATATAATTACTGGTGATGTATGTTTCATTGTTTTAATAAACGTCGAGTCTCCAAAATAAGAATTGGAAATCTATACCAACGCAAAATTGTCACTACATATTTTATCGTTTTTTAAGAATTTTCTTAATTCCTAACACAAAATAAATGTCGTGTAGTTTTAGGTTTAGATTTCTGATTCGCGAAGTTGGTTCCACAAATTACTGAATCAGATTGAATATTGCATTTGCTATACTACTACTATCTTTACAGAATCAGATTGAATATTGCATTTGTAGCAAATAACAATGCTAACTCCACGGCGAGTCATTGTACCTATTTATTTAGCCTCTCCAAGTCTTTATAGGATGTTTCCCCGATGTTCAAAGACTTTCTTTATTATTCTACATTTTAGTATATTTTACTATGTATTCTATGAAAGATCAATATTGTAGAGTTTTAGGGCAGTGCAATTTGATACTGCTGACACAGATAAGAGAAACTCGACGTTTACATTATGTGCTAGAACTTTATTGTGTGTAACTTGTATTGATTTGAAATCTGTAAAAGCATCAAAATGGAAAGCGATGGAACTGAATCTATACTAATATTATAAAGCTGAAGAGTTTGTTTGTTTGTTTGAAAGCGCTAATCTCAGGAACTACCGGTGCGATTGAAAAATTCCTTTTGTGTTTAATAGACCATTTATCGAGGAAGGCTTTAGGCTATATAACATCACGCTGCAACTAAAAGGAGCGAAGAAATAATGGAAAATGTGGAAAAAACGGGGCAAATTATTCATCCTTGAGGGCTTCCGTTGCATGCGCTGCGAAAACGGTTCAAGATATCACATAAATTATGTATGAAAGAATAATTTCTCTTAAAATAATGTAACAAATTGTCCACAACAATATATGTCTAACTTTTAAGGTTAACTCACTAGAACCGTTTTTATGGTAATAACTATTCCACGCGGACGAAATCGCAGGCACCAGCTAGTATTAAATAAGTCTGGTGTAACAATGTGAAAATTGTATTTTGAGCTTTCCATTTTGCTCATGGAACGCATGTTCTAAATACCATATTGAGTTATTTTTCTAAATACTTTATAAACGATTATTTAAGTACTTATTTTGTGAGCGATTACATATGATGAAAAGCAATATATGTTCTACTGCTATGAGGCAAAAAGTTTTCACATATCTAAATATATAAAACTCATAGGTGACTGACTGACTGATTGACTGACGGACTGATATAGTGATCTATCAACGCACAGCCCAAACCACTGGACGGATTAGGCTGAAATTTGGAATGAAGGTAGATGTTAAGATGTAGGCATCCATTAAGAAAGGATTTTTGGAAATGCCACTTTTAAAGGGGTGCAATAGGGCTTGCAAGTTTTACTTCTTAATGCGAGCGTGCATCGTACAATATATGGAATAAACACTTTATTTGAGAAAAGTTTCAAGTTTTCTCAAAACTACTTATCAATGTTAGAAAATTTAGACAAGACAAAACACCTCTCAACTTAAAACAGATAATCAGTATCCTGCATGTTAATAAAATCCCACTAAAATATTTATTATCACGCACCAGTACTAATAAGCTACTACAGTCACGGGCTCCCGGGTTTGCCTGCCATAATCAGTAGACCATAAAACGGCGCCTGAAACAATGTTAGCCACGTTTTATTAGTCCTGAGTAATTTATAGACCGTGCAGATGATTATTTTACAGCTAGATAGGTTTAATGGGGGATTAAGGATGTCTGATGTTATCTTGCCCTTGGATGGTGTCAAAGTTTATGTAAGTAGACATGTGAGATAAGATAGGGTCGTAAAACTTAGTAACACTTTGAATTATTGATAACTCGGCTTTACAGCAAACTACTAAAAAAGAAGGCGACTTAGCTTATTAGGGTCTTATTACAAAACGTGGTTCAAATAATAGTCTAGATTAACTAAGTTTTAGTTGTTCGAAAATTGCCTATCTACTGTCATAAAAATTAAACTGTCAAAATGTAACCAATGATAATAATCAACGTTCCAATTTTAAGTTGACATTTTGATTGTTTGTATGTGATGTTTGAACAACAAGAACCGGCTTTTTATTTTCTAAGTCCTAGACTAATATTTAAAACACGTTTTGTAATAAGACGGTGAATGTTGACAACCCAGCTTTAAAGCTAGCTTATGAGAAAAAGAAGGCTACTTAGTTTATTACAATTAAGAATCAATTAAATAATACCTAACGCGCAAAGGTAATTGTTGAATCATTTTTTTTTCCTTATTTTATACTACATTCTAAATTTTAATTTTATCTTCTAATCCATTTTATATCCAGTAAATTACTTTATTTACGTGAAAAGAATAATAATCAAACAATTTCTGGTTTAACTTGCACAAAATTAAGTCAAATTTACTTATATTCTAAATTTGTTAAAAGTTACCTTCACAAGACACCATGTCGATATTCCCTAGTTTGTATGGAGCATTAGTTCAAGCCTTCAGAGCCAGCCTGAATGTATGGCCAATAGAATACTTAGAACACTTGACAGATATGACCAATACTACCTAGAACGAGCGCACGAAGTGGGCGAGGAGTTTCTGTATTAAGAAGAAAATATTTATATGTGTGACAAATAATTATCTATAAGGTAACTCGTTTATTTAAAAAGATAAGCTATGTAATGATTAGAGGAAAAAAACAGCTTAAGTCTTATTCAGAGAGATAGATATTTATATATACAAATATTTTTACAATACTCCTAGAAAAACTAAACATAAGTACTACATATATATTTAATATATACATATTCATATCATTTGTGCCCTTTTAGCCCAAGGAACAGATAAACTTGCATGCAAAAAACTTGCTCAGTTAAGCTCTTTCAAGTACCTAAGTTTAGAGGAAACTTGAAATGTGTTTTTTACTTTACACACAAAAAGCATAAAATTTACTTACAGATATTGTAGTACCTAAATATTGTCGTTTACTAAGACTACACTTCGCAGAATACCCATACAATATGCCAGGTATTTATGTTTTCTGCTTTGCGTCGCCTAGTTTGGACTTCCATTCATCCTTGTGTTCTATGCTTCTACTGCTCATTGTGTATTTTGTTCGTACTATGGATGTATTTTGACTGAATGCTTATGGATTTGTATTTGGTAATAAGAAATTGACGGTGTTAGGTTTTGTGAAAAATTCTACTGGTTTTGCATAGGTTGTTGTTTATACAGAGTTTTCAGGAAGTAACTTATTTTGAATATCATGATTATTTTAAACATCCATTAAAAAAATGTTTGGTATAGTTTTGCGTATTTTTACTTAATTACATAGGATATGAAAAATACTTTCAGAAGAATTGATAGCCTCCTTTTTTGAAGTCGGTTTAAAACCGCAAGGATCACCAGGATATACGCAGGACTGGTATGAGAGGCGTACAAGAAGAGAAGCCTATGCTCAGCAGTGGGCAATAACGGACTAATGATGATGATGACGTGAGATATGAACTTATTTGTATTTTAGTTATTTAATTACCTTTCTTGTTAATTTATTCGCCATTTAAGATGAAAATACTTAAACTTATACAATAGGTATACAGATATAATAGACGATAGTAAAAGTTTGTCGTAGAGGCTCGCGGTCACAAGAAACACTGGACAAAACCGCAGAGCGGTCATCAACAACCTATCATATCTACATAATAATACCTCCCTACATTGAATATTAGCTAGATAAAATTTGCTGTTATTGTACCCAACTTTGATCAAACTAAAGCCAAAGTAAATATTATTTAATTTGATTGATTAAAATTAAAACAATTTTTATAATAAAATCTTCTGAATACCTACATCATACTTACTTACATTATTCGCAACACAAAATATCACAGTTTGTTAGTTACATAATAGTGGCTAAACTCGAGAACTACTGAACTGATTTAAATAATGCACCAACTTTACAACACAAGTAAAACCACAGAGCACAACTAGTCATCAACAAAGCTTGTATGACATCGATCGCGTGCCGCTAGCGTGCGCCCGCGCAAGATAACACCGCATGCTGCAGAGGGCAGCACTTTTGCCATGTTATAAATATTCTAAATCATTTTCTTTACTTTGGATAGCCAATATTTTTTTAAGCGACACTGTGACCTTAGTTAGGAGTATACCTATACTACATTTTCAATACCTGTATTGAAATTTCTCTTAAATTAAGATGCCGGAAAATAGAGTTAGCTGCTGCCAGATTTGACATTTGAAAATTGTTAATAGTAACAGTGCGCCAATCATACTCCAGTTTTTAGTTCCAATTTTATTCACAATCTTAGTTATCTATTTCATGCGCCAACCTGCGCAGACGCAGCTATTTGCGGTGAGCCATGTGGCGAGTGGACGGCGGCCATTATACGATTAGATGTGCAAAGAAATGTAGGCACGATCGGTCGTTAGTGGTTGCTATTCTTGTTATAGTCTTAGATAGCTGTATTATGGTATTGTTATAGGTATGTTAGGAAGACAAGCATTAGATATTTTTGTAAGAAACTTTTAGACGACAAGCTATACAAATTTGTTTAGAAAACTTCTTAGAGAGCATACAAGTATGTAAATTGAAAAAATAATAGAGCATCCGCTATATTTATAATTTCAAGTATGTATGTATATGCAAATTCAGAAATCACTGGTGTCAGATCATAATTTCTCAAATACTTTAACTTAGTTGTTCCTAGATGCGGTTTCTCTAAATAAAAGAAGAAGTATAATTCGACTGTAGACTGAAGAAATGCAGCTCAGCCACAATGAAAATAACTTATCATCTACATTTTACTTTTTACTAACGCCATATCTAATCAATTATTTCCTTGGATCAGTAAAAGTAGTACAACATAATATATACAATTATACATCGTACCTATAACACACACGAGTATTCCAATCCATCCTAGATGGTCCAGCAATGCGCATCTAATGTCATAGATTGGAACGCGCATTACTGGCGCGTGCCGCTGCGACAAGCCTTTTTTGTCGCACGTTTTTGCGACGCACAGCTGATCGAATGTGCGGTCATTTGAGAGAGACATTCATGGATTATTATGGTGGAATTTTGTATGGAAGTGCGTGAGAAAAATATATTTAATGCAAGGAAAAAAGTATTATCGGGCAGATTACGGATGCACTTTTACAAAGTTTGCAAAATTTTATTGATGGTGCTTAAAACATGGTTTTAAAGTAATGGATCATTTTTGCTGTTACATTAGCAACTCCGACGTTTAAAAAGGGCGTTTAGAATATATGTACATAGCCAATTTAACATATGTGCATGTTTCACTGGCTATAAAAATAATAGATCAAATATATTTTTAAAGTTCTACCTAACTTAGTTACTAAACCTGATATTAAAATTCAACGTGCATAGATAATATAATTACTTCTCGATTAAAAAATATTGGTGCATCAAATTTTTTATGACTTCAGATGTGTGGTCTCCAAAATTAAAACATAAAATTTTCATCTTTAACTAATTCCTAACTTTTATTTTATACTTTTACTCCAAATAAAAGTTTAATGACTTAATTTTTAAGATTTGAGTGAAGTCGATTAGATTATTCGATATTTCAATTTTATAAAAATAAATCATGATAATGTTGACAGTTTTAAGAGAGAGTGAAACGAATTTCTTTAAAATATAAAATCGTAGAAAATTGAATCTTTCTATTAGTTAGTTCAAGTTAATTTAAAAATTGCTTTAAATTTCAATGCATCTAAGTTTTAAGCTCCCAACTAATTGAAGATTTAACACACCTTGTCTAAGTTATTGATTAATGAATGTTTTGGGAGCCGTTCGGAAACAAGTGAATATTTACCCGCACGTGTGATATATTATCACCATGTGAGTCTGAGTACTTAACAAAAAAACTGACACAGAAAGTGTATAGTAGGTACACCATACTTGTTCAATTTATTTTTCCTCTTCCTGGCGATTACAGTGTTGTGATTACAAAAATAAAAAGTTATATATAATAAACTTTTGTTTCTCCATAAACTTTATCAAAATTCGTTATTTTATGTTAAGAAGGAGAATTAAGAAATTAGTCCCATTTCTACATTTTTTGGTCGGGGTATTAGTTAAATGTATTCAATTAGCTATTTAAACATTACACTTAAACATATGAATTTTACACTCGGTGTTCTCTAAAAGCTTTTGAATGCGTGTGCATTAAATTGACTGATGATTATTTCACACCATTTAATGAAAGAGGCGGCTAATAAGTCAATAGCACGAATAAGAATGTCAGTTACTGAACGGCTTTTAACTGGATAATGATTTTAATTATAAAGTTCCCAATTTTTGTTCTCAATTACCTTCAACCATATTATGTTTTATGCGGAAGCAAATAAACAATCTTTTCTTACGTTATCATTTTCAAATATTATTATAAACATGAACTGAAGTATCCAAATTAGTTACTTTCCAGTTAAGGACTCCGTTTCAGTCTTTGCATATATAGGTACGTATATCTAAATATATAAAACAAAAGGCACAGCCAAAACCCCTGGATAGATTAGGCTGAAATTTGGAATGAAGGTAGATGTTATGACGTAGGCATCCGCTAAGAAATGATTTTTGGAAATGCCACTTTTAAAGGGGTGAAATAGAAGATGCAAGTTATACTTCTTAATGCGATCGAAGCCGCGAGCACCCACTAGTCTTATATATTTTTGGAGAAAAGATCTAATACCCCAAAATAAATAAAAAAGGTCAGAACTTTTGCGGGTCTGCGATGTAAAAGCAACATTTATCAGTGACATATACACATGCTACTTGTCTGATAATGTAACGCCTGTAAGGCAGTAAATACGTAAATTAGTACAACTAAGTACGCTACTGGCTTCAAATTGACTCCGAAGCACATAAAGTTAGAATCAACGTCAATCAGTCAAGCGCAAGCCAGTAGGCACGCGCTGGATAGCAATCACACTCACATACTTAGCTGTATGTTTATCTATAAGTAGATACTTACGAATACCTTCCTAGCATTGCCATCTGTCTTGTATTGCAAGTTGTAAAGGCTTGAATGACATTGGAATTAACTTTTTTACAGTGAACTTTATGTTATTTTTTAGTAAAAGAAGCCAAATTCATTTTAATTTTAATAACTGAAAGGGAGATATTCTCTTCACCCATTTGCGGTACTGACGTGTCTGTTAATTTGATAACATAACATATAATCTCTATCTTTGACTAAAGAAGCAAAGCAAAAATCACAAGAAATTCTTAGTTCTAGCCCACTGTATCATTTATTTTGCACTAGTGGGTGCTCGCGGCTTTGAAGTAAAACTTTCATCCCCTATTTCACCCCTTTAAAAGTGGCATTTTCAAAAGTCCTTTCTTAGCGGATGCCTACGTCATAACATCGACCTGTATGCCAAATTTCAGCCCGATCCGTCCAGTGGTTGTGGCTGTGCGATGATGGATGACTATATCAGTCAGTCAGTCACCTTTGAGTTTTATATATTTAGATATTTATTTGGTCAGAACTACAAACGCTATGTGCATCGACCCTAAGACTAAGACCTAAGTACCTAGATGCCTGAGTACCAAACGTCCGGTGTTATTACCTGGCGGGGAATTACTACAAATTGCCGGCACCATGCATGCGACACCATATGCCCATGGCTTCACACCATATAGACTCCTTTTATGGCAATAAAAAACGTTGGTATATTCTATTTCTAATAATTCTATAGGATTTTTTTTGCGCACGCATACAAAATCTTACACTACAGAGGAAATATCAAACGGGCTGTAGACAAACTTAATCTAGCAGTTTAAAAAACAAAATTAATAATTATAAGGGTACCCAATTTCATCTTACTCTCTTCAGCCGTTAGAGCGAGAAGAAGTAACAAACAAAGGAACAGAGGAACAAAAAAAACACAGGCACAGTTACGACCTTTCGTCTCTAAATTGATTGAGTGAAGCAAAATAATAACCTAGTCAATATTTTAAAGAGATACATTATGTGTAGTCGGAATTCTGTCTGGTGTGGTAGATGTATATTATCTCATCTTTACATGATATAGATGCACACTTAGATGTCTCTTAGTTAAATGGTCTATGCTAACTCCATATGTCGAGGAAATTGTCATTTGACCACAGCAATGGTTCTTATCTGGAAAATTGTTTTCCATTTTCAAATCACTTATCTAACCGCACATATGTACGTGTGAATAGAGGATTTAAGTGATTTCATAAAACTGTATTCTAAGATAAGATAATCAGGAGTTACTTTGCGGAAATCCATTGTAAATGAAACTCTGGAGAAATATATAGTGTTTTGTCGCAGCGGAAAAACCCTACATAGTTCTCCAGAGTTACATTTGGTATTCTAAGATTTAGTTTTGGTTTATGGCCAATTTTTACCCAAAATAGCCCTATGTTGTATAAGAATCTACTGGGTGTTAAACACCAATGTATTCTGAGAGATAGCGTGGTTGTCTAGAAGAATCTCATTCACACTCAATTGGAAAAGTTTGCTTTGAACTACTTTTTCGTGATAGTTTGTAATCAATTGTAAATTTTGATCCATTGTTGTGACTACATTGAAGTCTACGAAAAAACAAAAATAGGTTCAAATATACTCTTATGTACATATTTATTTAACCAAATCGTCCATGGTTTACCGAACTACGATATTCCTTTGTGTTCGCACAACTGCATTCGCCATTAGTCTTTAAATAAAGAAAAAAAGTCTTGATTTTTATTTTAAGCAAAAGTTTTAACACTATTTCAAGTGTGAAATTGTATTTGCCTGACCTCCAGGTCAAATGGATATTTATAGAATATGTGGTACTTTTACATTCACAAAATAGTAAAACCCAAAAGATAAGCGACATTTGACTCGCGTCAAAACGTCTTGTCTGACCTCAGAGGTTACGAACACTTCATACAATTGTATCTGAATATGTATGGACTTGTATGGGAGAAAGAATTCTGTTGTTTGTATACCACTTCTTAAATTACATGCTCTTGTTTGTAGTGTTTGATAGTAGTTGAAATTGATTTTTTTAGTCAAATTGTATGGTGGTAATAGTAAATAAAACATAAGTACTTATTTATGATACAAGTTTTTTACACATATTCAATTGAGTTTAAATTCAAATTGTAAAATAAATTATACTTTATACTATTTGTATATGGAACAAGTCCATTTTTTCCTCATATCGTTATTATATGAATCTATTTATATATGAACCTATCATACATATGTTAAATTAGCAGACTGCTTTTTATTTAAAGCCTTAAAAAACTTTTTAAGGCAATAATAATAAAAAAATGAACAAAAACGGCCGAGCCGTGAAAAGATTTTTTCTATGGTACTTTTCTAAGAAGTATTGAAATCGATATTGCTTTGGCGCTTTTATCTAAACAGATTTTGTACAAACTCATTCAATTACATGTATAATAAATATTTATTGGGATGATATAGTTAGATCAGTGCATATGTTCTTCAAAAGATACAACACCGACTTCTTGCATATTTATAATTACAATTTTTTATATTATTTTGTCGTACTAAACTATAAATAAAATTTAAAGTATTTATGACCCAGATAGCTTATCGATCAATCTATAATTCTCATTTGCCAATACAGTTTATGAAATAATTAATATTAATTTCATATTTGCCACAATACAACCCCAACTCAGCATAATGCTGGCTGCATAGCAACCAGCGCTGGTCTTCCGTTGGGGTTGGTGATGACGTCACACACGTGTATATGTAATTTTTAGTGTACCTATTTCTATGACACGACATGACGATGCCTCTTTACAGCTGATTTTAATTCTAAATACATATTTAAATTAATAAATCACCCTTTAAAATAGGTAACTACCTAAAATTTAAAATTTTTCGTTTATGAATATATATAATAACTTGGTACTTCTGACCCTATTTACCACTAATCTCACAATTAAAGAGCATCAACAGATAAAATCTAATTTCAATACAATTCTCTTTGTCTATCGCTTCACAAATTTTAACAAGACATCTAAACAATGGCGTAGATGACCATTGACCACAGATATGGATACCATGACTAATTTTTTGTAGAGAAATTCCCAAAGGTCACGGTTATTTCTTGTAGGTCGTGTCTTGTAGGTACAACTTATTTTAGCGCATTGACTGCTATTGTTGTTTAGTGTAATACATGTGTTTATGTTGATAGGAAGGTATTTTGAAAGAATTACAAGAAACTAACTGTGTCTTGCGATTCTATTTGCATGAAATTAGATTTCGTGTGAGATTGTACATTATTTTGATATAGAATAGAAAAGAATAGAAATTCTTTATTGTAACACACGATAATAATTAAAAGAATCTTCCTTGTAATATGCTCGTACCGAAACATAAAACATCCTGTCCTAGACAATCTTAACTCAAATTTTAATGTATGTGTGTAATAAAAAATGAAGTAATTATTGTGTTTTTTATACAAAATATAAGGTTATTGAGGTACCTACAGCTTTTTAAAAAAAACATAAGCGTAAGCGCTTTGATGTCTTTTGTTCGAGTGTTTGTGTCGATTTGTTAGTGATGAACCTTTTATTGTTCAGTGCTTGCTATAAAAAGTATTTAACTGACTACACTAAGAAAAATGAATTAAGTAGTGTAGTCAGTCTACAAATTTAAATTAAAAAGAAAACACCGAAATATGCATTATTCAATGGCGTTAAACCATCATTAGTGGACATCTTTCGGTATTTTTTGCGACACAAATAGTTTCGACATCTAATTGACACTCACTATACAGTTGTGATTAATGTATTTATTTGTAATTGAATTTACAGTTGACGATGGCGAAGGAAATAAATAAGGAAAAATGTGTTCAAAAATATGTGCGTATTTTTGTGACGGTTTCACGCACGAAGCGGCTGATCAATTTTTGATAGTTTTTTGTTCAGATAACACACGTACTATGGATATGCATGTCTGCTTCGTATAGTGGAAAACCCTATGATTATGTTGGACTTGTGATTATGTACCGTTAAAGATTTTATTTCGCGGTAAAAAATAAGTTTGTATGCGTGTGGTGAGTGGTGTCCAAATTTTACAAATATCAGCCTATACATATAATAATATATGTATATAATAAGGCATACGCT
The DNA here is from genome assembly GCA_927399415.1 of Macaria notata. NCBI lineage: Eukaryota > Metazoa > Arthropoda > Insecta > Lepidoptera > Geometridae > Macaria > Macaria notata. The sequence goes on from OV656744.1 coordinate 3,301,728, forward strand.
ACAAAAGTTGAACCAAATAGAAATACAAATACATACTGTTTTTAAAGATAGTACTTAATCTTACTTTCCCAGCTTTTCCATCCAAATAAGTAATTACAAGTTACTGTCACTGGAGCAAGAACTTGCAACTTAGTTTTACTTAGAGAAATGTAAAACCAGTTATGTAAAGTATACTTTCTTATTTAATTACTAGCTGTGTCCGAGACTTCGTCCGCGTGGAATAGTTATTTCGGGCATTAATTCTTTCATACATATTTTTTTTATATCTTGAACCGTTTTCGCAGCGCACGTAACGGAAGCTCTCAAAGATGAATAATTTTCCCCGTCTTTTTCCACATTTTCCATTGTTTCTTCGCTCCTATTAGTTGCAGCGTGATGTTATATAGCCTAAAGCCTTCCTCTATAAATGGTCTATTCAACACAAAAATATTTTTTCAATTTGCTCCAGTAGTTCCTGAGATTAGCGCGTTCAAACAAACAAACTCTTCAGCTTTCTAATATAAGTATAGATAGATAAGGATAGAGTGATTCCTTATCAGACGATGCTTACCTATGATGACCGATGAAATATTCTTATACATTCGACTAAGTTATTACTACAAACTAGACTGTACTGTAAAAAAATCATCACACACAAACACACGATCACTCTGCTGAATCGGTGTGGATTAAATTTAACACAGTGATAGATCTTAATATGAAATCTTTCGTGAGACATTATATATCAATATGTTAACTAAACGGTTTTCACTCACGTGTAATTCGCGTATGTTGTTTTGATAGATCTGGCTCTTTTTTTTACATTAAATAGGCTTACGTTTGACTATAGCCTGCCTGATGTTAAGCACCACTATAGTCTAAGATGTAGCACGCTTGCCTAGAAGAAACCTATTTACTCTAGATTTGAAGACCCCTGGGTTATAATTTTGCTCTGGATACAATTTTGTGTAACAATTTTATAGCAATAGCGTATCCATCGCAACAAGAGTTCATATTATGCTAATAAAGATTGTCGCATCACTTCTCAATATATCAATCGCTATCAGTGCATAAGATAAAAGCCAGCCAACTAACCAATCATAAAGCAAATAATGTATCCTACGATCAGTATTTCAATAGCCACCTAGCATACCTAGGTTAAACCTGACAGGCTCACGTCATTAATATAACCTATCTGCCACTTCCATCTTAATACCTTTACAAGATCGAGGACTGCAGCAGACAGCAGTAATGGTGGATTGCAGATTGGTGGTTTGTAGATCACTGATACATGTGACATTGTGTTGTTGAGTTTGTAATGTATACCTACTAATGTGTAAAGCACTTTTTACCCGTCTGCGCAACATAAAAGAGGTTTAGTATTTTATATAATATGACACAATAAAAAATATGCTTGACTTGATACCCCATTCAAAATTGAAATATATGTAATTTACAACGGTAAGTTCTCCCGTAACATATTTCATTAAAACTCAGACCACTTTTATAATTTTCTTCGATCTTAATTTTTACGCTATTGACATATAGATATATAGTCATGAAATCAGGACAATTATAACGTAAAGATTGTCTTAGTTTTTGATATATACAAAATTCCACAAAACTGGCTTCTTTTTTAGCTTTTCACCTGAGTCAAGTACCAATACTCGTAATAGTCAAGTAATCTATACCCACCGTTGATGAAATCTGCTTGTAACCATGACATGAAGCATTATAACTGTAACTGAAGCGGACAAGCGTGATGACGTTCTATCAACTAGCCGTTTGTCCGATTTAGAACTGTTACCAGTACTGATCTATTCTGTACTGTACTACGCTTGGGCCTACAAATATGTGGTTAGATTTAGGTTTAAAGATATTTTCAGTTTAATATGAAAATATTATACTCTGGGACATTGTACACAGCGCCATTAAGCCCTAAGCCAATACTAAGGAAAAACTAAAACTATGAATGCCTGTATTTTTATCACAATTTTTTTCAATCCGTTTATTCGATTGTGAAATTGTAATGTAAAAATATGCTTGGAAACTACAAAAGTAAGTAAATAAATACGCGTTTAATGGCAACCTTGAAAGTCGTCATAATTTTTGGAATTTAAGCTTTATAATTGGCAAAACATAAATAAAGACAAATACGACGGAGCCATAAGAAACTTTTTTAATCCTGGTAGCAAATATATCACTCCTACACTTACACTTCACATGTACTATCTGGATAAAACACCTAGACAACATGCAAGTAATTTACATAACTATCTAAACTACTTAATCAAGACACTTTCTTTGTACATATATTTTTTAAACGAAAATTGTTATAATTTTTTGTTGTACATATTTTATTTTTTTTCTTGTTCCGTCTATACTTCCTCCGACAATGAATGTCAGAGACATTGTTAGACTAAACATATTGCTTGCGCTGTTTGCTTTGTTTATTCATCTGATCGGTAAATATGTGTATTGTTTTTGTTGTTAGGGTGTAAACTCACCAGTAGTTTACAAAGATGCAGGCTTTAAAATATTTTTTTACTTAATTAAATTTTAAGTAGGAAACCTAAAAAAAAAGTTTTTAATTTTCAACTCGAACAGGTATCGTGATGAATAATAACTCCCACACGGTTTCAAATAAGACGTATATCAATCACACATAACACGAGTAATACAAGATTAATTAAAATATGACACACCTTTTTATCTCGTTAACTCCTTGATTACTATCCCATTATTTAGATTTTTTATTTAATATCGTTAGTGTTTAAAATAATTATGTATCTATTGTTTTGATTTGAATAAAAAAGTGACAGAGTCTCTATGTAAATAGACTGTAAGTATTATTATCATTAAATTGAATATTAAAATAAAATCGATTTAATCTATTAAGACTACTGTTGGCTAAATAGGGTAGATATTTGTTTTTTTTTACGGGGGATAGGTTTACGTTTGACTACAGCCTGCCTGATGTTAAGCATTGCTGCATAACAGGATTGCTTATGGAATACTTACTTTTTAAATAAAATGTTGAATCCGTACCTAATACAATACAATACAAAAACGTTTATTGGGTTCAAAAATGCTAATCTGCATCTACATCTAACCTATTGCATATGTATGTGCATTTTTAGAAAGATAATAGATATTTAAGGCAAGGGTAGCTAAGAACCTGCTTATACCACTCTAATGTGATCAATTTCATGAGTAGGCCTAATAATTTTATCACACTCAAAATAAAACTACATTATATCATAAAAAGGAAACTTTAAAACAAATATTCTTTAAATAAGCATTTCAAACACGCATACAACAATAACAGTACAAAATAATTGTACCCTTTCTTACCGAAATTACACTCAGATTGACAAGCTACCGCATTTTGACAGTCTACAATTAAAAGTTAACATCAAATATAATTACACAATTACAGAAAAAGAGGATTATTCAACTAACTAGTGGAAGATCAAGTTCATCATTTGATATGTCTATGTTCAGTCAATCAGGCTCTATTCACGGACCTCTTTTATGTTAGAATTTCATTTTGGCAGGTTTACAATAAGCTACTTATACCTAACGATATTGATCGTTATATGAATAGATATTTATAGCACCAAGTTAAAGTTGGCTTCATATAGCAAATAAAAGCGGCGTTTTGTGGCAAAAGACTTAATGTAATATTTATTCAGGCTTGTTAATGTTTATTAATCAATATTTTGTTAATCATGTGAAGGAGAGTCATTTGATTATCCTAACCACTTATCTTTATTTTTGTCTTAAATCTTCCAAAGTGTTGCAAAAAAAATGTTTTTATGTACTTACTAAAATTAATAAGGAATGGAAGTACTTACTGATTTATCAAATGGTCAAAACATTATTTTTTTTTGTCATATCCCTTTATACTATTGCATATGACCACAATTTGTGGCCCATAATTTTCCGCCACAACTCGCTAGTCCGCCACAGCCGTGGCAACGCTTCGTGGCCATCAAACATCTCACGTGCGGCCAAGCTAGAAAATAAATTGAATGGAAACTTAACGATATCATGCCAGATAAAAAGTATGTGAAACTGGTAACAAGTTACGCCGAGTGTCACGATTTTTCTGCCGACCCACCGCAGAGTTGCTCATAAAGATTTCAGTTAATGATGATTAAATTTTATACTGACCGTGACAAGAGATACACAGAATCCTGTAGACTGTACAAAATGCTACTACATAGGAGTCTTACGTGAGGTTTTTGTGACCATGGACATTTGTGTAATAATTGAAAAATGGATTCGATTGGTAGTACCACCCCACAAATTTCATTCTTTTGTGTTGAAAAAAAAAATTTAAACGTGATACAATTTATGTATATTGTACCTACTCGCAATAATGTATACTATTTTCTATTATTTAAGAGCTTTTATTGGCTATTCTGTGCCATATAGTTATTATTATTTTTATAAAATGTAAAAATTAAAGGAAACTAAAATATTCTGACTCGAATTTGATATTCTAATAACGTTCTTATTAGATTACGCGCCAATTAAAGAACTTTGTAACCTATAATATATGTATGTACATATGTATACGTAAGTACGTTTGAAAAACATACCGTAGCTCAAATATACTGTAATTTAATTTGGTAGTAGTTTTCCCAAATTGCTATTACTATTATTAAAGAACGCTTTGAGATCGCTCTTGCTTCTAACCACCAATTTTCGGACAACCTATTTAGTATGACGGGCTTGACTAGGATAATTTATAATATTTTTCAATGAGTTCTTTTTCTTTGATCTCTTCTTAGTGGTGTTACTTTTAAAGATTTTAGCAAAAATACAAATAAATAGTAAACATTTAGTACTTATGTTTATGTTAGCTGGCTACTTTTCATTAACAAAATTTCAATTAAACTTGGAAATATATTTCATAGGCTAAGACTCATAGTTCATACATTTTCTTTGTCATAAAGCATTCACTACCAACAATGAATTTCAAATATAAACAAAATAATATTCTATTCATGAGTTGTGAATGGTTTAGAAACAAACTATTGTTATAAAAAAATAAACAATGTATCTAAAATGCATACATTCTGTATTGAACTGGCTTATTGATAACAGGACTGTCTTTACAGCCACCATTTAAATTTTACACTAAATTTTGTGGTTTTTTTTGTGATCGTGTTGATCATGGTCACACTATACAAGTGCTTATTTGAGAGAGAAATCATAAGTTGAATCTCATTCAAAATGGTCCACGCGACGTTAATTTGACAGGTATTATGTGCCACTGTTTACACTCTTTAGAAACCTTTTACACTTATCAAGGTTACACTATTATAATGTAGTTGTAGATATTATTTATTTAAAATTCTGTAATGGGGCTTAAATTCTTTACTAATTGAACAAATTTAACAGTTTGGTATGGTTTAGTATTTCCTTTATTCATGTTTAAGTACTTGTTACGTACTATTTATTCGACTGGTATGCTGCATAAGGTAAAACAGTGAATACCTACTATCCGTCTTTTTGACTTTCCTGTAATAAAACAAATAGTCCAGTCGAGATAGACATAAAACTAGCCTGAAATAGAAAAAAATCCGGGGAGTGATTTTTTTTAAACGTCTGGGGGGGTAGATGGGAGTATAAATCTCGATTTTCTAACTAATCCCGGTAGAGCATTTGCCACCATCTTGTTTTAAAGTTCAATTTTTTCGTTTTTCTGAAATAACTCGTTAATTTTCAACTTTAGAGCAAAAATGGTCCTCACCAAAGTTGTTGGAAATTTAATTTCCCACAAGTTTGGTCTTGATCATTTTTACGTTAGGATCAATATTTGCAGAGTTATGCTACCAAAATGCTGGCTTGTACTTTGCCCAAAAGATTAGTGTAGCTATTCAACGGGGCAATGCAGCCAGCATTTTGGGTACGCTACCTTTTGAAAAAGTAGATTAGTGTGTTTATATATATATAAACAAACTAATCTACTTATATATTATTTATAAGTGTTACTATTATTTTTTGTTGTTTTGAATTAAATTACAGCCACAATTAAAATATAAACAACTGATTTTTGCAGTAAAACTTACTAAAACAAAATAATTAAAATTTATTTCAGCATATTCACGAGTCAAGTCAAAAGCAATATATCAGTAATATAATATTTTATCGACATTCAATTCCAGGACCATCTCAAGAAGTCAACTAATCAGAATTAAGAGCTTAATAACTGAAGAATGATTAAGTTATAAACATAAAAACACAATAAGCGTCAAAACATACTAATTGTGGAACAGTGTGTGTATATAAAACAAACGTCTTTATTTCCTTTCATTGCCAATATCGTATCAAATTTTATGTCCTCAACAAATGAAGAAAAGCGTAAAATTTTGACAACATAACATTTCTGTGGAAGGTAAAACAGTAAACATTTAGTTTATTATGTTCTTCTTATTATCATCGAATAAAAGTTAGCAAACTCTTATTTTGACAGTTGTTCAGAAAGTATTTGACATAACAAGAAATAAAACAACAATGACTGACAGCCGGGTCCTACAATTTATTGTGACATCTGAATCACAGAATCACCGAAATTAAAAGCCTTAATTGGTCACCTTTTAGATGACTGAAAACTTTTTTATGTGATGAATGTCAAAATAGGCTATTCATCAAACACCATACGGCATATTTGTTTCAAACTACAGTAAAATTCAAGGTTTTGTATTTCAAAAACTATTGTATTATTGTATAAGTTCTACTTTATTTTCTTTGCTGTCCTATCCCAAAAAATGTAACAATTAGAATCTTTTCTTTCAAATATAGCTTATCATATAATTCGTATAAAATCTGTGTAAGATATGCCAGCAGTGCGTAAAATAAGATATCACGATGTCATCGGAGATGAGAGCCACGATAAGATCATTGATATATCTAGTTATCTTCGTACAAGTAAGATACTGGAATAGCTACCATTAAACACTTATAAAAATACCAACTAACTTTTTAATTTTACCGTGCGTAATCATCAAACTCGTCCTAACTATACCAATTATGTACTTCAAGTCGAGAGTAAACCGGTTTCTTCTAGGCAAGCGCGCTAGATCGTAGATTATAACGTTGCTTAACATCAGGCATGTTGTAGTCAAGCGTAAGCGTATATAATGTAAAAAAAAACATTTGATATCACTAATACCTTCTTTAATATGTAAATGTTTGAGATAAAAAACGACACTTAGATAGAGATACGCTAAATTAATTCTGTTCTTTTTCATTATTAGATAGATAGATAATCATTTATTGATAAATTGATATTCCAACTTAAGCACTACTAAATGGCACAAAAATTGGTAATAACATTATATCTCGTCATTTTACAATTATTCATTTATAATATTATATACGAAACCCCAATTTTTCAGAGATTTTTAGATATACGCCATTTTAATACGAGCCTGTACAAAGTTTTTTGCAATGGCCTGTTCATATCTTAAGCCATTTTTCCTAAAGTTCTTTCTAGTCACATCTAGCTAACTAAACCTAGACCTAGTGCTCAGTATAGATATCTAGGATATCTAATGTCACGTCAGAGCACGGCGCGTGTTTAATCTAACATAGATTATTGCACGCGGGATTGGCACGGGAATACATTGAAATGGATAGGAATTTCATTTGATATAATAGCAATGACCGTTTTGTAAAATTAAAAACAGGTACTGAAAATTGTGCTTTAAATCCATTACTTTGTTTTAGTTTGCTATGCAAGTGTATCAAACTTGTTGTTTTTAGTGGGAAAGCCATGTTTCTGTTGAAGATAGCCAAAACCATATCTTCTCGTATATGTCTATTGTCTAGTACCCAGATTTAATATATTTTATTCATCTAATATACTCACTGAGACACTCGTAGAGACAGGTTTAAAGTAAAAAATAAAATGTTTTTGTTAATTACTGTAAAAATAAAAAAAAACTGGGCATATCAATGTAATTGTAATTTGTTTTGTCTTGTATTTTTTGTCAAAAGGTCTAGTAAGCCTCCCAGTACTACAAAAACCTAGTAAACTTCATGCTACAACCATTCGAAGTTAATGTTATAACCACGTTCAGTGTTCCATTAAAAACTGCTCACTCAACTATTTCTACGGTACAATACAAAAGTGGATTAGAACTATTAAAAGTAATCACTAACCAAACCTACTCATTAATTGAAGCCTCGGCGGAACAACCCGGAACGGGAGTAATGCTGCCGACATATGAACAAACAACTAAATATAATCTTTTAGACGTGCTTTTGAAGGAATAATAGACTTAAAACAACGTCAAACTCAGAATATTGTTTTTTAAAGAAACATTTTGCATTAGTGTATAAATCAGATAGGTTATAAACAACTGAGTGAGTTGGGATTGTGTTGAGACAGCTTTTTTAAATGTGTGTGTGTTTGTGGTCGTGTATATCTACAATGTTTGCCAAATTTGAGCCTGTCACAACAAATACACTACTTATCCTAAAAAATATTTTAAAAAATAAGCTTATTGTACTGTCAAAAAAGTTTGGCGTTGACACCTTTTTGGTCAATTAAACGCGTAAGCATAAACACAAAGACAGAAGATTTTTTTAAATTAATATATTTTGACTTGCAATATTACGTTAAAATTTCGTTTCCATTTTATATATTACCATTTTTATTCAATCGACAAAAAATTTACAGATTCAATCTTTTTGTACATACAAGTACCATGTCATTAGCAGCTGATGATAATGATGATAGAATATTATAAATACTTGCTTCAAGTTCCTTAGGACCATTCTAGCATGTCGGGTTTCCACGCGATACTCCGGCCGGCTGAATGCAAGCGACACGTAACCAATACAAGAGCGGAGCCAATCGTAATGCATCAGACGGTATCATGCAGATTGCATGGGATGGGAGGATGGAGATGTTAACTTTAAATCTGTAATAGGTTTATAAAGGCACATAATAATATATAATGATTATATCGTTGCTTAACATCAGGCAAGTTGTAGTCAAGCGTGAGCCTATCTCATGTAAAAAACACATACATACATACTTGCACAACACATTTAGCCATTTTCTATGTAAATATTTCTATGTGTTTAGGAATCGGTATAACTATCAGTGACGCCGGAAGAAATTGCTTTTAAACTCATTTATAAAATTCAGATAACAAGCAGCCATACTGAAAATTTACACGTCTCGACCAGTGCACAGTAAATTTCGAAATTAGAAGCTTTTAAAGGGTTGGCTAAATCACACAAGCAGTTTCTCAGGACTAAATAGCTAGCATAGATAAAACATTTTAGTATGCTTCTCTTACAATGTTCCCAGTTTCATGGCATTTCAATTTATTGGGAGAATAGATAGATAGATAAATACTTTATTAAAACACCACAAATGAAACAATACAAAAAAACATACATATTAGAATCAGCATCTTAATTGGCGGCCTTATCGCTAAGAGCGATCTCTTCCAGGCAACCAATCTGACAGGGATATACTCTTCAAACGAAACGAGTAGGACGAGGTGTTTCAGATATTAAATAAAATAATGAAAAATAGAGCAAAGGTTTATATTACTTGTATGAATAAACATAAATAAATATAATACCGAAACAACCACGTGCCATCAGACCTCCGCAACTCAATAAGGATAGCCAAAGGTACCAAAGTCATAAAAATAACGAGACAAAAGCACGCGTGTTTCATTCAAATATAAATCTCGTCCACGGTAATTCGACTCGGTCAGATTATGAGATTACAGCTATGACGGAGTATGATTTGACGGCAATTACTGCTAAACGGACAACGCGTGCCGAAGCGTGGTAAATATAGATTACTTCCATACAGTTATGTAGTTTTTTTAGTATGATATACGTGTAGAAATGGGCATAGCTTGGTTGAATATTGTATTCATATGTAGATACGTGATTAATTTATTAGTTACAGCATTGTAATTTAAATTACAATATTGATCACGAATTTCAGGATTGTGTTTTCTATAAAAATGGTCCTTTAAATAATAATACCCCTTTTCAAATGTGTAGATTTTGATAGTAGTGGCTGACAAAATAGTAGTAAATAGTCTTCAAAATGAAAACATTTTAGGTTTTTTGCAATTTTGCATTTTCTTTCATTGGATGCCATGTTCCAAAAATTTCATACGGATTTTAATAAGTGTTATTAATAAGAATGAGAGAATGTTAATAAATAAGAGACAGAGAGATCTTACTTAATATATTTTTAACTAAAAACAAGTTACGAATTTTTAGTTAGATAATTTTTAATTTTTTTATATTTTTTTTAGTTACCTACAACAATCTTTAACAGAAGATCACCATCATGCCGTGAAACTATAGATTACAGTACAGTTACGTATTTCACAATGATTAGATATGCATATTCAAAATCATAGTTTTTTATGAAGTTTTTACATAATAAGATTCAATTTATATTAAAGACAGTAAAATGTACAATGTAGGTACATGGAAAACTTTTCATGGTTGATGTAAAACATCATTCTATACAGACACTTCACGTGACGGTTAGAATTACACCAGTTTTAGGTCTTCTAACGTACGTATACAATTTTTAGGTACGAGTTACAATTTTTTTTATGTCAACAGACATTGAAAGTGATATATTCTATGATCTTTTCTATACCTATAGCGCTTACACCTTAGGCGTTTCTAAGCATTTAGTAAATGCTTTTTTGTTAAATAGAACTGTCTACAGTAACCCAAAGAAATGACCAAACCCAAAACGTAGAACCGGGTATTTACTTTATTTTGGAGTCCTAACAGTCTATCAATAATAAAATAAAATAAATAAAATAGCCATTTATTCATCCACTTTCGATAAAAATTTCATTACAATGTCCATAATTACTCTTATATAAATTTTATGTCAAATGAAAATAAAAATGTTAATGTTTTTGTAGGTATGCTTATGCTTAATGTCAAATAAAATAAATATTAATGTCAAACATTGTTTTAGGTCCCTGTGTTACAGCTTAATTTAAGTAGACGTCGCCTCTTTGGCGTAGGCCTCCCCCAGTTGCGACCATAGTTTTCTGTCCTTCGCCATCCGCCTCCACTCCTGTCCATATTTGTGAGTAAAAACATCGTCCCATCTCCTTTTTGGTCTGCCTTTCTGTCTTCTCTCCTCGCGCGGAAGCCATTCTATGACTTTCTTCGTCCATCTATTAGTGTCCATATGTCCCACTTAACATCGTTGGTGCCGTGTATTAGTTCTGAAAGTCTACTTTCGGCAAGTAAAGTACGCACATTTAAGCTTGCAATATGTAGTTCATTCTCTGTTTCTTTATTGAATTCGCTGCTGGGGGGAGTTTGGTCGTTTTCCTCCACGGTGACCAACCGGCTTGGAGGAATTTTTATATTTAGTTTTTTGATGATAATAATATAACAGTCTATCAAAGATGATGATACTTATAGTCGAAGACATCGAACGTCCTGTTGGCATATATAATATTCTACTAGTATCTTTTGTATCATATTCGGACTTTAAGCTATTCGGAACGTTTTAGTCTGCCATGGCACGTACTTGACACGTTCCATGTCTGCATATATAAACAGACTTTAACACTGTTTTGCACCGGTTTTTGTATATGTGCGAAAATGTACCCGAACATTTAAGTGGGCAGTTAAACAAGTTGTAAGTTGTAACTAGACATTTTAACTGTCTCTGATGTCCATCTATTTTACAACGGGTTCTATACTGGTAGCTGTTTTCCGGTTCTGCTCTAGTAAAGTGATTTAGTTGAAAACTAGTCTTTGGCCCTATATGTACTTATTTTATTTCGAAACTTTCCTATTGGCTTTAATAATATAGTAAAGTATTTTATTTTTGAATATTTGTGAGGATTTTCGAATGACTAAGAAATATCTACCTACTATATTTAGGAACATCAAATTGTTTTGGCATATTGGTAAGTGTATAAAAAAGATATAATGCATAATAACCTATAATGAATAATTATAACATTAATATTTTTAATACGTTAACGCGTAATAAAAATATTGATTTATCACTTTCAATAATTACTCAAAATACAGTTAGCATTACCAAATTAGTTTTTCGCTACGTTTTACCATCTTAGTCAAACTTAGACTTGACCTAGTCATGAATATTTTACATAAATTTCTACAAATTAATATCTAATTTACTAGTAATAGATAAAAAAATGCTTTGAACAGAAATTACGCAGAGTGCATTGAAGTCTTTTGCTTACTAAAAGTGGTAATCCTAAAATTAACTAACTTAAACCTAATTTTGCTTCAAATATCATCAATCAATTTGTAAAATTCTATTATATAATAATTTCTCTCAATTATAAAGATATAATTAGTACTAATTACATTTTAATTTCCTTTCTTCCGTCTCGTTACAAATTGAATTTTGATAAATGTATGGAAACTATTTCTTAATTAGTAGGCGTTTAGAACTGCCTATCACTTGTTTTTTTTCCTGCGAACAACGGTTGTCTATGCTGGATTGAAAAATAAACCATAATTTCATATAAATAAGTGAAAGAAACTATGTACAGTATGTTAGTAAAACTAGATAAAAGAAGATTTCAATTTTATTTAGAATTCCACACATCGAAGATATTGTAAACAAATAGTAAGATTCTGTTATAAGTCTAATGCTAATTGTAGAAAAATCAATTAGTGAAATAATAGCTGTATCATCGAGATATGTATGTATGTATATATGTATGTACAATACATGTGACCGTGTGAACGTATGTAGTTGTATGAGAGCAAGATATCGTGACGAGTGACGTCAAGACAATTGTCGATTGGATGCCAACTATTACATATACAGGGCTATTGTTATGCGATATACCTACGTGACGTTAACAGAGAAATGATGATGATGATGACTGATAATGTAGGAAATACCTCTTGCATTGCAGAAGTGTTCCTACAAAAATATCCTAAAACAGCTATTTAATCATTAAGTTTAATCAAACAAAAATGTAATGAATTATTTATGTAATTATTATGTATCAATTTGTGCAAACCATGAATTAATGTTTTTGGAAATAAATTATTTTTATCTCTTATCTTATCTTATCTTATCTAGCTTCATAATATATATCAGATTTGGCAATCATAATTATTCTTTTTGACAGTTTTCAATCTATCATAGTGTATAGGGATCTATAAAATAAATTAAATACTATTAAAACACATTTACATGTTTCAAATCAAATCATTTATTTTGCGAATATGTACAAATTTTAAGATAACAGCAGATGGAATTCTAAATGAAAATGAAAACGGTAGGTACATACATATTCTGCCTCACGGCAAGCAAAACTTACATTTCAAATATAGTCACGACTACACAATTTACAATTAAAAAGTTTGGGGAAAACAAAAAATGCTAATGTAGAAAAAACCTCCTGAGTTTGCGAAATTTATTAAATGGCTGACCTATAACTAAGAAAGTTGTTATAAGGTATTGATAATTATGACAAGTAACACAATAACTGTATTTATTTTTCCAGTTTAGTTCCCAAAAATCATCTCTAATTGCCGGTGTATGATCAAAACTTGACTAGAAAATTAAATAGCCCTGTACATTACATGCTATTGCTGGATTGGAAGTAGAGATGCTATTCCCAGGTATGTCTCGCATGCTGTCGACATTTGAAGCTAGTGTGTGAACCTCCGATATTCACGCGGAGACAACCATTATATGGAACTGGTTGATTTGCCAATTACAGATAGACAGAGAGAGGTAAAATATTTTTTTGTGCTAAAAAATTTTGACAATTGCACAAATACCTACGTTAGTATGATATATTAGTAGAAACACTGTATAATTGTATACTTGTTGGTTGCGGGTTCGATTCCCTCTTGACACAAGTATTTATGAAATTTAAAATTTATGCTTACTTATGTTGAGTCTGGTCGTTTGTATGTATAATAAGTATGTATTTACAAAAGAAAAGTATATAAGTATTATATCCGTTATCTAGTACCCACGACACAAGCATTTGCTTAGTGTGGGGTTAGATGGCGCTGTGAGCAATGTCCCGGAATATTTATTTATTCAAATAATGTCCTATCCATCCAGTCTCAAGTATTTTTTACCAGACACGTATATTATTGTGTATGTGGCTTTAAATATTACACACCCTAAACGATACCCATATTTGTATTTTACGCAGCGAATACATCATTAAACACTGGTTGACCTAGATTTAGAGTTGGGGGCTAGATGGCGTTGCGTGCAATGTCCCGGTTTTTTATATTAAAAAAAATAGTAAAATTATTTTCGTTTCAAATAGGTCTGTTATTTTCTGAGTGTAGAAATTGATAGATTTGTGTGAATACTGTTTTAATATTGATGGTCTTCCACGTACAGAACTCCTCAACTGATGCAATCCTGCGAATTAGATATTTGCATTTAGCATTTTTTTTATACTATTGAAAAAATACTGCATCCGCTTTTATTGTCAAGTTTAACAATTTCGACCATTTTATTGCGTGTTGACAATTTAACAACATTCAAGGAAAATATTTCGACTCTTGCGCACAAAATTGTTACATACGATACGTTTACGAGCGAGTAATTTTGCCATTTTGTCATTTATGTATATCGACGACAGGTATACGGTAGAATAACATTGCGATGAAGGGTGACATTAAATGTTAATTTATTTTATTGCCGTTTACGTATTTTTGGAATTGAGAGTAGTACTACCGAAATGTAGCTTCAATCCAATCAACAAATTTAAGTGTTAAAAATAAAACTGCACCGGTATTAGGTTTTATGCTTTTTATGTGTTCAGTAGCGGATAATTTACGTCTGAAGGGAGGTAAGAGGGTTTATTAAAATCTGTGGAAATGTGATACAGTGGGACTATAAAAGGGACAAGTATTTAACTGTCGGGTTCGACGGGTAACTATGTTGTTAGTTAAATTAGTTTTACATAATCTTTTACATATCTCTAATTGTGATATATGTTTAGGGGTGATATGTTTATGAATGTTGCTTAGTTTGTTTCATAAACTAATAAAGACAAAATACAAAAGATACATAGAAGCTACATACATTCAGACACGTCTCATTTACAGCTTTACATACTTGTGGGAGGTTAAAAGCTTGATGATTGCTTACCATCAGGCGAATGACGGTCAAGTGCAAACCCATTCCTTGAAAAAAAAGCATATGCCACTTTTAGGGTCCAGTATAATTATAACCATAACAAAAAACTCGGTGATTAATATCTACCTTTCGGCGTTGAACTAAAAAACACACTTTTGCTTGAATATATACCTACGTATAATATTACGATATGGTATCTGATTTATCATCATAGTACCTTGATACTACTGACATTTGAACTAAAATAATCCCGTTTTAATACCTAATCAAAAACAGTGATAAATAACACATTTTACGATGTGCCAATAGAAGATGCAACTTGATCTCAGTCAAGGCCTTCCAGTGCTTATTAATATGACATTTAGCTATTTTAAATGCCGAAGTAGTGTAAATTATTGAATGTTATTTTGAGCTGTTTATTAGTGATTAAAAAAATGCTCTCAATACGTGAATGTTTCGTTTTAACTGAAACAACCAAACGATTGCAACATATATTAGTAATAAGCAGAATTTTATTTTTAATCTTAACATAGCATGATGCCATTAGCTTTGACACATTTGTTTTTGCGGAGTTTTTTTTTTCTACAATAGCATTTTTTGTGAGAAACACATAGCATAGGAACTTGAAAATAA
Source organism: Macaria notata (assembly GCA_927399415.1). NCBI lineage: Eukaryota > Metazoa > Arthropoda > Insecta > Lepidoptera > Geometridae > Macaria > Macaria notata. The sequence continues at coordinate 3,317,488 of OV656744.1, forward strand.
GTGATAAACACTAAAATTATTTTCTCCGAATGGCCAACACGGCTCTTTCTCACAACAATACAGCACGTACATACTAGTGCCCATTACACGTCGAGTTTTGACAAGTGTTCTTTGAAATTCAACTCGTTAGACAACCTCCATAAAACGCGTAAAAAGTCCGCTCCCACTGTTCTCAAAAGCGCATAAATTAGGCCGTTTTCTTATATTATCAACTAGTGGGTGCTCGCGACTTCGCTCGTATTAAGAAGTAAAACTTGCATCACCTATTTCACCCCTTTAAAAGTGGCATTTCCAAAAATCCTGTCTTAGCGGATGCCTACGTCATAAAATCTACCTTCATTCCAAATTTCAGCCCAATCCATCCACTGGTTTGGGCTGTGCGTTGATAGATCACTATATCAGTCAGTCAGTCAGTCAGTCACCTTTGAGTTTTATATATTTAGATAAGAAATAACTGTTTAGTAAAATCGCGTTTTGTTATTTACTCGTTGTCAAATTTTAATTAAATAGCAAAAATGCTTAGCAGGAGAATGACAGCCTCAAATATAAAATATGACAGACACTGTTGCGTTCCCGGCTCTAAACCGATGTCATTTTTTTATTGGTGTAGAATTTATAAAGTTAGTCAAAGTAAACATCGTTTTTCACAAAAAGATTATTGCTAATTTTCAAATGTCTGAGATCGAAACTTGGTACATGTTTTATTCAAAATTCACTTTTGAACGCTAAATCTATTTACATTACTTAGTAAAACAGTGGTTTGTATCTGTTATATTAATTACTAGCTGGTTCCCGTGACTTCGTCCGCGTGGAATAGTTATTACCATAAAAACGGGTCTATTGAGATATACTGTTGCAGACATTTTGTTAGATCATTTTAAGGGAAATAATTCTTTCATACATACTATTTTGATATTTTGCACCGTTTTCGCAGCGCACGCTACGGAAGCCCTAAAAGATGAATAATTTCCCCCGTTTTTTCCACATTTTCCATTGTTTCTTCGCTCCTAGTAGTTGCAACGTGATGTTTTATAGCCTAAAACCTAACTCGATAAACGGTCTATTCAACACAAAAAGAATTTTTCAATTCGCACCAGTAGTTCCTGACATTAGCGCGTTCAAACAAACAAACTCTTCAGTTTTATAATATTATAGTACCTATAGATATTATTTTTATTACCATCAAAGGCATACAAAAAATTACGCCATTGTGAACAAGCATCTCAAACGTTTCACCGAAAAACCGAGTATTTCAATAGCTTTCCTATTTCATACACAAGTAATGGTGCGTGCAATCGTCGACGAGCAAATACAAGCTAAATATTTGAATGTGTTTGATAAATATTGGCCCCGTGTGTCCGGCAGACAGCCCGTCTAGGTTCTGATCACTTATTTTATTACAAGTAATAATATAATATAATAATATTATTTATCTACACTAATGTTGTAACATTCTACTTATGTTTGCAATACTTGACTTATAATTACTACTGTTATAGCACAGACAACAAAACACTCAATTTAAGCAATTTCACATGATGGCATAATATCCACATCGATATCGTAATAGCTCATTATAACACCTAAAAAGCGCGACCAACCTGATTGCAGGGCCAATCAGGTTGGTCGCGCTTTATAGATGGTTAGATTTTAATGGCGGCATAATCACTGTGACAATACACGTACGCGTGAATTTAATTTAATAAATGAAGAGTAAAAAATGGTGTTACAACATTCGTGAAGATAAAGTAGTGTGTGCAACTGCATATAACAGGGGTATTAAAACACTCATTACTATTATGAAACTCACACTCGTGTTTTAATACCCTTCATTATATGACAGTTGCATAAACTACTATTATAATATATCATTTGTTAGTTAACTAGTGACACTTAACAAATTTACATTTTGATAAAAAGAACTGACCCTAGACGACGAAACAACAAACAAGAAAAATAACAGATATTCTTGGTTTCTTCTTTAGATTTGGTTATATCATTCAAAGCTGCAAAGAAACAAAAAAGAAACAGCTACTTCTATGTTTTTAAAGATAAATTGATCGACCCATAAAACTTTTTTTTACGTGCGATAGGTTACCGTTTGGATACAGCCTGCCTGATGTTAAGCATTGCTGCAGTCTAGGGTGTAACACGCTTACCTAGAGGATACTTCTTAAATCTAGATTTGAAGACCCCTGGATTGTAGTTCGCAGGAAACACACCTTCTGGGAAAGTGTTCCAAAGCTTTACTTTTATGAATACAAAAATTCAACGTATATAAGTTGTTTATTCAGATTTCTGTGTATATAAGTAATCTTCGTGTACCGATAAGATTTTATTATTCCTACCGAAGAGACATCCGTTCCACTAAATAAATATTATCGGATACGAATGAGTAGAAATGAAAATAACCTGAAGCACCTTAGAACAAGACATGCGTTGATCTCAAAAATCTACATCAATGGAATTTTGATCGCAAATTAATTATTAAAGTCAATAAAAAACGGTGATCAATTATAATTTTTCATTCAAGAATCAGGCTCACTTTTGAAGTGTTGTTTTTAAAATTTTCTATAAATAACCAAGAAATATAAACAACTTATATATTTTCATCACGTATATACTACCCTTTTTTTTTTCAAGTTAAGATAAAGTTCAGTTAATTGCTGAAAAAGCTTCGCATCTTCTTCTTATCGAATGAGAGTGGCCAACTCTGGTGTCTAGAGTACATTAAGGGTCCCTAAGGGCCTCTGACTTGGCATAGCTCGTAAACACTATTATAATAAAACTACAGTTTCTTGATTTCACGTCATTCTTGTTATAATTGGGTACCTTTTTAAGAAAATAAATAAATGTGACTTAAGTTTGTATGTAAGCTTTGTATACAACAAGACCACCTGCAGGGTTCAGGCTATCAGTCTCAAGTAAGTCTAAAGTACATACTCAAAAGCTCATTAGTTACGGATGGAGATATTTCAAAAACATAACTGATTCTGCGAATGTCAGCGCAATCAGCAGAATTTCCGAACAAAGCATATTATGTTCCTTAATTTTGCTTGGATTAGGTATTGACTAAAAGTGATTCATTAGGTAATTGAAAAGAAAAAACTTATAAGTAAACACGTAAAACAAGGTTATAAAAATCCGAAACAATAAATAAAAAAAATATTCCGGGACATTGCACACAGCGCCTTCTAGCCCCACACTAAGCAAACGCTTGTGTCGTGGGTACTAGACAACGGATATAATACTTATTTACTTTTCTTTTGTAAATAATAATAATAATAATAATAATATTTACTTTATTTACACAAAAATCCTTAGACTAGTATACATCATTTGTACTTAAAGAAAATTGGATCAGAAAGGCTATATAAAAATAAATGGGTAAATGATGTTGACTGTGATCCCCACACTAGGTTTCCCTGTGTCGTGGGAATCATGCTTATTATACATCCATCGACCAGACACAACACAATTAATTATAAATTGTAATTATTAACAATATATTCATACTTGAAAATACTTACTCGTAACTGCAAGTTGATTCTGAGCACCCAGAAAATCTTACAATCAATTCTTACTTCGGATATTCTTATCTATAAATAGCTGTACTAGAAATGATAACCCTCATCGGCTCCAGTAATCCCAGTAACCTATTGAATAGGCACGGTATTAGATAATAAATGATAGTACGCACGTACCTGATCAAATTGTGATTATATCGTCACTTCGCCGTTGGATTATTATGTACAGGCAAAGCCAAGTGTTTATTTAATAAAATCTAATTTAAATAATTTAATTTAAGTATTTACTGCATCAATTAGACCCTGATTGATCTAGTCTTTGAAGGAGAATCCAGCTTAGCGAAAATGTCACCAGTTTTTTTTATAAGTGAAGTGTGTTTCTAGCTTCATCCCACTTGATATACTTATTATTAAGCACTAGTGGGAGCTCGCGGCTTCGCTCGTTTTAAGAAGTAAAACTTACATTCCCTATTTCACCCCTTTAAAAGTGGTATTTCCAAAAATCCTTTCATAGCGGATGCCTACATCTTAAAATCTACCTTCATTCCAAATTACAGCCCAATCCGTTCAGTGGTTTGGGCTGTGCGTTGATAGATCACTATATCAGTCAGTCAGTCACCTTTGAGTTTTATATATATAGATTCCTGCTGACTAGAAAAGAGCAGGAAAACCAGACAAATTCCTTATTCTTCTTCTTATCGAATGAGAGCGGCCAACTCTGCTGGTGTCGAAAATTTGTCAAGCCGCCCTAAGGGCCTGTGACATGGCTTAACGACTGCCGTACTAGAAATTCTTCGTCAGAATTTCAAAATAATATCATCCTTATATCAGTGCACAGATACAGTAGCTTTTGTTTCAATACCTATAGATTAACCGACTGCACTGTGATTACCTGTAGGCCAGCAGGTAGCGGTCATTACCAAGTAATAGATGGCTATTCTATTCACATCATACCCAACAGATGGCTCCTTACAGACTTTCGTATGATATACATTATTTAAGCTGTAAGAAAAAAAAGATTTAAAACAAGACCAGCGCTAGATGATTTAGGGCTGGGTCTTAATAAAATAATAATCGATATGATTTTCATTTTGTTGATTTGATATGATATTTTCTATTGTATGCGCCGTGTCTCAATCTATGTCTTTTATATAATCTTATCTTGTCGTTTTATTAATATTTCGAAACTATTTTTTTCCTGGTCAACCCGTTGCTTGACTAATTAGCATAAGTTTTGGTCAGCGCGTGCAATATTGTACAAAATGAATAATTTGTTAGAAGTCTGATATATGGGTCTATGTTACAAGCATGGTATTAAATCAATATAATACATACATGCACGGCAAGAAGTCTCCAGGCTACATTACCTGTGGCATTCTAATATAATGTTGTTAGTTAGTAGCGTTATATCATTAAGGGGTGGTCTACACAAAAACAAGAGTTGATTAAGCTGGTATGAGGATGTAGGTAGTGAAAAACTTGCATTAACGTGTGATCGATAATTTGCAATCGTGTTAGCTGTCGTATTGAAGGGATCATTAGACAGTAACTGTTGGGTTAATTTATTATTATTCTGGTTATTTATGTGGTTGGTGGTGTTGCATTAAGCTCGTGGGATTAAGAGATGCAAATTAACTTCATACGAGTTTATCAAGCAAACAATGTTTTTAGTATTACAAAAAGTACACAGCTCCTGAGTTGTATTTCTTAATGCTGAGGCTCAGGACTTCCCGCAAAAGTGATTCATAAGGAGTGTTCTTTTGGAAATATACCTATATATGTGGTGGGTCAAGTCACCACACTACAGGTTTTCCAAAACCATAATTAATAATCACTAAGGTAATTTGTAATCATCATCATCATCGCCCTACAGTCGTCCACTTCTGGACACAGGCCTCTCCCAAGGCACGTCACTCAGCCCGATTTTGTGCTTCTCGTCTCCACCTATTTCTTGCTATCTTCAAGATTGTAATTTATAATATTGGACAGATATATGCATTTCAAGGTAAACACTAAACACAGCAAACAACCGGAACAGCTAGAAGCGAAACAGCGCCATCTATCATCAGCCCTCCTAAGTATTAGTACACCCGTAATGATGACCGGCAATTAACCAGTTCCACCACTGTCAATATCAGCCTAGGGCTCGAAAATCACCCAGCAATTTCACTACACACATGTCCGATATTAACAAAGCCTTAAAACCACGACCTTAACTCAATGCAGCACAGTTCAAATTCCAACAACTAGTTTTGTTTGCAGTCATCCTGACCATTAAAATTAGAGCTCTTCGAGTGTCGTTTCCGAAGATAAGTACGGTATTTTGTCAAGGGAGTTAGGTCTGAGTAGAATGGTCATGTGTCATGTATTATCTAGCATCTGACGGGTCTGGGCTTCCGGGGCGGTCTCGCAAGTAATGGTGCGGTGCAAAGGACTGCCATTTGGTGGAAGCAACATGCGAAGGGACAGGTTTGGACAGGATGGATAATGTTGTAACAGTAGGTTTGTAAAGGAAATCCGTGGTGTTGATCTGTGCTTATTTAAAAAAAAAACAGAAAGAAAGAATTCAAATACAGTCTTTTTAAGTTGTTATAACGACCAGTACCATACTTATGTATTTTTTTCTATAACATTGAAATTAACTACTTACATTTTACAACAAGTTTATAAAATCTCAGTTTCCTATGCAAAACCCTCAAACTTCAAAAATAATCTGCCAGTAAATACATATTTTTATTGCGTGTTTTACATAAAGGCGATTATAAAGACACTGTAAAAAGATAGAACTGGATCACTCAATCATAAATCACAATCATATCTACTACATAAAATACCATTAATATAAGAACGTTAAATATCCACATAAACAAACTAAATCCTGAGTTGCTCTAGAAAAGATAGAAACCCATTCAAACTGTTTCGAATAAAACTTGACTACAATCACATCAAACTCAAATATATGATTTTATTGTAATGTAACCAATGTATGTATGTTTGTTTGTAGTCTATTTGTTCCTATTTCATACATTCCACTTTTTTATTTAAAAAAAATTATAAACACAAGCATAGGACAGTTAGAAACCCACCAAAAGTTGAAATAAGTTGAAGAATGAAAGGAAAAAATGGAAGAGATCGCTCTACGCGATAAGGCCGCCCAATGTACCTAGGTTAAGTAATTTTACTGTAAATGGATGGACGGATGAAGGATCAAAGGAAAAATACTAGTAGTATGACACGCGAAACTCCTGGAAACATAAATGCGAGAACTAGAAAGAATGATGGAGATAAAAGGCCGTCGATTGTGTCCGTGACTAAAAAAAAGAAAAAAAGGTGATAGTTTGTATCGAGTCTCAACAGTTTCTACAGAACTTTCAATGGCAACAAAAGGTAGGCAAAGCCACGAACATCTACTAGTCTCCATTCTACAATTATATGCTCCACAAAGCCTCTTAAAATAAAACTAAAAGCAACTTTAATCCTCGATACCAACATTCCTATACAATCAATTGGTTTGTGGATTTACGATACAGCTGTAATCTAGATCTGGAATAGATTGGAATGGCAGTGCAGGAGTCACTGGTGCCTAATGATATGGTCTTGTATGTTGTTATGATAGCTTCAAAGAATACATCTTTGTTATTAAAACGGGTTTAAGATATGTATTTGAGGAGTAGATTGATATGATTCAACTGTCTTACGAGGTATGCAGTTCTGGATGTCGATTTTATAGTTCTATATTTAGAACTATAAATCGACATCCAGAATTACATACCATATTAGAAGATTTCTTTTATGAAAAAAGCTGACAAATAAGCCTGCATCGTTGGTTGTTACCGTTTTAATTAATGTTTTACGACCCTTTCAAAAAGAAAATACCTATTAGTGGGTAACAAAGTATTTTAGAGTTTGACATTTTTATATTTTTACTGTAATCTTTGACATTTTAATTTTATTTTTATTACTTAGTAGACATTTAATTTTAATAACTCGGTTTGATTATTGTTTGACATGCCTGCTATGTAATAATTTTAATTTAATTTTATCTTTAATGTGTATGGACTCAAAGTCTGAAATAAATGACATTTATTTATTTATTTATTTTATTTATTAAGTATATAAATAAATAGCTAAATTGCCTGCATCGTTTCGGGCTGGTTAAAGAAATTGAAATTGAGTTTCTGCCTTTCTGTTTTATGCCGAAGCAATTTTGATAGGTTACGTATGCTATTTGTTACCGGTAAAGTTAAAAGATGAAATAAACTAACCTAAAAATTAGCCAGCCAAAACAAATGAGTAAATAAAACTAAAATACTTATCATTCGGCTTTGACTAAAAGCGTTTGGGAAACTTAGGACTAAATACTAACGGTCTTATTTATAAATGATTTTTAAAGTTAAAAATATTTTATCACTCTCGTTCGTTTTTAAAAATTAATGTGAGAGAGAGATATAAAACAATTGTTACCTAAACAGTCGTTACATATCTATATAATAATTTAGTGTTTAGAATTCACACTACGTAAACAAACAGGCAGGAGACAAAATATAATGAATTAAATATTTCTATGTATTCGTACTTACCATATTTTTCCCAGTACATTTTGTTAATAAACCGCTTATTTTAAATTAACGAGTACCCCCCAAGTATCTCTTTAGCCATTGTTTCCCGGATATCCACTTAGCAATAATATTATATTACAAGGAATTCTATTACAAGAACAGTTGCTATTAGTTCTAACGTTCAGCACTACAGTAACTACAATAGAGCACTAGCAAGATGTGCTTGCGAGCGGCTGAAATTGAAACTACAAAATTTCTTAGCTAGTTTAGCCACAAAATACTGAATTTTAGGTTAGCTTTTACTAGCTTTTGCCCGCGGCTTCGCATGCATTATACAGATAAATCTTCTTGAATCACCCTATCCATTAAAAACTACAACAAAATCCCTCGTGTAGTTTAAAAGATATAAGCATACATACACACACATATGTAGAAATATACGCGGACAGCGGCTTTGTTATATACTATGTAATATATTTATAAGGCTGTGGATACCAAGTGCTGCCATCTACCACGAGTAGAGATATTTAGCAAGCTCAGTAGAGATTCTCTGTGGGTAGAAAAGACGATTGAATGTTTTCAACTGAAGCCACAAACATCTGCAAACTTGTATGTTATGGAATTGACAGCAATTCTAACATGCTACTTTTATTAATTTGGCGGATATGAATTACTATGACTATTTACTTATTACGATGACTCTGAACTTTGAGAATGAGTAAATAAAGATTTAGTAGAACTTTGATTAAAAAAAACTATTCGATGTTTGAATTCATAATATTTTGATACGACTTTTGTCTCCACTTTGAACCACAATGTTTGTTTGCGTGTGTCTTCGTGCTAGTTGGCCAAATATACAATCATAATTAATAATATATGTAATAATATACAATGTAATATGGGAAAATATATATTATTTTGACTAAAACACACCTGAAACAACACTCCAGAAATAGCTCAAACTTGTATTAGCAAAGGATGGATGTTAGCAATAAATCGTCATCAGTCTTGTAGCGATCATATTTCAGACATCAGCCTAATGTGTTTCTAAACGGTATCCTGGCGAGAGAGTGAATGCTAGCACTTGATAGATTACGTGGTTGAGGCGGTGCATTGGTAATGAAATGTACGTGATATATACCTAATATATATTGTTTTAGGTATTGATAAAGAAGATACAGAAGTTGTTTTTTTTAAAGTGAAATTATTTGCTGATCAGATGGCTAAACAACGCAAACAGCGCAAGCAATATGTTTAGTCTAACAATGTCTCTGACGTCCATTGTCGTAGGAAGTATAGACGGAACAAAAAAGAAAAAAAAATAGTTGGTTGTTGTATGTTTTACCTATTATTGACAATTGGATCATGTGATTTTCGTAAGCAGAAAAAGTTTTTAGAGCTTAAATTACTTGCTTTTTTACAACTTAGCTTTTAACTGTACTATAAAAAAATAACTGACTTCTGATCTAGCCAACCATATGGCCAACTGGTTTATGTCTTCGTCGTTGTGAAGGCTTGATGGGAGCCGCTCTGAGTTATTTTACCAATTTAGCAAAATCGACGGCCGACATCATAAATAAGAAATTTGGCAAAGAGGAACAACAACAACAGCAGAACGAAAATTTAGATCATTAATTATATTGGTTCCAGAAGAGCTTAAAACATTTTTCTGGTATTTTCGAAATCCCCGTAAGACTTCTTATTCCAAAAAGCATCGGACTCCCAAGATCAGACCCCCCGTCGAGCGAGTTTGCCGCCATCATTAGAGCTCGCTGCCAAAACTGTCACTTCGATACTCTAAACAGTGATCTCGTTCTTAAACTACTATTTGGTAACAGTTAAACAAATAATCCAAATCTCACAGAGCACGGAAACAAACCAATATTGACCCGACATTTGTCTTAACTTCGGCAATTTCCTGGCACTTTATTGCTAAGTAATTTGAGACGAGATTACATCGGATTGGGTTCTTCGAATAAATGGAGATGAAATTGGTGAGATAGTAAGTAATTACAAAAGGCAAACTGAAATGACGCGTGTCTCACTGTTTTAAAGTGTAACAGAACAAATTTAATAACCATTGGGCCGCGAGCACACGATTTCGTTTCACACTTTTGAAATGAGATTTCTGTAAAACTGTGACCGAATGTGTTAATCATATAATACGATCTTGGATTTCCTGAATCGATTTAGATCTCTTGGCGAGAATTTTGTAAAAATGTTGCCGTTTGGGATAATTTTGCCATATTTTGAAACAGAAATGGGGTTGCATTATTGCACAAAATATTTTGATTATCAAAATAAAAAAAACAAACAAAAATCATTTATTATAGCCAAAAGATAGTGCGTACAATTTTATTTCTTATTATCTAGATGTTTACTTACTATTTCAGTTTTGTACATGAGTTTGTGACCGTGCCACGTACTAGGTCCCTCAGTTGGCCTGTATTATCCTGGAATGTACCTACTTACCATAACCAAAACAATGTTTTTAGATTCCTTACCCTATCAAAAAGTAAGAAGCAATAGGAACATGTCGTTCTTGCTAGGGTTAGGTTCTTATGTGACTTTTCAACTCTTACAATTAAAAAAATCAGATAGCTGCCGCTAATAATGGCTTAAGTAATGTAATAGCCATAAATGGTCCTAATTATATTCCATACACGGTAATAGCTTCATTTTCCCATGTTAATCTCGAAGGTCGAATGGAGGAAATCATGTGAACAGTAAGACCTGAGTGAAATCGAACCTTGAACAATGGTGGTATTTTTGCAGCTCTCTAGACTTTTCATATTTTTATCATGTCTCTTATTGTGTTTCGCTGGAAATTACTTTCGTTCATTATGTCAGGTTACATTTTAAATGGAGTGGCTTCCTTTGTACAAGTTGGCAGATTACGTTCATGGGTTTACGGTATTTCTTATATAGCTACAAACTAATACTAACAGCTCTGTAAAAAATATTTTTTTTAAACGTTCAGTAAGGTTAAATTCATCACGATCACAACCATCTAAAATTGACCTGGATTTGCATTCATTTGCTGAAAAAAACTTAGAATCCATGTTTAATATGTAAGTTTGTTCATTGACAGCTCAAATAACTCCGGAAAATCATTAGTAATCATATTTTTTCATTATAACTTATTTATTTACCAAAAATTGGACCCAGACCATTTTTAAACTAGAAACTTTTTCCAAGAGTCAGAACGTGTTGTTTTATCTTAAGTCCGAGTACTCGAATGGAGAGGTCTCGTGTCAAAGCTGAGCCGTCTTCAAGTGCCTTCCTACTGGGTTTACTGTTTGCACAGGTGGCAGTGTGTAGGAAGATATGTGACGTCACGGGATAAGATCTAGTGCTCTTGATAAGTCTTTTCCCTTAAGCCTGTATGTGCAACCATGAAGTAGGTAAACAATGAAAAAATATTGCTATTGAAATTGGGAATACAATTATTATTTTAGTTGATACTGATTGATTACCTACTCGTTTTCGTTAATTCATTGTTCGTTTTGATTTAGGCTTCAAAAATCTTTGATGTTCACAAACTTATCGAATAATAGTAGTTTATGCAACTGTCATATAATGAAGTGAACGAACACTCGTTACTATTATGAAACTCACACTCGTGTTTTAATACCCGTGTTATATGCAGTTGCATACACTACTTTATCTTCACTAATGCAATTAATCAAACAACAAGAGTAAAAGCTGACAATAGTTAATTTTTCATATAATTTTCTAGATTTTTCTGGCAAAAGATTGTGAGTTACTTTTTTTGCCAATTATAGAATATCCGGAGGCGTACAAATATCATCGTCGCTATCCATTTTTAACTTTTAATTTGTATTTAAAAAACAAAACACATTGCGAAACATTAAATTCACGCGTACCTACGTGTATTGTCACAGTGATTTTGCCGCCATTAAAATCTAACCAACGAGAGCGCAGCGCCCCTGGCCTTTTGGCCCTGCAATCAGGTTGGTCACGCTTTTTCGATGTTATAATGAGCTATTACGATATCGATGTGGATATTATAACATCATGTGAAATTGCTTAAATTGAGTGTTTTGTTGTCTGTGCTATAACAGTAGTAATTATAAGTCAAGTATTGGAAACATAAGTAGAATGTTACAACATTAGTGTAGATAAAGTACATTATTTTATCATTATTTTATTAAGAATTAATCAGATGTCTTATACTACTAATAGATTTTGGTGATTTTCACGACGTTCATTTTTACGAAATGTCAATACGTCACTAACATGACTCTCCATTGTTTAAGGTGCTGACAGCGATGCGGGAAGGCGGGGGCGGGGGCGCGGGCGGCGCGGGGTAGCATGGCTGCCTTGCTGCTGCTGCTGCTGGCAACAGCAGTCAGTGCTGGCCAGCTGGGGGAACTAGCAAGGAGAGACACGGGGGATATCTTTACATTGCGAGGTAAGAGTCAGTGACAGGTGGTGGAACATTAGAACAAGGTTGATAGCATGGCCGCCTTGCTGCTGGCAACAGCAGTCAGTGCTGGCCAGCTGGGGGATCTGGCCCGGAGAGACACGGGGGATATCTTTACATTGAGAGGTAATAATCATTCAAGAACTCATGTAAGAACTCTTCAAAACGAGAGTGAATCGGTTCTTATCGGGTAAGCACGCTCCATATTTAGGCCATAGCCTTTGTTTACTATCAGGCAAACTATGGCCAAGGGCAACCCCTTTTTAGTTTATAAAAAAATAAAAGAAGATATGATTGCGGGGATATAAGATTCATGGTTGCATAAGTTAGTAGGCACTGCTGTGGCTGGGATCAGCATTCAGTGTCAGTTTGGCCAATCACGGTGAATCATATGTAACTTTTAGATAAATCTAAATTCAGATCATCATCATCTACAGCCTTCTTTATGCCGCTGCTGGGCAAGGGTCCCTCTTTAAATGTGCCAGCTGCGTAAACGCAGACACCTACCACTAATTCACGTAAAAACATTACCTTGCAAAACTGAATAGACTACCTACTTTAACTTACACTTCCACTTGTCTCCTAATTTAAAAGTCATGTAGCCATGATTAGTAAAACTCTGCTCTCAAATTCCTACCAACTCGACACTTGGCAAAACTGCTTAGCTCGCACAAAAACAGAGATTCTAGAGCAAACACACTAACTCGACAGACTAAACTTGTTTGCTAACATTCATGTTTACTGACTTCTCCGAAATGGTAAGATTTGGTGGTTTCGGGCCGGGGACTTCAAAATTGCATGATCTGAATTTAGTACCTACAGTGACGGTGATAAATATATTATATTGAATATTTTATAGTATCTTAGTGCCTATGAAATTTCAAATTTCATTTGTCAGAGCGCACTTGACCTCTACCAAGATCTGTCAGGGCGTTTGAAACAGGATTCGCGTGACCAAAATGCTGGCTTGTACTTTGCCCAAAAGATTAGTCTAGCTATTCAACGGGGCAATGCAGCCAGCATTTTGGGTACGCCACCTTTTGAAAAAGTAGATAAGTTTGTTTATATATATATAAGGTCAGGTCTTCCTCAGCAATCAAACAAAACTGTGATTTTGTTGCTAAAAACAAGATTTTATTAATTAATAAGGGTAACAATTTTGATTAAAACTATTGTTATTTACTACATTACCTAATTAGTTGAATTACTTACCTAAAAACAAAATCAACAAATAATGTTCATGCTTTAGTTGTTACTTTAGTTACTTTAAATAATTTATACAATATTTCAGTTTCACATTTCAGTACAGTATTTTTATAGGTTATCGTAGCTGTCAATGTCTATCCAATAATACATCAAAGCTGTCAAAGCTTACATCTCCCCCCCTTGAAAAAACAATTTTTCCCACATTATTATGATAGGTAAAAATTTTCATGAAATCTAAATATTATTAAGCATTGGTATAAGTTTTGTAACATGATATAATCCAATAGATTTCGTTCCACGACCGGTGTTTATTTTAAAAACTGTATCTGATAGTTTCTCTTCAATTTCAAAGGGACCAATTCTAATTTCATCCATTTTCCTTTTGTTTAATTTATTTGCATAGTCAACATATACCTTGTCCCCTTCCTTAAATTCATGTTGTATTCTATTCTTGGAAAATAAAGTTTTATTGTATTCATGTGATTTTATTGACCTTTGTAGCGCTATTTTTCTATTTTCTTCCAAATTCTTTGTTAATGGCTGTTTTTCTTTCAATTCCATGGGTAACAAATCAGTAGACTCACCAGATAGCAAATATTTGGGAGAAAAACCTGTTACAGAATGGTTTGTTTCATTGTATTTACATCTGCATTCCTCTGCTATTTTTGACCAATTTGTTTTTTCTTTTGATTCATTCATTTTGCACCTTATTTTATTTACAATAGTTTGGTTTAGCCTCTCGTTTAAACCATTCGAGAATGGTGCATCTACTGCTGTAAGTATTAATTGGATACTCTTGTTTCGAAGGTAATTTTTAAATTCAATGGAATTCAAAGCTGGATACTGATCACAAAGTAAGATGCTTATTGTTTCTTCTTTAGGAATTTTCTCTAAAAGTTTGATGAAATCTCGGGCATTTTGATTCTTGGAACATAAGATATATGAGTACCTGGTGAAATGGTCCACTAGTAGATGTAAATATCGTTTTGTTGATCTTTGTCCACCAAATCCTCCTATTGTGTCCAGCGACATTATTTGGAAAGGTCTAGTAGCTGGGCCCAATTGTGACATAAATCCATATTTTCTATTTAACCTTGTTTTATTCTTTATGCATATCTCACAGTTTTTACATATATTTTTAATATTCCCTGATAAATTTGGGGCAGTATAAAAAGGCTTTATCTTTGATTCTGTCTGATTAATTCCTGTATGACAATATTCTTCATGTGTCTTTTTTATTAAAGTTTTGCTGTAAGCTTCACTCAGAACAATCTTCTTCTTATTTTTTCCACATTTTCTGTAGTATACCCCATCTTCAAAAACAATTTTCTTATCCAAATTTTTCAATCCCAAATTTTTCTCTTGGTCGTATCTTATATCTTGAATATCAATAATATTTACTGTTCTTAAATTATCTTCATCATTAACATCAACGTCCAATACCGGGTTTCTGCTGAGGCAGTCTGCTTCAGTATTATTCTTCCCAGGGTTATATTTTATTTCACAATTGTATTGTGACAGATAATGTAACATGTCCCCTAATTCATCATCAGGTCGGTTTCTAACATTTAACTTCTCCAGGGGTTTATGATCTGTATATATAGTGAAATGGTTTCCAATTAACCAATGTTGCCAAAACTTTATGCTCTCTTTTATGGCTAAACATTCTAAAAATATAGCTTTTTTTTTCTTTTGAGATTCATTTATTTTTTTAGAAAAATATGCAATCGGTTTTTCTTCGCCATTGCTTTGAATTTGTTTTAAAACTGCGCCTATTCCTATGGCACTGGCGTCTGTATAAATTAATATTGGTGCTTGTGGATCATATATAGCTAGTATTGGTTTGGAACAGAGATAGTTCTTGATTTTTTTAAATGCCCCTTCACACTGTTCTGTCCAATTAAATATCTGGTCTTTTTTCAACAAATTATGCAAAGGATCAAGAACTATAGAGACATTTGGAATGTATTTTCCATAGAAATTAATTTTCCCCAAAAACTGACGTATCTGCTTTCTGTTCTGAGGAGTAGGGAATTCTTTTATTGAAATCAAATTGTCTTTTAGAGGTCTAATTGTATTCCTTTGCAAAATATGACCTAAATACTTAACAGAATCACATGCAAACTTACATTTTGTGAATTTAAGTCTGAAACCTTCTTCTCGAATAGCATCCAGTAATTTTTTTAAGTGTGTGATATGTTCATCAAATGTTTTAGAGAAAATCAGTATGTCATCGATGAAATTCACTGCAAATCCTGTGAGGTCATATTTTCTTATGATATTCCCCAAAATCCGTTGAAATATAGCCGGTGATGTCTTAAGACCAAAGGGTAGACAAGTCCATTGGTAATGACCTTCTTGTGTTACAAAACTAGTTTTATGTCGGTCAGTAATTTTCAATGGAATTGACCAAAAAGCTGAGTTTATATCCAGTGTTGTAAAATAATTACAATTAATTGTTTTTGTTATCATGTCTTCTATAAGTGGAAATGGTTGTGATTGAGGTATGATTATTTTATTTAAATCTCTGAAATCTATGCATAATCTACTTTTTTTTCCTTCGTCCCTTTTAAAAGCTAAGGTAACAGGTGCCGCAAAGGGACTGTAAGATTCCTCAATCAATTCATGTTTCAATAGTTGTGAGATCTGATTTTCTATTTCTATTTTATCTTGAACAGAACACCTATATGGTCTCTTATAACAATATTTGTCAACTTCCAAATCTATGCAGGCTTCATACTTTTTCACTCTTCCAGTATCATATTTATGTTTAGCAAAAATATCTGTGTAACTATCCAATAATATATTTATCTGTTTTCTTTGATCAGAATCTAAGTATTCTGTCTGTATCTGAAACTTATTTGTATCTATACCTTCATTAAAGTTTATTGAATAGCCTTTTTCTTCTCTTATTATTTCCAGATTTTCAGTTTGTTTTTCTTCAAAAATGTTTGTATTTTTTATTTTTGTACTATCTGTTTTTTTTATTTGGATATTTAAATTCTCATCATGAGTCAATCCAAATGTATATATTGAATCTAATCCTAGTATTAGATCATACTCAAAGTTTTCATTCTCATAAATAAATGCATTTATTCTATTTTTTTTATGCAAGATTTCTGCATCCAATGTAATTAACCCTTTAGTTTTGCCTCCTCCACATATTGTCTTTATTGTGTCATAACAATAATTTGACTTCTCATTTGTCACCTGAACTAATTTTGAATTTATTAAAGTTACTCGTGAACCAGGGTCATACAAACCCTTGGCTTGCAGTGTATTATTTAACAACACTGTTATATCAATTAGTGGAGGGAGGTCTAGTTTTTTGGATCTTCATTACTCAGTTCAACTTTTAATATTGAATTGGAATTTAAGTTTTTGTCATCTACTGTTTTCCTATCATAGTTGTACCAGCAAACATTCTCCGGATGAAATCTATTTAATTTTCCTTTATTCTCACAAATCTTACATGATTTTTTTTCAGTCAGTTTTATTTCTTGTTTAGTGAATTTATTTACTGTGTTTGAGTATTTCTTTGTATCATATTTCCTTGTTAAACTTTCTAGTCCTCTTATGAAATTAAACAAGTCATTTACTTCTTTAAGACTTTCTCTGTCTATCCTATCCATTATAAAGTTTGGTAGACCGGTGGCAATCATATAAATTAAGGTTTGTGTATCAATTGATTTGTTTATCTCTAGTAACAATCTCTCTTTTTTAAGAGCATAGTCCAACACAGATCCTTGGATATATTTAAAATTCATAGCATACCTGATCGGTGACCAGCCTTTATCAGCAAATGTTTCACATAAACTTTTTTTCCATACAGACCAATCCGAATCAATAGTATGTTTGATAATCATTGAGGTGTACCAATCTATACAAGTATCTTCCAATAGTAACCTTAAAATTTCTACTTTTTGTAAATCTGTTTCTATTTGTAAGCGCACACATTCACTTTCAAAAGTTTCTAACCACTGTCTAACATTTGTTGTATGTCTAGAAAACTTCTCTATTGAAAATTCAGCCACTAATCTTGTCTTATTTTCAGTCTTCTTTAACAATGTTGGTTCAGCCGATGATAACTCCTGACCTTGTTCCAATTTTTCAAGAAAAAACCCATCAATTTGTATGTTGTCATCATCCAAATATGTTGATTTCATTTCCTTCGTTAAAGTGATCCAAACCTGTCTCTTATCATGCCTTTTTTGTAGAGATTTTTTTATCTTGATAAAGATTTCATGTTTCAATATCTCTTTGTGGAAATGTATTGGTTGATACTCTTTGGGTACAATATAAGTTTGGCCATTTGAGTCCATAATTGAGGTTATGGCTATCATGTTCGTTTTTGCGTCATCAGGTTTGGCTTTTATGATGAATTCAAAGCGTAACTTCTCCATGTTTATTCACTTCACATGTAGACATCCAATTTGTTGATTTATAAGGTCAGGTCTTCCTCAGCAATCAAACAAAACTGTGATTTTGTTGCTAAAAACAAGATTTTATTAATTAATAAGGGTAACAATTTTGATTAAAACTATTGTTATTTACTACATTACCTAATTAGTTGAATTACTTACCTAAAAACAAAATCAACAAATAATGTTCATGCTTTAGTTGTTACTTTAGTTACTTTAAATAATTTATACAATATTTCAGTTTCACATTTCAGTACAGTATTTTTATAGGTTATCGTAGCTGTCAATGTCTATCCAATAATACATCAAAGCTGTCAAAGCTTACATATATATATTTTATTTGTAAGTGTTACTATTAATTTTTTTTGCCAGCATTTTGGGTACGCCACCTTTTGAAAAAGTAGATAAGTTTGTTTATATATATATATTTTATTTGTAAGTGTTACTATTAATTTTTTATGTTTTGATTTTTTATATGGATTAGTTAATATAGATTCAAACTAGAGTTTTTCAATTTAATATAATTCACAATGAAAATAATATCGTCATCCTAATTTGTTATAAACTCAACATTCACGTAATATTTTCGTCGTTTTATAAATTAGAAAAAGATCGTATTTTAATTCCAATTTTTTTTAATCTATATTTTAAGAGGGATTTTTGTCGAAGCCGACTATGTCACTCCCATAAGGCTTATACAATATACAATTACATCAATTTAATATACAATTACATACTATCCATAAAATTACTATATACCTATATCTAGCAGAATCTTGGCCTCGTCCGAAGTAGGTGCCAATAATTATGAAAATCACAGTTTAACAAAAACTTAATCAGTTGGCTATGTCCGTTATCAATAAAGAATATAACTAATGCAATATAGTTTACAATCTAACTTACGATTGCTTACCATCAGGCGAATTATAGTCGAGAACAAACCCATTCCTTGTAAAAAAATGTGCTTGAGCATGTTCAAAGACATTGCCTTGTGAGGAGTCCAAAAAATGTGCATGAAAATTACTTAAACTTAACGTTACAAACTCAAGTGTAAAGCACATACTTATAAACCGGAGCGCATTCGTACAGTTTGTTACATTTTACAAATTTTAATGGAATATTTTCAAGAGCAAAGCACTTTAACTAGAGCCAAATCATGCTTACACGAATTACTTTTACAAAGATCAGAAAAGTCAACGACTTGACCGAAATGCATGAAAGTACTCAATACTTGGGCAAATATTTCTCTCCGTTTGGAAAGTGCAGATTTAAAAGTCTAATGTACAAAGATTTCTTATGAAATAACAAATATGTACACAAATATACCTACATAATATTTGTGGGCGTATATAATTACTTATTTATTTTAGTTGGCTGAAATAGTACTCGGCTAAGCCAGGTTCATAATTTATGTCATTACGATTTTTCTGAACCTTTCCTTTAGTACTCAGAAGTCTCTTATACGATCATTAATCAATGTCCAGTTTGTATTAATCATGGGAATCAAGCTTAAATAATAAGTTATTGATATTTCATCACGGTGCTCAGACATCGCATTTGTTTATTGTTGTCAATAATTATATGGTAAGTTTCCATTAATTATCAACTATTAACTAAAAAAAATATTTCAAAAAAAAAAAAAACAAAATCCCTCTATAAGTGTCACTAAAAACTTAATCAATTCGTTGGTTTATTGGTTTTTTTCTCAGAAAGTAGGTACTAGACCGAATGAAAAAGTTAATGGGACCATTTCGGAAACTGCCCCATCGAATAAAAAAAGAATTTTTGAAATCAATTTATAAATAACGGAGTAATCGCGTGACATACCCACAAAGAAAAACTTTCAGAAGACTTGATAACCTTCTTTTTTTGAAGTCGGTTAAAAATATATTTCTATTTCCAGAAGGTGTAGCATGCAACGCAACGCAATGCGCTGTGCACGGCGCCAAGCTGACGTCGGGTGACTACATCGGCGCGTGCGCATGTGCCTGCCCGCCGCGCGCGCCGCTGCTGCGGGAGGACAAGGAACTGTGTGTTGATGATCTGCCAGGTACATACATTTTTAAAACATATCTATAGAATAGAAAATGTCTTTATTACGATCAAAAACGCTACAATGTGTGGACCCTGTGCTTATATAAAGGGTAGGTATGACTACAGTTGCCACTTACTACTAACACTAACCTAGTTTTATTATTGTAGTATAACTATGCATAACTAGTAATACCTTGTAATTTTAAACTATGCTAGTATGTTACAAATGATAAGCTTTAATTAAGTTTTTGGGTAAAGGAAGAACAAAAAGCACAGTCACAAATTATTATCGGCGAAAATCACGTCACGGCACCAAATTATAACTGGGCTACTCAAGACTCAAAATAAAATCTGATTACTGGGCATGAGGGTATTGGGTACAAAATACATTTCACATTTTTCATTATTTTATTTAATATCTGAAACACCTCGTCCTACTCATTTCGTTTGAAGAATATATCCCTGCCAGATTGGTTGCCTGGAAGAGATCGCTCTTAGCGATAAGGCCGCCAACTAAGACGCTGATTCTAATATGTATGTTTTTTTGTATTGTTTCATTTGTGTTGTTTTAATAAAGTATTTATCTATCTATCTATTATTTAAACGAGTTTATATTTCGCACATGCCAAAGAATAATGAAATTTACAATACTGAAATAATACATAGGAAAAACCACAGGCATCCGCATCGAATCACTAACAAAGACTGTAAAGCTTAACTACACATTTTAATTAAACTAAAACAAATGACGTTACTTACAATTTAATCTCAAGCAATTAACTACTTAATTTCCGAAACAATTGAATTTACGATTATTCCAGAAAATAAACTGATTCTTGTGATGGTTAACTGCGATGGTTTGGTTGATGGTGAATGTTAAATGGGTAGAAGGAATTTAAAATGGCGGCTCTAAAATCCACTATGGGCCCTATTAAAGTTCCTTGCCTACTGGGTTGCTTCAAAGAAAAAAACACCCTTAGTTAAAAAGTAAAAATACATAGTAGGTATTCGATACTAATAGGCATTTTACAAGTAGGGTTTGATTTTTCACATTTATTTTATCAAAACTAGAACATCACTTCGACACAGGGAAATTTAAAATAATGCAGATAAATAACAATCAGACAGACAGTTTAGAATAACTGTCTGTCTGTCTGTCCTTCACGATTCCGGCTAAATTATATGGAAATGGGTACAGTCATTAAAATCCTGGATTCCGTATAAATGGTACCTAAGTATTGCCTTAAAACAAATGGTAACTATGTTATATTTTTAGGTTCCAGGCCTTTATACGTCCAGAAAAAGTTACAAGCATCGTCGAGAGACGTCAATAGCTTTTTTTAAATTGATCTTGTTTGTTAAATAACCCTGTATTCTATGTATTACACTTACAAGGTATGGTACAGAGCACAGAAGTCATTTGATGGCAAATTGGCAATGACTCTGGCAAAACACACATTTCTACAACTTTCTAACTGTTTCTTGCTGTCATCATTATCAACTAGTTATGGATCTGATACTGGTAAATTCCGCGGTGTTACTCGTCAATCTGGAGTTTTAAATTACAATCTGTAATAGTTATTACAGATTTTATATAGGTACCTACTCTAGTTTTTAAATACTTATTCCCGTACCTAGACGGATTATTCTGTATCAAATAAATTGTTATTACTGTCTGTGTAAAGTCGAGTATGTACATATAACGACAATGTTAGTTTTAGCTTGACAAATTTTACACTATTCGGTTGAAAGTACCTACCTACATATTTGATTTTAGGAGAAAAAAACATGATTTGAATTCTTCTTGAACCACTTCTAATTTATTTTCAAGTCCATTATACCATATAGAAATCGCATGATTCAATAAATTCTATGCAAAATTACCTACAGACAAACAGCTACTATTATAATATTGATATCTATGTGTGCTTGGGATGTGATATTGCGATGACTTTAGAATAGCTTAGTAATATTTAACATCAAATTAAGACGTTGGGAAAGTGATTCTGCGATTGCAATCAGATTGCAATATTGCGGGGTCATCGGCAGAAATGAAAAGGTTATCATTGGCGATCGGAATGGCAAAAACATCTTTCTGCACATTTTATTACTCGTTTGCGGTTTAGCTTTTTATTGAGATAAATGAATGCAACAATAAAAAAATTTTCTTTAAACATACTGTATAACTATTAAACTATGTATAAATTAACTAGTAGTGTCCCGCAGCTTTCGATAAATAAAATTAATGCAAGCGTTATTCACACTTAATTTTAAGCTGTTATTAGTCGTACCTATTTCCTCATGACTGAGGGTCGTGACTCCCCCGCAGAATTAATTCATTAGGGGACTTTTCTTTGGCGGATACATCGTGGTGGGCGCCTAGGTTCTTCAACGGACGACACATGTCCTCGGATATTGTGGTCCTCAAACATGTCGGTTTCCTCGCGATGTTTTCCTTCACCGCTAAGCGAGTGCAAATCCACACTTAACTTGAAAATACAAGTCCTCGGTGTAGGGCCGGATTCGAACCAGGGTGCGTCTGGATGAAAACCTGACACTGGCACCGCTGAGCCACACTTGCTACTTAGAAAGTACTTACTTTGTTACATATTCAAGAGTCTTCCTAAGTAATTGACGCTTTTATATATTTATATATTTCTTATAGTAATATTTGGCACAAAAAAAGCACCGGAAAACTAGTCACATGTATTTTTTTATATTTGTATGTGTGTTGCAAGTACAAATAAACTATTGCAACTATAAGCTAAATGGACTACTATTGCCTTGTCAAAATATGAGAGGTTTATATCGCATTGTCCTGCAGTCGGCGGGGGAAAAATCAAAGCCTTGATTTACCAACCGACTTGTCTGCAAGTGAAGAGTTGGCCTTCGCAGGGATATAAGTTACGTCAAGTTACGTCTGAGTTTCAAATAAGTTAGCTGTAGGAAGCATGTATCTGGTACATTTTATGTTATGCATCATTTTGAGATAGTAGCCAACTATGTCGAGTTTTTCATGCCGGCCTAAAGTGCCTCTTAATTAACTTTACTATTTAATATCATAATCACTGGTTTGTGATAATAAACCAGTGCTGTGATGATTACTAAATCATCATTATTTAAGCGATTTAACAACAATTAGTATCGCTATATTTTTAAAATTACAATATTATAAAAAAATCTAAACATAAGTAGGTACTAACATATTCTGAGGGGTTGCGGAAAGGATAAAATAGAAAAAAACAGTACATTGGTACTTTGAGATACAACAATTATAACCTACATAAGTATTTATTTGTTTACAGAATGTTCGCTAGCCACCTTCGGCACGGGTGCGTCGACGCAGCGCATACCATTCGTCTACCTGCCGCTGAAAGGGCAGATTATACATCCTTCTAGAGAAATTACATTCAAAAGTAAGTTATTAGCTGCTTATTATTTTACGTCTAGATTTATTATTTCATGTTCTGCAATATTGTCTATAATGAAAACCCCTTTTAAGATTAGCATTGTACGTTTTCAATTAAACTGTAAAATAACAAAATTCGCCGTTAACCTTATTCCGAAGCCATAAAGTTCTTTGAACATTAAATTAACCTAAACGTTGAAAAGATTTATCTCCTATTGAGTGTAATCTTTATTGGTTTCGTTCATGATAAAATATAGGTTAAAAGCTCATCAAAATATTGCCCATTGCTTCTGGGTCGTAATTTCATGATTTATTTTCTATGCTCGTCTTACAACTCTAAAGAATTAGTAGGTACTTAAAGGTTTCGAAAGTACGTAAATATTTACGATTGATTTTAAATGACTCATCAATATTTTAATTAAACTAGTAGGTACCTAATGGCCGGCTGTCACTCTGCTACACTGGAGACTTTATGCGAGGCACATACATACCTAAGTAACTTTTTTTTTACATACCAATGTACCTATGTGGTTTTTGTTGTATGTTAGTATCCAGTTAAGTATTATGCCGTAAAAGAGGACCAAACTGACCATCAATTACATTTTTCATTTAATAATTTTTTATAGCCGACTAAATTTGCATTCCAGATGTAAAAACGCCGATCTGCGCAGTGTCAGGAGCCCAGTTCCTAACCCGCAAGGGGTTCCTCGACCTCCGGAACACTCTCGATGCTGACGTGCCTTTCAACTTGTTCCGGGATGAGGGGAGGACTTTCTTACAGGTAATATCGGAATTAAATGGTGAAAAGACAACAATTTGAAATATATGTTGATTATATACTTACCTAGATATTAGTTAACACCTTAAATTATGGACATTGAAGTAGTGATGGTAGAACCTTTGCACCCATAAGAAAAGTCCTGTAAAAAATCACTTAAGTCTAGGATAAATTCCGGGACATGAAAAGTTGGTGAATATGTATTCCTAATTTGTGATAAGGTGAGTACAATACAATTGGTACATATGCAAATATGCATATTTAAACAGGCTCTCTCCATGAAGTCACTTTTCATAAAAATCTTATTGTTCCCGTTCGAAAAATGTATAATTCCACGGATGTATCTCACTATGTACTATGTGTATTGATTGCCTCTCATTGATATAGTAGCATCTAAAGCACTTTATTCTGTACTAGCTGTGCGCGCGACTTCGTCTGCGTGGAATAGTTAGTTTGGGCATCGTATTTGTTTTTTTGCAAACTACCTCTTCAGCTTTATAAGTTATAGCTGTTACCCACGACACTGAACCGTTTTCGCAGCTCACGCAACGGAAGCCCTCAAAGATGAATAATTTTTCCCGTTTTTTCCACATTTTCCACTGTTTTTTCGCTCCTATTAGTTGCAGCGTGATGTAATATAGCCTAAAGCCTTCCTCGATAAATGGTCTATTCAACACAAAAAGAATTTTTCAATTCGCACCAGTAGTTCCTGAGATTAGCGCGTTCAAACAAACAAACAAACTCTTCAGCTTTATAATATTACTATAGATGTATTGAATCCATGTTAAACTGAATCTGTTATTTCTTCCAGTGGAGTGGGGAAGACGACGTGCGCGCCCACATGACTGGTCGAGTCATGGTGGTGCGCCTGCTGTGTCGAGATGTAGCCTCCACTCCGACGTCACCTATGGACCTCCGGGGAGTCTTCACACCATGTGTCGCTTTTAGAGTGCAGGGGACACCACATAGATCTAGTAAGTTCTTCTTTGGACCCTTAGATATCTTCAGCAGCAGACGTTATCTCAGAAAAAAAGGATTATTAGGGCCTGGCATGGGCTTAGCTTCTTTTTTTTTTTTAATACAAATCCCGGACAATATCCGGGGCCTTATTATCTTTCTCATTCATTCTATAGTTCTCACTTTTATGCTTCTCGCACTTTCGCGCTTCATACTATTAGTAGTAAAGACAAACGCAAACTCATCTACTCGAAAAAGAAAAGTCGTGAAGTCGATGTTGTGGTGGCATGACTGGTCGAGTCATGGTGGTGCGCTTGCTGTGATGATGCACCACATAGATCTAGTAAGTTCTTCTTTAGATCTACAAAAGCCTTCAGTAGAAAAAGGCATGTCAGAAGAATAGGATTGTTTTGAAAAACCAAGCTTCATCTTTCACGTCTATCAGACGTAGTACAGACAAACGCAAACTCATATAATGGAAAATGACAAGTGGCAAAGTCGATGTATATCCACTGTTGGATTTATTGCCAGTCACAGAAGCACTTAAAATACTTTAAAGTAAGTATAAGCCACTACAGTTGCCGCAGTTTCTTATTATTAATTTTTTTAACTCTTTCCAGACGTCACGGAAGTCCAATTCGCATCCAACGCGCACACAGCAGAAACCACCAGCGCATCAGGTCTCACCGTCACTGAATACGTAGCTATCGGCATCAGTTCTCTCCTTCTCGGCCTCGTATACGTCGCATCTGTCTTCCTCTTCTTACACATTCGAAAACGCCGTAAAGCAGCCTCGAGTGAGGGAGACAGCCTTAGAAAACTCAAGGGCTTGAAAAAGAAGGACGGATCGTCAATAACAGAAAGAGATATCGTAAGAGTGAATAATGAAAGACTGCAGAATCTACAAAGCTCTATAGTTCAAGACAATGGAGTGGTGAAGAAAAACCCGCTGCTAACGATGAATAGGTTCCATGAAAGTAAAAGTTTTCCGAGCGATTCTGGAAGTAACTTGTCAGATTCTGAAGATTTTGGAGACAGCAGTGCGAGGAGTGATGATAATCTATTTCATGTAAGTTTTTTTTTATATTTGTTAAGGAAAATGAGTTATAATACAGAGTAATAAAAGCAAGAATGATTTTTCACTATTGTAGACAATGTCAAGAAAGTAGAATCAGTCACTAGGTATATAATAGTAACAAATCAATTTGTTGCTGGCACATATTGTATTTTTGGTAAGATTTATATTATTATTCTTTATTTGTTTCAGACCAAAACCACGGCAGCGTTGATCCATCAGCACCACAGCGAGAATCAAACCGACAGCACCGAGGTGTGCCACCGTGATGAATCAGGCATCGAGAGACTACCTGACGAACATGTATCTATAGTGGAGACCACAGATGATCGGGAAATAACACGCCCCGTTGGCACTACCAGGAGGAAGCTGTACTTTAATCCGGCTTACTTTGAACCACATCTTATGGCGGTAAGTTTTTGTTTAAATTGCTATCTATTTAACTGTCAATCTCTCTCTCTTAAGTCGTATTTCCCTATAACTGAGGGTCTGAACTGAGGGTGACTCCTTTGCAGAATTAATCTTCTAAATTATAGAAGATCTACGTCGAAATGTGGAGTTGTTTTATTTCTATAAATACTTAGATAAGTAAAGAGAACGTTAAAGTATATTAGTTTGTATATAATGGCCTCATAAATGCTTACATGTATATAATTTATTTTCTTTTTCAGGATCCGCCACCGGCAGCTCTCGAGTTCCTTGTGAAAATTAGAGAAGTCATATCTATAGCTAAGCACAAAATGGAATCAAAACGTTATCAACCAATTCTGAACGAAATTCCAGAGGAAGAAACTTACTCTTCGAACGGGAACAGCATAGACGTATACCAAGGACTGGGTAGTCAAAGGAGTGGAAGTGTTATAAGTTTGAAGCGAGAGAATAGTCGCAAAAAGAGCTGCCTTGGATGTCCTGGTTGTAAGTCAGATAACGGAACTGATATGCCACATTCAATAAGAAATAATGTACCGCCTTGCAACAACTGCAGCGGACCTAAGGGCGACAAACAGCACAGTATAAGAAAATGGCTAGAAAATATACCTCCAGCAAAACAAGTATATAACGACTTCCTACCAAAACCCAGTCAAAGCCCACTAGCTAACTCTTTACTATCTCTTCCAATCACAGATCATAGACATAAAATAAAGAAACAGAATAGTTTCACATCGTCTGGCGCAATGTATTTGACAGAAAACTTTTCAAAACCAAGAAGACAGTCTACTATGTCAGTAAGATCAGAACCAGGAAGACGAACACACAACTACAATCTACCGTTACCAGATTTTGAGAATCCTAACTGCCCTACCCATAATTACAACTATTACGCTCAAACTATAGGGCAAACCAACGATATAAATCCTATAGGTTTCAGTAACTATCGGCAGGGAAGTCTACGGAACAATACGACTACACCAACAAAACGAAGGCATAAAAGCGACTTGCCTGATATGGTCAACGAAGCCATAGCACTGGATCACTGCACTAAATCTTATAACCAAAGCAGCTCCGACGAAGAGAGATTTCTAAATAACCATCAAAATGGAATTCAACATCCATTCATAAGAAATCATTCTGAAAGTCCAGTAGCTAACGACTATGAGACCGATAGCTTGGAACGTAGTACTCACAAAAAAGGCATACCGACTCCAACGGAGTATCCAGATATACCATCATCTCAAGCGAGTCCAAGTTTGAGTAATGCGTTACCACTTGAAGAAGAATTAACGATGAGAAATGCTGTATACAAGAGTAGCAGCAACAGCAACACGCCGTCACCACACAGAGATATCAGCATCGATCCAAGTCATTACGAAACTATTGATAAAACATTGAACCCAGGAACGCCGTCGTTAGCCAGCAAAACCAGCGCTAGCTCAAGTAATGATTACAGCCTAGTAAGTGAAGTATACGTCAACAATAATTATAACTTTGGAAGCGCCCCAACGTCACCTAGTGGTTCCGAGTGTTCAATGGGAAGTCGAAAGGTTATCGTGCCAAGTAACGAATTAGATGAAAAACCAGGATGTTTAACAATAGAAGTGAAAGACTCTCCAGAAAATTACATAAAAATACACGAATCAGACGGTTTTGAGCCAGACACGCTCGACAGAAAACATCCTAAACACAAAAGCATAATTGGTAGTGTTGAGTACTGTAAAGAGTACAGTGCAAATCTATTTAACTTCAATGCTAGTTCTGCTCGTTCAAGCCAAAGAATACAGCTCAGAAGCAGTGGCACGTTCAAAAAACCCATCGAAGGAATGGACAGTTCTCCAAAATTTCATAGCCTGAGAAATGAGTATGAGTCGCGTAACACGCTCGATCGACCCAAATTATCACCTGGCGTGTACAGTGGTGCAAAAAGCCTAGACGATAGTGTTGCTGATGATATATGGGAGGATGTTGCCGAATGGGAATCTGAAGAGGGTCGAATATTAACATTGGAACTGCGTCATTCTAAACGACAGAGGCAAAGCACACCTCCCACTATAAAACAAATGAAAACCTTGGCTCGACCAGATGTATTACCTCCTCTGCCACCCAGTGACGAGGAACCAATCTACGAACAACCAGCATTTCCACCTAGAAGAGTCGAATCAGATAGAATGTCGCTAGAAACTCATTCAAAAAACTTGAATGGCAGAAGCCTCAGTCCGAGGACATTTACCACAAATACTCAAAGTGAGCCATTCCCCAGCGATGGATCTTTAATCACTGCCGAATCATCCTGTAGTCCAATGAGAGCTTCTGTCCAATACCAGTCCTCGGAATATGAGAATTTAGAACCAGTTCCAACGCAGAGACTAGCTGGTAACTCTTTTAGGAATTTTACTAGAAAGCGTTCAGACAGAGGTAGTAGCAGCGGAATCAATACGAACACTTTCGTAAAGGGCGTAAAGACTGAAAGCAAAAGGTTTAGACGGAAGAAGTCAGTCGTACAGGATTCCGGATACTTGAGTAGTGACTCGACCAGTTCCAGACAAGTGCCTAGAAAATTAGTGATAGCAAAGATAGTGAGTTGTAGTGAGAGTGACGATACAGAGAATGAAGCGCGCAGTGAATCAGGCGCCGAGAGCGTAGAAACACATTCCGTGTATTTTGACAATTTTAGAAAGCCACAAATTGACTTGGAAAGTGATTACAGTTATAACAATAACAGTAAAAGTTCACGAGACAGTGTCAGAACGCTTACTCATTCCGATGAGCATTTGTGAGTCCATTAATTAGTGTAGTTGATGAAACGTGCAATAAAGTGAACAAACTCTGTGCAATATCTAGTGCAATACAATTTGTGTGTA
Source organism: Macaria notata (assembly GCA_927399415.1). Lineage (NCBI taxonomy): Eukaryota > Metazoa > Arthropoda > Insecta > Lepidoptera > Geometridae > Macaria > Macaria notata. Next base: position 3,347,197 of record OV656744.1, read on the forward strand.
TAAATGTTAGTTCTAAGATATAAATAAATACAATAATACTAAATATAATAAGACGTAGAAATAAATACCTTATGTAACACTATGTAGGGCCTCTGCAGGCCGATGAAGGGTTGTTGGTGCTATCAAGCAATGAAAAGTCCGAAAGATGCAGTCAATCTTGATATTATATTCCGAAACAAAACGAGAGAAAACTTGTAGATTTGTTAGGTTGAGAATCTTGCCGAAAAGCGGCGCGCGTGTGATTCTCTTGACATTGACATTGACGTACCGAACCACGGGGACCAGGCGGGACACTGACAGTTAACTTTTTTAAGAACGTGGCTACGCACCTCTAACGTCACAGACTCCCCCTCTACTTCAAACAATGCGTCCTCGCGTTTGGAGTGGCCAATGTAAGCAAGCAAGTAAGCAACTCACATTCTTTACATTTATGATTGAAAACTAACTTAACATCGCATAAGACGATACGTGTATACAAGAGATAACAATTTAGGTACGTAAGTATTCAAGAGAGTGCAAGTTGATGTATAAAAAATAATTAAGTAGGCAAGGCCATTAGGATTAAGCAAGTCAGGAAGCACCCTTGCGCGGGCGGCCTCTCCTACGTTTCAGGTGCACTGGTGGTTGTAGTTCACCCACAAAAGGTGTCAGTTGTGACACGTGATACTTTCCTAAAATATCACCCGTATCACGCTCCAAGTGATAAGTGGTATTGCTCAGTACATCTCTAACCTTATACGGACCGTCGCGCCTAGGGATAAATTTCGGGGTCTGACCAGGACCAGCATCGTTCGAACCGTGAGTTTTTAACAAAACCAGGTCGCCAGCTTTATAGTCTGGCGCGGGTCGGCGTTTGCTGTCGGCATATCTCTTCCGAGCCTCCTGGGTCTTCTCGTGGGTGTCTCTAGCGTCAATGAGTACCGTCGCTAGCCGTTTGAGGTATGGCGTAACGTTGGCAATGAACCGATCGCCTTCTACGATGGCGCGCATGTCCTGAGCGACGTCCGCGGGTGCTCGAATCTCGCGTCCGAATGTGAGCATGGCCGGTGAATAACCGGTACTGAGGGAGATGGCGGAATTCATAGCAAACCGAATTGTGGCTAGTTGAGTATCCCAAGTGGTGTGGTCCTGCCCTACATAAATGGCGAGCTGCGGTTTAAGATCGCGGTTCTTGCGTTCCACTGGGTTAGCCTCCGGGTGGTAGTATGGGGTCAGCGATTGGTCGATGCCAAATACATTGCAAACCTGCTGCATAACTTCACTAATAAATTGAACTCCGTTGTCGCTGAGCATACGGCGGGGAACGCCGTATCTCAAGAAGACTTCTTCAATCAAAATCTTTGCACAATCTAAACTCGTAGCGTTCTCCAATGCAAATAACTCTACCCATCGCGAGCAAACATCCTCTACGATGAGTATCCAGCGGTTGCCAGCCTTGGTAACCGGGAGTGGTCCAAACAGATCGACGGCGACTACTTCAAACCTCTGCGTGAGTGCCGGAGACTGTAACAAGCCTGCTGGTTTACGAGTGTCCGCTTTGTACCTCTGACACGAGACACACTCCTTGATTTTTTCGGCCACAGAACTCCTCATGCCTGGCCAATAATAGCGTGACGCTATCCGCTGTAAAGTACGCTCGACGCCGAGGTGACCGGCGGTGGGAGCGTCGTGGTAGTCGGACAGGATCTTCTCCCTTTCATCCACAGGAACTACCAAACGGGCGTCATCGTCTTCGTTGTGCTCAGGGCTATACCTGAAAAGTACGCCATCAGATATAAGATAACCACGATCCGCCCAGGGTCTCCCCCTAAACGGTTCGTCCTCTGCTTCCAGGTCCTCCAGGATCTTACGTACTTCAGGGTCTCGTAGCTGCCGCTCTCTGTAACTAAGAGGTGTAATGGTGGGTAAGTCGACAACGACTCTACACAGATCACAGCTATCGGCTTCGTCAGCACAAGCGGGACGCGAGAGCGTGTCAGCTACAACGTTTGACTTACCCGGGGTGTACTCAATACGAAGGTTAAACTCCTGAAGAGTTAGCGCCCACCTGGTCAATCGTCCGCTTGGAGATTTGACACTCATCAACCATCTCAAGGGTTGGTGGTCTGACTTAACAATGATCTCAGCGCCATCGATGTAACCGCGGAACTTGAGCACGGCCCATACGACAGCCAGGGCCTCCCTCTCGGTGGTCGTGTAGTTGCGCTCGGCGGGAGTCAAAAGTCGGCTAGCATATTCAATAGGGCGCTCATCTACACCCTCTCCTTGCATTAGGACCGCCCCTAGACAGTATCCACTACTGTCAGTCCTAAGTACAAACGGCTGAGCGTGATCAGCTTGCCTCAGTATAGGCGAGGACACCAATAGTTGTTTAATTCGCTCGAAAGCGGACTGTTGTTCAGCGGCCCACCGCCAAATGCTATCTTTCTTCAAGAGGGAGGTCAACGGTCTCGCTACCTCTGCATAGTTGGGGATGAAACGCCGGAACCAACTAGAAGTCTGAAGGAAACACTTCAAGTGTCTTATATTCGTCGGGACAGCCATGTTGTCAACGGCTGCTGTCTTATCAGGATCGGCTTGGATGCCTCCGGGGACAATTAAGTGCCCCAAAAACTTTACCGAATCTTTGGCGAAACAACTTTTCTCGCGGTTGACCCGGAGACTGAAGAGCTCGAGTCTATCGAATACGGCTTTCAGATCCATCAAATGCTGCTCGAAAGTGTCAGACAAGATTACCAAGTCGTCGAGGTAGCAGAGGAGGTTGACGCCCTGGAGGTTCGACCTGAATCTGTCCATCAACCGTTGAAAGGTGGCGCCGGAATTGCGCAGCCCCATCGGCATACGCTTGAATCTGTAAGTCCCGAGTGGCGTGACGAAGGCGGTCTTGTCACGGTCCTCCTCAGCGACGGACGCCTGGAAGTAACCAGTTCGCAAATCAAGGGTAGTCATAAAATTAGTCGTTTTAGCAGCGTGGAGTACGTCATCAATGCGCGGGAGCGGATATCGGTCCGGCTCCGTGACAGCATTCAGTTCGCGGTAATCTATGCAGAGACGCGTACCACCGTCCTTCTTTGCAACTAATACGACGTTAGCCGCCCAAGGCGATTCGCACTCTTCTATAACGTCAGCGCGTAGCAGCTTCTCTAGCTCTCTTTGTAAGATAGGTATCTTGGCAGGTGACATGCGATGTGGCGGGGAAGCAATAGGCGCTTGCTTTGCATCAACATTGATGCGGTGAGTAATAAAACTGGTAGGTTCGCCCTGATGATCAAAGCGGCGTGCCTTACTGGCGATCAGCTGGTTGAGCTGTGCGCGCTGTTCATCCATCAGGTGCATACCCTCATCAGCCCTCAGAGATAACTGTAGTTCATTGTTTGTGCTCAGAACATCCGCATTATACACGGGTGTTAAATTATAAGAATTCACAAACTCATACTCACATCCAGGTTCCTCGATGAAACTCCAAGTTCCTTTTGGCAGGTTGATCAGCATACCTGCCTGTTTGATAAAGTCACGCCCAAGTATAGTCCTCGTGTCCGCCCCGGGGAGCACGAGAAAAGAGGTTGGTATTACATGACCCTGTAACGTGACATCAACACTAAAGTTACAAACAGTACATGGTTTTTCAGAGCCATCAGCTAAACGTATTGTACGCTGTTCTTCTTTAAACCCAGTATGGGTTTGTAATAGATGTTGGTGGAGTAGCCGACTAGCCATACAATGTGAAGCTCCAGTATCAGGGATGGCAACCCCATCGCTTCCTTTTACATTGATTATAACCATGGGATCACCACTTCCGTCAGATCTAATTACCTCTTCAGGTGAAGGGCAACGAGGCTCTGAATCATTAGTATGTGCTTCATTACAAGAATACTGTTGATCATATTCAATACACACATTATGGTATGAACATGACATAGACTCGGACGAGTATTTGTCCTGATGTCCAGGAAAGGGACTTGCAGCAGTCGTCCTATCAGAATAGGGACACTCGGTGGTCGCACTGCTAGAATAGGGACGCTCGGTGGTCGCGCTATTAGAATAGGGACGCTCGGTGGTCGCGCTACTAGAATAGGGACGCTCGGTGGTCGCGCTACTGGAATAGGGACACGCAGTGGTCGCGCTATTAGAATAGGGACGCTCGGTGGTCGCGCTACTAGAATAGGGACACGTAGTGGTCGCGCTGCTAGAATAGGGACGCGCAGCTGTCGCACTATCTGGATACCTACCTAACTTCTCAACTGACCGCTCATTGATGGGTATGAAATCATTTAAAACATGCAACTTATCACTTGGAGTATGCGTAGGGGTGTTATCATAGGTTGCCGCAGCACAACTGGAGTTCACTTTCTCAGAATATTGATTGATACAATGAATTGTATTAAAGGAGATACTATTGGTGGAAACTTTTCTGTCTTTACAATTGTTACATTTAGATTTAATAACACCTACTTGCCCACAACCATAGCAGCGCAAGGACTGCTCGTTTGACACAGAGTGTGGTTTATTAGCAACATTATGTTTGTCCTGCCTTTTCCTACATTCACTCAATTCATGGCCAAATGCTTTGCAATAAGAACATTTCTTACGAGGAGTGGACACATTGTTTGTAGCAGGGGGCTGGGAAGCCAATGACTTAGCGGACTGTATAGAAAGTTTACTGACATTACTCACAGTTTTTTGTACCTCTGCCATTGATTCCTCCTGGTCCCTTAGTTTCACAATCATTTCATCGAGAGAAGTGATGACACTGCGCTGCAGGTGCTTCCTAATCTTCCTGTCTAGGAGCCCATACACTATGTCAATTTTTGCCGGCTCACACAATTTGTAGGGTAACTGGCTTATAAGTGCTCTTATTTTGCACGCGAACACCTCGCTGCGTTGTTCCCTGGTGTGCTCTTGTGCGAACATTTCCCTAAAGATCCGGTAGGCTGGTTTGAGGCGACCATACATGCCGCGGAGTCGGGTGACCGCGTCCTGCCAGTCTAAGACTTCCTTTTTGATGCCTCTCCACCAAAGTGCGGCGTCGCCGGTCAGGAGCATTGGTAGGCCTCGCACGGCTACTTCGTCGCTCACCTCTGCGCACTCCATATATATTTCTACAGTGTCTAAGAATGTTTCAAGTATTTCGGGGTCTCGCTCGGTTCCATCAAATCGAGCGGTACAGTTACTCAGATTGCCTCCATGTCCCGGGTCGCCGTAGCGGCCACTGCTGGCCCTGCTGGGTCGAGCTGCAGCGCGTCCAGGTGCCGCCGGGCCGGACAGCACACTCTCTATCAGGTTTCTGTTGAGTTCGGCTTGAGTCTTCGCGAAAGCTTCCATGAAGGCGAGCATATCGCTTGGCGTGGACTGAACTTCCAACGTGCGTGGCGCACCTAGGGCACTCGCACGTGCTGTGTCGGAAACGTTCTCCACGCGGCGTGCCCGTTGCGTCGATCGAGCCGGCGTGGAGGCATCGACGAAAGTGTCGTCGCAGCCACGGATCGCTTCGTCTTCATCCGATGTGGTTTCTTCGCGATTGCTCTGTATTATCTCGCGTCGACGTGCTGGCTCGGCCATATTGCAACCGTGTAGGAGTCGACAGCGAATATCTTGTTCGTCTCAGGGCGCTGATTTCGCCTCGAGTTGGGCGCCAGTGTAACACTATGTAGGGCCTCTGCAGGCCGATGAAGGGTTGTTGGTGCTATCAAGCAATGAAAAGTCCGAAAGATGCAGTCAATCTTGATATTATATTCCGAAACAAAACGAGAGAAAACTTGTAGATTTGTTAGGTTGAGAATCTTGCCGAAAAGCGGCGCGCGTGTGATTCTCTTGACATTGACATTGACGTACCGAACCACGGGGACCAGGCGGGACACTGACAGTTAACTTTTTTAAGAACGTGGCTACGCACCTCTAACGTCACACTTAGCTATATACGATTTAAGCTCAAAATGGCCGGAAGTGCAATGCAATAATAGAATAATTTAGCAATAACAATCATAGATGTAGCGAAGCAATATTCAAATTTAAATATTTTATTTATAGTTGAAATATAATTATAGCTAGCTTACATTAAGACTAAAAGTCTGTCTCGTTTAGGTTGTTTTGTATAATTTTAGTCAATAATATTTTTTGTTGTAAATACTCAATAGAAATATACTCTTTTTAGTGTCTACCTTTTAGTTCTTATACTTTGTAAATACCTAAATAAAGAGTCGGGCAGCAAACGTGGCTTCCTAGTACCTGACAAGAAAGTAGTGATCCAGAGGGGGTCTTGTGGAATTAGACCCCTCTGTTGAACACAATATGGTTTCGGCATTTTGACGTTAGTTGGGAACAAACAATCTAAATAAAAAGCAAGTTTGCAACAAATTATTGGTTAGGTTCCAATGTTTTACTAAGAAGTCAACAGCAACAAAATTGAGTTTAAAAATAATAATAATAATAGACTGTAAAATATGATGATTTTTGTTATAAGTGCATTATTTAAGCATACTCATTCGATAAACTTTTTACGTGTTACATTCATAAATTTGTATCTTTCATAGTATCCAAACAAAATACACAACTCTAACCATTAACTTCAATCAACCAACTCTCTTAGCAGAAATTACAATAATTTATAAACCTATGAGCCATAAGACAAACTAGTATTCCACAAAATCTAAGCAACAGTTTCAGCCATCAAAAAATATTAAAAAAGTTTATAAAAACTTTCTGGCGCCTGATAGATATATAATATTCAACTTTGATTGCTTGTTTCCAACAGTCAGGGGTTTTCTTTTTTCGGTTATGGTTGGTAGCTGTTATTTTTATTATTTTATCCTATTAGTAATCGTTATATTATATGTTTTAGATATATTTTGTTTTGTAATATAAGCTGATGTAATGGTGCTAATAACGCAAAAGGGGAAACCGGGTACGTATATTGTAAGTTATATTTTGTTTTGTTGATTGTAATTTCATTGTAACATCAAATATATTTTATGTTGTGAAATAGTTTAGTTTAATCAACTAGAAATTAATCAAACTTACATTAGTATGTTGGTTTGTCTGTGTTCTTCATTAAAACATGATTTTTTAAATGAATTATTATTAGTTGTAGTAAGTAATTAAAAAAAATTATCATTAAGTTTATCACATTTTAATAGTGCTCAAAATAAGACTTCAAGTCTTTAGAAATAAGTAATTATATTGTAGAAAATACTTATATTAAGCATATACCTACAGTTAACACATAGCGTGTTTTTAAAACTATCTTATAACTTACTTACTCAATAAGATTTGTTAAAAATTTATATTGATTTTATTTTGTAACTATTTTGTTTGTAACTTTTTAAAGTGTGATTAAGATGCTCTCTTTACAACCAGTATTTAAGTTATTGTATCCATTCAATTATTTGAAAAAAAAATATTTTATTTACATGCTTGACTACAACTTGAATTATTTTGTTTTATGAAACAAAAATTATAACTATAGGCTAAAACAGGATAAGAGTTTATTTTATGTGTCTCAGAGACTTCTTCGAGTTACATATACCTACATATATCATAGTGTGTTTAACTACATATTTATTTTTAACAAGTGGACGCCCGCGGCTTCGCTCGCATTATTTCAGGATAAAAAGTAGCCTACGACACTCCTAAGACCTCATACTGCCTACATACCAAAAACCATGATGATCCGTTTAGCCGTTTTTGCATTATAAGCATACTAATTGCAAAATATGTTTGAGATACAACAGACAAAGATTCTAAAAACTGCTGAAACGTGTTCTGTTATAAATTAAACTTTTTATTGGAAAATGAGCAAAAATAATCACGACCGGCAGGATTAGAACCTGCGTATTTCCGATCACCGTCCGGAACGCCTTAACCAACTAGGCTACGGTCTACTAACGGCCAGGCGCGAAAATCCACACTCATTTCCATACACTTCAGACTGAGCGGCTGATGGCGCCACTTGTGCTGTCAGAATATGTCTAACAAGCACTCATATCGTTCTCTTATGTGTTCTGTTATGGATATACCCAAACATATTTTTACTATGTTCAGAATGTCCACCCTCTTCTGCTTTATTATAAGTATAGATTCAACATATGAATTCTATATATGTAGATCAATGAAGCTATTTTATGTTCACTGTCTATTTTGTACTTAGAAATATAGATTTAGTTTGAATTTATCATAGAGATAAGAAAAACGAACTAGAAAATTAATTTACTTTTTTTATTAAACTTTATTTAAACAGGTTGTGAACCTCTAAGTTTAGCATAATTTTGTACCTATGTTTATAACAAATATTTGTTTAATACAATATAATATATTTTTTATTATATCAGACTTGAGTTTTATTGTCACCTTAAATTAAGAAAAAGTCCCTTATAAATCTATTACACCAGTAGTTTGTGCCAATGTCTCATGTATGGGCATCTCTTAAGATGGACTGTATGTATAAAAAACAGTAATAAAACTTTCTTCTGAAAGTTTTTGATAACTTGATAACCTCCTTTTTTTGAAGTCGGTTAAAAATAACAATTAAGAGTGCAAACATGAAATAAGAACTACAACAATCGTAGATAACAAACACCCGTTTTCAAGCAACTATCATTCTATAACAAATCAATCATCCAAGTCTGAAATCACAACAATATACCTATTTACAACAATATAACAATGCATTATACTCACCTCTATTCCTTAGTCAATAAGTATCATATCATTATGACCACTATCTTCCTCTTCACCATTAGATTTCATTAGAGAGTCAATCCCCTTCTCTGCTTCCTTTATTAATTCATCTCGAAAGTTCTTAAACATTTCAACTCCACCAGCAAACAGATCTATACGACTACCAACTTTACTTTGAACTGATGGATTCTTACTTTTATACATTTTCAACATGGAATCGTTTAAATAGTTTAGAATCTGCTCAGTTCTGTTCTGCATTGATTTTGCATATTCTTTATAATTCAGTTCTGTTTTTGGTATAATTTCTTCACTGTATTGAGAATGTTCTTGATTTTTGGAGGTGATTTTGTGTGAAGGTGTAGTTGCTATTATTTTAGCTGGAATGCTGTCGTAAATGTGGTGGAGTAAGACCAAAACTTGTGCTGGTGTTCTGAAAATAGCAAAAAGAATTGATATGACCTAGCTAGTATATGGTATTTAGTGACCGTGACCGAGGTTACTTATTTATTATGTTTTAGCATAATGAGCGTCGTTTGTGGCATTACTATTTATATATTTTGTGTAACAACTACTTACTTAGTACAGCAGTTACTTAATTAATGTCCTATAAGTGCAAAGAAAAATGGTTACAAGTGTGGGGGTGGTGGTGTCTCTGATTTCCTTGCAACACAGGACCTCTGGTACCTAGCGCAGGAGTACCAGAGTAGTCATTCCACTGTGTACCAAACACTTATTATTGAAATTGCATATCCCACATAACATAAAATAGATACATTTTTACATATGTATTTTTGACCAATAAACTATTTGTATTTGAACTAATAAAATTTATTTTCATCATCGCCATCAGCTATACACTTCTCCTTGAGTACAATCCTATATACAAGCTATACATAGTATATTTACCTTGTATATACAGACACCAGAACACCATTTTCATTATTTCCTTCATGAAAGACCAACATAGTTCCATTCAGAGCATGATATGGAGACTTCTTGTACACAATAATGTTTGAAGCATTTTCAACTCTATCCATTTGTAAGTGGGTACAAAATAGATCCAGCATTGAGATGTTTTGTTCAATGTCGTTTTTTATATGTCTAAAGCAGAGTTCAGTCTTCTCTGTAGTTGCTAATATAGCTAGAATGGTTTGGCCATCTGCAAAAAAGAATAACATTTAATTTATCTTTAGTATTTATTTTGTTTAGTTATGTTATGCACTCAGTTTGAGAGAGTACACCAGTGTTCATACACCAGTAAACCAGGGTATAAATATGGCACAGAATTTTGTAAATCATATTTTCTTTTAGAGACCAGAGTCCAGACATATTATAAATTGGAGTAAAACTTTTTATTAATGTCACCCTATATTAATTAGTTTTTGCATACTCAGATCATTTATTAAGCACATTGATGCAATGGCAATAAACAATAATAAACAGCCTTAGGGGGCTTCTAACATGGCTTACAACTGTCATACTATGGCAAACCACCCGGTCATACATTCTGGCACCTGAGTTGGCCATTCTTCATTCATACAACATTACATACGTAATTTTGTATGAGAATAATATTAAAAGTTTTGAAAATGATTTAAAAAAACTTACCTGCATCACCACTCCATAACACATCAATCTCATCACCTAAAATCTCCATCGAAGACACCATCACATCATCAAAGGGTATCAAACACTCAACACCATCTACCAATGTATATGCTACAGCACCACTCAGTTCCATTCTGGACACATTCTGTACAACTTCATTCAAGCCTATGACAGCTGTGATGATAATTTCCTGATCCTTTTCCAGCATTGTTGAGCTAGGTTCAAGCCAATGTGGTGATGAGGGTAGTTTTGTAAAAATTTTGGTAGTGTATACTAAGGAAGGTAGTGATTGGCTGCGAAGAAGGATGTGGATGCTCTTTGTGGACCTGGAATTGAGAAAAAAGTGGATTAGTAAAGATAAGATAGAATCGTTTCTTATTGGGTAAGCACATTCCATTGTAGACCGTAATGATTGCTTACCATCAGGCGAATTACAGTCAAGTGCAAACCCATTCCTTGTAAAAAAAAGACATTGAATCAGGCATTACTTTGCGGAAATCTATTAAATGAAATCTGGAGAAATAATCTTAAGAGCCCGAAGGCCACTTTGGTTAAGAGGAGAGTTGTGGCGGTGGTATATGGAGGAACACACCTTTGTTGTTTATATATTTCTCTAGTTACATTTAAGTGGATTAGTATTATTGGGTTTCTAGTTCCTACATGGTAAACTTGTTTAAGAGTAGCCAACTCTGATGTTGAGTTTTCAGAAATTCAGAAGCTCTTAAGATGGTATGGCTGTGATTAATTAATTAAAGCCATACCATGATAAACTCCCTAGATCTAAAATTTAAAGTGTAAAAATCTGATCTTATAAGTACATACATATGTGATCCGGTTTAAGTCTCAGTTGAATGATAGCCTGCTTTATAATGAAAGCTCATTTGGAAATGAGTGAAAATTATTATTTATCTCTTGAGTCATGAGGAAATGTTTCCTCATGACTGAGGGTGGTGACTTCTCCTCAGATTTAATTTGTCAAGGGAGTTCTCTTGGGCAGATACATTGTGGTGGGCGACCAGGTCCTTCCATGGAAGACACACATCCTCAGATATTTTGGTCCTCAAACAAGTTGGTTTCCTCACGATGTTTTCCTTCACCATTAAGTGAGTGCAATTCACACATACATACATAACTTGAAATTACAAGTCATTAGTGTAATGTCGGATTCGAACCATGGTGCGTCTGGATGGAAAGCAGACACTGAAATCGCCAAACCACATTCACATAAAATCAAAATTATCATACAAAGTATATATTAAATAATTACCTACCTCATATTATAATAAATTATTTTCTTTCACTATATCCTAAGTAAATAAATAACTAAGTGATTGTTCAACATATATTTTTTTTTTCATGAAAAAGGTTCACCTTTGACTAACACTTGCCTGATGTTAAGCAACGTTATAATCTATGATCTAGTGTGCTTGCCAAGAAGAAACCGGTTTACTAGAGAATAGAGATTCGGACAAGGAGTAATAATATCAAATATACTCACAAGTTGTTTTGTAACATCACATTGAACATTATCATCAACTTCTTGTTGCATACTTTTATACCTGGTTTGTTTGATTTGAGTCTCAATGCTCCTTTCACCTAAAAAAATTGACACCTGGATTAAAATTTAACACAATTTGATATTCACTCTGGACTAAAATTGAATCTAGTTTAATATCTAAACCATGTCACTTACAAATATATACCTAATAGTAATGTCTATTTGAACCAGTTTTATAAACAGCAATTTCAAAAAATCTAAAAATGTTGTAGGTTGGTATTTAATAATCTTAATACCCTACAAACTATAAAAAAATACTTACTTGCTTAAAATCATCTTTAAACACAGAGCTATGTGATGGAGGTTGTTGACTCTGGGAACATATCAGGGATATTTGCTGGTGCAACTTTAAATACTGTTCATAAGTTCTCTCATTACATGAGACAGCATACCGAGCTTTAACCAGTCGTCTTCTCAATTCATTCACAACCGACGCTGAAAATTCTGTGTTTTCAGAGCTAGGAAGTATATCATATTCATCTTGACACTCAAACCTGCTATCAAAAATAATTGGTACTGCATCATCTTTTCCGATGATTTTCAAAACAGTTTCACCATTGCAACGCGTATCCTCGATGTCATATCGGTCTACGTTTGAGAGTTTTTTATGAATTTGGAGATTTTCTTTACTAGAAATAATAAAAAGTTCATCATCTGATGCTAGGAGGTAGAACAATTCAGAATTGTTATTTCGCAGGATACGAAGTTCGCAGGAACTCTTTATAACATAGTTGAGATTCAGTGAAGATTTTAAATCACGTCGGAAGTATTCTCTAAGCTCTCCAGACTCTGTACAAATAGTTATATCAATATTTTTATCGTCTTTCGGGTGGTGATCGTAGAAAACGTAACACGCGATGTCGCTGAGCACAGATGCGGGGATGATCTTTTTGAGTTCTTGATGGAAACCTTCTGTAATGTTCATTTTAGTCAATTTTAGTCAAACTATCGAAATATTAATTGATAAGAAACAGCCGAACAACAATAAAAATTTACAATACAAAATTATTTTCATATTTCTATACTTTTTTTTTTTTGGCCATAACTTTGTATTATGCCAGTTCTCAAGTAAAAACGGGGAAACTTCATATCCCCCAAAAAAGCACGCGAAATTAACTATAAGTAAGTATTAAGTGATCAGAAAGCTTTACATATATACAACCTAACAAATTAACTTAACACGTAACTACTATATTTACATTAAAAGGAAGGGAATAAATTTACAATTTGAGGACGTTATCTATGATTAACTTTGACACAAATTTCTATATGATTTGTTATGTTATGATTTAGTTTGACACATGGAAGTAATATATAGGGAAATATTACTGCTGATCCAATATGAGCAGAGCGAGGCGAAGTATGAAAGGCAGTTGTCTTTTTCTAACTAGGGTGACAATAAATAATATAATTAGGATATACCAATTCATCTTCTTACCAAATCGGGAGCAGTCTCTTTTGCGGTCCTATTTTACCTGCATCTTGCCAGTCATGATGATCCTTAGCTCTATTGACGCGTTAAATAACAAACACCAACAAACTTACTTACAAATTAAAATGCACTTTAGTTTGTAACTTATAATAGTATCGATTCGGTTAATTGACAGGGAGGTCGGTTAATTGATGTGATCAAAATCATAAACATTTTGCAGCAATTACAATATTTATTTACAAGTTCACATTTGAATTGCATGTAGGTAGTTGCCTATATCCTATATTTTTAACACTATCGTTTTCCTTGTGTTTCAAATTCTAACTGAAACGAGTGATGGTTAAAACTATGTACACCAATATAAATCAAACTGTATACAATACTAAGGAATCGTATGTGAAACCATGGTATAAGAATATATGACTTGCCTACTTTTTATCAGCACTACTACTAATAGCTACAAATCAATTACTAAATTTTTCTCACCACGGCAGGAATTGGGATAGCGTCTTTTTTTAACAAACGGAGAGAATTTGGAGTACCTATTAAAAGATTTTGGATCAAAGTGTAGACTGCAAACTTTGGAGAATTTATTTTGATGTTTTCATTTTTAGGAAAACTGAAAAAATATCATATTGCACAAATTATTTCAAGCACGAGAAAATATGGTCACCTTAGTCCCTATAATGTAATCTTACTTAAACTTTAGCATACCTGTAGAAAGATATATTGCAACCACTATAAGATTCATTTCTGCATCCCGGAACACTACAAGTTCTTACCATTTTGTTATTTTTACAATAATATACATTTAAATTATTTTTACAAATTACATATGAAATTATTTTTTTCCCGCCATCTTTTGTCATATAATGTCATCATAATTTAATGTTGCTTGTGTGAAAAATAATGTTATATAATAATATTAATTGGTTACTTATTTTATTTTGTGTTAATTTCACAAATTAATTCAGATTTCTATGTGTCAAGTAAGTAAAATTAAATAATATTATTTATGGCTAAATATTTCAAAACTTAAGTTGACAGTGACATTTATCACACATTATTTTTTAAACTGGCAAGCTGTTGAAGCAAGACAACAGCCTTCTCTATATGCCTTTCATTTTTGACCGATTTCCCCCCCGATTTACCATTTATAGAAAATGAACTTTAAATGTAAGGACATAAGGTTTCTATTCATATAAAATTTATTTTACAAAACCAAAGAGAACAATCCAGAGGGAAAGAGAGGGATGATATAAAAAATCCTTGGTTTGACATTAACTAAAATTCTGACTATGACAGTGACATTTCATTGTGTGTGTTTTTTTTTATTTAAAAACCTCGCAAAAGCACACACACAGCACAGCCGCGGCATAGAGCCGGACTTCCGCGCACATCCGAGTTCCGACACCGATATGGCGCGCTGGCTGTTTTTGTAGGCTAAGAATATTAATACCCTTTAAAAAAGTTGTGGGACTGTGCAAACTTTGGTGGCGCGGCTATCAGCCGCCTCCGAACAGTATAACTGTAGACTGTAGCTTTATACTAACGACGCGAAAATTCAATATATTCCTCACCGGATTATTCTGAAGGATAGCGCAAAATGCTGCAAACTACAACAGTCAATTGCAGTAAACTTAAAAATAAACATAAAAAAATGTTTTTGTTACTTTAAAATTAAGAGGTAAGTAAATTATGATTGGATACGATTTTAAATAAGAAAATAAATTAAAATTAAAATTTTTTTTTTTAATTTTTACCGCTGGAGAGACTCCGTGGAAGCTGACTTGCAGAAACTTGAAGTTGCAGACTGGCAAGTGGCAGCCCAAGACCGGCGAAGGTGGCATTCTCTTGTGCTGGAGGCCAAGACCCACTTCGGGTCGCTGCGCCATAGGAGTAGTAGTAGTAGTACGATTTTAAATAATTTTGTAGAGAAATGATTTAATAATGACGGATAAGCATTCCTAAAATTACAGAATTTAAGTAGATGACTATTAATTAATCTTTTGACAAACAAGAGTAAATACCTATTTTGTGTAAAGGTGTAGGGCATAGAGTAATATGTGTAGGGTCTACAATTGACAAAAAAAACAGAAAGTATGTACCTAGGTAGGTACATGAAGGTAGAAACTATCTATTACACTCAACGTTATTTATGTAGAACATACCTAGATTTTGGCAAAAGAAAATATAACATTGTAAATGATCTCATTCTTGATGACAATGTTGGCTACATACAGTGCAAGAATTGACTAAAAGGGTTAGAAGTGGTCATCATTATCAGCACATTCTGCTTGAACATAGCATACAATAATTGTAAGTAGGTACAGTCAAGAAGGCGTAAGCTGAGCTTTGCATTTGTGTGGGTGTACATAAATAGTGTAGGTGAGACAATCGGCTTCTCCATCGTGCGATAGCGCAATCTCACTCCCCCGCCCACCTGCCATACTTCACCCACACAAATGCAAAGCTCAGCTTACGCCTTCTTGACTGTACCTACCAGTGCTATATCTACTTTTATCGTTTAGCCACCATCCTTGCCTTTCTTTGAAGTTATTTGAAGAGGAATAGCTTAATAGGTATTTTCTGATGAGATGATATCATTTATGTACCTAGGTACTCCGAATATCAAACTCAATACAGCAGTTATGTACTTTAGCACCACACGAAATCTAACAACGCGTCATAAGGATTACCATGGATAAATTGGTATTACCTATCATTCATTATATCGCTGCATCAGGTTCCAAATTGATTTTGTAACGCAGACTAGGTAGAGATATCAACCTAACCTACGCGTTCGAGTTGCGAATAAATATGGCGTAACCAAATCAAAATAATAACATTCTGCTTGAACATAGCATACAATAATTGTAGGTAGGTACCTACCAGTGCTATATCTACTTTATCGTTTAGCCACCATCCTTGCCTTTCTTTGAAGTAATTTGAAGAGGAATAGGTATTTTCTGATGAGATGATATCATTTATGTACCTACCTAGGTACTCCGAATATCAAACTCAATACAGCACAGCAGTTATGTACTTTAGCACCACACGAAATCTAACAACGCGTCATAAGGATTATCACTTTTATGATCTACTCTGATTATTTATTTATGCTCTTAGCTTCGATGACTATGTCTTGAAAACGCATCATTAAAACTACAATACGTAAATATGATTCTTTCATTTAATAATCCAAAGCTATAATAACTTTATATGGTGTCAGAAGTGATTGAAAACATTTATAGACGTATAAAGAGTGCGTGATGACATCAAATCGGGACCAAAACGATGCCGTGTCTGGTATCAAGCCGCCAGCATATCTCCATATTGACGCCGACAAATCTACGAGTTGGAAAAAATGGCTACAACAATTCGAGTGGTATGCCACAGCTATCCAGCTAGACAAAAAGCCAGCAGAAGTGCACAAGGAGCGCGCGCAGTAGCGCACCAGGAGGGCGCGCAGCAGCGCACCAGGAGTTCGCGCAGTAGCGCACCAGGAGTGCGCGCAGTAGCGCACCAGGAGTGTGCGCAGTAGCGCACCAGGAGTGCGCGCAGTAGCGCACCAGGAGTGCGCGGAGTACGAGTACGAGTCCTGGATGTCTCGCAGCACCCCCTCCAACCTCAGTTTGGCCACCGGGAACCTGTAGTAAGAAAAGATAATATTAGAGATCAGAAGTAGATTTAAGTGCGGGCAGTAGCGCACCAGGAGTGCGCGCAACAGCACACGGAAAGCGCGCGCAAGCCCCTTGTCTTGGATCTAAGCATTGAGTGCCTTCATCATCATTACCGTTTTCTGAGGACAAAGGCAAAAATTATTCAAAAACCCACAGTACGTAACCAAGCACCGTTAATTTGTTAGTTTTTGTTAAACAAACAAGACTACTCGTCCTTCTCAAACATCCAATCCGCTTGCTGGCCAATGCTCACGGATTAAAAGTTCAAAATGGAATATGTTACAAACATGTATATCAAGAAGATAATCAGTTTCACATCTTCCCTATCAATCTTTAAGTAGAGGTGATTCTTACCAATAGCAGTTTCCACAGGAGCAGGGTCCGTTTCTGCGACCAAGAATTTCAAACAACAAACCCGCTTCGGCCATTCCTCTTTCTACCTCCACTGTGTCCATCAGCAGCTCCTTTGCTGCACCAGGAGTACGCGCAGCAGCGCACCAGGAGGGCGCGCAGCAGCGCACCAGGAGGGCGCGCAGTAGCGCACCAGGAGTGCGCGCAGCCACGAGTGGCCACCGGCAACCTGTAGTAAGAAAAGATAATATTAGAGATCATAAGTAGATTTAAGTGCGGGCAGCAGCGCACCAGGAGTGCGCGCAGTAGCGCACCAGGAGTGCACGCAGTAGCGCACCAAGAATGCGCGGAATACGAGTACGAGTCCTGGATGTCTCGCAGCAACCCCTCCAACCTCAGTTTGGCCACCGGCAACCTGTAGTAAGAAAAGATAATATTAGAGATCAGAAGTAGGTTTAAGTGCGGGCAGTAGCGCACCAGGAGTGCGCGCAGCAGCGCACCAGGAGTGCGCGCAGTAGCGCACCAGGAGTGCGCGCAGTAGCGCACCAGGAGTGCGCGCAGTAGCGCACCAGGAGTGCGCGCAGCAGCGCACCAGGAGTGCGCGCAGTAGCGCACCAGGAGTGCGTGCAGTAGCGCACCAGGAGTGCGCGGAGTACGAGTACGAGTCCTGGATGTCTCGCAGCAACCCCTCCAACCTCAGTTTGGCCACCGGCAACCCGTAGTAAGAAAAGATAATATTAGAGATCAGAAGTAGGTTAAAGTGCGGGCAGCAGCGCACCAGGAGTGCGCGCAGTAGCGCACCAGGAGTGCGCGCAGTAGCGCACCAGGAGTGCGTGGAGTACGAGTACAAGTCCTGGATGTCTCGCAGCACCCCCTCCAACCTCAGTTTGGCCACCGGCAACCTGTAGTAAGAAAAGATAATATTAGAGATCAGAAGTAGATTTAAGTGCGGGCAGCAGCGCACCAGGAGTGCGCGCAGTAGCGCACCAGGAGTGCGTGCAGTAGCGCACCAGGAGTGCGCGGAGTACGAGTACGAGTCCTGGATGTCTCGCAGCAACCCCTCCAACCTCAGTTTGGCCACCGGCAACCCGTAGTAAGAAAAGATAATATTAGAGATCAGAAGTAGGTTAAAGTGCGGGCAGCAGCGCACCAGGAGTGCGCGCAGTAGCGCACCAGGAGTGCGCGCAGTAGCGCACCAGGAGTGCGTGGAGTACGAGTACAAGTCCTGGATGTCTCGCAGCACCCCCTCCAACCTCAGTTTGGCCACCGGCAACCTGTAGTAAGAAAAGATAATATTAGAGATCAGAAGTAGATTTAAGTGCGGGCAGCAGCGCACCAGGAGTGCGCGCAACAGCACACGGAAAGCGCGCGCAAGCCCCTTGTCTTGGATCTAAGCATTCAGTGCCTTCATCATCATTACCGTTTTCTGAGGACAAAGGCAAAAAATATTTTTGTTAAATAAACAAGACTACTCGTCCTTCTCAAACATCCAATCCGCTTGCTGGCCAATGCTCACGGATTAAAAGTTCAAAATGGAATATGTTACAAACATGTATATCAAGAAGATAATCAGTTTCACATCTTCCCTAACAATCTTTAAGTAGAGGTGATTCTTACCAATAGCAGCTTCCACAGGACCAGGGTCCGTTTCTGCGACCAAGAATTTCAAACAACAAACCCGCTTCGGCCATTCCTCTCTCTACCTCCACTGTGTCCATCAGCAGCTCCTTTGCTGCACCAGGAGTGCGCGCAGTAGCGCACCAGGAGTGCACGCAGCAGCGCACCAGGAGTGCGCACAGTAGCGCACCAGGAGTGCGCGCAGTAGCGCACCAAGAGTGCGCGGAGTACGAGTACGAGTCCTGGATGTCTCGCAGCAACCCCTCCAACCTCAGTTTGGCCACCGGCAACCTGTAGTAAGAAAAGATAATATTAGAGATCAGAAGTAGATTTAAGTGCGGGCAGTAGCGCACCAGGAGTGCGCGCAGCAGCGCACCAGGAGTGCGCGCAGCAGCGCACCAGGAGTGCGCGGAGTACGAATACGAGTCCTGGATGTCTCGCAGCAACCCCTCTTACCTCAGTTTGGCCACCGGCAACCTGTAGTAAGAAAAGATAATATTAGAATCAGAAGAAGATTTAAATGCGGGCAGCAGCGCACCAGGAGTGCGCGCAGCAGCACACCAGGAGTGCGTGCAGTAGCGCACCAGGAGTGCGCGCAGTAGCGCACCAGGAGTGCGCGCAGCAGCGCACCAGGAGTGCGCGCAGTAGCGCACCAGGAGTGCGTGCAGTAGCGCACCAGGAGTGCGCGGAGTACGAGTACGAGTCCTGGATGTCTCGCAGCACCCCCTCCAACCTCAGTTTGGCCACCGGGAACCTGTAGTAAGAAAAGATAATATTAGAGATCAGAAGTAGATTTAAGTGCGGGCAGCAGCGCACTAGGAGTGCGCGCAGTAGCGCACCAGGAGTGCGCCGAGTACGAGTACGAGTCCTGGATGTCTCGCAGCAACCCCTCCAACCTCAGTTTGGCCACCGGCAACCTGTAGTAAGAAAAGATAATATTAGAGATCAGAAGTAGATTTAAGTGCGGGCAGCAGCGCACCAGGAGTGCGCGCAACAGCACACGGAAAGCGCGCGCAAGCCCCTTGTCTTGGATCTAAGCATTCAGTGCCTTCATCATCATTACCGTTTTCTGAGGACAAAGGCAAAAAATATTTTTGTTAAATAAACAAGACTACTCGTCCTTCTCAAACATCCAATCCGCTTGCTGGCCAATGCTCACGGATTAAAAGTTCAAAATGGAATACCTATGTTACAAACATGTATATCAAGAAGATAATCAGTTTCACATCTTCCCTAACAATCTTTAATTAGAGGTGATTCTTACCAATAGCAGCTTCCACAGGACCAGGGTCCGTTTCTGCGACCAAGAATTTCAAACAACAAACCCGCTCCGGCCATTCCTCTTTCTACCTCCACTGTGTCCATCAGCAGCTCCTTTGCTTCACCAGCAGTACGCGCAGCAGCGCACCAGGACGGCGCGCAGCAGCGCACCAGGAGGGCGCGCAGTAGCGCACCAGTAGCGCACCAGGAGTGCGCGCAGCCACGAGTGGCCACCGGCAACCTGTAGTAAGAAAAGATAATATTAGAGATCATAAGTAGATTTAAGTGCGGGCAGCAGCGCACCAGGAGTGCGCGCAGTAGCGCACCAGGAGTGCACGCAGCAGCGCACCAGGAGTGCGCACAGTAGCGCACCAGGAGTGCGCACAGTAGCGCACCAGGAGTGCGCGCAGTAGCGCACCAAGAGTGCGCGGAATACGAGTAGGAGTCCTGGATGTCTCGCAGCAACCCCTCCAACCTCAGTTTGGCCACCGGCAACCTGTAGTAAGAAAAGATAATATTAGAGATCAGAAGTAGATTTAAGTGCGGGCAGCAGCGCACTAGGAGTGCGCGCAGTAGCGCACCAGGAGTGCGCGGAGTACGAGTACGAGTCCTGGATGTCTCGCAGCAACCCCTCCAACCTCAGTTTGGCCACCGGCAACCTGTAGTAAGAAAAGATAATATTAGAGATCAGAAGTAGATTTAAGTGCGGGCAGCAGCGCACCAGGAGTGCGCTCAACAGCACACGGAAAGCGCGCGCAAGCCCCTTGTCTTGGATCTAAGCATTCAGTGCCTTCATCATCATTACCGTTTTCTGAGGACAAAGGCAAAAAATATTTTTGTTAAATAAACAAGACTACTCGTCCTTCTCAAACATCCAATCCGCTTGCTGGCCAATGCTCACGGATTAAAAGTTCAAAATGGAATATGTTACAAACATGTATATCAAGAAGATAATCAGTTTCACATCTTCCCTAACAATCTTTAAGTAGAGGTGATTCTTACCAATAGCAGCTTCCACAGAACCAGGGTCCGTTTCTGCGACCAAGAATTTCAAACAACAAACCCGCTTCGGCCATTCCTCTTTCTACCTCCACTGTGTCCATCAGCAGCTCCTTTGCTGCACCAGGAGTACGCGCAGCAGCGCACCAGGAGGGCGCGCAGCAGCGCACCAGGAGGGCGCGCAGCAGCGCACCAGGAGGGCGCGCAGTAGCGCACCAGGAGTGCGCGCAGTAGCGCACCAAGAGTGCGCGGAGTACGAGTACGAGTCCTGGATGTCTCGCAGCAACCCCTCCAACCTCAGTTTGGCCACCGGCAACCTGTAGTAAGAAAAGATAATATTAGAGATCAGAAGTAGATTTAAGTGCGGGCAGTAGCGCACCAGGAGTGCGCGCAGCAGCGCACCAGGAGTGCGCGCAGCAGCGCACCAGGAGTGCGCGCAGTAGCGCACCAGGAGTGCGCGGAGTACGAATACGAGTCCTGGATGTCTCGCAGCAACCCCTCCAACCTCAGTTTGGCCACCGGCAACCTGTAGTAAGAAAAGATAATATTAGAATCAGAAGTAGATTTAAATGCGGGCAGCAGCGCACCAGGAGTGCGCGCAGCAGCGCACCAGAAGTGCGTGCAGTAGCGCACCAGGAGTGCGCGCAGTAGCGCACCAGGAGTGCGCGCAGCAGCGCACCAGGAGTGCGCGCAGTAGCGCACCAGGAGTGCGTGCAGTAGCGCACCAGGAGTGCGCGGAGTACGAGTACGAGTCCTGGATGTCTCGCAGCACCCCCTCCAACCTCAGTTTGGCCACCGGGAACCTGTAGTAAGAAAAGATAATATTAGAGATCAGAAGTAGATTTAAGTGCGGGCAGCAGCGCACTAGGAGTGCGCGCAGTAGCGCACCAGGAGTGCGCGGAGTACGAGTACGAGTCCTGGATGTCTCGCAGCAACCCCTCCAACCTCAGTTTGGCCACCGGCAACCTGTAGTAAGAAAAGATAATATTAGAGATCAGAAGTAGATTTAAGTGCGGGCAGCAGCGCACCAGGAGTGCGCGCAACAGCACACGGAAAGCGCGCGCAAGCCCCTTGTCTTGGATCTAAGCATTCAGTGCCTTCATCATCATTACCGTTTTCTGAGGACAAAGGCAAAAAATATTTTTGTTAAATAAACAAGACTACTCGTCCTTCTCAAACATCCAATCCGCTTGCTGGCCAATGCTCACGGATTAAAAGTTCAAAATGGAATATGTTACAAACATGTATATCAAGAAGATAATCAGTTTTACATCTTCCCTAACAATCTTTAAGTAGAGGTGATTCTTACCAATAGCAGCTTCCACAGAACCAGGGTCCGTTTCTGCGACCAAGAATTTCAAACAACAAACCCGCTTCGGCCATTCCTCTTTCTACCTCCACCGTGTCCATCAGCAGCTCCTTTGCTGCACCAGGAGTACGCGCAGCAGCGCACCAGGAGGGCGCGCAGCAGCGCACCAGGAGGGCGCGCAGTAGCGCACCAGGAGTGCGCGCAGTAGCGCACCAAGAGTGCGCGGAGTACGAGTACGAGTCCTGGATGTCTCGCAGCAACCCCTCCAACCTCAGTTTGGCCACCGGCAACCTGTAGTAAGAAAAGATAATATTAGAGATCAGAAGTAGATTTAAGTGCGGGCAGTAGCGCACCAGGAGTGCGCGCAGCAGCGCACCAGGAGTGCGCGCAGCAGCGCACCAGGAGTGCGCGCAGTAGCGCACCAGGAGTGCGCGGAGTACGAATACGAGTCCTGGATGTCTCGCAGCAACCCCTCCAACCTCAGTTTGGCCACCGGCAACCTGTAGTAAGAAAAGATAATATTAGAGATCAGAAGTAGATTTAAGTGCGGGCAGTAGCGCACCAGGAGTGCGCGCAGCAGCGCACCAGGAGTGCGCGCAGTAGCGCACCAGGAGTGCGCGCAGTAGCGCACCAGGAGTGCGCGCAGCAGCGCACCAGGAGTGCGCGCAGTAGCGCACCAGGAGTGCGTGCAGTAGCGCACCAGGAGTGCGCTCAACAGCACACGGAAAGCGCGCGCAAGCCCCTTGTCTTGGATCTAAGCATTCAGTGCCTTCATCATCATTACCGTTTTCTGAGGACAAAGGCAAAAAATATTTTTGTTAAATAAACAAGACTACTCGTCCTTCTCAAACATCCAATCCGCTTGCTGGCCAATGCTCACGGATTAAAAGTTCAAAATGGAATATGTTACAAACATGTATATCAAGAAGATAATCAGTTTCACATCTTCCCTAACAATCTTTAATTAGAGGTGATTCTTACCAATAGCAGCTTCCACAGGACCAGGGTCCGTTTCTGCGACCAAGAATTTCAAACAACAAACCCGCTCCGGCCATTCCTCTTTCTACCTCCACTGTGTCCATCAGCAGCTCCTTTGCTTCACCAGCAGTACGCGCAGCAGCGCACCAGGACGGCGCGCAGCAGCGCACCAGGAAGGCGCGCAGTAGCGCACCAGTAGCGCACCAGGAGTGCGCGCAGCCACGAGTGGCCACCGGCAACCTGTAGTAAGAAAAGATAATATTAGAGATCATAAGTAGATTTAAGTGCGGGCAGCAGCGCACCAGGAGTGCGCGCAGTAGCGCACCAGGAGTGCACGCAGCAGCGCACCAGGAGTGCGCACAGTAGCGCACCAGGAGTGCGCACAGTAGCGCACCAGGAGTGCGCGCAGTAGCGCACCAAGAGTGCGCGGAATACGAGTAGGAGTCCTGGATGTCTCGCAGCAACCCCTCCAACCTCAGTTTGGCCACCGGCAACCTGTAGGTAGTAAGAAAAGATAATATTAGAGATCAGAAGTAGATTTAAGTGCGGGCAGCAGCGCACTAGGAGTGCGCGCAGTAGCGCACCAGGAGTGCGCGGAGTACGAGTACGAGTCCTGGATGTCTCGCAGCAACCCCTCCAACCTCAGTTTGGCCACCGGCAACCTGTAGTAAGAAAAGATAATATTAGAGATCAGAAGTAGATTTAAGTGCGGGCAGCAGCGCACCAGGAGTGCGCTCAACAGCACACGGAAAGCGCGCGCAAGCCCCTTGTCTTGGATCTAAGCATTCAGTGCCTTCATCATCATTACCGTTTTCTGAGGACAAAGGCAAAAAATATTTTTGTTAAATAAACAAGACTACTCGTCCTTCTCAAACATCCAATCCGCTTGCTGGCCAATGCTCACGGATTAAAAGTTCAAAATGGAATATGTTACAAACATGTATATCAAGAAGATAATCAGTTTCACATCTTCCCTAACAATCTTTAAGTAGAGGTGATTCTTACCAATAGCAGCTTCCACAGAACCAGGGTCCGTTTCTGCGACCAAGAATTTCAAACAACAAACCCGCTTCGGCCATTCCTCTTTCTACCTCCACTGTGTCCATCAGCAGCTCCTTTGCTGCACCAGGAGTACGCGCAGCAGCGCACCAGGAGGGCGCGCAGCAGCGCACCAGGAGGGCGCGCAGCAGCGCACCAGGAGGGCGCGCAGTAGCGCACCAGGAGTGCGCGCAGTAGCGCACCAAGAGTGCGCGGAGTACGAGTACGAGTCCTGGATGTCTCGCAGCAACCCCTCCAACCTCAGTTTGGCCACCGGCAACCTGTAGTAAGAAAAGATAATATTAGAGATCAGAAGTAGATTTAAGTGCGGGCAGTAGCGCACCAGGAGTGCGCGCAGCAGCGCACCAGGAGTGCGCGCAGCAGCGCACCAGGAGTGCGCGCAGTAGCGCACCAGGAGTGCGCGGAGTACGAGTACGAGTCCTGGATGTCTCGCAGCACCCCCTCCAACCTCAGTTTGGCCACCGGGAACCTGTAGTAAGAAAAGATAATATTAGAGATCAGAAGTAGATTTAAGTGCGGGCAGCAGCGCACTAGGAGTGCGCGCAGTAGCGCACCAGGAGTGCGCGGAGTACGAGTACGAGTCCTGGATGTCTCGCAGCAACCCCTCCAACCTCAGTTTGGCCACCGGCAACCTGTAGTAAGAAAAGATAATATTAGAGATCAGAAGTAGATTTAAGTGCGGGCAGCAGCGCACCAGGAGTGCGCGCAACAGCACACGGAAAGCGCGCGCAAGCCCCTTGTCTTGGATCTAAGCATTCAGTGCCTTCATCATCATTACCGTTTTCTGAGGACAAAGGCAAAAAATATTTTTGTTAAATAAACAAGACTACTCGTCCTTCTCAAACATCCAATCCGCTTGCTGGCCAATGCTCACGGATTAAAAGTTCAAAATGGAATATGTTACAAACATGTATATCAAGAAGATAATCAGTTTTACATCTTCCCTAACAATCTTTAAGTAGAGGTGATTCTTACCAATAGCAGCTTCCACAGAACCAGGGTCCGTTTCTGCGACCAAGAATTTCAAACAACAAACCCGCTTCGGCCATTCCTCTTTCTACCTCCACCGTGTCCATCAGCAGCTCCTTTGCTGCACCAGGAGTACGCGCAGCAGCGCACCAGGAGTGCGCGCAGCAGCGCACCAGGAGTGCGCGCAGTAGCGCACCAGGAGTGCGCGCAGTAGCGCACCAGGAGTGCGCGCAGCAGCGCACCAGGAGTGCGCGCAGTAGCGCACCAGGAGTGCGTGCAGTAGCGCACCAGGAGTGCGCTCAACAGCACACGGAAAGCGCGCGCAAGCCCCTTGTCTTGGATCTAAGCATTCAGTGCCTTCATCATCATTACCGTTTTCTGAGGACAAAGGCAAAAAATATTTTTGTTAAATAAACAAGACTACTCGTCCTTCTCAAACATCCAATCCGCTTGCTGGCCAATGCTCACGGATTAAAAGTTCAAAATGGAATATGTTACAAACATGTATATCAAGAAGATAATCAGTTTCACATCTTCCCTAACAATCTTTAATTAGAGGTGATTCTTACCAATAGCAGCTTCCACAGGACCAGGGTCCGTTTCTGCGACCAAGAATTTCAAACAACAAACCCGCTCCGGCCATTCCTCTTTCTACCTCCACTGTGTCCATCAGCAGCTCCTTTGCTTCACCAGCAGTACGCGCAGCAGCGCACCAGGACGGCGCGCAGCAGCGCACCAGGAGGGCGCGCAGTAGCGCACCAGTAGCGCACCAGGAGTGCGCGCAGCCACGAGTGGCCACCGGCAACCTGTAGTAAGAAAAGATAATATTAGAGATCATAAGTAGATTTAAGTGCGGGCAGCAGCGCACCAGGAGTGCGCGCAGTAGCGCACCAGGAGTGCACGCAGCAGCGCACCAGGAGTGCGCACAGTAGCGCACCAGGAGTGCGCACAGTAGCGCACCAGGAGTGCGCGCAGTAGCGCACCAAGAGTGCGCGGAATACGAGTAGGAGTCCTGGATGTCTCGCAGCAACCCCTCCAACCTCAGTTTGGCCACCGGCAACCTGTAGTAAGAAAAGATAATATTAGAGATCAGAAGTAGATTTAAGTGCGGGCAGCAGCGCACTAGGAGTGCGCGCAGTAGCGCACCAGGAGTGCGCGGAGTACGAGTACGAGTCCTGGATGTCTCGCAGCAACCCCTCCAACCTCAGTTTGGCCACCGGCAACCTGTAGTAAGAAAAGATAATATTAGAGATCAGAAGTAGATTTAAGTGCGGGCAGCAGCGCACCAGGAGTGCGCTCAACAGCACACGGAAAGCGCGCGCAAGCCCCTTGTCTTGGATCTAAGCATTCAGTGCCTTCATCATCATTACCGTTTTCTGAGGACAAAGGCAAAAAATATTTTTGTTAAATAAACAAGACTACTCGTCCTTCTCAAACATCCAATCCGCTTGCTGGCCAATGCTCACGGATTAAAAGTTCAAAATGGAATATGTTACAAACATGTATATCAAGAAGATAATCAGTTTCACATCTTCCCTAACAATCTTTAAGTAGAGGTGATTCTTACCAATAGCAGCTTCCACAGAACCAGGGTCCGTTTCTGCGACCAAGAATTTCAAACAACAAACCCGCTTCGGCCATTCCTCTTTCTACCTCCACTGTGTCCATCAGCAGCTCCTTTGCTGCACCAGAAGTACGCGCAGCAGCGCACCAGGAGGGCGCGCAGCAGCGCACCAGGAGGGCGCGCAGTAGCGCACCAGGAGTGCGCGCAGTAGCGCACCAAGAGTGCGCGGAGTACGAGTACGAGTCCTGGATGTCTCGCAGCAACCCCTCCAACCTCAGTTTGGCCACCGGCAACCTGTAGTAAGAAAAGATAATATTAGAGATCAGAAGTAGATTTAAGTGCGGGCAGTAGCGCACCAGGAGTGCGCGCAGCAGCGCACCAGGAGTGCGCGCAGCAGCGCACCAGGAGTGCGCGCAGTAGCGCACCAGGAGTGCGCGGAGTACGAATACGAGTCCTGGATGTCTCGCAGCAACCCCTCCAACCTCAGTTTGGCCACCGGCAACCTGTAGTAAGAAAAGATAATATTAGAATCAGAAGTAGATTTAAATGCGGGCAGCAGCGCACCAGGAGTGCGCGCAGCAGCGCACCAGAAGTGCGTGCAGTAGCGCACCAGGAGTGCGCGCAGTAGCGCACCAGGAGTGCGCGCAGCAGCGCACCAGGAGTGCGCGCAGTAGCGCACCAGGAGTGCGTGCAGTAGCGCACCAGGAGTGCGCGGAGTACGAGTACGAGTCCTGGATGTCTCGCAGCACCCCCTCCAACCTCAGTTTGGCCACCGGGAACCTGTAGTAAGAAAAGATAATATTAGAGATCAGAAGTAGATTTAAGTGCGGGCAGCAGCGCACTAGGAGTGCGCGCAGTAGCGCACCAGGAGTGCGCGGAGTACGAGTACGAGTCCTGGATGTCTCGCAGCAACCCCTCCAACCTCAGTTTGGCCACCGGCAACCTGTAGTAAGAAAAGATAATATTAGAGATCAGAAGTAGATTTAAGTGCGGGCAGCAGCGCACCAGGAGTGCGCTCAACAGCACACGGAAAGCGCGCGCAAGCCCCTTGTCTTGGATCTAAGCATTCAGTGCCTTCATCATCATTACCGTTTTCTGAGGACAAAGGCAAAAAATATTTTTGTTAAATAAACAAGACTACTCGTCCTTCTCAAACATCCAATCCGCTTGCTGGCCAATGCTCACGGATTAAAAGTTCAAAATGGAATATGTTACAAACATGTATATCAAGAAGATAATCAGTTTCACATCTTCCCTAACAATCTTTAAGTAGAGGTGATTCTTACCAATAGCAGCTTCCACAGGACCAGGGTCCGTTTCTGCGACCAAGAATTTCAAACAACAAACCCGCTTCGGCCATTCCTCTTTCTACCTCCACCGTGTCCATCAGCAGCTCCTTTG
The DNA here is from genome assembly GCA_927399415.1 of Macaria notata. Lineage (NCBI taxonomy): Eukaryota > Metazoa > Arthropoda > Insecta > Lepidoptera > Geometridae > Macaria > Macaria notata. Next base: position 3,375,658 of record OV656744.1, read on the forward strand.
CTGCACCAGGAGTACGCGCAGCAGCGCACCAGGAGGGCGCGCAGCAGCGCACCAGGAGGGCGCGCAGTAGCGCACCAGGAGTGCGCGCAGTAGCGCACCAAGAGTGCGCGGAGTACGAGTACGAGTCCTGGATGTCTCGCAGCAACCCCTCCAACCTCAGTTTGGCCACCGGCAACCTGTAGTAAGAAAAGATAATATTAGAGATCAGAAGTAGATTTAAGTGCGGGCAGTAGCGCACCAGGAGTGCGCGCAGCAGCGCACCAGGAGTGCGCGCAGCAGCGCACCAGGAGTGCGCGCAGTAGCGCACCAGGAGTGCGCGGAGTACGAATACGAGTCCTGGATGTCTCGCAGCAACCCCTCCAACCTCAGTTTGGCCACCGGCAACCTGTAGTAAGAAAAGATAATATTAGAGATCAGAAGTAGATTTAAGTGCGGGCAGTAGCGCACCAGGAGTGCGCGCAGCAGCGCACCAGGAGTGCGCGCAGTAGCGCACCAGGAGTGCGCGCAGTAGCGCACCAGGAGTGCGCGCAGCAGCGCACCAGGAGTGCGCGCAGTAGCGCACCAGGAGTGCGTGCAGTAGCGCACCAGGAGTGCGCTCAACAGCACACGGAAAGCGCGCGCAAGCCCCTTGTCTTGGATCTAAGCATTCAGTGCCTTCATCATCATTACCGTTTTCTGAGGACAAAGGCAAAAAATATTTTTGTTAAATAAACAAGACTACTCGTCCTTCTCAAACATCCAATCCGCTTGCTGGCCAATGCTCACGGATTAAAAGTTCAAAATGGAATATGTTACAAACATGTATATCAAGAAGATAATCAGTTTCACATCTTCCCTAACAATCTTTAATTAGAGGTGATTCTTACCAATAGCAGCTTCCACAGGACCAGGGTCCGTTTCTGCGACCAAGAATTTCAAACAACAAACCCGCTCCGGCCATTCCTCTTTCTACCTCCACTGTGTCCATCAGCAGCTCCTTTGCTTCACCAGCAGTACGCGCAGCAGCGCACCAGGACGGCGCGCAGCAGCGCACCAGGAAGGCGCGCAGTAGCGCACCAGTAGCGCACCAGGAGTGCGCGCAGCCACGAGTGGCCACCGGCAACCTGTAGTAAGAAAAGATAATATTAGAGATCATAAGTAGATTTAAGTGCGGGCAGCAGCGCACCAGGAGTGCGCGCAGTAGCGCACCAGGAGTGCACGCAGCAGCGCACCAGGAGTGCGCACAGTAGCGCACCAGGAGTGCGCACAGTAGCGCACCAGGAGTGCGCGCAGTAGCGCACCAAGAGTGCGCGGAATACGAGTAGGAGTCCTGGATGTCTCGCAGCAACCCCTCCAACCTCAGTTTGGCCACCGGCAACCTGTAGGTAGTAAGAAAAGATAATATTAGAGATCAGAAGTAGATTTAAGTGCGGGCAGCAGCGCACTAGGAGTGCGCGCAGTAGCGCACCAGGAGTGCGCGGAGTACGAGTACGAGTCCTGGATGTCTCGCAGCAACCCCTCCAACCTCAGTTTGGCCACCGGCAACCTGTAGTAAGAAAAGATAATATTAGAGATCAGAAGTAGATTTAAGTGCGGGCAGCAGCGCACCAGGAGTGCGCTCAACAGCACACGGAAAGCGCGCGCAAGCCCCTTGTCTTGGATCTAAGCATTCAGTGCCTTCATCATCATTACCGTTTTCTGAGGACAAAGGCAAAAAATATTTTTGTTAAATAAACAAGACTACTCGTCCTTCTCAAACATCCAATCCGCTTGCTGGCCAATGCTCACGGATTAAAAGTTCAAAATGGAATATGTTACAAACATGTATATCAAGAAGATAATCAGTTTCACATCTTCCCTAACAATCTTTAAGTAGAGGTGATTCTTACCAATAGCAGCTTCCACAGAACCAGGGTCCGTTTCTGCGACCAAGAATTTCAAACAACAAACCCGCTTCGGCCATTCCTCTTTCTACCTCCACTGTGTCCATCAGCAGCTCCTTTGCTGCACCAGGAGTACGCGCAGCAGCGCACCAGGAGGGCGCGCAGCAGCGCACCAGGAGGGCGCGCAGCAGCGCACCAGGAGGGCGCGCAGTAGCGCACCAGGAGTGCGCGCAGTAGCGCACCAAGAGTGCGCGGAGTACGAGTACGAGTCCTGGATGTCTCGCAGCAACCCCTCCAACCTCAGTTTGGCCACCGGCAACCTGTAGTAAGAAAAGATAATATTAGAGATCAGAAGTAGATTTAAGTGCGGGCAGTAGCGCACCAGGAGTGCGCGCAGCAGCGCACCAGGAGTGCGCGCAGCAGCGCACCAGGAGTGCGCGCAGTAGCGCACCAGGAGTGCGCGGAGTACGAGTACGAGTCCTGGATGTCTCGCAGCACCCCCTCCAACCTCAGTTTGGCCACCGGGAACCTGTAGTAAGAAAAGATAATATTAGAGATCAGAAGTAGATTTAAGTGCGGGCAGCAGCGCACTAGGAGTGCGCGCAGTAGCGCACCAGGAGTGCGCGGAGTACGAGTACGAGTCCTGGATGTCTCGCAGCAACCCCTCCAACCTCAGTTTGGCCACCGGCAACCTGTAGTAAGAAAAGATAATATTAGAGATCAGAAGTAGATTTAAGTGCGGGCAGCAGCGCACCAGGAGTGCGCGCAACAGCACACGGAAAGCGCGCGCAAGCCCCTTGTCTTGGATCTAAGCATTCAGTGCCTTCATCATCATTACCGTTTTCTGAGGACAAAGGCAAAAAATATTTTTGTTAAATAAACAAGACTACTCGTCCTTCTCAAACATCCAATCCGCTTGCTGGCCAATGCTCACGGATTAAAAGTTCAAAATGGAATATGTTACAAACATGTATATCAAGAAGATAATCAGTTTTACATCTTCCCTAACAATCTTTAAGTAGAGGTGATTCTTACCAATAGCAGCTTCCACAGAACCAGGGTCCGTTTCTGCGACCAAGAATTTCAAACAACAAACCCGCTTCGGCCATTCCTCTTTCTACCTCCACCGTGTCCATCAGCAGCTCCTTTGCTGCACCAGGAGTACGCGCAGCAGCGCACCAGGAGTGCGCGCAGCAGCGCACCAGGAGTGCGCGCAGTAGCGCACCAGGAGTGCGCGCAGTAGCGCACCAGGAGTGCGCGCAGCAGCGCACCAGGAGTGCGCGCAGTAGCGCACCAGGAGTGCGTGCAGTAGCGCACCAGGAGTGCGCTCAACAGCACACGGAAAGCGCGCGCAAGCCCCTTGTCTTGGATCTAAGCATTCAGTGCCTTCATCATCATTACCGTTTTCTGAGGACAAAGGCAAAAAATATTTTTGTTAAATAAACAAGACTACTCGTCCTTCTCAAACATCCAATCCGCTTGCTGGCCAATGCTCACGGATTAAAAGTTCAAAATGGAATATGTTACAAACATGTATATCAAGAAGATAATCAGTTTCACATCTTCCCTAACAATCTTTAATTAGAGGTGATTCTTACCAATAGCAGCTTCCACAGGACCAGGGTCCGTTTCTGCGACCAAGAATTTCAAACAACAAACCCGCTCCGGCCATTCCTCTTTCTACCTCTACTGTGTCCATCAGCAGCTCCTTTGCTTCACCAGCAGTACGCGCAGCAGCGCACCAGGACGGCGCGCAGCAGCGCACCAGGAGGGCGCGCAGTAGCGCACCAGTAGCGCACCAGGAGTGCGCGCAGCCACGAGTGGCCACCGGCAACCTGTAGTAAGAAAAGATAATATTAGAGATCATAAGTAGATTTAAGTGCGGGCAGCAGCGCACCAGGAGTGCGCGCAGTAGCGCACCAGGAGTGCACGCAGCAGCGCACCAGGAGTGCGCACAGTAGCGCACCAGGAGTGCGCACAGTAGCGCACCAGGAGTGCGCGCAGTAGCGCACCAAGAGTGCGCGGAATACGAGTAGGAGTCCTGGATGTCTCGCAGCAACCCCTCCAACCTCAGTTTGGCCACCGGCAACCTGTAGTAAGAAAAGATAATATTAGAGATCAGAAGTAGATTTAAGTGCGGGCAGCAGCGCACTAGGAGTGCGCGCAGTAGCGCACCAGGAGTGCGCGGAGTACGAGTACGAGTCCTGGATGTCTCGCAGCAACCCCTCCAACCTCAGTTTGGCCACCGGCAACCTGTAGTAAGAAAAGATAATATTAGAGATCAGAAGTAGATTTAAGTGCGGGCAGCAGCGCACCAGGAGTGCGCTCAACAGCACACGGAAAGCGCGCGCAAGCCCCTTGTCTTGGATCTAAGCATTCAGTGCCTTCATCATCATTACCGTTTTCTGAGGACAAAGGCAAAAAATATTTTTGTTAAATAAACAAGACTACTCGTCCTTCTCAAACATCCAATCCGCTTGCTGGCCAATGCTCACGGATTAAAAGTTCAAAATGGAATATGTTACAAACATGTATATCAAGAAGATAATCAGTTTCACATCTTCCCTAACAATCTTTAAGTAGAGGTGATTCTTACCAATAGCAGCTTCCACAGAACCAGGGTCCGTTTCTGCGACCAAGAATTTCAAACAACAAACCCGCTTCGGCCATTCCTCTTTCTACCTCCACTGTGTCCATCAGCAGCTCCTTTGCTGCACCAGAAGTACGCGCAGCAGCGCACCAGGAGGGCGCGCAGCAGCGCACCAGGAGGGCGCGCAGTAGCGCACCAGGAGTGCGCGCAGTAGCGCACCAAGAGTGCGCGGAGTACGAGTACGAGTCCTGGATGTCTCGCAGCAACCCCTCCAACCTCAGTTTGGCCACCGGCAACCTGTAGTAAGAAAAGATAATATTAGAGATCAGAAGTAGATTTAAGTGCGGGCAGTAGCGCACCAGGAGTGCGCGCAGCAGCGCACCAGGAGTGCGCGCAGCAGCGCACCAGGAGTGCGCGCAGTAGCGCACCAGGAGTGCGCGGAGTACGAATACGAGTCCTGGATGTCTCGCAGCAACCCCTCCAACCTCAGTTTGGCCACCGGCAACCTGTAGTAAGAAAAGATAATATTAGAATCAGAAGTAGATTTAAATGCGGGCAGCAGCGCACCAGGAGTGCGCGCAGCAGCGCACCAGAAGTGCGTGCAGTAGCGCACCAGGAGTGCGCGCAGTAGCGCACCAGGAGTGCGCGCAGCAGCGCACCAGGAGTGCGCGCAGTAGCGCACCAGGAGTGCGTGCAGTAGCGCACCAGGAGTGCGCGGAGTACGAGTACGAGTCCTGGATGTCTCGCAGCACCCCCTCCAACCTCAGTTTGGCCACCGGGAACCTGTAGTAAGAAAAGATAATATTAGAGATCAGAAGTAGATTTAAGTGCGGGCAGCAGCGCACTAGGAGTGCGCGCAGTAGCGCACCAGGAGTGCGCGGAGTACGAGTACGAGTCCTGGATGTCTCGCAGCAACCCCTCCAACCTCAGTTTGGCCACCGGCAACCTGTAGTAAGAAAAGATAATATTAGAGATCAGAAGTAGATTTAAGTGCGGGCAGCAGCGCACCAGGAGTGCGCTCAACAGCACACGGAAAGCGCGCGCAAGCCCCTTGTCTTGGATCTAAGCATTCAGTGCCTTCATCATCATTACCGTTTTCTGAGGACAAAGGCAAAAAATATTTTTGTTAAATAAACAAGACTACTCGTCCTTCTCAAACATCCAATCCGCTTGCTGGCCAATGCTCACGGATTAAAAGTTCAAAATGGAATATGTTACAAACATGTATATCAAGAAGATAATCAGTTTCACATCTTCCCTAACAATCTTTAAGTAGAGGTGATTCTTACCAATAGCAGCTTCCACAGGACCAGGGTCCGTTTCTGCGACCAAGAATTTCAAACAACAAACCCGCTTCGGCCATTCCTCTCTCTACCTCCACTGTGTCCATCAGCAGCTCCTTTGCTGCACCAGGAGTGCGCGCAGTAGCGCACCAGGAGTGCACGCAGCAGCGCACCAGGAGTGCGCAAAGTAGCGCACCAGGAGTGCGCGCAGTAGCGCACCAAGAGTGCGCGGAGTACGAGTACGAGTCCTGGATGTCTCGCAGCAACCCCTCCAACCTCAGTTTGGCCACCGGCAACCTGTAGTAAGAAAAGATAATATTAGAGATCAGAAGTAGATTTAAGTGCGGGCAGTAGCGCACCAGGAGTGCGCGCAGCAGCGCACCAGGAGTGCGCGCAGCAGCGCACCAGGAGTGCGCGCAGTAGCGCACCAGGAGTGCGCGGAGTACGAATACGAGTCCTGGATGTCTCGCAGCAACCCCTCCAACCTCAGTTTGGCCACCGGCAACCTGTAGTAAGAAAAGATAATATTAGAATCAGAAGTAGATTTAAATGCGGGCAGCAGCGCACCAGGAGTGCGCGCAGCAGCGCACCAGGAGTGCGCGCAGCAGCGCACCAGGAGTGCGCGCAGCAGCACACCAGGAGTGCGCGCAGTAGCGCACCAGGAGTGCGCGCAGCAGCGCACCAGGAGTGCGCGCAGCAGCGCACCAGGAGTGCGCGCAGTAGCGCACCAGGAGTGCGTGCAGTAGCGCACCAGGAGTGCGCGGAGTACGAGTACGAGTCCTGGATGTCTCGCAGCACCCCCTCCAACCTCAGTTTGGCCACCGGGAACCTATAGTAAGAAAAGATAATATTAGAGATCAGAAGTAGATTTAAGTGCGGGCAGCAGCGCACTAGGAGTGCGCGCAGTAGCGCACCAGGAGTGCGCGGAGTACGAGTACGAGTCCTGGATGTCTCGCAGCAACCCCTCCAACCTCAGTTTGGCCACCGGCAACCTGTAGTAAGAACAGATAATATTAGAGATCAGAAGTAGATTTAAGTGCGGGCAGCAGCGCACCAGGAGTGCGCGCAACAGCACACGGAAAGCGCGCGCAAGCCCCTTGTCTTGGATCTAAGCATTCAGTGCCTTCATCATCATTACCGTTTTCTGAGGACAAAGGCAAAAAATATTTTTGTTAAATAAACAAGACTACTCGTCCTTCTCAAACATCCAATCCGCTTGCTGGCCAATGCTCACGGATTAAAAGTTCAAAATGGAATATGTTACAAACATGTATATCAAGAAGATAATCAGTTTCACATCTTCCCTAACAATCTTTAAGTAGAGGTGATTCTTACCAATAGAAGCTTCCACAGGACCAGGGTCCGTTTCTGCGACCAAGAATTTCAAACAACAAACCCGCTTCGGCCATTCCTCTTTCTACCTCCACTGTGTCCATCAGCAGCTCCTTTGCTGCACCAGCAGTACGCGCAGCAGCGCACCAGGACGGCGCGCAGCAGCGCACCAGGAGGGCGCGCAGTAGCGCACCAGTAGCGCACCAGGAGTGCGCGCAGCCACGAGTGGCCACCGGCAACCTGTAGTAAGAAAAGATAATATTAGAGATCATAAGTAGATTTAAGTGCGGGCAGCAGCGCACCAGGAGTGCGCGCAGTAGCGCACCAGGAGTGCACGCAGCAACGCACCAGGAGTGCGCACAGTAGCGCACCAGGAGTGCGCGCAGAAGCGCACCAAGAGTGCGCGGAATACGAGTACGAGTCCTGGATGTCTCGCAGCACCCCCTCCAACCTCAGTTTGGCCACCGGGAACCTGTAGTAAGAAAAGATAATATTAGAGATCAGAAGTAGATTTAAGTGCGGGCAGCAGCGCACTAGGAGTGCGCGCAGTAGCGCACCAGGAGTGCGCGCAGTAGCGCACCAGGAGTGCGTGGAGTACGAGTACGAGTCCTGGATGTCTCGCAGCAACCCCTCCAACCTCAGTTTGGCCACCGGCAACCTGTAGTAAGAAAAGATAATATTAGAGATCAGAAGTAGATTTAAGTGCGGGCAGCAGCGCACCAGGAGTGCGCGCAACAGCACACGGAAAGCGCGCGCAAGCCCCTTGTCTTGGATCTAAGCATTCAGTGCCTTCATCATCATTACCGTTTTCCGAGGACAAAGGCAAAAAATATTTTTGTTAAATAAACAAGACTACTCGTCCTTCTCAAACATCCAATCCGCTTGCTGGCCAATGCTCACGGATTAAAAGTTCAAAATGGAATATGTTACAAACATGTATATCAAGAAGATAATCAGTTTCACATCTTCCCTAACAATCTTTAAGTAGAGGTGATTCTTACCAATAGCAGCTTCCACAGGACCAGGGTCCGTTTCTGCGACCAAGAATTTCAAACAACAAACCCGCTCCGGCCTTTCCTCTTTCTACCTCCACTGTGTCCATCAGCAGCTCCTTTGCTGCACCAGCAGTACGCGCAGCAGCGCACCAGGACGGCGCGCAGCAGCGCACCAGGAGGGCGCGCAGTAGCGCACCAGTAGCGCACCAGGAGTGCGCGCAGCCACGAGTGGCCACCGGCAACCTGTAGTAAGAAAAGATAATATTAGAATCAGAAGTAGATTTAAATGCGGGCAGCAGTGCACCAGGAGTGCGCGCAGCAGCGCACCAGGAGTGCGCGCAGCAGCGCACCAGGAGTGCGCGCAGCAGCACACCAGGAGTGCGCGCAGTAGCGCACCAGGAGTGCGCGCAGTAGCGCACCAGGAGTGCGCGCAGCAGCGCACCAGGAGTGCGCGCAGTAGCGCACCAGGAGTGCGTGCAGTAGCGCACCAGGAGTGCGCGGAGTACGAGTACGAGTCCTGGATGTCTCGCAGCACCCCCTCCAACCTCAGTTTGGCCACCGGGAACCTATAGTAAGAAAAGATAATATTAGAGATCAGAAGTAGATTTAAGTGCGGGCAGCAGCGCACTAGGAGTGCGCGCAGTAGCGCACCAGGAGTGCGCGGAGTACGAGTACGAGTCCTGGATGTCTCGCAGCAACCCCTCCAACCTCAGTTTGGCCACCGGCAACCTGTAGTAAGAACAGATAATATTAGAGATCAGAAGTAGATTTAAGTGCGGGCAGCAGCGCACCAGGAGTGCGCGCAACAGCACACGGAAAGCGCGCGCAAGCCCCTTGTCTTGGATCTAAGCATTCAGTGCCTTCATCATCATTACCGTTTTCTGAGGACAAAGGCAAAAAATATTTTTGTTAAATAAACAAGACTACTCGTCCTTCTCAAACATCCAATCCGCTTGCTGGCCAATGCTCACGGATTAAAAGTTCAAAATGGAATATGTTACAAACATGTATATCAAGAAGATAATCAGTTTCACATCTTCCCTAACAATCTTTAAGTAGAGGTGATTCTTACCAATAGAAGCTTCCACAGGACCAGGGTCCGTTTCTGCGACCAAGAATTTCAAACAACAAACCCGCTTCGGCCATTCCTCTTTCTACCTCCACTGTGTCCATCAGCAGCTCCTTTGCTGCACCAGCAGTACGCGCAGCAGCGCACCAGGACGGCGCGCAGCAGCGCACCAGGAGGGCGCGCAGTAGCGCACCAGTAGCGCACCAGGAGTGCGCGCAGCCACGAGTGGCCACCGGCAACCTGTAGTAAGAAAAGATAATATTAGAGATCATAAGTAGATTTAGGTGCGGGCAGCAGCGCACTAGGAGTGCGCGCAGTAGCGCACCAGGAGTGCACGCAGCAACGCACCAGGAGTGCGCACAGTAGCGCACCAGGAGTGCGCGCAGATGCGCACCAAGAGTGCGCGGAATACGAGTACGAGTCCTGGATGTCTCGCAGCAACCCCTCCAACCTCAGTTTGGCCACCGGCAACCTGTAGTAAGAAAAGATAATATTAGACATCAGAAGTAGATTTAAGTGCGGGCAGTAGCGCACCAGGAGTGCGCGCAGTAGCGCACCAGGAGTGCGCGCAGCAGTGCACCAGGAGTGCGCGCAGTAGCGCACCAGTAGTGCGTGCAGTAGCGCACCAGGAGTGCGCGGAGTACGAGTACGAGTCCTGGATGTCTCGCAGCAACCCCTCCAACCTCAGTTTGGCCACCGGCAACCTGTAGTAAGAAAAGATAATATTAGACATCAGAAGTAGGTTAATGTGCGGGCAGCAGCGCACCAGGAGTGCGCGCAGTAGCGCACCAGGAGTGCGCGCAGTAGCGCACCAGGAGTGCGTGGAGTACGAGTACAAGTCCTGGATGTCTCGCAGCACCCCCTCCAACCTCAGTTTGGCCACCGGGAACCTGTAGTAAGAAAAGATAATATTAGAGATCAGAAGTAGATTTAAGTGCGGGCAGCAGCGCACTAGGAGTGCGCGCAGTAGCGCACCAGGAGTGCGCGGAGTACGAGTACGAGTCCTGGATGTCTCGCAGCAACCCCTCCAACCTCAGTTTGGCCACCGGCAACCTGTAGTAAGAAAAGATAATATTAGAGATCAGAAGTAGATTTAAGTGCGGGCAGCAGCGCACCAGGAGTGCGCGCAACAGCACACGGAAAGCGCGCGCAAGCCCCTTGTCTTGGATCTAAGCATTCAGTGCCTTCATCATCATTACCGTTTTCTGAGGACAAAGGCAAAAAATATTTTTGTTAAATAAACAAGACTACTCGTCCTTCTCAAACATCCAATCCGCTTGCTGGCCAATGCTCACGGATTAAAAGTTCAAAATGGAATATGTTACAAACATGTATATCAAGAAGATAATCAGTTTCACATCTTCCCTAACAATCTTTAAGTAGAGGTGATTCTTACCAATAGCAGCTTCCACAGGACCAGGGTCCGTTTCTGCGACCAAGAATTTCAAACAACAAACCCGCTTCGGCCATTCCTCTTTCTACCTCCACTGTGTCCATCAGCAGCTCCTTTGCTGCACCAGGAGTGCGCGCAGTAGCGCACCAGGAGTGCACGCAGCAGCGCACCAGGAGTACGCACAGTAGCGCACCAGGAGTGCGCGCAGTAGCGCACCAAGAGTGCGCGGAGTACGAGTACGAGTCCTGGATGTCTCGCAGCAACCCCTCCAACCTCAGTTTGGCCACCGGCAACCTGTAGTAAGAAAAGATAATATTAGAGATCAGAAGTAGATTTAAGTGCGGGCAGTAGCGCACCAGGAGTGCGCGCAGCAGCGCACCAGGAGTGCGCGCAGCAGCGCACCAGGAGTGCGCGCAGCAGCGCACCAGGAGTGCGCGCAGCAGCGCACCAGGAGTGCGCGCAGCAGCGCACCAGGAGTGCGCGCAGTAGCGCACCAGGAGTGCGCGGAGTACGAATACGAGTCATGGATATCTCGCAGCAACCCCTCCAACCTCAGTTTGGCCACCGGCAACCTGTAGTAAGAAAAGATAATATTAGAATCAGAAGTAGGTTAAAGTGCGGGCAGCAGCGCACCAGGAGTGCGCGCAGTAGCGCACCAGGAGTGCGCGCAGTAGCGCACCAGGAGTGCGCGCAGTAGCGCACCAGGAGTGCGTGGAGTACGAGTACAAGTCCTGGATGTCTCGCAGCACCCCCTCCAACCTCAGTTTGGCCACCGGGAACCTGTAGTAAGAAAAGATAATATTAGAGATCAGAAGTAGATTTAAGTGCGGGCAGCAGCGCACCAGGAGTGCGCGCAGCAGCGCACCAGGAGTGCGCGCAGCAGCGCACCAGGAGTGCGCGCAGCAGCGCACCAGGAGTGCGCGCAGCAGCGCACCAGGAGTGCGCGCAGCAGCGCACCAGGAGTGCGCGCAGTAGCGCACCAGGAGTGCGCGCAGCAGCGCATCAGGAGTGCGTGCAGTAGCGCACCAGGAGTGCGTGCAGTAGCGCACCAGGAATGCGCGGAGTACGAGCACGAGTCCTGGATGTCTCGCAGCAACCCCTCCAACCTCAGTTTGGCCACCGGCAACCTGTAGTAAGAAAAGATAATATTAGAGATCAGAAGTAGGTTAAAGTGCGGGCAGCAGTGCACCAGGAGTGCGCGCAGTAGCGCACCAGGAGTGCGTGGAGTACGAGTACGAGTCCTGGATGTCTCGCAGCACCCCCTCCAACCTCAGTTTGGCCACCGGGAACCTGTAGTAAGAAAAGATAATATTAGAGATCAGAAGTAGATTTAAGTGCGGGCAGCAGCGCACTAGGAGTGCGCGCAGTAGCGCACCAGGAGTGCGCGCAGTAGCGCACCAGGAGTGCGTGGAGTACGAGTACGAGTCCTGGATGTCTCGCAGCAACCCCTCCAACCTCAGTTTGGCCACCGGCAACCTGTAGTAAGAAAAGATAATATTAGAGATCAGAAGTAGATTTAAGTGCGGGCAGCAGCGCACCAGGAGTGCGCGCAACAGCACACGGAAAGCGCGCGCAAGCCCCTTGTCTTGGATCTAAGCATTCAGTGCCTTCATCATCATTACCGTTTTCCGAGGACAAAGGCAAAAAATATTTTTGTTAAATAAACAAGACTACTCGTCCTTCTCAAACATCCAATCCGCTTGCTGGCCAATGCTCACGGATTAAAAGTTCAAAATGGAATATGTTACAAACATGTATATCAAGAAGATAATCAGTTTCACATCTTCCCTAACAATCTTTAAGTAGAGGTGATTCTTACCAATAGCAGCTTCCACAGGACCAGGGTCCGTTTCTGCGACCAAGAATTTCAAACAACAAACCCGCTCCGGCCTTTCCTCTTTCTACCTCCACTGTGTCCATCAGCAGCTCCTTTGCTGCACCAGCAGTACGCGCAGCAGCGCACCAGGACGGCGCGCAGCAGCGCACCAGGAGGGCGCGCAGTAGCGCACCAGTAGCGCACCAGGAGTGCGCGCAGCCACGAGTGGCCACCGGCAACCTGTAGTAAGAAAAGATAATATTAGAGATCATAAGTAGATTTAAGTGCGGGCAGCAGCGCACCAGAAGTGCGCGCAGTAGCGCACCAGGAGTGCGCGCAGTAACGCACCAGGAGTGCACGCAGCAGCGCACCAGGAGTGCGCACAGTAGCGCACCAGGAGTGCGCGCAGTAGCGCACCAAGAGTGCGCGGAATACGAGTACGAGTCCTGGATGTCTCGCAGCAACCCCTCCAACCTCAGTTTGGCCACCGGCAACCTGTAGTAAGAAAAGATAATATTAGAGATCAGAAGTAGATTTAAGTGCGGGCAGCAGCGCACTAGGAGTGCGCGCAGTAGCGCACCAGGAGTGCGCGGAGTACGAGTACGAGTCCTGGATGTCTCGCAGCAACCCCTCCAACCTCAGTTTGGCCACCGGCAACCTGTAGTAAGAAAAGATAATATTAGAGATCAGAAGTAGATTTAAGTGCGGGCAGCAGCGCACCAGGAGTGCGCGCAACAGCACACGGAAAGCGCGCGCAAGCCCCTTGTCTTGGATCTAAGCATTCAGTGCCTTCATCATCATTACCGTTTTCTGAGGACAAAGGCAAAAAATATTTTTGTTAAATAAACAAGACTACTCGTCCTTCTCAAACATCCAATCCGCTTGCTGGCCAATGCTCACGGATTAAAAGTTCAAAATGGAATATGTTACAAACATGTATATCAAGAAGATAATCAGTTTCACATCTTCCCTAACAATCTTTAAGTAGAGGTGATTCTTACCAATAGCAGCTTCCACAGGACCAGGGTCCGTTTCTGCGACCAAGAATTTCAAACAACAAACCCGCTTCGGCCATTCCTCTTTCTACCTCCACTGTGTCCATCAGCAGCTCCTTTGCTGCACCAGCAGTACGCGCAGCAGCGCACCAGGACGGCGCGCAGCAGCGCACCAGGAGGGCGCGCAGTAGCGCACCAGTAGCGCACCAGGAGTGCGCGCAGCCACGAGTGGCCACCGGCAACCTGTAGTAAGAAAAGATAATATTAGAGATCATAAGTAGATTTAAGTGCGGGCAGCAGCGCACCAGGAGTGCACGCAGTAGCGCACCAGGAGTGCACGCAGCAACGCACCAGGAGTGCGCACAGTAGCGCACCAGGAGTGCGCGCAGTAGCGCACCAAGAGTGCGCGGAATACGAGTACGAGTCCTGGATGTCTCGCAGCAACCCCTCCAACCTCAGTTTGGCCACCGGCAACCTGTAGTAAGAAAAGATAATATTAGAGATCAGAAGTAGATTTAAGTGCGGGCAGTAGCGCACCAGGAGTGCGCGCAGCAGCGCACCAGGAGTGCGCGCAGTAGCGCACCAGGAGTGCGCGCAGTAGCGCACCAGGAGTGCGCGCAGTAGCGCACCAGGAGTGCGCGCAGTAGCGCACCAGAAGTGCGCGCAGTAGCGCACCAGGAGTGCGCGCAGCAGTGCACCAGGAGTGCGCGCAGTAGCGCACCAGGAGTGCGTGCAGTAGCGCACCAGGAGTGCGCGGAGTATGAGTACGAGTCCTGGATGTCTCGCAGCAACCCCTCCAACCTCAGTTTGGCCACCGGCAACCTGTAGTAAGAAAAGATAATATTAGAGATCAGAAGTAGGTTAATGTGCGGGCAGCAGCGCACCAGGAGTGCGCGCAGTAGCGCACCAGGAGTGCGCGCAGTAGCGCACCAGGAGTGCGCGCAGTAGCGCACCAGGAGTGCGCGCAGTAGCGCACCAGGAGTGCGCGCAGTAGCGCACCAGGAGTGCGCGCAGTAGCGCACCAGGAGTGCGCGCAGTAGCGCACAAGGAGTGCGCGCAGTAGCGCACCAGGAGTGCGCGCAGTAGCGCACCAGGAGTGCGCGCAGTAGCGCACCAGGAGTGCGCGCAGTAGCGCACCAGGAGTGCGCGCAGTAGCGCACCAGGAGTGCGCGCAGCAGTGCACCAGGAGTGCGCGGAGTACGAGTACGAGTCCTGGATGTCTCGCAGCACCCCCTCCAACCTCAGTTTGGCCACCGGGAACCTGTAGTAAGAAAAGATAATATTAATCATAAGTAGATTTAAGTGCGGGCAGCAGCGCACCAGGAGTGCGCGCAGTAGCGCACCAGGAGTGCACGCAGCAGCGCACCAGGAGTGCGCGCAGTAGCTCACCAAGAGTGCGCGGAATACGAGTACGAGTCCTGGATGTCTCGCAGCAACCCCTCCAACCTCAGTTTGGCCACCGGCAACCTGTAGTAAGAAAAGATAATATTAGAGATCAGAAGTAGATTTAAGTGCGGGCAGCAGCGCACTAGGAGTGCGCGCAGTAGCGCACCAGGAGTGCGCGGAGTACGAGTACGAGTCCTGGATGTCTCGCAGCAACCCCTCCAACCTCAGTTTGGCCACCGGCAACCTGTAGTAAGAAAAGATAATATTAGAGATCAGAAGTAGATTTAAGTGCGGGCAGCAGCGCACCAGGAGTGCGCGCAACAGCACACGGAAAGCGCGCGCAAGCCCCTTGTCTTGGATCTAAGCATTCAGTGCCTTCATCATCATTACCGTTTTCTGAGGACAAAGGCAAAAAATATTTTTGTTAAATAAACAAGACTACTCGTCCTTCTCAAACATCCAATCCGCTTGCTGGCCAATGCTCACGGATTAAAAGTTCAAAATGGAATATGTTACAAACATGTATATCAAGAAGATAATCAGTTTCACATCTTCCCTAACAATCTTTAAGTAGAGGTGATTCTTACCAATAGCAGCTTCCACAGGACAAGGGTCCGTTTCTGCGACCAAGAATTTCAAACAACAAACCCGCTTCGGCCATTCCTCTTTCTACCTCCACTGTGTCCATCAGCAGCTCCTTTGCTGCACCAGCAGTACGCGCAGCAGCGCACCAGGACGGCGCGCAGCAGCGCACCAGGAGGGCGCGCAGTAGCGCACCAGTAGCGCACCAGGAGTGCGCGCAGCCACGAGTGGCCACCGGCAACCTGTAGTAAGAAAAGATAATATAAGAGATCATAAGTAGATTTAAGTGCGGGCAGCAGCGCACCAGGAGTGCGCGCAGTAGCGCACCAGGAGTGCGCGGAGTACGAGTACGAGTCCTGGATGTCTCGCAGCAACCCCTCCAACCTCAGTTTGGCCACCGGCAACCTGTAGTAAGAAAAGATAATATTAGAGATCAGAAGTAGATTTAAGTGCGGGCAGCAGCGCACCAGGAGTGCGCGCAACAGCACACGGAAAGCGCGCGCAAGCCCCTTGTCTTGGATCTAAGCATTCAGTGCCTTCATCATCATTACCGTTTTCTGAGGACAAAGGCAAAAAATATTTTTGTTAAATAAACAAGACTACTCGTCCTTCTCAAACATCCAATCCGCTTGCTGGCCAATGCTCACGGATTAAAAGTTCAAAATGGAATATGTTACAAACATGTATATCAAGAAGATAATCAGTTTCACATCTTCCCTAACAATCTTTAAGTAGAGGTGATTCTTACCAATAGCAGCTTCCACAGGACAAGGGTCCGTTTCTGCGACCAAGAATTTCAAACAACAAACCCGCTTCGGCCATTCCTCTTTCTACCTC
Source organism: Macaria notata (assembly GCA_927399415.1). Classification (NCBI taxonomy): domain Eukaryota; kingdom Metazoa; phylum Arthropoda; class Insecta; order Lepidoptera; family Geometridae; genus Macaria; species Macaria notata. Next base: position 3,391,798 of record OV656744.1, read on the forward strand.
CACTGTGTCCATCAGCAGCTCCTTTGCTGCACCAGCAGTACGCGCAGCAGCGCACCAGGACGGCGCGCAGCAGCGCACCAGGAGGGCGCGCAGTAGCGCACCAGTAGCGCACCAGGAGTGCGCGCAGCCACGAGTGGCCACCGGCAACCTGTAGTAAGAAAAGATAATATAAGAGATCATAAGTAGATTTAAGTGCGGGCAGCAGCGCACCAGGAGTGCGCGCAGTAGCGCACCAGGAGTGCGCGGAGTACGAGTACGAGTCCTGGATGTCTCGCAGCAACCCCTCCAACCTCAGTTTGGCCACCGGCAACCTGTAGTAAGAAAAGATAATATTAGAGATCAGAAGTAGATTTAAGTGCGGGCAGCAGCGCACCAGGAGTGCGCGCAACAGCACACGGAAAGCGCGCGCAAGCCCCTTGTCTTGGATCTAAGCATTCAGTGCCTTCATCATCATTACCGTTTTCTGAGGACAAAGGCAAAAAATATTTTTGTTAAATAAACAAGACTACTCGTCCTTCTCAAACATCCAATCCGCTTGCTGGCCAATGCTCACGGATTAAAAGTTCAAAATGGAATATGTTACAAACATGTATATCAAGAAGATAATCAGTTTCACATCTTCCCTAACAATCTTTAAGTAGAGGTGATTCTTACCAATAGCAGCTTCCACAGGACCAGGGTCCGTTTCTGCGACCAAGAATTTCAAACAACAAACCCGCTTCGGCCATTCCTCTTTCTACCTCCACTGTGTCCATCAGCAGCTCCTTTGCTGCACCAGCAGTACGCGCAGCAGCGCACCAGGACGGCGCGCAGCAGCGCACCAGGAGGGCGCGCAGTAGCGCACCAGTAGCGCACCAGGAGTGCGCGCAGCCACGAGTGGCCACCGGCAACCTGTAGTAAGAAAAGATAATATTAGAGATCATAAGTACATTTAAGTGCGGGCAGCAGCGCACCAGGAGTGCACGCAGCAGCGCACCAGGAGTGCGCGCAGTAGCGCACCAAGAGTGCGCGGAATACGAGTACGAGTCCTGGATGTCTCGCAGCAACCCCTCCAACCTCAGTTTGGCCACCGGCAACCTGTAGTAAGAAAAGATAATATTAGAGATCAGAAGTAGATTTAAGTGCGGGCAGCAGCGCACTAGGAGTGCGCGCAGTAGCGCACCAGGAGTGCGCGGAGTACGAGTACGAGTCCTGGATGTCTCGCAGCAACCCCTCCAACCTCAGTTTGGCCACCGGCAACCTGTAGTAAGAAAAGATAATATTAGAGATCAGAAGTAGATTTAAGTGCGGGCAGCAGCGCACCAGGAGTGCGCGCAACAGCACACGGAAAGCGCGCGCAAGCCCCTTGTCTTGGATCTAAGCATTCAGTGCCTTCATCATCATTACCGTTTTCTGAGGACAAAGGCAAAAAATATTTTTGTTAAATAAACAAGACTACTCGTCCTTCTCAAACATCCAATCCGCTTGCTGGCCAATGCTCACGGATTAAAAGTTCAAAATGGAATATGTTACAAACATGTAGGTATATCAAGAAGATAATCAGTTTCACATCTTCCCTAACAATCTTTAAGTAGAGGTGATTCTTACCAATAGCAGCTTCCACAGGACCAGGGTCCGTTTCTGCGACCAAGAATTTCAAACAACAAACCCGCTTCGGCCATTCCTCTTTCTACCTCCACTGTGTCCATCAGCAGCTCCTTTGCTGCACCAGCAGTACGCGCAGCAGCGCACCAGGACGGCGCGCAGCAGCGCACCAGGAGGGCGCGCAGTAGCGCACCAGTAGCGCACCAGGAGTGCGCGCAGCCACGAGTGGCCACCGGCAACCTGTAGTAAGAAAAGATAATATTAGAGATCATAAGTAGATTTAAGTGCGGGCAGCAGCGCACCAGGAGTGCACGCAGCAACGCACCAGGAGTGCGCACAGTAGCGCACCAGGAGTGCGCGCAGTAGCGCACCAAGAGTGCGCGGAATACGAGTACGAGTCCTGGATGTCTCGCAGCAACCCCTCCAACCTCAGTTTGGCCACCGGCAACCTGTAGTAAGAAAAGATAATATTAGAGATCAGAAGTAGATTTAAGTGCGGGCAGCAGCGCACCAGGAGTGCGCGCAACAGCACACGGAAAGCGCGCGCAAGCCCCTTGTCTTGGATCTAAGCATTCAGTGCCTTCATCATCATTACCGTTTTCTGAGGACAAAGGCAAAAAATATTTTTGTTAAATAAACAAGACTACTCGTCCTTCTCAAACATCCAATCCGCTTGCTGGCCAATGCTCACGGATTAAAAGTTCAAAATGGAATATGTTACAAACATGTATATCAAGAAGATAATCAGTTTCACATCTTCCCTAACAATCTTTAAGTAGAGGTGATTCTTACCAATAGCAGCTTCCACAGGACCAGGGTCCGTTTCTGCGACCAAGAATTTCAAACCACAAACCCGCTTCGGCCATTCCTCTTTCTACCTCCACTGTGTCCATCAGCAGCTCCTTTGCTGCACCAGCAGTACGCGCAGCAGCGCACCAGGACGGCGCGCAGCAGCGCACCAGGAGGGCGCGCAGTAGCGCACCAGTAGCGCACCAGTAGCGCACCAGGAGTGCGCGCAGCCACGAGTGGCCACCGGCAACCTGTAGTAAGAAAAGATAATATTAGAGATCAGAAGTAGATTTAAGTGCGGGCAGCAGCGCACTAGGAGTGCGCGCAGTAGCGCACCAGGAGTGCGCGGAGTACGAGTACGAGTCCTGGATGTCTCGCAGCAACCCCTCCAACCTCAGTTTGGCCACCGGCAACCTGTAGTAAGAAAAGATAATATTAGAGATCAGAAGTAGATTTAAGTGCGGGCAGCAGCGCACCAGGAGTGCGCGCAACAGCACACGGAAAGCGCGCGCAAGCCCCTTGTCTTGGATCTAAGCATTCAGTGCCTTCATCATCATTACCGTTTTCTGAGGACAAAGGCAAAACATATTTTTGTTAAATAAACAAGACTACTCGTCCTTCTCAAACATCCAATCCGCTTGCTGGCCAATGCTCACGGATTAAAAGTTCAAAATGGAATATGTTACAAACATGTATATCAAGAAGATAATCAGTTTCACATCTTCCCTAACAATCTTTAAGTAGAGGTGATTCTTACCAATAGCAGCTTCCACAGAACCAGGGTCCGTTTCTGCGACCAAGAATTTCAAACAACAAACCCGCTTCGGCCATTCCTCTTTCTACCTCCACTGTGTCCATCAGCAGCTCCTTTGCTGCACCAGGAGTACGCGCAGCAGCGCACCAGGAGGGCGCGCAGCAGCGCACCAGGAGGGCGCGCAGCAGCGCACCAGGAGGGCGCGCAGTAGCGCACCAGGAGTGCGCGCAGCCACGAGTGGCCACCGGCAACCTGTAGTAAGAAAAGATAATATTAGAGATCATAAGTAGATTTAAGTGCGGGCAGCAGCGCACCAGGAGTGCGCGCAGTAGCGCACCAGGAGTGCACGCAGTAGCGCACCAAGAGTGCGCGGAATACGAGTACGAGTCCTGGATGTCTCGCAGCAACCCCTCCAACCTCAGTTTGGCCACCGGCAACCTGTAGTAAGAAAAGATAATATTAGAGATCAGAAGTAGATTTAAGTGCGGGCAGTAGCGCACCAGGAGTGCGCGCAGCAGCGCACCAGGAGTGCGCGCAGTAGCGCACCAGGAGTGCGCGCAGTAGCGCACCAGGAGTGCGCGCAGCAGCGCACCAGGAGTGCGCGCAGTAGCGCACCAGGAGTGCGTGCAGTAGCGCACCAGGAGTGCGCTCAACAGCACACGGAAAGCGCGCGCAAGCCCCTTGTCTTGGATCTAAGCATTCAGTGCCTTCATCATCATTACCGTTTTCTGAGGACAAAGGCAAAAAATATTTTTGTTAAATAAACAAGACTACTCGTCCTTCTCAAACATCCAATCCGCTTGCTGGCCAATGCTCACGGATTAAAAGTTCAAAATGGAATATGTTACAAACATGTATATCAAGAAGATAATCAGTTTCACATCTTCCCTAACAATCTTTAAGTAGAGGTGATTCTTACCAATAGCAGCTTCCACAGGACCAGGGTCCGTTTCTGCGACCAAGAATTTCAAACAACAAACCCGCTTCGGCCATTCCTCTCTCTACCTCCACTGTGTCCATCAGCAGCTCCTTTGCTGCACCAGGAGTGCGCGCAGTAGCGCACCAGGAGTGCACGCAGCAGCGCACCAGGAGTGCGCAAAGTAGCGCACCAGGAGTGCGCGCAGTAGCGCACCAAGAGTGCGCGGAGTACGAGTACGAGTCCTGGATGTCTCGCAGCAACCCCTCCAACCTCAGTTTGGCCACCGGCAACCTGTAGTAAGAAAAGATAATATTAGAGATCAGAAGTAGATTTAAGTGCGGGCAGTAGCGCACCAGGAGTGCGCGCAGCAGCGCACCAGGAGTGCGCGCAGCAGCGCACCAGGAGTGCGCGCAGTAGCGCACCAGGAGTGCGCGGAGTACGAATACGAGTCCTGGATGTCTCGCAGCAACCCCTCCAACCTCAGTTTGGCCACCGGCAACCTGTAGTAAGAAAAGATAATATTAGAATCAGAAGTAGATTTAAATGCGGGCAGCAGTGCACCAGGAGTGCGCGCAGCAGCGCACCAGGAGTGCGCGCAGCAGCGCACCAGGAGTGCGCGCAGCAGCACACCAGGAGTGCGCGCAGTAGCGCACCAGGAGTGCGCGCAGTAGCGCACCAGGAGTGCGCGCAGCAGCGCACCAGGAGTGCGCGCAGTAGCGCACCAGGAGTGCGTGCAGTAGCGCACCAGGAGTGCGCGGAGTACGAGTACGAGTCCTGGATGTCTCGCAGCACCCCCTCCAACCTCAGTTTGGCCACCGGCAACCTGTAGTAAGAAAAGATAATATTAGAGATCAGAAGTAGATTTAAGTGCGGGCAGCAGCGCACTAGGAGTGCGCGCAGTAGCGCACCAGGAGTGCGCGGAGTACGAGTACGAGTCCTGGATGTCTCGCAGCAACCCCTCCAACCTCAGTTTGGCCACCGGCAACCTGTAGTAAGAAAAGATAATATTAGAGATCAGAAGTAGATTTAAGTGCGGGCAGCAGCGCACTAGGAGTGCGCGCAGTAGCGCACCAGGAGTGCGCGGAGTACGAGTACGAGTCCTGGATGTCTCGCAGCAACCCCTCCAACCTCAGTTTGGCCACCGGCAACCTGTAGTAAGAAAAGATAATATTAGAGATCAGAAGTAGATTTAAGTGCGGGCAGCAGCGCACCAGGAGTGCGCGCAACAGCACACTGAAAGCGCGCGCAAGCCCCTTGTCTTGGATCTAAGCATTCAGTGCCTTCATCATCATTACCGTTTTCCGAGGACAAAGGCAAAAAATATTTTTGTTAAATAAACAAGACTACTCGTCCTTCTCAAACATCCAATCCGCTTGCTGGCCAATGCTCACGGATTAAAAGTTCAAAATGGAATATGTTACAAACATGTATATCAAGAAGATAATCAGTTTCACATCTTCCCTAACAATCTTTAAGTAGAGGTGATTCTTACCAATAGCAGCTTCCACAGGACCAGGGTCCGTTTCTGCGACCAAGAATTTCAAACAACAAACCCGCTTCGGCCATTCCTCTTTCTACCTCCACTGTGTCCATCAGCAGCTCCTTTGCTGCACCAGGAGTACGCGCAGCAGCGCACCAGGAGGGCGCGCAGCAGCGCACCAGGAGGGCGCGCAGCAGCGCACCAGGAGTGCGCGCAGTAGCGCACCAGGAGTGCGTGGAGTACGAGTACGAGTCCTGGATGTCTCGCAGCACCCCCTCCAACCTCAGTTTGGCCACCGGGAACCTGTAGTAAGAAAAGATAATATTAGAGATCAGAAGTAGATTTAAGTGCGGGCAGCAGCGCACCAGGAGTGCGCGCAACAGCACACGGAAAGCGCGCGCAAGCCCCTTGTCTTGGATCTAAGCATTCAGTGCCTTCATCATCATTACCGTTTTCCGAGGACAAAGGCAAAAAATATTTTTGTTAAATAAACAAGACTACTCGTCCTTCTCAAACATCCAATCCGCTTGCTGGCCAATGCTCACGGATTAAAAGTTCAAAATGGAATATGTTACAAACATGTATATCAAGAAGATAATCAGTTTCACATCTTCCCTAACAATCTTTAGGTAGAGGTGATTCTTACCAATAGCAGCTTCCACAGGACCAGGGTCCGTTTCTGCGACCAAGAATTTCAAACAACAAACCCGCTTCGGCCATTCCTCTTTCTACATCCTCTGTGTCCATCAGCAGCTCCTTTGCTGCACCAGGAGTACGCGCAGCAGCGCACCAGGAGGGCGCGCAGCAGCGCACCAGGAGGGCGCGCAGCAGCGCACCAGGAGTGCGCGGAGTACCAATACGAGTCCTGGATTTCTCGCAGCACCCCCTCCAACCTCAGTTTGGCCACCGGCAACCTGTAGTAAGAAAAGAAAATATTAGAGATCAGAAGTAGATTTAAGTGCGGGCAGCAGCACACCAGGAGTGCGCGCAGTAGCGCACCAGGAGTGCGCGCAGCAGTGCACCAGGAGTGCGCGCAGTAGCGCATCAGGAGTGCGCGCAGTAGCGCACCAGGAGTGCGCGGAGTACGAGTACGAGTCCTGGATGTCTCGCAGCAACCCCTCCAACCTCAGTTTGGCCACCGGCTACCTGTAGTAAGAAAAGATAATATTTGAGATCAGAAGTAGATTTAAGTGCGGGCAGCTGCGCACCAGGAGTGCGCGCAGTAGCGCACCAGGAGTGCGCGCAGTAGCGCACCAGGAGTGCGCGGAGTACGAGTACGAGTCCTGGATGTCTCGCAGCACCCCCTCCAACCTCAGTTTGGCCACCGGCAACCTGTAGTAAGAAAAGAAAATATTAGAGATCAGAAGTAGATTTAAGTGCGGGCAGCTGCGCACCAGGAGTGCGCGCAGCAGCGCACCAGGAGTGCGCGGAGTACGAGTCCTGGATGTCTCGCAGCAACCCCTCCAACCTCAGTTTGGCCACCGGCAACCTGTAGTAAGAAAAGATAATATTAGAGATCAGAAGTAGATTTAAGTGCGGGCAGCAGCGCACCAGGAGTGCGCGCAGTAGCGCACCATGAGTGCGCGCAGCAGCGCACCAGGAGTGCGCGGAGTACGAGTACGAGTCCTGGATGTCTCGCAGCCTAGAGGAGATCTCGCAATAGAGCCCCTGAGGGCTTACGAATAGAGCCCCTGAGGGCTTACGAATAGAGCGTCTGAGGGCTTACGAACAGACACCCTGAGGGCTTACGAATAGATTTACAGTGCATCACAGCACAATATGTTATACAAGATCCCTGGCTGGGAAAGCTTTGTATAGGGGCCGTTATGACCACAGCCCTGCGAGGGCTGGGTACAGACCACAGCATGTCTTTAGAGTACCCTGCGAGGGACCTACATAATGAGCCCCTGAGGGCTTACGAATAGATTTACAGTGCATCACAGCACAATATGTTATACAAGATCCCTGGCTGGGAAAGCTTTGTATAGGGGCCGTTATGACCACAGCCCTGCGAGGGCTGGGTACAGACCACAGCATGTCTTTAGAGTACCCTGCGAGGGTCCTACATAATGAGCCCCTGAGGGCTTACGAATAGATTTACAGTGCATCACAGCACAATATGTTATACAAGATCCCTGGCTGGGAAAGCTTTGTATAGGGGCCGTTATGACCACAGCCCTGCGAGGGCTGGGTACAGACCACAGCATGTCTTTATGTACGCATGTCCCGCTATATAAATTCCTGGTGTTTTCCAGAGTCACGGACTCTGAAGTATTGGGTGTCACGGACACTACCGACGCGCACGGCGCGACCTTGGTACTTGGAGAAGTTCTGGTGTGCCACGGACACATCCACCGCGCACGGCGCGATCTTTACAACTCCTCGAGTGCTGGTTTGTCACGGACACAACCACCGCGCACGGCGCGAGTTTCGCTACTCCCGGGCCTGCGACGCGCAGACTCCTACGTCAATTGATATAATAACGTCAACTATTAATTAAATCGAACATAAGAATCGAACAAAAAATAAGAGAGACAAAACCATTGGTTCCATTTTTATCCGTATTCACGGTTCTTAGCTATATTATCACATAATATATGTATTTTGTAATGTTACAAATTTAACTCGTATCTATCACAGATTCTTAAATTATGGACTCAATAAAATTATTGAATTGTAAGCAAAGTAAATTAACACTATTAAATTTAGATGTAAAAAAAAAGACATGTCGGTTACTTTATTGTATTAGAACATCATTTATCTGCATTAGAAAAATTCTGCGTGAACCTGCGAGGTTCATATCTTGTGAAGTTATCTAGCAGATCGTTTTTAACAATGATGCATACTCGCCCCCCCTTTTTTTTACCTCAGCGACGGCGCATATTCGTGATTCATCGAATTGAAATTCTAGTTTGATCACTCGTGAATATCATTTTACTTGTAAAACACAGTATTAGCTACGTCCTATGTACGGGGTACATACACAATACACATAGGTACAAGTATTAAAATTACTGAAATGCAATCCACAAATAATCTTGAACATTACGTTAAAAATTATTGATTAAATATATTCCGAGGGTAGATATTAAAGAAAAATTGTATAATTCAGTTTCCAAGTACACAATATTAAAGTCAAGCAAAAGAAACAGATCATGCAAGAAAATTGAGGGTAATAAAATTATTTATAATAATAAAAGGAAATAAGTCAAATGGTAAAGTCGAACGGTAACACCGTTAAAAATCACTTTACCAATAAAATAAAGTCAAGTGGAATTAAACTTACTGCTTTCCATTGGAAAAGGCACACTTACAAATTGAAATTTATAATTTCAATAAAAAATTAATATTCCACTTTTGCTCCAAGACTAGCGACTTGTCGCAGCGGAAAACTCGACGCCAATAAAAAGAGGTCGAACCATTTCCACCTCCATGGTTCGGTCGCCTGTTGGTGGGGGTGTGCGAGTGAGACAGAACGATAAAAGTGCACAAAGATCGAAAGAGAGGGAAAAAGGAAGCGGAAAACACGGTTGCCACTCTCAATTTATTAAGTTTTAAATAACGGTCAAGTTATTTAATATTATATTATTTTTCACACAAGCAATATTAAATTATGATGACATTATATGACAAAAGATGGCGGGAAAAAAATAATTTCATATGTAATTTGTAAAAATAATTTAAATGTATTTTATTGTAAAAATAACAAAATGGTAAGAACTTGTAGTGTTCCGGGATGCAGAAATGAATCTTATAGTGGTTGCAATATATCTTTCTACAGGTATGCTAAAGTTTAAGTAAGATTACATTATTGGGACTAAGGTGACCATATTTTCTCGTGCTTGAAATAATTTGTGCAATATGATATTTTTTCAGTTTTCCTAAAAATGAAAACATCAAAATAAATTGGCAAAAGAATTTAAATATTACACGACCTATTACAAAATTCTCCAAAGTTTGCAGTCTACACTTTGATCCAAAATCTTTTAATACTCCAAATTCTCATTGTTTGTTAAAAAAAGACGCTATCCCAATTCCTGCCGTGGTGAGAAAAATTTAGTAATTGATTTGTAGCTATTAGTAGTAGTGCTGATAAAAAGTAGCCAAGTCATATATTCTTATACCATGGTTTCACATACGATTCCTTAGTATTGTATACAGTTTGCTTTATATTGGTGTACCTACATAGTTTAAACCATCACTTGTTTCAGTTAGAATTTGAAACACAAGAAACACGATAGTGTAAAAAATATAGGATATAGGCAACTACCTACATGCAATTCAAATGTGAACTTGTAAACAAATATTGTAATTGCTGCAAAATGTTTATGATTTTGATCACATTGCCTCCCTGTCAATTAACCGAATCGATACTATTATAAGTTACAAACTAAAGTGCATTTTAATTTGTAAGTAAGTTTGTTGGTGTTTGTTACTTAACGCGTCAATAGAGCGAAGGATCATCATGACTGGCAAGATGCAGGTAAAATAGGACCGCAAAAGAGACTGCTCCCGATTTGGTAAGAAGATGAATTGGTATATCCTAATTATATAATTTATTGTCACCCTAGTTAGAAAAAGACAACTGCCTTTCATACTTCGCCTCGCTCTGCTCATATTGGATCAGCAGTAATATTTCCCTATATATTACTTCCATGACTGCACGACATTGTGTGTAATCGAAAGGAATAAGTGCTAATGTAAACATCAGTAAATAGGTAAACTCAAGTGCGAAATTATGTTGGAATCAAACAATATTAAATCAGTGCCGTGCTTTGTGAAGCTCGCGCCCAATGCCCAATATGTTATGAAATTATGATAGTGCGTGTGTATACCTGTTACTTCAATGACATGGTTAAAATACGCTGATAAGCGTGCGTGTGAGTTAGGTAAGGATAACTGTAAACAACTATAGTAGTAAAGGGTATGCGCTGCATTTAATGATGGGGAGCTATGAAGTACTTATTCCTAAATAACCCTATTGTGCAAGAGTTTGTTTATGTAATGATTACCTATGTGATTTGATGTTGGTTAATATTCAATAAGCTTAACAACGCGTTTACAACAAATGTTAAATTAAAAATTGTGTAATAGGTAGGTATAACCAATATAAAATAGTTTGTTTACTTCACTAAACAGTTCCCAACTGTGTGGACAAATGTATGTATAGGTAATAAAAACATGCTTAAATGGAAAATGTACTTGGTAACTGCCATCTTTAATAATGCAGTGGTTTTAGTAAATGTCTTGAGTAGGTACTTAATCATTTTTGTTATTATGAAAATTGTAAAAGTAACAACGCTTGGATATCATTGTATTGTATTTGGCCTTAATCATTGGATACTTTAGGTAAAGACTCATATCTAAATGCATATAAGTAAAAGGTAATAACTGAGCAAAGTGCATCAATGAACATCTTATGTTACATGTATTATGTGCACCTAGGAACTAAAATATAGTCATAGAAAAAGTTAGTACATGTAGGTAAGTATAGGTAATGAATTGGTAAAAAGTTTATGGAAATATTTCAGTTGTTGCCACTGTGTTTGTTTAGGCCGATGGATATATACCTAAATGGACAGCTTAGAAAAATACTTTGAAGTCATTAAGATATAACAAGCATGTCACAGAAAATAATGTAAACTAATAAATTATGTAAGTATAGAAGAAACCAATTCACCATTGTAATGATTTGAGTGTTTGTTAAATATTTTTATAATTTAAATGATGTGCTTCCGTAATTGTAAAGGTTTTTGGTTATTAATTGATATCAAATGAAAACTTATTTTATTGGTATGGACTAAAAGTTGGAAATACTAACAAGGGTTAAGAATTTAAGAACATGTAAGTGTTATCAGAAACTATTGATATTATGAAATTGTTTGACTATGTAAAACTTAAGCTGAATATAATTTATAGGGATATACTTTTTCCTAATATAAACTTGAACTTTTAAAACAATGAATGGGTGTTAAGTACAATGTATTTAAATCAAAACACCACATGTATGGAAAAGAAAATAATTGGTTCAAATTGAAGTAAATAGAACTGACTACATAATGTTGTCAGTGTACCAATATCATAAGCATTGTTAAGGTGTATGAATTAAAAATCAAAAGTATTAGAGATATAATTGGTGTAATTGATACAATAAACCTCCTTTGGAATTTAGACTATAACTAGGAATGTAAATAAAATTTGTAACTTTTTAAAAATGATTCTTTTAGGGGGGGAAGTGTGATGTATTATGATTTTAAGGTAGTTTAATATTATAAAATGTATAAATACTATTGTAGGTACACTAATAAATCAGTCTTGTCTTGAACCCGAAACCGTGCAGTTTCATTCCTCACAAATACTATCTCCAGACGCGACGCTACTTGACTTCTGTACGGATTAAATTAACAACAGCCGTTGAATAGTACTTAAATTAATGGATAGCGGTACTTTGTTACAGAGAATAGTGGAGGGTGCAGCGATTCATGAACGATCGAAATCTATATGGAGTCATATAGGATACAGGCTTTACGAACATTTTAAAACTACCTACGCAAATCATTGAAAAACCGTTAAGAAAATTTTATTACAAATGTAAAACGAGGGTAGAAAACTACTATCTTCAATAAAAAATCATATCGCCTAAACCGAACCTTATACCGCGCTGGCACATCTTGCTGCACATTAACTGCCATCAAACCGGATGTCGTACGCTACATTATGGGGGGTTTCGCGCACGCACGTGTATTGATAAAACTGCTATTCTGCTCAACATTTTCGATGGAAATGACCTAGCCGCATGCGATTTTAGTAAGCTGTCTAAATGGGCTAGCGATGCGGCTTGGTGAGGCGATTTGTGAAGCGACACGCCGCACGGCGAAAATCGACCCATGTAAACCCCCCTTTATGAACAGACAATAAAACCTACAGCATTGTGCACGCCCAACACGTCCAATAACGCTCACGAAAACTACTTAATAAATTATTATGGAAATAAAATGGCTTGAAATCGAAACTAACTAACGATCAAATTGAATAAAACTAAAATCGTGTAATATTGCAGGTACTCACATTTTTGGCGACGACAGGCGCTCCAACAGACTCCGGCCGCATGGCGATGCCGCGAAAACTTTCAGAAGTTCCAAACTGTAGAAGGAAAATTGGGCAGAGTACCCTGCAGAAATCTATTCGCGTCGGCGCCTCTCGAACTACTGAGCTGAGTATCGCGCGCCGTGAATGCGATGGCTTCCTGCGCCATCGCATCCCGTCCACCAATCCAGTCGCAGAAAATATGGCGGCGGACCAATCACTGAGCTAGATACGCTTCGCCCACTTTGCGCCACTACAGAATTTAGTCAGCTAACCTTTTAAAGTTATTTAAAACATAACAAATATGTAAATAATATATAAAATATTAATTTAATTTGTTTCTCTTATCTTTAATGTTCAGGTATCATATTAAACACCAAAAACAATAATTGAATTTGAATTTAGGAGAAGATTTCCGGTTACGGTATAAGATCGGAAATAATCTTGTAGGTGAATTCAAATCCAATCAGATTTAATAAAATACGAAAGTGAAACAGAACTATTACGGCAATAAATAGAAAAGTAAACTACTGAGTGTGATAAAAAGTTTCTTTAAAACTAGGTAATGTAAGTTTTTAAGAAAAGCTACAAGTGGCGGTTTGATGGCGCATGCTCAATCAGACGCTCAATTCATTGACTTACAACGCTATGATTCTTTAAAACTATTCACAGGAAGTCCACAAACAAAGTGTTGACAATTTTATTACTGTAGATTCTAAAACATATATAATTCCTGTATAAAAAAATACTTCATGCGTTATTTTTTTAATAATTATTCCTCGTTTTTAGTATTTTGTAATCAGGCGTTGCTCTCTAAGGGGATAAAATAGGGCGCCATCTAGTTATGATGGGCCAAACTAATCTGATCGATTTAAAGTTTATCCAAACGCTTATTTTTTTCTAATATCTTCTATGTTCAGTTTTTTAACTTCCTTTAGCTTTATTAAATGTATAGGTAGATTAAATAAGGTGAATAGTCCATAATTTTGGAACTGTACTCACGGCTACAAAATGCGATTTTTAGGTGTGTTCCTCCATGAACCACCGCCACACCTCACCTCCTAACCAACGTGGCCTTCGTGGATCTCAAGATCACGTTAAGGACAAACACTACATATTTCTCCATTTTCAGTTACAATGGATTTCCGCAAAGTAACGCCTGATTCAATATCAAATATCATATATTTTAATTTATATATTCTAGGCTTAGGAATGTTATTTGTTTCTGTTAATTAGCTCCTCACCCACAATATCAGTAAAACTGTGCTTTGAACCAATTGTGATAATTGATTTCCAAATGTAGAACAAATGAATAAATTTCATAGTGATATTACGAGTTTTATTGGAAAAAATAACCATACAGATTTATCAATTATTAGTATTATTAGAATAATAAACTTATTAATAACATGTACCTAAAGGTCATCAAAAATAGCAACATTATTGATCAAAGGTACAAAGAGAACAACACAAGACTGACTTGCTTATAAACAATTAACAAGTAATTTATTATATATTTTTTGGTGTTCGCAGAGATAGTTAAGACGACACAAAACATTAATCAACTGATTATTATTTGATTTAGGTGATTCGCAAAACTTAGTAACACTTCAGATATTTACGAAAACAAACTCTTACTTTGATGATAGCTTCAATCCTACCATTATTTCTAAAAGGCACTTTTTATTGTAATATGAACAGGCGGTATAGTGACATAAAGTCAGGTAAATATTAGGAAAGTCTGAAGGTCATTATGTGAATAATCTTCTTTTCTAGACTTATTGTAAATGATTTTCAGAATAGCTCTTTAACAATGCTGTTCAAATAAAGTGCTTATAAAGATTTGCCATTGTTGTACTTGTAACCGAGAGTATAATGGCCAAAAGTCTAAATCATTTTGTTTTTTAACTTCTAAGGGGATGGAAATCAAATATTAGGAAAGTCTGTAGAGCATTTTCCTCTGCAGCCTGTGCTGCAGCTCGCCCCGCCGTATCATGGTGTGAATGACCTTCAATATGGCTCGCTCTGGATACTTCTGTTTGAGGAAGTCCTGGATGATGGTCTGCTCCGACACTTGAGAGCCGACGGCGAAACGACGCTTTAACTGCTTCTCGACGCGGGGCAGCATCTCGTGATCTTCTTCTGTGGTGAAACCATCCGCACCTGGATGACAAATGTATACATAGTTTTAGAGATTGTTGCGAGAATTTAAGATTCTTTCAATCAGCAAGGGGTGGTAGGCTTCTTGTTGATTGATTATAATATCTTTGCACTAGAAGTTATAATAATAATAATTTGTTTGTTATTTGTTTTTTTACACCTTAAGAGGCTCTCCTTGGAAGGTTGATTTAAGGGCCAGATACAGAAGGCAGTGGTCCTTGATACGGCGCGTATTGTCCGGAGGTTCCTTTCTTTGTAGCCTCTACCATCGGTTGCTTGGGTCCTGCCCCGTTGCCGGCGGCAACACTAGTTTTAAGTTTATTATGATATTTGGTTTTTTTACATACATATATTGTAAAAAAATTAAACATAGTTGTAAATAAATGAATACGGAATAATTTGTTTACTATAGTAAATAAATAAAAATAATAATGTTTATTGGACACACAAATTCTTATAATACTAACACTTATTAATAATGTAATTTAAAATAGGGCATTTTAGATAACAAAAGATATGTCGAGTAGCTGCTACGCTGAGAGAAAGTGGTCTCTCGTGTCGTAGCAGCTGATTCCTTCAGGGAAACATTTTTTCAATAGGTTGGAAAACTCATCTTACAGAAACAAAGCTAATCAAAATTGAAATTAAAAAGAGAAATATTTAAAAAGAAAAATCTTAGCCTAATTTTGTGTATTGTGTGAGTGTGTGTGTGTGTATGTATTTTAATATTTTTTTTGTTCAAGTATTACACCATTAAGAGTCAAATGTAAGGTATACAATTTTGGTGGACGTGTACACTAGGCTTGCCTATGTCGTAAGTGCAACGTGTAAATTGGAATTAAATTAAAAATAATAAGTACTGCTATTTTTTGCTTTAGCTTAAAATGAGCGACATGTTTAGCTCAATAAATGAATAACACCACAATGACTTGCGTGTTTTACAATTTCTAAGCATTAAATATCTATTTTTTTTATCTGATTGTTCTGCTAGTCTCTTCTAACCGGTAACAGGTGGGGTGTGGCTGGGTAGAAACCAACCAAGCAATAGAAGCAAAAAATAAATAGTACCACCAACCACTATGTATTTTTTTGGTAAAAATATAAATAGTAGTAGTAATAGTTGCTGGCCTGTTAGCTTAGTTGGTAGTGGCTCTGCCTTCTGATTTAGAGGCTGCGGATTCGATTCCCGCTTGACACAAGTATTTATGAATTTTAAAAAATTATAATTACTTGTGTTGAGTCTGATCGCTTCTATGTAGATTAAGTATGTATTTACAAAAAAAAGTATATAAGTATTATATCCGTTATCAAGTAACCGCGACACAAGCGTTTGCTTAGTGTGGGGCTAGATGGCGCTGTGTGCTATGTCCCGGAATATTTATTTATTATTATTATAGTCCTCACCAGCGAGTGTACCAGTCATGGCAGCATCGAGTGTGGACACCTGGAAGAGCCTCAGCGCCTCCGTCACGTGCGCCTCCGACGCGAACGCCGCCAGAGACATCTTGGCCAGGGACTCCGAGATGCGGACTATGGCCTCTAGTTGTCTGTGAAATAATAGAGATAGGTTCCATGAAAATTGTAATTGTGAGCTATGACATCAAAGAAATGTTTATGTATTGTTAAAGCAAGGTAAACGTATGAAGTTCAAAGTGGATGGAAGAACTACTTGTATGTTAGTACGTTTTCGTCAAACAAGTTATTCTAGGTTCCATTTATATCTATCTAGATATAATTGAGTCTGTCCTATTAATGGACACATCCTTCTTAGTCGTATTTCTCATAAACGAAGACTGTGACAGTCCTGTTTAAAATGCGTTCATGGCAGAACTAAGTGAGCAGAATAACGCTACAAAAATATTTATTTATTCATACGTATCTTGCCTTCAACCTCTCTGCTGCTGTCTCGGACAGTCTAGGTCCGCAGCGAGCTCGGCAGTACGCAGAGTACCGCTTGAGAAGTGTCAGAGGTAGCTCGCCCGCCTCCTTCTCTCGCTCGGTGGTGTCACCGCCCATGTGCTCGGAGATTATGTGCTTGGCTAGCGTCTGGAAAATGTTGATGGGTAATTTAATTAATTTATTTTATTTATTTTGGTATAGTCACAGACAATCAGTTATAAAAATATATACTAAACACTTTTAAGAATAATATTTAACCAAGAGTCCAATTACGACTATACACAGCTTTGTTAAATGATAATAAACACTACATAATATTTGTTATAAACAATTACAGTATATATACTACTACATAAATCGGAATAAAATAACATTTAAGATTTCATTCATATACATCCCCGAATGCCCTGCAAGCAGCGCCAAGTAACTGCTCCATCAATCAAGTAGTCGCTTAATTAATGAAACAATCACGCAACACCACCCACAAAACTCCTGAAAGATGCATATGAATCACAAAATATGTCTTTCAAATAGGTACATTGTAATTTATATATTGCTTCAACTTAACCCATATAAATTGGTTAAGTTCTAGTTCTAACAACACGAAATTAACGTGTTGTCAACAGGGATTAGTATCCATTTTATACAATGTTGAAATGTATCTGAATTATCAAAGTCACAAATTAATATCAGCAAAATTTTCCTCATTCCCACTTGAGTTCACGCTCGTATCCAATCAGCACTTACAGAGAGGGATATTTATGTATATTTACACACAAATCAAGGAGTGTCTTTTGTAATTTTAATTTTAACAAACCATTCCTTAAATATTTACAATATACCTGTTCTGCATATACTCATCCATTAATTGTACTTACCCACAGTTGGGCAAAGGTCTCTCTAATAGTGAAACTATATACACTTCCAGTGCAAGCGAGACGGCAAAACTTTTACTTGATGCAACAAAGATACATATACATACACAAGTCATTCCTAAAATACTTACAATATCACTATTATGGTCGTGCTCATCCCTTATACTGTCCGACTGGTGGACATATATTTCCCCCAATGGTGGAAATATATTGCAGTCACGTGCAACGTGAGCGTGAAGGTCATAACTTTTACTCGATGCAACAGAGATATCTATAACATAAACTTCTATTGGAAAATGAGCGCAAATAATCACTGCCGGTAGGATTCGAACCTGCATATTTCTGCTACCGTCAGAACGCCTTAACCAACTAGGCTACGGTCTACTAACTGCCAGGCGCGAAAATCCACACTCATTTCCAAACACTTCAGACTAAGCACAACAACACCTTATTAACTCACAATGTCCCTGGCCTGGTTGTGGTGGTCCTTGACGATGAAGATCATGTCGAAGCGCGACAGGATGGTGGGCATGAAGTCGATGTTGTCGTCCGCCTTCGTTTCGTCCCAGCGCCCGAACACGGAGTAGGCGGCCGCCAGCACACAGCAGCGCGAGTTCAGCGTGGTGGTTATACCTGCCTGGGAGAGAATATAGAGTATTATATAAAAGGTATAGTGTTTTTAGGGTTCTGTACCAAAAGGGTAAAACGGGACCCTATTACTAAGCCTCCGCTGTCTGTCTCCAGGCCATCTCATAAGCCGTGATAGCTAGAAAGCTGAAGTTTTCACAAATGATGTATATCCGTTGCCGCTATAACAACAAATACTAAAAATTAAAGAAAAAAATATTAAGGGGGTCCTCAGCTCAATGTTAAAAACGGTAGCAGGTAGACGCTTCAAATTTTCATATAATATTTACTAGTATATTACCTTTCAAAATAAATGATTAAATAGCAATAAAGTAAATATTAAAGGCGGCTCACAACAAACGTAATTTTTAAGCAAATTTACTCGATCTTAATAAACAGGTAGAAACTATGAATATTTGTAAGTAAATATTTAGATATGTGCAAACTATAAAAATAAATACCTATATAACACATAAAAACTCACAGACATGTAGTATACCTACCAGCTACCAGATACAAACGTCATTGTCTTTTATAGATGAACCCTTCGTGCGCGAGTCCGACTCGCACTTGGCCGGTTTTTTACAAGTATGGTGATAGTAGAGCATTTACGGCCTCGTGTGAACAACTACAAGTAAGTTGTAGAGACTTTTCAAACAGCCCTAGGGGCCTCTGTAATACCTTAGCGATGGAGATGGTCTGCTGCTCTATGGCCGCGTGTATGGCGACGCGGTCGTCCTCCCGCATCTTGTCGAACTCGTCGATGCTATTCTGGTATCACACCGCCCTAGGGGTCTCTGTAATATAATACCTTAGCGATGGAGATGGTCTGCTGCTCTATGGCCGCTTGTATGGCGACGCGGCCGTCCTCCCGCATCTTGTCAAACTCGTCGATGCACACCACGCCGCCATCCGCCAGCACCATGGCCCCGCCCTCCATCACGAAGTTGCGCTGCAAATAAATAAAAAGTATGAGTGTGGCCAACTCTGGTGTAAAAAGTTTTCTAGCCACCTGTAAGGCCTAAAGGATGGCTCAAAAACTATACGGCAATGAACTGCCGAAACCTACTATTAAACGTGTTATCGGAACCACGTAAGTGTCCAAGTGTAAATTCTATCTATTTGTCGGTCACTTGATTCAAATATAGTAATCATAATTATCATCGAATTATTTCATATTTCAGATTTAAAATTTTGAATATTGATGTGCCAATGTTATTATTTAGCAAATTAGAGTAATTACTATTTTAAAGTCCGTTGAAAGCTGTCTCAAAAATGACTGAGGTGGGGCTATCTACTACCCAAAGATCAGTGGTCATTTTTTTTACACGAATTAGGTCTACGTTTAACTACAGCTTGCTTGATGATAAGCACCACTGTAGTCTAAGATGAAGCATGCTCACCTAGAAGAAACCTATTTACTCTGTGCTGAAATCTAATAATAAATCATCATCATCCACAGCCCTTGGGATCCCACTGCTGGGTATAGGCCTCCGTTTGCATGTGACTTGGCGGTGCCGGGGTCGCCCAGCAGCAGGATGTTGATGTCGCCGCGCCGCGTGAGACCGTCCGGGAGACGCTTGCGGGACCCTGGCGGTGGTAACAGATACATACTTACATACAAATAAAACTTTCAGAAGACTTGATAACCTTCTTTTTTTGAAGTCGGCTAAAAAAATTTAGAATTTAGAATATTTGAGAACCTCCTTTTTTGAAGACGGTTAAAAGGAAGCCTAACATAAGTTTGTATTCATTGTCATATAGACAATGCTATCTTTAAACTAACGAGTTTTTGAATGATATTCATTATTAGTAACGCCTGTGATGTTTTATTGTAATTCTTTTTGATATCAAAACTCTAAAGCAGACTGATTTTACTTTGGTATGGTAGTAGTATCCAAAAACTACATTAATAAAGTAAACTAAGTAATTTCTTGAGTAATATAACAGTATAAATAAAGTATGTTTTGATTTAAATTGAAAACCGCAAAAGTCATAACCTTATAGAAAATGTAATACCAGTAATGGTAATAGTATTGGCCTTCACTATTAGACTCTACATTACTATAAGAGTTGGAAGCATAATCAAATTTAAAATAACATGTACCTCCAAACAGCAAGCAAGCGATAGCCTTCTTCATATCAGCGGCTCCGAACACACTGGGCGCTATGGACTTGCCGATCCTCTCGTAGATGTCTGGTGCGGCGGCCAGCCGGCGGAACTGCTCCTCCTCCTCGGCGGTGAAGGGGCTCAGCCCGCCGGTCACCCCCTCCTCCGCTGTGAGCCCCACAGCCCGTAGGTACGAGGAGCGGACACCTACTGAGCCTTTGTCGCGGTTTTCGCGCTGCAATTTTATAAAAGATATATAATATTAACTAGTGGACGCTCGCGGCTTCGCTCGCATTATTTCAGGATAAAAAGTGGCCTTTGACACTCCTAAAAACTCACACTACCTACATACCAAGAACCGTAATAATCTGTTCAACCATTTTTGCTCTATGAGCGATTAAATAAACAGATATACAGACAAAAGTTTTAAGTACTACTGAAACGTGTTCTGTTATGGATTTAAAGTATACCCAAACTTTTTTTTCTAATATCTTTTATATTCACTTTATGACCCTCTTTAGCTTTATTATATGTTCTTTTTCTTTTGCGTCGGATAGGTTTACATTTGACTAGGTAGGCATAGTTTGCCTGATATGTATAGATTACTGTATTATAGTTCCCGTAAGGCACGATTAAATTTAGTTCGGTAGCGGGTCCATGTCGAGCTAACTTTCGACATTATTATTGACGTAAGTGATAGCCGGTTATTACAACTCAATGTATAGATTAGTAGCCAGTACGTACCCCGATCTTAGCAATCTTCTTGATGGAGTAGATACCGAGCACGGTGACGCGCGAGCCGGGCGCCGCGCGCTCGCACAGCACGCGCTCGCAGTACACCGTCAGGTGGCGCGGCATTTCGCCCTGCGGGATGCTCTCCGGCGCCTCCTGCAGCTTCAGCACCTGCACGTTTAAAAAAAACTTTCAGAATAATTGATAACCTCATTTTCTTGAAGTCGGTCTTGAATCATTCAAATTCAAAATTGTTTTCAATAGAAATTCAAATGAAAGGAAATTGAAAATTTATTGATCCAACAAGGATATAAATAAAATTTCAGTATTACAAACTCTGTCGCGTAACGTAATGCCTAACATGGACCGTTCCATTGCTCTTTGTACTGACGGCAGATGGAGCAAAGCAATAACTGAATGGTACGCACGGCTAGGTAAGCGAAGTGTAGGAAGACCTGTGCAACGGTGGCTGGATGATATTAGAAAGTTAGAAGGAAACATCTGGGCAAGAACAGCACAAGACAGGGATTGGCGTAAGAGGGAGGAGGCCTATACCCTGCAGTGAGTCTCATTAAACTGATGATAATGATGATGACTGTAATATGTGTAGCCTATATACTAGGTGAGGGTAAATCAAACATTTTATTAGATTTGTCTATTTAGAAACATGACATTATAAAAAGGGGTAAATGAATGCTTGTTCTAAATAATTGCACATCCCACATATTGGAGTTAAAATTCTATTCTTCCTCTATGTTCAATGCAGTAATTAGAATAATTGATATTAATCATATCATATACAACTAGATATCTATCTATCTATATATATATGTATGTATATATAAAAATGAATTGCTGTTCGTTAGTCTCACTAAAACTCGAGAACAGCTGAACGGATTTATCTTATCTTAGTCTTGAAATGTTCGTGGAGGTCTAGGAATGGTTTAAAAGGAAAAAAAAATTGAAATTAATTTATACAAAAGTTTAGGTCTTTTATTTATCAATTGAGGAGTACGAAGTCTGCCGGGACAGCTAGTTAGATATATAATTAGTGTTACCTGGTTATCAATACATTTGCATTTGTCTGGAATGATGAAGTACGGGTCTAGAGGACATTTTTTCCGACCAGCTTGCTCTCTGAAAAATATAAATTCATTTTTACAGTGGGAAAGAATTACTATTTATTACAAACACATTAATTCTGCTAGAGAAGTTACTAACAAATGCTTTAAAATCAAATTTTGATGATCTAAGTTCTTGATTTTAGTTAATTTTCCAAAAAATCTTGTAAGCATTGGACCACTGGACGGTATAATTGTGTACTTTCTTGTGTTTTGACTATATGTATAAAACTATTTTGACATAGTGTGACACGGACACAGCTAATTGCTGTTCGCCCATTCATCATCATCATCCACAGCCAGTTTTGTCCCACTGTTGGGTATAACCTCTCTTATATTGCCATTGGCTTTGATCTTTAGCCAGCCTCATCCCGGTTTGACTCGCGACAGATGTTATGTCGTCGACGCATCTTGCAGCTGGACGCCCGATGTTACGGTAACCAGTCCTTGGCCACCTCTCGTTCACTGCTTTACTCCACCTGGCATCTACTTGTCTAGCCAAGTGACCCGCTCAACACCCAATAATCAAATAAATAAATGATTTTATTAAAGTACGTGTTACATTTTCGTGGCATGACATAGCCCTCTAGCCCAGGCTTGACGTGTAGGTTTGGGATAATATTCCGGCATGATCGGCATTGGATGGAGATTTTTGTAGCCTTTGCTTTGATTCCCGAGGCAGATATTACTATGCCCGGTATTTTCACCAGATGGGATACTATGTCTGACTGAAAACAATCAGTAAAAAAATTAAGCCTTTTGAATATGCATGTTAAGTGATAAATTAACTAAATATAAAATAGGTACTGAAAATTTATTGACATAAGTTGAACATGTACTCAAATACACAGTTTAGCAACATTTTTCATTGTATTCATAAAAATTTACCATTCAAAAATTGCAGCAACTTAGAGGAAACTCAATCCCAGCTCAGTGGTTCTTAAGTCATACAATCTAGATGCTTTAAAATAAAAAAGAATACTTATTAGTCTTATATAAGATTTCTTCTGGGTGGTTGTCCTACATACCTATCCATTCACTTGGCAAGGTACAATCAAACACAAGCCCATAAAATATGTTATGTAAAAATACTTACTTTCAGTTCTCTTAAATTGGCCGCATGAGCATCAGATGAGAGCAACACTTGTATATCTTCCACTATATCTTCACCTTCGGGACGAGGAGCTGTCAGTTCATCTGCTAACTGTAACATACATACATTGGTAAGTTAAATATAAGCAACTGTATTTGCATGCTTAGTTTTTTACCAATTCACTTGGCTATGTTATAATGCTGATACAATGTTATAAAGAATCACTTGAGTGTACTTTTGGACAGTCAGGCATTTAACCAACAAATTTATCTGAACTAAAACTGTTGTTCAAGGCGGAACATACCCATAAAGGAGATCATATAGTGATAACTTACCTCCTTGGCAGCCTCTTCTAATATTGGTAGGTGCTCGGTAGGTTTCTTATACAGTTTTTCAGCTACCACTTCATCAAAACTGGACAGATCATCAATATTTATTTCCACCCAGTACTGTCCCAAGTTGTAATTTCGCTTCAGAGTGTCTCTGTAACATGTTGAAATATTTTATTATTCTATGTGATATTTATGTTTTCTAGTGAGCGTGTCTAATAGATGACAAAGAATCTTGATATTACCTGTATTTATAATTGAAATTTCCAGTGTGAAACTGCCTCATAAACTCTTTAAACTTTTTCTTTACCGCTTGGAGGTTAGCTTTAACTTGGGATTCGTTTTCTTCAACACCAAAGTTATCAGAGAAGAAAATTCCTGGATCGTCAAAGCCTTCCATTGTTGTGTAATATAAATGCGGTATATATATGAACTATTAGTAATAACTGTGAAATTTTATTCAGTTTAGTTTACGCTATACTCCCTCTACGAGTTTACGTTTCGGCGACGCGCATGAAATCGAAATCGAAACCCGAGATCAAAACAAATTCTGTCTGCGGTTTACGCGCGTAATTTTGACATTGTCAACAAATGTACAATGACAGTGACAACTATGTATTTTTTTCTTTGCTGGCCATACTCCAATTATATTATCATAACATTATTACAGTAGGGACAAGATAATAGGTCACTTTTGACAGATGTCAGTTTTATATTCATAGTGAGGTGACCTGCTTAAAAACATCGATTAAATGAATGAATCGATACAGACTTGAAACATATGTGAATTTTAAAAATGATCATGCGAATCCCTGTTCCATTATTATTTTTTCTTTCATAAATTAAAGGAGCAAAATAAGACAAGTACCTACGTAATTTAACAAAAAAATTGCTTTTATTCACTTGAACTATCGGAACTGCTATACCATCATACCATCTTTTTTTTTTCGAGCGCAAGAACATGGTCAAAGATTCAAGGGTGCTGTTCTATTATAGATATGTGGACGACATAATTATTTGTTGGAATGGAACAAAGCGACAGATAGATGTATATACCGGTTTCTTCTAGGCAAGCGCGCTACATCGTAGACTATAACATTGCTTACCATCAGGCAAGTTGTAGTCAAGCGTAAGCCTATATCATGTAAAAAAAAAAAATGTCACCAGACTCAACAACATTCACTCGAAGATCAAATTTAAAGTGGAGTTGGAGGAAGAAAACACGCTTAATTTCTTGGACTTGTCAATCACCAGATGTCAAAACCAGCTCCAGTTTAAGATTTATAGGAAGCCAACCCACACAGATGTGGTAATACCTAATACTTCATGTCATCCATTACAACATAAGTTGGCAGCTTTCCGCAGCTACGTTCATAGACTATTAACGGTGCCATTGACAAGAGAAGGTTATCAAGAAGAATTAAGCACTATATATCAGATCGCAACTGCCAACGGATACGGAAAACACATGGTGGACGGGTTGGTAAGAAGTAAGACAAGGCAGCAGGTTCGCAATATGTTATATGCGATTCCACCGGACAGGCCGAACAGATAATATGTGGGTAGCCTTACTTACATGGGGCCGGTGTCAGAACGGGTCGCTAAGATATTGCGGAGAGCGGAAGTCAATACTGCATACAAAACAACGGATAATTTACATCACCTGTGTAATGGTAAAGACCGGTTGGAAGATGCCAGGAAGTCTGGGGTTTACAAATTGGTGTGTGACGAGTGCAACTCGTCAATGTGGTCAGACAGGAAGATATTTCGAGACCAGATACAAAGAACATATGGCAGCCCACAGGAACGAGCACCCAGAAAGATCACATTTTGCGAAACATTTACTGGACACCGGATGGACAGTCCTGTAATAAGGACTTTTGAAAACTACAATTTACTAGTTACGCGAAAGTTTTACGTACCCCTTTTTTCTCTAAAAAAAACCTGGCCTGCTAGTAAGTCCTCCTGAATGTGGTCGTCGGCGAGTCCTGGCTGGACGCCTCCTGGCATCCAGGCAAAGTCCAATTATCGGAACACACACAATGGATAAAGAGGGACACTGATTAAGTTCTAGCACCCGCGATTTTTAGATAGTTTTTGCGTAACGTATCTTCTGCTCAAAGGTTGGAGCAGCACTGTCGATGTATGAAAATGTCATTCATTTTACATAGTGACATATATTCGATTGTACATCGACTTGATGAATGTAGTTTTTAAGCAAAGCCAAGTCCCTACATTTCCCCCCACCAAATCCGACGTTCGGATTTCTCAGTTCTTACTAGCAGTGTCACTGTAAAGTGTACAAGCAGCTAGTGTTAATATGTAACTAAATGTTGTTCAGTATTTCTCATTGAATGTGATGAACAAGAATATTTTATATAGCTCGAGAGCGTGTGGACTGTATACAATGTTAATAGGATAAATGTTTGTATAACGATATGAGTGGACTGTATAATTTTAAGTGTAAAGATATTGCTAAGTCTATTGTCTTAAATAACTTACTTCTAGGGAATTGTGTGAATTTACATAGAATTAACTATGAGTCATCGTCCAAGGGGAGAGGACTCAATTTGACCACGGGTCGAGTAAATTCACTATTCCTCGTGCGAACAGTGACAACACGGGTCACATTATCAGCTCCCGGATGGAGCTTTGTAACTCTGGCTAAAGGCCATTGAAGGGGAGGTGCTTCGCTATGAATGAGCACTAAGTCTCCCACCTTCAGATCTCGACATCCACTGAACCACTTCTGACGTTCCTGAAGTGTGTGGAGGAAGTTCTTACGCCATGAATGCCAAAATTTTTGTGCCATCTGTTGAACGATTTGCCAACGCGTGAGTCTATGTACAGGAGTAGATGTTATGTCGTATTCCGGTACGCTGAGAAGTTCGCGGCCTATGAGAAAGTGAGCCGGCGTGAGTATCTCGAACTCATTAGGATCTGATGACAAAGCGCAAAGAGGCCGTGAGTTTAGAACAGCTTCTGCTCGTGCGAAAAACGTTGTCAACTCTTCTAGTGTTAAAGACCGATCCGCGACCGTCCGTTTAAGCAGGTCTTTGCATGAACGAATCGCAGCTTCATATAAACCGCCAAAATGACTACCGGTCGGCGGATTATGCTTCCATTCAACATCTCGTGAAATGAAACCGGCCGAGATTTCATCTGTATGAGTACGGAAAAAGTGTGAGACTTCAGCTAACTGTTTTCCCGCAGAAACAAAGTTGGTCGCGTTGTCAGAAATCAGTAACTTACTTAATCCGCGCCTAGCAGTAAAACGGTCATACGACGCGAAAAAGCATTCCGTACTTAACTGCATGAGAACGTCCGTGTAAATAGCGCGAGTTGAACAACAAACATACCTATTCACATAAATAAGCTTTGTGAACGCGCGCGTTTCTGAGAGTAGACTCCTTTATGTGAAATGGACCTCCTATATCAAGACCTACAGCACAGAACGTCTGAGCATCTTGTGACCTAAACTCAGGGAGTTGACCCATAATAGGTTGTCTAGTTGTCGGTCTAGTCTTGAAGCAAGCAATGCATTGTCTTGTTCGCAATCTGATAACATTGCGTGCGGAAACGATCCAATATTTTTGAGTAAGTATACCCTGCAGTGTGCGGGGGCCTATATGCATATATGTGACGTGATAGTAATCGATCAGTCGGTCAGTGAAATTACATTTTTTAGGTAGCAGCACAGGATGCTTCGCATTAAAGGACAGCGTGGAATGTGCTAGCCTACCCCCCACCCTCAGGAAACCATTTTCATCAACAAAGGGGTTGAGTTTCAGCAATGACTGCTGTGGTTTCTGACCTTGAGAGAGGGCACGTATATCTCCAGCATAATGATGCCGCTGAACCGCTTTAACGATTGTGTTCCGCGCCTGTCGAATATCACCGAGCGTGAGCGTAGTTTTACGCTCGACTTTGGGCGCGCGACAGTTATTTATAAACTTATGTATCCAAGCTACAACATTGACTAACTTAGTGTAGTTGGAAAACTTCTCAGATAGTTCATAAATAGGATCCGATGGCACGTTCGTAGTGACCATCACCTTTGATTCGTTCAAAGGTCTCAACTCCGGTACAACTTCGTTTTTGAACTCGTCTATTGATGTGACTGGCCAGTCTGGACGCGCGGGCCTGCTAGGGCCATGTGTCCCTTCTGTCATGGCGAGCAACACGGATGGAGTAGCTTCTATAGAAAGTACATCAGCGCACGGGTTATGTTCAGCGCTGGCGTGAAGTACTTTTGAAAGTTTATCTTCGGGTTTCATTGCCCGGTCAGGTGGTATATTTTCAACTTCCCACAACGAATTCATCACTGTAGTCAAGTCATGAGTGGGTGAAAACCCAGAGGAAGTATAATCGCAAGGGACATTGACTTCCTCAGGTTGATTCAGCCGATTTGGTGTTGATTGTAGCGAAGTTGACAACGTGGATAGAGGAACAACACAGGGGTCGTTGACCTTATCGCGTAGTTGATTCAATTCGTTCATATCAGAATCACCTATTTTTGAACAAGCTAAAAAAGAGGCGCAACTTGTGGCGCGGGCGGCTACTTTTTCGCAGTTCGATCCGGCTCGAAAATGGACAGTCCTGTAATAAGGACTTTTGAAAACTACAATTTACTAGTTACGCGAAAGTTTTACGTACCCCTTTTTTCTCTAAAAAAACCTGGCCTGCTAGTAAGTCCTCCTGAATGTGGTCGTCGGCGAGTCCTGGCTGGACGCCTCCTGGCATCCAGGCAAAGTCCAATTATCGGAACACACACAATGGATAAAGAGGGACACTGATTAAGTTCTAGCACCCGCGATTTTTAGATAGTTTTTGCGTAACGTATCTTCTGCTCAAAGGTTGGAGCAGCACTGTCGATGTATGAAAATGTCATTCATTTTAGAGATGCGCGAGCGCGGGGTGAATGCGCGAGTGACATATATTCGATTGTACATCGACTTGATGAATGTAGTTTTTAAGCAAAGCCAAGTCCCTACACCGGACATACTTTGCAAAATAACCACAAGTACCAGATTATGCAAATATGCGACAAAGGATTCCGTTTGTGCGTGTGGGAGCAGTTGGAAATACTGAAGCACCAGGGTCAACCTTTTATGTTGCTGAACGTCCTAACAAACTTGGTATCATCACCGTTGCTACGAACTTTCATTAGTAACGGAACAAACACCACCTAATTTGGTAAACACGCGAGCGATGACGCAACGACGGTTACGTTAATGAGTTTGAGTAGTAACGGTCAAGTTGATGACACATCGTATGACATCACATCATGACGTTATATAAGGAGCGATCGTTGCTAGCCGAGCTCACTTTCGGACCGACGTTCGGAGAGTCAACACGAGTCCTGAGGATACCTCGTGGAGAGGCGAAACACGTGTCGACTAGAATATCTTGCCGAAAGAGAACAGCAAAGTTTCAAGACACAAGGTGCGGTGTTGGGAAGATCTTGAGATCCACGGAGGCCACGTTGGTTAGGAGGTGAGGTGTGGCGGTGGTATATGGAGGAACACACCTAAAAACCATCAAGTTTGTTGTTTGATGTCGGTTAAGGAGCAGTCGCAGCGGAAAAACACTACATATTTCTCCAGAGTGTCAGTAGGAAGATAAATGTATATAACAATTTACAAAAAACGATAGGTACAGATAAATATTAATCGTCAAAGTCGAAGGTCCAACCTGGATGAGGTCTGTACAAGATCGACGCAGATGGCACATACAAAGGGAGGCCTATACCCAGCAGTGGGATCTCAAAGGCTGTGGATGATGAAGATGATGGCAGATAGATACTTATTTTGAATTTAATATAAAGATTATTATCATTTTGCGTAGAGGGTCTCGCGTTGATGTCTTTTCAAGGACGTAGCGATTTTAGTGACCTACGAAATGTAGAAATGCTACGAAATTAGTATTAGTAAGCTATATTCTTATTTTGTGCCTAGCATTTGTATTTTTTATGTGAGGCATAATTTGAGAGAGGAGAAAGATAAGGGATAAACCGCAGTAAAATCGTTACTCAGTTACGCTAATTTTGGAGGGATGATTTTAATTGATTGGATGACGCGGAAAAGCTATGTCCATACATACCTCACGTAACGATTTTATATTATATTTGAAACAGCTGATTTGTTATTGAGTGGATTTCCAGAAGTTATACAATATCTACTTTTTACATTTATTCAAGGCATATTTAAAATGTTTGTTGTATTTACACACAATCTGCGATATAAAACATTTTTTTTCAAAGGCGATAATTTTTCACAGGCATATTCTTTTCATCCAATCTTTACTTTTCATTTCTGCCAAAATAAAAATTATCCAATAGGTTTCCAACTACACGAATTGCAAAGCATACTTTATCGTTTATCTTTAAAAAAGTTACATCAGCATTTCCAAGTTTTCCGCACGTCTCTCAAGAGGTCACTTGATAGTAGAACCCTCCCAGAGGAAGAACATCTTACTCACGCAATATTCTTTAGCAAAATTTTCATTTCAAACCGAAAATCTTTGCAAAACTAAATAAACGCTATGCGAAAACGTGTCGTCGCAGAAGCGGGTCAGTGTTCCGTGGCGTGTCACGGCCTCGTCTCCTAGCACTAGCCAGCAATGATCGGAACGCAAAACGCTGTTTTCATTCGCTAAGTGCCGCTGCCAGGAATAAAGCTGCAGTGCAGTAGCGAGCTTGCAGCGGCAGACTGCGGGCTGCCCATTCATTCATTCATTGTCATGGGGAGGTCGATACCAGACCAGTTGAGACCAGTGCCGCCGCGCCTTCTGCCGAGTGCGGACGTGCCGAAGCGACCCGCCACGCTCGCTCCACACGACCCCGAACACTGCGCAACCGGCTCCTTAACACATATTTATAAACAAATTCTTATCAAGTGCACACCAAAATATTCATTCGACACGAGTTTCATTTACCCCGAGCGGATGCGCCGGTACGTTAGTGGAAATGATCATCATTACGAATTAACAAAAAAATTGTGTGAAAGCGAATGTGACGGATAATTACATAAATGTTGAGTAACTGAGAGGATTTCAACGAGTTTGCAGATGGGACCCGCTTTTTGCTTTCGGTTACGTTGTAATAATTGTAGATCTGTGTCATCTAGGTAATGTTTGAAAAGAGCTTTCGTCTTCTGCAAAGAAATTCTTGAATAATTCACTATTTACAGATGACTATATAAATCAAATCGCGCTCGTAAACGTAATTAATAGCCCTAATAATGTTGTCGGCATATTTTAATGTTACAAACATTAAAGCGTGGCTACATTTGACATCGATGACATGTTACGTGGTTGACCGCCCACCGGCTCTGCCATGCTTCTAAAACTTCGAGGTCAGATATGTCAACATACATGTAAAACATAGTATCTACATATATAATGTATAAATTAGAGAGGTATTTTGTTTATTTATCTTTCGTCAGTCGTTAGACAATGTGCTAAAAGATTGCCTTGACACGCCGAGGTATGTACCTATGCTTTTAGAAAATGATGTCTACATGACTGACTGTATGTATGTATGGGTGATTGATATGCATAAATACATAGAAAATATAAGTAGCCCCAAGGTGTTATTGAGCCTATTAAAGTACCCAAAGGACACACAATACAAAACTATTCAGAAAATACAACGAGCTTCAAAGATGTAATCTCATATAGGTACCAAATTAAGCCAGCGGAAAACGAAAAATAATTTTGCTGTTTACGTATTTTTACGTACAATATACAAACATACCAAAGGGAAATGGAAAAATAATTCTGCTATTTTCGTATTTTTGCAATAATATACTGACCAAATTAAAAAATAAAATTATTTATACTTACCTATGCAAAACGTCCTCCTTGTCATGAAGTCGGTTAACAAGGTACATATACCGAGGCTAAAATATTTTTTTATGAATGAACATCCTCTGTCATCTATTTAATGTCGGCATCTAGGCACGTTCCTTCATTATTGTTGCATAAACAATGATCGGGTTTGATCATAGCTGCTCAATATTCTATCGCCGTCAACGTCCGGTACCTATACCTATACTTATACCTATTGGTTTGCAAGATCCATAGTTTATCATGTTTCCTTTAGGGATTTCATGAATAGGTTATGTAATTCCCAATTCGTTAGTCGATAAGTTGAGGAAATGTTTACACTATCGGTACAAATACATAGGTAGTTAATCTTTACTTATAACATACAAGTTGTGATTATAAAATATTATACTAGGAATTCAAATATTGTCTTTCGCATTATGTACTAGTCTAGGCTGTAGTGGTGTGGCCAGCCTGTGTACGAGAAAACATTCGTGCACACATGCGAACAAGGAAAATTTAAACCTGGAAGAAATTACTTAAGGTGATAAGGCCGCCCACTTCTACATATATTTATAGTTCAAGTCCTTTTGTTATGTTAATTTTAGGTAAGCATGTTATAAATTTCTCTCTTGAGTCGTATTCCGTCAGGACTGAGGGTCGTCACTCCCCCGTAGAATTAATTCATTAAGAGAGTTCTCTAGGGCAGATACATCGCGGTGGGCGCACATGTCCTTCCACGGAAGGCACAATGTCCTCGGATAAATATATTGAATTTAATTTAATTATTTTTGCGACGCACACTTTTTGCACACAATTGACAGATTTGTTCTCTAACATTTGAACAAAGAGAAGTTTCGCTCACAAAAAACACACCCCTAAGACGTTTATTCCATACAAACGCTATATACTCGTATTTTCTCAGGAAAATGAATAAATGACACACAAGTAATCAAACTAGTGGCTTACTCTACGGGTTTCTAGGTATGTTAACATGAGTCTTACTTCTTCTACTGGATGAAGATTCTTCGGATCGGATTTGTGAGTCACGTCTCACGATTCCAGCAGAGGTTTTTTTTCCGAGACGTAGGTAGGTACTCGTAATTTGGTACAGTTTGAGTGCAAATTTACCGGTTTTAGTTTTTTGATTTATTACCAAACAGGAAAAGGTTCTACATTGGACGCCTGCGTCATTTGTGGACTAATTTAGCCAGTTATTTTGTTTGTCATGCAGTTTTATTGATTTTATCAGATTTTATGGTTACCTCTAAGCACTAAGTAACCAATACTTTTAAAAAAGATTGTATTTTTATTTATTTATAATGACGATCTACAGTTACAAACTTCAGAGTTAGCTACTCTCATTCGAATTTACAGTAACTTTTGTAGCTTTGCTATATCTTCGATGCAATTTTTATAATCTTTGACATTTTATCCAACTCTAAGGTTTATATTACCTACCTACTTAATAAAAGACCTCACGGATCTAGATGTCACGATTTAGGTAGAGATTGTTATTGCTACCTATTCTACCGCCGAGGTCAGCCGGTACCATCTAATACAGTGTACCTACCTGTTTGTCCAGCCATCTGCTGAGCAAATACAATACTTGTTCGAATTTATTGGAAGAGCTTTCCTAAATTAAAAATAAACGAGGTGGGATTTCCCATAATTATACCAATATAGGTATAAATGCGTAAGTTTTTTTGTTGCATTATTATATATATTATAAACGGGTATGTGGTGGTTTGTTGATCTGTTTTATTTCTCTTTTAAATTGCGTTGCCGCGAAGAAAGTGTAGAGTTTTTATATTTGCTAATTTTTATTTCTTTAATAAAGACATGTTTCCTGCGAACTACAATCAGAGGTCTTCAAATCTAGAGTTAATAGATATCTTCTAGGTAAGCGTTTTACAACCTAAGCTGCAAAAATGTTTAACATCAGGTAGGCTGTAGTCAAAGGTAAACCTATCCCACGTAAAAAAATAAAATGGAATAAAAGTGGGGTAAAAGCACGAAGTCTTTTATAAAAAAATTAAATAAAATGTTGATTGACATCACTAGAGACAAGAACGCTGGCTGGTTCCTTGCGCAAAGGATTTCTATAGCAATCCAGCGTGGGAATGCAGCCAGCGTTCTTGGCTCCATACCACATGTAGATTGTTTAAATTTAGTTTAGATGTAAATACTCTTTTTTAGTTCTATTAGTGTTAATGTGTGTAAATATTGTTTCTTATTATCAAATGGAATTGATTTTGCAACTACATAATTTACATAATTCATATGACTTCTAACTCTATTGCAAATATCACTCCTTGTTCCTTTGCATGAAAAACTAAGCTAACTGACTACTGACTTTGTTTTTTTTTACATGAGATAGGCTCATGCTTGACTACAACTTGCCTGATGTTAAACAACGTTGTAATTTATGATCTTGTGCGTTCACCTAGAAGAAACCATTGCTAGTTTTCTGTTAGAAGATCTAACTGCAATTTGTTCAAAATACTGCTAAAACTGATACAAAGATCAATGACATTATCTTAACTGATGAATCAAGATTAGGTATCTTGAGTTGAGGCACAAAATAACTATGTCATCTCAAATCTGTTTCAAGGTTGTATTTTTTTTCGATTTGTGTACAATGTTATTTTTAATTCGTTCAATATAATATTGTTACAATTACTGAGTTGTAGGTATGACTGGTAGAATCCAAAATGAATACAATTTTTGGAGCTCCTAAAACCTATTTCTACTTAATACACAAACAGCTTGAGAAAAACTCTCTTTTTCTAATGTTTTTAACATACAGGGTGATTGGTAGAGGGTTAGACAAACTTAAATGGGGGGTTCAGGGCCCCAAAGGGAAAATACGATTTGGCCAAAAAAAATCCCAGAGCTGCCATTTTTTTTAAATATTTTTTTTGTGATTTTCTAGAATTCTGCCGAAATTCTAGCTATTAAGTACCACAACTTTTTTGTTACAGTATTTTTATGTTTTTTTTTATTTAAATTTATTCTCTTATACAGCCTTTTACTACATAAGGTCAAAAGAGGCGCATATATGGCCTAAATATTGAGTTACGAGGTTGTAAAGTGAAAAAAAATTCATGAATTTGCCTAAAAGCTCAACTTTAATAGTGATTTAAAAAAAACCACATGTATCCTGGCAAGTAAAATGCTTTTAAAAACATCTCAAGTTATCCCTCATCACAACGACGTACTAAGTTGGAAACACATCTTATCAACTTATTGAACAATATGAGAAGAAATGAAAAAGAAAAATTTATTAAAAATGTTTATTTTAAATCGTGTTCAAAAACTCCTCCTCTATTATGAATGCATGCTCGGCATCTACGGCAAATTTCTTTTGTAGTTGTTTTCAGAGTTATCTCTTTTTTAATTTTTAAAAATGCCTCGTTTATTCTGCATATCAACTCTTCTTTTGTTTTTATTTCCACCTCGTACACCAACTCTTTAGCACGTCCCCAGACGTAAAAATCAAGTGGTGTGAGGTCTGGGGAACGTGCGGGCCATTCGATTGGGCCACGTCTTCCAATCCATGAATTTGGAAAAACATTGTCCAAATGCTCGCGCACAATGTTGTATGTAATGTATATTACTTCTATGTGTGATCGTATGTTACTGCGTTTGTATTTGTAACTATTTTACATAACATCGAATTGAACATCTTTACGATACTTACCTATGAATTTTAATGAAGATAGAGGAGTGGCATAAACTACTTTTAATCCCATGAAACAACGGACGAAACCGACAACAACCACTAGTATCCAATATGACATCACATCAATAAGTTTTTATGTTATTTCTTTTTTGCGTGTCTCTTCCCCGTTCGAATATTTATCCACGGTCATATTTTACGATGCACTCCAGAACTTGGACCAAGTTCAAAGTATCATCCTGATTTATTCATAATCATAAAAGCCATATTCGAATAGTAAACCCAGATAGAGCGAGCAAATGCGCCGCTTAAATGTTTCATGTCTCAGATTTAACGGACTGTTTAGATGGAAAGCATCAAAATATTTATGCTCTATTTACTGGAAAACTGTCTGCAAAAATATCTCATATTCGTAGTTGTCTCATCAGTTAGTATTATAAATAAATTGTACATTTTGTCCTAGAACTGAACTTATGGTTTTGACTAAGAAAGTAAACAGTTAGACCCAGAATTGTACCCTTGTACTACGAACGACCTTAATTCATTAATGTTGGCTTATATTGTTATGAAGAAAATTTGGATCAATTAAAAAAAAACTTTAGTTACATACTTTTTCATCAACTTTCGTGACATGTTCTTAAAAAAATAGATTTAAGATTTGCAGAATCGCTCCATGATTAAATATCGTTAATTCTAACACAGCTAATATCGATAATACTACCGTCAGTGAGTTTAATTAGTGAAAATGGTAGTAGTATCTAATAAAAAAAAAACAAAAATATATTTATTTACCATGGAAACATTAAATACATTGGTGCACTTATAAGTAAAATATGAAATAATTATTCAGGTTATAGATTAGTTTTAGTTTCATTTAGTTAGCTGTGATTTAGGAAATATACAATAGCATGCAGCGTTGATTACTTTAACCATAGCATTGAGACTATAAAGTTATGTTGAATTTACATATCACGCGCAGAGTGCAATAATGGTGGACCCCAAACTTGGGCATCCTTACATTTGTTTTTCTAATAACAAATGATCTCGCTTTCATGTTCTACGTGTTTTTTAACAATACATAATGTTAGTAGTATTTACAATTTAGTTTTATGGGAGGTAGTGTGGAAATCACCTTGACTAAGTTATGGCTATGTTTACAAATATAATGTATGTATCCAGCTCATTTAACGTAACCTATGCTGCGAGTTGATATCTAGCTCAAAAGATGCAGGTATCAGATATTACCCCAGGTATCAGATATTACCCCAGGTATCAGATATTACCCCAGGTATCAGATATTACCCCAGGTATCAGATATTACCCCAGGTATCAGATATTACCCCAGGTATCAGATATTACCCCAGGTATCAGATATTACCCCAGGTATCAGATATTACCCCAGGTATCAGATATTACCCCAGGTATTTGCTGTTGAATAATTAAAATGCCGGAGTAGGTCGTTCGCATAGACACTAACCTCAGACACCCCTAAATACATATTATGTGTATTATTAGTTTTGCCAGCCCTCTGGTATAGGATTATTTTTAGGACATATTTATTTAATTTTGGTAAATCTGTCTCAATTAATGTTTTTTCTTTCTATTTTTTTTCTTCTAGATAGGATAGGAAGTAGGATAGGCCATTTATATTTCTGATTTTTATACCTCTTTTTTTTTACATTAGATAGACTCACGCTTGACTACAACTTGCCTGATGTTAAGCAACGTTGTAATCTACGATCTAGCGCGCTTGCCTAGAAGAAACCGGTTTACTCTCGACTTGAAGACCGACAAATTATAGTTCAAGGGGAATAGAGATTCGGGCAAGGAGTTCCACAGTTTGGCTGTTCGCACGATGAAAGTCGAAGCAAACCGCTTGGTGCGAGTCTTTGGAACCTCAACTGTATAACGGTGCCTTCGTACCTCTACTCGTACGATGGTAAAATAGGGGCTGCAGGAATTAAATTATGTAATTCCTCCGCACACTCTCCGAAATGCAACCTGTAAAAAACCGAAAGACTGGCCACCTTACGGCGGTGCTCAAGGCTTTGTAATTTTGAGCTACAGAGTGAGTCTTTCGCGATGAGCTTTTTAGCTCTTTCAACTATAAAGTCGTTGTGTGACCAGCTTGTCAGTAAAGCATTTACGAAGCAGTACGGTGTCATGGAAATTGCTACGTTTAAGTCGTGGACTTACAAAAGTAACGGAATTTATAAACATGCCGTGCCTTAACGGGCCGAGTATTAAAAAATAATGGGGGACATTTTTGGACATAAAAGGAAAAAAACCCGTTTCAAATTGATATTAATAGTCGTGTATGATTTTTTTTTTCTCTATAATACTCTCTTCTCTCTCTTCTCAGTCGCGTCCCTCACTGCTGAGGATCGTGACTCCTTCTGATACTGTTGACTAGTTGCCGCCATCGGTTTCGTTCTGTTGCTTGGTGCATTGCAACATTTATTGGCATCTCCAGCTCTTTAGTAATTTGGTCCGACCACCGTATGTGACTCCGGCCTCTCGGTACCTTTCCTTCAACTTTCCCGGTCACTATAAGGCGCTCCAAATTATTGGTTTCTCTGCGAGCAATGTGGCCAAAATACTCTTTAATACATAACGCTTAATTTTAACATGACATTGCCGACGAGGATATTATTTTTTAAACATTTTGATTTTACGTTTTCAGTATGTGGCATTTCTATCTTATTTTTTTAAGCTTAATCTTTATTATTAAGGACCGCGTTATTTTATAAAATCTGAAATTTTCCTGTAGGTATGTCCAATACATTTTATTTGTTTTATACTAGAATTGTAAGTACATACATATTAAATGTATGTACATCAAACTCGATTAATCACCTCTGCAAGCTTAGGGGTGACACATTCAATAATACCTAAAGCATCAATACATAGATCAAATGTTCCATTAGTAAATGGACATTATTTTTAGACCATTCGATATTGTTTGACCTTTCTATATCCGTTTCCGTTTGTTGACTTTGCCTAGTCAAAATAAAACGTCTTTCTGTATATGTTATTAGTTCAAATATAAACTTGTTGAAATGTTTCGAACTTTCCGCCTACTAAAATTGTACCATTTCATTAGAATTAATAACTAGTAGTTGGTTTTAGCGGTTGTTCCAGTGTGTGCTTTTCATCCAGACGTACCCTGGTTCAAGTCACATGTCCCTGGATATTGTGGTCCTCAAACATGTTTCCCCACGATGTTTTCCTTCACCGTTAAGCGATTGCAAATCCACAATTAACTTGAAAATACAAATCAGTGGTGTAGGGTAGGATTAGAATCAGTGTACATACGTCTGAATGAAAAGCAGATACTGGAACCGCTGAACTTGTTTAATAATATGAAAATAATGGTTATACATCACTAAACTAAAGAAAATAAGTAACAACAATTAGATGACCCTCTTTAATAAATCTAGTACAAAGTGTGATGGCATGACAACTGCACTCAGAATAGCATTGTGAATTAAAAACTAAGGCAGCCTTGGCGTCACGCCAGCCAACGCCCGCCAGTCGAGTCATCATTGCCATTGACAATTCTATTGCATTTATTATGGTTTTTCTTGTGAATTCCCACGGTGAGTCTATTGTAAATTTTATTCTAGTAGTTAAAAGGTCAAGGTTTTACGTGCATCCCTAAAATATTATTTTTCTTTTCTTTTCAATAGTGTAAATTTGCACTCGCGGTTGATGAAGGAAAACATCGTGAGGATACCGACATGTTTGTGGACCACAATATCCAAGGACATGTGTCTTTCTTGGTAGGACCTGGGCGCCCACCACACTTAAACTGCCCAAGAGTACTTAGCCTAACGAATTAATTCTGCGGGGAAGACTCGACCCTCAGTCATGAGGAAATACGACTCAAGAGAAGGATAAGAATAAACCTTAGAACTCGGTTAATTTTAGTGTACTCTCGTATGACATCTCGCAGTAGCTGACAGTTCTTCTAAATCTACCGTTCCAGCGTAATACTATAACAAAATATAATATACAAAAAAGCTTGTGAGAGTGTTTTTTTTGGCTTATTACTGGCAAGTGTAGCTAAAATAGAAGCCAAAAAGTCAATTTAACTAACATCTAGTCTATTTCTTTACTATATAAATTAATTTAATCAAGGTTTAATCTATTTCTTTACTCAATACTGGATCAACACATAGTTCATGTTTTATGCCTGTCAAAATGTGAGTTACATGGTAACACCACGAAACGCTTGTAGTAGGCAGTGAGTGAATTGACTCAGATGAAACAATTTGTTACATTTTTATGTTGTTGAAACAAAAAAGTTCGCTATTCTTTTGTTAAAATTGTGTGATCTCTATAATATGTTTTTTATTGTGTTGTTTTACAAATCAGCTTTTGTTATTTATTAGGTATAATATCTTTCATTTTCTCACATTTATATACCTACATAAAATTAGAGTACCTAACTAATAAAATGAATACCAATAGGAATCTTCACACTGCCTATGTTTGTGTCTGCATAAAATATGACTGTTAATATAAATTAGCTCATGGTCGTAACGCTCATAAACAATGAATGAAGAATCAATGAGTAATTAAAATGGTAGGTAAGTCTTTTGATTCTCGCCCTCATTGATTGTTTTGAAAACGAGTCACTGTTCAACTACTTCTTTCACTTGCTGATTCAGATTCATAATTAATATGTATATAATTATGTATGTATCGCTTAGTCTTAGTCAATAAAATATACCTACACCTATTCAATTATTCTTAAACAGACATAATACAATAAATTTTAAATACACTTAGTACCTAACATTAAATTTACAAACACGTACACTAAATAAAACAAATAACAAACATAAATAAAAAAGAAACCCTGTAAAACTACCCTACATCACGCGAGCGGCTCATCAAAAGCAAGTTGCAATTTGCTGATCTTATTTGCTGATTCAAGTTAGTTCATTGGTAAATTGCTGGCCGCAAATAATCACGAAATTTTGGGTTAAGGTGCAATAGACCAAATGGATTTTCGTACAAACCTAAGCCTAAAAATCGAGAAAGAGCATAAGTTTAGTTTATAAAAATGTAGCTATTTAAAACACGTATACCTAACTTTCTGTGTTGTGTAGTTGGTTAGTTTTGTAGTTATACCAAAAAAATACTATAAGTCTAAAAACCCTTTCAATAAACAAAACATTTTTCATATTATTTCTTTCGAGCCGTTATTCCAGCGCATTTTTTTTTATCTACTAATTCCAACAATTTATAAGAAAATTAGTGTGACAACTACTCCTTAACATTAACTTAGTTCATTGGTAATTACTGACCGCAAATAATAACCGTATTTCGGGTTAATTGAAAAATTTCCCATTCGAATGATGACTGGCAATTTGGCCCAAATCGCTCTACCGATTCCAGTAAAAACTCTTTCCTGCGTTCATAAAGTTTCATTTTTATTTGCGACTTGACATTTTTAGGTCTTTTGCATACTAATAAGAGTATCAATTTTCAATAATCAGCAATTAGTGATTTTTGTTCGGGTCACTTAAATTAACAAGTTTTGTGGGTTTCATTGTACGATTGTACTTATTATTTAATATATTTTTTATGATCGATCAAAAATATATATTACACTGGTCCCATCAAAGCCAAACATTTGGTTTCATTTAATTTTTGATTGATAAAATTTAAAGAAGATAATTACGAAACACAATATACCAACTTGTGCTTTGCCACACTTGCGATACTTTATTTTAGTTTTATTTACTCCCAATGCCGGCGTAACCTATACCCTTAAGTAATTAAGCCCATTAACAACACCGCCTTAATTGGCAATCTTCTTAGAGGTCGGCCAACAAATACCTATCAGGGAATGCAATCTCAGACTCAATTCCGCGACGCTGGTCATCCAATCTACTCTATCGGAAACCCTGAAATGGATCCGCAAAAACCAATTTTCTCGAGCACAAAAGTAGGTAATCTCTTAAAAATTAAATCGCCAGTTACGTTCTCCAAGTCTTTTACTGCTTTGGAATTTTAAAATTGAATGAGGCTAGGTATTTACGAGGTAATGAACGTTTACGATATTTCTTCACCTGGTTCTTGGGTGCTTTTGTGTTCTGCTACTTACCTGTGTTTGGAGCGTTTTTATTAATTTGCTTCCGAGGACATGGAAACAAGTTTGAAATTGGATGGGGACTGTACCGTATTTCTTTGTGCAGAATTAAGTAGATTATTTCTTGTGTTGATTTAATTCTATGGTGCACTAGATTTTTTATCTCAAACATTCACGAGAGGTGAAGGTGAGGTGAGGTGGTTTTCTCAGTATGCAGGCTTAGAAACTACGCAATTAAAAAAAATATATAATCAGTATTTACTATTTAAATTTTCTGTGGTTCATAAACATAATGGCAGTAGTGTACCTTTATTCGTTGAGAAAGGCAAAAGTGATAAGTATAATGTATTTATTTATTTCCTACAAAAGCAAAAGCCTTACAGACTAAGTCCAATGCGCTTGCCTTAGTTAAATATAACATAACGTTACTAATTTACATATACAAATAAGAGAAAACTAACTTTCGGCTTGTTACTAAGATATTGTAAAGCCGACAATGCATTCTTAGAAGCATTTTATGCATCTTGCTGGCAAATTCTTGCTAAAAAAATATCTGTTTATCAGATAAGGCTGAGTTTTACAGCGGGTTTCATCAGCTTTGGCCATATTTTTACCAGTAAATTACTGTCTTTACATGTCAAGTGCGCTTTATTATTCCCTAATAAGACTTATATTAGCATAACTGCCTCCTTAACGCCCGAAAGTACTTAAAGCATCCTAAAGCAAAAAACAAAAACACGTTGGTTGAGGCACACATAATTATGATTCATTTATTCCCCGCACGATCGCGCTGTCTCGACCAGTTTGGGCTGTTAGGCTTCACTTTAGCGGAATTGCGGGGTTCACCTCTACATGGTTAAATTGAACTCAAATATAATTCAAAAGTAAACCACTGAAGTACATGAAAATGAAAAAAAAAACTGTTTTTACAGAATTTAGAAGTAAAGAATGAAATACAATAAGCGTAGAAATATAATTATTACGCTAAAAAATATTTACGATAAAAAATAAAGCTTATACATTAGATCGATTCTCGTGTGCTGGTGTCAAGTTTTTTATAATTTTATAACAACT
Source organism: Macaria notata (assembly GCA_927399415.1). NCBI lineage: Eukaryota > Metazoa > Arthropoda > Insecta > Lepidoptera > Geometridae > Macaria > Macaria notata. The sequence continues at coordinate 3,434,042 of OV656744.1, forward strand.
TATCTGGAAATAGTGAAGCTTTAACACGAAAAAATTTGCAAAAAGTTGTGTTTATATACATAATTCACAGCCTTTCTTATCCCACTGCAATTTTTATTAAATTAGCAGTTTATTTCCCTACTAACCCTGTTCTGTATACATGTAAATATCTAAAGTGTTAATATAATTTGCAGTAGCTGTCCATTTGGTCGATGAAATCGCCAATTTACACAGAAAATAGCATCGCAGTTATGCGGTGCTAATGGTTAGAAAAACACTTGAGAATTCAACTCGTGACTCTGGTATTAAATGTTTAGAAAATTTTGATAGATGTTTGACCTAAGATAAAGTTTAAGCAGTTTTGCTGATGGGATTTCGTGAATAAAGATTGTAGAACGGTTTGAGATGTAGGGAAATATTTGTTATTTTAGGTATATTGTCAGCTTTCAAGGGTTTTTTGTTTTAATATTTTAAACCCAAATAAAGTTTTCAGTATTTAGTTTTGATACATTTAAATGCGGTAATAATAAATTATTCTTTATAATTAAAATTAAAAAGGTGGCTTATATTAATTAATTACGCTTGTTGTGGTTTTAAAATAACCACATTTGGAGCAGTGGTCTCTAATTAGAGCAAAATGTTTTTATCTCGATTTTACCATAAATTGCAAGTGAAAATGTTTATCTTTGATTTTCAAATGTCAGACAGATCAAATACTGTTTTCGTACTTAGTAATATATTTCGTAACTTTAAATATATAAATTTGAATAAATATTCCGGGACATTGCACACAGCGCCATCTAGCCCCACACTAAGCAAACGCTTGTGTCGTGGGTACTAGATAACGGATATAATACTTAGGTATATACTTTTCTTTTGTAAATACATACTTATCATACATACAAACGCCCAGACTTAACAAAAATAATTTTCAATTTTTAAGTACATAAATATTTGTTTCATGCGGGAATCGAATCCGCGACCTCTATATTAGAAGGCAGAGCCACTACCAACTAAGCTAACAGGCCAGTCAAAAAAAACGTATATTATGTGTATACTCGTATATGGACATTTCACACCTTTACTTATTCAGCACTAGAACCTACATTTCAAAAGTGAGGAAAAAAGTAAAGAGCCGTGTGTGTCTATGTCTATACCGTAGGCTATATCTCTAGGGTTTGATTATCTTATTAGGTTTCCTTCATAGCCTTGTCTCCATAGACAGGGAAGCCCCTCTATGTTATAGTTGTTAGTTACTGTATATTTGTATACATATTAAAAAAAAATGTTTCTTCAAATCAAGAGTCAATAAGTAGCTCCTAAGTAATCAATAATCATATTACACCCTAGGCTGCAGCATTGCTTAACTTCAAGCCGGATGTAATACTACCCAACCTACATAAATACTCCTACCGACCAATATATATGTTTGAGCGTTTAATAGTTTCTACTATGGTAATAATGAGTAAAAGAGTGGTGAACTCCGGTGTGACAAGTTTTACAAAGACCCTAGGGGCCTTATTACAAAACGTGGTTTAAATATAAGTCTAGACCAAGGCCGTTTTAGTTATTCGAAAATTGTCTGTCTTCTGTCATAATTATCAAACTGTCAAAATGTACCAATGTATGGTAGAAAAGCTTTATTTACAATAATAAAATATAAAAACAAGTGAAGGAAAACTAAACATACTACTTCTAACTACTACAAAAAGGGGCACTTAGAAAATCTTTAGAAAAGCCTAAAGATAGTCTAAGTGCTCCAGCCCACTACCAGAGGGCAGCGTGTCCAGCATGCTGGCCGCATTACCACGCTGGATGGCAATGCTGATACGTTGAGCCAGAAAAAGGCCAGCATTTTGGTCATGCGTCGCGTCAACCAAGCGCTCCGAGAGGTTTTGGAAAATAGTATGGGCTCCCGGACCCCACGGCCCCAAAGTCTCGACTCCAAAAGGCTCAAAGATTATTTATTATTTATTAACCAATGTTAAATCAAAGTTCCAATTTTTGTTGACATTTTGATTGCTTGTATGTGATGTTTGAATAACAAGTACACATTTTTTTATATTCAAAGTCCTGGACTAATATTTAAACCGCGTTTTGTAATAAGTCGGATTGAGTATCTGACTTGGTTCAGCGACTACTTTACTGTAATTTTTTGGCTGGAACCTACAATAGAATGTGTAATCCGATTCACGGCATTGTGTACTGTGTATGGTAATGTAGTTAGACCATTATATTAATTAGGACGATTATGCGCCATAATTTTTAACCAACTTCATAATTAGTGACCTTAATTTACTATATTAGTCATGCTTGCATAATTTTATGTTTTAGTAATTCATTTTTATACCTACATAATGGCTATTACATCTCACTAAGTAAATTATTATAATTAATATTTGAGTCTAACTGTACACATTTAGAAGCTACCAAATAAGTTGAAATTTTTTTTTATCATTTGATTGTCAATTCTTTAACAACGTGCAATACAGAATGTAAAAACCAATCTAAGGGTTTTATTTTGGGTTAACAAATGCCGTACTACCACGATTAGATAATACTAGCTGTGCCCGCGACTTCGTCCGCGTGGAATAGTTATTTTGGGCTTCATATTTATTTTAACAAACGACCTCTTCAGCTTTATAAATTCTGTAACCCACGACTTGAACCGTTTTCGCAGCGCACGCAAAGGAAGCCCTCAAAGATGAATAATTTTCCCCGTTTTTTTTTTACATTTTCCATTGTTTCTTCGCTCCTATTGGTTGCAGCGTGATGTTATATAGCCCAATTAAGCCTTCCTCGATAAACGGTCTATGCAACTCGTCAAAACGATTAGCGCGTTCAAACAAACAAACTCTTCAGCTTTATAATATTAGTATAGATTATTAATTAGAACTCTTCTATAGTTCATTGTCTAACTAATCAGAGAGTAAATACTTGTTTTTTTAAATGATCATTACTCTATTAGATTCTATTAGGCACATAATAATAGAAACATGACCAAAAGCGGAAGCAATGATACGCTGGTGACATCGCAGTAGGTGGTATGTAATTTTATATTGTGGTTGTAATGAAAATGGCCGCTCTAAATCAGCCGCATCCGGTATCGCGTCTAATTTTAGAATTGTTGCGTTTTTTATCTAATAGTTGGTCATTTCGTACATAAATCGCATAAGTAGGTACATAACATACATATAAGAACGGACTAAAGATTAATTGTTTATTTGTAGGACAATGGTTTTCGTCTTTCACGCCACAGCAACTGAAAGCAACCGATCATCATAATTAAATAAAATAAATAAATATTCCCGGACATTGCACACAGCGCCATCTAGCCCACACTAAACAAACGCTTGTGTCATGGGTACTAGATAATGGATATAATACTTACATACTTTTCTTTTGTAAATACAAACTTATTATACTGGGTAACTGGTAACTAACGCATAACCTTTTTAGGGTGGCTTTAGTACATCTATACCAACAACTTTTGTTCTACAACTATTGGAAATTCGTGAAAAAAAAAATCAGCTGTTCCATACATTTTGTCGAAAATTTTCCATAGTTTTGTATGGAACAGCTGATATTTTTTTCACGAATTTCCAAAAGTTGTAGAACAAAAGTTGTTGGTATAGATGTACTAAAGCCACCCTTAAAAGGTTATGCGTTAGTTACCAGTTACCCTGTATACACAAACGACCAGACTCAACACAAGTAATTATAAATTTTCAAAATTCATAAATACTTGTGTCACGCGGGAATCGAACCCGCAACCCCTAGTTTAGGAGGCAGAGCTACTACCAACTAAGCTAACAGGCCAGTAAAAAAATGATTATTTATATAGGTGTAGATTTTTATGAACAAAAGCATCCCAAAACAACGCAAGTGAAACTGCAGGAATCCATTAGTGTGTATTAAATTAAGTAGGCCATTTCATAGTTATTGTAAGCCTTCAAATAACATAATGGCTTTATGCAGTTAATGCATTGCGTTTTATCACCACACGGAATAAAATGCAGTAAAACTGATTGTGTCTAATTCGTTTCACACTCGCTTTCACGCTTACCGATAATATCGTATAATTCTTGCTTTATAAATTACTTTAAGTTTATTGCTTTTGTTTTAGAATCGTTTTTTTTTGTACAGACAGTGTCCTCTAAGAGCAAAGATACAACTTTGTCTAACATCGAATGATGATAATTTCCAACGTTCTTAATTCCGAATTTGACCCGCAGATTTCGTGTGTTAACATCGATTAAACAAACAAATGAAAGTGATTTATTTGTGATTAAGTGAATCGAATCTAGTTTAAAAAAAAAACAAACTTTTGAACAAATGAAGTGACATACATTCGATAACAATCGAATCGATCAAAGATCTTCAATAGGTTATAAAAACAAATGATTGTATCAATCAAAGACTTTTACTTGTAAAACAAATGAAGTGACAAAACCAAGATGGCGCTTGGTAGAAGAAACGTCAGTGTCATGCGCCTCGGAAGGTGCATAGCATTCCTGGCTGCAGCCGCATTCCTGCTTCCTTTCACCATACTGCTGATGGTGGCTGATCAGCAGTATAACCTCACTTACAACTCCAAACGGGTGTTCTATCAAGAGGTAAGTTGGTTGTGGTAATTCTATTGTTTTGTCGTAAATCTGTTGTATGAAAAAACTGAAAACGCTGTTTTAAAATTGATTTGGTAAGTTGCTAAGATGAATTACTTTATATATCTAGAAGAGGAAGGCTCTGTAAGTAACTCAACACAAGATTCGTAAAGTAAGTTCAGTAGGGACAATAGATTTTTAAAGGGTTTAATAAACACTATTAGTTCTTTTCAAGTTTTTGGAACTATACATAAACTGTATTATCTAAGGGCATTGTATTACATACTTATAAACATATGTTCATATATTATAATGTAACATATATGTAACATGAAAAGCATTGAAAATGAAATGAAAACTATTTATTTTGCGACAAGAAATTAATCACAGTTAAACCTATAAGGAAAGTCAAAAATATCAGACAAACCCATTTTGCACATAGGTACAAAATTTCTTGTCACAAGCCGGTTTCAACTCAGCATGTGCTGACTGCGAACAAGAGAGTCCATTGGAAGTACCAACATGCACCTTACCTATACTAAAGGTTTTAGTACATACATTATAGTCTACCTACACTGTATAATAAATGACTAAATACCTATATCTCATTACTGAGTTACTGTCACAAACATAAACGTCAAAGTAAATAGGTACGTAACATAATTAATTCTTCTCATACGATATTCTGAGAAAAATATTATACATAGGAAATTAATAAATTAACTTAAGCATGAATAACGTCGTTAACATTTTTGCGTGCCTAATTAGGTTTTGTAATTTGCTCATATATTTTTATGCTCGTAAAAACTAGTAAAAAGTAAAATATGGAAGGAAGTTGCTAATTAATATTAATACTCCAAGTTACTATTTATTGTTACTATTATGCTGGCAAAAATGGCTGAAACTATTATAATAAATTGCTACTAAGAATTAATTGTAAATTAATACCTCATCCTGTTGAATCTTTAGTTAACCATAAAAGGTATATACGGTACATACATAATCCCATCTGACCAGTCTTAAAAATAGGGTCAATGAATAAATCTTGCCTTACTTAGTATTACGGCGTATTGTTTTTTTGCTCTTATAGATAATTTGAGAAAAGAAAACAAAACACAAAACTTTGCTTAACTAAATTATTACTTACTTAAATAAGTTACTAACCTTATTTATAATTATTTTACATTTCTACCTTTTCACTCAGGAAAATGGTGATCAGATGTCAGTCTTCATATGTGTTCAAACAAAATATAATTAGGTAAATGTACTTAATTTCAAATAAGTTAACGTCTAAAGCGAGTTTTTAATATCGTTTAAAATTGAATGCATAAATTGTATCCCACTGTTAATGTTTATATTATTACTAACTACAAAAACGAATCCAATAACTAAACTAAAAGAAAGAAAGAAATATCTTTATTGAGTCACACACAATACAAAACAAAGATTGTGATGCCCCAATACAGCCGCAACTCAGCCTAATGCTTGATATTCTGTCTCCTTACTTAATTACTACATAACTACTTTCCTATGTACATTGAACAGGGTACGTGTCTTAACTATAAACTATTTAAAGTCAACGTTTAGCGAAATAAATAAATACTAAACCTAACTAACCAGCAAAGTCCTCCCTTTACCCTTACTTTTTTTCTTTTCCAGAGTGACTTCTATAAAATTAACGGGACATATTATGCTCCAGCATACACGATCACGACACCCACACTGTTAAGGAAGCAGGTAACTGACAATACTATGTCACCTTTCGTCTCGTTTGTATGCGGCACCAAACAACACTATACCTATTTAGATACAGGATTTCTCGGGACCTTCGTTTAAGCACTGTCTATTTAGATACAGGGTATAAACTGTCTGGGTTTATTAGTCTGAAAATAGAAGAAAGGAGAAGGTTTTTTTTCCTTTTTAGGAAAGAGAAGGGATCGACGCTTTGAAGTGATTGATGGGTGATGTTTATATGTTTATGACAAAAAAATCAAGTGGGATCGCAATGAAACGACATTGAGAAACTGCATATTTCATAGCTTACTCCTCTTATTAATTCAGTTTCAATACTTAAAAAAGGTCAAACATTTTTAAAAGCATTCAAAAATAAACAATTCAAATCAATAACTTCGTGTTGTGACTGAAGTCTATATAAGATCAAGGTAGCTGATTTAACTCTGTAAAAGAAGGTTTCACATTGGTGATAATATTGAAGACAACCACCATTATTGTTGTCAATTTTGTATGATTGAAGAAATCGGTGTAACTTCTCTAAAGAAAATTTCTTTGAAGTGAGTTAGCCACTAGCTATTTTTGACAAAAAAGCTTATTTAGGTGATGTTTGGTGTTGCATACGAGACTTAACACTGTGCTGACCACTGCACGCTTGCAAATTACTAATTACACTAACTGGAAGAAATTAATCGATATACATTATCTAAGGATTACTTGTTGCATAAAGATACATAAAATAATATTTTTTGTTTGTCAGAAAGTCCTAAGGGCTCAGACGCATGTGATTAATAATTAATTATAAATTAAAACTTCAGTAACTAACTGCATGATGAGCGACAGTTAATGTTTTTTTTTATATAAACACTAAATTAATGCCGAGATCAGGTTTTTTTCAAATTATGTTTAAAAACTCCATATTTAGAGAAACACGTGAGTTCATTTTATAGATTTGAAGCGTCTATGCCCAAAACAGTGTTATAAATAGGACTACAGAAAATAACTCTGTACTTAATAAATACAAAAAACCTTAAAAAATGTATTTTCGATTCATTTCTCGGTGACATGGTTTGTTAGTACTAAAACGTAAAGGTCTAAAGACGACTGAACAAACTCAATGTTACAGCAAAGCACTGTTCGACGTGTTATGTGTTGTTATTAGTGATTTTGTCTCCACAGATTATAATTATCAACAATATTATTGAAAATTGTTTCTCCACAGATAATCAATGTTTTGTCTTAAAATTGTTATATGCTATTGTTACAACCTTACTTCTGTACTGAATTAGATTTATTTATATATCAGTGTCTGAAATTCAGAATTCTTGAATATTGCTAATCCACTACTGCTAATTTATTAATTTTATGTTCAAAAAGTTGACTTGCCAATTCATAAGTCCAAAAACAAATGTAGGCTTGTTTTTCATTCGTGGATGGACTCATTTACAGATTATAAGTTATATCTTAGATTTTATTATGGCCAAGCAAGCTGTCTATAACCAAAAACAAAACACGTAGAGAATAATGCTAATATATGTGTACACTAGGTAAGCCAACATCAATTGTACATAATATGTTTATACATTACATATCTTACAATCTATAATATACTAAAAAATAAATAACGGGAGTCTATTTAAAGGTAGTTTTTAGTGAGATTTTTACTATAATAAGCCACATAAGAATTCATAAATATAATCTAATTTATTTTTATGGAGAAACATTAAAAATTATAAATGAACCGTTAAACTATTTAAGGAAAACTATACATACTACTTCTAACGTAAATAATCTTTATGAATAACTAATGTCAAATTAACTAAATTAGCGTACTTTTATTATTAATTAATGCATATAGGCAGTACAGGCATTACTCTAATATTATAGAAGTACACGATAAGCCTAAGAGCGCCATCAATCATGGAAAAATGTTATCTCTGACACTCAGCTGACATGATCTTGTTAAACATAATCTGAACCTGCTAGTTAACCTACTAGCTTTTGTATATTCTGTGACGAGGTCAAAGACCTGATGAAATCTAAATAAACATGTTTCATTTAAATCAAAGCAAAATTTTACATCATTATAAATATTTGATTTTCATAAAAAAATGTTTGTTCACTTAAGCCTAAACCATCTAAATATATTTCTAATGGTTTTTATTAAGTGCCGATACTAAGTATTTATTTAAGATGATAAAAAATAGCGACGTAATTTCTTGCTAACAATCTATAATATGGGCTAAAATTAAAAAAAAAATAGGCTACGTAATAATAGACAAAAGTTTTGCACAAGAAAATAAATAAAAACCAATAAATTCCGGATCGTACTTAAATGTCAAGTACAGAAAAGTAATAACAAAACGTATAAAAGCAAAGCTTTCAAATAAGCAGAACAAAAAGAAAATAAAGAAAAATATAAATTGCGGTTTTCCTCTAAAGCAACATTCTAGGTCGGAGCGAAACAAAAGCTAGGAATTAAAACACACTGCATCAGTGGTTGCCAAAACGTTGCGATTTTTAATAAAACTTTTTAAAACAAGGGATAATAATGGTTGAATTGGTTTACGGAATATACTAGTGGACTTTAGCTGGTATTTTGAACTGCTGCGTAGTATTTTTTATGAAGTGACAGATTTTTTAATTTTTTTTTATTTGCCGCCCTCTTTTGCCAACATGTAATAACTATTTTTTTAGTTAAAATAAACAGAGATTTTCAATTGTTTTCTGTACGCACGAAGCCAAGCTAGTGAGCTTTTTTTATTTACATGATATAGGCTTACGCTTGACTACAACTTGCCTGATGGTAAGCAACGTTATAGTCTACGATGTAGCGCGCTTGCCTAGAAGTAACTGTAAAAAACAATTTATTATTTACTGCTATTTGACAATCAATGGTTATTCTTTTGATATGAAATTTATACTTTTCCAAGCATAGGGAAATAAGTATAAAATGGAACAAAAGATATGGAAAAGATTTCGAATAAGTAACTCAAGAAGAATCTCCGTTACTCTCAGTATGTTTTTACCCCATAGAACCTCACCTCATTTCGAATACAAAAGACATGTAGTAATGGGTACGACAAAGAAATGCCCCGATATGTATGCACGCACTAACTCGCTAGTTCGACACATATAACGGTGCCTTGCATAACGCATACCTGTGACAAACAATGAATAGGTGGTGTGAGAAATGTTTGAATAATTACTTGGCATAAAATGACAATATCAGTTTAATAGTAGAAACTTAGTTAATAACAATGGATATTATTTCAAACTTTTAAAGTATGTACTTATGTGGAATATTTTTTTATATATTTTTCTTATTCATAACAAACAGAGAATCCAGATTTCTTAATGTTTTCGTATATTAAATTGTAAGTCGTCTACGTGCTGCATTAAACCTGCATATCATTTCCTCAATATGGAGAAACAACAACAATTTTATTTTAGTATTTTGAATGTAACGTAGATATGTCGAAGTTTTCTTTTTTGTCGTTTACAATATAGTTAAGTTTTTATAAAACAGCTAGAGGCGACTAGAGTTAATAAGCTACATCAATTTGCTTCTCATCTTCTACAATGAGTCAGGTAGATAGGCACTAATATCGGGGATAACTAGGTTCTATAACTAACTAACCTGTCAGTCATTAGAGATGGTAAAAAGTAGGGCAAAATAAAACCTACTTCAGAAGTCAATAAGTAGGTACTATGATATCCTAAAGTTTGGCGAACGCGATTTTTTTTTACTTGAAATAGGCTCACGCTTGACTACAACTTGCCTGATGTTAAGCAACGTTGTAATCTACGATCTAGCGCGCTTGCCTAGAAGAAACCGGTTTACTCTCGACATGAAGACTGACAAATTATAGTTCAAGGGGAATAGAGATTCGGGCAAGGAGTTCCACAGTGATGAAAAAATCATGAGTCAATCATATGTAGTACTTATGTACTTATGATATGAACCTTCTAAGTAAAAGTATTTTACACTTTATCCTTCAGCAACACTTAACATCAGGCAAGGCGCATATTTGTAACGTAAAATAAATTTAATAAGCAAAAGCTTGTAATTTTACTGTGGGTTATTAAATCGCTATTCCACGTTTACTGCAGTGACATCTTGAGTAGGTATTTAATTAAAACCTTGCCTGTTTTGCTTGGACACATGGATATCTAAATTATTTAATTGCGTATGTACTGTACATATCCATTAACCTAGTACCCATGATACAAATAGCTTAGTATGGGGCTAGATGGAGCAGTGCAATATGCCCTGAAATATTATTTTTTTATGTACATAATATTGTCCAGCTTACTTTTTAGGGATCCGTACCTTACAGGTAGATAATTTTAAAATGATAAATTTCACTGTATTTGCTATAACAATACTATGTTAATAACCGTGCCCTGTAGCACGAGTAAAAAGCTCATAAATCGTATGTCGTTACAACCACGCGACGCATTTGGTGGGTGGGAACTTAGATAATTAACTTGGCGTGTAATGTTACAAAAAAGCTCAGCGGTTACTACGAGTCTAAGAAGAGAAATATTGCGAAATTTAATGTTACTATATTCGTTACAGTATGAAATTCGACGCGGTCAGTCCTTGGATGGGTGACCGAAAAGTGGCAATTCATTTTGGGCGCTTCCGTGGGTCGGATGACACGTTAAATTGTAGGTCCCGGCTGTTTGTCTAGTACGGCAGTCGTTAAGCCATGTCAGAGGCCCTTAGGGTGGCTTGATTAACTCTCAACACCAGAGTTGGCCACTCTCATTCGATAAGAAGAAGGATAAAAGAAAAACAAAATGACTAAAAATATTATCTTATTTTGGCTTTTAAATAAGTGTGTTGCAAAGAAGAGTCTAAATGGTATGGTAACATAGCAGATCTCCATAGTCGCAAAAAACATATCAATCATCGTTTACTAGAAAATTGAAAGTAATGTCTATACCATCATATTTCAAGCCTCATCGTAACCTCAAATCTCGACATGCAATAGACACATCAGTTAATACAACAAAAGACCAAAATTAATGGTTGTGTTACTCTTAATAGTTCTTGGAACGTCTTGTTAAGCAATTCAACGTATTTGAGTTCATATTTTACCTTGTTAGAACATAAGTTATGTTCAAAAAGTTCTTATGCATGTTTTTGACTTGAGTGCAAAGTACAAAGAAAGGGCTTTTGACAACTGCCGTACTAGACAAACAGCCGAGACCTACAATTTAACGTATCATCGGAGCAACGGAAGCGCCCAAAATGGAAAAGGGTGGCTTGATGAACTCTCGACACCAAAGTTGGACACTCTCATTCAACAAGAAGAAGAAGTACAAAGAAAATAGATATGCATTACAATAATGTAGATTCGGCTAGTATTGTTTTAACAAAGATTATAGTAAGCGTGTCCTTGTATATACAAGCGTAGAAGAGTATCGACCAACATCTCAAGAGGCTCTCTCGAGGAAAAGCCTAAAGATGCTTCAGCCCACTGCCAGAGGACAGCGTGCCCAATAAACTGGCTGCATTACCACGCTGGATGGCAATGCTAAAATATTATTTAGATATTAATATAATTTACAGGGTTATGTTCCGTTCGCAAAAGTTCTTACGTCCAAATACATTATCCAACAAAAGAGTTTGTGCTAGAGCGGCCATCTCCGTTATTGAGAGTTTTCAAACCGCCCGACAGGCCTCTGACATGGTTTTACCACAGCTATACTATAACAACCAGGAACTACAAATTCATTTTCCAGAATTTTTAAAATATGTAAATGTTCCGTGGAAGGACCTGGGCGCTCACTACGATGTATGTATCTATCCAAGAGAATTCCCTTAAAGAATTAATTCTGTAGGGGAGTCACGACCCTCAGTCATGCGGAATACAACTCAAAGAGAGAAATGTTCCGTAGTATGAAATAAAACTGGCTCATTTAAAGTTGGATTATCAAGCATTTGAAGTATCTTTGGAATAATCTAGGAAGGGAACGAAGTCGGTACCTTCCTGTTCCTGATACGAAGGAAGTATTTTATGTTTACGTTGCATTCATGAATACTGAAATGGAAATGCTGAAAATGAAACACGTGAGTACTTGATGCGTTTAGAATAGCTACATAATACAATGTATTTACCTAATTCCATCAATTAATCAATTCTTTGTTGTCAAAAATCACAGAAGATTGTTTTCTCTACTTCGTGACAAAAATATACATATGACACAATAAATTTGAGTGTCTGGCTTCCGAACTAGAAAAGTATCTGTGTCTCAGAAACCAGCTCAATTGGAAAAATGTTAAACATGTATTTATTTTATGTTAACTAACATTACGAACAGTGCAGTTAAAAAATATTGTCATTTGTTTATGTGAATCGTGACTTTTACATAAAGCAATACTAATTTGAAAGTAAATAATGTGTATAGATAAATCCATTGACGTAGGTACTATTCTGCGCAAAATAAATCATGATCATTAATTTAATTTATGTTTTTTTTAACACGAAATAGGCTCACGTTTGACTATAGCCTGCCTGATGTTAAGTACGTCTATATTCTAATATGTAGCAAACCTATTTACTCTAGATTTGAAGACCCCTGGGTTATAATTTTCTGGGCACAGGGCTCCATGGTTAACAAATAAATGTAATAATAGCAAATAGGGTAAATAATAATTGATTCTTATGGTAACCGTTTTACACCTTTGACTGCAGCAATATTTAACACTAGCTGTGCCTGCGACTTCGTCCGCGTGGAACAGTTATTTTGGGCTACCTCTTCAGCTTTTTAAATAATAGCTGTTACCCACGACTTGAACCGTTTTCGTAGCGCACGCAACGAAAGCCCTCAAAGATGAATAATTTTTCCCATCTTTTCAAAATAATATTGTTTCTTCGCTCGTATTAGTTGCAGCGTGATGTTATTTAGCCTTAAACCTTCCTCGATAAATGGTATATTCAACACAAAAATAATTTTTAAATTCGCACCAGTAGTTCCTGAGATTAGCGCGTTTAAACAAACAAACTCTTCAGCTTTATAATATTAGTATAGATCACTGATACGGACTGTAGTCAAATGCAAACCTATACTTCGTAAAAAATGTTATGCACTGGCGTATTTACGAATGCCACTGCAACATAAAAGTTAAGTTAGAACATTTTTATCGTCAAAACCTAGAATAATAAATTCGGTAAATTGTTACGAGTACTTCTAAGAATGAAAACATCGATATGGTTCATAAGCACGAAGACAGCTTAGGTCGTCGCTCTAGTTTCGACACAGTCTATCAACTAGGTGCTAATAGAGTCACAATATCGGTACAAATTCACAGATTTTATTGTTACAGATGTTAATTGTCCTTTTAAGTTAAGACGATTTTTTTTACGTGGTATAGGTTTACGTTTGACTACAGCCTGCCTGATGTTAAGCATTGCTGCAGCCTAGGGTGTAGCACGCTTACCTAGAAGATACCTATTAAAATACTCGTATACATTTTAATGGACTTCAAAATAAGAATGAGGTTCTCAATTCAGCTGATTGCTTGTTGAGTACGTTACTCGATTACTCCGCTAATTACTACAAATACGAATAGTGGGCTAATTATGAACGATTTCGATTATTCTTTTTTTTTGGTAGGTTATGTTAGTGCCTTATTATTTTTCTTCATAATTCTTGCATTACTTATATGTACTTCTATAATCTAAATATACTGTCTCTTTACTTTACTGCTAGATTTAAACAACAATTCTTAAGGTGTGTCTGCAGTTGGTTTTGGCAATTGTAACGCTTTACATTTAGATCACGATTTCATCGTCTTATATTCGATACGAATAGTGATCGCAGTGTACAAAAATGTATATATTTTACAATTTATAAAGTAATTAAGTACAATTTTCAACGAGATATTCGTAAAAGTTAAAGGATTGGTTTACAGAGTGTATATGAATAAAGATATCACATGAAAACAATGGTTAAATAATCAAAATCTTAGTTCAATTTTCAAGGTAAACTTTCCGCAATGAGAATTGTATATCCTACCTATTTATTCACCTTTTATTGTCTATCTATCAAATCCTCTTTTGTGTAAAATACGAGTAAATATATATATATATACTGTATCTGTGCATGATATTGTCTGTAACAGTTATATGACATACTTTGAATGAACGCACATACGAGTATTTATGAGTATTTCTTAAACATTTTTCACGCGTTTTTCTTCAATTGGAACCGTGTCAATTTAATTTGAACGGCCTGTTATGGGTCGAGATAAATTGTAATGTCAACAAATCTATGTTAGCAAATAATAATATTGATTTTAAATTAAGGTTACCTTTATTCGGTGCTGCCACTATTTTATTTGGGAATGTAATTTACGCCTTTCTACTAAAATAAAAAAAAAATAATTTTATCGCAGCTCTAAATTCATAATAATTTCGCTTTAGTAAGTCTTAACAATTAATCTTTAAACATATCTGAAAAGCATAAAATAAATTAATCTTAACATCAGGGAAGTTGTAGCCAAGCGTAAGCCGATTTCATGTAAAAAAAACGTGTCAATGATCACTTGCATTACAAATCATTAACAATGTGAGTAGGTAAATGTATCAACTTTTATTAACGATGTTTTACCTGAAATAAAACATATATTAAATACTTACCTTATTTAAAACTTAATAAATTGAGAGTGGCAACCGTGTTTTCCGCTTCCTTTTTCCCTCTCTTTCAATCTTTGTGCACTTTTATCGTTCTGTCTCGCTCGCACACCCCCACCAACAGGCGACCGAACCATGAAGGCGAAGATGGTCCGACCTCTTTTCATTGAGTCGAAATTTACACCAGGCAGAAATAAAATGTAAGTTTTAAATAAGGTAAGTATTTAATATATGTTTTATTTCAGGTAAAACATCGTTATTAAATAACTTGACCGTTATTTAAAACTTAATAAATTGAGACGTGTCTGTTATCGCCTGGTGGGTAAAAGACGCCAATGTGAACATGTACAGAAGTAATAGATACTTAAGTACTGGGAAGGTATATGTACATAGGTAAAGGGTAAGGTAGGTGTACCTAAGATACATACATAAAACCAAACAATGTGCGAGAGACAGAAAGTGATGTAATCACATTTTATTCAGAGCTAATATAACTACTTTTGTTGAAGTAACTAAGTAATCAAAAGTACTAGCAGTACTAGACAGACTAGAAATAACAGCTTATATCGGGTTGACTGTAAGAGAACTGAGGCTATTATTATAAAATAATAATAATTTATCAGTTAAATAATATAATCACAGAAGTATTATTTTAAATCTTTACTTTGGGATGGAGACCAATCAACCCTGACCAGGCTTTAATCAGAAGTAATTTGTCAGACCTACTTGAATACTACTACTTCCGACGGTATGAATTTGAACCTGATATAACATCTCTCCAGAAAGCTGCTCTTATTGATTTGTGAAATCAATAAATAGATTTGGTCATAATACTAATATGAGTCATAATACTATGGCTTACATGAAGAAAAGTTATGCTTTACACAAAACCAGTGATGAAGCTAAGTAGTAGGATTTTAAGACAATTCTCGTCCTGATTGTCTATAGCTACTTAGTTGTGTCAGTTTTTACTACGACTAGTATGGACACAACAGTTATTCTTGGATTAAATGTTAAGAGTACTCAGCTATCAAGGCTAACTCTTGCGACTCGAGCAAAGTAATAAATGCAATGATTTTGTGATGAATTTAATGTCGAAAATATTAAAAAAAAAACCAATACCAAGTCATGGCGGTTTTTAAACTAAGATAAGATAAATTTATTGTAAATAGACAATATGTTACATTTTACAAATTGCACTGCCATTAGTAAAAAACTGTGTCGTAGAGAGCTTATATTATAATGCGATAGTTGGATGTATTGGGTATGATGACATACTGGTACATAAGCTCAATTTCTATGGGCCTACGACACGGTAATATCGTGCCTACGATGTTACATGAATACATTAGTCCATATAGGTACCACGGATTTATAACCAAATGTAGCATGTAATTTGAATAAATCTGTTATTAAAGTAATAAGCCTGCCAATTTTGGTACAAATGGAAAAATGTTATTATCATCAGCTCATATTAAATACCTCGTGCCATTTTACGCCAGGGTTTTTCCAGTTGTGATTTTGTCTAATCAACTTAACATTTTGCCAAGCTAGCGTTATATTCTGTATTCTGACAGGTAGATAGTAATTAGTATTTAGGCTCTAAGTTGAGATGTTGTCGGTTGAAACATTTTCGTAACTACAAAAGGGTGACGGATATACCCACACCAGGGTTGATATATGTACATTCGCGTCCGCAAGAATGTTCAAATCAAATCAATGTTACCCAAATGGTATCAATATCAAATCGATCTAGTCCGGTGACATAAAGATGATCACTATTTAGACTGAGCATTAGATCTCTTTAGTCCTTATAGGTGCTATCAGGATAATGATTATGATGACCTAGCTAGTTATAGGTGTTCTGTATGGCACTGTTGTGTTTCCATGGGATGAATTACACTGTCAAGTTTAATCAATTGAATACAAATGAATCAAAAGCCTGTATGCTTATTTGCATTAAGACAGCAATTTACAAGCACTGTTCAGATACATAAACTTTGACGATGATCGTGCCTATGGATACGGTTTATCGTCCATTTCTATTGTTCGCGGTGAAGACACCGTGACTCGTGTCCAGACTGATAATACGTTTGAGTCGAGGACCAAAGTCAAAATCGACACCTCTGAGGACAAATAATGCGACAGGGAAGGATTACGAAAAGAAGAACCTCAGTGACAAATGTGAAAATGCAGAAAGATATTTCTTGTAAACAGTATTGAGAACAAGAGTGTTTATCAGGAGTTTCATTTACTGAGTCTAGACTAAGACTAAGCTTAACAGGTAGTTAAGAAACTCTTTGAACAAGTATATCACCATAAGGCAGAGAACATTAATTTTGAATATTCATATTCTACGGGTTATTCCCAGAAATACAAGACAACGCAGGAGGAAGAAACTTGAATACGAAATTAGATTTTCCTCGCTTGCCACACCTGACGTTCATGGTGTCTATTACGTATGTAATACTATGTATTACTCGTATAAGGCGTATATCCAGATCACAAATATTAATTTACTTACCTACTTGCCATTTAATTTTACGGATATAAGTATTAAGTTCTATTTCATTAGTGATGTCACATCTTTGAAAATCAGGTTGCGAGCAAAACGGAAGGCAGCTTTGCGAGATTTAGTTATTAGCTAAATTAGCCTTAGAAACCGTCTGTTAGATCTTTGTAACTGTCAGGTAGGTAAAGACAGTACCTACACGTATACATTTATCAGTATGTTTCATGTATCAGTTTTTATCAGTTTTGTGACGACAAAACTATTCTGCGATATTGCTTTAGATTCTATAGATTTAAATCGTTTGGTCGGCATAGGCCTTGGGGTTTTGAAACAATGTCATATTTTAGCACTAGGTTAAGCGTATGCTTCCACTTCATGCTATCTGCTGACAAGATATTTAAGCTGGCCTGCAAAGATATTGTCATAATATATCTTTATACTTAACCAGCAGTTTGTCATGTATTGAAATAATAGGTAATTAACGTTGCTGGAAGTTTAGCTCTGCGCTGAATATAGATAATAGATATGATTAGAAATGCGAATAACTTTGAGTTGTTACCAGATCCCTGCGAGGGATGGCTCTGCATAGGGGTCGTTATGACCACAGCCCTGCGAGGGCTTGGTCCAGACCACAGCATGTCTTCAAAATACCCTACGAGGGTCCGGTATGATTAGCTTGTCTTTGTTAGAGGCTACGTACCCTGCGAGGGTTCTACATAATGAGCCTCCCTTTGTGAGGGCTTACGAATAGATTTACAGTGCATCACAGCACAATGTGTTACACAAGATCCCTGCGTGGGAAAGCTTTGTATAGGGCCGTTATGACCACAGCCCTGCGAGGGCTGGGTACAGACCACAGCATGTCTTTAGAGTACCCTGCGAGGGTCCTACATAATGAGCCCCTGAGGGCTTACGAATAGGGCCCCTGAGGGCTTACGAATAGAGCCCCTGAAGGCTTACGAATAGAGCCCCTGAGGGCTTACGATTAGAGCCCCTGAGGGCTTACGAACAGAGCCCCTGAGGGCTTACGAATAGCTTTACAGTGCATCACCGCACAATATGTTATACAAGATCCCTGGCTGGGAAAGCTTTGTATAGGGGCCGTTATAACCACAGCCCTGCGAGGGCTGGGTACAGACCACAGCATGCCTTTAGAGTACCCTGCGAGGGTCCTACATAATGAGCCCCTGAGGGCTTACGAATAGATTTACAGTGCATCACAGCACAATATGTTATACAAGATCCCTGGCTGGGAAAGCTTTGTATAGGGGCCGTTATGACCACAGCCCTGCGAGGGCTGAGTACAGACCACAGCATGTCTTTAGAGTACCCTGCGAGGGTTCTACATAATGAGCCCCTGAGGGCTTACGAATAGATTTACAGTGCATCACAGCACATTATGTTATACAAGATCCCTGGCTGGGAAAGCTTTGTATAGGGGCCGTTATGACCACAGCCCTGCGAGGGCTGGGTACAGACCACAGCATGCCTTTAGAGTACCCTGCGAGGGTCCTACATAATGAGCCCCTGAGGGCTTACGAATAGATTTACAGTGCATCACAGCACAATATGTTATACAAGATCCCTGGCTGGGAAAGCTTTGTATAGGGGCCGTTATGACCACAGCCCTGCGAGGGCTGGGTACAGACCACAGCATGTCTTTAGAGTACCCTGCGAGGGTCCTACATAATGAGCCCCTGAGGGCTTACGAATAGATTTACAGTGCATCACAGCACAATATGTTATACAAGATCCCTGGCTGGGAAAGCTTTGTATAGGGGCCGTTATGACCACAGCCCTGCGAGGGCTGGGTACAGACCACAGCATGTCTTTATGTACGCATGTCCCGCTATATAAATTCCTGGTGTTTTCCAGAGTCACGGACTCTGAAGTATTGGGTGTCACGGACACAACCACCGCGCACGGCGCGAGTTTCGCTACTCCCGGGTCTGCGACTCGCAGACTCCTACGTCAATTCCGGCGGGGAATCGAACCCCGGTCTCCCGCGTGACAGGCGGGGATACTTACCACTATACTACCGAAGAATTAATTAAATCGAACATAAGAATCGAACAAAAAATAAGTTCCATTTTTATCCGTATTCACGGTTCTTAGCTATATTATCACATAATATATGTATTTTGTAATGTTACAAATTTAACTCGTATCTATCACAGATTCTTAAATTATGGACTCAATAAAATTATTGAATTGTAAGCAAAGTAAATTAACACTATTAAATTTAGATGTAAAAAAAAAAGACATGTCGGTTACTCTATTGTATTAGAACATCATTTATCTGCATTAGAAAAATACTGCGTGAACCTGCGAGGTTCATATCTTGTGAAGTTATCTAGCAGATCGTTTTTAACAATGATGCATACTCGCCCCCCCTTTTTTTTACCTCAGCGACGGCGCATATTCGTGATTCATCGAATTGAAATTCTAGTTTGATCACTCGTGAATATCATTTTACTTGTAAAACACAGTATTAGCTACGTCCTATGTACGGGGTACATATACAATACACATACAAGTATTAAAATTACTGAAATGCAATCCACAAATAATTTTGAACATTACGTTAAAAATTATTGATTAAATATATTCTGAGGGTAGATATTAAAGAAAAATTGTATAATTCAGTTTTCAAGTACACAATATTTAAAGTCAAGCAAATCATGCAAGAAAATTGGGGGTAATAAAATTATTTATAATAAAAGGAAACAAGTCAAATGGTAAAGTCGAACGGTAACACCGTTAAAAATCACTTTACCAATAAAATAAAGTCAAGTGGAATTAAACTTACTGCTTTCCATTGGAAAAGGCACACTTACAAATTGAAATTTAGAATTTCAATAAAAAATTAATATTCCACTTTTGCTCCAAGACTAGCGACTTGTCGCAGCGGAAAACTCGACGCCAATGAAAAGA
Organism: Macaria notata; assembly: GCA_927399415.1. Taxonomy (NCBI): domain Eukaryota; kingdom Metazoa; phylum Arthropoda; class Insecta; order Lepidoptera; family Geometridae; genus Macaria; species Macaria notata. Next base: position 3,454,450 of record OV656744.1, read on the forward strand.
GGTCGGACCATCTTCGCCTTCATGGTTCGGTCGCCTGTTGGTGGGGGTGTGCGAGCGAGACAGAACGATAAAAGTGCACAAAGATTGAAAGAGAGGGAAAAAGGAAGCGGAAAACACGGTTGCCACTCTCAATTTATTAAGTTTTAAATAACGGTCAAGTTATTTAATAAAAAGGTTTTCGAAGACTTACATTGAATTAAGGCAAACATTGTCGTAATTGCCTCAAATTAAGTTGATCGCATTAGTCTCAAATTACACCGATTAGGTTTATGTAACGTTTACTTACAGGCTGTTCTATATTCTTTAGCTGGGTGTTTTTTTAGAGATAAAATAGAAGAAAAAGTTTTTTCTGTGAAATATATGTATTATCCTAAATTATTCTGTTGTTAGTATATTAGAGTAAATATAAAAGAAAGAAGTCGAATGTCCGAAAAGATAAACAACCGCTTCTACAGAAATTGAATTGAAAACGAATTATATCAATATACCTGCTGAATACAATTTTATAACTGCTTCAGCAGGGCTAGCACGGGCAGAAGACAATATATCCCGAGGGAAAGAAAAGAATTTGTTTCCCCGCTGTCAATTTTGGCACAGAGAAGCCGGGGAAAGTCAAACCGGGATAGATATACGGCGGGAGTAGCATTATAATATTTTATTCCTATTTTGTTGCCATAATTACGAAATCAAATTAAAATGAATACAATGTTTGAATTATGCTTCAAACGTTGTATCAATTCATCTAACCTTCAGAAATTGTTCATTATTTTTATTTTTATTTTATATTTGACTGGCCTGTTAGCTTAGTTGGTAGTGGCTCTGCCTTCTAATCTAGGGGTTGCGGGTTCGATTCCCGCGTGACACAAGTATTTATGCATTTTAAAATTTATGATTACTTGTGTTGAGTCTGGTCGTTTGTATGTATAATAAGTATGTATTTACAAAAAAAAAAGTATATAAGTATTATATCCGTTATCTAGTACCCACGACACAAGCGTTAGCTTAGTGTGGGGCTAGATGGCGCTGTGTGCAATGTCCCGGAATATATATATACATATATATATTTCTTTCCACTGTTGTCATAGGTTGTCATGATAAGAAAGGTGGGAATGACACTGTCAAATGGATAAAATGGGGGAAAGACTATTTATCCCCATGCCGTGCTTGCCCTGCACAGGTACTACAAATGTGATAAAAGTCGTATCGTGTCATACAACGTTTTTTTCTACAGCTCAGAAACAACCCTCTTGCTCCATATACATTATTCAAAAAACAAAACAGATAATTCCCTTACAAACTGAATCCACATAATGTATGTAGTCATGTCATGGCATTCGATTGTGCCTGGCGACCTACATAGGTAGGTTGTATAAAATCTATTCACTCAGAAATAAGCCTCTAACAGAATTATTGTTGTTCAGCAGATTGCATGCTCTTTGGTGTACATAGTATGGTTTAAAATTCATGGTATCGAATGTACCTACAGCGTACCTTAATTAAGTTATTTTTATATAATTATTGTTTATTTTTTGGAGTAGAAAATATGCTTAAGTTCATAATATTTTTAAAACACATTACCGAGTAGTATTCTAAGATATTTTTTTTGATGTCATTTCAATCATTTACCGCACAATCTTCAAACGAAGTTTGATTGTCAGCGAAAAATGATATTTCCGGGCGAATTAATAACACAACAGTAATAATGGCCAGTCTTTTTGAATTTTTTATTAGCAAAATCCGTTTAAAAAATGTCAAAGAAATTCAGACAGTGTTACACCTGGGATAAATATCTAACATTATCACCTGGAGAGATCGTAATAGTAGATTAGTAGCCGAGGGCTGTAAGGCATCAATTAAGAACAATTTTAAAATTTTAGGGACAGGTGTTTTATGGGTATGTTAAAAGTTTGAGATTGTGATATTTGCTGGTCACGGACAAAATCAGAACTTACTCGTTTTTCTTTTCGCCAATTCATGAACTCGTCGTAAGTTTTCAAATATCTCTCTTTAGAACTTTCAAGCAAAATATTGTTAATTGCTACTTCAGCTTCCATTTTCATTGAATCAGGAGTGCAGCTTACATAATATATCGTCAGCACTTGCAGAACTCATGTTTTTTTCCTAATTAGCACGTATTTATAAAAAAATCCCAAAAACAAACAACATTTAAAATGAAAGTTTTCTATTCCCGCCTTTTTTCATCTTTTTTTGTCAGGAACGAAATGGAGCATCGCCGTTCGATATTTAAAATTGATGACTATTATACTCATATGAAGAAGTTTGAGTTTGAGTTTGAATAGCGTAGCGACCTCCTTTGTCTACTACTTGAACTTTTTGAAAGAGTGAAAAGTTTTTTTTAATTACTTACCGCCCTTGGGCTTTTCTAGCTACATTATTGCCCTAGAGCGCTAATTGGTTACTTACAAGCCCCATTTGGGGGTAATAAGGACCTACTTACCGAACATGAGAGATGTAAATGAATGTTATTGCTCCAGAAAAGATACATAAACCTGATAAGAGATCAAACCCGCTTTTATCTAATCAGTGAAATAATCGTATCTTGTAATCTTTTTAGGACATAATGTTTAAAACTGTGCAATTTTGATGGATTCACCTTATCATTACTACAGTTAGATATATACAGTTTATCTCAAATCTTGTTTGTTACTAGATATAGCAATTTGAGACGTTGTTATCTTTTTAAGACGTTTTTATCTTTGCGTTTATAAGAGGACTTTCTTTCACTTTTTTATCATGTATTATTAAATTTTACAAAAGTTTTTATGACGCAATCAATGGTTGACGAAGCAATAAGTAAGCGCCTTATTTATTTAACTTAACAAGCCTTGAGTGCATTAATAAAAATTACTTGGCTGTTTAATTTGAAATATTTCCAAAACGATAATCCAACGATTATGATTATGATATTTCTATTCTTTTACGAAATATGTACTCAATACTCATTAGATAATTGAAAGAAAACACAGAAACATTGTAAAAAAACAAGACAATTCCCTCTAAATATTTGTTACTCACTTAGAAATTCTCAATAAGACAGCCATAAAACTACAGTTCTGCAATTAAAGCGCGCGCGGTGTTGGAATGCTGAACAAACTCCAGATTCCTTCCTGTTCAGCATTCAACACATTTGCGGCACATTCGTGTGATACTAGCATTAAGATTAGAGAACTCAGTGCAATGGTTTATATATATGACTTTCTATAAAGTACGTACTATTTTATGATTTCATCAAAGTTGGTTTTCTAAACGGGCAGCGCTGTTATCGATGAGCTTCAGAAGGAAATACAAAAATTCTAAATACAACCGTATAAAAAGCATTTGGAAAATATTAAAATGTGTAACTGTTTTAGCTGACAAGTAGGAACGAAATGTTTAAATTTATCACCATCATATTATATTTGAATTTATTTATTTGAAATAGAGTCCCTCTCGCGAATAATGGCAAAGTAAAATCCCATTGCAATAAAAAAACAGCTCGGTTTTAGCATAAGTGTAGCTAAAGCTATAATACATATATTACATACACTCATCACTAGCTAGAGTTTCCGTTTATTCCAGTGCTAGTGCATAAACAGCATAACTTGGCTACTCACAGTCGTACGTGCTTAGACTACCAAGCGAACTAGATGTGGTAGTGCGTATGCTAGGAATCTAGGTAGGTATGTCTGTCGTGTCAATTGTCATGCATATGAATAAAGGCAAGGAAAATATAGTTATTTATCTAATTACGCTCATGAGCTTCTTCTTCGAAATCGAAAAAGTAATTACAAATGTATAAAGTAAAAAAAAAAATATTTATCACGGCTACGGGTTAATCAATCAGGTAGGTGTTAAGACCCTTATCAGCTGCATAAGGTAATTAAAAAAATATAGATAACAATACTTAAAAGATGCCTGAACCGAGTTACTACCATCATTTTGAGTGCAGTACTCGAATATTTAATTTTATATTGCTATCAAGCTTGATTCGATGCAATTTCAATAGTATGAGAGAGAGCAGGAGAAAGCCTGCCGCGGCAAGGATACTACAGCCCTGTAACACAGGATCCTTTGTGATACCTAGTACAGAGCTTAGTACACCTACCAACGTAGTGCATAAACTTTGTTATTGTCATTATAAAATCATGTATGTACGTAACACGTAAGTTGAAACAATAAAGGATTTATTATTATTTATTATTTATTAAGTTAGGACAAATTCTTACCGTTTCTTACCCGGACTTTAACACAAGCAGGTGACATCCCATTACGAGTAACTTTCTTTCCGCCGATTTTATCTGAGCTAAACCTGCTAAACAAAACACTTATTTTACCATATTCCAACAGTTTGCCCTATTTCACCAAATAAAGGCATCGTTATGTTTAACCAGAACGCGTCAAAAGAAAGTCCGTAAACTATAATGTGACCATAATCATAGATAAGAGAACTAGAGACTCTTAACTGTCAAACCATTCCAAGTTACAACTTTGGTCGATGGTGATGCCGACGGATCAACAAATAAAGCCTTCATCTACGTATGTCATTAACATGGTCAGTAACTAATATCACGCTAAAATAATTATAAAAAGGTAAGGCCTAGGTTCGAACCTCGAAAAACATTAAAACACAGAATAAGCGGTGGACACTTCTATTTCCATATATACTTTAGTGACACGTTGCTTTGCGGTGTAATTTCAACCTTACCGCGTGATATTTGTATATGACCTATAACGTGGATTTATTTGACATCTTAGCTGATGCCTTTAGCTTCGCTGCATTCTGTTACCATAATAAATTACCTACGTCACCCTCAGGACTCGATACTACCTCTATACCAAAACACGTCGTAATCCGTCACGCCTTTGCAGCGTGAAAGCGACACAAACCGACCAAAAATGGTGTGATATGTATTTAGGTATTCTTAGCCATCTTCTTCTTATCGAATGAGAGTGGTGTCGAGTGTTTATCAAGCCGCCCTAAGGGCCTCTGACATGGCTTAACAACTGCCGTACTAGACAACTTGTCTAAGCAGCTGGGACCCACAATTTAACGTGTCATCCGACCTATCGCGCCTAAAATGGATTGCCATTTTTCGGCCACCCATTCAAGTACAACCTTAATGTGGAGTCTTCATGGTGTAGTAAGCCATGGATTAGGTACTCGTAACTCTAGCCGAGTCGAGATAAACATCAGGCGACGGTTAGCTTAACGAATTACCGTGTAAACGAGACATTAGCACTGCATGGTTGTACAGGGTTAGGCATGACAAGTCACTTTACAATATAATGTATATTTCTAATTACGGTGGCCAATACGACCTAAAACTTCTGTGCTTATAATAAAAAGACTTTCTATGACTTTTTAAAATCAAACTGGACTTTTTTACTTAACTTGATCAATTTAGCTATGTAGCGCATATCGTTTTTTTGAATCACTACCAAATATCAAAGCATCATGGTATAAAAGGCACAGAATCTACACAGGTAAACAACGAAATATTTTTCTTTCTAACCAATTATTTCTGTCCTTTGTTTTGTTTGAGTACCAATTAAATAAATGTCTAATTCCCAAATAACCCTGTGTAACTGTACCGTTCGTACTGGAATTCGTTTTTATTGCTTGACCTAAGAGTCCTAAGAGCTGGTTGTAATCCCTCGAGATATATTGACAATAAACCGCGCTGGATTTACCGGATTCAGTTATGATAGTTGTAATCGGAAGTCAGCGGGGCGTCACCGGTTTATGGTGGAAGTTCCATAGACTCGCACGAAGCGCTTTGCTTCTACCTTCATAGTAAGGACAGCGAGACTATGGAACTCTCTCCCTGGAGCCCTGTTCCCAGAAAAATTATAACCCAGGTCTTCAAATCTAGAGTAAATAGGTTTCTTCTAGGCAAGCGTGCTACATCTTAGACTATAGTGGTGCTTAACATCAGGCGGGCTATAGTCAAACGTAGGCCTATTAAGTGTAAAAAAACTAGATTTAGACAGCGAATATACGATACGGCGAGTGGGGCTTAGTGACAGAATATCTTACTTATGATCTAAAGCCCCTTCCTTGGTTCAACGTGGTTCAACCCAGTATGACCTATATTTTAAGTTAAGTAGATTAGTTACCAATAACATTTATTTCAGTATTTAGCAATCGCTTTATAGTGAAGGAAAACATTGTGTCAGTCACATGCTTCGAAGACCAGCTGAAAATTATACTATTTATCTTTCCATTTATCCTACGAAAGCAATTAAAATTCTCTACATTTTTTTTAATTCTCATTTACTAAATAAAAAAACAAAACCAAATAAAAAAATGTTTATAATACAAACATCCTTAGGTTATAACAGTTCCACATAATTTAACTTCACCCAATACAACAGCACAAAACTCAATAACATTTTAATTCAATTACAAACAAATAAAAACAACACAAATCCTCAATTACACCAGAATGAAGAAACAAATCAGTAGCGGTATATCCGACGGTCAGCACCTACTGCTATAAAGTTTAATATCAATTGAATTAGATTGGCCAATTTTCCAATGGAGCCTGTCGGACTGCAGTCAAGGCCGCGTAGTAAGTACTAAAATATAAGACAGTATTAAAATGGGTAGAAAGCATATTATGTTAAGTCGATTTATTGTTTTGAAAGATTTTTGGAAACGAATTTATTTTAGCGTATGATCAGTGACCTTAAGTTTGAATAATACAAAAATGAGCTTGATATTTTTTGAAAGCGTGATTATTATCTACTAGTGGACGTCCGCGGCTTGGCTCGCAATATTTTACAAAATAATGCGACCGCTATTAAGGATAAAAAGTAGCCTATGACATTTCTTTGACCTCATACTACCTACATACCAAAAATTATTATCATCCGTACAGCCGGTTTAGCGTTATGGGCGTTTTTATAAACAGCTAAACAGACAAAAATTCTAAAAATAGCTGAACCGTGTTCAGTTATCGATTTAAAGTATACCCAAACCATTTTATTTCTAATATATTCTATGTACAGATTTTTGGACCTCTTTAGCTTTATTATATGTAAGTATAGATAACATCTAAAATTCTGACCTTCTATTGCACCGGATTTAAAAACCAAATATCATAATTCATTTATTACTTTGCAAACAACAGATAATTTCAATGCTTTCTATCTATTATTTTCAACTAGGATTAGTTTGTAAATATATTTTCATTATCTTTATGTATTGTAATAAAAATAAAATTGTGCATGCTGTGCTTAGCTTTATTAGGTAATACATTTTGTTTTTATATAAAAATACTAGTGTAAGATAATTGTATTAATGTTATTACCAATGTTAAGCCGAAATAAATAAAATAAAATAAAAATAAACATGGGTATATACAAAGATCTTAAATATAAACAAAATTTAAAAAGTGCACCTCATTCCACCTTTAAGACATGCAAAGATTTGTTACAGAGGATTATCTTATTATTATAACCTTGACTTGACTTTGTTCAAATGTCATAAATAAGGTTTTGTATTCTAAAAACTTGTTTAATCATCAACATAATGTATATGTATTAGATATATCTACAATTTTATTATTATTTATTTTTTATTATTTTTATTATGTACAAATAAATGTAATATAGGCTATGTTATTTAGATGATGAAAATTATCACATTATTTAAGCACAGTGCGACTTAAATAACTGAATAGAGGCAGAGGCAGGCATGTCGGAGGCCTTAAGGGCGGCTTGATAAACTCTCGACACCAGAGTTGGCCACTCTCATTCGATAAGAAGAAGAAAATTATGTCTATTTTAAAAAGGATTTTATCTTTTATTACATAAACAATATACATACATGTTCCTATCTCCGTTGACAATAGGCCGGAGGTGTATCCGCTACTTTATCGAGAGTTTATCAAAGCTTCCTAAGGACTAATATTCCAACGGATGAAAATCGAAAAAAACAGCATTTAACCAAGTGCTTGTATAGGTGACTACAGTATGTACATACATATAAAAGGTTTTCATAGCGGATAACATTTTTAAAGTTATTATACGAATACATACACTTAAATAACAAGTTATTTTCTCGTAGCAAATAGCTTTCTACCGTTAGCTAAAAGTAACTGCTACCACAGAAAACAGAGTACAACTGCTACGAGTTCCCGAGCGTTCCTACATGTTCCTATCTCCGTTGTAAGACAATAGGCTGGACGTATATCCGCTACTTTCAGGGACTTGCAGAGGGAAAACGGGAAAATTATTTAAAATTAATGAAAATCAGTAAAAAACAATATTTAGCTACTGTGTAATTTAAGTACATTTAAAAGTTTTCCTAGAGGATAACATTTTAAAACTGATTTTACGAATACACAAAAACAACATGTTATTTTTTCATAGCAAATAGCATTGTTATATAACAACAGCTAAAACTAACTGCTACAACTTTTTCCGAGCGTTTCTATATGTTCCTATCTCCGTTGTATGACAATAGGCCGGACGTGTATCCGCAACTTCCAGGGACTTGCGGAGGGAAAACGGGAAAAATGTAGGTATGAGGTAGAAAGCTTAGGTAAAACGGGAGAATTTGTACAATAGGACGAATATTAAGTAATCTGAGTATTTTATACGTTATTGTTAGATCATTGATGTATACTTACTTATTGTTTTGTAACGGGAAAAATGAAAGCTTAGGAAAAGGTAGTATAGGAAGCCGGGTGTTTTATACAGTACACTGAGTATCGTATTAGTAGATATTAGGTTTTAAATGTCATCATTAGGTTTAGAAAACGTGATAGTGATTTTTAGGTTATGTCTGTTTGTATTTAAGATTCTTGGTTGATGATTTGTAGGTGTTAAGCGAGCTAGCGGTAAATTAATACGAGTTTTCTCGTAAATATTTCCGTCAGATTACATTTTACATACTAATATTATAAAGCTGAAGAGTTTGTTTGTTTGTTTTTTTGAACGCGCTAATCTCAGGAACAAAATTGAAAAATTATTTTTGTGTTGGGTAGACCATTTATTGAAGAAGGCTTTAGGCTATATAACATCACGCTGCAATTAATAGGAGCTAAGAAACAATGGAAAATGTGGAAAAAACGGGGAAAATTATTGCGCTGCGAAAATGGTTCAAGTTGTGGGTAACAGCTGTAATTTATAAAGCTAAAGAAGTTGTTTGCAAAAAAAAATATTGTGCCCAAAATTTAAACTATTCTACGCGGACGAAGTCGCGAGCACAGCTAGTAACATATATAGGTATATTATGTACCCACATTAATAATTTTACTGCTAGCTATTTATGTGATTCTTGTTCCTTCTTTCCTATTGGTTGATAAATAAATATTTTACTCAGATAAATATTAATAAATCTAAGATGGATTGCTTCCTGAACAAGCCTGTTTCCGGGAAAAGCTGGAGAATGACATCTGCTTTTTACTGTTAGCAGCACTATTGTGCTTCTTCAAGACCATGTTCAGCCCGTACGTTTTAGTTCTTATATTGTCCGTTTGAGAAGTTATCCTCCGCGCATTTTCTTAGTAAATCGGGATATTCTTGGGTAAAGAAATTTATAAATAGGGATATCCTAGTTAATTTTATATAAACAAATAACTTTAATAAGCAACCATCTTTACCAATATTCACACCATTTAAGTATATGCACACCTGTACTATATATTATACTAGTAGACGCCCGAGGCTTCACTCGCATTATTTCAGGATAAAAAGTAACACTCCTAAGACATTGGACTACCTACATACCCAAAATCATGATGATCCGTTTAGCCGTTTTTGAGATATGGGCGTTTAAATAAACAGACAAACAGATAAACGACAAAAAATCTAGAAATTGATGGAAAATGTTATGTTCTACGTTCTATGTACCAAACATTTTTTTTTTTCAAATATCTTCTATGTTCGGACTTTCGACCCTCTTCTGCTTTATTATTATGTATGAAATACTTGTTGATAGGTGCGTACACTTGAGTATCATAATGGCCATTGACCTCTTAATCTTGGCTGCCTCTTAAATCCCAATAAAGCTAAGTACGTATCTAAATCAATAACCGCTATTGCAATTTATGAGGCAAGTGTAGGTAAATTGTAGTTATTTGATCTACAGTCTTAAATTACAGGGCACTGGCTACATAATACCGTAATAGCATCAATCTAGTACGACGTAGGTATTTGTTCGAAGTATACCTCTTATTAATGAATAAAAAGCGTGTAAAAACTGTAATGGTAAAAATGAGTTGGTTATAAGTTCAGAACTTCAAATGGATCTTGCTATATTGGTTCTAATAGGAAACCAAAGATCTTGTTGTTTGTTCCTTAATATTAAACTGATCACTTATTACCGAGTTTCAACTAAATATATAAAATTCAAAGGTAACTAACTGACTGACTGACTGATATAGTGATCTATCAACGCACAGCCCAAACCACTGGACGGATTGGAAAATTGACATGCAGGTAGATGTTATGACGTAGGCATCCGCTAAGAAAAGATTTTTTGGAAATCCCACTTTTAAAGGGGTGAAAAAGGGGATGCAAGTTTTACTTCTTAATGCGAGCAAAGCTGCGAGCACCCACTAGTTCCTCTATAAGTCTTTGCAGAATCTATGAAGGAGTTGTTCGATGATGATGATGCCCAGCAGTCGTAGACATATTCATACCTATATATGTATACATATTCATACATAGTATACATATTCAATTAAATCTAAGAAATGAAATTATTTGTAAATTTACTTGCCCTGTACGGTGCGATGCCGTGAGGTAAATAAAAATATGATTTATGATTGATGATTTATGATTTATGATTTATGATTTATGATTTATGATTTATGATTTATGATTTATGATTTATGATTTATTCATAATCACAGCGCAGTCGTAGACATATTCTGTGCTGGGATTGGCTGGCAACCCGCATAGAATTGTCTACGTGGTTTCACGTGTAATGCCGGGTGTAGTACCTAATTAGATTTTGGTTTTGCTTACCACATATACAATACATATCAAGACGCCCGAGGCTTACATTCCTTCACGAATATGCGATCAGTGTTTAGATGGAAAAGTAAGCAAAATAAATTACATAAAAGCACCTATAGTGGTCAGATAACACTTTAAATTGTAGGCTTTAGTTGTTGGTTGCTGTGGGGGTGTATGATGAATGTAAACACCAAATACAATAAAACCAAAGTCTTTTAAATAATACACAGTTAAAAATAAACAAGAAAACACAATAACAAGATACACTCGTATACAACTTCAACATCGTATAGTAACAGTCTGACTGAGTATAGTTTTTTTTTTGTTCCGTCTATACTTCCTCCGACAATGAATTTCAAAGACATTGTTAGACTAAACATATTGCTTGCGCTGTTTGCTTTGTTTATTCATCTGATCGGTAAATAATTTCACCTTTTTTATTGTTCTGAGTATAGTTAGAGTCCTGAAAACTATCAAGTATCGAAGTCTGTCTTCTCCACTCTTATACAAACATATACAAACACTTTACCTACCATCTTACAAACCTTGTACAACAGGTCAATATATAGGTCAATATATATAATAGCTCAAAAGCCAACAATGGAAACATCATACGGTTGGCAATGAACATGTGGGAGTTATTGTCTGTGGTTTGGAGGCGTACGTAGGAGAATTATTATAGAGAAATTGTGGTGGTACCAGTCACAGAAATATATTTATTAGCTTTTGGAGGTGACGATTTGTACTTTCATTTCAACTAGGATAGCAACCGAGTTGTAAATTATTAAATTAAAAATGTTAGCCTGAGAAAGACTGTCTTTCTAGCTAAAAAATAATAATAAATATATAAATAAATATTCCGGGACATGCACACAGCGCCATCTAGCCCCACACTAAAGCTCTGATTTCCTAGGAAAGCGTTTCCGACATATAGCGGCCGTAATACAGCGGTGAATGAACGTTGTCTATGTAAACGTAATGGCGCGGTTTCCTAGAGAGCGGTAACTTGCACCGTAATTTACTTTAATTATTTTTGCGTCCGTAATATCACGGCCGCTATACGATGGCACCGCTTTCCTAGGAAACCAAAGCTTAAGCAAACGCTTGTGTCGTGGGTACTAGATAACGAGATAGAGAGAGGACATCTCATTTTATATGTCTAATTAGACTAATCATTAAGTTCATATGATAAAAGTAAATAGGGTAACATCTAACAAAAAAAAGTTTAATAATTTATTCGTTTAATAATTATAATTTCGAGTTAATTTATTAAGTGCTAACCTGCACTATCAGCCGCTCAGTCTGAAGTGTATGGAAATGAGTGTGGATTTTCGCGCCTGGCAGTTAGTAGACCGTAGCCTAGTTGGTTAAGGCGTTCTGACGGTAGCAGAAAAACGCAGGTTCGAATCCTGCCGGTCGTGATTATTTTCGCTCATTTTCCAATAAAAGTTTAATTATAATTTCGTCGCAATTGAATTGCATGCAAATAATTTGAAATAATTCCGTACAATTTTCCATAAACACGTTAAAAACTAAACTAGCATGGAGTAATTAAAGGTACGTTTATTGCTAGTTATAAATCATTAAACTTTATTATTTATGCTACGTTTTTAAAATACGACATACGAGTCAGTACCTACTAAAATGTGTTGCCATAAAACTGTATTTATACGGCTTTCAGACACGAAGGTTGTAAAAATATCAATAACGATTATATATAACCTACCTATCGGTATGCCAGTGTGGGTACAGCGTGATATTTTAGTAAAAAAGTTCGTTTGAGAGCAGCCAACTCTAGTGTCAGAGTTTAAAACCCACCCTAAGGTTATCTGACCATGATTTTACTGCCATTCTATGTCAAACAACCGATTCTTACAATTATATGTGTTATGTTTTACATAGGTAAGTAATATTATATAAATGATGGAATTTTCTTCTAGATGTCCTGTTTCCTAATAATTTTAATTCAGAAATTTTCAAATCTAGAGTATACAAGGTTCTTCTAGGCAAGCGTGTCAAATCTTAGACTGCAGTGAAACTTAATATCAGTTGCACTGTTGACTGTTGGTAAAAGTTAATAAAAAAACAGTTTAATATCTAAAATATGTCCTTGGAAGAAAATAAATAAATTAATATTCCAGAACATTGCACACAGCGCCATCTAGCCCCACACTAAACAAACGCTTGTGTCGTGGGTACTAGATAACGGATATAAAACTTAAATAAATAAATATATCGGGACATTGCACACAGCGCCATCTAGCCCCACACTAAGCAAACGCTTGTGTCGTGGGTACTAGATAACGGATATAATACTTATATACTTTTTTTTTGTAAATACATACTTATTATAAATACAAACGACCAGACTAAACACAAGTAATTATAAATTTTAAAGTTCATAAATACTTGTGTTACTCGGGAATCGAACCCGCAACCCCTAGATTAGAAGGCAGAGCCACTACCAACTAAGCTAACAGGCCAGTCAAACTTTTCTTTACTTAAATACTTTTCTTTTGTAAAAAATAAAGTAAAACCTTACATACATGACGTGTAGCCAAATGCAGTTAAATTAATAGTAATTAACACCTAAATACCTATTAAAAATATACATGCAAATTACATAAAATATATTCATGACATGACTTGTAGATATTTCCATAGATAACGGTAATTAGAGATAGGACATAATTACGCACGGTAGATGCCTAGTAATAGCCTACATAAAGACTTCACGGTAATAATTACCTCTATAGAACCTACTTTGTTATCAATAGCGTAACCTTATTTCATGCTAGGAATATCGACTGATTTTCTGCTTATCAAAGTATAAGTTTTTTTTATATATTAATCTTGAATATGTGTTTTTTTTCAAGTCATACAAAAATTATTGGAATCAATAAGAAACGGACATATCCCACATCACTAAAGAAACGCTTAAAGTAAGAAACGCTTTGTTTATACAATATAAGGAGATTGACAACTAATTTTCCGAATTTCGTATTTAACAGAAACCAGTTTGGTTTCTAATGCTTACTTCAGCTTTAGAGTAGTTTTATTTACTTATTTTAGTGATCATTTCTTCTTTTTACAATCGTAATAACCCCTCAAGAAAATATAGAAACTCAACACAATATGGAACTAAAATTGGCTTTAAATTATAATAACAACACCAATTGACAACAAACATTTAGATTTCTATATGGGAAAGCCAGTTGCTTATTTAATAAAAAATCGCTTCATCTATGTACATTACTTTATCTACGTATCCTCGATGCAGTTTTAAAGAAGCATTCAAATACCTGAACAAGTCGTAACTTCGCGTCACTCGCCCAAGATAAGGTTGTACGATAAACATTGCAGGCGGCAAGAACTCAGGGGAAATTCCCGTCAGAACATATCCGGTAATTTGTCTCTCCCGGCCTCATCCGGGGGTTTATGCTCTCCCTGGAGCAGAGACAATGTATATTTTAGATGACGCATATCAAATAAGAATTATAAAGGTATACACTTGTTTAAAAATGTTTGTCAGAAGGCGCGTGCTAATCCCTAAATAATCAACTCACACTAAACTAAATAATCAGCTTTACTGTTTTCCTATCGTTGTTTTCCAAACTAGGTTGCCTGGAAGAGATCACTCTGAGTAAGGCCACCCTCTGTCCCAATATTATGGTTTACATATTTTTTTCTTTATACTTGTATTCTCTTGCTATATTGGTGTACAATAAAGAGTTTTTGATTTGATTTGATCAAAATGAGAATCTCTTATTTCAAAGTTGTTAAAAATACATATATAATAGATTGATTATGATAGTAACTTTTGTAAGTAAAGTTTGTTTCTTTTTCACGTTTTACTTAATATCAGATTCTCGTGATTTTAGCCGCGGGCATAGGGTATTATTTACCTCGATTATTATACCAAATGATGACGCGATAGTTCACATTGTTTGTTGCCAACTGCAGCTTCGAAAAATGTTAAAATAATTCATGTAATAAGATTAATAATTGTTTGCATGAACGCGTGATAGATCTGGATGATGTTTGGACAAGAGGTAGTTAGATGTCTAATGATAATATTATCTATGCTTTAGAGGCTTTTACGTGGCTAAATGATTTTTTCGTGCCAAGCCACTTCGCACCTGTGTTTTGTTGGACATGAAATCGTAAATTAAAATGCGTAAAGCTACCGACACTGTATAAAAAAGGTTGCGAGCTTTTTGAGTAGGTACTTTTGCAAGGGTTTTTTGCTGTTAAGTGACGCAATGTTTTTTTATACAAAACAGGTATGTGACTCAGGTCACTTGAAGCGACATCTGTACTGACTACATTTTTCAAGATGGCGTAAGTATGCAAGTCACTTCGGGGTTTTTCTGAGCACGCAAAACAAACATCGTTGAGAGCCTTTAAAACTTTACATGGAATTAAAAAGAGTATCTATTAATCTTCTATATACCGTCGCAACTGCTTATGTATGTGAAATGAGTATATAGCTATCATAAACATCAAGTACCAATTTCATATTGTCGTTTTGGAACTGGGGAAATTTTCGACGCTCGTCGTTGCTAAATGCTACTGCCAGAAAACAGTTCTTTCTATATTTTGAAATGCTTTACCTGACGCCACAGCTATTGCTTACCATCAGGCAAACTGTGGTCAAGTGCGAATCCGTAAATAATATCCTGAAATATTGAATAACCTCATACTAAGCAGACACTTGTATCATGGGTAACGGATATAACTTATATACTACTATACTTTTCTTTCATAAATACTTACCTACTTATTATACATAGAAACGACCAGAGTAAAAAATATATAATGACTTGTGTCCGCACAAGTCATTATATGTTTTTATATATGTTCGAACACCGAAATTCGCTCAACTCGTCCAAAACTTTCCGAAGGATGCAAACCTGCATGTTACATAACAATGCAGTAAACTTGCATCAGATGTGTGCATTCCACATCGAGGTCGCAGCGAGAGTTCTCAAGTTAGTGTTGGAAAGTGAAGTGAAAGTTAGTACTTATGCGTAAGATCTAGGCGTGTGTCTAGATAAGTAAGGACTTAGCTTACTTAGGCACTACTTACCTACTTGTAAGTCTTCGTGTCAGTGTGTAAAGTAGTGTTGTATTCCGGTTTGAAGTGCCATTGTTCCGGTAAAATTACAAATCATTTTAGAGTGATAAGTAGGTATATGCAGTTAATATAAATATGAGTAGGTAGGCTTGTTTTAGGCTGTGTGTGTGCCGACAACAAATATTACGGACTAGCTGTGCCAGCGACTTCGTCCGCGTGGGATAGGTATTTTGGGCATCATATTTATTTTTGCAAACAACTTCTTCAGTTTTTGTAAATTATAGCTGTTACCCACGACTTGAACCGTTTTCGCAGCGCACGCAACAGAAGCTCTCAAAGAATAATTTTCCTCGTTTTTTTCCACATTTTCCATTGTTTCTTCGCTCATATTAGATGCAGCGTGATGTTTTATAGCCTAAAGCCTTCCTCGATAAATGGTCTATTCAACAAAAAAAGATTTTTTCAATTCGCACCAGTGGTTCCTGAGATTAGCGCGTTCAAACAAACAAACTCCTCAGCTTTATAATATTATTAGTACTTACAGATATAGATTACAATAAGGCTACTTATAGGATTGTAAGTTTCAATAATTTGATAGATTCTGTACTCCCAACTCTAAATTTTGAATTCGCAAAAATGAAAATAAATTATTTAATACTTCTTAGTGACAGTAACATAAGCTAACGTTTCTCAGCTGGACCGTTTTGGCTAAAACTTGGTATGAATATTGATTAGATCATAAACCATCACGTTGGCTACTTATTATCACGGTTTAATACGGGTGAAACCGCAGGCTACCGCTAGTATTGGATATATATATATATTATATTGTAGTCCAAATTCTGAATCAGTCAAACTTCTCAGCTATAAATATATGTAACAACAATGGCAGGTAGGTACTGGTACTTGTTCAGTGTCTTTTATTTCTCTTCACGACCTTTGATGGGAAATGTTCCGAGCACGCTTTCGGCCTTTTATGTTGAAAGGGGAGTACTTATTTGAAGTTCAGCGATACTACTCGAGCCTCACGGACTTGACATTAAAAATCCGGCCGTCATGACGAAAATGTTAGATATATAACTCAGGCGCTATTGATATACTTTTTTTATATCAGGTAGGTACTAATAGTAACAAATAAGACGAACAATTTCCGTCTTATTTGCAAAACGCGGTTTAAACTCGTATAAGTGTTACTCTAGGACGTTAAAAAAAATGTCGGTTCTTATTGGTCAAACATCACATACAATCAATCAAATGTCAACTTCAAATTAAAACGTTGATTTAGCATTGGTAAAAATTTGATTATTATGACAAAAGAAAAAAAATTTAACAACAAGAATGGGCTGCATTATGCTGCATATTTTCAAAGTTCTGGACTAATAGTTAAACCACGTTTTGTAATAAGACTCATTGAGTTTCTGATAGGAAAAATAAGGACCAATTTGTCATGGATAATTAATCTAATCACATGCATTCTAGTTACAATCATAGTCTAGATGCCCAAACGTATCAACATTTGTATTTGGCTGAAAATTTGTATGTACTTAGATAATAACTAAAAGGCTATGTTTTATGCCGAATTAATGCAATTAATACCGTTATTAATTAAATTGGCTTTACGTTATATATAAAAACAATGGCATTCAAATTCTAACTCCTACGGAGTAATTGGTCTGTTTTTGTTTATTATCGCAAGATATGGTTGTCAGTAATGTATATGTTTATACAAATAAAATAAAAACCCTTGTTCATTTGTAATATCATGCATATAAGATACCCACAAGCTTGCGATCTATTTTATGTCTTAGAAATATATTCAGCTATCCACAGACTTACATCATAAAAGCGAAGATATAAAGCAAGTCTTCCTCGTCGTTATTTTGATGATGGTTGCGATACCCGACACGCAAACGCAATGCGATAGTTGCGTGGAGTTGGAAATAAAGAGAGATCGGACAATGTACATAGCAGCCCTCTTAGACAAGAGGCGAATTTTAGTGAGTGAGTTAGTGATTCTATTCTATAAGCGAGCGTCAGTACGCTCATTAAAATACGCCTCTTGTCTGAAGGGAAGCGAAATACAAAATGGATGAAAAGGGGAATTTCATGACTCTTTTGTTTCTTAAAATAATCTAAATTCGGCTTCTTCAACGTATTATAACAATTTAATTTGTCAAGTGTCCTATTATTACTAGAAAAATGTTATAAGTACAAAAGTATAAATAAATAATTGGGTACTTCATCGTCATTTCTGTGAACATCTATTTACGGTTTTTTTTTTCGTATAAAACCTTTGAACCAATAACGTGAATTTTATCTTCGATTTGAGCCTTCGATTTACCTAATTGTGTAGATTAAAATATGTAAACTAAATTGATGTATCTTGCATACAAATAAGAAGACAATTTATTTTATTTTATATTTCTCTTTTGTGTTCAAATCACTTTGTTAGATGGCATATCTTCCTCAATTAAACAATCTGCGCAAAGTTCTTCTTCGTATGGTAAAGTTATGCCGCAAAATATAACAAGCTGATTCTAAAATTCTTCCTTAGATTGTTTTCAGTTTATTGCTGATGGTACACAGTTTACTCGCAATTGCTTTTGTAATTTATTTGACAAGAATTTAATGAAAATACTTTGAAAATTGTGCTAAGTTAAGACATATGTACTTTCGAAACATTTTCCTTAAAGCTTAAAAGATGTGACAAATAAGTTGAACAAGTAAAGTATGAGATAAATTTGGGTAACTTACCTCTTAAAGATTTCCGTAAGACAACATTCATATAATATAAGTTTGTTCTTTATTATGGTAGTTGGTTGGTACATGAATTAAAGAAATTATATTAATGATGCTGAAATAAATATTTCACATGATTTCCAATCTTAAAAAAACACGTTTGGTCAACGATTGCCATTGCCTAAATCATTACGACTTTTTTCTCCAAAATGCCAACTATTGGCCTAAAGCGACACTCGAACAAGTGACCCTGCGGGCTGAAGTACAAAACTTACAAAATCTACAAGCAGAATCCTTATTTTTAATAAATAATGTTTCCAACTAACCCGATATAAGTGTCATAGAGAACTCAGGAATGCTGCCATTTTCGCAAAGGTCAGTTTACCAACCTAGTCAGCAGGTTAGCGACTCTATAAACTAATACATAGCTAGGTATATAATAGTCAACTGGATCTTACATACAATCGTATAGTAGCAAACTTTTTTAAATACAAATCTTATAATATATATAGTATTTGAGTAGGTACTGATAGTTTTGAAAGCATTTAGCTGCTAGTTACTTTTCCGATTACTTCTGAAAACAAAGGTTGCAAATCTACCAGAGTTCCATAAATATGTATATAACGCGCTAGCTGTGCCCGCGACTTCGTCCGCGTGGAATAGTTATCACCATTAAAACTGTTCTAGTGAGTTAATCTTAAAAGATAGACATATACTGTCGCTAACATTTTGTTAGATCATTTTAAGAGGAATAATTCTTTCATACATATTTTTTGATATCTTGAACCGTTTTCGTGGCGCACGCAACCCTCAAGCCCTCAAAGATTAGCGCGTTCAAACAAAAAAACAAACTCTTTAGCTTTATAATATTAGTATAGATATATAGTAAGTATAGATGTGTGACATGTGATTCACAAAAACACGTAAACGCACGTGTGCTAAATTTCATGAGTGAGTTTGTGTGGGTGGACGTTTATTGGACTCCTTGGAAAGCGACTCGATAGCAGCATTACAAGAACAATGCCAAAAAATCCATTCGCATCTTTCTCTTTACCTTATTTATCCTCTGACGTGTCAATAAAGCGTGCAGTGACTGTAGTTTCTACAGAATATGTAGGAGTGGATATCCTGCAGAGGTCGCTAGGTCGGGCCAAGAATTTATTGCATGGGATCGGTATTGGCTTACTCAGGCTTGGGTGGGACATTGTTCTCTAGAGCACAGCGTCTTTTATACAAGGCTCCATTTTAGGCTATAGCCTTTGCTTACCCTCAGGCAAACTATAGCTAAATGCAACCCCATTTCATTTTAAAAAAAGTTAATTTGTAAATCTTCAATTCTACGGGGAAGTCATTACCCTCAGTAATTAGGAATAGGAGACGAGGAGGAGGAAGTCTTGTAACTTACAAAACTTTTAAATAAAGTAAATGAGCATTTAAAGTGAAGAGATACTGTCTAGATAAGTATCTTACACCCTGATCTGCTGAAACGCATGAAGTAGGTTGTAGTCAAACACTCCTACACGAACAAACAAATTTAAGGAGATACTAATATACATTTAATCAACTTTAGATGCTCGCAGGGGTTTACGCACTTTTAAAAACACTACATAATTATCCAAGAATCGTTGAGTCGCAAGAAGTTTTGCCAACTGACCCCCGTACTTCAATATGAAGATGGCACCTGATGATGATGATGATGATATTTCTCCAGAGTTACATTTACTATAGATTTCCGCAAAATAACGCCTGATTCAATATCTTGTTTACGGACTTAAGTTTAAGATGAAATAGGCCTACCTTTAGGACATACTCTTTAAAGAAGTATATACAAATCAACATACTTACACCTGGACATAGAGATATACATAATGATACATATTACAACCACAATAGGCACCGCGCCTGTCATACGTCAGCGCCATTGTCCCGGCGCATTCATCCAGCTCGCTGCGAGTGTTTCACGCCCCAGTTGCATTCACGGGACTAATGTCGACAAGGGAAAGGGCATAGGTAGTATAAGTACCGTTGTGGTCATGCACTAGATGTTCTAATGCTAACCGCGGTAAAGCTCCACTACATGGTATATAAAGCAAAGTCGGCTGTTTACTGTCCCCTTATATGATTAGATCTTTAAATTTAAATTTCAGATTGAGTGTTTTGAGATGAAGTTATGTTTTTGTTTATTATATTATATCATCGTGGAAGGACTTGTGTCTTCCGTGGAAGGACCTAGGCGCCCACCACGATGTATCTGCCCAAGAGAACTCTCCTAGCGAATTAGTTTTGCGGGGGAGTCATGAGGAAACCCTCAGTCATGAGGAAATACGACTCCAGAGATATTAAATAAATAAATATTTCAGGACATATCACACATATCATATATCATAATATATATATTATGTCATGGATATACGTCATATGACCGAGCGAAACAGGGCCGAGCTGCTAGAAAAAAGTCAAAATTATAATTTTTTTATTATAATGTATTTGATCGAGCAAAAAATCGTTAATTATTTAATTCTAATTAAAACTTTGATTAAACAACTATTTCTGCTGGTAAGTAGTTGCTTTGTTAAACAACACTATTGTACCTACATATATATGTATAGTATAATACAATCTCTCAGACTCTACTTAATGTTAAGTTAATGTTACTTTAATGTGAAATAGAGGTGAGAGGTAAGTCTAGGTGACTAAGTAAAAACAATGACATGTTTTTCTCTAATGTCTTATAAATAACAATTTAATAAATTACAGTAAGTAACAGATTTAACTGAAAAGTCAGGAAGACAGCAGGGCGTCACCGGTTTATGGTGGAAGTTCCAAAGACTCGCACGAAGAGCTTTGCGTCTACCTTCATAGTAAGGACAGCGAGACTTTGGAAATCTCTACCTGGAGTCCTGTTCCCATAAAATTATAACCCAGGGGTCTTCAAATCTAGAGTAAATAAGTTTCTTCTAGGCAAGCGTGCTACATCTTAGACTATAGTGGTGCTTAACATCAGGCAGGCTATAGTCAAACGTAAGCCTATTTAATGTAAAAAAAAACACCTTCTACGGTAAAATTTAATCTTAGGTATTACTTAATACCAAATTAAAAGTCTCCAACAAGATTTTTACGCAACAAACGAAACTAATTTGCATTAATTTGAATATTTATTCAGATACAACTGGCCGCTGCCAATTTGCCAACAAAATATCTATTTTGAGAACGTGTTAATTAAGAAACTTCTTGCTAATTGATGACAAACAAAAGCATACATAAACACAGCGGTATGTTGCATTCAGGTCTATTTGCGTTTGGGTGACTGGTGAAGTTTATAAGTTTACATTGAATACAACTTCAGTAAACTTTTTTTAACCGGGATACATACAATATTTCCATCTAGGTATTTTATATGACTTCTTTGACATTTGCAAGAAGTGGTTAATCTTCATAAGCAACCTTTAGCGCAAATACATATAGGTAGAGTGAAACTGTTTTTCAATCATTTAAAAAAACGGGATTTGCTGGGATTGGGGTGCTATAAAATAAGTATTTTTATAAATACTAAAATAAAATTAATAAAAATTTGTATGATCTAAATCCATTCCAGATTCGTTCACAATTGCATACAATAATAACTATAAATACGTAGATATTACGCACTAATTCTATATTCTGTGTTAATACATAATATTCATATCCGACAAAACGAACTAATTCCATTATCACATTACAGTTATGAATTTTGACATTTACTAATTAAATAAGCGCCGACGGCTAATTGCGCTAATTAACTCTGAGTAAGTAATTAATGAATGGAAATAATTAATTCTGCGTATTTAATCGAGGCAGCTTGTTAGTGTAATGTGACCGTTTCCAGGACTAGTAGGCCTCTAGGGATTGTTGAAGGGTTGGGAACATAAAAACCTCCTTCTGAAGGACTTTTATGTAACTCGGTGGTAATGATGACCGTAAAATTGTTAGAATTTTATTGGATGTTCTTTTCTTTTGACAGACAAAAAGTTGGGGTGTTTGTGTCTTTAAATGAAAGGGACAATAATGTCATTACTTTAAGGGTGTTCTATTGTAGATTATATGTATAAGGTTTTCAATGTTAAGAATAAGAGTAGTAAATATAATACATCGATATTTTTCAAAGGTTCATAGTTGGCGTAGCAAGAATAATAATTAATATGATTTAACTGGCCTGTTAGCTTAGTTGGTAGTGGCTCTGCCTTTGAATCAAGTGTTGCGGGTTCGATTCCCGCATGACATAAGTAATTATGCATTTTAAATTTGTAATTACTTGTAAATTTGAAAATATATGTAAGTATGTTTTTACAAAAGAAAAAGTATAAAAGTATTTTATCCGTTACCTAGTACCCACAACACAAGCGATTGCTTAGTGTGAAACTAGATGGCGCTGTGTGCAATGTCCCGGAATATTTATTTGTTTATTATGCCTAGAAACTAGGAACTAATATTCTCTTCAACAAAATGATGGCAATTTAATACTCATAGTACCTACATTTGTAATGAGTTTACTCAGTAAACAATATCCTATACTTACGTATGTAGGAAGTCGTAGGTCGCCATCGACGGTTAATTTATGAGTTTGCCCACGACCCCTAATCTTTGCCCACCCACAAGGGTACAAGTGGGCAATTTAACGACCATGCTAACTTTACCACTATACATCAAAATTTGATGGGCAAATCACCTAAATAATTATTACGTAATTGAAACAAAGTACCCAATAGAATTTGGTTTGATTTTTGTATTGAATGTTATGTTTTCTTTTATCACATATATAGGTATATTTAGCGACTTGCTTGGTGGCTTCCTTTTCGTTTAAATTCAGGGAAGCGTTTTTATTTTTACAAAATAACAAAAAACCTTAACGTTCCTTTATGATATACTCCTACCACTCTTTAACGATGATTTATTGCTTAATATAATTACAAAAATCTTTTATCTATTTGTATATAGTCGTTTCACAACAGTGATCTTGTATAAAACACACAAGACGTCTTATCGATTTTTTGACATTTTATAAACTCTAATAAATGAAACTCTGGAAAAAATATATATTATTATACCACTGCGACTGCTCCTTAACCGACTTTAAACAACAACTTGAAGTTTTAGGGTGTGTTCCTCTATATGCCACCGCCACACCTCTCCTCCTAACCAAAGTGGCCTCCGTGGCTCTTAAGATCTTACCAACACCGCACCTTGCGTCTTCAAGTTTTGTTGTTCTCCTTCGGCAAGATATTCTCGTCGACACGTGTTTCGCCTTTCCACGAGGCATCCTCAGGACGTGTTGACTCCTCGAGCGTCGGTCCGAAACTCAAATAAAACCTAACCTTCTTGTTCCAGTTGCTTGAAAACGACACTCAAGACGAGGCCCTCATCCCTCACGACAAGTTCGTGGAGGTGAATGCCAGAATGAACGCCAGGAGAGAGTATTTGCAGAACGAATGTTCTAGACTGGGCCTGGACGGCAGCAGCCATAAGGCTAACGCCTGGGAGTACCTCATAAATCGACAGTACCATGTTATATGGTGAGTATATTGCATTATTGTATTAAGATAAGATAATGATTTAACTAAAAGTTAACAGTTAGTAATTATATTGTCTCGTCGTTTGTCTCGTATTGCATTATTGTATCATGTTGTGAGGTGAGTGTATTGATTGGTTGCCTGGAAGAGATCGCTCTTAGCGACAAGGCCGCCAATTAAGACGCTTATTTTATTTTTTATGTTTCTTTTTGTATTGTTTTATGTGTGGCGTTTCAGTAAGAAAGTATTTATCTATCTATATCTATAAATATATTTAAACTGAATCTTGGGATGGTCACTGGCCCACCTAGTACATGTTATAAAAATATTAGATAAACTGTGGGTGCTTAGCTCGTATTAAAAAGTAAAACTTGCATTCCCTATTTCACCCCTTTAAAACGGGCATTTCCAAAGATCCTTTCTTATCCTACCAGCATGCCATGTTACAGCCCAAACTGTCTAGGGGTTTGGGCTGTGCGTTGTCAGTAAGTTAATCAGTCACCTTTGAGTTTTATATATTTAGATTTATTATAATTCACCTGTCTTACAATAATTCCTATTGGCTAATAGACTGATATTATAATAATATATTTTGGTCGTTTATCGATAGTCGTACCTATAGGCATGTAAGGTAACGGCGAGAAAATTAGTATTCTAGGACATTCTACAATCGCAATGCATTCTCTAGTTTGTTATTTATGTTTGTTATTGTTCCTTGTAGTCATAGGGTATGTACTGATAGGGTAAGTTCCTTAACTATGTATGTACAATTTCTTTATTAAAATATAAAAACAAGAAGGAAGAAAAACTAAACATACTACTTCTAACTACTACAAAAAAGGGGCACTTAGAAAATCTTTAGAAAAGCCTAAAGATAATCTAAGTGCTCCAGCCCACTACCAGAGGGCAGCGTGCCCAGCATACTGGCCGCATTACCACGCTGGATGGCAATGTTGCCACGTTGAGCCAGAAAAAGGCCAGCATTTTGGTCATGCGTCGCGTCAACCAAGCGCTCCGAGAGGTTTTGGAAAATAGTATGGGCCCCCGGACCCCACGGCCCCAAAGTCTTGACTCCAAAAGGCTATGTATGTACATGATTGTTATTTCTGATTGATGAGCATTAGTGATGTGTATCGGATTTATCCGCCACAAATCATATTTTCAGTGCAGGTAATTAAACCGGTTTAATCAATCATAATGAAACATGCATGCCAATTTGATTTCGATAATTTCATTAGTACTGGGTCAGAAAAACACATGAACTATATATTACAATTACCTAACGTTTTGTGAATATCTTAAATATTTATCTTATCCAGTCCTCAGCTGGGTGACCAAAAAGTACGCTTCCGTGGGTTGAATGATACGTTAAATTGTAGGTACCGGCTGTTGTCATAGTATGGCAGTCGTTAAGCCATGTCAGAGATTGGGGCTAGATGGCGCTCTGTGATATATCCTACAATATTCATTTATTATATTTATTTATTTTCCTTCATATTTTGTTGTATATACCTACATAATTATTCCTCTTATTTGTAGTTATTTAATTTTAGTTCTCATTTTTGTTTTATGGATTACGTTTTGCAAGTGCGTGATCGTGCCTCGAATTAGACAAACACACACAGTATTATTGATATAATACTGATTTAGTCTAACTATATTTTTCTACTTATTTTCAGGTGTAACATATTCAAAGCAGCCTCGACATCTTGGATGTACAACTTCAATCTAATGGCGAACTACACCGCAGCCTTCTTAGACAAAACTAAAGAGGTTCCTCTAGTCCTCGCCAGAAAAAAATACGCTCGACCAACTGTAGAGATGATAAAGAAAGCTAATCAGGATTCTGTTACATTCCTGATAGTGAGACATCCTTTAGAAAGGCTGGCTTCTGCATATAATGACAAGATTGTACACGCGTGGCCCAAGTCTTTCCATGATAAGTTGGGGCATATGATCATCAAGAAATTTAGAAAGGTAAGGTGCTGTTCTTATGTTATAAAATGTTATGACAATTACTATTTTTAGGTGTATGACGCGTACTAGATAGGGAGGTGTGCTTACTAACTCTGCAGGGGAAATAGGGTATTTTCGATTCCTAAATTCAGCTTTTAAAGAAAACTAAATTAACCGATGCGATAGAGTCACTCTGTCGGCTGAAGTGGAAATGGGCGGGCCATGTCGCACGGTCCACCGATGGTCGATGGAGTGAAAGAATACTTCACTGGTACCCGGCGGAAGACCAAAGATCCAGAGGTAGACCACGAAGACGGCGACGAGACGATATTGTTGAAGCAGTGGGCAGTACCTGGACAAGACAAGCACACGACCGAAGACACTGGCAGCGCATGGAGGAGGCCTATGCTCAAATTTGGGTGCCCAATAAAACATCAAAAGAAATTGAAATTTGATATTAACTAATAATGCTTTACTAACTTAGAACCAATAACTCCTGAATGTTACTTAAGTTGGGAAATAAATGGCTTTATTTATTTTTATTTATTTATTTTTAAATTCAGCTTTTTCGGGAGACATTAGTGCTCTGCGTGACCTACAACTCGCCAAATGATGAAAGCTCTCGAACCTATTATACTTTAGTGGTGTTTAACAACATGTAAACTGTTGTCAAACGTACTCGTAAGCCTAGAGATTCACCAAAAAAATTACAAAGATATCTGATAAGAAACTAACCTACATATCTATTTTAGAATCCGTCAATAACAGAGCGGTACCCGGTGTTCGAAGAGTTCGTGTCGTACGTGCTGGAGGAGGCGCGAGCGAAGCGCTCTCTCGACATGCACTGGACGCCCTACTCCGACTTCTGCACGCCGTGCAGGTTCCAGTTCGACGTCATATTGAAGTTCGAGACTTTAGATGTGAGTATATGAAGACAATAAAGTATAATATAATAATTATACGAACTACAATCCAGGGGCCTTCAAATCTAGAGTTAATAGGTATCTTCTAGGTAAGCGTGTTACACCCTAGGCTGCATCAATGCTTAACATCGGGCAGGTTGTAGTCAAACGTAAACCTATTCCACGTAAAAAAACCTATTTCTCTTTATGGCTCAGAAATGGGCGGTATTCATTAGCGGCTTAGAAAAATATTCCGACCAGTAGAACGTCAACACCGCAAATTGTAAATCTGTAAAAATATTTCGTTGTACGATCAGTCCTTGAATTAGCGGAATAAAAAAAATAAGTAAGTACTTCTGGAAACTGACGAATCCCAGCGATTCGTCATCGCGAAGTCAACAGAGAGGCAAGACAGACAGATCGGACATAAATGAAAAAATAAGTAGTGGTCAATCATAGGAATGAATGCACAAAATTATGTTTTTTTTTTTACATGATATAGGCTCACGCTTGACTACAACTTGCCTGGTGCTAAGCAACATTATAATGTACGGTCTAGTACGCTCGCCTAGAAGAAGCCGGTTTAAAAACCTTTTAGTTATTAAAATTTTAAATGACAACAGGAAACACTCTAGTTCCCAGAAATGATCAAGTTTTGGGGCAGCCGCAAGCACCACAATGCATTTATTCTCACTACAGTCTTGTGGTCAGCCACACCGCTACCGTTAGGGAATCTAAGCTTTCTACACAGGGATGCAGTGAATAAGCTTTCATATAGTTATTGTTTACCATCAGGCAAACCATGGTCAAGTGCAAAACTGTTTTTATTTAAAAAAAATACTATAAACACTGTTGTTCTAATACAACAGGGTTAGGTCTTGTACACCCGTTAGGTACATATTTATCTTCTAAAACAATTAAGAAATAATAAATGAATGCGTAATTTAATAAAAACTTTTAGAATAAAATCCACAATAAAATGCAAGTGATGTAGTTAGTACCTAAGTACTTATGTAAAATTGATTTGAGAACGATTTTACACGTTACACACAGTTATGTTATACACGGATACTTTACAATTACATACAGAGCATAGAAATTTATCTAACAGTAAGTATATAGGCAGATAATTACATTAGTAGTTGGTATCAAATCATTTTTAAACAAGTGATAAAAACCTGGGTAATATGATAAGAGCTTCAATGATGATAAAAAGCTTCTATTCTGTCTCTACAAATACTGGCCAAGCGACCGGAAAATGTAGAGTGAGGCACGACCGACACCATTCTGACCAGTTACTATAGTTAATGAGGAATCGTGATTTGCCATTGCTATTGAGGATGACCTCTGCTATTGTATCAGGGTCAATACAAGGGCCAAGTTTTAGGAGCCGTAGATAGAAGAATTTCCATTGTATTGTAGACTTACGTATTTCGACTTGGCAGCCAATGGCGCTACCGCGGGTAGATTGACCGCTAGGAACGATAGTGTTCTGTGAAGTGCTACTTATATTTCCTTTCCAATACCAATATACGAGTATGTATATCTTCGATCACAGTGCCGCAAACTTGGGTCTCCTTTGGCGATCTGGTAGTACCTTTGAACCTAGTTGTACCTAACCGTCGAGTGTTAAAAAGTAGGTACTGTATGGAATAACCCTTTTTTGTCTCGAATTTCCAATAATTCTGGGCTATGTCGTACTCAAGTCACTAGTTCTACTACGTAATTACTTATGTACCCTGTATAAATAAATGTCCTTACTATCCAGTACATATTACGTATACGTTGCCGCGTTTACACGACCATAAAACTACTCCCCACGTCCCCGCTAGATGGAATATAATTCCCAATGGACCTTGTTATTCCCATCGTACACTATTAATAAATTATTATTATATGGAATAGTCATATTTGTCGTGAACTACCAAAATCTAAAAAACAAAATAATAATTCGCCTTATGGTCTAGGATTGAACCTGCATTCGATTCAACATCGCTTAGACTATACCTATGTAATTCTTGAACAAGCTATACTAAAGCCTCTAAAACTTATTGTATTAGAAACCCTGCTACGTCTATGTATACAGTTATTTTTTTATTAACCTTTACTGTCCCACTCCTGGGCAAAGATCTCCCCCAACTCCCTCCAAGCGTCCCGGTCGAAGGCTTCCTTATGTATACAGATAGGTACCTACATTTATTCCTAGTGGCCCCTACATATTACCTATACGTCGACATGTCTATAAAACTACTCCCCACGTCCCCGCTAGATGGGACATGATTCCCAACGGACCTTGTTACTCCCGTCCCGCGGCGAAATGGCTTGTAATCGAATCCGCACCCTTATTAGGGATAGATGTAGGTTGGTAAGGATTTACAGGGTGGTTCTTCTGAAGAATAGTATATATTATGCAGCCAGGTTAATAATATATGGTGTTTTAACACACTTTTATTGGGTCGTACATACTTGTACTTTCTTATTTTGTGTTATACTAGTTTATTAACTTTCATATTAAAAGTAGCCTGTGTCTATATTCAATAACGTTTTCATACAAAATTACGTACTATTCGCAGTACACGTTTTTCTAATATAGGTACACAAACACTTCAAAAGTTTGCTTTCGCAATAATAATAAATAATATGCAATAGATAAATTAATGTGATGCTAAATGTACAAAAAAGATATACAAATAAGTATACTGATCTATTTATATAAGAATTACAAACAGATAAAGCCCGAACTATTATTGCCAGCAGCATTGTTACCAATATATATATGTCCTGTAAGCGTTATCTATAAAAACATCCTGTAGTATAATACTTTGCAGTTGATAGCATGTCAAAGGGCGGCGTCGCTGCAAATTGATATTGATACCACGCTACAGTATTATGGCATTTTTTGCTATACTTAATGGACATAGCACAAATATAAACTCATAATTAGATTGTGACGTGACGGTAACCGTATGTAGGTAAGGTACATAATGAATTGTATGTTCCTTTATAGGAAAATTCTTGTCACAAAATCTTTTAGAACTCCCTGTTCTAACAAGAATAATCTAGCGATTATCAAAGCGACAATGAACGGATTCTATATTGCACGCCCCATCTTACGTTACAGCTATTGCATACTATCAGGCAATCTAGTAATCAAATGCAAACTCATTTTTACTTAAAACAAAAGATAAGGCGCTCGTAGCTTAGCTTACTGAGATTTGTAATCTATTATCTACTAGATTTTACAACTATCTTAGTATGGGGCTAGATGGCGCTGTGTGATATGTCCAGAAATATTTATTTATTTATTTTAAATATACATATATTTATACATTTAAAATAAATAATAAATATTACTTTTTGTTAAAAATTCAGATTCATATGATCTTACTAGACATTCTGATGACGATAGTTCACTAGTTGTCAAGTGTGCTAAGACCATTACGTCCAAGGCCGATGGGAGAATAATTTGTGTTTGCAGTTAGGTGATTTTGACGTAGCGAAGTGCTTTTACTGTTAGGTGTGAGAATAATATTGTTGCGGTTTCTTGTGATTTTCCCACGAGATTGCAATGAGCAATTTTTACTATGTTCATGAGTACACAGAAGGCTATATGAGTTTGTATTTACATCGTGGAAAATGTAATTCGGGTTGCTTAGTCGGATGTAAAATTACGAAATAACTTGTTCTAATAGGAACAATGGAATTGGTTTTTGAGTCAATGTTGTGAATGGTAGTTTTAGTAGCAAAATAAAACTTAATATCTTAATGATAGGTTTTGTGTTTTTTATAGTACAGCATTTGTTTTTCAATTACGAAAAGTACGTATTGGATGTACCTATATGGAACATCTAATTCCAAATACAATAATAATTGGAGAACGCAATTAAACGACACAATATGATGGCGTGCCAAGCCAAACTCACATACAATTTCCCTATTCATTTATACAATAAAACTATTTCTTTTGCAGGAGGACCAGCGCTACCTCATCAGGCTAGCCCGCCTCCAAGATATAGTGAAGCCAGAGTGGCGCAACACAGCCAAGGGGGCCAACACTCTGCACAACATCAACCACCTCTACTCCAGGCTCACCAGGGCACAGCTGGATGGACTGTACAAGTTGTATAGGTAAAACCTTCTTAGTATTCTATGAGACGTGTTAATTTTATAATTGAGTCTTCAGATCGCCCTATGAGTCTTAACTATACCAACAACTATCTGACATTGCCTTATTTAATAAACCATGATAATTTAATAGTTTTTTTTTCTCAATTAAGACGTAACATGTAAATATATTATATATCAACTGTTACAATTATCATGTTATAATCTTTGTCTAATAATAGTTACACAAAGCATAGTCGTAGCATTAAAATTGGCTCGATCCCGTGAATCAAGTCACGTTAATAGTATGTCTCGATTGATTGCAATGTAGCAATCGTTGAGACCTGTCAAAAGGCCCTGAGGCGGTTTAAATACTCTGAACAT
Source organism: Macaria notata (assembly GCA_927399415.1). Lineage (NCBI taxonomy): Eukaryota > Metazoa > Arthropoda > Insecta > Lepidoptera > Geometridae > Macaria > Macaria notata. The sequence goes on from OV656744.1 coordinate 3,486,129, forward strand.
CAGAATTAGCCACATCCGTCGAAGACATCAGATTTCCAGTGTTTAAATTACATCAAGTCAGATATTATGTTTATAAACATATTGTGTGTATCCGAGATATCTCAGATACAGATAAGAATTCATTAAAACAAATAACATTGACGAATCTACGTAAACCAAATGTCATCTTCCTTTCCAGAAATGACTTCCAGCTGTTCAACTACACAATAGACAATTACTACGAGATCATCAAGCAGGATAGTCACGGGTGAACATAATATAGGAGCAAGATCATCATCATCATCTGCAGCAGCGCCGGGGCTTTAGTGAGGAAACTTGAGTGCGTTCAGGGAGTGAGGTTTGTGAAAGGTCATGAGTATGTGTTTAGGTGTTCATATTTATTTTATAAAAGATCGAACTTATATTCAGGAGAAAATACCAACATGACATTTGATTCCCAAGTTTGAACTTTGTATGGCTTTTCTATTAAAGACGGGAAATTTATAATTGAAAAGGAAGCTCGGGCGTGTCGTTAGTTCCAGTTATGGTGAAAATTGAAGCGTGAAGATTGATTTATAACCATAAATCAATCTTCACGCTTCAATTTTCACCATCTAGATGTATTTCCCAAATTCTCTCAAGATTTATAAATATATTGTATTGTAAATCCTTGTAATTTGTTACAAATTATATGGATTCAAAAAAGTTTGACTCTACGTGGATATTTATTCAGGTACTTACTCCTTCAATGACTAATCTCTTCCTAAACAAACTCAAGTAAAAAGTTAATCGACTACTGTGAATTAACTTTTTGTTCGATTCTTACGGCTGATCAAGTGCTTGCGTCAATTTAAGGGTAAACGTACATTTAACATGTAAACTATCAGAGATTTGTTTGATGTGATTTTCATTAAACTACTTTACAATGAGACGACCATTTTTCGCATAAAAAATATTAAACTACAATTTATTTAATTTGTCTAAAACGATTACTGACTTATTTTAATCCAATTTGTGTTGTATGTTAAATATGTAAGTACATGTTTGGTATTTTTTTTAATGGTAATGAAATTTAATGAAGTTCCCGTTATTGTGATAGCGTAGTTCTTATAATGCCTTAAAAAAGACAAATGTCGCGATATGGTTAAATACACGTTTACCCTTATGTTTAAAATATCATCTTTGTATAAACTTACCTACTTAATTTGAACAATGTACCTTAGTCTAAAATTGCAAGACACTTTGCTTTACCTTTGTTACAAGTTAGATATTTTTTAACTTAGAAAGAGGCCTAAGTAAACTTACTGGTATCAGATGTTTGATAGTTTTTAACTTAAACTAAACAAAGTAGGTAAATGTTACTATAATTTGTTAACATGACATCAAAGTTTCGTTTTTATATCGCTTTTATACTTTTGATGCTTTGCGGTATCATTTAGATAACTTTTTCCAAACACAAAGTCGCCAATTAGATTTGTTGAGGCTGTAGCAAAGTCCAACTTTTTACTAGTAAATGGAGTGTTGTGTAGATATAAATATTTATTGTTTATACATACGGGGTTTTTAAATAGTATGCTAAGCTGTAAAGGAAATGAGATAAAGTTTGTCTTTAGTAAACTCGCAATGTAAAAAATTAAAATAGGTTTCTTTAGCACATTTTTATATTGCCTCCCTTACTCTTAGTTTCAGGAACGGATTTGAAATATACAAAAGTTAATTCTACAATTATGAACGCTTATATTGCAAAACAAATCTAGGCATTAACTAAAGCCCGTCACTAACATTTTTAAGTTCGTTCTTTCAAGTAAAAGAGTAAACTCCTTTACAAACCCTGTATGTAGGTATATATAGGTACATTTGAACAAGTACATAGATGTACGTCATAGACTGTACTTTGTGATATAATACAAAGCTATTAAATATGTTTTGTTTTAAAATTATTATGTAATGTTGATCATAAATTAGTTGTAGTCCAATTAGGTATTTAACTAAGCATTGAACTTTAAATAGTAAAAATGATTGTACATTTTGAACCATAAATGGTATGGAAGTAAGAATAAAGTAGAATAAGACAAGATTGTTTTGTCATTTGGTTTCAATTGAAAATATTTCATGTAAATAATTGATAAAATAGTCTTGTCCTTTTGTATAATAGGTAATTGTCAATTCTCGTGACCATAGTCGGTTGTATAATATTATAGTTAAAACAAAAAACTGTTGATCTTGTAAATCAAGTAAACCCGATTGTCACTACTAGATGAAAACATAAATAGTTATTTGATTGGTTCATTCAATTCAGTGTACTTATTAAAGTATTTTAATGAGCTTTATCACAAAACAAATATTAGTACAAGGCTACGAACGAATAGTCGCTTATCAGAAGTTTTGATCGAATATGTTGAAAACTTTAATTCATTGTTAAAAATCGCTACATAAATGACGCTAAACAATGCCTCTACACTCTACTTTTAGCCAAAGTATTGAATGAGCTACAGTTTTAAATTTATATAAACAGAAGACAGAGAAAAGAAAAAACTTTAAGATTTGAAAACCTCCTTTTTTGAAGTCGGTTTTAATTAAATTATTTTTTTATCACTCACGCCGGGATAAGCCTAAAGTAATCAAGACTTTTTAGACTCAAATTCCTGGCTAGAAAGACAAATCGATGCTCTCACTCTGTTTTTACATCCAGTAAAAAATATAAACAGCAAGTTAAATTAGCTTCACATTAGAAACTAGCGTGTTTAAGTACAAATTTGATAATGTTCAAAAAGACGTTACGTTTTTTGTAAATAAGTATTCGAATATTATGTATATCTTGTAAATCATTGTATAGTTTATCTAATTCAGTGATGGGCATTCATAGTTTGTTCATATTTAATGACAAACAATTGTTTAACTTTAAATGTATATGTATTGTTTTACAGTTACCATTAATTTTTGATGTTACTGTTGGTCTGTTCAATTTAATACCTACTTAAGATTGATTTTGTTACATTTTCCATAGCAATATGTAGTATATGAAGATGTATATGATTATCAACTGTTGCAAAGATGTTTTGTTAAACTGACAGTCAGGCATTTGCTCGCTAACGACACTCGCACAAGCAACAGTGTGGTGGAAACACAGATAACAGAATGCAAAGGAGATTCTTCTAAGAAATTTTGGTTGAAACTCAGTGTCCGTAATGACCGCTAGCAGCGGCTGCATTTCGATCAAGAGATAAGGTCATAGCACACTTAAACGACTCTGCTCCAACACCGCTCCCACCCAACACTGCCGTAACTGCTCGCAGTCCACGCGGCGACAGCTAGCAGGCACCCAGCAGTCCACGCGGCGACAGCTTGCACCGCGTCGCGCGCGGACACCGCGCTGACGCCGCGCTGACTCCGCGCGGACATCGCGCCGACCGCTCGCCTACATCGTGCGGCCAGCGAGGCATCAACTACCGAGCAGTCTGACGGCGGTAAGCTCGCTGACAGCGGGCTGTCTGCTAATTCATGATGCCAATGTAAAATATATCTAAAGAGCAATATTTAAAGACTATATTTGAATAATATTCTTTTTGCCGGGTGGGAGCAGAGTCGTTTAAGTGAGCTATGACCTTTAGCGTGCGTTGTCAGTGAGTGTTTGTTATGCGTAATCTTACATTGCGTATTATTGTTTTACATTGTTATACGTCCTATACAAACCAAGCAATGGTTTAATTACTTTGTTTTCCAAACGTCACGCCGACTGACAAGCGGTGAGCCGATGAGGTACGTTTTGCACCGCATGCGTTCGCACGGGGCCGCCCTCTTACCAATCTCCCTTTGTTTCTATTATCTGTGGGTGGATAGTTAAGCATTGCTGTACAGCAGGGCTAGCACGGGCAGAAGACAATATATCCCGAGGAAAAGAAAAGACTTTGTTTCCCCGCTGTCAATTTTAGCAGGGAGTAGCCGGTAGAAAGTCAAACCGTGATAGACATACGGCGAGAGTAGCGTTATTATATTTTATTCCTATTTTGTTGCCATAGTTGCGAAATTAAATAAAAATGCGGTAGCAGAAATACGCAGGTTCGAATCCTGCCGGTCGTGATTATTTTCGCTCATTTTCCAATAAAAGTTTAATTTAAATAAAAATGAATACAATGTTTGAATTATTCTTCAAACATTGTATCAATTCATCTAACCTTCAAAAATTGATCATTCTTTTTATTTTTATTTTATACTAGTGGGTGCTCGCGGCTTCGCTCGCATTAAGTAAAAACTTGCATCCCCTATTTCACCCCTATAGAAGTGGCATTTCCAAAAATCCTTTCTTAGCGAAAGCCTACGTCATAACATCTACCTTCATTCCAAATTTCAGCCCAATCCATCCAGTGGTTTGGGCTGTGCGTTGATAGATCACTATATCAGTCAGTCAATCAGTCACCTTTGAGTTTTATATATATAGATTTACAGCGGGGAGTAGCGTGATAAAATTGCATGAATATTCCACCATAAACGTCAATGGGATAAATTATATTTCTTTCCACTGTTATCATAGGTTGTCATGATAAGAAAGGTGGGAATGATACTGTCAGGTAGATAAAATGGTGGAAAGACTATTTATCCCCATGCCGTGCTTGCCCTGCTGGATTGAAATATAATATAAAAACTAGTATATAATGATTTTAGTATATTGTATGGCGCAGATTCCTTAAAAATTTTAACTAGTCCTAATAGGGTAGTCTTTGAGCTTAGATACTGTTTCGCATTTAAATAGTTTGAGTTAGTGTAGTGTATTAAGGAAGATATAAAAGATAGTAATGTTACTAATTATCGCCACTCTTTTGCAATCAATACATCATATAACATGAAATATTGACCACGTTACCTTTTTTTAGGGCCTCAAAATAGAGAATACAACAAAATTAATTGTTCTTTCAATATTTTTTTACAAATAAATTGATGGATAAAGAAGTGGCGTGTTCAATGTATAATTCGTACCTAAACTAAAAATAAAGCTGGAATTATTTTAATTCATACTATTGACACTGCTGGTAAAATTACTTATGTCTAATGTTGTATCAGTAAAAAAATAGGTCATAGTACATATAACACCTTTCTCTCTTCTAAACATGACTTTTTAAACAGAAATATAAAATACAATTAAATACCCACAAAAATAATGTTATCCTAGCAACAATAAAACATAATAATTAATCATTATAAAAATAAGTGTCACATCGCATTTTACATATTTGTAAAGTAATTGAATTAAATAAGATTTATTTCTTAATTAGTAATGAAATTGTAGAATCTATGGAATGTTATAAAAAGACAGAAATATACCCGCGTCTTTAATTATGTACACAACCATTATTACTATATATTTATTTTTGTTCTGGTCTATTAATATTGTAAAAATAATTAAAAACGAGACGCGGGTGTGCCGTGAAGATATAATTATGGCGCTTTCACATTTGTGTAAACAGTAAATATATCATTAATTATATAATAACTAAACCTCTGTACCTTTAAAAAAAATAACAGTTTAAATGCAATATTTTCAGTATCTGATCAGGGAATTTTTTTCAAACGCGACATTGGAAACAAGAGTTTCTACTGAAAGTCAATGGGCCTACTTTAATCAATAAACTATATAAAGTTATAATATACTTTTCTGTAGCATTTTAATGCTATAATCTATCTATATATGTTACTTTTTACTAACTTACACCCAATGAAATAAATAAATAAATAAAAACATTTATTTCAGACATTGGTCCATATTTCCAACAAAATCAATTCATTTTAAAATTTTTAACTATTTTATTAAAAGACAAAATGTGACTGCGCCTTTAGACCAAAAGTATTATGGCCTATGGAAGTAATTGTATTGGTGCTATGCTATACCCTAGAATAGACGTAGAGCGAACTCAGATGGAAATCTGACGCGCACGCAGTTAATAACCGAAATATATGAGCCTAGTTTTTCAAGCTTATACCCAGCAAGTTTGTAGCTTCTTTAATAATGTAAATAAATTACATTCATCATCATCAGCCCGTTATCGCCCACTGCTGAGCATAGCCCTCTCCTCTAGTACGCCACTCGTTAAGGTCTTGCGCAGACTGAAGACTGATTCCAGCTGCTCGCTGCTGTTTTTCTTATGTCGTCAACTCACCGCATTGGTGGGGGACCTAACATAACATTAAATATTCCGGGACATTGCACACATCGCCATCTAGCCCCACACTAAGCAAACTCTTGTGTCGTGGGTACTAGATAAAAGATATAATGCTTAAATATTTAATACTTCGTGTCGACAAAACAATCTTCGTGATATGTCCTGAAATATTTATTATTATTTTTATTTAAGACCAAACCAAACCAGCTAACTAAAATTAACTAAAAACTTGCTATCCTAGCTTGAAAAATTAGTCTATTGTATATCGGAGATTAAATATGACCAGGCTATTTTATTGACTATTCTATAAGCCTAAGCGAAGGGATTGTCTACTAAAATAGCCTTGTCTGACAGTAGACCAGGGCTGGTTGTGTCAACTTAGGACATTAGACGAATTAAATGACATAATATGACTTTGTTGTTTTATTTTATGAGAATAAACTTGTCGTAAGATCGCCGGTAAGGTTTTAAAGAAGGGTTTCTCCTAAATATTCATATCTACCGTTTCTGTCACTTTGTTATTTCTTCTTCTTCTTCATATCTTATCGAATGGGAGTAGCCAACTCCGGTGTCGAAGGTTTATCAGGCCACCCTAAGGGCCTCTGGCATACCTTTACGATTGTTAGGTATGTAATCAAGTATCATTGCAACGAGTCATACAGTGCACTGTGTAAAACAGACAAAACAATCATATTTATCAAGAAACCAACCTGAACAACACCACAATAATAAAATAAAATTAAAACTGTTTTTATTTTATTATAACGCTCATCACACAAAAACATCTGAAAAGATCATCATGATTTTTTGTATGTAGGTAGTAAGAGACCTTAAGAGTGTCATAGGCTGCTTTTTATTCTAAAATCATGCGAGTAAAGCCGCGGGCGTCCACTAGTGAATAATAAAGTAACTGCTTGTGTGAAAAATGTTTTTTAATGCTATTTTGTACAATGTAATGAGTGAAAACGACATTTCCAACTAGAAATTTGTAATATTGGTTGATTTTTAATAGGCAAAGTTATATAAGTTTACAAACTATTTAAAAAATAAAACCACAGTTATTAGAATACTGGAATAGGTTTATTACTCACCACAAATAAATTAAACTTACAATATTTGTTTATGTAGTGTGGACTAGATGCATCGGGAACTGTGGGAGGTACTCCCTCTTCTCAACAACTTTGGTTTTGTTCCTGAAAACAAATACACAATGATTAATAATATTTTATGCCATATATGAAAAAAATGTGCCTAACGTCAAGTTTTATTTAAAACATGTTTATATCTACCTAATACCATACCTAGTTTCATTAAAATCTTATTTCTATATGGTGGTGATAATGTTTCAAGAGTGGCATAAGCTGCTTTCTATCGCGACACAACGCAGGCTAGGCATACATAATTTGATAAAATTATAAACAACTAGTGAATGCCAATGTGTCGGCTCTGGCAGTTTTCGTTCAAACTAAATAAAAAAAAGTAAATTAGTACAAGGAAATATAAGATTGGAATAGTATTTTTTTTTATCTTAAAAACATTAAGATATATGTATTTTATTTGAAAAACGTTACAAAACAAATTTTACTAAGTAATTAAAAATAAAAACTTAACTAATTAATAACTAACTTATAAACTAAAAACACATATAAAAAAAAATATATGTAGGCAACGTTCCCAGCATGCTGGCGGCATGCCACGTTGGATGGCAATGCTTATCCTTTGCGCCAAGAATGCGCCAGCTGGTCACGGGTTGAACTATCTGTTCTACTAAAAATATATATTTTTAATAGTAAATGGCTTTATCACTTGGAGTGCTCTCTTCCAGGCAACCTAGCTTAGACAACATCAAATCAGTTTCGATAACATACTAAAGACTAATACTAATTATTAATAGTACTTAGTAATTCTTTAAACATTTTGGTACTCACTCAGTCTTCTTCTTCCTCTTAGGTTTGTCGAGTATATTGACCGGGTCAGTGGTGATGATGACAGGTCGCACGGAGCCGAAGAAGTCGGTTATAGGGACCTTGTTGGGGTCCCTCTTGAACAGGTCGCGGCGCACGCCCACTGTGGACAGGCACGCGCTCTTGGGGCATACTGCGAGCTGGAAGGGAAATAACAAATTTTTGTTGATCAATTGATCCTTCTTTTTGACTTGGACGGGTTTGCACTTGGCCATAGTTTACCTGATAGCAAGCAAAGGCTATGGCCTAAGATGGAGCGTGCTTACCCGATAAGAACCGATTCACTCTCGCTTTGAAGATCGCTGGATTATAGTGCGTGGGGAACAGAGAGTCAGGCAGGGTGTTCCACAACCTTGCGGTACGAACAATAAAGGTAGAAGCGTACCGTTTCGTGCGGGTCTTAGGAACTTCCACCATAAACCGGTAAGAGATTAAATTAAAAATTTACTCGCCCAGAACCCAAGGCCTCGAAAATACGAACCAAAGCTAAAACGGAAAGTTGTGGTAGCCAGCGACTGACATTGGGCTCCACCAGACAATTGAATATAAGGAGATGCATTTAATGGAGTGCACACTTTACAACAACAATTGCAAAGACCACATCTGCTTAAAGTAATACTGATTGTAGATAGAAAAGAATTAAAAAAAATATTAAATGACATCACTGGAGGCAAGATTGCCAGCTGGTCCCTTACACAAAGGATTTCAATAGCAATCCAGTGTGGGAATGCAGCCGGCGTTCTTGGCTCCATACTACATGTAGACATGAACATGAACATGAACATAGGTACCACACCCAGCCAGGACAAGCCTGCTCCGGTCAAACCGGCATACCAGGGGGCACAAGGTTTTGGAGCGTGGTTTTGTGCTAACGCTCCGGGATGGTAGTCGACCGGCTATGCAGCCAGACGCCGATTTGGAAAAGGTTGTTATTAAGGATAGGGATAAGCGTTAGTAAAAAGTGGTGTTCGTTGATTATTGAGTTGACCCATCTTGGGGTTTGTTAGTGTTTGGCTTTGCAAGCACTATCTTAATACGTTCGCTGTGTAATGTTGGTTCTATTGTGAGTAATCATAACCGCGTCGGGTGTAGTAGGTGGATCTTTAATGTGGGTCGAATAGATCCTATGTCGCTAAGGGATTGTTCTTGTGTCCTCTGACTCTTGCCCTAGATCTGTCGGGTCTTCATCGCTCAGTACGTCAGTAAACGACCCCTCTGTAAGGTCAAGTTCATTTTCCCACTTGGAAATCGGAATGAATGTGTTTTTGACCCGTCTTCTTTCCTTCTGTTTGTGCCTTCTATAGAAGTCATAGGTGATCCTCATCCTTTTTGATGGGTGTGTTTTTGCTAGACCGCTGAAAAAACTGCGGCATTCTTGTTGGTCTTCCGTTGCTTCGGTCTCTTGCAAACGGCGCCGGCACTCTTTAAGTATATTTCTAGCCTCTATATCTTGAGGATGATGCTTATAATGGAACTTCGCCTTCTGTAGGTTTGTAATTGCTTCTTCTCTAGCCTTAGAGTACCTTCTTTCATATTTGATAGTCTTATTGGCCGCCATCTTCATGACGTTTGTTATCACTTCCCACGATAGCGGCTCTTTTCGGTTTTCGCAGTTCCTGCTCTTTTTGGTTTCCTCTGATAAAGTTTCTTGGTATTTTTCTCGAGTGGTGGTACTTTGAAGCATCTCGTAGTTTAGGGTTTTGTAGTCAAACTCGTTCGCAACGTTGGCCCTGGCTAGTCTTATTGGAGGTCTCGTAGAGTCCCTATTGGAATTTAATGTGAGGGGCTTTACGTTTCCCCATATGATTCTGTGGTCAGATAGGATAGTTTTTTGGCCTTTGATGTAATTAAAAATCTGGTTGTTTTTGGCATCTGTCATTATGTGGTCTATTTGCGACGTTTTGTTCCCCGACGTCCAAGTCGTTTTACAGCTGCGCCGGCCGAATGATGTGTCCAATCGGAGATTTTCCCGTGCAATTAGATCTAATAAGATGTCTCCGTTGTCGTTACTTGTTTGGTGTAAGAGATTTTTGCCTATTTGATTTTTATCGCGAAGTTCGTGTGTATCTGTGAGTCCTATGTGGGCGTTGAAGTCACCTAGTATGATTGTTATTGAGTTCCCTGGTTTGTTCTTGGTCAGTTGTAGTAGCCGAGTCGCGTCGTTTGCTGCTGATGACGTTGCATTGAACCAGTGCGTTGTAGTAATGAATAGAGAGGCTCCACTGCTTGTATGTATTGAAGCAACCATATTGTTTGTGTTTGCTTTAGTCCAGTTCAGCCTTAGGCCGCTGTTTTTTCTTATGAGAATAGCTAGGCCTCTTTTGTTGTTGTTTCCGCTTAGGTGCCACGTATAGTGACTAGATTCGTAGGTCCCGGATTTTAAGTGAGTTTCCTGTAGGCAGGCAATATGGATAGATTTTCCGTCTAGAAACTCGTCGATCTCTCGTTTTTTAGTCAACGTTGCGGCGCCTCTAATATTCCATGTGGCAATGTTTATGTTTTCATTTACTACCTGTTTTTTGTTTTTTTGGTGTGGCCTGGGGCGGGCAAGTCGGTATCCGGACTCATCTGGTATCTCCTCTGGGGTGCTAGTTCCAAGGGTTAGACTAAGGTCATTTTGCGTGGTGTTTGTACTTATTACTCCTAGGTGATTTTCAAAGCAATCAAAGTGGTTCCCCGTAAATATTAGCCCTATGCTACCTGCGGCATCGTTTGGTTCCTTAGGAGAGAAGCATACTGTTTCTTGTAGCGGGGTTTTTTTAAAGATTTTCACGTTAATACTATAATATTCCGCTGCCGCTATAAGTATGTCTGTGCCGCCCCATGTACCATCTTGGTATTGTGATAGAATGTAGTTCCTGATTTGTTCGCTTTGTGCTGAGCTATCTAGATTACTTCTGATCGCTAGGTACATTTGTGGATCGTTTTGGTTTTCTTCTACGTGGCGTGCGAGGTCTCGTCGAATGTGTTGGTGGTCGAAGGCCATACAAATCGTTAATTTGGTGGGCTATAGCGCGATACAAGCAGTTGCCGTCTCCTGGTATTTTTACGATAGAGTTCCCTATTTCCATATCTGTTTTGTGCCTTACCGTGATGGTATCGCAAACGACGGGGTGCCGTGGCTAGCTCGTGATATCTTTCTGGTATGCGCGTGATCCTTTTTGTTGAGGTTTGTTGCGAGGCTGTGAAGGAAGCTTATATACTATGTACGTATTTGTATTATAAAACTGGTGTATCATGCGCTATACTAGTTCCCCTTTGCCTTTAACGTAGAAGGGGAGTAAGTAGTACTCGAGTGGGTACTTGGGTCTCGTCTATCAACTCTAGGTACGGGGCATTTGTTAGGTGAATGTTAGGATACTTGCACTTAGTATCTGCTGTTTTTCCCTAGGCTATCTATGGGATCTTAACGAACCCTTTCGTCCGGCGGCAGGCGAAGTTCGTTACTTTAGTTCTAGCGTGGTGTCCAGGTGAGTTAGGGCTAATTATTTGGAATCGTACCTACCTACCATTATTTTGGTACTAAAAAAATACATGTAAGTTATAGCGGTACTGGTGAACTACAACTATTTATCAAATATCAAGCTATTTATCAGGTTTTACAACGATTATAGTCAACGAAAAACCTACGCTTTTTGTACTAAGTGTTTTATGTGTATAAAATAAACGTCTGGGCTTTATTTTACGTAGCAAAACTGAGATAAAAAAAAGGGATCATGACCCGACCATAGTGCCTCGCAGCTGTGTCGGAAATTTGCGGGTGGTTTTTAGCTGAACCTATTGTTAATGTTCTGATTTATTGTTTAGTTTTACGTTTCGTGTTTGTTTTGGGAATGAATAGCTGTTGTTTAAGTAATATTTCTATTTGGTTATGTCTTAGGTTATTGTCCAAACGGACCTGCAGATGTGCGTAGTTTTTGTATTTAAGTATAATTCGTATTTAGGCTTTTTTGTTTGCTTTGGGAAAGTAGATTGTCTTATAGCGGGGTTTACCTGCTTTTTTTTGTATGTGGGTTATTTCTGGGGGTTCTTTTGTTGTTACAAAAGTCTACAACTGTAAAATAAATAAACAATAGATGTTTTCTTTCTTTCTTTCTTTAAAACCTATCCGCTTTTTAGATAGTGTAGGGTAAGTAGTTATCTATATATTTATCGTGGAAATTTCTTGGCTCCATACTACATGTAGAAGTCTTAAATTTAGGTTATATGTACCTACTCTTATTTAGATTAGTGTATGTATATTGTTTATTATTAAATATTCATTTAACTGTATATTTCTTGTAAATTTTTGTATAAATATATTATGTAAATAAAGCTTTTCGTTATTGATTCTTCACTAGCACAAATGACACAGTAACTGTGTTTGTGAGTGTGTAAGTTTGTTCTTTCCTAACACTCAAACATCTGGCGTGACATCAATATCAGGCTGGAGATTATATTAGAGTATAGTTTGTGAAGTGAGGACAATGAGTCTTTCACATACCTACATATTGCTTGTGTAATTCTGAGCATATCATATAGGTACATAGGTTATTTTGTTTTTAACTAAACCATGTCTGCAGTTGACCATTATTTGCCTGATGGTAAGCAATAATGGTCTTAGGTGGATCGTGCTTACCCGATTAGTACCCACTCTAGCTTTGAATTTGATTATCTATAAACAAATGTTCCGGGATGTTTCACACAGTGTCATCTAGTTGCTGTATGAAAGGGACTATTATAAATAGATTTATATAAAACTCAAAGGTGACTGACTGATTGATATAGTGATCTGACAACATACAGCCTAAACCACTGGATGGATCAGGCTGAAATATGGAATGAAGGTAGATGTTATCATGTGGGCACTTCACAATGCCTCTTTTAACAGAGTGAAATAGGGGATGCAAGTTTTACTTCTGAATGCGAGTGAAGCCGCGAGTACCCACTAGTAATTAATACACTTACAAACTCCGACATAGTCCTCTTGCTATCAGGGTGCACATTCTCGAGGAACTCCAGCACATAGTATGTGTATCTGTCTATGATGTACACACCTATCGCAGAGTCCACGTGGTGCTGAAATGAAACAGAATACAGATATACCATAAAGTGTAGAAATGGAACTATTTTTTTTTCTACTCAAATAATAATGCATGCTGTCAAAATTCTAAGCCAAACAAAAGTTTATTTTCATGATCACAACAGTGTTTCATCAGGATAAGGACAAATATTAGATCTTTACCTATGAAATTGCCGATTTGTGTGACGAAATTGAGAAAAATTATATTTCCATACTTATGTCTCAACAGATTTAGATGCAATTGGTTAGATGGATAGTTAGATGGAAAAAAGCTATGCACTGCGTATATCAATTTCTCAAAAACAGAGTATATGATAAAAATATACCTAGTTAAAGTAGTGAAACCGACGACACATTGAAAGAGGTGTTTTCAATGACTTCCTTATAAGTAATATACACTAGTAATACATTTTTTTTATCTAAAAGGTACATAATTCAACAATTGATACAATAAAAATTGTATTTGGAAAAAATATAGCTGTACGTAAAAGTTACAAACAGATTAAAATGTAAGAAAAAAGGGCAATTTCATAGGTAAAGACCTATTATAACAATAGGAGCCAACATTATTTCTGAACTTTTTGGTTGAGATGGATTGTAATAGTTTTATTCAGTTAAATACTTATGGATGTTAGCAAGTCACTCTATAATATTCATATTAACAATCATAAAAACTGTCATTTTGTCGAGTTTTAGAGGAGGAACAAACATCAATAAACTCTCTATCACTATTATACACATTCTTCTTCTTATCAAATGATAATTGCCAACTCTGGTGTCAAGAGTTTATCGAACCATACACATTATAATTGCATGAAAACGAAAACTTTTTTGGAAAGTTTTCGTTTGGCCTGGAGATTAATTAGAGTACCTATACATAGTTTTGGAAGTGGGGACAATGGATCTTTCACATACCTGCATATTGCTTGTGTAATTCTGAGCATATCATATTTTTTTAACTAAACCATGTCTGCAGTTGATCATAATTTGCTTGATGGTAAGCAATAATACTCACAGACAGAGAATCTTCTCCCACCAAGCTGCTGGCTGTGGCCAGAATGTTGGGAGAATAGAACTTCTCATACATTGAAGAGGCCTGGCAGGTGTCTATTATGAAGAATATTTCATTGTATCTGGAATCACACAAATGTTTGATATGAGTATACCTAAGCAAGATACTCAGTTCTAAGGCAATGAAATAATTGTATCTGCCTAGTTTCAAGGGTTACATCTTTATTTTAGTCCTTTTGAGATAAATAATAGGGAGATATAGCAAAGTGCTACAAATGTGATAGCATTCCACCAGATTCAACATTCATAATATTCAAATTCACTGGTTATGGTAGGTAAGTCAATATGTATATGAGTGTGACCATCTCTGGTGTTGAGAATTTTGAAAGTACTCCAGGGGAATCTAACATATCAAGGCTATAATAAAAACCTTTCTTGACCCTCACCTTCTCTTCTGCCACATCTGTTCCAATGCATCAGCCAGTTCTTGACTGGTGACTTCCTCCGAGTCCTGGAACTTCAAGAAGCCATCTCCGCCATGTCCTGTGAGGTAGATGAGGATGTTGCTGCCCTCATCAGTGAGGAGACGCTTGGAACGAGGTGTGTCGGGAGGCACTCGACCAGTCAGGAGACGGATGAAGTTCTCTACAGACACCTGGAACAATTTTGAAACTTATATAGTTGTTATAGTTATATTAGTTAGCTTGAGTGGTTTTTTATGCATTGTAAAATGTTTTACTGTGGATTTCAGATGAGACCAAACCATACAACTTAAACTTTAAATCTAGCATTTACCCAAACCCTTCAAAACAATAAAGTACAAAGTAAAACTTATTTGTTGTTAAAGAGGGACATAAAAAGGAAAGGCACCTTAGGCACATTAAATCAAATTGGCTAAAACATATGCCTAAATAGATTTACAAAGAGATTGAAAAAAAAATAGAAAAACAATGTTAGTCGTACATACCTCATATCCTCTATAATCTACTTCAACATCATCTCCATACACGTTAATCTGTTCATGCGCGTTATTGAATATAGTCGCTGGCCTCGGGTTCCTTGGATTGCAAGCCATATCGTCAGAAATCATCAAGATAATCTGACTGTCCGGTATACCCAATCTTTTCACGCTGCGATATATTGATAAAACATTCGCTACATGACGATAGTTGAACCAAAAACGAGAAGTATCTACCAACACAGCCCAGTTGTTGGTATGGTTCGATTTCTGGAATGCTTCAGGAACCTGTAATTACAGAGAGATTGTAAAAAACTTGGAAATTGTAATAATTGGTATATGAATAGAAAAAATGATAGTCATAATCTATTTACCTCTACACCAAATGTAGACGGAATGCTAAGAGTGAAAATAAGTAGAAGCCAGTTTGAAACTCTCATTTTGTCACAGGCTACAATTAGTTTATTTAATAATAACGAATAATAATGACTATTGATATGATTGATAGTACCACTATCAGGTATTTGAGGTTAGAATTTTGTTTTGCTATACTCCTTAGCTATACTCCCTCTACTTTTTTTTTCTTTTTTTTTTTATTGGCCATAACTTTGTATTGTGCCAGTTCTCAAGTAAAAATACCTCAGAAAAATACTCCCTCTACGGTTTTGACTCAGTTTTGATTTATCAATTTGACATTGACAGTTGTAACGTATAGATACTTTAATTCAATGATATTTCAACAACCTATATAATATACGGCCAAAAAAGACGCCAAATTAATTTTATTGGTCGTACTACATTTATTTACAATAATAAAATATAAAAACAAGTGAAGGGAAACTAAACATACTACTTCTAACTACTACAAAAAGGGGCACTTAGAAAATCTTTAGAAAAGCCTAAAGATAATCTAAGTGCTCCAGCCCACTACCAGAGGGCAGCGTGCCCAGCATGCTGGCCGCATTACCACGCTGGATGGCAATGCTGATACGTTGAGCCAGAAAAAGGCCAGCATTTTGGTCATTTTCGTACTACATACTTTCAGATATTTTTTTTTAGATAAAAATTAGTATTTTTTTCAGTGTCCCTTAGGACCTTAGGGTATTTTACCCTAAATTTAGGGCATTTTTTCGCGTTTAGGGTAGAAAATTACTTAGGGTATTTCTTAGGGTAGAAAATGGTTTAGGGTAATTTTTCAGGGTAAAATAAATATATAGAGATTTTTTAGAGAACGCGTGTTTCCGAACGTACTAACTTGTCGTGACTCTGTACCGTTCTTTACTAAAGACTAGGCTGTATGGTCCTTGATCATTGCCTGTCCTGCATGGTGTTTCACAATGAGTCGGATATGATCCGATCCGCTCGTAGTAAAAATGGTAGAAATTAAATACAATGGTAGAAATTTAAAATATAAGTTTTAAGGCTAATTTTACCATTTTTACTGTAGATTTCATATGAATAATTATAAATAGAAATAAATAAATGTATAATTATGTGTAAATCGGGTTAAATATCATGAAAAAACAAAATCGAATTTATCATCGACGGAAACGAATCCGCTAGCTTTTGGCTCACGGAACGGTTCCGATTTTTCTGATGAATAAATTTGTTAAAAGATTCGTTTGGAATCATTGTGATTTGGAAAAATCATTTCCGTGCCAATTGATTTCCGTCTCAATCGAATCGGATCCGTATCCGACTCATTGTGAAACACACCGCTGAATGGATGAATACAAAAAAAAGCTATACCGTTCTATTCCTCTAGCAATAGACAACAATCTATTTTTCTCTTTCACACTCGAAGGTTTGTATATACGCGGAAGAGAGATAGGTATCGTGTGCGGACTGCGGAGTGAGAGAAACCGGTTTATTTTGTTCTTCCTCCGAGGGTTTATTCATGTTACTGCCACCATACTGCCACCCACCCCACCACCATCTTTGTTTGTTTACTTGTACGCGTTTAGAGCATTCCTATTTCCTAGGAGCTATCAAAAGCTACAGTGGAAAGAGCTTTCTCCATTTATTCGCTTATCAAAAATAAGCTTCGGAACCGGCTATCTCTTGAGATGTTACAACATTTAATGCTGGTGAGGTACAGCTTAAAAATAAATTATAAGTCTTGCGTTACATTTACTCCGACAGACGCGATGTTGAAAAAGTTTACGAATGAAATGTACGATTTCAAGAAAAAAGTTACTGCAGATGACTTAGAAGCCCAGGCTACAATGGATGCATTCCAAGAATGTTTAGAAACGGTGTAGTATTAAGCTATTAAATTGGATTTAAATGTAAATTGATTTGTTTTTATTTAAAAAAAATGTTAAAACAAATAGGGTAAAAAAATAATAAAAGTGCTTAATTTAGGGTAATTTCGCCGAGCGTTAGGGTAAAAAAAAATCTGTGGTGGCAACACTGTTTTTTTTTTTTGCTGTTGTTGACATTGAGATTGATCTACCTACCAAATTTTTTTTAAAAGGGTAATTGTATTCTTTGTACCAAATACTTACCTACCAGAATCATGCATTCGATTCAGTTATTCCATATTTTCGTAAAATTTATTTAGTAAATCTATTATCAGCTTCGAATAAATCATATGAAAATGAAGCAGCAATGTAGATTATGTTTTTCAGTCGCCGTGGAAGTCGCATGTGTGCTTGATAAAAGATCGAAATTAGTGGACGATCTATGTTCCTTAAATATTCAGGTAAGTAATATTATTATATTCATGTTTTAAAATAGCGATACATTGAAGTTTATTTGTACAAATTAAACTTACATTTTGTTAAAAACTAAATATTAACATTAGAATAAAAAACTTAAATTAGGTACTTCTAAAACTAAAATACTTAATATGCCTGTAGTAGAAGGAAAGGTCCCCAAAATGCTGGCGGCAGAAGTAGGTAATTTGTCTCTTGTTTCGTTGTTTGAATTCCTTACTGTTCCTCCTTAGGTACCTACTGGGTAAATATTTGAAGTGTCTGAATAGGTATAGGATGTCTGCTTAGATATTTATTTGAATACATACCTACCATGTACTGGTAATTTATTTATTTCTTATTCTACTCTTCTGCTATAAGACCTACAATACAACAGTGTGTATGTGTTTATGCATAGAACACTAGTTTCTCTTCAAGCAACAAAAAAGTTTTCCATAATCTGACTATTATGTAGTGAGTTAGTCACTAGTAGTGAGTAAGTAGTTAGGTATCACATAGTTTTGGTTAGCTTTGTGCCTAATTTTGTAGAATCAACTCATAAATTAACCATTAACCGTGTTTTTTCTTTTACAGTTAGTCATTCCTGAATCTCTGACTGCATTTGTGTGTGTCACATGTATGAAGACCATTGAAATTATGCTTAAATTTAGAGAAACTGTTCTCCTAAATCAGACAAAACTGCTAGACCTTTTAAATAATAACACAGACCTTAAGCACAATGAGTATTTAAAGCTGGAAGATCCTCTTGGAGATACAGCTATAGATACATATTATGCAGAAATTGATGACCAAGAAATCTCCAAAACAGAATCTGTTTCCTGTTTGGAAGAGAGTGAAGCCTGTGATGTTGATTTGCCTGTATCTTTTAAAAGAGAATCTCAAAAGCAGCAACACAAGAAAAAAGTGACAAGTGATAACAAGTTTATGAAGCTAAAAGAAGTTAGAATCCACTTAAAAAGAATATGTACACATCTCTCTGAAAAGAATGACTCTGATAATGATGAGGCCACAAAAAAAAATAATGAAGAAATAAAATTTGATGTTAAGCCTAAATATCGTCAGATTATTGAATCAAAATTAAAATACACAAAATGTCTAACTTGCTTTACAAATCTTCCTACAATAAAAGAACTAGCAAAGCATTATAGAACTGAGCACTCTAATAAAAATAGTAAACTTATAAATCAAGCCCAGATACATTTCAATAAAAAAGAAGAACATGTAGCAGATCAGCCTACAAATATTTATGTCTGCAAAATTTGTGGTAAGTTATTTTTGTATACCTACATAAAATAATAAATTGTGGTCATAGTGCAATAACAATTATTTCCAAAAGCTCTCCCATAATTCCCTTTTGCTTTACTTTGTATGACAATAATTTATTTACTATATTTATCTTTTTTCGATCCAATTTTTCTGTTATAATTTACCAATTTATAAACATGTAATATATCACTGAAAAAAAGGTTTTGCTCATATTTCTGTATAATATTTTAACCCTCGTAATCTGATATGGCAAAAAAGAAAAAATATTAATAATATTTAACTCAGTCAGTAGGCACATAACAAACACAAAAAGAAACAAAATATTTAGATGTGGAGACCTCACAAGACATTTTTATAATCTTTTCAAACCTATTTATATCTCAACTATTCCAGGTTGTACATTCCCCAGTGTATGGAGCATAGTGTGTCATGGTCGAGCTCACAGTGAGAGCAACCTGTTCTGCTCGCTCGGCTCTGTGTACCCACGGGCACTCACACACCATGAGAGATTACAAAACAAGAAGCAGAAGGTACATACTAGTAAAGGAAACTAGGCAGTTAGTAGTATTTGGCTGAGATGGAGTGTGCTCATATTGAACCACTCAATTCCAATGGTTTTCCAATAATGGTCTGAAAGAGATCGCTTTTAGCGATAAGGCCTCCACTTCTGGCACTACAATAAATTGATTTTGTGTTGTTAGTTTTATATAATAGATACTATCTTTCCATTTACATAATATGTACTTTGTCAACAAAATCAGCAATTGTTCGGTCCTTGCCACAGATCTCAGCGCTGGCAGCTATTTATCTCAACGTTTGAGTCTATCCATTCAAAGAGGAAATGCTGCCAGCATCCTGGGATCCTGCCGCACAGCGACAATATGGATGGTGCTAAGTTTTTTGTAAATAACTGTGTCTTGTATGTTTTTTATTCCTTAAAATCATCGGAGGATATTATTGTCTGTTGATTATGTTATAACAGTTGACAGTACATGACTTACTTTGACTTATGTTCCTAGGTCCCCTGAGTGGGGCAGAGGGCGTCCACAGTGATTCTCCATCTCGTCCTGTCTTGGGCTTCATGCTTCACTTCGGGCCAGGTCTTGTGGATGTACTTAATTTCGTCCATGACGGAGCGACGCCAAGTTTGTTTCGGACGACCACGTTTCCTCTTGCCTTGCGGGTTCCAGTCCAAAGCCTGTTTAGGGATGTGGTCCGGAGCCCTCCGCAGTGTGTGGCCGATCCAGTTCCACTTGCGTCGCTTTATTTGCTGGTCTATGGGGCTTTCGTGACATCTACGCAATAGTTCCGCGTTGGATATCTTTTCAGGCCAGAAAATCCGCAGTATGTGCCTTAAGCAGCGATTGACGCAGACCTGAAGCTTGTACGTGAGGTCTTTCGTGACTTTCCAAGTCTCACATCCATATAGCAGCACAGTTTTCACGTTGGACCTGAAGATCTTCAGTTTGATCCACCTCGTTAGCTTCTGCGACTGCCACACTGGACGGAGTTGTGCGAAAGTGGCCCTCGCTTTGGCAATCCTCGAAGTGATGTCCTCTTCTGTACCGCCAGTGACTGACACGACGCTTCCAAGATAAGTAAATCGGTGGACTCTCTCCACCTGCTCTTGGCCCACATGTAGCGGTGTTTCATTATTCACGCCAGATCGCATTTCTTTTGTCTTCCCTGTGTTGATTTTAAGTCCTGCTGCTGCTGCTTCTTGTTTAAGGTCATCGATTTTGGCTTGCATGTCGGCGCATCTGTGGCTTAGTAGACAAAGGTCATCGGCATAATCTAGATCGTCTAGTATTTCCGATAACCCCCACTCTATTCCGCGTCGTTTGTTCTTGTTGGCCCGAATCATGATACCATCGAGAACAATGAGAAACAGCAGAGGTGAGAGAAGACATCCTTGACGAACTCCAGCATGTACTTTGATGTCGTCGGAGATAAGCCCGTCGTGGCTGACTTGGCAGGTGTATTGGGCGTACATGGCCTTAATCAGGTTTGTTATCTTGCTCGGAACCCCTATCTCGCTCAGTCGCGCCCATATGCTGCCCCATTGCACAAAATCAAATGCTTTTTCGAAATCTACAAAGGTCATGTACAATTCTCTTTGAAATTCTGATGCCTGTTCAACAATGATGCGGAGGGTGTTGATTTGGTCTGTGCATGACCGGCTTGCTCTGAATCCCGCCTGTTCTCTGCGTAGCTGAGGCTCTACAACATTTGTGAGTCTGCCTAGGATAACCTTACTCAGAATTTTTGATGGGACGGACAACAGAGTGATGCCACGCCAATTGTTACACTGGCTGAGGTCTCCTTTTTTCGGCACAGTAACTAGTAGTCCTTTATTCCAGTCATCCGGAAGTATTTCAGCATCCCATATCTTAGCTAGCAGAGGCGTGAAGACATCAACAGCCGATGTTGGGTCAGCTTGGAGAATTTCCGACGTCAAGAGGTCAAGGCCCGGGGCTTTTCCCGTTTTCAAGGAAGCAATTGCTTTCGCCACTTCCTCACGGTTCGGTGGATCGACGCTTATGTCCAGACTTAAAACCTGACTAGGAGAGGAAGAGTGATTCGCCGGGGAGTCTGCAGGGTTTTGTTTAAAGACATTAACGAAGTGTTCGTGCCATCGACGTAGCCGTCCTTCTGCTGTTGGTATGGGTTTGCCGTCTTTGTCCCGAACAGGTGGAACTTTCCTGATAGAAAACTTTTCAGCCAAGGTCTTCGTTGCTTTGTACAGTTCCCTTAGATTACCGCTGTTCGCTGCTAGCTGTGCGTGTTCCGCCACTCGGTTAGCCTGTACACGGCGGTCTTTCCTAGTGCTGCGGTATATTTTCTTGCGGATACAACGGTATTGCTCAACTAATTCACTGCGTTGGTCTAAGGGTGCACTTAGTATCTTCAGGTTGGTATCCTTTCGTTCATCTATAAGGTCCCAGGTCGCTTGCGAAATCCAGTCCTTACGTTTCGACTCGCGGTGGCCAAGTGTAGCAGAGCTGGTTTCAATGTAGGCCATTTTAATATGTTTCCACTCTGTTTCTATGTCAGTTTCTTCCAGATTTAAGGTGGAGAAGCGATTTCGGATTTCCAGCTTGAACTTTTCTTGTGTGGCAGCACCTTTTAGCTTATCGACATCGAACTTTCTCCCAACTTTCTTAGGCGTATTCCTAAGACATGGTTTTGCTACCTTCAGTCTCAGTTCACCGACAACCAAGTGGTGGTCGCTGTCAATGTCTGCGCCCCTACGGTTGCGTACATCCAGCAGCGACGAGCGCCACTTCCTGCTAATAGCAATATGGTCGATCTGGTTCTTCGTACGCTGGTCGGGAGAGTTCCAGGTGAATTTGTGTATGTCTTTGTGTGGGAATAAGGTGCCACCTATCACAAGATCGTTGTTTGCACAGAACTCAACGAATAATTCGCCATTTTCATTCTGGGTACCGAGTCCATGCACTCCCATATGTTGACTAAAGTTCGTATTGTCGTTTCCAACTTTTGCATTTAGATCTCCCATAACAATGACAATGTCTTGCTTCTTTATGTTTCTTAGCACACCTTGGAGAGCACTATAGAACAGCTCTTTATCGTCTTCAAGGGCGTCATTAGTGGGAGAGTAGCATTGCACAACAGTGATCTTACGAACTTTGGAGTTGAAACGTGCAGTTATAATACGGTCTGATATTGGTTTCCAGTCCAGAAAGCTCTTCTTTGCCTCATCAGAAAGGAGTAATCCTACACCAAATTCGCGTGTGTCGTCTTCATCTTCCTTCCCAGAGTAGAGAAAGGTGAGGCCTTTCGGTGTCCTTACTTCACCAAAACCGTTCCACCGTACTTCACTAAGACCGAGTATTTGCAGTCTGTACGTGAGCATTTCTGCTTCTGCTTGGGCTAGTCTGGCGTCGCTATCACTGCCATATAGCGTTCTAACATTCCAATTAGCTATTCGTGTCCGGTATTTCATGCCAAAGGTCGTTGTTTTAGGATCGGTCCGGTTTATCTCTGTTTCGGTTTCTTTAATCGTTTAAAGTTTTGGATGAGCAAGTGATTGGCCCACTGCATCCTAGTCTAATGATGGGGCTGCCATCTCAGAGCTTTTAGACTAGCTCGGTTTAATTCGGGTATCCTCCCTGGTGATTGAGATTCTGTTTTGAGGCGCAGAATACTCGCCTTGTGCCCTGCGTCCGTTCGCTGCTGCAACGCTTTGTGTGGCGAGGCGCGGCGGCGCGGTTGCAGCAGGGCCCAGGGTGGACGAACGTGGACGTGGACGACTCGGACTGGCTGAAGTTTGCAGTGCCTGTGTTACGCCATTCACAGGCCGCAATTGGTTTCCTGGTATTTAGTTGAATTTGAAAGCCTCACCTAGCTTACAGACTCACCAAGACCCTTCAGCTTCCCACCCCAGACAGTACATTACATTGACAGTACATATAAGTATTAAATTAAACTATATATGTACCTACTTAATATCCTTTGTATTTTCAGACACACGAAGGCAAACAAGTGTTCCTATGTGACTATTGTGGAAAAGGGTTCGCGAAAAAAAAAAAGCTAAAAGGTCATATTGCTTCTCATATGGGACTCAAACCATACACGTGTGGGTATGTACTGTACATATTATGTATATTGGTCTACTTCACCACACGCAACATAATGATTTAATAAATATTCCGTGAAATTGTACACAGCGCCATCTATCTCCATACTTAGTAAGCACTTGTGATGTTGTACTCACTCCACCACCATTCTAAGTTTGTATAAAAATAATTATTGTCTGGTCATTTCTATGTATAAAAATATGTATTTAATACGAAAGAAAGTAACTAAGTATATATTTACACTAGCTGGTGCCCGCGACTTCGTCCGCGTGGAATAGTTATTGCCATAAAAACGGTTCTAGTTAACCTTAAAAGATAGACATATATTGTTGAAGACATTTTGTTAGATTATTTTAAGAGAAATAATTCTCTCATAGGTATGTTTATATATATATTTTTGTGATATCTTGACCAGTTTTCGCAGCGCATGCAACGGAAGCCCTCAAAGATGAATAAGTTTCCCTGGTTTTTTCCACATTTTCCATTATTTCTTCGCTCCTATTAGTTGCAGCGGGATGTTATATAGCCTAAAGCCTTCCTCGATAAATGGTCTATTAAACACAAAAATAATTTTTCAATTCGCACCAGTAGTTCCTGAGATTACCTATAATAGCGGGTTCAAACAAACAAACAAACTCTTCAGCTTTATAATATTAGTATAGATTATGTACCTACTAGGTATATCTGTTATCTAGTACCTATGATACAAGTGTAAGCTTAGTATGGGGCTGGATGGCGCTGTGTGATATGTCTTGAAATATATTATTTATTTATTTAAAAAATATCATAAACACAAAAAAAAAACAAAAATACAAAAAAAAATTATTGACATAATAAAAACGGGTACCTATTAACAATAAATTTCGTAAAACCTGTGGCCTTCTGCTAGTCGTGAGACTGTGTTACAAGGTCAGTGTCTTCTCCCAATTGTGAGGCTTATATTATATTACGTCTTGTATTAGGTACTAAATATTACGATAAGAATGTAAATACATATGTACATTATTGTTCCAGAATATGCAAGAAGAGTTTCACCCAAAGTCACTCTCTGAAGGTACATCAGCGTTCACGGAAACATATGAAACAGTAAGTAACTACAACACTACAACTTTAAAACTCTGTATTTTGTTAGCTTTAAAAAGATCATAATGATTAATCAGCTCATAGTGTAAAAACAAAGTCGCTTTGCGGGTCTGTCCTGGTCCTGTGTGTATGCTTAGATCTTTAAAACTTTTTGAAAGATACGACTGATTTATAAGTATAATAACGAGTGTGAAGCCGCGGGCAAAGCTAGTACTTTATACTATTCACTTTGATATGTATACCTGTCACGACAAGGCCTATAGGTACAGCTGCTGAGTTCTAAATTAAATATAAACTACCTATACTATGATTGTAACGAGTCCCTATACAAAAAACATTGTAATTGTGAACAAATATTATGTTTGTTTCAGATTCCATCCGGAGAAAGGAACTACCACCACTCACCAATAAATCTACTGCAACAGTGGAAGTAGAAAATAAATGAATTAATTGTAAATATTAGTGTACTAGTTATATTTTTACCGATTTCCAAAATAATAATAATTGAGAACCAATTGGATTTAATGTTTTTATGGCATTTATTGCTTTATTGACCTCCTAACTTATATAATTTATAGAATGATTGCAAATTCTTCAAATTCAAATTCTTTATTTGCATACTTAAATGTGTTTACATTTACCCTGTTAATAGGGGAATTAGGGCGTTGCTAAAATTAAATAAAACTAAATATTCTAAAATCTAAAACTTAATAAAATTTAAAAACTTAATCTACCTAGTATGTATGTGTAGGGTCAGGTCGGGAACGGTGGCTCAGTCGAGTACACTGACTCACGCCTATATTTCCTATACAGAGCAGCAATATCATCTGTGTCCCTTCTCTCATCGGTAGCGTTCGACACCCAAACTAGTACAAATCATAGATCCACCCTCTCTGACGCCGATTAGAAGAGCCACAAATGTTTGTGGCAAAATAAAAGATTTCTAAGGTAAATTACATGAGTGTCTATTCATTCAAATATAATGTTTGGTTGGTTGGCATTAAATTGATGGAAGGTGACAATAATGCACTATCAAGTGGCATTGATTCACTTCTCTTTCGGTAAACTAGGTAAGATTTGTGGGCCAGTGAATTCAAAATAGCAACGGCGTGTACAGTGGCCTAAATTTAAAAAGTACACAGCATGAAGTTAGAGGTAGAATGGAGTGAGCGGCGCTAATACCTACTTGATTCAAATACCTACGCATTGCTATCCCACTCTAAGTGGTGGGAAGTCTCTTTCTAATAGGGTGACCCAACATGTATGCATAAAAGCAGGACACATCATAAATTAATCTTAATGACAATGAAACCAAATAGCTAACTGTATTATTTTTTGTACATATATCTTTTCTAGATTGATCTGATTTATGATAAAAACAAATGACCCTGCGAACTTCGTTCTGCCTAACAATAGTACCTATAGTATAGCAAAACCATTAGAACTAAAGCAAACTGCCCGAAAATTAGTAGAGCAAAAAAAATTCATTTGCTTGATCTGGGTACTATGATTATTATCTTTGAACATTCGTGGTCCAATCTATGCCGTTTTTGGATTTATATCAGTTTACATTAGCTAGTTAACTTCTAAAATGTTTAAGAGAAAGAATAAAATAAATAAATAACACAGTTGAGGAACATTCCGTTCCGGTTCCGTTTTACTATTCAAAGTACGAGGAAGCCAGCATCTAACAATACATAATCTACAAATTATTTACAGAAAATAACTTATACATAAATTCACACGATACATTATATTCGTCGGTCCCATTTTCACTGTAGTATGGTACAGCCGTTGCCTTCAATCTCTTACTTGGTAAGTCATAATCAGATGCTTTAAAGTGTAGGCTACATATCCAAGCACTTTCAAAAAACTTTAATTTCAATGGTATAACTGCAATCCACAAAGTTCTTTGTAAGTATATTGTTCTTGGGAAATCTGAAAGCAGAGCACAGTTTTACAATAGGAATAATAATAGCACAACATGTTATGACATTAAAAAGAGTCAATACAATAACATATTTTCAAGTATATTTTTTAAAATAGAGATTCAATTATTTTGTTATCTAACAGGTTAACAGAGTACCTATATCTAATAAGAAATATAAGTGCTTTGTGATTTAGTGAACATGGCATTCATTATACCTACGAGAGATATCCGCAAAAAATATTTTATGATCACTGTACTCCATTTTTACGATTTATTCATAACTTTGATAAAACATTAAATATATGTGTTACATCAATTAGAAATCATTTAACATGCTAATTTAGACTAGTTATAGGCCAAATCACACTAGTAATCATAATGTTTTCCAGATATTTTCATGAAATCGGTCGATAGACTTAGTGTTTATAAAAATCCAATTTAAGGACTTACGTGTGTAATATATGTGTGTTCTTGAATATCACTCGCTTCCACAACCACACACAATTCGTCGTTGCACCCTTTTTCATACCTTTTAAAGGCTTTTAAGCTTAGTTTTTAGGTTCAAAAGCGCGAGTCGACGAATGTTTTTGTTGTTTTTCTGCCATGACAGTTCAATTGACAGCATTGTTTGATGGCGGATAGATCAAGTGTTGCCACATGAAGAAACTCCCAAAATATTTGGTAATCTTTTGATTTACTTCAATTGCAACATACACTTTAGTAATTGTTTTCGTAATGATTTTCAATTATTTGTTGTAACATTTTATAATAAGAATTTGCTACTGGTATATATTGTGTAGGGACTTGGCTTTGCTTAAAAACTACATTCATCAAGTCGATGTACAATCGAATATATGTCACTCGCGCATTCACCCCGCGCTCGCGCATCTCTAAAATGAATGACATTTTCATACATCGACAGTGCTGCTCCAACCTTTGAGCAGAAGATACGTTACGCAAAAACTATCTAAAAATCGCGGGTGCTAGCACTTAATCAGTGTTCCTCTTTATCCATTGTGTGTGTTCCGATAATTGGACTTTGCCTGGATGCCAGGAGGCGTCCAGGACTCGCCGACGACCACATTCAGGAGGACTTACTAGCAGGCCAGGTTTTTTTAGAGAAAAAAGGGGTACGTAAAACTTTCGCGTAACTAGTAAATTGTAGTTTTCAAAAGCCCTGATTACGGGGCTGTCCATTTTCGAGTCGGAATTCTCAGTTTACTAGTATAAACTATAGAAAATTACGTAAACTAATACACTTCTAACATTTTTGCCATTAAAAAATGTCTACCTACCCCAAGAATTGCTAACGATATTATCTCATAGTTTGGTCTTTGTCACTATCGTCATAAGGTCTATTTTACTATATTTGTACAATGAATTGATTTTGTTGAAATGTCGTAATATTCGGAGTTGTGTGATTTTGCAATTTATAAAATTAACCAAAACTACTCTCATTTTTGTGTTACTTAAAAATAAATTCGTAGTCGGGAACATTTTAATCAATCAAAATGACCGATAGAACTAAAAGAAAAATACAAAAAGAGGACGATATTATGGATCTCGATTTAATGCTGCAACCATTTCATACGTCAAAAGAAATGTGTTTTTTACGTGTACAAAAGTTGTACGACTTGTCAACCAAGGTTCTTTTAGATCCCACGATTTTACCCAATTTCAAATCTCGCGCTGAAGACCTTGACGATTTACGCGTAGAATATAATCGCTGCATCAAAGAAATCAATTCTATAAACAAATTGTATGTACCTGGCTATATACCAACATATACCGAACTCGACGCATTTGATGATTTGTTCTATTCTATTCGCACGGTTTGTGATAGTATATCTGAGCCATCATCGGTGCGTCGGGACTCTAATGACAATAGTGAAAGCACTCGCCGACAAGTAAAATTGCCCGAATTACAAATTTCTAAATTTGATTCTCAATTACAAAACTGGATTACGTTCCGCGATACATTTCGTAGTTTGATACACGAAAATAATACTCTTTCAAACATTGAAAAGTTTTATTACTTAATCGCTTCTGTAACAGGTTCAGCCTTATCTATAGCGAAATCTATGCCGGTCACGTCGGACAATTATTCTATTGTTTGGGAATGTTTAGTGAAGCGATTTGATAATCGACGTGCGCTTGCGTCTTCATTCGTTGATAAGATTATTTCATACAAGGCGTTCACTACAGATTCAACTGAAAATCTAAACAATTTTATACAGGTTTATCAGGAAAACGTAGCCGCATTGCGTAATTTAAAACTAGCAAATTTATCCGAGTTTTTGTTATTCAAACTTGCAATCCGGAATCTGGATCCAACCACGCGCCGTGCTTTTGAATTGAGTATCGATCAAGACGAAATTCCTTCTATCGGGCAGTTACTAGACTTCGTCGAAAAACAGGCTCGTGCTCTGGAGATGTCAGATGCTAGGCCGGTGTACGTCAAGCCGTCTATGCCGCCGCCTAGACATACTGCACACAAGAACTACGGTAGTTCTAACATTCCAGACTCGACCAAACCACTTCGTACGAAATCGACTTTCGTATCAGCTGCGGCCAGCAAGGCTCCCGACGTTGTCGACCGTCAGAAATCCAACGAGTGTCCTTGCTGTCAAAAGCCACACGCTGTATATAAGTGCGATATATATAACGCACTCACGCCTCAGCTCCGCGCTGCTAAGGTCAACGAGCTAGGCCTTTGTGGGAACTGCTTGAAAAGGCACGTTCCTACTGGGACAGGCAGTCATACCCGTGTCACGGACTGTCCGTCCCGAATGTCGTGTGTCGTGTGTGGAGCTCGCCACCATTCATCTTTGCACGTAGATACGCTCACGTGTCAAAAGAGATCGGCTGCGCTAGTTTCTACATCAGATACAACAGTACTTCTAGCTACTGCTATCGTGCAGGTAGAAGATGTTCAGGGTCATTTTCATTTTGTGCGTGCCATGATTGATGGAGGCTCAATGGCCGGTTACATGACAACCGAGCTAAGTGAACAGTTAGGCTTAAACAGACGCGCACTAGATTTCTTACCGACGGCGTTAGGTAAAATACCTGTAGATAACCACGGTCAAACCACTTGTCGAATTCAACCGCGCGACGGATCAGATAAACTGCGTTCCACGGACGTAGTGATAGTAGACGATATCGTAGGCGATTTACCTACTATGGTTCTACCTGACAAGATACTACATCACTATCAGCATCTCGAGTTAGCGGACCCTGACTTCCTCAATTGTGGCCCCGTGCAATTATTAATATCAGGGGACATATTCCCGCACGTCTATGACGGTGTGAAAATATTTTCAGACATTCCTGGAATGCCCCCGGCCTTGCATTCTATTTACGGATACGTTATCACTGGGCATGTTGATTTGGATTTACTTAACGCAGAGGTCAATGCCCCCGCATGCCTCTCCGAGTGTTTACAAACAAATGCATTAGATCAAGTCGAATCGAACAGCGAAAAAGTAGCCGCCCGCGCCACAAGTTGCGCCTCTTTTTTAGCTTGTTCAAAAATAGGTGATTCTGATATGAACGAATTGAATCAACTACGCGATAAGGTCAACAACCCTAGTGTTGTTCCTCTATCCACGTTGTCAACTTCGCTACAATCAACACCAAATCGGCTGAATCAACCTGAGGAAGTCAATGTCCCTTGCGATTATACTTCCTCTGGGTTTTCACCCACTCATGACTTGACTACAGTGATGAATTCGTTGCGGGAAGTTGAAAATATACCACCTGACCGGGCAATGAAACACAAAGATGAACTTCCAAAAGTACTTCACGCCAGCGCTGAACATAGCCCGTGCGCTGATGTACTTTCTATCGAAGCTACTCCATCCGCGTTGCTCGCCATGACAGAAGGGACACATGGCCCTAGCTGGCCCGCGCGTCCAGACTGGCCAGTCAGATCAATGGATGAGTTTAAAAACGAAGTTGTACCGGAGTTGAGACCTTTGAACGAATCAAAGGTGATGGTCACTACTAACGTGCCATCAGATCCTATTTATGAATTATCTGAGAAGTGTTCCAACTACACTAAGTTAGTCAATGTTGTAGCTTGGATACATAAGTTTATAAATAACTGTCGCGCGCCCAAAGTCGAGCGTAAAACTACGCTCACGCTCGGTGATATTCGACAGGCGCGGGACACAATCGTTAAGGCGGTGCAGCGGCATCATTATGCTGGAGATATACGTGCCCTCTCTCAAGGTCAGAAACCACAGCAGTCATTGCTGAAACTCAACCCCTTTGTTGATGAAAATGGTGTCCTGAGGGTGGGGGGTAGGCTAGCACATTCCACGCTGTCCTTTAATGCGAAGCATCCTGTGCTGCTACCTAAAAAATGTAATTTCACTGACCGACTGATCGATTACTATCACGTCACATATATGCATATAGGCCCCCGCACACTGCAGGGTATACCTACTTACTCAAAAATATTGGATCGTTTCCGCACGCAATGTTATCAGATTGCGAACAAGACAATGCATTGCTTGCTTCAAGACTAGACCGACAACTAGACAACCTATTATGGGTCAACTCCCTGAGTTTAGGTCACAAGATGCTCAGACGTTCTGTGCTGTAGGTCTTGATATAGGAGGTCCATTTCACATAAAAAAGTCAACTCTCAGAAACGCACGCGTTCACAAAGCTTATTTATGTGTATATGTTTGTTGTTCAACTCGCGCTATTTACACGGACGTTCTCACGCAGTTAAGTATGGAATGCTTTTTCGCGTCGTATGACCGTTTCACTGCTAGGCGCGGAATAAGTAAGTTACTGATTTCTGACAACGCGACCAACTTTGTTTCTGAGGGAAAACAGTTAGCTGAAGTCTCACACTTTTTCCGTACTCATACAGATGAAATCTCGGCCGGTTTCATTTCACGAGATGTTGAATGGAAGCATAACCCGCCGACCGGTAGTCATTTTGGCGGTTTATATGAAGCTGCGATTCGTTCATGCAAAGATATGCTTAAACGGACGGTCGCCGACCGGTCCCTAACACTCGAAGAGTTGACTACATTATTCGCACGAGCAGAAGCTGTTCTAAACTCACGGCCTCTTTGCGCTTTGTCATCAGATCCTAATGAGTTCGAGATACTCACGCCGGCTCACTTTCTCATAGGCCGCGAACTTCTCAGCGTACCGGGATACGACATAACATCTACTCCTGTACATAGACTCACGCGTTGGCAAATCGTACAACAGATGGCACAAAAATTTTGGCATTCATGGCGTAAGAACTTCCTCCACACACTACAGGAACGTCAGAAGTGGTTCAGTGGATGTCGAGATCTGAAGGTGGGAGACTTAGTGCTCATTCATAGCGAAGCACCTCCCCTTCAATGGCCTTTAGCCAGAGTTACAAAGCTCCATCCGGGAGCTGATAATGTGACCCGTGTTGTCACTGTTCGCACGAGGAATAGTGAATTTACTCGACCCGTGGTCAAATTGAGTCCTCTCCCCTTGGACGATGACTCATAGTTAATTCTATGTAAATTCACACAATTCCCTAGAAGTAAGTTAGTTAAGACATTAGACTTAGCAATATCTTTTCACTTAAAATTATACAGTCCACTCATATCGTTATACAATCATTTATCCTATCATTGTATACAGTCCACACGCTCTCGAGCTACATAAAATATTCTTGTTCATCACATTCAACGAGAAATACTGTACAACATTTAGTTGCATATTAACACTAGCTGCTTGTACACTTTACAGTGACACTGCTAGTAAGAACTGAGAAATCCGAACGTCGGATTTGGTGGGGGGAAATGTAGGGACTTGGCTTTGCTTAAAAACTACATTCATCAAGTCGATGTACAATCGAATATATGTCACTCGCGCATTCACCCCGCGCTCGCGCATCTCTAAAATGAATGACATTTTCATACATCGACAGTGCTGCTCCAACCTTTGAGCAGAAGATACGTTACGCAAAAACTATCTAAAAATCGCGGGTGCTAGCACTTAATCAGTGTTCCTCTTTATCCATTGTGTGTGTTCCGATAATTGGACTTTGCCTGGATGCCAGGAGGCGTCCAGGACTCGCCGACGACCACATTCAGGAGGACTTACTAGCAGGCCAGGTTTTTTTAGAGAAAAAAGGGGTACGTAAAACTTTCGCGTAACTAGTAAATTGTAGTTTTCAAAAGCCCTGATTACGGGGCTGTACATATTGTCTTCATAACATATGTGTTCCGTTTGTATTTTCTGCTTTTATATAATATAATATTAATTGTTAAAGTATATTATACTTTAACAATTTATATTATATTCCTTTTTAAACTGCAAACACCAGAAACTCATATAAATAACAATTTGATGATAGATGAACTTTAAATTTAATAGGTTAATTTACCCAGTTTTGGGAGTTTTGAGTATTTATATAAAAATACCGAACACTACACTAGAAAGAGACTTCCCACCACTTAGAGTGGGATAGCAATGCGTAGGTATTTGAATCAAGTAGGTATTAGGAGTGTTTTCTCCATTCTACCTCTAACTTCATGGTACACAGTGACTCATGAGTCACGTGTACCTTTGAGTGATTGATACTATAAAATGCTCATAAACGTATCATTATTACTTATTTAAACATCAATTAGCCAGATAATTCAAATGTTTGCTTCTCATCTTTATAGATTTATAATATTTTTTGAGTTTTTTGGATTGTACAAATTATTGTTTTTTTTTTGTTAATTTTAATATTTTTCCCTTCTAAATGCCTTTACGTCGTCAATTATATTACTTGCTTAGCATAGGAGTAAAAATTAAACAATTTTAAAATTGTAGATCTTGAAAAACAAAGAAATTATACTATCAAAAAATGGATCTCAAGTGTTAAAGTTGATCGTAATTGATTTTATATCATAAGTTTTATGAGTGACTGCCAGGAGGTATATATTATGACTGGCGTAAATAAATACTAGTCTAAAGAGAAGATTATCGGATTAAATAAATACATTTAATTGATTACAAACCATAGTTTCAATTGAATAATATATTGGCCGAGTCACTGTGTACTATTACAGTCACTGTACTACAGGGTCGAGTCACTGTAGACCAGTACCGGTTCACAGTGGCTCATTTCCCAATTTTCAAAAAACATAATCTGACACCTTTTATATTTGCCTTATTAGAAAAGTGATAATGCAGGGAGAAATAATAATAACCAAAGTATGTTTTGTGTGAATTTCAGATCGTAGCTTTAACTTTTTCATCATAATTTCCGCATCTGAAAAAATCCGAGTCACTGTTCCCGACCTGACCCTACAATATTTTCTTATATTAACTATTATTAATCTATTTTACATTGAGATCATTATTATAGCCTATTTCCTTATTTTCGTCACTAAAATAGTCCTATGCCTCATAATTATATACCTATATATATTTTAAGGATATTATTAAGAACTTAAGTAGTGTCAAGTCGGGAACGGTGGCTCAGTCGGGTACACTGACTCACGCCTATATTTCCTATTCAGAGCAGCAATATTATCTGTCTCCCTTCTCTCATCGGTAGCGTTCGACACAACAAACACGTACAAATCATAGATCCCCCCTCTCTGACGCCGATTAGAAGAGCCACAAATGTTTTCGTATTTTTGTGGCAAAAAAAAACGGTTGCCTGTAAAGTCGGTTTACTGACGATAGTAGAACGTGACAACGTCATAAGAAAATACTGATGGGATTGCATGGTTGCAGATTTCAAAAGAAAATTTTAATTTTGTTGCTTTATAGATATTTTGTATTTGTTTCAGTTTA
This sequence comes from Macaria notata, assembly GCA_927399415.1. Classification (NCBI taxonomy): domain Eukaryota; kingdom Metazoa; phylum Arthropoda; class Insecta; order Lepidoptera; family Geometridae; genus Macaria; species Macaria notata. Next base: position 3,520,655 of record OV656744.1, read on the forward strand.
AACATTATCATAGCTACGCTCGATAATTATTTCGATCGAATAGTAAAGCCATTGATTTTTTAATTTTTACTCATCGTGAAATAGTTCTGTTAACTTATTGTTATAGTTTTGTCAATTATAGGATAACCTTCAATAGCTGCACTAGCGGACTGATGCTATTTTTTTTTTTACGTGTGATAGGTTTACCTTTGACTACAGCCTGCCTGATGTTAAGCATTGCTGCAGCCTAGGGTGTAACACGTTTACCTAGAAGATACCTATTAACTCTAGATTTGAAAACCCCTGGATTGTAGTTCGCAGGAAACACAGCTTCTGGTAAAGTGTTCCAGAGCTTTGCCGTCCGTACAATAAACGTAGAAGCAAAGCGCTGTGTTCGACACTTCGGCACTTCCACCATAAAACGATGTCTACCTGCGGACTTTCTGCTTGTTCGGTTATAAAAGGGAGCTGAGGGAATCAGTTTATGTAGCTCCTCTGCACACTCTCCGAAATGTATTCGATAAAAGACCGACAGACTGGCCACCTTGCGGCGATGTTCCAAACTTTGCAGTTTTGCCTTCTTAATGGTGGTTTTACCTACTAACCTCTTAGCTCGCGTTTCAATCGAATCCAACGCCTCTAGCTGGTATTTTGCTGATCCATCCCAAAGATGCGAGCAGTACTCCATGCACGACCGAACTTGTGCTTTATACAAGGTAAGCAACTGTTCCGGATGGAAGTACCGACGCACCTTCGAGAGGATACCAAGCTTTTTGGCAGCCAATTGAGCCTTTGACTCAATATAGGACCCAAAATTTAATGACGAGGTAAGGGAGACTCCAAGTAGGTCCAGCTGGTTTGTGATTGGAATCGAGACATTCCGGAAAGTAGGGGCCAGGTGGAACGGCCTCTTTTTGGCGGAGAAAAGACACGCCTGCGTCTTAGTGGCATTGAATCTGACCAGGTTGGCATCGCCCCAATCGGAGACTGCCTGAAGAGAAAGATTCATGCGTTCGACCATGGCCTCTATGAGTGTTTGGATTTCGGCCGCATTAGTTCGTGCAGTGGACACATAACTCTCTACAACCGTGCCGTCGTCTGCATACCCAAAGATACCGGGTTTGAGCAGATCGTTAATATGCAGCAAAAATAGGGTTGCAGACAGTACTGACCCTTGGGGGACTCCGGCATTAACAGCCATCCGGTCAGACGAGCAGCCATCAACGACCACCCGAATAGACCGATCCCTCAAAAAGTCTGAAATCCACGTACAGAAAACCAGAGGGCAAACCGTACGAGGAAAGCTTACTAATAAGGCCATCGTGCCATACCCTGTCAAAGGCTTTTGAAATGTCAAGAGAAACCGCCAGTGCTTCTCCGAATTTCTCCATTGCATCACTCCAGATGTGAGTATTTTTATGTATTTTTATGATGAAATCACGAATTACCGACAATATATCACTTAACACATATTTAATATCGAAATAATAATTACCTTCATCGCCGCAATTATCGTTTGTTTTGCTTTAAACAATTGACAACACATTCACTTTTCACTGCACTTCATACTTGACGAGAACATGTAAATATAATATTGTATAGCAGCTGTGACACGGACGCATCGCTCACTCAAGTAGGAGAGAGACAGATGTCGAACTCTGCCGAACGCGGAGTTCGGCAGAGTTCGACATCTGTCGGTTCGTCCGATTGTGCCTCTTTGTCGCTCACTCCGCGCTCTCGCTTTGGAACGCCTCAGAGCGAGGTAACGCCGCATGAGTCATGTTTTTTCGTGCGTGCAGCCCTCAGACTAAAGAAGAAAGAAAGGACTCGGCATAACAAACAGTAGTTACTGACATATCGGCATCTCTTTTTATCTTATGAGGGCAATCATAATGTAAAAGAGCACAACAGTAGTTTTATCAATGGCTGATGACGTCACAAAATGTATCACTGCGGCCGGTCGCCATGTTTTATCACAGCCAACAACAAGTACATCAGTTGTCATCGTAACTTGTTTATTACAGAGTTTTGAAGAAAATTTAGTGATATTAAGCGAAAATTGTGCTTGTTTATAGTGTGTGAACTTGCAAAATACTGCATTTATTATGGGTAGGTGCAGTGTGTTAGGCTGCCGCATGAAAAGCAACACAAAACATCCCAAAATAACGTTGCACAGGTAAGTAAACGAATTCATTCAAAATATCTTGTCTTTTCTATTATTTTAAAATATTTTGCTGTTTGTGGGAAAGTTTATAAAGATAAACGTGCTTTTCTCTATTCATTTACTGTTTTACTAATAATATTAGGCGATTATTTAAGAAAATCATTCGTCATAGTAAATAGAGTTGCGGTACGGCATTTTCAATGTATCGATAACTTAGCGACAGGTGAATATTATCTAAACTCGATTTCTTTTATTTGATTTTAGATTGCCAACATGTAAAGAAAGAAAAGAACAGTGGCTGGATATACTTGGTATTGAAAATTTGAATACTACAACCAAACATATTTTTATTTGTTCCCTGCATTTTGAAGACAAATGTTTGAACCGAACTTTAAATGTAACAAGACTGCGCGATGATGCTTTACCTTCAAGTGAGTTGTTGGTAAGTTTTGAAAATAGACCAGATAAGTTTATAGTGTTTACCTACTTACTGACAAAGTAATCGAACTAGGCGTGTGTAGTTCACGAATGAATCATTCAAATGAACTACTTCAGTTGGTTTAGTCCTTCATTCTCTACTTCAGTATCATTTCATCTAGTTCATACTTCAGTGATGTAGTCCACCGCTCGCGAACGACTTGAATCAAAACATATCGAAGTAACTATGATATATTTTAGTCAGCAGTGACTTTTCCCTATCTCGCTCTGTTGTAGGAACGGATATGGCAGCCTATTTCACTCACTCGTACTTCAACTCGACATATATTTATCTGATCAGGCGGATTATGACAATTCAAACTCTATCGCAAGGTAATAACGTTGCCGTTTTCCGAATATCTACATTTACGATCTTGTTGCTGTTTAGATGTTTTTTTCATAAGTACTTATCGAATCGAGAAGCTATAACTTGTTAAACTATTTTGAGCTTTATGCATTGATATTTATTTTATGTGTCCCGTCACAACGCTTCTTGTATAAGATAATTCAGCGAGATGTTATTGTTACAATCTATCCGATATCTTGTATATCTCTCAACAATCTTAATCTCAATGAAATAGTGAAAGAAACACGAACGATACTAAATAACATGTTCATTGAGCAACTGAAGTAAATGAACTACTGAACTAGAAGAGTGATATAGTTCACTGAGATGAAAAGACACATATATATCTTTTCATTTCAGTGACACATTCTGCGCAAGGCTAAATCGAACTAAACCAGTTGATGACAAGGGACGAGAATCATGTCAGCAGCAGTAATTCTATATTGTTGAAATACTGATAAAAAGTTTCAGATTTAAATGTACCTACATAGAACAAAATAGATAAATGTACCTGTGTTAAAATGCAAGTTATACAAATGTGTGCATGTGTTAGTGATTAAATTGGCAATGTAAATATTATTAAACATATAAGGTTTTTTTTGTGTAGATACCAGCGCAAATAATAACAAACACACTCAATATTAAAAATTATTGTTATTTTGCTTTACAGTTACCAGCCCAATTTAATGAATGCCAGGAACATCAATTTGTTTCTCACAAAGCACTGGAAGGGGAGCCTATCTGCAGCACTTCTAGCTATTCAGATGTAAGTATCCTTTTTACAATGTTAAGTATCGTACTTCATATTATACAATCTTGATTTTTGAAAACAAACACACTCAATATTAAAAATTATTGTTATATTGCTTTACAGTTACCAGCGCAATTGAATAAATGCCAGGAACATCAGTTTGTTTCTCACAAAGCACTGGAAGAGGAGCCTATCTGCAGCACTTCTAGCTATTCAGATATAAGTCTTCTATTTTATGTTACTATAGGTACTGCGGGCAGCATAACTGGTAATTTAAAATAATTTAGGCCAAAAAACTTGTACGAAGTTGCAAAAAACTAGAAGTCAATGTGTTTTTTTTTTGTTTCAGGAAAAAGCGCTTGAAATTATTCAAAAATTAAAATTAAAATGTGAAAATCAGAAAAAAAAAATAAAAAGATTAAATGAAAAAGTGAGAAGACAGAGTAAGAAAATAGCAGATTTTAAAACTGTAATGAAAGATTTAAAAGACAATAATTATGTGAATGATGATCATGCGGCTGTGTTGGAGCAGTGCGCAGGCCCCAAAGATTTTCTAAAAAGGCAAATTGCGAAATCGGTAGGAATGCCTTTGGAAAGACAATACAGCGAAGAAATTCGAAAATTTGCACTGACACTCCACTTTTTATCTCCAAAGGCCTATAACTTTGTTCGTCGTACGTACAGTTCCTGTTTGCCACATCCAAGAACTTTAAGTAGGTGGTATCAGAATGTAAACGCTGAACCTGGGTTTTGTACAGAGGCTTTTAATGCTTTGAAACACAAAGTTCAAACAAGTGAAATGCCAGTGATATGTGCTATGGTTTTGGATGAAATGGCTATTAGAAAGTCTCTTTGCTGGGATCCTCAAACTAAAACCTATTATGGACGAGTTAACGTTGGGATTGATTGCGATATGGACTCATTAGAAGTAGCCAATGAGTGTCTTGTGTTACTGCTGACCTGTATAAACGGTAGTTGGAAGTTACCTGTGGGATACTTTTTCATAACGGCTTTGTCTGGGGAACAAAAAGCAGTACTAGTTAAAACATGCATCCATAAATGTGAAGAAGTCGGCGTCAAAGTTGTGAGCTTGACCTGCGATGGTCCAGCTGCAAATTTAAGCATGTTTTCAGCATTAGGCTGTGATTTCAATTCAGGCCAGGTAACATTTACTTACAGTAACAGCATCATACACGCTTTTATTGATCCCTGTCATGCTATCAAACTAGTCCGAAATGCTTTCGGTGAATTGAGGGTGTTTTACGATATGCATGGCAGGAAAATAGATTACATCTACCTGGAACATCTACTAAATTTGCAGGAAGCCGCAGGACTGCACATGGCCACAAAATTAACAAAGGCCCACATACAATATCAAAAACAAAAAATGAAGGTACGACTTGCCACGCAGCTTCTTAGCGACTCGGTGGCAGATGCCTTGGAGCATTGTGCTGATTTAAAAATCCCGGAATTTCAAGGAGGTGAAGGCACAATTAACTTCATTAGGTTAATAAACAGCGTTTTTGATGTCTTAAACAGCCGATCAATTAGACCACCGGGTTACACACAAATGTTAACCGGTACATAAAATAAGTTAACCGGCAGTGAGTGTGTTAACCAAAAAAAAAAAAATACAATAATCGGACGGCGGGCGGTGCGTAATGGGTTAAAATATCCGGCCGCCGTGAACGTGTCTATAAATACATGATTCGCTCACGTAAATGGGTGCCTAGGTAAGTTGAGAGTATCACAAATTCTTAACGTAATCTATACATAAGCAAAAAGAAATTTTATAAGTACGTAGATACATCCTATAAATAATTAGAACTAAAATAATAACTACGAAATCGAAAATTCACTTCACTGTTGTTTCGAGTTCTAATGTTTTAGGTAGGTATGCACTGTAACTATTATGTTGACGAAATTTTTTTGAACGAGTAGGTATTTAGCTAATACTAAAGTTCGCTCACCAAATGTCTGTAGGTACCTATACTCTTGTGCTGGCACGAAGGGAGTGACGGAGGTGTTTCCATCTCCTGGCTCTGCTACTTAGATGTAGGTACGGTTGAAGCGGGTTCGGCGAGGATGCTCGCAGATCTCGTCGTTTCGTATACTCCTTGAACTGAGCGTGGTTGATTCGCTACCGCATAGCAACAGGGTGAAACCACATGGATTTGTGCTTGCTAGGCGCGGGCGACGTTGCTACCGAGCAACATGGTGTCACGGTAATATTATCGTGATGGCGTGGCCACGTAGCTCGTAGGTAGTTAGTTGCTGAGCGCGGTTTGTGAGGCCACGGGTGAGGCAGCGCGCTTTGTAGGTACGATGCGTTGCGTGTTTTTCGTGGCGGCGCGCTTTGATTGATGTTTGCCGCGCTATGCCCACTTGTAGACGCGACGCGTTGCTTGCATTGCAGCGTTATGACGCCTATGTTACCGGCGGTTTGACGCAGTATGAGTTACCTACTAAGTGCGCCGATGTTTATTGCGATTTTAAGCACTGTGTTGTCGTAGGTAATTGAAGCACTTGATAAGTAACATAGTCTCGCACTGAACACGGAAAGTTTTTTTGCACCGGGGTCACCATTTTGGGACGCCTTGCGGTGTAGTAATGAAAGTCACTGTTAAAGTCACAACATTCTTTTATTCACTAGGTACACAACACAAAACGTCTCCATTATTATATAAGACTTAAAGACTTATATTAGCTTAGAAAGCTACGATAAACATTTCCGCGAGTGCGTTGGCGCTTGGCGCGGGAGCGGGCGAATCTCTGTGAAGGTCTCGGACCGACTCTCGTGCGCGTCGTCGTCGTGGGTCGTCTGCCAGTCCCCAAGGGGGAGCTGGTAGGTCCTCAGCGAGCTTGCGCTCTTTAGAGGGGCTGGGCGCCGGGGTACGCTGACCCCGGGGAAGTTCACGCACACACACGACGAGTTGCTCTGTCCGGCGGCGCACCAGCGACGGTCGGCGTTGTTCGACGCGTCGACGCCGAGTCGCTCAGTCCGCGCGGCGTACCAGCAGCGGCGGCGTTGCTCCACGTGGACGACGTCGAGTCGCCAGTCCGCGGGGCGCACCAGCAGCGGCGGCGTTGCTCGAAGTGGTGTGGTGATGTGTGGCGATGTGCCGATGGCGATGTGCCTGTCGCTGCGGCGCTTTCCTATAACGCCGGGACGACAGGCTGTAGTTCCTGGAGTGATGCAGGCGCGTCGACCTCCCGCTCGGGAGCAGCAGCACGCGGCGCACGCACCCTCACGGGAGGGAGCGGCCTGCAACGTGACGGACGACTAGTGCGCGCGACGACTCAACGGGAACTCCCTCTCGTGCGCGACCGCATGTCCTGAGTGATATTGAAGCGCGGTGTTACCCCGCGCCCCCTTCCCGCTCATGTGCGTGGGTCTATAGATATGTTTTGAGGTGGCGCGACGTTCGCCACAGTACCTTTATTCTAAACATCTACTGAGTAACATTTTGATAAGTAGGGGAGATGTAGGTAATGGGGATCACCTAAGCAAAAATGAAAAATAAAACAAATCTATTAATCAACTATTTATTGCTCTATTCTTATATTAAACTTCACTTTCTTAAGTATCAATTGAGATCAACTTTTATTATTTTGGTTTATTTATTTATTTATATATATGCTGTACACAATACAAAATTACATTTTAGAACTTATTCTAAAAAAATTGAATTGTGTGACCCTGTTGCTTGTTTAGTTTAGGGCATTGCACTTTACAATATTAACTTAAACACTATTTTTCTTAATACTAATGTAGTTACATGCCTAAGTACCTACTTAATAATATCCTTTAAAATTTTTAAACCTTATGTACATAGTTCTATGATAAATATAAATATGTATGAGATCTGTGACATATATTGCGATATTCTTGCATACATTATAGGTAGGTACCTATATAATTTTGTTGCATAGTAGGTCCTACTTACAATTTAATTATTCTCTATGAGATCAGTTACTTACATTATTAGGATCTTTAAATGGAGTCGTCTTGTAGGAATTCATCTATTGAGTAGTAGGTAACTTTTTTTTAATAAGGAGCTTTTTTAATTTGGCTTTGAATGTTCTTTCTGAGGGTTCATTACGGATTTCATGTGGGAGTTTATTGTGTATTATAATAGTCATGTATTCTGGGCCTTTTCTGAATAATTCTAACCTGGGTACGGGTAGCAGTAATTTGTTTGGTCTTCGGGGGTTGCTATCGGAAGTAAAAAGATTTCTATGTTTTCGGGTGAATAGCGCGGCTTCTAAAATGTAAATGGATGGAAGTGTGAGTATTTTCAGGCGGATGAAGTGAGGTCTGCAAGTTTCTCTGGGTCTGATGTTAACTATTATTCTTATAAGTTTTTTTGAATGATTAGTAGTGATTCTGCATCTGTGCTGTTTCCCCATAGTAGTATACCATTTTTTTTTTTGTTGCCCAGGAAAACCTATTAGAGGTACCACCCAAAAAACCCCGGGGAGGGCGGGTGGTTATGTGGGAGTCTCCGCCCCACTCTATAAGGGCGGCATACCCACTAAAAACCTGGGGTGTTCCATCTCCGCATCGTTGGTCCAGGGCCACGAGAGCGCGATGCATACATCCGCAGCCCTGGTGATGCTGGCCCGGTAACGGGCCCCGCCTCGGGGAGCTTCAGCTCAACCCTCAATGGACGACGTGTCAGAACACGGGACACGTCATGCATCCTGTGGGGACTCATTCCAGGGCAACAGGTTCCCCGACCTGCCACCCAGAGCCCCCAGGAGTCAGGCAGTCGCACGCCAAAGCGACCGCCCTTCTCCAATGCGCCCTCTGCGCACGGAGTTCGGTTCCCGTGTCGCCGCTACTCGGCCGGTACACCGAACTCCTCTCGCCTCTCGGCGACCACCTCGGGTGCTCTTAAAGAGCACCCAGCTCCACCTACACCGCGAGGTGCGGCGAGCTCTTCGCCTCGGGCCCTACAACCAGCCCTCTCGAAGGGGAGGTATAGGCGAGGGCCCCCACTCGATCGAACGTTTGGACACAGGCTAGCAAGATCCACCGGAAGGTGGAAGTTACTAACCTGTGGACGGGGTGCACCAGGTTTCCCCAACTAACCCCAAATCCCCATATGGAGAGATGAAATTAGTTGGGCTTACCCAACGTGAAGGTAGTCCGATCATCGCACCCCTACCTTCGTTCCCTACCAACCACAGCTAACACTAAATCCACTACATACGCTGGTATGATGTGTAGAAAGAGGCTTCTTCTTCTTATCGAATGAGAGTGGCCAACTCTGGTGTCGAGAGTTTTGACATGGCTTAACGACTGCCGTACTAGACAAAAGTAGAGTCAAGTCACAAATTTTGAATAGCCAGTAAAAGTTGAGTTAATAATACAGTTGAGTCACGTTACAGTCGAATTAGAGTCATGTTTCAGTCGAATTGGAGTCATGCAAACAGTGGAATTAGAGTCATGATGGGCCATGCTCACAGTGTATACGTACCTTCGTTCTTTTCCCACTATCGCTAGAAGAAAATCCACTACGTATGCAGGTATGATGTGTAGAAAGAGGCTCAGTAGTAAGAACAGAGTGTACGAGGGCACACAGAACACGTAGGCGAGGTACACGGCGGAGGGCATCGCCAGCTCCGAGCGGAGGGACATGTAGTAGCCGCGGAGGGACTCTGGAAAGAAGAAACAGTTTATAAATAAGAAATAAGTAAGTCAAGACATTCCAGGATATTTCACTTAGTGCCTTTTAAGTCTCAAACTAAGCAATCGCTCTGTTTCATAGGTGTAAAATACCTGGGTACGGGTAGCAGTAATTTGTTTGGTCTTCGGGGGTTGCTATCGGAAGTAAAAAGATTTCTATGTTTTCGGGTGAATAGCGCGGCTTCTAAAATGTAAATGGATGGAAGTGTGAGTATTTTCAGGCGGATGAAGTGAGGTCTGCAAGTTTCTCTGGGTCTGATGTTAACTATTATTCTTATAAGTTTTTTTTGAATGATTAGTAGTGATTCTGCATCTGTGCTGTTTACCCATAGTAGTATACCATATTTTAACCATAAATAGGCATAGGCGTAGTAAGCGGTTATTGCAGTTTCTGTGTTAGTGTTGATTTTTAAATTTGCCAGGGCGTAAACAAATTGGGATAGTTTAGATTTGATTTTTTTAACGTGCTCCTTCCAGTTTAAATTTGAATCGACTGTTAGGCCTAGGAGGCTATGGTTATTGACTTCTTCTAGGCTGAGATTTTTTCGGATAACAGTTAAATCTAGAGGTTGTTTCTGATATGGGTGGAATTGGATGATTTTTGTTTTCTTGTTGTTTATTTCCAGATTATGTTCGTATAACCACGATTTTAAACTATTAAAAGTTTGAGTAATTTCTATTTGCTGTGTGATTTCGTTACTTTTGCTTTTGAATAAAAGGGACACATCGTCCGCAAATAGAATACTTGGAGAGTGAAGCTGCTGGGGGAGATCATTAATATAAATTAAGAATAGAATGCAACCTACGACACTTCCTTGCGGTATCGAGGCGTTTATTGTTTGTGATGTTGACTTTATAGGCTCTACTGCATGTTGGTCATTGAAGTGATGTTCTAATTGCACATGCTGACTCCTATTGGTTAAATATGAGCGTAGCCAGTTTAGTGGTTTTTCTCGTATTCCAATTTGCGATAGTTTTTTTAACAGTATTTTGTGAACGACTTTGTCATACGCTTTGGTCATGTCTAGGAGGATGGCAATGGTGTAATATTTATTTTTGATGTTTTCTAATATGTTACATGTGAATTTATATACTGCTAGACTTGGGGATGAGTTTTTGCGGAAGCCGTGTTGGTTTTTGTGTAAAAGCTGATATTTTTCAAGAAAATTGTAGAGGCGATCGGACATAGCGCGTTCAAAGATTTTTGAAATAGCTGGTAGTAGAGCTATTGGTCTATAACTACTTGGGTCTGTGGTGTTTCCGCCTTTTTTTAGGATAGGTATAATTTTTGCTATTTTCAGATGATCCGGGAAGCGTTCTTCTATAAATGATTGATTAATGAGGTAGGTTATGGGTGGGGTCAAGGCATCTGCACATATTTTAATGAGGCAAGAAGGGATTTCGTCAATACCATAGCTATATTTACTCGGAAGGTTTTTTATTATTTTGTTTATTTCTTTTTCTGTGACCGGAGACAGATACATTGAGTTTGATGAATTTGAGTTATAGGCAGTATTAATGATTGGAGTCGTATTTGGAATTTGACCTATTGATGCAAAGTATTCATTGAAGATGTTAGCAATCATATCAGGCGAATCTATTAATTTGTCATCTTGTTTTAGTTTTATATTTTTAACTACCGTTTTTTTGTTTTTATTTGTAGCATCTTTTATGATGGTCCACATAACTAGTTTTTATTTTATTGTTTGATTTTTTCATTTTTTTTGCATTGTTTATCTTTTTATAGTATTTTACGCACTTCTTAAGTATTTTTTGGTATTTCTTTGTATAGGCTTTTAATATTATACTTTTGCTTTTATTTGTCAGTATTTGCAACATTCGTTTGTGCCTACACGAGATTTTAAGACCCTTCGTCATCCATTGTTTGGCTTTATCTGTGATTTTAAATGTTTGAAGGGGTATATGATGGTCAAGGACATGTTTGAGTTTGTTTTCAAATTTATTGTAGTTTTCATTAACATCCAAGTTTATGTTGATTATTTCATTCCAATTAATTTTTGCAATAGCGTCTTTAAAGTTGCTCATATTTTTCTCGTTGAAACATCTTTTTGTTACATGTGTAGTGGTTTTAGTTTTTTCTTTATTTTTTTGATTCGATGCTATAATAGATAGCCTTATGGTCTGATATGCCATAGTCTTTAACTTGTATAATTTGTGTTTTATCATGAAAATTTGTGAATAGAAGGTCTAGTTTAGTAGCTGTTTTGTGTGTAACTCTTGTTGATTTGGTGACCATTAAATGTAAGTTGTGTTTGAGCATTATGTTTATAAATTTTTCATAATGTGTAGGATATTTTTCTTTATCCAAATTAAAATCACCACCAATGATTATGTGTTTTTTTGATTAAGTGAATTAATTTTTGTTAGAAGTGTATTAATGAATGTAAAAAAGGTTTTTATGTGGTGGTCTAATCTGTAGATATTAATCAGTAATATATTTTCCTTTGGTATATCTACTGCACAACATTCTACAATGCTCTCTGTAGAAAGTTCTTCTATGTCTGGTCTTTCTTGGTAGTCTATGTCGTTATGAAGTAGTATAGCTGCGCCGCCTCCTGTGGTTAATTTTCTATAGAAGCCGGCAGCAAACTTGTAGTCAGGAACTTGGATGAGGCCTTTTTGTTCATGTGTTATCCACGTTTCAGAAAGGCATATTGCTTTTACATAATTATTTTCTTTGTTTTTGTTTTCTCCTATTGCGTCCAGTAGTAGGTGTACTTTGTTCTTGATACTTCGAGTGTTTTGGTATATGGCTATGAAGTCAGAATCGAAATGTCCGGGGTTTACGGCCAAGAGTCTTACTTCTGGTGGTTATCGGGGTATGGCTTCGGATTTGTTGTTCTGGTTTATTTCGTAGGTTAATCGGTTCATGTAGAGTTTGTTTTTCGTTATTGCTGTCTTGTTGGGATGTAGGTGGCTTTTGTTGCTGGTTATATTGAGGTTGCGAGGCTAGATTTGGGTCTTGTTCTTTTTCGTGGGTGTTAAGATTATTGTTGAGGGGGATAGGTTCTTGGAGCGTTTGTTGTTCGATGTGGTTGTCTTGCCGGGGTGTCGATGATCTTTGTTGCTGTTGATGTTTGGTCTGTGATGCCAGTTTTGTTTGCTGGTATATGCCTTGCTCTTCGTTGTAGGTATTATACTCTTTTCCATCAATATAAAGCTTATTGTCGCGTATAATAGCGTATCTTCCCTTCTCTCTTTCAGCTATAAGAACTTCCCGTAATGTGTTTCTGATTTGAAGACCTTCCTGGTCCAGGTATTCTGTTACCGCCAACCCTGTATTTTTAAAGTCTTGCTTGTTATGGAGCAGATATTTAGCCATTCGTTTGCTAATTAACTCAACTAGCAAGGGTCTTTTGTGACCTCGTTTACCGATTCGAGTGATATCTTCGATATAGCCAGTAATATCAATATTTTGGATGTCCCGAAATACACGCAGAACTCTCGTGTGTAAATCTAGTTCATGTTCTTCGGGATCATATTGTTCTAGTCCATACAGAACAATTTTTTTAGCATTTTCTCCGCATGGGATGTAAGATTTTGGGGTATGTGTGAGAGAATGGTTCTGGTTCTGATTGTTTATTTGTTGTTTTAGTTTTGTATTTTCCTGTTCGAGTATCGTAACTCTTTTTTTTATTTGGTTAATTTCAGATTGAAGAGTCGCTTGCGTGTAATCTGTTTTTTCTTTTTGTTGATCCAATTCCTGTTTGAGGTCAAAAATAGCGTTATAGAGTCTATCTTGGTGTGAGGCCTGAGACTCGGTTATTTTGTTCAGCATAAACATTGTATTATCCTCAAGTTTTTTGTCCAGGAGATCACTGAGTTTTTCAAGTGAGATAGGGGTATTGTTATTGCAAGGCGTGTGCATTATTTCGTTTGTTCTCATAAAAAGGCTGGTTGTAAGGCAATCCTGTAGATTTTGACCAACAATGTTAGTTTGAGTTTCATTAGGAGTCGAAGACCTGTTTCCATTTAGGATATATTCAGCTACGGACGAGCTACTGATATCTTGTTCAATTTGTTTAGATTGGGATTGAAGAACTATAGTAGTGTCTTGTATAGGTTTCTTTGCAAGAAGTGTCAATGGGCGGGAGTGCACAGGTGTATCTTCATTTCGGGTTCGTCGTGTTCGTATGTTGCACTCTGGGCAGGTCCAAGTTAGATGCAGGTCATGCCGTTGGGCTTTAAACGAAGCCATGTTTATACCCACGCATACGCAGTGATATTTTCCTGAACAAGTACTGCATTGGAGATACTCCATGATTGGAATGTGCTCAGAACAGGCTAGACAATTTCTCATATTGTGATAGTGTATTATTCGTGCTTAAAATTGGTACAATAAAAAAATTGAGAAAAATTAAGTTTGATCACCATTGTCGACATCGGCTGACAATGGTGATCAGTATGTGGGCTATGGTGATCAACACATATCGCACACATAATTGTCCGCAGAGTCCCAACCAGTACAGTCGGCATGAGCCCAGAGCCCACAAGAAGTGCAACGGTACCATGTTTCATTGTCTCGTCCAAATTCACCACATACAAGACACAAGTTGCCTGCATCTTCTGCATCGTCATTATCGTCATCTTGGCATAACTCGTCCGTTTTCACGCCTGACGTCGAAGTACTATCATTGGAGTCCTGCAGAATTTTCTTCTTGGCCTTCTCACGACCGACCTTCTGTGGCTTGCTCTTCTTTCCTACTCCTTTCCCCTTGTTTTTTCAGCTTTTGCTTTCCTTTTATTTTCCTTTTCAATCAGGGCGTCTTTGATTGGTGTCGATGTTAAAATCGTTGCATGTTGTTTTTTTCTTCCTTGTCTTGTCTTGACGACAGTTACTTTCTTAGGCATCTGAATGAAATTTTGAAAACTTGGCAGATTCTTAGAATTGATGGTATATCAAATTGAGACAACCACGCGGACGCTGGTTCAGTAATAGTGGGACAAAATGTGGATGTACTTGGAATAGGAATATTTCGTTCTGACTCAATAGTAGCTGTTAGGGATGATACGGCGTCAACAGCACAAGTCGATTCTGAAATAGAGTCAGCAAGATCTTGAACAACGACTGGTTCTGATTGTAGGACTTTAGCTGCAATAAAGTCTTCATCTGAAAAAACATTGGGATTCATAGGATGTATGCCCGTTGCTTTAAATCCGGCTTCACCCTTGCTCATGGAAGCAACATTAGAGAATGCTTTTTTGACCAACGAAGCAACATCATACGGTGTTATTCTTTGTGAAAGTTGGCTCTTCATGAATAAATCGCATTCTCTTTTATACGCTGCTTTGAATGGACCAAAAAAGGACACGTCCCACGGCTGCATGCGTTGAGATGTATGGGGTAGTAGAGAGAGCATGTGGACATACTTTATCAGTCTTTCTTAAACGAATTTTCGGCATCTACAAACAAATAATAATACTATTATATCGAGGTTATGTAATGTGGGCAATTGGGATCACTATGTAGGTAATTGGGATCACCTGACTCCAATTACCTACATGGGCGAAAAGACGGGAAAAAAATTCCTGACGAAATATTTCAATTTATAATAACATTATGGCTGTTGACTCGCAAACTAAAATGCTACGATTATTACACATTACAAATACAGATATTAATATTTTTTATTTTGTGACTTACCTTCGGATTTATCAACTCAAAAAATTAGATGAAAATGGCGCGAAAGCTTCACACAGCCGTTACTCTCAAGCGCTACGCGCGGACTGAGCCAGTGCCCGGTCGCGCGGGGGAATGAGGTAATGCTATCGTGTAGGTACATTGGCATCGCTTAGTAGCGTTCTGTTTTTGTTATTTTGAGGTGATCACCATTGCCAACTGACTCCCATTGCCTACATTTCCCCTAAATGAAATCTAAAATGCTAGATTTTTTCTTGCGTTTTGGTTATTTCCGTACCTACAAATCATCGCAATCGGATAATGTTTCATCTGAATCAGTATTGTCATTAGTTTGGTAACAAAAATGGCACAAAAACCATTATTAACACATCATACCTGTGTAGCCGTAAGTTCTACTCTGTTATTATTGTATTGTATTCTGTTATTAATTAAACGCAAGCAAAGCAAGCACGGATGGAGCCACGTCGCACTTGAGGTGCGGGGCGCGGGGGGAACCGCCCGCGCCCAACGCCACGCGAGCTCGTTCCCGCGCGCCGGCCATCTTGTGGTGAGGCCAGTCCGCTGATAACCGCGATCCGATGCGCACACCCGCTGGTTTGATAGACGAACTAAACTCGATTTTTTAATAGACACTGGAAGTGACGTGTGTGTGTTCCCTAGATTACTACTCAGGGAAAGTCGCGAACTAACAAATTTCGAACTTTGTGCCGCGAACGGCTCTAAAATAAAAACGTACGGTTACATAAACCTAAACCTAAACATTGGTTTGCGTCGCGACTTTCCCTGGCGATTTATTGTTGCGGATGTAACAAAAGCTATAATCGGAGTTGACTTTTTATCGCATTTTAACTTATTGGTGGACATTAGGAACAAATGTTTATTAGACGGCAATACCAATCTGTGCACTAGGGGTTCTCTAGCAACTTTTTCGGACAATGTAAGCTCAGTAAAAATTTCATTCGGTGAAATCAGCAGCACATACCTCGACATACTGACTCAATATCCCGATATTACTCGCCCATCTGGCATACACAAAGATTCACAACATAATACTGTACATTACATACGCACTACGCCCGGACCGCCCGAGTCGTGTACACCTCGGCGGCTTGCACCGGATCGACTAAAAATCACTAAAGCAGAGTTTGAATTAATGTTACAGGATGGTACTTGTCGCCCTTCCGAGTCGCCGTGGTCGGCTCCATTACATCTCGCACCCAAGAAGAATGGATGGCGACCATGTGGTGACTATCGGAGGTTAAATGCACGCACTATACCAGACAAATATCCAATTCGCAATATCCAAGATTTTTCACACAACCTCACCAACTGTAAAATCTTCAGCTCACTGGATCTAACCAGAGCATACAACCAAATACCAATTAACCCTGCCGATGTAAACAAAACTGCCATAACTACTCCATTTGGATTATTTGAATTTCAATATATGACGTTTGGGCTACGTAACGCAGGCCAAACGTTTCAAAGATTCATGGACGAGATGATGAGAGGTTTAGACTTTGTATTTCCTTACATAGACGATATTTTAGTATTTTCACATGATGAGGAAACACACAAAAAGCACTTACATGAAGTATTTAACAGGCTTCAAAAATTTGGTATGGTATTAAATGTGAGCAAATGCACATTTGGCTCATCAGAAATTCAATTTTTGGGTTACAGCATTTCATCAGCTGGTACTAAGCCATTACTTGAGAAGGTGGAAGCGGTTACTACCTTTCCCACTCCGAAAACGGTAAAGGAGCTGCGGAGGTTTCTAGGCATGTTAAATTTCTACCGAAAATTTATTCCAGACTCGGCCAAACACCAGGCGCCCTTGAACGCACTCCTGGGCGGTTCAGTGAAGGGTTCTCATCCAGTCAACTTCGGCGAAGCAGAGCAGAGAGCTTTTGAGGTGTGCAAGCAAGGTCTATGTCAGGCGGCCATGCTAGCTCATCCTGACAGTAGTTTACTTCTGGCGTTAGTTACTGACGCGTCTGATATTGCAATAGGCGCAGTATTGCAACAGCGGAAAGGAGATTCTTGGCAGCCGCTAGCATTCTTTTCGCGAAAGTTAAGTCCATCGCAAATTAAGTACTCGCCGTATGATAGAGAGCTCCTTGCCAAATACGAAGCTGTCAAGTATTTTAGGTACATGATCGAAGCCCGTGAATTTACCATTTACACTGACCACAAGCCGCTTACATTTTCGTTCAGTGCACGCAAGGACAACTGCTCGCCTAGACAATTTCGTCATCTCGATTTTATCTCACAGTTCTCCACTGACGTGAGACACATTTCTGGTAAGGACAATGTAGTTGCTGACACCTTGTCACGAATAGAGGAAATCTCTCAACCCATTGATCTCAGTAGGTTAGCAGCTGCACAAAATACCGACCCGGAACTTAAAATGCTCCTCGAAGGTACAACTTCACTACATTTGAGTAAAGTTAGATTGCCTGGAGTAGACGTAGATATCTTTTGCGATGTAAGTGGTACCACACCTCGACC
The DNA here is from genome assembly GCA_927399415.1 of Macaria notata. Lineage (NCBI taxonomy): Eukaryota > Metazoa > Arthropoda > Insecta > Lepidoptera > Geometridae > Macaria > Macaria notata. The sequence goes on from OV656744.1 coordinate 3,538,237, forward strand.
ATATATAGTCAAGGATTGCCGACGGCAGGTCTTCGAGAGCATCCATTCTCTCAGCCACGCTGGAGCTGCAACCACAGCTAAGATGGTAAGCGATCGCTACGTCTGGCCCGGCGTCCGTAAGGACTGCCGTGAATGGGTCCGTAGCTGTCTTTCTTGCCAGCGGTCTAAAATCACTAGACACACTTCTGCACTACTCGCTTCATATGACCTTCCTCGTAGTCGTTTTCAAGTGGTACATATTGATCTTGTTGGCCCACTACCATTGTCTCAGGGTTATCGCTATTGTCTCACGTGCGTCGATCGTTTCACTCGTTGGCCTGAGGCAATACCCATCTCTGACATTACGGCCGAAACTGTAGCCAAAGCTTTGCTCAGCACCTGGATTTCCCGGTTTGGCTGCCCATCCAAGATCGTCACGGATAGAGGAAGACAATTCGAGTCATCTTTGTTTAAGTCTTTGTCGCAAATAGCGGGATTTGTCCATAGCCGCACAACTGCCTATCATCCTGCGGCCAATGGCATGGTAGAAAGGTTCCACAGGCAGCTAAAAGCGGCCATAACCTGCCACGCTGATCTCTGTTGGGTAGAGTCACTCCCACTTGTGCTGTTAGGTATCAGAACAGCGTACAAAGACGATCTTAAAACTTCTGCAGCTGAACTCGTGTATGGAGAGGCCCTCCGCATTCCAGGTGATTTCGTCCTCCCACCAAACAGTGACGACATCGACGTGACAGACTACGTAGGTCGGCTACGCTCTTTTGTCAACAATCTCAAGCCACCTCCCGCTTCACGTCATAGCGGACATCGCTCCCCATTCGTTTTTAAGGACCTTGCGACATGTACATATGTCTATCTGCGCGATGACACTGTTGCAGGGGCCCTGAAACCACCGTATTCTGGCCCTCATGAGGTCATAGAGCGCGGCGACAAAGTTTTTAAATTATTGCTGAATGGTAAATCAGTCACAGTAACGATAGACAGATTGAAGCCTGCCTACGTTATGCGCGACACCACCACAGACACTTACACATTACCTACAAACAGTCGCCCCTCAAGCATTCCAACCACTAACACTGACATTCATACACACATAGACACACCCACGCAAAGCACGAGCCCACCTAGAGACACCAGGGCTAAGACTACTGTTACCAGGTCAGGACGTAGAGTTAGGTTTCCCCCAAAGTTAAGTTGTTATCGCCCGTAGTGACGGTCTCAGGGGGGGTGTGGTGTAGCCGTAAGTTCTACTCTGTTATTATTGTATTGTATTCTGTTATTAATTAAACGCAAGCAAAGCAAGCACGGATGGAGCCACGTCGCACTTGAGGTGCGGGGCGCGGGGGGAACCGCCCGCGCCCAACGCCACGCGAGCTCGTTCCCGCTCCCGCGCGCCGGCCATCTTGTGGTGAGGCCAGTCCGCTGATAACCGCGATCCGATGCGCACACCCGCTGGCTCTATCCGCCGCTCGCAGCAACTCGCATAAAAGTTTCAAGTTTCGTTTTACTTCTACAATCTACGCATGTATACTTACCTTGTGACGTAGGAGCTGGTAGAGTGGCAACCGCCGCCACCACACCTGCATCATCGGGGATATTCATTTGGTGTTTTTAGGGATACATCTCATATGAAATGATTTATGGCAGCCACTAGGTACATTCTGTTTTGTTTTTTAAGATTAATTGCTTGCATACTAAACAGACATCAGCCTTTATAATAACCTGCTTTAAAATAGTAATTTTCTTTGTCGCTGGTATGACATTGCTAGTTCCTTCTATTTTCTGATTGATCACAGTCTCTTCCTTAGTTTTACTTGGTATATTGAGTCTGTTTTGTTTTCATTTTGCAATATCGCAGTAATTTCATTTTCTTTTGCAGACTCTGAATCGAGAATATCAGTCTCTTGTATTTGGCAACCAATTAGAGTTTTTTTCTGCCTTTTTTCTTCAGTTTGGGTTTCTATTTTGCCTTTACTCTGAACTTTTAAATTCTGTTTCTTACTCTTTTCAATTTTCTTCGTTTCTCTATAGAGCTGTTTTTGATCTTTTTCTTTGAATTCAGTTTCTTTAGCTGTCAGATGTAATAGCAAAAGGCTGTCTCTCTGTTTGGCGCTTTCCCTTACGTACTGGGGTTTCAGGATAAGCTAGATATTCTCCAAAAGATGACTTTAATAGCTCAAGATTTTCTGTAGATTTTACCTTTGGTATTTTTGGTATTCTGTAAGAGAAGATTTTGCTAGTAGGTAACCCAGAAAGTCAGAAAAAATATTTAAAACATTCGGAAAACAGTTATTGTCTGGGCAATAGCTATACGTACATATTGTCAATGGACAATTACTAAAATAGGTATGGCAATAACTTTGAATGACACAAATTTGCATACAGTAATTGCCACCCCCTTTTAACAATCAACAAGAAAAGGTAGCGTCATTATGACTAATTGGTAATATATTTTAAAGCAAAGAATACTATTACCCTTTTTAAAAAAAGCTTCTTATAACTCGTCTCAGATAAAGGAACCAATAGATATAACCGTAGCGTGGCCGCCTATGAAACAGCACTATATTGTTTCGGTGTGACCATGTTGGGAAAATTACCAGTTTTCGGTGGCAAAATTTAATAATATTATCTTTGAGACAATTCAACTTTAAATATGATCTATTAGTACAATAAATACAACTTTGCATTTACTGAAGGCAAACGAGCGATAATTAGAAGTGGAAATATTGTTCTCATCATTATATATAATATTTAAAATGGCCACTTTATGCATACCTACAGCAGCCGTATCAACTACCAGCATATTGCTGCCCTGACTGCTTGGAAGAGCCTAAAAAGAGGTGCTGCTTCACCTCCCTGAAGTCTTTTCGAACAAATTTCAAGGCGGCATTTAAATAAAACTTCACACATAATTTTTATAATTTTTTATTGTCCTTTAAATAAAACTAATTTTGTATGAAAATTCCTAATTCTCTCATCTCTTCTAGATGTTTTCTTTAGTAAGAAATGGATTCTTACTTCTAAAAATCTGAGCGTAATGGCTCTGATTAAAAGAATCAAATGATTTTCAAGAGGATCTTGTTCCAATATATGCTCACTTAATTCCTCAAAAATTTTTGAAAAAATAAACATTTTCGAAATTTCAACTATCAGCTTTGGTAGGTTATTTTTATTATTAAAATATGCAATACCATTGACTGTGAGGATATGCCTTAGAACTTTTTCAGCATATAAACATATTTCGATCACGTCCTTAGATGGATAATGCAATCCGCCAAAATCTCTTTTTCTTATGAACCCTGGATATTTTTCGTAGGAAACAATTGCTGCCAGACACTCACTACATTTAATAATATTTTTCAAATTTGTCGTAATGTAGCCAGCTATATAAATGGTGACATCTTTTGAAAATTCTGTCAATCCTGCGTTAATGTAGTCATGACAGTCTGGTATCTCAATAAATTTGTCTTTTGCATCTAAATCTTCCGTCATTTGCATAAGTTTTGATCTTCGACTATTTATTTTTTTACTAAGCGATGTTGTGCTACATGTTAAAATATTAATAGATTCGAGAGGTATACAATTTCCCGTTGTAATATTTTTTAATTCACCGTGAATTAATAATCGTTTGTAGGCAGACATGAACTGGAGCGCCGTAGGATTGTTATTAAATCCTCCTTTAGAGCGTATGGCACTAAAGAATATTTCTAGATGATCTTGGCTCATCTTGTAAGTAGACAGATATTTAAGCGGCGCATTTTCGACATTAATGAAGTCATTATAAATTACTCTGATGGAGCTAGCTAAAATTAAAAAACCAAGAAACCCGGTTTTTCTTTGAGATTTAACTACACTTTGACCATCTGAAAATTTTAAATTTTTTACATACATTTCAAAATCAATATTTTTTTTTATTAATAATTAAAAAATTTTGTTTTGTTATGGGTTTTTTAAGGCCATATGCGCTCAATCGACGGCTGTTCAAAATATCAAATATATCATTGAAATATCTAATAAATTCTATTGTTGCACCCGAATCCGAAAAATCATCTATATTAAGCTCGTCTTTACAATATTCTAGAGCCACCGCAACTGATCTACTGAGAGTTTGAGCAGCGAGATGAACTTTCATAATTTGTTTTTTGAAATTAATGTGCGCCGTCGTTATTTTATTAGCTAAGCGTAACCCCTCATTTTCTTGGAGGTTATGCAAATTTTCAATGAACTTCCATGAAATCAATTTATTTTCCGCATTAAACATTTCTTTTTTGTCTGCAAGCGTATTTCTTACTAGTTTTAGCATGTGACAGGCATCTGGACAAATGACGATATCTACGCCTTCAACATTTATTTTAGGACGAATATCGTCAGCACTATCAAATTTCGCACCTAAATTTCTCGCCATAGCTAAATTGGAAGGGCACCCATCGAAGGTAATGGACACAACTTGAAGTCCACATTCCTTTAATAAATGGACGCAATTTTGCAACAGTGTGCTTCGTTGCTCCCCATTGACACCATTTGTAAGGAAATAACCCACAGGAATTTTCCAGCTGCCGTTTAAAGATGTTACCATAAATACTAAAACGTCTTTGGCTAATGGTACATTGTCTGCATCTAAATGTTGTCCAATGTTAACATAACCAACAGTTTGTTTACCATTCCACTGGAGATGCTGGCGAATGGACATCTCATCAAGACTAACAGAACAAAGTATTTTATTCGTAGATTTCTTTACTAATAGTTTTAGCGCATCAAAAGCTTCACGCGTGAACCCTGGATCGCAATCGATGCAAGTATACCATTTGTATAATGTCTTAGGGTGTGGTAAACATGTATTAAATTGTTTGCGAATAAACATATAAGCCTTTGGGCTAATGAAATGCAAACAAATTGCAAATTTTCTTAAGGATGCCGAATATTTTCTTGGACTATTTTCGTTGTCTAAATATCTTTTAAGAAAGTCTGCATTTGTTGTATCTATATTTGACAATAAATCAATATCCTCAGAACTAGCTAGCATCTTGCATTTTAGTGCCGCTATAATATTTTCCAAACGAGCCGATTTTTTTTCTAGTCTTCTTTTACGTTCACGCACAGCACGTAATTTTTTTAGGCGACTGGCTGATTTTTTCTTCTCAAGCTCGAACAATTTTTGTATGCTTTTATGTTTTATAGGAGTTGATGACTGCTCCAAAACAGGTTGTGACATCTGAAAAAAGACAATAATTGTATGTTAAGACAATAGTATGCATTTGCATTTCAGTCATATGTACAATATGTATTACTTAAAAAAACTGAACATGTCTGAGATATATTATACAGATTACACTTACCAAATGCTGCCTCTTATTTTGAATATTTTGGACTTCTTGCAAAACATTAGTTCGTTTGGTTCCAGACATTTGTACATGGTCATGACTAGTGCTGGTACCTGGCTGTAAATGGAAAAAAAATAAGGCATTAAATGTAATTTTATGACAAAAATAATGCAAACTTCTATCACTGACTTAAATAAAACCAATCAAAATTAAATATTATATGCAATAGTCTGACAGATATGTCATATAATTATTACTGTTAAATATTTTATTTAAAAATCATCTATAAAATATTTAACAGCAATAAATTGTATGTAGATGATTTATGAAGTATGGGTATGTAGGTACATACCATAACACTGACTGCATCATGAAAACTTTTAGCCCCTTCATCTCTGCCACACTGCATTGGATTCTTAGACTGAAAACATTTGAACACAATTAATAAAATGTACATAATATATTTGCTTACAGCATTTAAACGGATGTCTTTAACACCATTCAGGTTAAAATTTTGTGCTTATTCAGGGATATTGGCCTACTAAACTCGTATGCCCAATAATTTCACTGACTACATTGCCCTTTAATCCAGCTATATTTGCTGCTCACATTACTGATTGGGATTGCAGAATACAGAAACAGTCTCTCCGGCAAAGTATTAGATGACAACATGTTGCAATAAACTGCTAAAATAATTAAAAAAGGATAATGAATTTTACTTACAAATATATGTTTCACTGGAACTGAATTTGGTTTTAATATGACGTTCTTCTTTTTATATTCAAAGGAATTCACATCAAAGTGAATTGAACAAATTTTTGAATATTTAGTAGGCTGCCAATTTTGACGTCCAGTAACATCCACCCATAAAGTTTTCAGTGTGTCATCACTAGCAGGAAACCTAAAATGTAAAATAAATATGTTATTTTTTCTGATGTGAATCTGGGTAGGTAAATAAGTTTCTTAACAGTGCAACACTGAACTTCTAAGAATTAAAGGTTATGTTTTGTTTATTTGTAAATATTCCGTATTTAATCGATATTTCTGATTAAGAAATGGTTTGAATATACATTATAATACGAAATTATTCACAAATAAACATCAATATCATCATATTTTTACTTAAATAATGAACTTACGAGTGAAATGTAATTCCTTCAATTTTCCGCTCACTACGGCTTTTGCAGCCTAAAATACTACAACCCACCATTGCACATAAACACCACAACACTATATTAATTATCACATCACCTACAAAACTCCAAAATACAGTAAAATCTCAAAATCACCACTAAGACGTTGGTATGTTTGGCAAACTTGCTTTTTGACAAACAAACGGCCACGGTGACAAGGACAAAAAAATAATATCGTGCATTTCATTACACTTGTGAAAACTGTAGCGCGCTATCTCATTCTTACCATTACGTTACGTCATCAGGGTTATATCTATTGGTTCCTTTATCTGAGTAACTCGTGTACTAGATACAATCGTTTAAAAACAAGAAAAGCAATATTATTTAAATTAAATCAAAAAAGCAATCCTTAAGAAAAATCACAAGAAACATACTTTTTTGTAAGAGACACGCACATGTTGTTTTCAAAACCGGCATAAAAATTTTTTTGCTCAGAAAGTTGCCAGTTCCTTCTTTCAAAATACTCGTAATACCATCTATTGATTAATATTTGAACTAGGTAGACAGAAGTAGTGTAAAATCGGCCTTTTGCTTAAAATGGGCAATCCTCCATGGTGGGCAATTACTATATGGTTTAACCTACCTACTTACTTAGAAACGACGCTCAACCAAATAATTGCATATTGAAAAAAGACGATTATTTGTGTTGTGCAGGAATCGAAACTGAAACACCTGGCACTGAAGGCTATGCTTACTGGGCCAGATGACACAGATCATGTTCTATCATCCCCAGTCTCTTGTCTCATAATTTGTAAAATACCTAGTAATAACTACATGGAAGAAAGGGGGTTGGTTGACCTTATAAATTAAACTGCTTAATATACTTACAATAATCAGGTTTTTAAAAAAATATTATTATTGCGTTCAAATTCAAAATGTTTAAGTATACTTATATGTAAGTAGTCTATGTTAGATTGAGTTTACACAAGTTGATAAAAATTAAAAAGATGACATCAGTTTAATGATATACTTGACACAGAACAATAATTTCACACAACACATGAGGATAGGCAAGTCATTTATTTATTTTACTTAAATGTTACACAAACACACAATATCAAGTTATAATAAAAACACAAATCAAATTACAGGATAACATGGCTAACAACACAATAAAGCTACCTACATAACAAAAACTAGGGAATAAAGAGCCTTATTTCTATAGAGAAAAAAAAATGATTTTTATTAAATTCATGATGTGGAGAGAACTCATTTATTTATTAGGTAATTACATACCTACTTAATATGTTTACACATATTATATTTGAATGGTTTTTTCATTTGTGTGCTAGTTTGTGTCGTTTTTGATGTTCATGTCGAGTACTTGATTTTGATTTTAAATTAGTACTGTCCCTGGCAGCATACACATGACACATTTGAATGGTTTTTCACCTGAGTGTTTTATTCTGTGTAGGTATGTATTTTAGTGTGTGTATTTTTAAACTATATCTGTTCCTGGCAGCATAGTTACACAAGTTACATTTGAATGGTCTTTCACCGGTGTGTGTTAGTTTGTGTCTCTGTAAGTAACCACTTTGCTTGCATGCATAGTCACATACATCACATTTAAACGGGTTTTCATCTGTGTGTGTTAGTTTGTGGGTCTTTAAAATACTACTTTGCTTACATGCATAGTCACATACATCACATTTAAATGGTCTTTCATCAGTGTGAGTTAGTTTGTGTCTCCGTAAACGACTACTTTGCTTACATGCATAGTCACATACATCACATTTAAACAGATTTTCACCTGTGTGTGTTAGTTTGTGGATCTTTAAATTACTTCTATGCTTACATTCATAGTCACATACATCACATTTAAACGGGTTTTCATCTGTGTGTGTTAGTTTGTGGGTCTTTAAATTACTACTTTGCTTACATGCATAGTCACATACATCACATTTAAACAGGTTTTCATCTGTGTGTGTTAGTTTGTGGGTCTTTAAATTACTACTTTGCTTACATGCATAGTCACATACATTACATTTAAACGGGTTTTCACCAGTGTGTGTTAGTTTGTGTCTCTTTAAGTAACCACTTTGCTTGCATGCATAGTCACATACATCACATTTAAACGGGTTTTCATCTGTGTGTGTTAGTTTGTGGGTCTTTAAATTACTACTTTGCTTACATGCATAGTCACATACATTACATTTAAACGGGTTTTCACCAGTGTGTGTTAGTTTGTGTCTCTTTAAGTAACCACTTTGCTTGCATGCATAGTCACATACATCACATTTAAACGGGTTTTCATCTGTGTGTGTTAGTTTGTGGGTCTTTAAATTACATCTATGCTTACATTCATAGTCACATACATCACATTTAAACAGGTTTTCATCTGTGTGTGTTAGTTTGTGGGTCTTTAAATGACTACTTTGCTTACATGCATAGTCACATACATCACATTTAAACGGGTTTTCACCAGTGTGTGTTAGTTTGTGGGTCTTTAAATTACTACTACGCTTACATTCATAGTTACATACATCACATTTAAATGGTTTTTCACCTGTATGTGTCCGCATGTGGCTTATCAAACATGTTCGAACAGTGCTTACATAATCACACATAACACATTTGAATGGTTTTTTACCTGTGTGTTTTGTTTTATGTATTTTTAAATCACTACTTCTTCTGCTGGCATAGTTACATATATCATATTTGAATGGTTTTTCCTCTGTGTGTCTCAGTATGTTCTCTTCAAACATTGTTTATCAGAGCTTTCATAGTTACGCTTATCACAAACATATGGTGTTTCACCTGTGTGTGTTAGTATGTGCCTCTTCAAACTTCGTTTATCAGAGCTTTCATAGTTACACATATCACAAACATATGGTGTTTTACTTGTGTGTATCCGGATATGTAGGTAGTGAAAAATTAAATGAATGAGTGCTTTGATAGTCGCACATTAAACATTCATCTTATCTTCTTTTTCTTCATAGTTTTGTTACTGGGTGGGTGCCACTTTTCTCGTAGTCAGTGACATGGAACACAGATATGGAATAAGTAACAATAGGTAACCTATTCTATTCTAATCTCGGAGGAAATATCACAAATTCTAATCTTGGTTGTGTTGTGGCCTCTGCACATTGATTTCCATCAGTACAAGTACGCTGGATTTGCTGGTCGCCGCACCGTTTTGTGCCCTTTTTTTAAAAAGGGTAATAGTATTCTTTGGTTTTGTGCCTATTTGATTTTCGCCATCTTGGCGCCGACAACGCCAGTGAACGTCCACGGAACTAATAGTAGGGACGGGACAATGTTACAAATTATATCGACAAAAATCTACTATTAGCCTATAGATACGTGTCTATCCTTTTTAACCACTTCATATAGAATATTGAAGTATTCACTGGCTTTTAACCAAATCTTATGATGACACTGAAAAACTGGTGAGAGTGTACAGCCTAGATTTTAGGCTGAATACAGAAGTAGAACTTCTATTCTAGCTAACTGGTGTTCATTCTTAAGCGTTGATAGATCAAAATAACTTAGACATTTTACACAATATACACACAACATTCCCACACACACATACATACACACAAACACATAAGTACCCTAGACTACTCATTGGAGATACCAAACATTCATACGTATTCATACGTATTCTGATGAAGCAGTGGAGCGACCCGAGGACGAAGCGGCCGGGAGTGGTAACATCGTCTCGCCTCCACCCCCACCACCACAGGCCCCCGCGCCCGTGTCCCGGCGGGCCGCTCGCGCGGCGGCGCGCAGTCTGCGTGTTGCCGCGGCCCAGAACGAACGTTCTGAAGATGGATGTCATAACATCCGAAACGCGTAAACGACTGACGCGATTTACACGTGAGTGAAAACCGTTTAGTTAGTCTTTTGATTCATACGTAATCTATAAAAACCCGAAAAAATCCTTGCATTCCTTTCATATCCATGTAATGTCACACACATTGTTACATTATCTTTTTATTTTCTTGATGCAGCTTCAGTTTGTACATTACTGTTTTGTAACAAGCACTATTTGCAACTGAAACTCTGGAGAAATATGTAGGTAGTTATTTTCCGCTGCGACTCAACACATATTTTAATCATATTTCTCCAGAGTTTCAGTTACAATGGATTTCCGCAAAGTAACGCCTGATTCAATATCTTAACTTATGTTGAATTGGTTTTTTTATTGTATATTATTTAATGCAATTAAGCCTATAATCATTTAAAATCATTGTTATAGAAAGAGCAAATGTTTACCTCAAATATGTAATTCTTCCCTGGGCCTCCGAGATACAGGCATTGCCTAGTTCGGGGTCCGCTAGAAAAGCACATGTATGTACTTAGTATGTAAAAAAAGAACGTAAATACCATGTCTTTATTATTTCATTAGTAAATAAAAAAATTGAATTTGAATATATTACTCAAAAAACCTTTGTTTTCCTATCTTTCTTCCAGTTACATAGATTGCAATGTACTTTTCGTCCACTTGTTGGTAGGGGTACGTTTGATGGTGCCGTTGGTTCTTATTCTGGTATTATGTTTCGGATACGGGTTTTGATATGCTGTGGAACATTAGCGATAATAATTCTTATAATATGTAAAAATGTATGCAAAAATATGTTACGTATGTATTTAATCGCTACCGGGTCCAATAGACCCACACGCACCTTTTAGGCACATAGCACTAACATGTAGCGCACTAACTGTCAGCTTAGATCGTTATCTACCGCCCTATACTATAGTCGAAAGGTATTAAGAACGGCCACATTACAATAGTCGTAATTTCGAAATAATTCAACAATATTCAAGGGACTGGGTCCAGTAGCGAGTCTTTAAGTGTTAAGCCACAGTTTTAGTGAAGAGTCTTTTAACCTGTAATTGAAAAACAAACCGTTCATTGATACAATTTATGCCAGAAAAAACACCGACAAATATTATCGATATGGAATATCGACAACACTATTGTGTTGTTTATGTTTATCAAAACTTGTCAATTTCATGTCAAATACGTTCTAATGTCATGTCATGCATGTAATACATGCATGGAATTAATATATAATAATAAGGAATGAGCACTGCTGGTCCAATTACGAGCAGAACGAGGCGAATGTATGACAGGCTGTTGTCTTTTTCTAACTATGGTGACAATACATTATACATATATTATAATTAGGATATTTCAATTCATCTTCCTACCAAATCTGGAGCAGTCTCTTTTGGGGCCCTATTTTACCTGCATCTTGCCAATCATGATAATCCCTAGCTCTATTGACGCGTTAAGTAATAAACACCAACAAACTTACTTACAAAAGGCACTTTAATTTGTAACTCATGATAGTAACCGACATAAGAGACATTTTGTTGTGTCCATTAATCAATTGAATAACTTAATAATCTTGAAACGCTTATCACAAGGTTTTAGAATACAAATATGAACGTGTACCGTAACCACAAACCTATTTCACTTTAAATAAAAGTCAACCTTAAAAAGTTAAGAATTAGTAAAGTCGCGACGCCCCGAAAAAATATAGGTCACCTTAGTCCCAATAATGTAATCTTAGCATACCTGTTGAAAGATATATTGCAGCCACTATAAGATTCACTTCTGCATTCTGCATACACTACTATTTCTTATCATTTTGTTATTTTTACAATAAAATACATCTAAATTAGTTACAAATGAAATTATTTTTTCCCGCTACCTTTTGTCATAATATAATGTCATCATAATGTTGCTTGTGTGAAAATAATATAATACCAATTTGTTATTTATTTATTCTATATCGTGTTAGTTTCACAAATTAATTCAGATTTCTTTGTGTCGAGTAAGATTTATAATAAATAAAATTAATTAATATTATTTATTGATAAATATGACTACGTTGACTAGACAGTGACGTTTCCCACAGAATATTTTTTAAACTGGCAAGCTGCTGACACAGGACAACAGCCTGCCTACTATGTCTCTCATTTTTGACCGATTTCATCCCCGTTTTAACATTTATAGAAAATGAACTTTAACTGTAGAAACATAAGGCTTCTATTCGTATAAAATCTAGTTCACAAAACAAAAAGAGAAATCCTGTGATAATGAGAGGGATGAAAATCCTTGATTAAATGTCAAGTTTAGTTCTAAGGACACTCTAGGGAGGCGCTTCAAATCGGCACAAAAAAGAGCTGTCATTTCATTTGGTCTGGGGCAGCCGATCCAGCGTACTAAGTACTTGTACTGATGGAAATCAATGCCTCTGCAGTATGACCACAATTTTGCCAATGTCGCGTGATGTGCTGAAGACAAACAGGCCAACAATTTTTAAAGTAAGACATATTCGTTCTTAGTCCAATAGAAACAAGGGTTGTGACATATGCACTACCTATGCAGAGAGGTAGCGGGCTCTAGTAGTTATTTTCGTTTTGTTATGTTCATGTATTTTTTTCATTTCACAAAGTCTACGTTCAGTTTACATTAAAATATTTTGAATTTTGCCTGTTCAAAAATTACAGTGCTGTCCATACACTGTAATTTTGGTGTTACAGTAGATCGTGTGAAATTACAGTAGGTAAATCTGCTGTAATTACAGTGTATCTGGCATGACTGGCATGGCAACGCTATAACAATAGGTTAGGTAGGATAGGTAGGTATAAGACTTGGACTGTCAAGTGTCAAAGGCGCCATTTTGGTCAGCAATACGCGCAAACTTAACCAAAGTGTATTGTGTGCAAAAAAAACATTGCATAAATTATATTCCGTTTGAATGTTTAATTTATGTACCTACGCTCTTTTGGTAAATCTAATACATTTTACGCCTAATATACATCAACACTAATATTATAAAGAGGAAAGATTTAGTAATAAAATTATAAATTATTGTTTTCTAAAAATTAATAAGTAGGTAAATAAAATTCAAGAATAGTATTTTTAAATGAATATAATGATTAAACAATAATTATTTAGATAACCTTATTAATCAAAATCTGTACAGATCTATGACCAATAGATTATATATGAAGTTACTTTATTGCACTTTTTTTGCTGGCAGTACTATTTTGACAGTTATCGTGTGAGTTGGCAGCAAGCGCGATCCTATTCTTATTTGGCACGCATAATAAGTAGGTAGTGAGTTTTCGGGTGAATTATTATTCACGGATACAAAACAAAACATATCTCTAATATAATAGCATATTTATACTTACTATATAGGTACCTAAAACCTAGCCCAATACCTTTATATCCACAAAAAATAAATACAACCGTTTCACGAAAGAGTTCCCTTGGCCTAGGTTAAGTAATGCGCAATAACCACATGATCAGGGGCGGATCGTGACTTTGCGGGGCCCTGGGCTAATACTACTCGGGGGCCTGTTTTCTATGATGATACCTGTCTAGAGTATACCTAGGTATGAGAAAAAAATAATCGGTCGATATTTTTTTTTATTTATCGATATACAAATACTACAATAACAAATGTTTTATATTTACAAATTACAAAACAGATGTTTTATATTACAAATCAACCTTTCTGCATTTTCGTTCTGCAATTTCCTTTATTTGCTCATCAACTTTTAAATCTTTTGTTAGATCACAATTTATGGAAAGAACAGATAAATAATTAAGGCTGGAGTTCACCAAACGTGCCTAAACCGACGATTACTAAATCGGCCAGTTAAATTATAACTACCGTTTAAACTAAGGTTTAAATATTTACTGTTCACCAGTCAAAATTAATCCACAGCTTATAAATAGTTAAAAAATATTATAGTAAATAATGCGTACCTATTAATAATGAATCCATCTATTTTAGGTAAATTATCCGATTCCTCTGTTTAAATCCTTCATAAATTTAATGAATTGAATAATATTTCTTATTACGCGAAAGAAAACACATCAAAATACTAGGTTTTACACCTACTATCACCGCTGGTGACTTGATACTAAGCGCGCTGTAGTATGACGTCACAAGCGGTTACGGGGCTCTCCGTCGGATTGGATATTTTTGGAAACTTTGAATGCCTATAAAATCAAAACTACTAGGTATTTTTAATTGCAACAAAAACTAGCGTATTTGTATACATACAGGCCTTACTGAGACAAAATTGCAAGTGATTTGGCGTACCTAGTACTTTTCTTCATTACTATAATATGGTTTACCCTACCTACTTACTTAGAAACGACGCTCAACCAAATAATTGCATAGGTATTGAAAAAAGACGATTATTTGTGTTGTGCAGGAATCGAAACTGAAACACCTGGCACTGAAGGCTATGCTTACTGGGCCAGATGACACAGATCATGTTCTATCATCCCCAGTCTCTTGTCTCATAATTTGTAAAATACCTAGTAATAACTACATGGAAGAAAGGGGGTTGGTTGACCTTATAAATTAAACTGCTTAATATACTTACAATAATCAGGTTTTTAAAAAAATATTATTATTGCGTTCAAATTCAAAATGTTTAAGTATACTTATATGTAAGTAGTCTATGTTAGATTGAGTTTACACAAGTTGATAAAAATTAAAAAGATGACATCAGTTTAATGATATACTTGACACAGAACAATAATTTCACACAACACATGAGGATAGGCAAGTCATTTATTTATTTTACTTAAATGTTACACAAACACACAATATCAAGTTATAATAAAAACACAAATCAAATTACAGGATAACATGGCTAACAACACAATAAAGCTACCTACATAACAAAAACTAGGGAATAAAGAGCCTTATTTCTATAGAGAAAAAAAAAATGATTTTTATTAAATTCATGATGTGGAGAGAACTCATTTATTTATTAGGTAATTACATACCTACTTAATATGTTTACACATATTATATTTGAATGGTTTTTTCATTTGTGTGCTAGTTTGTGTCGTTTTTGATGTTCATGTCGAGTACTTGATTTTGATTTTAAATTAGTACTGTCCCTGGCAGCATACACATGACACATTTGAATGGTTTTTCACCTGAGTGTTTTATTCTGTGTAGGTATGTATTTTAGTGTGTGTATTTTTAAACTATATCTGTTCCTGGCAGCATAGTTACACAAGTTACATTTGAATGGTCTTTCACCGGTGTGTGTTAGTTTGTGTCTCTGTAAGTAACCACTTTGCTTGCATGCATAGTCACATACATCACATTTAAACGGGTTTTCATCTGTGTGTGTTAGTTTGTGGGTCTTTAAAATACTACTTAGCTTACATGCATAGTCACATACATCACATTTAAATGGTCTTTCATCAGTGTGAGTTAGTTTGTGTCTCCGTAAACAACTACTTTGCTTACATGCATAGTCACATACATCACATTTAAACAGATTTTCACCTGTGTGTGTTAGTTTGTGGATCTTTAAATTACTTCTATGCTTACATTCATAGTCACATACATCACATTTAAACGGGTTTTCATCTGTGTGTGTTAGTTTGTGGGTCTTTAAATTACTACTTTGCTTACATGCATAGTCACATACATTACATTTAAACGGGTTTTCACCAGTGTGTGTTAGTTTGTGGGTCTTTAAACTACTACTACGCTTACATTCATAGTTACATACATCACATTTAAACGGGTTTTCATCTGTGTGTGTTAGTTTGTGGGTCTTTAAATTACTACTTTGCTTACATGCATAGTCACATACATTACATTTAAACGGGTTTTCACCAGTGTGTGTTAGTTTGTGTCTCTTTAAGTAACCACTTTGCTTGCATGCATAGTCACATACATCACATTTAAACGGGTTTTCATCTGTGTGTGTTAGTTTGTGGGTCTTTAAATTACATCTATGCTTACATTCATAGTCACATACATCACATTTAAACAGGTTTTCATCTGTGTGTGTTAGTTTGTGGGTCTTTAAATGACTACTTTGCTTACATGCATAGTCACATACATCACATTTAAACGGGTTTTCACCAGTGTGTGTTAGTTTGTGGGTCTTTAAATTACTACTACGCTTACATTCATAGTTACATACATCACATTTAAATGGTTTTTCACCTGTATGTGTCCGCATGTGGCTTATCAAACATGTTCGAACAGTGCTTACATAATCACACATAACACATTTGAATGGTTTTTTACCTGTGTGTTTTGTTTTATGTATTTTTAAATCACTACTTCTTCTGCTGGCATAGTCACATATATCATATTTGAATGGTTTTTCCTCTGTGTGTCTCAGTATGTCCTCTTCAAACATTGTTTATCAGAGCTTTCATAGTTACACATATCACAAACATAATGGTGTTTCACTTGTGTGTGTTAGTATGTGCTTCTTCAAACTTCGTTTATCAGAGCTTTCATAGTTACACATATCACAAACATAATGGTGTTTCACTTGTGTGTATCCGGATATGTAGGTAGTGAAAAATTAAATGAATGAGTTCAATGAGTGCTTTGATAGTCGCACATTAAACATTCAAATATCTTCTTTTTATTCATAGTTTTGTTACTGGGTGCCACTTTTCTCGTAGTCAGTGACATGGAACACAGATATATATAACAAATAAGTAACAAAACAATAGGTAACCTCTTCTATTCTAATCTTGATTGTGTTGTGGCCTCTGCAGAATGACCACAATTTTGCCCATGTCGCGTGATACGCTGCTGAAGACAAACTGGCCAACAATTTTTAAAGTAAGTTGGATAAAAAAGGCAGACACCGTTTTCTCCAACAAACAAGTGAAGCCCACGCCACGGTAAGCGTGTGTGCGTGCCATGGTTAAGCTTGTGTGCGCGCCAACGTGTAACGATACGCGCGTCTTTACGTGTGTAATGTTGCTAGTACTAGAAAATAAAATACCACTTATTTTAACTAAAAGCAAGGATTTTTTATATCATCCCTCTCTTTCCCTCTGGATTGTTCTCTCTTTGGTTTTGTGAAATAGATTTTATATGAATAGAAACCTTATGCTATTACACTTAAAGTTCATTTTCTATAAATGGTAAATCGGGGGTGAAATCGGTCAAAAATGAAAGGCATATAGAGAAGGCTGTTGTCTTGCTTCAACCGCTTGCCAGTTTAAAAAATAATGTGTGATAAATGTCACTGTCAACTTAAGTTTTGAAATATTTAGCAATAAATAATATTATTTAATTTTATTTATTATAAATCTTACTTGACACATAGAAATCTGAATTAATTTGTGAAATTAACACAAAATAAAACAAGTAACCAATTAATATTATATTATTTTTCACACAAGCAACATTAAATTATGATGACATTATATGACAAAAGATGGCGGGAAAAAAATAATTTCATATGTAATTTGTAAAAATAATTTAAATGTATTTTATTGTAAAAATAACAAAATGGTAAGAACTTGTAGTGTTCCGGGATGCAGAAATGAATCTTATAGTGGTTGCAATATTATCTTTTTACAGGTATGCTAAAGTTTAAGTAAGATTACATTATTGGGACTAAGGTGACCATATTTTCTCGTGCTTGAAATAATTTGTGCAATATGATATTTTTTCAGTTTTCCTAAAAATGAAAACATCAAAATAAATTGGCAAAAGAACTTAAATATAACACGACCTATTACAAAATTCTCCAAAGTTTGCAGTCTACACTTTGATCCAAAATCTTTTAATACTCCAAATTCTCTCCGTTTGTTAAAAAAAGACGCTATCCCAATTCCTGCCGTGGTGAGAAAAATTTAGTATTTATTATTTAATTGATTTGTAGCTATTAGTAGTAGTGCTGATAAAAAGTAGCCAAGTCATATATTCTTATACCATGGTTTCACATACGATTCCTTAGTATTGTATACAGTTTGCTTTATATTGGTGTACATAGTTTAAACCATCCATCGTTTCAGTTAGATTTGAAACACAAGGAAAACGATAGTGTAAAAAATATAGGGGCTCAACTTTCCAAAGCCGCCACTCGCGTTGGAGGTCCACAATTTTTTAAGAAGTAGATAATATTTAGAAAAGGCTACACGTTAAATATTTAAGTGCGGAGACGCTTAGTTTACGAGATATTAATTTTTAAAATCGAAAAATAATCCTTCGTTTTGACAGTTTCTTGACACTATGACGGCCATTAGCGTTTCGTTTTACGGACTGCTATTACATACAAGCGTGCGACTTATCAAACTATTATATTTATTTGCTAATGTGTATGTAATGTTTAGTTTTTGTCACAATTACGTATATATTGATGAAAAATACATATAATACGTAATTTTATTTATTATTTGATCGCAATTTTTTACGTAGTTATAATATTTTGTGTGTAACTTGTAACTTGATGAACGAAACGTGACGCCATTGTTTTTTTTTTAGTATTGGCGTTACACTCTTCGCGTATTTGCCAGTGTCAAGTAATTTTCTTTCTTCTTCGATGCATGCTTGAGGTTAGGTTAGAATAGAAGGGGATGGCGGGGTCGAGTGAGCGAGCGTAGCGGGTTGGGGTGTACTTTACGGGACGCTAAACCTAACCTAACCTGTTGTAGTGCAAGTGTTGGACTCGAAGTCACTTGTCTGTGTCAGAAGGTAGATTAGGTTCGTTAGGTTGCTTTCTACCACGCACATGCGACGACGAGCGAAGCGAGGAGGAGCCAAGTCCTGTTGTAGTGCTAGTGTTGGACTCGAAGTCACTTGTCTGTGTCAGAAGGTAGATTAGGTTCGTTAGGTTGCTTTCTACCACGCACATGCGACGACGAGCGAAGCGAGGAGGAGCCAAGTCCTGTTGTAGTGCTAGTGTTGGACTCGAAGTCACTTGTCTGTGACAGAAGGTAGATTAGGTTCGTTAGGTTGCTTTCTACCACGCACATGCGACGACGAGCGAAGCGAGGAGGAGCCAAGTCCTGTTGTAGTGCAAGTGTTGGGTTAGGTAGTTAAGTACCCCATAGTGAAATCGTAGTACTTAACCTCAAAATACAAAAATGGTCATATCTCGAAAACTATTGATCTCCGCACCCCCCCCTTTTAGGGGAGGGCTTACCCCCTCCCCCCTCCCTCCCCCCTCCCCCTCAACCCCCCCCTTGAATGGCGGCTTTGGAAAGTTTAACCAATATAGGATATAGGCAACTACCTACATGCAATTCAAATGTGAACTTGTAAATAAATATTGTAATTGCTGCAAAATGTTTATGATTTTGATCACATTGCCTCCCTGTCAATTAACCGAATCGATACTATTATAAGTTACAAACTAAAGTGCATTTTAATTTGTAAGTAAGTTTGTTACTTAACGCGTCAATAGAGCTAAGGATCATCATGACTGGTAAGATGCAGGTAAAATAGGGCCGCAAAAGAGACTGCTCCCGATTTGGTAAGAAAATGAATTGGCATATCCTAATTATATAATTTATTGTCACCCTAGTTAGAAAAAGACAACTGCCTTTCATACTTCGCCTCGCTCTGCTCATATTGGATCAGCAGTAATATTTCCCTATATATTACTTCCATGACTAAAAGACAATAGTGTATGTACTATTGTTTTCTTTTTTATTCCAAATTTACCAATTTTAATTTATTATTAAAACAACTAGGTATAGTAAGTTATGAAAATACAAACATTATTATGTTTGTATATAATATAATACAAGAACAAGCTTAGATCTATTAAATTTTCGATAATCGATCAATAAAAAAATCAACAAAAGCAAAAAAAGATATGTTAAACAATCATCGACCTTTACATGCAAATCATTATTAATTTAATCTTGTTTGTAAAAAAAAAACGGAAAATTTACCCATAAATTAGGGGAAAAAATATTTGATGCAGTATTGCAACACTGACCGAGATTGTTTAGGTTTTGTGTTCGCGATTATTTGTCGACGATTTACAAAAATATTTGTCGATTTTTATGCGAAAAGCGAAAATATACAAAACTCTTCGTGAAATCATATTCCATCTTTACTCTTTTGTTTATGGGAGCTATTTTTACAGCCTTTCAAAACGCAATAAGGCATAATGGACAGCTAAAGTTTCGCTGCTGAAGCGTAGTTACGACCCGGCTGTCACTTTGCGCACTGGCCATGGAAACGTATTACTGAGGGCATTTAGTATTAGGGCAAGAACGTCAAAAGTTGTACATGGTACTTTTTTACATGTCCCTGTCCCAATAAGTAAATTTAAACCTGTCCCCGGCATATGCACCTGCAGGACATGTCCGGGCACCGTTACCACATTTTTGTATCAAATTTAAGATTTTTTATTCGATGCGGTAGTTATTTTTTAATTTAAATAGCAACACCCCAATATGACTTAAAAAAAAGTAAAAGGGATGTCTATGTTTGAATCAACCATTTTCTTTAAAACAGCTGTTCTTTTCTGTGCGTTTGGCGAGAGGAGTGTTTTTTCGGCGCTGTCCGGTGAGTAAATTTGTGTTATTTTTAATGTTAAAACGTGTTTCCAAGCCATATTTTATATTAATTACGTAAATTGACTATTCTAGATTACTTTAGTGTGAAGAAATGTGTGATAAATATCAGCAATTGTAGAAATAATATTATTTCGTATAGGAATACCCGATTCCGTTACCTCCTGTCCGTGACTATAGCGGTGGTAACGTATAGGCCGGACTTGAAAGTAACGGACATGACCACGTAAAGCAAAGTTTACATGGTGCAAACTCGCCTTTTTTTACTTTTTATTTAGACTCATATTTACTATTAGACATTTTTACTAATCAAAATTTAAATGTATACTGATTCATTTTAGTTCCGTTTTCTGGAGTGAATTTTTTTAATTGATCATTAAACAACAGAAAAAAATTACAACATTAGTGTTTAAAATAATAAATATTCTAAATGGAATTTCAGATTTCAAGATGGCGCTAACGCCAGCTGAAAAAATGCGCCATTATCGCCAAAACATAAAAGATAATCCCGAAAAATATGAAGAACAGAAGAAAAAAGACAAAGAACGCATAAAAATTAAAAGAAAGAAAATTCATTCACAGCTCGATGATGAAAAAAAAAGTAAAATAAGACAACAATGGAGATATCAAAAAAAGGCAAAGGAAAAAAAACAGGAAATGAAAATCAAAACGTAGACAATATTGATGGAGTTGCGCTAAGAACAGGTTCTAATAGCTCAACAATGAACAACAGAAAAAGTTAAGACTCGGATTCAGGTTTGAAGTCCAAATTAAAATACATGAAATCAAATTTTACGACAAGACTGTAAGTGTATTAGGCTAAATAAATAATGATAACGATTTCGGTCCATGTTTCAAGCTTTTTATATTATTTTAGTTTTTCCTACTTTTAAGCGTCATGTAAAACCCTACAATGTCCTGTTCGTTATGAACATGTCCTGTTACGAGACTGTACCCTAAACTAAAGTTCCTAAAATGTTGATTATATTAAAAAATATTTAAAATACGTTTATATATTATTTAAAGAAATAATTTTACTCCTTAAAATACAATACATTCAAATAGGTTATTATGTAAACGGTCAATATTGTGAATTTTATGATAAACTTTGTGATACATTTTATACTATGAGTAACGTACTGGACAGGAAAGGTAGATAAATCTGGTGTGTTTCTATGTTAATAAACTGATTATTACATTTAACATGTAAAAAAACATGTTTCCTTTCGTGTAATAAATAATATTTTCACATATTTATGTATTTTACTATCCTAATGAACCAAAAACAGTCGGTAACGAACAGGATTCAAATGAATGCCTACTGTTAGAAAATTGATAATTTCTCACAAAAAAACGATTTTACAAGAAAACTTTTAAGATTTTCAGAAAAAAAGAATTCGTCGGCTAAAAGTGTTGATATGCTAACTCCATTTTTAACCATATTGAGATTTTGATACCATTAGAAAGAGAAAAAAAAACTTTATAAAAGTAAAAACTGTTTAAATACGGCTGAATCCTCGAAAATCATAAAATCCTACGCAATCAAAGCTGCTATCTGCATTATTTAAAATTTCCCTCGTAAAATGTGACAACTCCGCCATTTTGTTTGAGAACTCGAGCCAAAACAGAGCGTTCGCAACATTACATCGGAAAATAAATAGCTTTTGACGTGTTACAGTATCTATGGATTGATTTGCTTCTAAGGTAAGTACTAAATAATGTAATTTTACTATTGCTTTTCAATGAATTACGCTTACTGCTGAGAAATATCAATATTATTGTGATTGCCTATTTGTGATGGAGTTAGCAGTTTTGAATTTTACTATTTCAATATGAATGCAAACTTTTTTGTGGAGATATCAGTTTTTATTTCTTATTTTTTTTTGACATGACGAAAGTTTTTTGACATTTAGTTTTCCTACTTTGTTTCAGATGAGCAAAAACTACAACCCTGACAATAACCCAAAATGCTATCGTGGAAAACGCATGGTTCAAATGTGTATTAATAAAAGCCCACCTTATTTTGATAACCCTTCTTCATCAATGGCTTCAAATTTGGATTCTGTTCGTGAAACCCAAGCTGCTCACGACTGCATTGAATCGTTTGAACCTCACAGCTTACCTCCAGCTTCAGATTTTATAGACCCAAATTCTAACATCATTGTTTTAACAAGTATTCATAACAGTGACGTTCAAATGATTGAAAACAATGATAACACCCAAATAGACATCAATAGCTTACCTGTATTTCTTACATCATCTCCTGTCCTGTCTGAAAAGGAAACTACTACATTCGATTTTGAATTGGATGATAATTTACCTTCTACATCTACGATCAGGGTTCTATCGCCTGTTAACCACATTGAGCAAGGAGAATTAAGCCCCGAAAAAGATAAGAACGATAGTTTTTCAATTATTGAAAAATCAGGTTCCGAAGAAGATATGAACGATAGTTTTTCAATTATTGGTAATTTATCTTCGAATCATGCACTAAACCAGCAAGTAGTAAGCCTGGATGAACGCGAAATATCTGACACAGAAATGACTAGTGTTTTACAAGATATTATAACGCATAATGAAAATTTGCCCTTGGTGCCTTATTCTAGCTCTTCGGAGACTGAGAGTGACAGTGAGTTACCTATTAAAAGCAAAACAAGAAACAAAAAAACAAAAATTGATCGTAATAATTGGTATGCGGTAAAGAACAGGATTCAAAGAGCTGGATCAAAATACTACGGAAGGATAAAAAAAGATTCTAAATGGATATATGAAAAAGAAATAGAACCAAGACGTCTGAAGAAGCGATGCAAATGTAAGGGATCCAAAATGAGGCAATGTGACGAAATAGATGATGGAACTAGACAAGAAATATTTCATAAATTTTGGAAGAAGCTGAACTGGGGCGAAAAGAAAATATATATTGACGAACACGTTAAAAGCATACAAATAAAACGTCAAAGAGATAGGAAAAATAATGATGTATCTAGAAGGACACAATCTTTGGTCTATTATTTGCCAGGAAAAGACCAGGATACTAAATTCAGAGTTTGTAAAACAATGTTCCTAAATACCTTGAACATAGGTAGAATGACAGTTCTAGAGTGGAAAAACAAACTTAAAAATAACTGTGCACCTAGTGAACAGCGAATCGCAACACAAAATGTTCCTTGTGAAAACCAAAAGCACTCTAATCTCATTGCATTCTTCGATGAACTACCAGTTATGGAATCTCACTACTGCCGTGCATCTACTTCAAGAGTTTATCTCTTACCTGAGTGGCAATCCAAAAGAGCTCTATATGATTTTTATGCAACAGATTGGTGCAGTAAACATAATGCAGAACCACTGTCAACCACAACATTCTTTAAAACTATGGAAGAGAGAAAAATTTCGATTTTTAGACCAAAAAAGGATGAATGTGAAAAATGTGCATCTTACAAAACAGGGAATTTGGATGAAAATGAATATCGATTACATATCTTGAAGAAAGATGAAGCCAGAAACGAAAAGGATAACGATAAAAATGACACAACATGCATTGTAATAGCTGCAGATGTTCAAGCGGTACTACTTTGTCCTATTTCTAAAATAAGTACACTTTATTATAAAACAAAACTGCAAGTGCACAATCTGTGCTTCAAAAATCTGAAAAACAAAGATATTCTTATGTTTGGAATGAAACTGAAGGAGGCGTAAATGCAAACGAGTTTGCTTCCATTTGGGCCCATTTCTTAGAAACTCACATCAGCCCATCATTGTCAGATGAATGCAATCGCATTATAATATACACTGATGGTTGTGGCTACCAAAACAGAAACGCAGTAATGTCTAATGCATTGCTCAATTTCGCTGCTAAACATAATGTGTGGGTAGAGCAAAAGTATCTGGAGGTGGGCCATACCCAAATGGAGGTGGACTCGATGCATTCAGCTATCGAAAGGAACCTCAAAAATAAAGTAGTGAATGTTCCTGCAGACTATATTAACATTATAAAAAACGCTCGTAAAGATCCCTATACTGCCAAGTATTTGGAACACACATTTTTTAAAAATTTCGTTGGTATTCAAGCTTACAAGAGTATCAGACCAGGAAGATCAGTCGGAGATGCAAAAGTAAACGATATTCGTGCACTGCAATATAGTCCAGCAGGGGCTATATTTTACAAGCAACGCTTCAATGATCCTTGGTCTGAACTGCCTCAAAGAAAAATAGTCGTTACAAATAAATATTTTCATGAATTGCCAGATCTGCACGAAAATCGTTTACCAATAAAGGAACGAAAGTACCAAGACCTGCAACAAATTAAACCAGTGCTCCCAGTAGACTATCATGATTTTTATAACAGCCTCCCACATTAAGCAATTCTTTTTATGTCTAATAATTAAAACTAATTAAATAAAATACTAGTGTTTAATTTTAATTTTAGTTTATTTAAATAATAAAAAGTGCTAACTCTGTATTTATTTTACTTTTTAAGAAGAAAAATTGATGTCAATTATGCTAACTCCATTTTTTTACGATATTTTAAAGATAACAAAATTAATTACTCTATTTGTAGTATAAAAAAGTAAAATATAACTTTATTTACCAACGGGATTTTCAATTTTGTATATAACGTAATAGGTTGAAAGTAATAACGTTTTAAACGTCTACTGAAAAATAGTGCCAGTGGAGTTAGCAGATTAACACTTATAGCCGACGAATTATTAGATATCATTCATATGAAATATCAAAGGATATACTGCCAAAAAAATGAAGCAAAATTTTTAAGCAGTGTACAACTTTTGACGTTCTTGCCCATTACTGAATCGGGTTACTCTAGTGTGTTCGGCGCGACTACGTCTGCCTTTTTTATCCAATGTATAAGAGTAAGACAAATTCGTTCTTAGTACAATAGAAACAAGGGTTGTGACATATGCACTACCTATGCAGAGAGGTAGCGGGCTCTAGTACTTAGTTATTTTCGTTTTGTTATGTTCATGTATTTTTTTCATTTCACAAAGTCTACGTTCAGTTTACATTAAACTATTTTGAATTTTGCCTGTTCAAAAATTACAGTGCTGTCCATACACTGTAATTTTGGTGTTACAGTAGACAGTAGATCGTGTGAAAATACAGTAGGTAGGTAAATCTGCTGTAATTACAGTGTATCCAGTGTTGCCAACAAATTTTTAACAAATCCACAAATTCTAGCGTGTTAACCCACCAGAAAACCAAAAATGGAAATGCAAAAAAATCCAAATGCTTGTGGAATGACCTGCCACTTAATATCAAGCAGGCTAAATCCTTGCCCATATTTCAGAGCTTGGTTTTTAATCATTACATTTCTACTTTGTGATGTTAGTTGGTGTGTGTAAGTCTTTTTACTTGAAATATGTTCTGCTTTCTTTTATTTTTGTGTGATTTCCTTCAATGTATATATTTCCTTTAAATATCAATAATATGTAGTTTTGTGTGTAAGTACGTATGTTTGTATATTGTTTACTTTGAATGTTATATTTGTTACTGTGTTTTATTTTTAAATTATTTAATATTGTGTTAAGTACGCCAGCTTTACGGATTTCCTCTAGTGTTGTCCAAACTAGGTTACCTGGAAGAGATCACTTTAGTGATAAGGTCGCCCAATGTCCCTGGTTACCTTCCACCTTTATGTTAAATATGTTCTTCTTTATTTGGTGTACCTACAATAAAGTATATTTGATTGATTGATTGATTAAAACCACTAAGTTTTGCTATCCTTCAAACCACCAGAAAACCACTAACATTATCAAGATACTTTTTGGCAAAAAAAAACATTATCCTAAATTGTATCATAAAATCAGTTTATTTCAGTTAGGTACAAAATTACAAGAAGACAAACAATATAAAAATCATCTTCGGAAGAATCGGCTTCTTCTACAACTTCTGATTTTGAAGTATACACTTCTTTAGTTCCAATTTTTTGCGGGTTAGTCCAACTAGTTATACTTTTAGTTATACAGTATAACAAAATGGACAAAAAAGTCTTAGTAGTTATACTGTCCGGTATAACTGTTTGGATTCGATTAAAATAATAGAGGTTTATCCAAGTAGTTATACTATTAGTTATACAGTATAACAAAATGGACAAAAAAGTCTTAGTACTTAGTTATACTGTCCGGTATAACTTATTGGATTCGATAAAAATAATAGAGATTTATTTGACCAAGTAGTTATACCTTGTGACGTAGAACCTCGTTGCATGAAGGTGTAGGAACTCTTTTGTTTTGTTTTTTGTAATATTGAATTTGATAAGGTTTGTCCATGTAGTTATACCTACATATTGTGACGTAAATTTGAGTTTTGATTAAGAGTTTATTTTTTATTAATTTTGCATAATTCTATTTAACAAAAAGATAACCCTTAATAAGGCCAGGGGATATTATTTCCCACCACGACTACATTCAAAAATATGGTCTTTTTTACATGACAGGTAATTAATAGAATGAACGCAATTAAATATACTACTTTTGAGAAAATTTAGAATTTTTAACTGGCAACACTTTTTCAAAACATGCTACCTGGTGCTAATATGTCAATGTCAAACTTCAGTGGCGTGAAAAAGTGAGCGGATTTTCCCCGTTTTTACTTGAGAACTGGCACAATACAAAGTTATGGCCAAATAAAAAAAAAAAAAAAAAAAAAAGTGAGCGGATAACGGTCGATTTTGGGGTACTTCTGAGAAAAAACTTCAAATTGTTCTACAAAACAACTTGTAAGTAGATTATATTTTTATCTTATGTAGAATAACTAGGTATTTTGGAGTTGTTTTTTATTGCTTCTAAAGGTAAAATATTGAACCATAGCCCCGAAATCTTCGAGAGAAAAAGTGGGAAAATAATTCCCTTTGCCTGATTGAGTTATATAGTTTCTCTCTATTATATATAATATATAAAAAATTTCAACAGACATATAATTCATAGTCATACGAATAGGGACATAACTGTGAAATTTGAACGTAAGCTTTTCAGGGGATATTTATGTGATACTTAATTGTTATAATTTGTTACTAGGAGTCAAACGCCATGAATAAGAAAAAACAGCTAAGGCAGCAGGAGATAGAAGAAGTTGTTGGCAATCTGTCCGATTTATCTGATCTTGACTCAGATGATGATGCCTATTACCAAACAGCCCCAGTAAGCAGTCCGGCAAATAATCTGAATGTGTCAAAAGATATTTTAGTTGAAAAGCGTCTGGAAGAGCTGTTTGGCATTCCCGATAACTTAGAAGAAATTATTAATAAATAAATAGGTAAATAAATAAAATAAATGTCATTTATTTCAGACTTTGAGTCCATACACATTAAAGATAAAATTAAATTAAAATTATTACATAGCAGGCATGTCAAACAATAATCAAACCGAGTTATTAAAATTAAATGTCTACTAATAAAAATAAAAATAAAATGTCAAAGATTACAGTAAAAATATAAAAATGTCAAACTCTAAAATACTTTGTTACCCACTAATATTTTATTTTTGAAAGGGTCGTAAAACATGTGTAGCTGTGCGGCGTGATTGATGATGGGGCAGTCGAGTCGTGCAGCTACAACCCGCAGGATGCTGTTAGTGCTGCCTCGGACGCGGCTGAGCATCGAGGTGGCCCGTTTGCGGAGTACGGCGTGGAAACCATCTACCGTTGCATCCGCAAACATCCCCGACGCACTGCAGCGCCACGGCAGCCCCAACAGCATCCTGAACGCGTTGTTGTATTGCACTCGTAGCGCGTTGATTGCCTTGAGTGTATATGTGGCCCACAGACTGCACGTATAGAAGGACTGACAAAATGCTCTGAATAATGTTAGCTTTACTTCTGCCGTACATCGTGCAAATCTACGAGCCAACATATTGCCCCTGACAGACAACGCCCTACGTTCTCTCTCGATATCCTCAACATCAGAGAGGTTCTCCGTGACCCAGTGTCCCAGGTACTTGAAACGCGAAACTCTCGCCAGTGGAACTCCGTTTAGTGTTAATGGCGGAACGTTGGAAATCTTAAAACCGCGCGACTGAAACACGAGGAGTTCGCTCTTTTTAGTGTTGTACCTGAGACCATGTGTCCCGGCATAAACCTCACAGATGTTGAGGAGTTTCCTGAGCGCGCTCACAGAGGGCGCCAGCAGCGCCATATCGTCGGCATAACTGATGTTATTAACAAAGGTACCGTCAATAGAACATCCGACATTGGCAGCGCTCAGCTCCCCTATAAGCCCGTTCACGTACAGGTTGAAAAGGCGTGGCGAGGACAACCTCCCCTGTCTTACTCCACAATTCAACCCATACGCATCGGAGTACTCGCCCGTCCATCTTACAACGTTGGTTTGGTTGTTGGCAAGTGACCCGGTTGTGGCCACCGACCCCTTTGTGGCCATTTAGAACTTCAAATCGTTATAACTAAGGTAAATACAAATATATTACTCTATGGTTTACGGGATTAAAAATATCTACTATTGGCAACACTGATAGCGTTAACAGCTTTGATGTGTCAAACTTAACTTCAATCCAACAAGTCATTACTTTTTTCCAAGCGTTAATTGTTTTAAGTCTTAGCAAAAAGGCTAAGGCGAGCGGGTGAGTAATCAATCATTATTTTTTTAAATCCTTCTTATTTTTTTAAAGTTTATGTTAATCCTTTATAAAGAATACACTGTCTAAGTGGTACTAATGATATTTTATCGCTATTTGTTTATTAAGTGAGGTTATGAGAGGTGGCCACTAATGGATCCAAAATGAATGAATTTTCCCATCTTTGGCCACATGACTGGCCAAAAGTGGTGCATGTAGAACCCCCACTTTTGGCCATTTAGTTTTTATCGTGATTTTTTAACTTAATTACTTAGCTATTTTGATATAAGAAATCTATTGATTTTCAGAGTTACGATTAAAATGCCTCCATCGAAACCAAATACTAAAAAAATCGGTGTCGTGAAAAGAAAATTGTTCCAGTACTCACCACATAAAATAACATTAGCGTAGAACGCAATAAAGAATGGGATGCCCGTTGCCACTGCTAGTAGAGATTTTAACGTAGGTACCTCGAACGACTTTGCGTCACAAAATTTTTGGAAAAGCGCCTGCAACTTCTGGACATGTAGGGCCCCAGTCAGTTCTTGGAAGACAAATAGAAAACGAACTTGTCATATGGATCAAAGATTGCGCTCGCGCTGGATTTCCTATCGGCAAGGAAGGTTTACTGGATTCTGTTAAGAAAATTGTTGTGAAGGGCCAAATTGCTACACCTTTTATAAATAATAGACCTTCAAGATCCTGGTTCGATGGATTTATGGCGAGACATCCTGATTTGAGCCAAAAACATGCCTAGTATATTAATAAAGCTTGTGCCTTAATAACTGAAGAGAAAATTCGGAACTGGTTCCAAGAAATTTCTTCATTGCTCGGTGATGAAAATTTAAAGATTCTAGAAAACCCTGCTAGAGTGTGGAACTGTGATGAAACAGCTTTTTTTCTAGCTCCAAAAGGATCTCTTGTGTTAGCTGAAAAGGGACAACATGTTTACGATACATCCAAAAACAGCGATAAAGAAAATATACTACACTATTTACTGTCAATGCCGCAGATGAATATGCACCTCCTTTAACTATTTACAAATACAAAAGAATGAGTTCTGAAGTTCTTGACAATGTACCAAATGGATGGGGAGTTGGTAAAACAGATAAAGGATGGATGACGGGCGAATCTTTCTATGAATATGTGGCAAACGTCTTTATTCCTAACCTGAAAGAAAAAGAAATTGAATTACCAATAATTTTGTTTCTTGACGGCCAGAAGTCCCATCTGACTATGCATCTTAGCGAATTGTGTAGGGAAAATGGCATAATAGTTATTGCTCTTGTCCCAAATACAACTCATATGTTGCAACCTTTAGACGTTGCTGTATTTTAGCTGAATTTGCTTTGCTGAATTTTGATGGCCAGAACTGGCACATGACATGGCCAGAAATGGGGTAAATCTGGCCAAAAATGGCACAAACTCCAATTTTTTTTTCTTTTCTACGAGATTATTTTTCCATTGACTCATTATGAAAAAAAATGTATCCTTAGGCTAGATTTATATATATTTAATCACTTTTTACAAGAAATATGTCTGTGATAATAAAAACGGTAAAATGATATAGCCTCAAAGTCTACAAAATTGTTAAAATGGCCAAAACCGGGTCACCTGCCCTACCAATAATCAAGAATTCGAATGACTTCCTCAGGGAGACTGGTCTGCGTCCTCATCTTGCTCCAGAGCACCTTATAGCTGACCAACTCGAATGCTCTAGAAAGATCAAGAAAACACGCATAAACCGGTGTTTTCCGATCTGTGTAGTACCGGACAGTATGCTTGAGGCACAAGATCGCAGATTCTGTCGATAACCCAGCTCGGAAACCGAACTGGGCATCGTGCAGCTGCAGGTGCTTGCTAAGTATGCCATCAAGCAGACTGTCCAGCACCTTGGCTATGGTGGTGGCTAAGGAGATGGGCCTATAGTTCGTCTTGTCAGACGGGTCGCCAGTCTTATTCTTGATTACCGGTACAACCACCGTTTTTAGACAGTCATGTGGAAGGTACGAGTGTCGGACACAGAATGTGTAAAACATGGCAAGAACACGAGGTAAGTGGGGGCCAGCATGCTGCAGATGCTCAATACTAATACTGTCGTGTCCCGGCGACTTGCCTCGCGTCATGCGACGAATCACAGACGCCACCTCCTTCGCAGTAAATCGCGGGAACGGAACATCAGGCATCGGACGAGTATTAGTACCGAGCACCGGCGGCGGGGCTGATAGAGGCATGGGATCAATTTGAAACAAGGATTTGAATCTATTAGCTATATCCCCGGAATCTGTTAAACCATCTATACTTAATGGAGTTTGCACTTTAGGATTTAACTTTTTCGTATGTTTCCAAAAACTTTTAAAATCTTTTTTATCATGATTAGATGCCAGAATATTCATTTTAATTTGTTCCGCGTTGTTTTGACACCATTTTAATTTTGATTTAAATGCCCTCTTAGACTCAACCATTTCATTATACGCGGGTCCTCGTGCTGGCTTGCCATGCAAAAGCCACATTCTGTATTTAAGGCGCGCCCTCTGGTGGACTATTCGGACATGTTTATTCCAGCCCACTACGCGCCTCTTTTTCCCTACGCAGTCCCCTAGCTCTGAACTATTTACAGCGGCGTCGCACAGCACTTTCACAACCGTTCCATATAAATTATCTATTATCAGCCTATGGTCTTGATTCATGCAGTAATTATCACAACATTCTGACAATTGTTGAGGAAAATGTATCTCTTTCAAATTATTGTTACAAAATTGCTGATAATTTTGAATTTCAGAGGAACCTCTTTCCCCCCAAATAATTTTATTCCTATTTTTGTTCTGCAAAGTAATTTCTGGTTTTAGCAAAAGTATGTTACATTTCAACTCAATAGGAAAATGGTCAGACATGTACACATTTTTATTATGTACCTTTACGTCCATCACCGACGACCAGGCAGCTTCCGTTACTATGCAGTGATCTAGCCAGCTGGTGGTGCCGTGGGCGCCGCTGATAAACGTAAAGGTATCTGAGGAACTGCCAAGTAACTCAATATCAGCACATGCATATGCTAATTCTAGACCAAATAGCTCTGAAGGGCTTGCATTAAAATCCCCCATTACATAGACAGCTGATATATCACAACTTTCAATAACTGCGCATACTTCACTGAGACAATATAGGGAATAGGGAACAAGATATATATTCAGTAGAGTCTCTGGCAAATATTTTAGAAACAAATAGTCCCATTTGTAGTGTGGGTGAGATAACAGTAAATGAACACATTGAGACTCATGAAGAAAGCAGACAAGTTTTAATTCCCACCCAAAGAGAAACTGAAATAGAGCAATGTTTAGATGAGATCCGTGAAGAACTCTCTTACTCTATTCCAATTCCGACAGATGACTTAAATGCAGGACCTTCAAACAGTAATGTAACTGTAACAGAACCGAATGGTGATTTTTATTTAGCATGTATGACAATATTTATGTAAATAAAATAAAAGGTCATTTACCGACTTCTTTAGGTATATAAAAAAATTACAAAAGTGATAATCGAAGCCAGGAGGAATACTAGTATCTGAATAACAACTAAACTATGGCAAGTACACACGTACGTAAACAGGCAACGGGAATTATTTTATATAGAGCAGTTTAAGAAACCTATTTCAAGGATTTTGTCATTTTCATTGTAAGTAATTATACTTTAAATTAATTTATTAAAATTTTAGTTTTAATTCGGATGATGACGTCATCATAAGCTCAATATGTTGTAGTTGTTAGTTGCCTCTAACAAAAAAAGAACATTTTTGTCAATGTCACTTTTGTAGCTCAATGTGTCATGTCATTTAAAACCATAGACTACAGATTTTAAAACTTAACCTCGACTCCTCGGAGTAAATATCACAATGGAGGGAGCCATAGAGATTTTGAGCGTGGCCACTTTTTGCTAGTGTGCAGTTACAGATTTGCATTAGTGTGTGTGACTAGTGATGTGACATTCCCATCAAGTATATCGATGGAAAATTGGTGAAGTGAATAAAAATGCATGTATTTTATATGAATTGTTTATTAATTATTTTCATAAGATAGGTAATCTGGCAATCTTGCTTAAAAGGTAGGTAATCTGGCATTATTTTGAGTTATTAATATGACGGCCAATGACCCTTAAACAGTATTAATTTTGTGTACATGTTTCTGACACTGGTTTCAGTGACAGCATTTTTCATCACGAAATGTATGCGGAGCTGAAAATATTTGTCACATATCGATTAAATTAAAAGAAGTTTATGATCTTCTAATAAGCTAAAATCTAGGACATGTGTATTTAAACTTTGGAAAATATTTTGAAGTTTAGAGGAATCCATAAGCTGCAAGATTACGTCTCTGATCATTTTATGTACATCTTTGCTGTTGATTTTGCTGTGGTGTGTCGTTATTAAAGTTTTGCGTAAAACTTTTTCACATATTTTACATATATAATATACGTCATCGCTAGATAGATAGATATATTTTATTAACATACAGAATTACAACTAACTTATTACAATGCTAATAAGTGTTGGCATCGGTCATGTCTCGTCAAAAAAAAAATACTAATTAAAATTACAATAAAATTAAATTAAACTTATAGTTATTTTAGCTGTATAGGGGCTAGATTAGATAGTCAATTTACAATAAGAATCACAATGTATAAACTTATATGTCCTTAATTACCTAATTAATTTAGAATTTATGACAACAGCAATCAACATTTTTAATATGACTGTAGTCATATGAAACATATTCCTTAATTGTGTACATAGTTCTGTCTAGTAATAGCTTTTTAACACATTTTAGGAATTGGGCTTCATTGGTCATTGTTTTTAAACATTCTGGAAGTTTGTTAAACAACATTTGGCCCATTCGCAGTGGCAATTTCTCTGTCATTTAGGCTAGGGTAAATTAGCCCCCCTTTGTCTTTGATAGACGTCAGTGAGTCTCTTTTAGTTCCTTCTAGCGCTGACAAACAGTCCTCACATATCAATTTTTTTTTTTTTACCACAAATCCCGAAATGTAGTATATTACCTCAGAAACATATTCGGTTAGTCGACTAGGGTCACTAAGGTAACAGTGATCATCGTTATTTAGAGACTCTTTTTGAGTAATTTCATCCAACTCCTCTAACAACCGACGTTTAGCTACGGATTTATTTAGTTTGTCTTCATAGTTAAATTTTTTGGTGAAATTTAGTATTGGGATGTCTTCCAAAGGTACACAATTTCCTTCTGAAACTTTAAATTCAGCGTGTATAAGCAATTTCTTATAGGCTGTTTTAAACTGCTTTGCAGAAGGATTATTATTTGAACCGCCCATGGATCGGATTGCACCAAAAAACAACTCTATGAATACTTCCATTTTTTATTCAACAGAGATTATATAAATTTGAAAAACGAAATTATAAAATGTGATAGAGCCGATGTGAGAATGAGGATTCTACAGGATGCGATTAAATACTGTTATGAGATTGCTTTTCCAAAAACAAAGAATTGTAGAAATGATGTATCCAGGAAATGGACCACAAAAGGAATAGAAATATCAAAAAACAATTTGGCTAAAATGGAAATTTTACAAGAAAAATTACCTTGTAATAAACGCATTGTTCGTATACGGATGTATAAAAAGACACTTAAGAAATGCTTTATAGCGGCAAAAGGCCTACAATACAGACAGAGAATCAAAAAGTCACAAAACAAAATAAAGGAAAGTTGGAACATAGTAAATGAACAAGTGAAATATAACAAAAAGAAGGAGAAAAAGAAAGAGATAAAGAAGATAAAAACTGAAAATGGTCAAGAAATAGATAATTATAAAGATATAGCAGACACTTTTAATACCTTTTTTGTTAACATTGCAAAAAAACTGACAGGAAATATTAATGTAAATATGGAAAAATGCCTAGAATATTTGAACTTGAAGCCTAAAACAATAAATAAGATAAAATTTGACTCAGTAGACGTACAAGAACTAGTGACAATTGTAAAAAACATGAAACAGAAGACATCACCTGACATTTTTGAAATTAATTCTAAGACATTAAGAGAACTCATCCTATCGAATAATTATCTAATAGAACTATTACACCTAGTAATTAATGGCTGTTTAGAAGAAGGCACATTTCCTGACTGCTTAAAACCTGCAAAAGTTATTCCTCTGTACAAAAAAGGCGAACATACAGAACTAGGAAATTATAGACCCGTTTGTATACTGCCTACAGTGTCAAAAATACTGGAGACTATTATTAAAAAGAGAATAATAAGCCATTTCGAGAAATATGATTTATTTACAAACTCTCAATTTGGGTTTCGGTCAAGACGTTCCACTGAAATGGCAATAAGAAAGGTAATTTATTACATAATCGAATCTCTAGACAAAAGGAAAAAATGTGCAAGTATATATTGCGATTTATCGAAGGCATTCGATTGTTTACGGCACGATATATTAATTAGAAAATTGGAATATTATGGATTTGAAGGGCCAGAACTGAGTATGATGAGAACCTATTTAAGTAACCGAAATCAAGTGGTATCCGTAAATGATGTAAGATCATCCACATGTCATATGGATATAGGTGTACCGCAAGGTTCGGTACTGGGGCCTGTACTATTCTTAATATACGTTAGTGACATAGTGAATGCAATGCCAGATTGGACATATGTTAGTTTGTTTGCAGACGACACACATGTGGGAATAAGTGATAAGGACAAAGTAAATTAAGATAAGAAGGTACTAGAAGCAAAAAATATTTTAAAGGACTGGTTCTGCGCAAATGGGATTATTCTCAACGCCGATAAGAGTGTTGTAATGCATTATTACTCAAAGAAGGGATGCAAAGGAGATGCTACTGTAAAGGAAAACACATTTTTAGGGTATACAGTTGACTATACACTCAGTCATTCTGCACACATTACTAAGTTATGTAAAAGCTTAGCCAGTGCTAGTTATGCATTATTGAAACTTAAGAGGTTAGTGGACAAAAAAACTATTTTAACAGTTTATCATGCCTATATACAGGCCCGATTGAGATACGCGATTACCGTGTGGGGAAATGCAACAGATATCATTAAAGTAATGAGAGCACAGAAACGAGCCTTGAGAACTATGTTAGGACTAAAGAAAAGGACCTCTGTTAAACAACACTTCAAAAATAATTAAATTATGACCGTTGTATCATTATATATATTTAACTGCTTGTTGGAAATGTATGACGAAAAGATCCTACTGGCTACAAACCCAATATATTATACAAGAAAAAATAATCATTTAAAGAAACCATGCAATCGATTAGTAAAAGCAAAAAAACAAGGATTGTACAATAAAATATGTATGTTTAATAAGCTTCCGACAAAAGTCATCGAATTGTCAACCACGAAATTCAGGAGATCATTAAAACAATTCTTTGAAGATAATCCATTTTATAGTCTAAAAGAATTTATGAACCGAGCACTAGTAGAATCTTCATTTCAACTCTTTAATTGAACTTCTCTCGTGTATGTTAAAATAGTTGATAATTATTACATAAGTTTACACATTAAGAACTATAGATACTTAAGGAAAATTGTATTATGACTTGCCCTATATGGTGCGATACCATAAGGTTAATAAAGTTTTTATCTTTATCTTTATCTTTATCTATGTGGTCTTGGGACAATTTGTATGTACATATAAAATTAAGTTTCGCCGGATCTGATGCAAGTAAATTTTCACAAAGATTTTTGAGTGACTGCAGGCAAATTATGAATCCCAAAAACCCAGTTTTTCTTTGCGAATTGATAACCAAATCATTTGCATTGAATTTAAGATTTTTTATGTACTCTATTCCGTCCTCTATAAGTTGGTATGTTTTTTCGATGTTTCTTGGCAGAATTGCTTGCTTGTATCCGTATGAATTAAGATTGCGGGAATTCAGCAAATCAAATATATTATTGAACATACTAATAAATTCACAAGTTGCTTCACAATCTGCAAACTCTTTTAATTTTATTTCATTGCGGCAAAACATGAGTGCATCTGACACTGATTGACTCAACATTTGGGCTGCCAACTTTACCTTCATTTTTTGTTTTATGTAATCAACGTGAGCTTTCCGTAGTTTATTACCTAAATGTAATTGTTCTTCAGTTTGCAGATTGTGAAGCAGCTGGAAGTATTTAAAAGATATTTCCTTGCCTTCTTTATTATAAAGAATACCTCTATCTCCTAGTGCATTGCGGACTAATTTTAAACAATGACAAGGATCCAGAAGCACGGAAACTTTCTGGCCATTATGGTCAAATTCTGTTTTAAAATCAGTATTATCAAAATTACATCCCAGTAGCTTAGCCATTCCAATATTGTTTGGTGCACCGTCAAAAGTTAGCGTTACTATGGTAACACCTGATTCAGCCAACAAATCTAGGCAAGTACGTACAAGTTCAGCTTTTTGCGTACCTGACACACCGTCAATTAAAAAATATCCCACTGGAATTTTGAAAGATCCGTTCAAAGCCGTCACCATAAATGTAAGCACTTCAGTGGCTAGGGGAACACTTTCGTCGTCTACATTGTTGCCTACATTTACGTAACCGTGGGAACTATGTCCATCCCACTCAACACATTTCCTAATACACATTTTGTCCATACATAAAGCACCTATTACTGGTTGTGATTCTGACTTCATTTTTAGGGTATCAAATGATTCTTTGGTGAATCCTGGATTGCAGTCAACTGCCTGGTACCATTTGCTGATTGTTTTTGGATGGGGTAGGCAAGAGTCAAAATGTTGACGCACATATTTGTAAGCACGAGGCGAAAGAAAATGTAGTGTTAGGGCAAATTTTCGCAGTTAAGGTGAATATTTTTGTGGAAGTGATTCGTTGCTATGTTTCCGCTTTAATCTCACAAGCAAATCTTGATTTTTTCCGCCTATGCTACTCAACAAATCTGAAGACTCCGTTTCAATAAGATTTTTTTCAGTTAAATCACTTATGATGTTTAATAATGTAGCATTCTTTTTTTCAAGTCTCCGTTTTTTCTCTCGTAACTTTTTAACTGTCCTCAGTCGTTTCAAAGCAACCGTCCGAGATCGTGCTAAAGATGCTAACACTTTAACTGAACGCCTGGGTGTTGTAGGTATGTCTTCTGTATTTACACCACTTTCTTCAAATTTCTTTCGTTTCCTAGGAGTAATAGCACACTGAACTTCAGCTCTATGCAGAGGCGCTTTTCTTTTCCTCACAACCTGCCCAAGGCCAAGAATAATAAAAGTAAGCTTAGATAGATACAATTTATAATAAGATATAATAAAACTCCTCTGATCAAGTTAGAGATTGTGCAAATTACAATAAAAAAAGAGAAGTTTTTTTTTATACACATGAACAAAAACTTACCGGTTGATAATATGATGGGTATTCTTCGAAAACGGTAGGTATTGCATCACTTTTGAGTTTTTTTATCTGTAATCCGGTGATGAAACAGGTTTCTTCGAAATGTTTCGAACACAGTCTGGAATATTTTGTTGGCTCCCAGTTATCACGCCTAACAGCTTTGATCCACTCACTTCTCATTTCTGGACATTTTGGAAACCTAAAAATTAGTTGTACGTTAAAAGAAAAAAGAAAAGATATGTACATAATTCAGTGTAAAAAAATACATTTAGTTATGACATTACATTACATGTACTTAGGCACAGTTTTATCAAGATTAGAAGATATATCTTTTATCGATAAGTATATCGATAAAACTAAAATCTATGGTACGGACATCACTAGAATTGATGCTTAAATTATCTTTTAACACTTTTGCTGTTTTAAGACAGTTTTAGACATTATCTTGACCCAAATCACATGGATGTATATAAACTAGATTGTTAATATGATGGTACAATAGCATTTTGGCTAAAAACATCATCAATTTAGCATTTACAATGACTTAAACATTGTCACCAACTTACGTATGAAATGACAAATCCGGGTCTTTTACACCTCCTTTTGTAGTTCTTGATGAACATGACACTGCTGAGCACGACATAGTTTTACATTTAACTTTAAACAAATCTGTAACACCGTAAAATCACTTGATATTCTTTAAAATTCTAAAGCACAAGCGCAATGTTTTGGCCTACTCGTCGGTCATAAAAAGACACGGTGCGGCGTTGCCAGCATGTAAATTTGCTATCTCTTTTACTCGTAGCTTCATTCTGAAGGAAAGACAAAGACACACTTAAGTGCTTTACACACAGACGTAAGAGCGGCAACGTCCCTATGGCTCCCTCCATTGTGATATTTACTCCGAGCTCGACTCATTCCATAATCCATATCTTTCACAAAAAAACCTGTTCTTCTTGTCTGTCTGCACCTCTACATGTGTAAAATTATTCTGTTTCGTTCGCGATTTAGTATATTTATTTTAGTATATTTTTTATACCTATATTTTTGCATTTTTTTAAGAGGATATGTTTACAAGTTTGAGACATGACATTGATGTAAGAGGACAGAGTGCCACTCGGAGGAAGAACAAGCCTGGAGTCATAGTAATAAATTGAACGTGTTCTGTATGTCTGCACTCTTTCGACTTATGTGCGCACCAACGCGGAAGAAAGAGATAACTAGTTACTATATAGATCACCTTCAAATGACAGTGTAGCCGTTTTTTAATACCTCAATTTAGTGATGTGCCTACGACATACGAAATAAAAAACCGAAACCGAACCGAAACATACATTCTGTTCTGTCACGTTAACGATTATTGTAGTAGTTTCGCTAACTAAACCATATTAAAGTGACGTAATTGTAACATGTTTTCAAAATCGATCTTTTAGGCATAGTTAGAACTAGGTGAGAAAACCTGGAAAAGGATTGTGTAGTTCGAAATAAATAAAATAACTCAGATAACTTTTGTAGGTTTTTATTTGCTGACCCTTAAACAATACAGTTTTATTTAAAAAATTACGTACTCTATCTTGTGGTTGTATAAGTTGCTTAGTCATATAATGAATTTTCGTTTTTAAGTATGTCTCGGCTATGGCTTTTATGAGTAGATTTCTATGATTATCAATATTCCACTGATCAATACTATGTTGAAATAATTGTTCGAATAAATTACTACTATTGGCAAAACCGACACCCGATTTTAACCGAATTCAGAACAATTGTGCACAACACTATAAACCAAACTTTTGCGTATTTTTAACATATAATGGCAAAATTTAATTGTTTTCCTCCAAAATGAGGTTCTAAAAGAGTAGAAATTTGTTATATTTTAATATTTTGATTCAGTTTTGTATTGTTTTGTGGAAAACGCTAAAAAACTCTAACCTGTGAAATGACAAGCTCTGGATTTCGTCACTTTTCTTCGAAGCATGGCTCTTACAGCCATAGGCAACGCACGCCATTTGTTCTTCAGTAGAAAACACTTCTCAAACAAACTCATTTAACCAAATATTCCAAAGATTCACGGTATATTCGCCAAAAATCCAAATCCACAGCTAGTATCCAAATTGGTTACTCGAGCTAGAAAAACCGGCTTCACTAACGTAAAGGGCCGAACAGATTGTATATAGTTGTCTCTTTTTAGCACACTAAAAACATTCATTAAAAAGAGAGGTTCCGATAGTGCGCCACACTTCAACTTATTACTATGTCTCCAGGCTTGTTCTTCCTCCGAGGAGTGCCAACTCTGCCCTTCCTGTTGTACTAGCATTGACATGTCTGCAAGAAAATTTTAATTGACATCTTGTATTTATTTATTATTCCACATATCTTGAACAATTTTAATTGATTTATTATTATTATTTAATTATTTTTATTCTGACTAATTTGTAATGTAATTCCGTGAAGTACTGGCATTCATGTCGGCACGAAATGTTTGATTGACATCTTGTATTTGTTCATTTTTTCCATGTTTTGGAAAAAAATTGTAACGTTATTTAATTATTATTCAATTATTTTAATCATGATTTATAAATGTGAAATTTGATTATGATTGATGACTGCCCCAATAATATTAGTTATAAAATATGCTTTGTTTTAACAGTAAAAAATAATGTTTTTTGATTTCCTGCCATCTGGTTTTAACTATTGTCACATACTGTTTTAAAGCAATGATTGACGAATTAAAAAAAAAATTATTATTACTTAAGTATATTAACTTTTTACTGAATACAAAATCAACTTTATTTTTTTATTGATTTTATTCTATAATAAATCGTAGTATGTGGAGTATGTGGACATTTCAAATAATTTTGGCTAGGTACTTAATAAAATGATGCTGTGAAACGTAAGACTCATAAAGATAAAAATTTCACTTGCAATAGTGTCAGTGTCACTTCAAAAAAATATTTTTTGTAATGTAAATGTCAAACACATGTAAACAGTAGGCGACTAGGCGTAAAACAATCTCTCTTGTAGTTTTGCATTAATAATTAAATTAAATAAAACCATGAGTAGCCGTAATCCAAATACTTTAATGAGTGTTCCAGACGAGCAATTTGATTACCTATTCAAAATTGTGCTGATCGGTGATTGTGGAACCGGGAAAACATGCATAGTGCAGCGATTGAAATCAGGGAATTTTATAGAAAGGCACGGAAATACAATAGGCGTAGATTTTTCAATGAAAACACTTATTGTAGACGGGAAGAAAGTCAAGGTTAGTCTTATTATGTAATCTAATTTCTATAATAACATTCCGTCGCTTCATCTGTCTTTGCAAGGTCAAAATACATACATTTGCGTCCGTAGCAGCGCTCACGAAGTAGCGGCGAAAGCGTATCGAAATTCTAAGTTTCTACTTGGTTCATCTACTTGTAGAGTTCCTACTGAGTTCTGTACGTGGTTATGCTGCCCCTTATACTATAGATTACAGCATAGTTTAGGTTTGCTGTAATTAGTCAATATGAAATGTAAACTTTCGTTTTACCTACTTTAATAATGCTTTAATGAACGCTATTTCATTTACAATGGATATTAAAATACTATCTTGTGTCTGCCCTTTACTCATAAAAGTAGTTCTAATTTTCTATTGTGCCAGCTCTTTCAATTATGCATTTAACAGATCTTGAGAATAAGTTGTTTATAAAAAAGTTAGAGCCT
The DNA here is from genome assembly GCA_927399415.1 of Macaria notata. NCBI lineage: Eukaryota > Metazoa > Arthropoda > Insecta > Lepidoptera > Geometridae > Macaria > Macaria notata. Next base: position 3,580,723 of record OV656744.1, read on the forward strand.
ATTTTGTAAGTATCTGTTTTTAGAATTATTAACCCAGTTTTAGCCATACATGTATTCATCATCAGCCTAATGACACCCACTGCAGGGCATAGGCATCCTCTCTCTTTCGCCAATACTCCCTGTCTTGAGCTGTTCTTGCCCAGATGTTTCCTTCCTATACTTACATGTATTTTAATTATCTTTGTTTTAGGTAGTGCAAACATTCCATTCATTTCCATCATCAATATGTCTGGTTTGCAATATAACTTAAATTGAACAGATATTTACCAGGCCAAATGAAATTGCTAGCATGGCAATGTGTACTTACCAATATCATATAATAAGATGCATGCTCTGTGAAGGAAACCAAAAACTTGACACCTAGGGCTTGGTTTAGCAAAACCTTTTTCACATAGAGCACCTCACCTCACCTCAAAATAAGCTATTTCTTTGCTCTAAACATATTATATTAATGTTCATACATTACTACAAGTGGTATGCCTAGAAATCTTTATCTATGCAGCTGATTAGGGTCAAACATCTGAACATAAAAGAAATTTAGATAAAAAATGGTTTGGTATACCTACCTTAAATCCATAACAGAACACATTTCAGCAGTTTTTAGAATGTTTGTCTGTTTGCTCGTAATGCACAAATGGTTGAACAGATCATTATGATTATTGATATGTAGGTAGTATGCGGTCTTAGAAATGTTATACGCAACTTTTTATCTCAAAATATTTCGAGTGCAGCACGAATTATTTTGAGATAAGCTGCAAGCATCCACCAGTAAACAATAGTTTAACCGCTTGCTTGCCCAAGGGGATTCTACTTTGCCCCTGGCCCCAGCGAGTGCCTATCTAAAATGTCCCACGCAAAAAACGTACCCACTTTATGTCTACTACCAGTTAGCATGGGCAAAGTTGACTTCAAGGTCATGTTAACTACTTCTGGGCATGGGCAATTCTAAATCTTCGAATTGCTAACAACTACTTGACATGGGCACGCAAGCAGTTAATTGATTTGTTGTGGTTTCAGCTTCAAATATGGGACACAGCTGGCCAGGAGAGGTTTAGGACAATCACTCAAAGTTACTACAGATCTGCCAATGGAGTTATTATAGGTAAGCTATTTGTTGTTAGCTAAATGTCCAGTTTTAATAATTATTAAACTTATTATAAAAACTTATTTTAATTGATTGAGTTTAGTTTCATTTGTTGCGGGCTGAACCTGGATACTGTCACAGGATTGAGTGATTTGGAATTAGAGGCCTATACCCAACAGTATAATATAAACTTGCTGTGAATGTGATGATGTGTGATGGTGATAATATAGTCATGATATTGAAAACTGTATGTCTGCTATGGTTTATAATAAAGTTACATGTACTTATGTAGTTACAATTTTATACTTCATACATCAAAACAGAATTAAGACCACAAGTATCACAGTTAGTTACCTGTATTTTTTTTACATGATATAGGCTTACGCTTGACTACAACTTGCCTGATTGTAAGCAATGTTATAGGATTATATTATTATTACTGTATTATAGAAATACCTAATATGTAACACTAATATATTATGAGTAAGTAAATAATTATAGTTTATCTAACTTCAATTGAATTTAGATTGCCCTTGAAAACTATTGATTTTGACTTTCAGAAGTCTATTGCCAAAGTAAGATGGCACAGATACTTGAAAACGTATTGAATATTTTCAAATTAATATGATGGTTCATCTAAAGAATGGGTGATTCTAGTGTTTTAATCTGTCTTACTAATAAAAAATATACACAGGTAATCACTTAACAGTTTTATAGCTTAACAGTGTTTTTTTCTCATAGATACATAGTATTTATTGATAACATGTTAAAACATTGTTAATATTTATTTTGTTCTGGTCGTTTCTATGTATAATAAGTATGTATTTAAAAAATATATATATATATGTATTATATCCGTTATCTAGTACCCATGATACAAGCGTATGCTTAGTATGGGGCTAGATGGCACTGAGTTATAAATATATATTTTTTTAAATTGTAAGTATATGTAGGTATGGAAAGTGATATAATATGTAAATTTATCTGCACTGATTTATTATAATGGATCTCATATTATGCCTGTTATTATACTGTCGGAACAGTTTTAACATTAATTACTTTTAAGATATGGCAAGTGTCAAGCTAATGTATCATGCAGCATGACATGTGATAATGTTATCAAATGAGTGTATGATTCATGCTTGGTTCGTGCATCTGAGAATTATTAAACAGGTATTATTTGTAACTTCACTTACTTCCTAATAATTAATAAATATTGTGACATATATTACAACTATGTATATACCTAATAACGTAAAAAAATAAATAAATATAATATACGTAATAAAGTCGCTCGCACGTCGGCACCCTTTTTGTGGCGGGATAAAAGTATTTAACCTATTTCACTCTTAAGACTTAGCTCAGCTGGCGGAGGCAATCGCAAACGATTACAAATGTTAAGCAAAGGTAGACGCGGTCAGTCCTTTGATGGGTGACTGATAAGTGGCATACCATTTTGGGCTTCCGTGGGTCGGATGACACGTTAAATTGTAGGCCCCGGCTGTTTGTCTAGTGCGACAGTCGTTAAGCCATGTCAGAGGCCCTCAGGGCGGCTTGATATACTCTCGACAGAGTTGGCCACTTTCATTCGGTAAGAAAAGAAGACTCTTAGGACTATACTTCCAAAGGTCACTATGATCTATCATTTTGCAAGACAAAGAGAAACCCAATAACAGACTGTCGCCATAGACTCTCACTTTTTTTTATTTTTTACGTGGGATAGGTTTACGTTTGAATATAGCTTGCCGGATGTTAAGCATTGCTGCAGCCTAGGGTGTAACACGCATACCTAGAAAATACCTACTAACTCTAGATTTGAAGACCCCTGGACCCCTATGGATTGTAGTTCGCAGGAACACAACTTCTGGTAAAGTGTTACAAATCTTTGCCGTCCGTACAATAAACGTAGAGGCAAAGCGATGTGTTCGACGATCTTCGATCATAAAACGTGGTGTCTACCTGCGGTATTCCTACTGAAATTAATCTTTGATTTATTTAATTTCCAGTATACGACATCACAAAGCGATCGACATTCTTGTCCCTACAAAAATGGATAGAAGAAGTGAGACGGTACACGTCATCCAACGTCATAGTGTCTCTAATCGGTAACAAATGTGACCTCACAGACCAGAGAGAAGTGGAGCCTGACGAGCCGCAGAGCTTCTGCAGATATGTACCGGAGATCATGTTTGTGATGGAAACGTCGGCTAAGGATAATACTAATGTTGAAGACACATTCCGTAGTTTAGCTACTGAGTTAAAGGTGAGTGGTTAATTGGTTTTTATACTGAATTTGGGAAAATAATTCTATTGTTATATTTATAACTAGTGGGTGCTCGCGACTTCGCTCTCATTAAGAAGTAAAACTTGCATCCCCCATTGAAAGCGTCTTTTCCAAAAATACTTTCTTAGCGGATGCCTACGTCATAACATCTACCTTCATTCCAAATTTCAGCCCGATCCGTCCAGTGGTTTGGGCTGTGCGTTGATAGATCACTATATCAGTCAGTCAGTCAATCAGTCAGTCCTTTGAGTTTTATATATTAAAAGATGTCCCTATTAGTAAAATTGGTAATATTTGTTTTTGAATATGAATATATGTATGCTCTCTAAGCAATCATTGTCGTAAGAGTTTTGGATGGTCTGCATAAAACAATGGAAGAATTGTCCACTACATTGTCATCTGTCTAAACACAGATGACATCGCCATTAAATTACATCATCTACATCGCTATATCATATAATAAATGTATCTTTTACACAAGACAGCCATTATAAGCGTAAGCCTAAAGGTCATAGCACACTTACACGACTCTGCTCCAACACCGCTCCCACCCAACACTGCCGTAACTGCTCGCAGTCCACGCGGCGACAGCTAGCGGGCACCAAGCAGTCCACGCGGCGACAGCTAGCAGGCACCCAGCAGTCCACGCGGCGAAAGCTTGCACCGTGTCGCGCGCATCGCGCGCGGACACCGCGCTGGCTGACGCCGCGCTGACTCCGCGCCGACCGCTCGCCTACATCGTGCGGCCAGCGAGGCATCAACTACCGAGCAGTCTGACGGCGGTAAGCTCGCTGACAGCGGGCTGTCTGCTAATTCATGATGCCAATGTAAAATATATCTAAAGAGCAATATTTAAAGACTATATTTGAATAATATTCTTTTTGCCGGGTGGGAGCAGAGTCGTTTAAGTGAGCTATGACCTTTAAGCGTAGATTAAAACCTGAATTAACGTATAGGCTATACTTTTTAGCCCAAATAATCGCACCATTGGTTTTGAATTGACAACCTCCTCTGTTGAATTCTATTAAAAAAATAAATCTATACATAAATTCAAATACAAAATTCGTTAATTTGACGTAAGATTAATTTATACAATAACGTGTGAATCCTCTGTCCTCGTGGTAGCCGTTAGACTGTGTTACAAGGCCAGATTCATCTATCGATATAATACTTGGTACTTAAAATTACGTCTTAGTAATTAAGGCCAGGCTATTTTGGAATTTCCGACATTTGAGGAAGTAAAATGCGGGTGTAGAAGTACACAAGTAGGCGGTGCTAACTGGGAACGAGCGTCGCCAATTTTTCTGTGGCATCGCGCGCCACAGTGCACAGATTAGTACACAGTAGTCGGCCCGCGGCGGCAAACTGCGCGACTACTGTTACATATTCTGTACGAGCTAGCGTTCGCGATATCATTTCGTTCTAATATTTTTTATTTTACTCTAATTTTTCATATACATACCATACACTAATAATTAATAAAACATTGTATGCATATTTATGTATTTATGACCCAAAATAAACTCTTAGGCTTTTTTGAAGAATTTAAGTGATTTTTACCATAATATAAATAACATACAATGAGCGAGAAGCACTATTCTGAAATGATGACTAAAATGGATTCATAAGAAACAACGTTTATTGTATAGGGTACCTATGTGCATTATCCCTCTAAATATAATACTATATATGTATGTATGTATCTCTATTACAATATATTTCTTTAATGGGAAATGAAATTCATACAGAGTTGTTGTAGTACATGTTTGTTGTAGCTCTCTTCTACGGTAAAAATTTTTTCATCCGATAAAAGATTTTCCCGATATTTTTTTCCCGCGTACCGCTTCAACAAAGCGCGGCACCTCTTCAGTCTCAGGTCCATTAGACGAGCATTCAAACGATGTCCTGTTTTTCTTCGATATGCCCGAAGCTAAGTCTTCATTTAACACCCTTTTCACCGTGGTTCTGCTTAACCCCATCTGAAGGGCCAACAGTTTCTGCTTACGTTTGGGATTTCTTTGAATTCGCGCCTTCACAGCTTTTATCACTGCTGGAGTCCTAACAGACCGAGGGCGACCACTTCTTGACCTGACATCTACACTAGTACTGAGTCTTCATTGTATCGTTTGATGGTACGATAAACGAATCTTTTGGTTATATTCAAATTTTTCAGTATGTCAAAAATTTGAATTGGCGCGTAACCGCAACGATGCAATGCAATAACTGCAACACGGTCTTCTTTAAGCGTCCACTCCATATTTTGACTGGCCTGTTAGCTTAGTTGGTAGTGGCTCTGCCTTCTAATCTAGGGGTTGCGGGTTCGATTCCCGCCTGACACAAGTATTTATGCATTTTAAAAATGTATAATTTCTTGTGTTGAGTCTGGTTGTTTGTATGTATAATAAGTATGTATTTACAAAAGAAAAGTATATAAGTATTATATCCGTTATCTAGTACCCACGACACAAGCGTTTGCTTAGTGTGGGACTAGATGGCGCTGTGTGCAATGTCCCGAAATATTTATTTATTTTATTTATTATTTAAAAATGAGTAAAATTCTAAAAAGTATACATTTTTATTTTCATGAACGATTCGAAATTCGAATTCAATAAACTTTTTTGTGGCCAGCATTCTAAAAGAAAAGTTTTTACTGTGTGACTATACTTATGACCTGACTAGGTACATATTACAGATTCAATTTGAAATCATGCAATGTAGGTATATACTTAGAATAGAGTATTTGGTTAAATATTATCTAGGATTATAATGTAAATGTCACAGTACTTTCTTAGTCAAATATCTGATATAGATTAAATTTTAATGTAATTTCTGATACAAAGCATTGTTTACGTTACCGAGAATTTGAAAACATCTTATTCAGAGTTACATTTTAAAAGAGCACACTATGAATTGGAAATGATGACTAAATTGATTCATGCAATTCCTATAACCCTGTATAATATGTACAATACACAAATACTATCGAATCGACATTATTCCATATACAAAGTGGGTCTTTATTGTGTATGTTTGACGATAAAAAAGTAGAGGGCCATTTTCATATTTATAACCCTACATCATATTTTTATACATATATGAACTATGTACTATAAACATTATTACGTTTAAAAAATCATGTTTGTATTAGATGTTTGACGAGTAAAATGAAGCTATTTCCAAATAACCCTGTATAACATTAATTTTCATTTGCAATTAATATTTACTAAATCATTGTTTCGTTTTCAAATGGAGCCTGTATCAAATGTTTGACAATTCATAAGTAAGGGCCGAATTCCAAATAACCCTGTTTAACATTATGCACATCTGCAATACAATATGTAGGTACTATAAATATTGTTCCGGTTTCAATTAAAGTTACTTTTAAATGTTTGACAAATAATAAGTAGGTAGCTTTTCCCATATAACCCTGTGTTATATTATTTTCATTTAATTGTTACAATAAACATTGTTTCGTTTTCAAATGAGCCAGTATCAAATTTTTGTCAAGTCAAAAGTAGGGAGCTATTTCTAAATAACCCAGTATAACATTATGTTCACTTGCATACAATATTTACTAGAAACATTGTTCCGTTTTCAAATGTATTAAATGTTTGACGAGCAAAAAGTAAAGAGCTTCATCCAAATAACCCTGTATAACATTATGTACATTTCCAAACAATATTTACTTAAAATATTGTTCCGTTTTCAAACAGAGCCTGTGTTTGACGTGTAAAAAGTAGGGAGCTATTTCTAAATAACCCTGTATAACATTATGTACATTTCCAAACAATATTTACTTAAAATATTGTTCCGTTTTCAAACAGAGCCTGTTTTTGACGTGTAAAAAGTAGGGAGCTATTTCTAAATAACCCTGTATAACATTATTTTCATTTGCATATAATATATCCCAAGTAACACATCATAGCCATATAACGGTTGCAGTACGGCATTTTGGTATCCTTTTGGCATTTTAGAGTTAGCATTATAGAAGCCGCATAAACGTTTATACGGCTACTATAGCTCTTAAATGGGCACAAATTATACGGCTTTAGGTCCTAAATGGTTTCACATTTAGTTGTTTAATGGCATTACAGGCACATTATATTTGCATTATTTTGGTCAATGAAATTGCCAATCGCATTGTAGAAGCATTATATAAGTAATATTATTTATAATGAAGATGTTAATAACATTACAAAAGCATTTTACTAGCATTTTAATGTACGAAAAGCATGAAGGAAGCTTTTTAAGTGTTCACAGTTAGATTTTGAATAAACCCTGGGTCATTGCAAAAACATTCTCTAATGTCATATGACATTAGAGAATGTTTTTGCATGGCACAAATATTATGCTATTATTACAATTAATTCAACGATGTCATTTTACTTTAAAACTCGTATAATATTATGGACGACGACGGTGAAGTTGTGAAACTAAGTGAAGTATACATACTGTGTTTACAAAAACAAAATATAATACTGGGTAAGTTCTTTTTTTTTGTATTACATGCTTATAAATATTACTGCGCAATACAGTTTACTGTAAATGTCTGTATAAGTTTCATTGAAAATTTTCACGCGCCTTCTATATTTTGTGGTTTTGATATAAAATGTTACATAAAAATATGCGTGAAATAATTATAATAATTATGAATTTTTAGTATAGAATGAATTTTGCACAATAAACAAAACTGTATTGGTTAGGCAGTAGTAAATTAGGTTTATTAATTATTTTATCAGTCTATTGTTGTTATAAACAGGCAAAATTGATAATATTTTTGGTTATAAAATATTTACAAAATGGCGACAGTTTATAACAGTGAGGTGACCCTTTATAGACGCTATCTAATGCCGCCAGCAGTATAAAGAGTCACGCGTGAACAATTATCGAGCCAGGGGTCAGAGAGAAGACTTTTGATGTAACACTGAAATTCCATTGGCTATAAAATAGTTCTACTTGGGCTCACCGGAATACCAGTAGACTTGATGTTGACTAATATAGTGCAATTACTTGAACGTAATTTTAGGGATCGTTGGGCAAACCAATAAAACCCATTTTAGTTTTTTATAGAAGTTAAGTACGTATACCAATAGTTTGAATAGTTGATAAAAAAGGCTTTCTGTAAGCATTAGCTATCATAGATAGTAAAAATCATCGTAGTGCACAATGGCCCTTAATCGTAGAGTACAACTGAAAGTCCGTCAACTTTGACCAGCAAAACGGCCGTATACCTACTATACAGTATACATACTATATACATATACTTAATTACTTATACGCCAATATGGCACAAGACCTACAAAAGAATAGGTACTTATAATAGGCAGCGCATCACGTTACGGGCTTGTTTCTGTAGTGCGAGCAAGACAACAGCGTTTATAGCGATGTCTCGCGCGCACTCTGCACAAACACCGCGTTCCATGCTTTCGCTTCGCCGTTCAGTTCAGTCGTGAGAGAACACGCAACGGTTGCGCAAGCGTCGTTCTTCATAGTTATACTTCATTGTCGTGTGTCGGGGTAGGGTAGTCACGCATATAATAGCCGTCGAAAATACATATCTGTACATTTAGGATGGTCAAAAACTTCGGAAGACAGACGCACTAATTTTATATTTTTGGTTGATGCTGTTGAGAGTTGCTTTTTATAATATTGTTTTATTTTTTATTTTCAGTAATTTCGGTACCAAACGTACGTGTACCTGCCGTGTTATAAATTACCGTACGTAACATGCCGTTTAAAATAATCCAGACAAACGAAAAAAAGAGGAAAATGCTTGTAATAGTGCCTTCTATGTGGGAGGAGAATGGCCACCTGTGGTGGCCGCCAAAAAATACTATAAAGTACAAAACATTAGTGAAAGACGAACTATCACGCCCAGAGAAGAATCAATGGAAATTAATGGACTGCACTCTAAAAAGAAATAACATCAGAACATACGACCTAGCCGAAGCAGAATTATCTATTATGGAGGAGAATTCCGACACCGACGTGAATGACATGCTTTTGACGGGCAATGTTAGACCCGTGTCGACCGTCGTAAATGAAGAACTAGTGGAGTATGAACTTATCACCAACAACTTGGTAAGTTATATTTTGTATATACAGTAGTAGAGACTGCTCTGTTAGCTTAGTTGGTAGTGTCTCTGCCTTCTACTCTAGGGGTGCGGGTTCGATTCCCGCATAACACAAGTAATTATGCATATTTGTAATTATTTGTGTTGAGTCTGGTCGTTTCTATGTATAATAAGTATGTATTTACAAAAAAAATATATATGTATTATATCAGTTATCTAGTACCCATGATACAAGCGTAAGCTTAGTATGGGGCTAGATGGCGCTGTGTGATATGTCCTGAAATATTTATTTATTTATTATAGTATAGTAACCTACACTTATATTTTGCATGTCATCCAGTGACAAAGCATTTGCTACTGACATTGTAACCGAATATCTTTGTATTTACCATGATTTATGAAAATAAATGATTTATGATCATGAACAGGTAAATTAAATACTTTTAGTTTGGCACTGAAAATCGGGTGTTCATTCACTCGATATTATGCCAGGATGCGTGTGCACGCGTGCGCGCGTGCACCTCCCTCTCTCTCTGTTTGTGTGTGTGTGTGTGTATGTGTGTGTGGGCGCGCGTGTGCGTGCGCGTGTGTTGTGTGTTTGTGTGTATGTGTGTGTGTGTGTATGTGTGTGTGTGCGTGCCACTGAACAAAATGAATTGTTTATGCCTTTTTAATGTTTCTTTTTAATGTATTTTTATCTCCAATTACCTATTATCACGAAATATACTGGTAATCATTAATAACTTTTTTCGACGTAGGCATATATAATACAACAATTATATTCTTTCAGATGTACAATGACAGAAATGAAGAAAAACAGTGCACGGATAATAGTACTAACGTTATAGCTGAAGACACTTTTCAGATAATCAGCACAGATACTTTGCAGTTGAGCCAAATTTTAGAAAACCAGAAAATGTTATCCGACAAAGTAGACAAGATACTTCAACTTCAAGCAATCGCTCTGGAAACCCAGCAGAAAATTGTCCAAAAATTGGCCACGCAATCTCTGCAGATAGAAGAAATATCTGAACAAGTCGCAAATGTGAAAGAAAATCCAACCGTTACTTTGCTAAAAGATGCTAACCCTGTAGATACCGAAAGTTTTTCATTAAAACCTATAGAGAATCAAAGAGAACTTATATGCCTAGACCAATCGCTGGCAGATAGAGCACAAAGAAAGAAACTACAGAGACAATTATCGTTTTTATTCTCAGCTTCAAATGGCCAAGGAAAAACATGTGCTTACAAACTGCTAGATGTTTTATTTAATAGGGATTTCCTCTGCAACTGCTCGTGGGCAGGTGGAAGCCGGGGAGATAGGTCGAAAATTGCAATCAAAGATTACAAAAACGTCTTGAAATTCTTTCAGGCCTTGATCTCTACTTGGGATCCGACCTATACGGCAAGTGATAATGAGGCCTTTTTTAAGATTATTTTAAAAAATAGCAAGCAAAGGCAAGCCATGAAAAATATACGGACATCATCCAAGAGATGTAGAAGAACGAAAAAGCAAACTACAGGGGAAAAAGCGAAGATAAATATAACTATAAATAATGATGATGATAATGTCGAGGACAAGACAGTAGAGGAAAAAGAGAAGGAAAACGTATCTGTAAATAACATGACTGATATTAATATGAGTGACGATGATGGCCTTGAAGATGGCCTATGTTAGGGCGATTTTGCGAAAATAGTTTAGACTGTTTAGTTTTTAATTGATTTTTTTCGTGATATTGCTGTCAGATTATAGTGCAATTTAGGTTATAATGAACGACTTTGAGGGTTTTAGAGATTTTTTGTTTTTATTGCTTTTTTAATGATATTGCTGTCATATGAAAAGTGCTACGTAGGTTATAATGAACGACTTTTAGGATGCTCACATACTTGCCAGTTAGGAGCAAAGTGAGTTACAAATGTTATACAACATTGTCTGTCTCTCTTCAACACTACGTTGACACGTTGAAGAGAGACAGGCAGTGTCATAGTGGGAGCACCCTTACTGTCAGACCAACCACGGAAACGCAAAAAAGAAAATAGTAGATTGTACAACAAGTGCATAAAACGCACCATTTTACAAGAGACGTTTAGGGCCGGCGCCCACTGCCGGCGTGGACTGGCAGATTTTGCCACGGTACGCTGCAGGAGCGTACGGAACGCCACGGGCGCCTGCGGCACGCTACGGGCGCGGCGGTGTTCCGCGTGCGCCTGCAGCGTGCCGCGGCACATTCTGCTGGCCTTACTTTCTATGTTTGACAACATATTTGATAAATAAAAAAACATTTCTTAAAAACCGTTTTTTATTTGTACGTATGTAATAGTGGTATGAAGTATAAGTATTCATTATGATGTAAGCACACTAATTTACATTGTAGGTCTCTAGGGCCAAGGACAATATCACAATTGCTGTCATCATTACATTTTACTTTGTAAATGTTTAAATGTGAAGATTTTATGGGATACGTAAACACATCTTCTATGTTACTTATTTTTACACCAGTAATACGAATTTCATTGGTTTCTTGAACTATATTACTGATTTTAACTATGTCGTTGATAGTTGTTAATACATATCTGTCTTTTATTTTCGAGGAAACTTTAAATTGTTGTAGATGCAGTTCTTTTAAATTATTCCTTCTTGCTGTTAGAAACGGGTAATTTGGTTTTTCACACAATTCAGGATTTTTAGGACCACTAAATTCTGTCGTGGCTTCAACTATTCTGTTTGCTATTTGTGATAGCGGATTCTTTCCGTCTCTCAGTAATCGTTTGATACTATATAGCTCATTCTCAAAAGGGTAAGCACTGAATGAGTGTAGAGGTCCAAATCGTTCCACCTCTGCAGTTACGTGGATTAAATTGTGTACGTTACTTGTAACATAGTCGGCTCCATAAAAGTCTTTGTATTGCTTCACAAAATCTTTCAGCAATTCTTTAGCTAATGGCAGCAAACGCATATGATTTTCAGCTGAACAAATTGTAATAGCACAGTACAATTTTAGAAAATGTGAAAATACGGCACTTGTGACTACATCTGGCAATATAATAATACTCAAATAGAACAAAAAAGTTCTATATTCAGATCCTTTCCAAAATGCCAAATACTCCAGACCTCGCACTGCTCGATGAATTTCAGACGGTAACTTGCACTTGTTCAAGAAATTATTTACTATTTCAATATCTTTAGCACGCCATTTCGTTAGAAATTTTCCAAAATTACCATCACGCCATCCAACTAGGAATCTTTTCATAATGCCTAGGTCAATTAAATGTAATGAATCACCAACTGGAAAATCCTTGACTATATCTATCGGAAGATTAAGCAAAGGAGTATCATACTTATGGTGCGCCCCATAAAGTTTATTTCGGAACCCTTCATTTGTTCTTTCGGAACAAATCGTATCAGGAAAAGTAACCGTGTGTGAATTGTGGGAATATTCACCAACAGTAACACACTTCATGCAGCCGTGTTTTCCGTTAAAATTACATACACCTGAAAAAAAAGAAATGTTACTATAAAGAAGTTATACACAGCCAGGTATGCATTATCAAATCGGATCCCATCATCAGATGCTGACCTTGTAACAATGAGACCAACTAGGAGTTGTACCCTTTCAAACAAAAAAAATAAATTTCCAAATTGGTTCAGCCGTCTTCGAGTAATCGGGGAACATACATAAAAATTAAATAAAAAAGATCCCGACGAACTGAGAACCTCCTCCTTTTTTGAACTCGTTTAAAAGAGAACATTATGAATACCTTTACCTTTTATGAAAGCTCTCGCAGGTGAGTCACAAATAAAACATCTGATCTTTACTGTAACTTTCTTTTCAGAATTTTGCAGTGTAATTCCCTCTTCCAATACACGACTAACGTCGGTGACAAAGTCTTCCAAGTAAGCTGATAAATCTTTAGGTTTTCCAGTGCCATAATAAATTCCAACCACTAAAGGTTTAATGTTAGGGTTTTCCGAAATGTTACAGAGTATAGGCCAAAATTCCTTCTTTGAGCTTTTAAAAATTGGCAAACCGTCGAAATTAAAATTTAATGATATATTTTCTGGAACATCAGTCCAATTTTCCAATAGTGAAGTTAAATTGTTTGTTATTCCGTTATGCCAATATTCGCCGCCCCCTTCAATTTTTTTTATGCTCACAAATCTTGGTGTTTTTAAAATGGTCCTTGGATCTACAGGTAATATTTCCGGAATCAGTTCATTCATAATTTTTGCTAAGTCTTTTAGCGCGATTTGATTAATATTTCTATGAATAGCCCATCTTCTTATATTTTCACGAAATAATGAACAATTTTCGTATTTATTAAAATTACTCTCACTGTCGCTTTCGTCGCAGCTCTCAGGTCTTATACTTAGACTTTCAACATCGGCTAGATGATTTTGGAGCCCTACGGAACCCTCGTCATTATTATTAGGACTCACTTCGCTCATTTTCTTATTTTGGTGGCCTAAGGTTCCGTAGGCTGTACTGTGGCTACAGCTCGGTTCGCTCATATGCTTATTATTTAGATGGCCTACGGAACCTTCATTAATATCACTGCCACTTACTTCACTCAAATTGTCATTTTCTGCTGTGATCGAAGACATCATGATTTTTGCTTTTTCCTTCGACATTTTCCTTCTGAAACCTCCGGTTCTTAACCTCGTTTTAAACGTTTTTTTCATCATTTTATGGAACACTGCACTTATTCTTATCTATATTTGATGCAAACCAAAAGAAAAGTAAAACAAACATGCGATTGCATATGACCGACAAATGGATTTAAGAAGACAATCAATTAATGTTTTATATAGCTTTACGCATTACAATAACTCACGTGTATATGATTTTAGAGCTGTTAGCTATACAACAGCATTCAGTTGGTCCTTAACAATGCTAGCATTATAATGATTCACGATTAAGCTGATTAACGCTTCAAGGCTTTTACCTTCCACTTAAAAGTGCTACTATACAACAAAGGGCACTAAAAGTAGCTTGAGGCTGTATAAACTGATTTTTGTGGCATTATAATGTTTCATGTTAATGTTATTATACAGCATGAAGCATTTATCTACTACCTAAAAATGCTATTGTAGAACCAAAAGCCCTAAAAATGGCTGAAAGCTATACAACTGCAATGGGGTTTGCTGCACTAAAACTATAGGTTTTATAAAAGCATTTCGATATGCCATTATCCAACCACTATACAGTGTGAAGCATCATAATGGTTTAAAAAAGGCCAATATAAAGCGTCCAGATGCGCGGTGAGATCATATAAGACTTTATAAAGGCCTTGAGCTCTACATAAGTTTACTATTTGTCTGTTAACGTGCTTCCTGTGTTACTTGGGTATACTACAAACATTGGTTGGTTTTAAAATGGAGCCTGTATAAAATGTGTGACAAGTCAAAAGTAGGGAAATATTTCCAATTAACCCTGTATAACATTATGTTCACTTGTATACAATATTAACTAGAAACATTGTTCCGTTTTCAAATGAAATCTGTATTAAATGTTTGACGAGTAAAAAGTAGAGAGCTTTATCCAAATAATCCTGTATAACATTTGTACATTTCCATACAATATTTACTTAAAATATTTTTCTGTTTTCAAACGGAGTTTGTATGAAATGTTTGACGAATAAACAGTAGGTAGCTATTTCCAAACAACCCTGAATAAAATTATTTTCAATTGCATGTAATATTTACTATAAACGTTGTTTCATTTTCAAATGGAGCAAGAGGAGAGGAGTTTGACAAGTTAAAAGTAAGGATCTATTTTCAAATAACCCTGTATAACAGTATGTTCATTTGCATACAATATTTACTTTTCCGTTTTCTTACGGACTCTATTAATTGATTGACAGAGTCTCGTCTTGGACGCCGTGACGAGCGGTCGCTTTCGGGAACGGTCAATAGAGCCTCGTCAATACAATTGATCCAGTAAACAATAGGCACAACATCTGCCAGCGGCTAGCGCAATGGCTGCGAGCAAATCAATTCCCTGGCCCCGCGAAAAGTGACTATAATCAAGTGCCGTGCAACGCGTGTTTATAATCTTTACATGTATCAGTGAGTGACAACCAGTGTACGTGACCCGTCATCAGAGGCCACCGGTACCAGCGCCCAGCGCGGGGAAACCCACTCCAACAAAAGGAAAACTCGGTGAGCTTGTTCCATATTAGCCACACGTGGTCTAAACCCCTTTTCTTCGGTCTCTCCTTCCTCAATATCCTAGGATATTGTCTAGACGTCTGCCACGAGGGACAAGTCTGTTTTCAAGCAGCCCATACCAGCAACCAACACCGTACGGTCACATCGGTTACTTATAGATCAAACCTACGCGTAACTAGCTTATCCGATTTCAAAATACATATTTACACAAACTGCAGTAAAAACCTGCTAAATTTACAAGGGTATACTAGATTACGCGATCTCATACCACGGACGTAATTACTCGTAACGTATGCGAAAACACAGACAATCTACTTTCCCAAGGCAAACACAAAAGCCTAAATACGAGTAAAAACTACACACATCTGCAGACCCGTTTGGACAATAACTTAAGATTTTAAAAAGGCGCGTGAAATATTACGCTATCCATTCCCAAAACAAATACCGAGTCGTAAAACTAAGCAATAAATCAGACCATTAACAATACAACCAAAAAAACCCTTCTTAAAATCATCTGCTAATTCCCGCCACAGCTGGGAGCCTCTATTGTCGGGTGGGTCATCCTTTGTTAAACATAGCTCAAAATTTGCTTCTAATTGTAGTCATTTTTTCTACGTACAATAAAGCCCAGACGTTTGTTTTATACACATAACACACTAGTACATAAAGCGTAATTAATAGACTTATTCCAAATAAACAGCAGGTATTAAGTGCAAGTATTTAGAGTTGTTAGACGAGACCCAAGTACTCACTCGAGTGCTACTTACTCCCCTTTTCCGTTAAAGATAAAAGGGAACTAGTATAGTGCATGATATACCAGTTAACTAATAAGTAATACATAGTATATAAGCTTCCTTCACAGCCTCAAGCACGCGCATACCTGAAAGATATCACGAGCTAGCCACGACAACCCGTCCTCTGCGATACCGCCACGGTAAGGCACAAAGCCGATATGGAAATAGGGACCCTATCGTAAAAATACCAGGAGACGGCAACTGCTTGTATCGCGCGCTTATAGCCTACCAAATTAACGACTTGTATTTAACGGCCTAACCTTTGACCACCAACACATTCGACGAGACCTCGCACGCCACGTTGAGGAAAACCAAAACGATCCACAAATGTACCTAGCGATCAGAAGTAATCTAGATAGTTCAGCACAAAGCGAACAAATCAGGAACTACATTCTATCACAATACCAAGATGGCATATGGGGCGGCACAGACATACTTATAGCGGCAGCGGAATATTATAGTATTAACGTCAAAATCTCTCAAAAAACCCCGCTACAAGAAACAGTATGTTTCTCTCCTAAGGCACCAAACGACACCGCAGGTAGCATAGGTCTAATAATTACGGGGAACCACTTTGATTGCTTTGAAAATCACCTAGGAGTAATAAGTACAAGCACCACGCAAAATGACCTTAGTCTTGGAACCAGCACCCCAGAGGAGAATACCAGATGAGTCCGGATACAGACTTGCCCGCCCCAGGCCACACCAAACAACAAAAACAGGTAGTAAATAAAAACATAAACATTGCCACATGGAATGTTAGAGGCGCCGCAACGTTGACTAAAAAACGAGAGATTGACGAGTTTCTAGACGGAAAATCTATCCATATTGCCTGCCTACAGGAAACTCACTTAAAATCCGGGACCTACGAATCTAGTCACTATACGTGGCACCTAAGCGGAAACAACAACAGAAGAGGCCAAGCTATTCTCATAAGAAAAAGCAGCGGCCTAAGGCTGAACTGGACTAAAGCAAACACAAACAATATGGTTGCTTCAATAGATACAAGCAGTGGAGCCTCTCTATTCATTACTACAACGAACAGGTCCAATTCAACGTCACCAGCAGCAAACGACGCGACTCGGCTACTACAACTGACCAAGAACAAACCAAGAAACTCAATAACAATCATACTAGGTGACTTCAACGCCCACATAGTACTCACAGATACACATGAACTTCGCGATAAAAATCAAAGAGGCAAAAATCTCCCACACCAAACAAGTAACGAAACGGGAAAATCTCCGATTGGACACATCATTCGGCCGGCGCAGCTGTAAACTGACTTGGACGTTGGGAAACAAAACATCGCAAATATACCATATAATGACAGATGCCAAAAACAACCAGATTTTTAATTACATCAAAGGTGAAAAAACAATCCTATCTGACCATAGAATCATATGGGGAAACCTGAAGCCCCTCACCACAGAATAAATAATACAACAGAAACCTATCTCCCTGTTCCGAACACGCAGCGAGCGGAGGGCACAGTAAAGTACGATCGACAGTCGTGGGTCAAACGGCACATCACTCCCCAAAGTATGAAAAATTTGTTTTTATTGTATCAATAGGTATATCTAGCTACTTAAATAAGCAATTTATAGTTGAATTCGAGAAAAACAGGATTAATTTAGTAAACATTTTAGAAAAAAAAAATGTTAATACATACTTTGTTATAATAACACATAAAAAATAATTACTGATAAAGTATTAATTTATGGAAATATAATTCACTGATGATTAAGTATAAACACTAAAATAATACAATTTTATTATTGTACTAAATCTACATTCCTAATGGCAACCATGATAACTTTGAGAGACTCGAACTGTATGCAGTGAAATATGAACCGTAAATCGAAACGTTAAATATCAATTTGGCTTGCGCGTAGGTTACGAACGTACGCTGCGCTGCGAACGTATTTTGATAGCGTGGCGCGTTTTTGTTCAAAGTTAGGTCGCCCTGCCCTCACGTGAAACTCCAATAGGGACTCTACGAGACCTCCAATAAGACTAACCAGGGCCAACGTTGCGAACGAGTTTGACTACAAAACCCTAAACTACGAGATGCTTCAAAGTAACACCACTCGAAAAAAAAAAAAAAACCAAGAAACTTTATTAGAGGAAACCAAAAAGAGCAGGAACGGCGAAAACCGAAAAGACCCGCTATCGTAGGAAGTGATAACAAACGTCATGAAGATGGCGGCCAATAAGACTATCAAACATGAAAGAAGGTACTCTAAGGCTAGAGAAGAGGCAATTACAAACCTACAGAAGGCGAAGTTCCATTATAAGCATCACCCTCAAGATATAGAGGCTAGAAATACACTTAAAGAGTGCCGGCGCCGTTTGCAAGAGATCGAAACAACGGAAGATCTTAAAGTTGGTAGACCTAACTATACGTGGAAGGATTCTTTATCTCATGATATGGACCCCAGGAAAACATCTGACTGGCAGGACATGGCGAAAAACAAAGGAGACTTTATAAGAGCTGCCAGGGAGATCTATAAGATGGCAGAAACCGACAGCGAATCTGATGAGGAAACAGAAAGACATACCAACAGGCAGGCACCAACCATACCCCAGGAAAGGCCGTCAGATGACACAAGAACAATCCCTTAGCGACATAGGATCTATTCGACCCACATTTAAGATCCACCTACTACACCCGACGTGGTTATGATTACACACAATAGGACCAACATTACACAGCGAACGTATTAAGATAGTGCTTGCAAAGCCAAACACTAACAAACCCCAAGATGGGTCTACTCAATAATCAACGAATACCATTTTTTACTAACGCTTATCCCTATCCCTAATAACAACCTTCTCCAAATCGGCGTCTGGCTGCATAGCCGGTCGACTACCATCCCGGAGCGTTAGCACAAAACCACGCTCCACAACCTCGTGCCCCCCGGTATGCCGGTTTGACCGGAGCAGGCTTGTCCTGGCTGGGTGCGGTACCTATGTTCATGTTCATGTTCATGACTCTATTAATTGATTGACAAATTAAAAATAGGTAGCTATGTCCAAATAACCCTGTATAACATTATTTTCATTTGCATACAATATTTACTTTTCCGTTTTCTTACGGACTCTATTAATTGATTGACAAATTAAAAATAGGTAGCTATGTCCAAATAACCCTGTATAATATTATTTTCATTTGCATACAATATTTACTTTTCCGTTTTCTTACGGACACTCTATTAAATGTTTGACGAATTAAAAATAGGTAGCTATGTCCAAATAACCCTGTATAACATTATTTTCATTTGCATACAATATTTACTTTTCCGTTTTCTTACGGACTCTCTATTAAATGTTTGACGAATTAAAAATAGGTAGCTATTTCCAAATAACCCTGTTAAACATTATTTTCATTTGCATTTAATATTTACTATAAACATTCTTCTGTTTTTAAATTGAGTCTATATTTTATGTTTGACGAGAAAATGTTCCATGCTATAGACATATATTATAGCCCTGTATGACATATACTCCCATAATATTATAACATTTTATATGTTCCGGGACAACCTTCATCAATAACCTACATGTTCAAGTCAAACAAGAAAATTCATGTATTGAAAATACCAACAAAGCGTAATAGGTATTACAATAACACTTATTCCACAGTGATATATGCATCTGGCTAGTGACATAGCCGATATATAACTGAAATATTTATTTATTCATTTAGGTTACTATCTAAATGAATAAATAAATATTTCAGGACATTGCACTCAGCGCCATCTAGCCCCACACTGAGCAAACGTGTCGTGGGTACTAGATAACGGATATAATACTCATATACTTTTCTTTTGTAAATACATACTTATTATACATACAAACGACCAGACCCAACACAAGTAAATATATCATCATCATCATAAATTTAAGGGCCGGGCCCTTGTCGGTGGAGCATGCGCCATCCTTCCCGGTCTTCTGCCAATTCCTTGACCTCCTTATACGACATGACACCCGCCTTTTCTTTTATTTGGTCCATGTATGACCTATATATTTTTTTTATTCATAAATACTTGTAACGCGAGGGAATCGAACCTGCATCCCTTAGATTAGAAGGAAGAGCCACTACCGAATAAGTTAACAGGCCAGTCAAGTCAATCGAGTTATAAAATGTTTCCAGAGACAGCACGACAACAGCGAAGGTCCGCCCGCAGACCCTGACGCGGTGGTTCTAGGGGAGAGTCACTCGGTGGGGCGCTGCACGCCGTGCCGCTCCTCCTAGGGGACACCTGTATGTACACACGTAGTAGCAGTATGGACACAGCACATATATCAACTTGGAAAACAAAAAACAATAAATAACGGTAAGGTACATCTACGTATCTGTTTCGGTTGATACCTTTTTTCTTGTTGACGAGGGGGAAATCTTCAAAAAGATACCCAACCACAATGAGGTTCAGTAGGGTTATGTAGGATTTTTACCCACTAAAATCCCCCCGGTGGGCTCATTGTCGTGTGAAGAAGAGCTCCGGGTACTCCGGTGGGAACTCGCCGAAGACCTATGGTGTGTGATACCCATCATTTACGTATCCTCATTGTTAAATATGAAGTGTTACAAAAGAGAGTTTTATTTAACTCCTTGGATGCAGTATCTTGAACGCACTTTAAAATAAACCACTTAGACTACTTTTGATATCGACATAAGTGACATAACGCGAGCTAAACCACGGGGATATGCACTAGTTAGAAGTATTCTTTATCACTTTATATTACTTTTGTGTCCTAACAAAAGAAACCTCTGAACTAATATTGTAATCATTGATGAAAATTGCCAATATGGGAATCTTTGATGGGCGTATAGTTCAAATATCTTTCCAAGTTGATCAGTTAGTGTGCTGTGACCTTTGTATTACTCACCAAAGTTCATCTACTAGGAAAATATTTGACATCATAGTTTGTATGCTTGGAAAAGTTTGACATCAAAGTTCATTAACATATTAAAAGTTTGAGATTCTAACCCGAATCTAGAACGACAATAAGTTTAATTTTTACATCAAAATAATTACTCACTGTAATTGGCTGAAGAAATTAAGTCCAGGAATCGATTTTATGTGATAATTAATTGATTGTTTTTCTAGAAGGTGTTAGACTATGTATTAACTTGATAGTGTTCATAAACTGATGTATTTAAAAAAAATTAAACGTACGACAATGCTATTTTTTCAGTCGATTTTATTAAAAAAATATTGACCGATATGATTAGCTGATAAAATAGCCTTCTCGCATTGTTATTGTTATGTGCCTATCAGTTAGGTATATAATATATTATGTACATAGTTTCTCAATTGGTTTTGGATATTGTCTTTATTTTTTTAAATTGTGATTGTATCGTGAATCTCGCATCAGTAAAATTTTACTTTTTAACTTATTTCATGTAGGTACATTACGAATGAACATTCTATTTATGCAACCTGTAAGCAAACTTTTCATTTACCTAATGGTTACATCGCGTGTCTGCATTTACTTGCTGACAAACCAAACTGGTATTTATGGTTATAAGAATAAAGCTCAATGTCAACTGATATTGAATGTTGATCTGGTTTTATCGAGACATGTTTAGGTGCTGATAAGTCACAAGTTTTCATTGAAAACGTATAAGCCTTAAAAATATGTTAACATTTAAATACATACAGAATGAAAAACACGATCACTTCATTATTTAATAACTTTGTGTTTAAGAATGTCTCTTTACACATAACTGCAAATAGTTTTTAGTAAACGAAGGATTTTGGAAAATAACTGCTCAGAAAAGCGGCGCCGTAATCGCAGAAAAAATATTTCTAAAAACTTGAACTATTTTTGGTTTTTTAACTTTATTTTTATTTTACTAATCCTAGAAAGGGCTATAAAATCACAAAGTAAACTGTCTTCACTAAACATAGAAGTTGACCAACAGCTAGGAATCAACCATGCACTCACTAGTCTCCTGAATAAACCAACCGAGGCATGACAAGCAATAATTACCGCAATGGCTTGCATTATACGAACACTTTTATAAAAAACATTTAACAACATTTCAATTAATTAAAGTCTTATGAAATTAATAATGCGTTAAAGAACATTTTTAAATAACCAGTAAATAAGGCATTAAAGTAACAAACCAAAAATCTCAATTAAATTTAGTAACTATTCTAGAGCAAACATACTTAATTAGTAATAAAAAACATAGTAAAACTACAGTAAATCATCTTGCCATTTGAGATATGACAAATCCACATTCATTTAATAATAATAAAAAATCTTTATCATCAGGCACGTAACCCATAGACATTTGTCTTAAACTATACAATAAAATTATATTATATAAGAAATAATATCGTAAACTATAAATAAAAATAAAATGAGCTTGCTTTTCCTATTACAAACTTATTTAAAAATACATAAATAAATAAGAAAACGTCATAATAATTCACTACTGTATGAACTTACTTTGTTTAAGTTTTAATCTATAGAATTATTTTTCCCTGTATATTTTAATTGGAAACAGTTTAAACATTTGTAAATATTAATTTTAGTTGTCTGTAAATTATGATTAATCTTACCACCTACTACTAAATCGAGACTGACCTGCCATATGAATTAGATTTCATGAACTAACTTACATCAGAAACTTTTATATTTACAATAACATATTGCACTTTATAAAATTATCTTTTTCCTGAATTCACGCATGTTATGTGCAAAGTAATCCCAATTTAACTCATTATATTTACATAATAATGTATTGATACCTGAATTGATCATGTCTTATATTTAAATTATAACTCTTATATACATATTGAATTAATTCCATTATAATGTTATTTCAAGTATGGTGATGTAAATTACATTAAAAAAACAGTAAAATACTCTAAACATCGAAAAGCTCTTTTTTTAATCAAACTTTTATTTACCTATGTTGTATACGTATTGATTTACCGGCTTTTCTGTCTAAAGTCTGGTCGCCAAATAAGAAATCTTTTCTAGGGACGGTGTAACTACACCAATGCACACGTGTCATAAAAATCTTCTTTCTTTGCGATCGGACTTTAACTTTCCTACCTTAAGGATAAGTTTGATAAAATCTAGGCAAAAGTGTACAGTCGGCATTATATTTTAACTGTCCAGACATATTTTGGCTAAGAATTAATAAATAAATGGTGATCTTAACAAAGGAATCTTTTATAATAAGTAAGTTATAAGATTGTTCTACATTATTGAATTGTAGTATATTATGTAATCGTAGTTTATATATAGTATATCTATTACCTATATATTGAAAGTGTATAAAACCACGATCTTCACAAAAAAAATGTGAACAAATGAAACAGAATAGAATGAAATGCATGCAAAGTTCTTTACATTCATTTATAGTCGGTAAATTTGGCCAATCAATTATAATTATTCTGATTTGATTATAATTGTTTTGATTATATAATCAGTATTTTTTTAATATTATATAATTTATAAGAGAGGCATGCACCTTTTGTTTTTGTATCGTGGTGAAATCACAATGTATTTAATATTTACAATGAATTTAATGTAAGTGATTATATTATTTGGAATTATTGTAACGTCCAATATAATTAAGTAATTTTAATGAACATACATAACACATAGTCATTTGATATTTGTTCTAAAGGTGGCATTCGCAGCTGGACGATTCCGTGGATCGGATGAGGCACTAAATTGTAGGTTCCAGTTGTTTAAAAACTGGCACCATACTTTCTACCCGCTACCTATGTAACTAAGTAATTTTAAAACTCACGACACCAGAGTTTGCCACTTTTATGACTCTGTAAATCCACAGAAAATAGTTTTAAAGAATTATTTCATCATATATATATGTGTATTTAGTTGAAATTCTATTTACTCTATGGAATGAAACAATATTTGCTATTATTTAAAATTTAAACCATCGCAAAGGATTATATTTTTAGTTGTTGCTACAATGTATCGAAATGGATTTTTGTACCTATCAATATAAAAATTTGCTAAAGGCAGCGTTAAAAAACGACAGTTTTATACTACTGTTAATATCATAAGTTGGCATAACAATGATGGTTTAAAACTGAAACTAACTGTAAAAGACGTTTTTCTTTCAGTGTTTAGACTTTGCTGCTTATAATTCATGTACCAACTAAAACTTTTCCTTACTAATCCTTAGATACTCATATCGGCGGAATAAAGTTTGTAAGTTACGCCACCTTTACAATATTATTGAAAATGAATAAATTGAAAATGAATGAAATCGTCCTATTCGATTGGTAATTTAATTATTTTTATACGTATAGAGATCTTGTTTAATTGTGATAAATTTATTTTTTATTTCTACTTTTATTCAAATGAAACACATGTTTGTTTCAAATATATTTTTATTTCTCGACATCAGTGCTATAATCTAATTAGTTTTAAGTACTTAAATTAATTTGGAAAATTGTTTCGGCACTCAGAATAAAAAATATTGTTACATATATTTTTGTCTTTGATTCTACCTTTGCTTATCTTAAAAATAATACCTATTTGCTATAACTGTAAAAGTCTATTATAGTACATTTATTAAAAACAGTAGGTATGTATGTTAAACTGTCACGCTCAATGTCCAAAATGATATCAAATTCATTTATCAATAGAGCTTTTCATACAAACTTCTACTTTTCTCTACCCCATTGATCTCCATCAGTTTGTACTGATGGAGATCAATGCTCTACCCGCTTAAAGTTGAGGTACAAATAGTGGTAACCAATGATATTCTATATAAACTGAGGTAGATGCGTTATACCCCGTTCTGTGTGGCGAACTCAAACTAAGCGAATTAGCCTGGACGGCTCAGTCGCCTCGAAGCTGTGAACATACGTTTATCCCTTTCTCACAACCGGGTTTTATATACCTATCTCTGATATCTTTTAATTTCCTTCGCCACGTGCTAGGGCGATTTTCAATGAGTATAACGTCTCTATTATTAAAACCTCATTGGTGGTAACCTATTTTATGTGTAGAATTGTATTGTGTAAATACTATGCTATTAATTTAATTGTCATTTATTCCCTAAAAGAAATTAACAACATGGTTCTTCGTATCGCTGATAATAATATCGAGCTGTTTCGTGACATGTATACCAGAAATCCATCCGAACTTGCCCGGACTAGTTCCCAAGCCACCGAACACTCTCACCAACTGTCCGTTAGGTTTAAATATCTGTACTCTACAGTTACCAGAATCGCCGACTATAATATTCCCCATAGGATCGACAGCTAATACTTCCGGCTGTCGGAATTGTCCTTTACGTTGTCCTAAGGAACCGAATTCTAGTATTTTGTTCTTATCTTGTTTATTATATACCTTTACGCGTCTGTTTCCGCTGTCCAGTATAATAACTCGGTCGGCAGTGAGCGCGACGCTGGTCGGTGCGTTGAGTTCAGTGCACGTGATCTCTGTTGTCTCCCAAACGCTGGGAGTGTGGTTCGGTTGCTGGCGGGTGACGACGCCGATTTGGTCCACGAATTTGCCGTCTGGTTGGAGTATCTGGGAAAGGTAAAGTAGATTTTTGATAACTTAAAAAACGACTCTGTTTTGAGAAATTTTCTTTCAAAAAGCTAGCTAGATAGATATCTAAATAATCAAATTCATAGCAAGTGAAATAAGACAATTCGCTTGTTTAGTAACATAATAATGTGTTTGTCAGACCAGCGGTATTGTATCACCTTTCCTTTTGCGTCAGGCGTTTTGACAAGACGCCTTTTGTTGTACTGATACGACGCAGGGATTCGTCGGCCTATGTTCGCAGTGGACTTGTAGTATACGTTCTTTTTAAATGCTCTAAAGTTTCAACCGATTGGGATGAAACTTGGTATAGCGGTAGCTTACCTAAATGCCATATGTTTATTATCACATATTATACTTTCATCCCGGATTAGAAAAACATTATCTTGGATTAAAGCCTGTCACAGACTAGTGAATATATTGTTACCTGTACTCTATCATTCCCAGTGTCAACCACATAGATGTGTTGGTTAGTGTTGTCGGTGGTGAGTCCCTCCGGCGAGCGCAACATGCCCTCTCGACTGCCCTTCGAGCCGATACAGCGCAGGTAGGCGCCGTCCTTTGAGAACACGTGGACACAGTGCTTCCATTTATCTGGAAAAG
Source organism: Macaria notata (assembly GCA_927399415.1). Taxonomy (NCBI): domain Eukaryota; kingdom Metazoa; phylum Arthropoda; class Insecta; order Lepidoptera; family Geometridae; genus Macaria; species Macaria notata. Next base: position 3,607,289 of record OV656744.1, read on the forward strand.
TTTTTTTATGTAAGGGAAAGAACAACGTAACAAGTGCTTATATAGGTATATAAGTTATTTTTTTATGAATTTTATAAGAAATTTATTTCTCTATTAGGGGGTCATGTCGTAAAGATAGAGACAGTCACTATTCTTTGATAATTAATAGTACACGAACGGATGAGCCAGTCGTAGATATGCCTGATGGATATAGGTACATATATTACCTACTATTAAGTTTTAGATGAAATACGACACCAGTTATTAACTTTCTAAACATAAAATTGTTGCCGCTTGTGGCATTGTAAAAGTAACTAGGTATACAATTTTTTGCCCTTAGAAATTAACTGAACATTGTAGTTGGTAATCCTTTCCCCAGGGAACTATATGTAGGTACTAGAAATAACATGGTTAGTTTTGGTTACGTTTGTTACCTGTAACGTATACTTCTCCCAGACTCTTCATAAACGCGACGTGTACGGGACACAGCATCTCCTCACAAGACAGTCTGGTGACTATCTTAGCCTGTGTCCGCTCCACCACTATGACGCTGTGGCTGTCCATGCCACAGATGTACATGTGGTTGTCCCACGGACTGAGGCCGATGCCGCAGGGTCGCGCTGTCTTGCGCCACACGTAGTGGGGGATGAAGTTGCGTGATCTAGAAAATTAAGTATATGTTTTTTTTTGGGAAACAAAGCCTGCTTGAGGGTTCCTATTCTTTGCTGCCCTTACTAACAAGGTTGAGCAAAGTGTTTCGCATGAGCTTTTGGTATACCTACTTGTACCGTGTTGAGTTGAGTTTGAAGTTATTTTAGTGATATTTGTTTTGTGATATTTGGTAGAAAAGCCACGAGGAAGTTGTGACATTATTTAATTGGACATGCTAGGTAGGTACCAAAATATCTATTTTATTTTATACGTAGTTAGTATATCTAACTTTATCTACATTATTTTTGTTCGAAAGTATATTTTTATTACAAATTCAGGTCATTTTCGTGTTTTTTCTGTTGTATGTCATGTTAAAATGTAGGTAATTTTCAAGCTACGGAAACTCTCGAAAAATGACACCTAATCCAGGGAGCATCCCAATGGAATGCCAAGTTTTCGTCCCCCCACCAAAGATTTGACTATTTACATAAGTAATCGCTTATTATCACCTCTACTATAGCTAATATACATGCATTATCATTAATATTCACCTGAAAAATCCTGAAAGTCTCTTTAACATCTTACCTATAATGCAATACAAGACTGTCCTCACTCTCCAGTGGGTTATTCTGCTTGGCTCCTTCTGGTAAAGGTTCATCTGACTCCGCATCTATTGGCGTTGCCGAGTCCATTTCGATTGTAAAGTTTTCCTTGTCGAATACAAAGCGTTCTGAGTCCCATTTGGACACGTCGGATAGAAGCTGGATAGCGTTTTGATGGAGGTTTATGAAGGTTGTTACCTGAAATAGACAAAAATAGATATATAAGACATACATCGTAGGTATGTGATTATATAGGTACCACAATCAATAATAATTATTTTAAACAAAATCAAAAACCGACTTTAACTCTACTGTAACGTTACTGAACAAATCTAAGCCTATAAAAAAAACTACAACATAAATTCATTTGCTAAACAAATCTAAGCCTATCAGAGATAACCGCATCAAAATCGGGCTGATAATTCAGAAGATATAGTGTATACAGCAGCGTTCCCTGGTGAGTTGTCATCGTAAGACATAGCTAAAAAGATGCACCCATTAAACCTCAACACATTACAGAAAACTGTATCAAAATCCGACTATTATTTTGGAAATATGGGTAAAATTTGTTTGCATAAAATTTATCAATTTGTTTGGTTTATTATTTTTTCTCAAAAAGTACTGAACCGAATGAAAAACAATTTTGATGAGACCATCTCGGAAATTATCCTCATCGAATAAAAAAAGATTATTTGAAATCGGTTAATAAACAACGGAGTAATCGCGTAACATATCCACAAAAAAAAAACTTTCAGAAGACTTGATAACCTCCTTTTTTTGGAAGTCGGTTAAAAAGTGTCAAAAATATGAAATGAAAATGAAATTGAAATGAAATTTGTTTATTTTGCATTATACTTATTGCATAACATTGTATGAAAATCCAACGGCATCTGAACTAGTTTATAACTGTGTTTCGGTTGCCGATGGCTTCTATATATATGTCACGGGAAATGTGGATAATGCGGGAATTATGCATAATCCCCGGGAATTATGCATAATTCCCAGTGCTCTTGGTAAAAGTGAGAAAAACATTCGAATTAATCACATTTACCGGTAATTATACATAATAACTCAAAATCAAACATCTGAATCAAATGTTTATTAAAATAAAAACAATTCTAGTCTTAATTATAATAAAATATGCATATTATGAATTATGAATATTATGAATTATGCATAAATCCCGCGCGGGATTTATGCATAATTCATAATTCAAACATCTGAATCAAATGTTTATTTTAATAAACATTTGATTCAGATGTTTGATTTTGAGTTATTATGTATAATTACCGGTAAATGTGATTAATTCGAATGTTTTTCTCACTTTTACCAAGAGCACTGGGAATTATGCATAATTCCCGGGGATTATGCATAATTCCCGCATTATCCACATTTCCCGTGACATATATATGGCTTCTATATGGCGGCGCCACTTGTAGTACTTCTCCAATTTACTTTTTCTTTTCCTGACAATTACACTGTTATAATCACGAAAATAAATCCTAAATAATCTTTTGTCTCACTTTAAATTAAGACATCACAAGTTATTATTAGACAAAAGGAAATTAGCTCCATATTTACGCTTCGGAAACAGGTGATTATTTAAATAGGTAATTATTTTGCAAGTTTATTGACTTTTTTGTTTTCTACTCTTCTTGACTATTCTGCCTAATCGGGGCCAATCTCGTATAATTGAGAAAATAAATAAAGGGAACAAAAACATAAAAGACTCAAGATTTTTATATTTCTTTGTTTTTTTGTATGATACAAAGAATGAACACACAGTTAAACATGTTAACAAGAATAGACAAGAAAATAAATAATCTGTATTAAGCGTTGCCTCGAGTAAATGCCAAGCCGATACTCCGATTTCATTGAGCGAATTCTGAGAACAGATTAGCGAAGTTTATAAACAGTCTTGATAAACAATAATATCCTTGAATTGTTACTGTAACGGATAACACCAGTGTGTGATTAGATACAGCTTGTCTTATGAGTTGCTGATTTAATTGATTTTAAATCAAGAATGTGAATATATGAATCAAAATTTTTTTTAAATAGACAACACCCCTTTACATTGTTCTATTAGTATTAAGTTCTGGGTTGAATATGCCTGAAATAAATGACTTTTATTTATTTATTTATTTAAAATTTGGGGTGTGCAGCCTTCTTTGAGAGCTAAGACCAGTATAGGCCTGGAAGAGATCGCTCTACGCGATAAGGCCGCCCAATGTACCTAAGTTGAGTAATATTTCTGTAAATTGTTTTGTATGTTTGTTTTCTGGTGTGCAATAAAGCTATATATATAGGTATATATAAGCTATATAGCTATTGATTGATTTATTATTAGGCAATGGCATACCCAAGTTCGGTTCCAGTGTTATTTATGTGTCGTTTCAGGATAATTGTTTAAGTTTTAGTTTACCTACATGTTTAAAGGGTTACATCAAAATGTATCTCCATATGTGACATGTGATGTGATGCTTGTGCTCTTTTATTTAATTTATTAAATTGTAATAAAAATAAATCAAATGCATACCTTCTGTTCATCACTCAGACCATCATTCACCATCATAGTTCTATCAGCAACACATTTCGCCTCATCCAGCGAAGTTTTCAAAGCTAATGCTGACATATCAGCAGATTTCTGCAAATCTGCCGCTTCTTTCAGCATAGATTCTTTGGCTTCGATTATTGCGTCTATTTTCTCGTCTGCTGCTACTGTTATTTGTTGGGCTATGCGTTCGCAGCGGTCCTGAAAAATTGGTAATGTGAAGGTGTCATTGCAGGAAATAATTACAAAAGGAATAGAGCTCGGGAGGATCAGACAATCGAATCTGACGCAGTCTGTATGTGGCTGTTTAACGCGGAGTTGTCAACAAGTTTGCTGACAAATACCTATTTAAAAAAGGAATACAATTCGATTAGTCTTGGACTACTAGTTAAACCACGTTTTGTAATAAGGCCCTACGTCTTTTCCCCACAACAAGTGTTAAGTATCTTAAAATTGACCGTGCATGTCATTACACTATTTTTAGGCCGTTTTAACAGACGTAGGTATATTATTCATCATTATCATGTCAGCCCGTATTCACCCACTGCTGAGTATAGGCCTCCTCTTCAACGTGCCACATACCTAGTACTGTCTTCAGCCTGTCTGATCCATCCACGTATATTATTATATGAGTTTAAATATCATATTTGAACTATTAAACTGCAGTAAATTTAAGCTTAGTTAAATTGTCATAAATAGTAAAGCCTCGGCATTAGTGGTTTTTTTTACTGGAAGTGGGTTTGCACTTGACCGTAATAAATATGTAAGTAAATACATTGACATCAATACAAACCATATGAAGGAACGAGTCAGTGACTCATCCCACGTTCAAAGCAAGCTATTATGATGCTAGTACTTGGTGAAGTAGTGATAAAATAATGTTAGTTGATATCTATACGTATTTTATACCTAATAGAGGTTGGATACATATTTTTTATGACAAAACTTTTTGATATCATAATATCACAAAAGCGAATGAGAGATTGTTGGTTTGTTCATAATTCGGTTCTTCACGCAAAGATGCAACGGAACTGTGTATTTTTTACTATAAATAACATATACACAGGAAACTTTTTATATCGATACAGTGCGGTTGAAGTCGCGGAAATCTACTAGTTTTGCATCGACCTTAACTAATTATTTTCCTCTTGTTCCCTGCTCACTACTTTCCAATAAGTAGGTAAGTACGAATAAATCATTCGGTATTTTCAATCGATTTCAAAGGGATAGCTTTATCTTATCAGTGGAATAAATCAGTTATTTTTTTGTAGTTATAAATAGGTAATTTACCTTATAATGCTCGATCTTATGCTCAAGTCTATTGCCTGCTGAGTCCAGTTGCTTTAGAATAGATCCGATTTGAATTCGCATGTCGTCCAAATGTTGGGTCCAGCATAGTTTGCAGAATTTCTGCAAATAAACAAGCGGAATTACAACAAGATTATACAAATAGACGACGTGGTTTGAGTATAAATTTCTATGATATAAGATTGAAAGATTATAAGTTTGTTTGTTTTTTAAAGTTCTGCTTCGAACAGGAACTAAACTGGATAATATTACTTTTTTTTGTTTTCTAGCAAATCACTGACCTCCATTACTACAACATGTAGTAATGGAGGTCAGTGTAGCGAATGAATAACTTATTTTTCGTGAAGTCTGAATTTGGAACACAAACTACCACTTTACTAATTATTTGCTTTATACGTTTTAGGTATACAAATGATATAGTTACTTAGCACCAAAGTATCTAAACATAACAATGTGCAATAATTACATTCTTATCACAATATTCCAAGGACTTAGTAAAGTGATTTTAATCTAAATTACTTATGAACGTCCATTAGTATTTAGGTATGATACAAATACTATATTATCATATAATTATTATTTATAGAACTTATAGATATTCGCTGACTACCCGTGCTACTACTAATCATCTTAATTTTAACAAAAAAAGTAGACAAGTAGAGCAGAGTAATCTCGCACTAAAGTGGTCGACTTTATCGTCAAGAGTTTTCAACCCGTCCTGACATGGCTTGCTCCTATATACGTTTCAAGACTTATGACACTTCTATTTACTGTTTCGCAATAAATAACTAAAAGAAATAAATTAAAAATATATAGGTACATATTTTTGAACCTTATCCCTTAGTACAAACAATGTCACATCAACAACTCACCATTTTACAATGTTCACAAGACTTAACATCTGGGCTATCGCACATGGTCTTGCACTGCGAGCACCGCACTCCACCTGCAAAGAGGTCCACGCTCTGCAGCCCCCCGGTCGCCGGCGGAGTCTCGGGCTTCCGAGCCGGCGCCGGAGCCCCCACTAGCTGGAGGAGCGAGTCTATGTACAGGTTCGAAGGCAACTCTTCCACGAAGTTGGCGCTGTGGATCTGGATGCGTGTGCGGCAGATAGGGCAGTCGATTATTGGGCTGTCTGGAAAAAAATTGGTGTGAGTTAGGAGCTGATTTTATTGACGAAACAATTGATTAACTATCAAGTTCTTATTTAAAGGTGGATTCGCCACAAAAACATACTTACCTACACGATTTCATAAACATTACCTACATGTATATTTTTTAAAACTAACACAAGTTCCTTGTTATAATAAGTAATAACTCGTAATGAATATTTATGTGTAAGTATACTTTCATAATTTTTACCTAGAAATGGATAAATTATACAGAGTAAATTAATTATTAGCTTTTTAAAGGCTGTTTGAGTAAAACATTACCAACAACATTAATTCTACGTCTTATAAAAATCTTTATTATAGCTAGTAGTCTGGTAGATACATTGAAAAAAATACCTGCAATATACACAGCTAGGCAGGCCATACAGAAAGTATGTTGGCACGGCAACATCTTCGGGTTGTGTAGTACTTCCAGACACAACGCACATTGCACCAGCTCTTTGATACCTCCGGCAGATAACCTGGCACAAACAAATTATTTACTAAGCAATAAAAACAAATCACAAAATATTTTCAATGCTAAGTAAGACTTGGACTTATTACGGTAAAATAAGGTTAAGCAAATCAAAGCTAGGATAGGTTTAGTTTTTGTATCTCTTTGTGTTTTGGTTTGTAGTAGATATGTATTTTAAATCTAATCTTTTCTCCTTTTCTTACCACCACGTCCTTTGTAATCTCTTATTTATTCCTTTCCATCCAATGGTTGCCTGGAAGAGATTGCTTTTACCAATAAGGCCGCCACTTGTGGCACAAGTATAAGTTTTTTTTCTTTCTTTGTAATTAGTATCGAGTGATGCACTAAGAATTTTTTATTCTATTCTCTTTGTACAAAACCAGCTAGAAATGTCTGTAATTTCCACTATAGGTTGCAATACATAAAACATGTACCTATCTCGTAGGGATCATGTAATAATGTTCCTTTGCTATGATAATGTTTGTTAGGCTGGCATTAGTAAACGTGTGATATATTCATAAGAATTTCAGCAGCACTCATAAAAGGTTTCCTTATTTCTCGACTAATTTCTTGTACATATAAAATGCGTAGCAAGCAAGAAACATTAATCAGTCACCAGACTTTATTCTAGTTAGATTAATAATATAAAGATATTTCTAGTAACTTATATAGATGTGTGTTAATAAAATGCTAATCAACAGGCTTGTCATCTATTTTTTACGATAATCAGATGGCGATTAGACTTCTTGACGGCATTAATCATCGCGTTTTGGCACCAGTTTTTGTGCCCAGTAATTTATATGAAACAGTCGTCGAGGCTGTTGATCTAAATACCTGTCCAGACCAGACAAAGATGCCTTTAAGTCATAACCAACTGATTTATTGCAATAATAATTGTAAAGACAGCACGGACGAAATCTTTACATTACAACTCGTCACAGAGACTAACATTCCCGATACTGTAGAGCAAAAAATCAATGGCGATACTTGACTGTATGTAACTAGTAGGTTAAGAATCTAAACAACTGCCGACGCAGGCTGAAACGAGCGTTCGATATAGTTTAATCGGTGCTAAAGTCTAGGCCAGTACTCACTTTCTAGGCTTGGATTCTGAAATGGCATTCGCCGCCCTCATTGCGACCGTCGTTGTCGCGTGTGACCTGAAGAACTGCGGCCCATCTGACCTCGGAGACGGGGGCACGGCACTCCTCACACTTAACACATCATCACTGATCTTCTTCTGACTGTTCCACCGCTTCAAAGTAAAGAACGGCTTCTTCTTATTCTCCGTCATTTCGCCAATTTCTGACCAAACAACGCCGAACACAATCACATACTAATACGATTAAGATAGACCATTATCATGCTATTGGAAAATGATAATTGTTACGCCCTAATCTATTTTAGGTATCTGATAGCGAATGTCGAGTGATTTAAAAATCTGCGATAAGATTATGATAATATTCCGCGCGATAAGAACATCGTTAAATCACAGGTATTTCATTTGCTTTGTAAACAAAATCAATGCAGCTTTAAAACAAATCCTATCAGCATTTTGAAAACGAAAGGCGTGTAATAAAAATAATAATAATCTGGTGACAATAAAGTAGCAATAAAGCCCATTGCTCCTCTTGAAGTCCCACTTGCTTGTCGTATTGAGAAAGTTATCATAATAAATGTAGGATTCGAGGTTGCCATATTTTAGGGGAGGCCGATGCAGTAACGGTAAAGACTTGATGTAAATGTTTTCGCTTGTTTTTGCGACTCTTGCGCCGAATTCCGCGTCACATTATTGCGCCAGTACGTTTTATCTTTGCACGAAATTGTTTTCTATTTTTACGAGTTTCTTATCTCTTTTTCTGTCTAAGCTTGGAACCGGTCGAGGCATCTGATGGTCAGCCGGGTAATAGGGGAGGCTGGTATTCCTACTTACATTTAATTATGTTAAGAGTTGAATCGAAGTTTATGGCAACTATCGTCCTACTCTTCCCTTTAGAAAGTTGCATTAGTGCATGACCTTGGGTGTTTATTTTTAGCTTTTGAACTTGCGAGTATTATCTCCACAAAAATTCAGAAATTAAATGGAAATACATGGTACATACGCTGCTTGATCAAGATATACTTTACACGTAGGTAAGTCAAAACTGGAGTAGAGATTCTATCAAACAGATCTAGGATAGAAAACATGCGTGCTTACAATCAGACTATTTAAACCCATGTTGTACTAAAAATCGTAGTTTAATAAAACTTAACCTCAATTTAGAACTAAAAGGCGTATAAAGATATGGACATAACCGATGATGTTAATCTGTAAAGGGATGTGTGTAACCGTGTTATGCAAAGTCCGGCACCAGACTTGAGCTAACTGCCGTCATCAATTAAAAGTGCTAGAGATCGAGTGTATAGGTTTGATGTGGTCTATAGATATGCTAAGTATGCAGTGCTGCTTTTTACATGTCAAGCGATTCATGTATTTCTAAATTTTGTCTTTATAAAAGAGTTTTATTGACTTTCGACTTAATTTCAAGAAATGTTTTTATTGACGACTAGCAGCGCCCCGCGTTAATTCGGGAAAGAAGTGGTACAAATACGTACCAAATTTCGACTAAATTTTGCATGGAAAAGTTAATATATAAATACACAATTTATTGCCTTTATAATTTTAGTTCTAGGGTTAAGTATTTATTGGAATAACTAGAAAAGCATATGATGAAAATGAAACACTTGTGGCGTAGGTATATATGTAGATAGGCTCCTACAGCATATTCTGTACCTACAGCATATTCTGTACCTACAGCATATTCTGTACCTACAGCTTTATACTGCGCCTGCAGCATCTTTATTCTGTGCCTACAGTAACCGTTAGCCCTTGATGTACGACTAATTTGATTAAGATCTGCAAGTGCTAATTAGTTCTAAGCAGTTTAATTGCATTCTATCAAAGGAAAATCTAGGTTTCAGATGGGTACTTATTCAAAAACTCCTGATGCAACAAGTCTTAAAAAAGTTATTAAGAAGTAAAAATTAATATTTTATTATATTTTGAAATCGTAACCAAAATGAGATTATATTGTATTGAAGGATAAAAATAGATATGTAAGTTATCACAAATGCATTTGCATGCCGTGAGGCTACAATATGGAGCCCATACTGATATAATTTAAGATCATTTCACCAACCCATATTGTGTTTATGAATAATTGAATTGAATGAAGTTGATGGTCCCGGCTGTTTGTCATAGAACGATAGTCGTTAAGCCATGACAGAGGCTCTTAGGGCGGCTTGATAAACTCTCGACACCGGAGTTGGCCACACCCGCTCGATAAGAAGAAGAAGAAAACGTTTTATAACATTGTTGAAGTTTTCCTTTATAAGTTCTTTTTTTGCGAATAAACGAAAGTAATTGGCAATTTACCAGATCTACTCGTTTCATCTTCGTATCACTGTACGTGATCTAACTTAATTTAACTACTTACATGTCCTTTACAAACTTTACAACCAGAAAGATTAACGTTGTTCCGACAAAAAACTTGTTTGAAAAATATGTTAGTAAATAGCATAAAAAATAAAAAAAAAACAAACTAAAAGCAACATAGGTACTTAGATACTAAAATGAAATTAGGTTAATCTGGATGGGGTAGTTGTTTTTAATACTTGGTACTTTTCAAGCTTTCATTGATGTTGTTAACATTTTCATCGTGCACATACCTACAATCTTACATATGTAAATGAAACTCTGGAAAAATAATATATTTCGTGTTTTGTCGCAGCGGAAAAACACTACATATTTCTTCAGACTTTCAATAATTACAATGGATATCTGCAACTCTCCTGATTCAATATCTTATTTTAAGTTTCATCACAATCATAAACTGGTAAGTACCTACGTACATTTATGTCAAAATTAAATTGTAAAAAATGGACACCGGGACAGCTGAAAACTAAATAAATGCGTAAAAAAGGCCGCGTCAATATACTTACTAAAAACCAAATATGTATGACTAAACACTTAGAATAGGGTAAAAAGTCACGTTTGCGTAAACATTTCTTCAAAGAACAATAGTTTTCTAGTAGTCGCACGGTCATCTCAACGGTAACCTCTTGTTATGAAAATTCGCGACTCTCAAAGATATTTCTTGGTATGAATACGGAAACATAATATACGAGTAAGTATGTTTTAATTTAGGACTTTGTCGAAGAAAATATTATCTTGTTTGCTTTCAGCTTGCGTCTTTCAGTATGGTATATTTATTTATTTATTTATTGTTCACTTGCCCACAGCACTTACAGTTTCCCAAAGCGTGCTGTGGGCCAACCTTAAAAAAATATACTTATATTAAAATTAATCCCTATACCTAGACTTATAGTAAATTTTCCTATTATTACAAATAAATATACTACAACATTGTAATATAAATTTAAATTTCGAATGGAATATATCAAGATCTGGCATCTGTGCAAGCATGTCGTTAAGCAGACTGACAGCATGTGTTGTGGGAGCGTACCGCGCCGTGGCGGTGCGCACCACCCCGCACGGCATAGCCAGCGGGCGGCGCGGGCAGCATGCGCGCGCCGCACGCGCTCCCGCCGCCAGCGACAACCGGGATAGAACACTAGGATCGTCGATGAATCCGCGCAAGAGCTGGAAGTAATGCGATAGCAAACTGCATTTTCGCCTTACTTCCAACGCATACATACCTACCATACCATAGACGAAGAGAGACGGATACAGAAAAGGGTAGAAGCCGTATAACTTTTTGTACAAATATCTAGCAAACTTTCTTTGTACTTTTTCAATCATTTCTTTGTACTTCTCTTCATGCGGATCCCAGATTAGGGCGTTATACTCTAGTTTACTGCGCACCAAAGAGTAATACAGTACCATTATAGCCCCTCTGTCATGAAATCGTCCTGTTTGCCGTATCACAAATCCAAGAGCTTTAAAAGCACTATTGCATATATTTTCAATATGTACATTAAATTTAAGCTCTGTATCTAATGTCACACCGAGATCTCTTATTCGTGAGACACGCTCCAGACTGACACCAGACACACAGTAGTTGTAAGTGAGGGGATCACGTAGTCTAGTGAAAGTCATAGTCTTACACTTGGAACTATTGAATTCCAAGTAATTACTCTCGGCCCAACTCACAACCCTGTCAATGTCAGCCTGCAGCGCGTCACAGTCCTCAATGGCACCAATACTCCGGTATATCTTAAGGTCATCGGCGAAAAGTATAATACCCTACTACATATAGCAATAATTGAAACTAAAAATATGGACAGACATATCTCAAAATTTGTAAAGTACAAGAGTTGACTAATTTTCAGATTGGTCTAACCATATTTTTAGTTTCAATTATTAACAAACACTCTAGTGTCAAGATTTTTCAAATTGCCCTTAATGGCTGCCGAAATGCAAAGTATTGTATATTATACGATAATTTTAGCCAAACAAACATTTTCAGCTAAATGCATATGGTTGCAAACTTAGTAAACCTCCTTATATTATGTATTCGGGAGACAAAATTATAAATTAAATGAAAATTATTTAATTTGAATCAAGAAATTAGGTAAGAATAAAGAATAAGTTACCACCGAGTATTCTTTAATCCTGTGGCTATAAAAATAATATTAAAAAGTGCTATAGATACTCACATCTGCAGGCTACTTTAAACAATAATATCGACTGAACTACAGTAGAAGGCAGAGCTCATTTACCTGCTTTCATATAATTCAAAAATCTTTTTTTTAACTTTGACAAAGCAGTAAGTCTCCAACACATATCTAAGTAGCTAACCACGTGTCACCAGGTCACTCTGAAGTTTCACCCTGCAGGAAGTTCTCGTGCCAAATTGATTACCATGACAATGCGCCACTAAAATACATTATGTATAGGGGGTGCCAGTTTCTACCTACATTTGTTTACATTTACTGTGGCTATGTTAATTTCAGCCAATGACGGATAGCCTTTCTTGACAAGTGACAAGAAAGTTATGTGTAACGCAATAGTGTGTTGTTTCTGGTTAGTTTAGAATTTAGATCCGTATTTATTTGGCGCGTGCAAAAAGCTGCGCCTGCGACTTTGTTGTCGTATTTGATTGTCTGTGTAAGGATTTTACTATCATATCAAAAGTAAAAAACACGCAGTTTATTATTGAATAGTACTACAAGATATCTTGCTGATGAAGCCGATGAGGATGTTTTTTTGAAAGTTTTATATTTTATTAGGGACTATTTCTCCATGAACCATCATCTGATATTCACCATCAGTAAAAAAAATAGCTATCACTTCTTACTATCATCAACCCTTATCTGAGTAGCTTCACGGATTATGAGATACAACCACATATAGAGACAGAGAACTGAAAAGTAAGGACAGCGAGATTATGGAACTCTCTACCTGGAGCCCTTTTTCCAGAAAATTATAACCCAGGGGTCTTCAAAGCCAGAGTAAATAGGTTCCTCTCAGGCAATCGTGCAACATCTTAGACTACAGAGGAGCTTAACATCAGGCAGGCTGTAGTCAAACGTTGGCCTATTCTATGTTAAAAAAAAGCCTTGATAATACGGAACTATCAATACCCAGACATCCATATTGCAAAACGAAGTACATATTTTCTCTCTAACATCATACCACAAGTATTACACCCATATCATAAACAAAGATGTCATTGTAACAGCACGAAATCTCCGATCTTCACGCGTCAGAGATCGGTTAATTAAAGTGACTACCATTGTGACATTATAGAGCTGGTTAAGAAACTGATATAATACATAATCTTAGGTATACATGAGTGTTCCGATCTAGTTATGTCACACAATCAAACAAACACACGCAATAAGTATATATGTATTATATTCGTTATCTAGTACCCATGATATCTAGTACCCGTAAGCTTAGTGTGGGGCTAGATGGTGCTGTGTAACATGAACTGAAATAATTTATTTAAAAAAATGTGGCCTACTAATTACAAGTGTGGTGGTGGTGTCTCTAATTTCCTTGCAACACAGGACCTCTGGTACCTAGCGCAGGAGTCAGTCATTCCACCGCGTACCAAACATTCATTATTGGATTTGCATATCCTACATAACATAACAAAGGTACGTTTTTACTTTTATATTTGACCGATAAACTATTTGTATCAGTATTGGTAATTGTAATCTTAGAAGAATTAAAAGTTACCTTATGTAGGTTCATTGGGATTAACCATTTCTCACAAGTTGATTATTTCATAGGTATACCTAAGGGCAGCAATCAGCAATAAAAACTATTTGACTAACGCCTATAGTAAAAAAACACCAAAAATTTTCATAGATAGGTACCTAAAGAAGATTTTAATTGCATTGCTTACTTTGATTTTATTAAAAATCTTTAAAAAATAAGAATCGTATCGAATATTTTTTTCATTGTTCATGTTGTCATGTGAAAGTTACTGATGTTGTACGCTTTTCCACATTTCGCTTTCAATGTGTATTTTTAATTATAAAAGAATTCGCAAACTAATTTATGTAGCTTCGCTGATTTACTCTATTCACTACAACACAATGAATACACACATAAAATTAAGACTAGCTAAGTTTTTTTTTACATGAGGTAGGCTCACGCTTGACTACAACTTGCCTGATGTTAAGCAACGTTGTAATCTACGATCTAGCGCGCTTGCCTAGAAGAAACCGGTTTACTCTCGACTTGAAGACCGACAAATTATAGTTCAAGGGAAATAGAGATTGGGGCAAGGAGTTTATAAGTTTTCGTGTGCATTTAAAAAAACAAATTAATAATTAGGTATATCAAATTAAACTTATTGTTACCCAAACAAATCAAATTAAACTTGTTGTTGTGTTTGTGTTTGTTTGTTATCTTATGTAATAAAAGCAGTTCTTCATTATAATAGCCGCTAAACGAAAATTAGCGAACAATATAACCGCATAGTTAACTCGAACCAGACGTGCGTTTATTATACCAGACCAGGTGCTAAGCGAACAGGTTCCGAGCAGATTCACTTAATGTATGCTACCTATTAAAGAAAGAAGCAAAGCAGGAAAAGGAGCACCGGTAACCCAGTGGCCAACTGAGGCGACGTCGAGCGAGAACCAGCGCCCGCCTCCATTCCGTACCGGTATCGCCGCGCCAGCGCTCGCAACCACCTACATACTTAGTCACTCGGCGCTCATTAACCGGGCGCTGCTGTGTCCTACGAGACGATGGTCCCTCCTCCACCGCCCTCGGGACCGATCGTCAAACAATGCGGAAAGTGTACGACGCGCCTCGCATCGCAATCACCGAAGAGAGCGCCGACCACTCCTGAATACTAAGTCGGCTTCGACGCCGCGCGCGACTAACGAATTAGTCGCAGGACCCCAGGACGAACGTGCGCACATCATTCTTCGACGGATTTAACATTGTGTGCGGTTTCTGTGTTTTGTTATGCGCGGACGCTGCGGAAAGTTTGCGAAATTTTGGCAAGGAGTGCGCGTGCTCGTGACCCCCTGTCCTGCAATCAGGCGATACTTCATGGGATGATCGCTCGCCGAGGACTACTCGCGTGTGATTGATGGTGCCAGCTACCTGCAAGGACGCTCGTTGCCTTGTGTGCTCGGATTTATTATCCCTAACATTTGTGATATCTTGAGGTGAGTTTTTTGCTGCGGCAATTAACAGTGCTTGTATCTGTATTATTCAAATGTGTGCTCGTTCTTAGATCTAGTTGAGTGTCCTCACTTAGCCTGGATTGAATTGATTTGCATGCATTAAAATGTAAGCGTCAGATTCACACATCTATCAGTATCCACAAGTAAAGTAGGTAATATTCGTTGTCTTTGAACCGGAATTGAAATTGAATTGGCTGTTACCTTCCATTTTACTGCTGTCGTGAACATTTACAGCGAATTGAATTTGCGCCGGGACTGTTTGATGTGTTTCTAAGTGATATCGGAGTCTAGCTATTTGTTTTTTGTCACATTGTATACTGTGTCGACAGGTTATTTATGATGTTGGTAACATCGTTTTTTTACTTCAAATCTATCTAACTAAAGTCTTGAATTTTGGAATGATGTGTCTGTTTAATGGCCTCAAAAACTTTGTCTATGAAACCCAATACAATCATCTTAATAGGCCATCGATAGTTGATTTATGATAAGTGTAAATTAAAACATCTCTCTTTGAGTCGTATTTCCTCATGACTGAGGGTCGTGACTCCCCCGCAGAATTAATTCGTTAGGGGAGTTTTCTTGGGCAGATCCATCGTGGTGGGCGCCCAGGTCCTTCCACGGAAGACGCATGTCCTCGGATATTGTGGTCCTCAAACATGTCGGTTTCCTCACGATGTTTTCCTTCACCGCTAAGCGAGTGCAAATCTACACATAACTTGAAAATACATGTCATTGGTGTAGCGCTGGATTCGAACCAGGGTGCGTCTGGATGAAAAGCAGACACTGGAACCGCTGAGCCACACTCGCTTAAATTAAAACATATCGAGTACTTATTTTTACCCAAATTACATTTCATCTACAAAGCTGGCAAGCGTAGCTATGCTGAATCGTATAGTTTCCTACTATGTAGTATGTACTAATTTGAATCTAATAATAGAGATTAATCGTTAACCTGCCTAACAGCCTAACAACCAACATGATATAACCTCCCCTTCCTATTGTCCGGCCTAACTACACCAATAGCCATTCCCATATCCATATAAGCTATAGACATCACCATTAATAAACTCTCCAAACCCTTTACCACCGTGCACTTTCACCGATATCCCCTCGGAAGATATATTTGTGCTCTATCTAAGGCCGAGGCCACGAATTGACGCTGGAACGTATGTGGCACGCGTTGATGCTTAACACGGCTTAACCGCACGCGCCTCTAAATAAGGCCGAATGATATAAACGGAGGCAATGTAACTTGGAGATACCTTACCAGTACTAAGTCCTAACTATAGACTTATGATATCATTACCATATCGTATATTTGTTGGTTTTGCTATGGCCTGACCTAATTATCTTAAACACCATTAGTCTAGTAACATTTTTTTTAAGGTAGGTATAAAAAATATATTATGGTATTTCGAAAAATAAAATAAGTACTAATAGATAAAAATATAATAGGTACTGTGTAGTAACATTTATATGAATGTAATATAGGGCCTCGAAAGCAATACTAGACACTTTTTATCCGCTGTTTTAAAAAAAAGTAGGATTTCTTATGTTAATATATTTTGTATGTATATAAAGTACGTACAAAAACAACTTTGTTATGTACATATATCATGTCTGAGTATACATTTTATAAAAAACAATTAAGTTATTTGATAAAAAAAAACATAACACTAGCTGTGACGCTTACAGTAGGTACGTAAAAGACCGGACTGAAAAAGCTGGCAACAAATATTATGAGGCATCTATTACAAAATATGTCGCTGGACGTAAAGCATTATAAAGCACGAACAGTCATGAGTTTACAACGGTGTCCGAGTTAAAACAATAGTTTTGAGATAAAACCGCGGAAATCGGGAATGTGAATGCGGGTCTTCTGTTGCTACATCTATGCTTGTTTGTTATAATGGCTATCTTATTTCTACTTTACATATTACGAACAAAATATTACTTATAGCTATTGTACTTTTATTTGGAGATAGGTCACCCTGGATCTCAATTGTCGTTACCTACAGACTAATGTTGTTTCCTTTAGAGACACGAGATGCTTCTGTCTTATCAGCGTTCACAAACATTATGTTCAATTTATGTTTTGCATATGTAACTAACAAAATTAGATCAGATTGGTAACATCACTCGTCTATACTCTCGTATTTCAAATATCCTTACAAACTTTAGCTTCTATTTATATATTTTAACTAGTGGGTGCTCGCGGCTTCGCTCGCATTAAGAAGTAAAACTTGCATCCCCTATTTCACCCCTTTAAAAGTGGCATTTCCAAGAATCCTTTCTTAGCGGTTGCCTACATCTTAAAATCTACATGCATTCCAAATTTCAGCCCAATCCGTCCTATGGTTTGGGCTCTGTGTTGATAGATCACTATATCAGGTCAGTCAATCAGTCAGTCAGTCACCTTTGAGTTTTATATAGGTATATAGATTTTAATGATAAATTCTAGGTTTTTTTTTTAATTTCGTATACAAATAGCCCAAGAGCAATAGAGCATTGCTTTACATTCTGTAGAAATGCCAAAAGTTGGCAAGATTCAAGATAAATATTTAACTGCTTCTAGTTTCTGATAAATAACGATGTGAATCCGCAAAACCTGCCTATATTTTCTCAGAAACTAAGCTCCTTGAAATATAATGGTTTTGACCTTGCGTGAAGTCAAAATCATGCTTTGCATTTTAAAAAGTAACCCTAGTTGTTTTGCAATGTTTGCGAATTTCACTTTTGGATAAAAGAAACAAGAAATGTGCCTCATGTTGTCAAAACATGACGACATACTAGACCTGCTTTCGAGATTTTCCTCTTGACATTGTTGAAAATATTTTGCGTTCTTCGAAAATAACAGAAAAAATACATTTTTCATTCATATTATGTGTTATAAGTTTTGAATTTTGATTATCACAAATAGTTTGAAGACATTCAAATTCATATGTAGGTATTTGTTATTTGAAGTTACAATTTGATTCCTCCCTATTTTGAAGTCTTTATGACAGAGTTTATGATTTCCTTTAAAAACACTTGGCGAGTTTTCTTAGGCAAGCTGTGGAACTTACTTATATCCTTCCACCACAGATTCAATCCTTCTACATGACGGTGCATGTTTACGGAAAAAATATAAGCATATCAAGCCCATCCAAACTCTCACACATTTCCAAAAAACTAACAAAACATTTTACCAAAAGCTCGCGCGAAAAGGTTCCCTTTATTACGTAGACATCATTACGGTCCACGTATTATGAGATATGATCTAACGTCATATAAGAGCAGCTTATCAAAGTCATTACGGATGATGCCGGTAGCGGTGTCTTGAAGTCAACGTCGTTAACCATTTTACATCAAATAGAGGTAGAGGTGAATATTATGGAGAGACATGAAATATTGGATCGACGTACTTAAGGCAATGATGGATTATAATTTACTTGCCTATTTGTTTAGTAAGTATACTTGGCAAATTTCTAGTATCTTTGTTGCTTAAGATGTAAAACGGAGATTAATAACTTACTAAATGTAGAAATCCGGTTAACTGGTGTTTTATGGGAAGTTTATTTTAGTTTATTTTTTTTTTATTCCCCTTGAACTATAATTTGTCGGTCTTCAAGTCGAGAGTAAACCGGTTTCTTCTAGGCAAGCGCGCTACATCGTAGACTATAACGTTGCTTAACATCAGGCAAGTTGTAGTCAAGCGTAAGCCTATTTCATGTTAAAAAAAAAAAAGTTATAACATATTTATTATAATAATGTAGAAGGTGACACACGCACTTTGATGATTATATTTGGTGCATTACAATATTGACTAAGGATCAGCAAACTTAAGTTGAGATAGGTAGGAATTTATTTCACATCTTTTTATTTTTCTTTTCCTACCATATAAAGTTCAATCCATCATTCATTAATATCCTTAGAAACTGATTGATTGCCATTCCACGATTTTTAACAGTGAGAGTTTACTGAAAGTGGCATCAAGTATCGAATACTAATTCGATTTGTCATAGAGCTGGCGACCAATCGATACATAATCGATTCCTCGACTCGCTAAATATTCTTAAAGGATGCGAGGTTTGCATAGGAATTTGACGATCGAATGATAAAGTTGTAAGCAAATGACTCGACGATTTGTTGAATAGTGAGAAAATCGATTTGAATATCTATCGGATGTTTGTAGATGGTTGTTGATGATTGTTTTACCAGCAAGCTAAAAAAATAAAAGTTATTGGTAGAATGAATAGTTTTTATCATCGATGATATTTACCAAAATAAAGTTCATTTTATACTAAACATTACTACTAAAACGAGCTAATAATCAAACCCGTGATTCTTCGGAATTGCGTTTTGAAAAAACCTTAAGTTAACAATTGTCTTTAGAATATTGTTTAAAATTTAGACCAATTAATTTTTTTATTGAAACTTTAATTGATTAACATAAACAGATGAAACTATTGATGATCAATTAGCCGAAAAAAATACACACAAAATAAAAAAGATCACATTTGCACAACTTGTTTCATTATCATAAATAAATAAAATAAGATCAACACATTCGCAAATACGCTTTGAATCAGAATGATACCATCAAGTTCCGGTATTTCCTTCAAAGCGCTGAGCAATTTGTCCAACCGGTTCCCCTTTCAAGGAATCCAATTGGCGCTGCTGTCTATAAAATATACAGTAAGACCGGGTTGTGTTGTACGCAGCACTACTTGCGATTACTGTCATCAGAACTGCTGCTAGTTTGGTCAAGACCCTGCAGCTATATATATTTTGTGTTTGTTATTCGACATTAATCTAAAAATTCTGCGGCTAAAATAGCAGTGTAGCACACACATATTTTTTTTACTTTCGTCACAAAATCTTAATTTATCTGTAGTAAAATCATCAGTAATTTTATAGTTCCGCAAAAATCTAGTTCGGGTTGAGTTTCATATTTCGTATTTCTGTGAGAATACCAGCAGACTGAATAAAATTTATCATAAAATCTCACCGAATAACATTTTCGCTCCGTATATATGAGTTCAGTTCAGAGATATATGAGTTCAACATTTATAGAGACGTTGTGTTCTATCTATAGGGCCATCCCATCACATGGTTTGATTTATCATCGATTGTACCAAGGAACCGGTTCGCATATAAAACCTGCACATCGAGTCTGGGATTATGCAGGTTCAGTTCAGGCAATCAACTCGCCTGACCTGTAACACTTATAAGTAGGTCAGCACTACAGGTTTGGTCCTTGCCATTGCAGCATTCCTACGAAAACATATCATTGATGCTTCTGAATTATACAATGAAAATTATTGAAAGATTCAATAATTTTCTATGATAATAAATACAAAGATAATATAATTATGGGTTTCAGATTGGATCTTGTAACTGATCAATTTCACTTTCTTGAGAACCTATAGAAGGAACATCCTTATAGTATTTTTCATTATAGGTTTGTTTGAAATCAAACGCACATGGTACTATAATCTCGTAAAAGAACGGTGGCACGTTCTTGTAAATAGCTTCGTGGCCTCGAAACTTTACTTTGACAGTGAAATGTGCACAAAAATCGGGTTTCTTTGAAGGGTTCTGTTTGAAGTCTCGCGAGCATAACGTTATAGTAAAATGTGCAACTGATTTCGAGTCTATCAACGTTTCCATGGGTTTGAGATGGAAAAGCTTCTTCATTTTCGTTGTTAGCTTGAATGAGACGGTAACGCTGTAAACTTTATGATTGTTGTATATAGAAATACGATCTTGACAAAATCCGTGAGTGATTGGCGAATCCGTCATATCCATTATTTCTGGAACGAATTTGATGGGATGCGGTAATACTTCGGCAAGTAAAATAACCGTCTTGGTTACGAGAATTTTCCCTGTATCTGGATCAGAGAAATGGAGATCGTAATAACATTGGTGATAGCCTATGTGTTCAGGTTTAGTTAAATAGACGTTTATTATTTGTGTAGATTGAGGGCGCAAAGCACAATACGTTCGTTCAAATAGAAAAGGTTCTAAAGATAAATCGACTATATCTCCTACGATGCAACCAATTAAATCAATCGTTTGTACTGATTCTTTCTCGGTAACTTGTGGATCTTCAGTCAAAAAGTCTGGACTATCGAGAACATCACTTCTAGCTGCCCTTCCGATCATGCTTTCCGTACTTGGTCCAACAGCTATTCCTGATAAAGAACTGAGTGAATCAAAACCGAAACTCCTGATTCGTTTGGTGACATTTAAATTGTAGCGCCTGTTATCTTTGATCGAAATTTTAATTTCGCCTGAAGGATATCCGAGGACACCATTTATGTGCCACGGTAGAACAGGCGTGATCCTCACAGTTTCAGATACAGTGACAGCAGTCTCTTCTAAGAATATTGTACCGATCGGTACTAAATATGCTTCAGATGGTTGATCAGTAATTGTGTTACGCCCCACTTTAAAATACAGACTGGATACAAACTCTTCAGCATCTTCATTTGGCCACAGCCGGAAGATCATCTTGAAATTAACTTTCATTCCTGGATATAATCTCTTTGGTGTATTTGGAAAAACCCTTACCCACCTGAAACGTGTTTTGTCTGTAACGCGTTTATATTGGAGGTTTAAATATTCTGTTGTACAATTGACCACGGAAAAAGTAAGTGTTTGCTGTTTCAAAACGTTATTCCTGATAGTAATTTGTTCCGGATAGCAACGCACAACCGATGAGTGGTTAAGTTCTTGCCATTCTTTGAGGCTGCTTTCTGAATTGATTTCGAAATCCAGTTTTTCACAAGCAGAATGTAATCCACTGTCTTTGGATCCCATCGGAGATATTATTTTATGTTGATTAATACAAATATATACTGGTAAACGAGGTGAGTGAGGCGATATTGTATCGTCTAATTTCACGGTACTTTTCAATTGAGGCTCTGAAGGGACAGTTTCTGTAGGTAAAACTTCTGTATTAAAATGGGCGGTAGATCTCATGTCTGCCTCTCCCGGCATTTCTTCGTATTCTTTCAGAGATGGCTCTTTTTCCAGCTGTGGCAATTCAGATGCTTGTTTATTTAATTGTTTTACCTTTTCTTTAATAGCTCGCCACTTTTTGTGGGTCCGTGCCATCACATGATTAAGATCCCATGGAGACGGTCTCGTATATTGTGTATAAAGATTCTTTATAATGATTTGTTTACGAAGATCTGCCTCTTGCTTCCTCATTTTACAATCTGTAGTAGATACATGTAGGAGACGTATAACTTCTTTCCACTGCGGCAGTTTTCTTATATCCATGTTGAACTTCTTCTCGATAGACTCAACGTATTTCTCCACATCGAAATCGTATACATTACCATCTCGTATACGGAAATGGTTACACTCAGATATTTTCATGATTCGTGATTATAATTATCTATCTGCTCAAGAAAAACGAATACGATTATGAAAACTAAAATAATGGAAAAAATACAAACATTTGATTTCTCGACAACTTATTTTCTGAAAATTAACAAATTGACATTGACAGGTACTGAAATGTATGTTACTGAACTATTTGCCATAGCCAAAGAGGTTCAAAAATATATCATAGCCTATCCCTGAATAATGAGTAATAGGGTACCCTCACGGCAAATATATTCCCATTATCTTCAGTAAGCACTAGTCAATCCAATATACTTAGTACGTGTACTGCGTATGGACATTGATTTTGTTGATAAAAGAGTACTATAAACAACATAAGCGAGTGTGGCTCAGCGGTTCCAGTGTCTGCTTTTCATCCAGACGTACCCTGGTTCGAATCCGCCCTACACCAATGACTTGTATTTTTCAAGTTATGTGTAGATTTGCACTCGCTTAGCGGTGAAGGAAAACATCGTGAGGAAACCGACATGTTTGAGGACCACAATATCCGAGGACATGCGTCTTCCGTGGAAGGACCTGGGCGCGCACCACGATGTATCTGCCCAAGAAAACTCCCCTAACGAATTAATTCTGCGGGGGAGTCACGACCCTCAGTCATGAGGAAATACGACTCAAAGAGAGATAAACAACATAATCAATTCTTTACAGACTGGCGATGGACACGTCTATACCACGAGTCTTACTGAGCATAGCCCTAGCCGCCTTACTCCCAATGGCATCCCCTAACCAAGACGGGCTGGCCAAAGAGGACGTACCACATTCAAGACAGAAGAGGATATTGTGGATCACCAATGATGGAAGACTGGCGTTACCGCCTGGGACGTCCATGACGATAACACCATCTCTATCGATGCCTTTCGTGAGGCATCCACCTAAAGGGTTTCTGTCGAATGTGACTATCAGTTTTCCTTTTACAAGTAAGTAGAGATGAGTTAACTAGTCCATTCATTGTCTAACTAAACTATATTGTTATTACATTTGCCTATCATAATTATAATCATAATCATTTTTATTTCATAAGTCATTTACACGTCAATACAATAAATTAAGATATATAATCTATATCAGTCTTAGAAAACATATTATGTGAGGATACTATGCAACCAAACTATACATGAATTATGATATAAACGGTTGACTTTATTTATTGATATTAAAAAAAGTAGTATCTAAAAATATAATTTGCATAAGTAAAGTAAGAATTTATGACTGATTTTAATTACCTAGAAAAAATCTTCAATAAACTATTATAAGGTACCAACAACGTAACCGATGGATCGTCTTTCAGTGAATTAGTTCTAAAAAGAATGATGTAATGTTTTAATCTTGTTTAATTTAATAAATCCCATTTTACAGATAAACTGAAATATGAAGTGGAAGTAATGAGTCAGTACCTTGAGGTTTCAGATTAATAGAACAGTAGAAAATAGATAAATTAACCATTTACTTCCCCAACGTAACGAAGGAAGTAGTTAAAGTTAACTGTAGATGTTAATATTCGTAGTTTAGACGTTACTAATAAAACGAAAACGTAGATAAATATAAACAGGTGGGTAATAATGTCATATTGAAAGTAGATAGTAATTTATGTAAGTAAAATAATCTAGATAGATTAATTAGAGTTCATAGACATAGCCACGATGACGCGATCGTTAATTAAATTCTTAAACTAGGATTAATCCATAATTTGCTATAAGTAAGTAGTGCAGTAGAGTTTAGAGATAAAACAAAAACTCAGACCGCACGACACAGATTTCAATCCGGCGCGACAACTTGACTCTGCGAGTTACGTTGACACTAATATATTTTCCAAGAAACTTGGGAGCTTCTTGAAACGAGTTATCTACTACTGTACGCCAAACTTGCAGTGAACAAATCGATTAAAAAAAACATACTGATACTATAAGCATCTACCTAATTTTGATCTTTATTTGATGCGTAAATTTGTAGAAAAATATTTACCTATGCTCTGTCTTATAATAATAGAGCTGAATTAGGTTTTCCAAGTTCAAAGTGAAATGAAGTATAATTATATATTTTGGTGGCCTAAGATTCCATATAATATTCAGTCAAGAAGCAAATCTTTGTCGTAAAGTCTTAACCTTGTTTCCACTTATGTTACACTTGTGTCCAAAGAACCAAATCTGTGTCGCAGTCTCTTTGATAACCAAAACTACATAAACTTCAAATTCTAATACAATTCTTCAAACATTCCAGTTGATTTCGACAAGCTCGGTCTGACTGACAACGAGAATCCCTACGGAGACTTCCCGTCGTTCCTGGCTCGGTCCATGGGTAGTACTGCTGCCTCCATGATGGCGGAGTATGTGGGACATTACCTGGACAGGAGACGGGGGAAGAGGTCCGCGCCTCTGCCTCCGGAGGTGGAAGGAGCTATGCTGGATAGATTGCACGGAGGAGAGAGGCAAGTATATGAAAAACTTGATGATATACATATGTAAACATTTTTCTTAGGGGACTCCTACTAAGACTTCTGGCCGACTGTAGAATACTATGGTCATAAAATATACTCAGTCATTTGGTCAGACTATATTACTACTCTCACAATTTATCGCAAGGAGATCCTACTAAGACTTTTCATACGAACCATGGTATCCTCCATACCATGGTCATAAACTCACATAATTATTCTTAATGTTGGCAGTCTCAATAATTCCTAGCACGGAAACAGAACCGTTGATTAGAAAACTGAGGTCACCATAGAGTTTTCAGTTGTAAAGCCACACCACACGTTAAATTTAAACGACACACTATACTTAAAACTCTGAAAAACTACCTAGCTAACACGCATAAAATAAAACACGGCATAAGTCAGTTCCAAACTAGGCTAAACAAGACTGTACATCTCAGTCAAGAAAACGCTTATCAACCGCAATGCATGTCACTAGGTTACCAAACAAGCAACAAATAAACTTAAAAACTTGACAGTCGCAGCAAAACAACGCAGAAACAACTGTACCTGTCCAATAAACATCGGGAAGTTATATGACAATGCCATATAAATATCCGAAAGGAGGATCCCGAAATGGGAACGGTTTTCAAATCAATTTTGTGTCGACCACACATGTGACAGTACTGGTACGCATTTACGAGTACTCGTGTACAAGGTTATAATAAATGGAAGTGCTGAAAACTACATTGGCTAACTGATGGGTAAATATATCAGGGTACTAATTACTTTTAGCCATTTTCCAACTGACTGGACAATACTACATACTGTATGTATATACCTATCAATGAACTAAACACTACAGACTACAAAGCATAGGTTAAAGAAAGCTGGTCTATGCTATTGTATTGCTATGTTCTATTTGCAAAGCAATATTTTCAGTTTAATTTTACAGTCCAAATTAATACCTACATGGTATATATCTGGATGTCTAATGGACGCAAAACCATCTATTATTGCAAATTATGACGTGTAGAGGTTCAGCAAGGAGGCACCGTTTTACAGTTGAGGTTCCATAGACTCGCACCAAGCGTTTTGCTTCGACTTTCATCGTGCGAACAGCCAAACTGTGGAACTCCTTGCCCGAATCTCTATTCCCCTTGAACTATAAAACTATTTACTATAATTTGTCAGTCTTCAAGTCGAGAGTAAACCGGTTTCTTCTAGGCAAGCGCGCTAGATCGTAGATTATAACATTGCTTAACATCAGACAAGTTGTAGTCATTAGTCAGTTTTAATTGACTTAGGCCGTTTTTATTGTTATTAAATAAATAAATAATAAATAGCCAAGCTTGAGCCTATATCACGTAAAATATATATATACATATGTATGTCTAGATCAGTAATTAGCCCGACAAATATAGCTGTAGATAACAACAATTAATTTTGTAATGTACAAGCGATGCAGCGATACCCGAGATTTGGATTTCAAAACTTCTCTTAAACATTCATAGATTTTCCACCCAAATTATTTCGCATCAACCCTGAACCACCAAACCACGTGGTCTACCACTACTTTCCCCTTCACCGATAACTCATACGGCATTCCATTCACGAAAAAACAATTGGCAATGGATTTAGGAAGTTGCTATGATTTGAATGCCAGCTGCGATTCGAAATCCGGCGCCCATTGCATAACGGAAGCAATGTATAGAATAACTCATTAAAAATAGCGCCTCTAGCTCAGCTAGCGGAGGCAATTGCAAGCGAATACCAATGTTAAGCAAAGGTCGACGCGGTCAGTTCTTGGATGGGTGACCGAAAAGTGGCATTCCATTTTGGGCGCTTCCGTGATTCGGATGACACGTTAAATTGTAGGTCCCGGCTGTTTGTTTAGTACGGCAGTCGTAAAGCCATGTCAGAGGCCCTAAGGGCGGTTTGATGACCTCTGGACACCAGAGTTGGTCACTCTCATTCGATAAGAAGAAGACTCATTAAAAATGTCTTACGAGTGGTGAAGTTGTTATGTCAGTCGGTATACACACATAAATGAAAAAATGAAATGATCTATTGTTTTAGATTATTTTTCAGAGTTGTTAAAAAATAATTGGGTAAAAGGACGGAGGAAGCATCAACGTGTTTCGGGTCTATACCTATTACCTACCTAATCTAACAATACGTCAGTAAAATATAATTATATATATAAATAAATAAATAAATAAAAATAATTTAATATTAATTTTACTGTTTGGTACCCTTGACGCTGGGCTTCGACATAAACAATTGCATGCACATCAAAATAACGTGTTTCCATTATAGAGTTAATTTTATTTTTCTATTTAATATACAACTAAAATTAACAATATGCTATCAATTAGGCTATCATACAGTCCTGCGTTCAAGTTGATAAGATCAAAGATAAAATAAAATACAAGAATATATATTATTTGGTACAAAGAATAGTGTTCCGAGTCAGAATAACACACTTATAGTTAAAACAAAACCATAACTGGATCTTATCCCGGCACACAAAAGACTATTACAGAAGAAAACATTACTTTTACTGAAACTAGCACACTGAAACTAATAACCAATTTGCTACGGACTCGCCGGGTAAATAATGAAGCAAATATTTTACGTCCCACTAAAATATTTACAGCTTCACCAGTCGACAGCCCGTTTCAGGCATAGAATCATGTATGATGTAGATGCAGAAGAGAGGCCATGAATATTTTTATGAGCTTAAACTGGATGTCAGTTTCAGCTTTTTCGGTAAATAGTATTCAAGACTATTCGTAATTACTAGAAACTAGAGTAAACTTAGTAGCTTTAGTGTAGTTTAAAAAAAATAGAGATGGAGATTTAATGGAAAGTATTTTTTAATGTTACCAAAAATAATTTATAGAAACACTGAAATCGTCCCAATTGGAAGGTTTGAATACGAGTAAGTTACTATGTACTAATAGGTGGCAGACGATTGTGGTAAATAAGTATGATAATATACCTACGTAAATCAAAATTGTTACGTCAATTATAAACAGCAAAAGAAAGTTAATACCCTTCTATATACTTCTATATCAGCGGTTACAAGAAAACCTTTTTGAAAAGAACTTAGAAATAGTCTTTGAACTTTGAAAGACTCACGGTGGGCAATTTTTCTTATGTCCTATCACGCAATACTCGATGAAATATTGCTTTATTTTGGTACGCTTTCATCATTGTACATACATTATTTATTGGCACGTGTAAGAAGTATTGATTAGTAGGGTTGTCAAGACCGAACGAGGGAATAGATAGGTTAACTACCTAACAATAATCTAACTTTCATCATTATTAGATGATTGTATGAGAAATATTTAGGGTGCTCGCGGCTTCGCTCGCATTAACAAGTAAAACTTGCATCCCCTATTTCACCCCTTTAAAAGTGTCATTACCAAAAATCCTTTCTTAGCGGATGCCTACGTTATAGAATCTACCTTCATTCCAAATTTCAGCCTAATCCGTCCTGTGGTTTGGGCTGTGCGTTGATAGATCACTATATCAGTGGTATACTTTTATCACACTTGAAGTATTTTATTTATTTTTAAGTTTACCTCTAGTTTAATCAACCTGATAGCTCAGATGGTAGATTATCTGCCTTTAGTGCTAGGGGTTCGCGGGTTTGATACAGTACAAGACAACACAAGTTAATTGAGCATTTTCTGTTTACATTTATTTGGGTTCATTCTGGTTTTTACCATGTACATATATAATATACTCGTATGTATTCACAAAAGAAAAATAATTAAGTACTTATCTTATATCCATTATCTAGTACCCGTGACTCAAGTGTTTGCTTTGTATGGGACTAGATGGCGCTGAGTGATATGTATTTAAATATTTCATTTATTTTTTGAAACCGATTATTATTTTTTATATTTCCGTTAGTTTATAATAGTTTTTCTGTTATTTTTCCAGAGCACTAATGTACACAGTAGCGGAGGATATGCTCGCTAATTTCGGCTTTGAAGGCAAGGAGTGTCTCCTGCGAGCCATCTGCGAGATACAAGCACATCCTCTCAAGAACTTCGGCTTCATCGGGGAAGTTATGAAGCTGTTCTTCACGTGAGTATAAAGTTACACTGCTTAAGGTGCAGTTGCCTGTGTGCTATTTCCATTCAAACTGCTGTATAGTTAGACTCAAAAACTGAGAACGATAGAATGATAGTTTATATCTCAAATTGTTGGTACAAAGATCTCGCTTTCTTTCTTCACCGAATAAAATCAAAGGCGTTGTATTTTTTTTTACGTGGGATAGGTTAACGTTTGACTACAGCCTGCCTGATGTTTAGCATGCCTGATGTAGTTTGACTTTAACCGATTATTGTTTGCATGTAGCACTAGGGTAAAAATCGTTTGCACTTGATCAGCATATGCCAGATCGTAGGCGGCATAGTTTGTAGTGGTGAAAACGTCATGTATCGTTTATCCAGAAAGACCGATTCACAACTGTTTTAAAGATTAAAAGATTTCACATGGTTGCAGATTGAATTCGTTTTACATTAATTCATGTCTCAATAAAACTACCCACAATTTGCAACATTGGTGCCTATATTCAGTAGTAGGTAAAACCCACTTAGTGTTATGTCAAAAGTATGACATCATACACTTTATACTATACATATGAATCCATAACGTTCATAAAATGATCGCAGTAAATTAATTCAATTAATTACAACGCTTTCAACGTAATGCTCATTAGATTGTTATCAGAAAATGCTGCCGTAAAATTGTCAGACACTGTTATTTGACACCGCACTTAGCTAGTTATTAATTGGGACATGAGCATCAACTGCCGTTTTATGTATGTAGTGCTTAGTTTATGTAGGGTTTCACGTGCGTTAGATACAGCGACAAAGTTATAAAAGAAACAGGCCAATAAATGCATATGCTCAAAATTTTATTTCAGTTAAAGACCAAACTGTACATGACAGAGCGTCCTGGACGCCGTGCCGAGCGGTCGCTTTCGGGAAATATCAGTAGAGCCTCGTAAATACAATTGATCCGTTAAACAATGGGCGCAACATCTGCCAGCGGCTGGCACAATCGCTGCGAACAAAGCTTGACGGTCCCTAGCGTAGGTAAATTCTCTGGCCCGCGAAAAGTGCCTAACAACCAGGTGCCGTGCAACGCGTGTGTGTAATCTTTACATGTATCGTATCAGTGTGGGACAACCAGTGTAAGTGACCCGCGCCATTGGCATCAGAGGCCACCGATAACAGCGGTGACAGCGCCCGGCGCGGGGTAGCGCACTCCAGCAAAAGGAAAACTCGGTGAGCTTGTTCCATATTAGTCGCACGCGGTCTAAACCCCTTTTCTCCTGTCTCTCCTACCTCAACATCCTAGGATGTTGACTGGACGTCTGCCACGAGGGACAGGTCTGTACTCAAGCAGCCCACATCAGCAACCAACACCGTATATAGGGCGCCATATACTAAGTACTAAACCGATTGCATTAGCTAGACCTTACTATACCATTCCTAGCACCACAAACAGTGCGGTTACTACTACCAATTACGCTAAACTAACTTAGAATACGACATATCACTTAGATAACTAGAGCAAATAATGCCAGGTAGAATAAATTAGACTGTACCATAGCAAGTCCACCTACTCTCAACTACGTTAGATCACGCAAACCTCCAGTAATACTTCGTTGCTGCTATTCCCCCTAAATAAAATCTTTCGATCTGGCAAAGCTCAGACAATCTGGCCAAAACATATTGACTTCAATTGGTCCTAAAAGCAATTTCTACCATCTCTAATTACTCTTTTAGGACTTAGGATCCCGACCTAGGGCATGCTAAATCCACCAGGATAGACTAGATTACGCGATCCCATACCACGGCTGTAATTACTCGTAACGAATGCGTAAACACTGGCTGTTGTAAGTAGATATAATATACATCGGGATTCCCTAAAATTTCCACGATAAATATATAGATAACTACTTACCCTACACTATCTAAAAAGCGGATAGGTTTTAAAGAAAGAAGAAAGAAAGAAAGAAAACATCTATTGTTTATTTATTTTACAGTTGTAGACTTTTGTAACAACAAAAGAACCCCCAGAAATAACCCACATACAAAAAAAGCAGGTAAACCCCGCCATAAGACAATCTACTTTCCCAAAGCAAACAAAAAAGCCTAAATACGAATTATACTTAAATACAAAAACTACGCACATCTGCAGGTCCGTTTGGACAATAACCTAAGACATAACCAAATAGAAATATTACTTAAACAACAGCTATTCATTCCCAAAACAAACACGAAACGTAAAACTAAACAATAAATCAGAACATTAACAATAGGTTCAGCTAAAAACCACCCGCAAATTTCCGACACAGCTGCGAGGCAATATGGTCGGGTCATGATCCCTTTTTTTTTATCTCAGTTTTGCTACGTAAAATAAAGCCCAGACGTTTATTTTATACACATAAAACACTTAGTACAAAAAGCGTAGGTTTTTCGTTGACTATAATCGTTGTAAAACCTGATAAATAGCTTGATATTTGATAAATAGTTGTAGTTCACCAGTACCGCTATAACTTACATGTATTTTTTTAGTACCAAAATAATGGTAGGTAGGTACGATTCCAAATAATCAGCCCTAACTCACCTGGACACCACGCTAGAACTAAAGTAACGAACTTCGCCTGCCGCCGGACGAAAGGGTTCGTTAAGATCCCATAGATAGCCTAGGGAAAAACAGCAGATACTAAGTGCAAGTATCCTAACATTCACCTAACAAATGCCCCGTACCTAGAGTTGATAGACGAGACCCAAGTACCCACTCGAGTACTACTTACTCCCCTTCTACGTTAAAGGCAAAGGGGAACTAGTATAGCGCATGATACACCAGTTTTATAATACAAATACGTACATAGTATATAAGCTTCCTTCACAGCCTCGCAACAAACCTCAACAAAAAGGATCACGCGCATACCAGAAAGATATCACGAGCTAGCCACGGCACCCCGTCGTTTGCGATACCATCACGGTAAGGCACAAAACAGATATGGAAATAGGGAACTCTATCGTAAAAATACCAGGAGACGGCAACTGCTTGTATCGCGCTATAGCCCACCAAATTAACGATTTGTATGGCCTTCGACCACCAACACATTCGACGAGACCTCGCACGCCACGTAGAAGAAAACCAAAACGATCCACAAATGTACCTAGCGATCAGAAGTAATCTAGATAGCTCAGCACAAAGCGAACAAATCAGGAACTACATTCTATCACAATACCAAGATGGTACATGGGGCGGCACAGACATACTTATAGCGGCAGCGGAATATTATAGTATTAACGTGAAAATCTTTCAAAAAACCCCGCTACAAGAAACAGTATGCTTCTCTCCTAAGGAACCAAACGATGCCGCAGGTAGCATAGGTCTAATATTTACGGGGAACCACTTTGATTGCTTTGAAAATCACCTAGGAGTAATAAGTACAAACACCACGCAAAATGACCTTAGTCTAACCCTTGGAACTAGCACCCCAGAGGAGATACCAGATGAGTCCGGATACCGACTTGCCCGCCCCAGGCCACACCAAAAAAACAAAAAACAGGTAGTAAATGAAAACATAAACATTGCCACATGGAATATTAGAGGCGCCGCAACGTTGACTAAAAAACGAGAGATCGACGAGTTTCTAGACGGAAAATCTATCCATATTGCCTGCCTACAGGAAACTCACTTAAAATCCGGGACCTACGAATCTAGTCACTATACGTGGCACCTAAGCGGAAACAACAACAAAAGAGGCCTAGCTATTCTCATAAGAAAAAACAGCGGCCTAAGGCTGAACTGGACTAAAGCAAACACAAACAATATGGTTGCTTCAATACATACAAGCAGTGGAGCCTCTCTATTCATTACTACAACGCACTGGTTCAATGCAACGTCATCAGCAGCAAACGACGCGACTCGGCTACTACAACTGACCAAGAACAAACCAGGGAACTCAATAACAATCATACTAGGTGACTTCAACGCCCACATAGGACTCACAGATACACACGAACTTCGCGATAAAAATCAAATAGGCAAAAATCTCTTACACCAAACAAGTAACGACAACGGAGACATCTTATTAGATCTAATTGCACGGGAAAATCTCCGATTGGACACATCATTCGGCCGGCGCAGCTGTAAAACGACTTGGACGTCGGGGAACAAAACGTCGCAAATAGACCACATAATGACAGATGCCAAAAACAACCAGATTTTTAATTACATCAAAGGCCAAAAAACTATCCTATCTGACCACAGAATCATATGGGGAAACGTAAAGCCCCTCACATTAAATTCCAATAGGGACTCTACGAGACCTCCAATAAGACTAGCCAGGGCCAACGTTGCGAACGAGTTTGACTACAAAACCCTAAACTACGAGATGCTTCAAAGTACCACCACTCGAGAAAAATACCAAGAAACTTTATCAGAGGAAACCAAAAAGAGCAGGAACTGCGAAAACCGAAAAGAGCCGCTATCGTGGGAAGTGATAACAAACGTCATGAAGATGGCGGCCAATAAGACTATCAAATATGAAAGAAGGTACTCTAAGGCTAGAGAAGAAGCAATTACAAACCTACAGAAGGCGAAGTTCCATTATAAGCATCATCCTCAAGATATAGAGGCTAGAAATACACTTAAAGAGTGCCGGCGCCGTTTGCAAGAGACCGAAGCAACGGAAGACCAACAAGAATGCCGCAGTTTTTTCAGCGGTCTAGCAAAAACACACCCATCAAAAAGGATGAGGATCACCTATGACTTCTATAGAAGGCACAAACAGAAGGAAAGAAGACGGGTCAAAAACACATTCATTCCGATTTCCAAGTGGGAAAAAGAACTTGACCTTACAGAGGGGTCGTTTACTGACGTACTGAGCGATGAAGACCCGACAGATCTAGGGCAAGAGTCAGAGGACACAAGAACAATCCCTTAGCGACATAGGATCTATTCGACCCACATTAAAGATCCACCTACTACACCCGACGCGGTTATGATTACTCACAATAGAACCAACATTACACAGCGAACGTATTAAGATAGTGCTTGCAAAGCCAAACACTAACAAACCCCAAGATGGGTCAACTCAATAATCAACGAACACCACTTTTTACTAACGCTTATCCCTATCCTTAATAACAACCTTTTCCAAATCGGCGTCTGGCTGCATAGCCGGTCGACTACCATCCCGGAGCGTTAGCACAAAACCACGCTCCAAAACCTTGTGCCCCCTGGTATGCCGGTTTGACCGGAGCAGGCTTGTCCTGGCTGGGTGTGGTACCTATGTTCATGTTCATGTTCATGTTCATGTTAAAGACCAAACTGTACATGCATAACACGAAGAATTTGATCGAACGTTTTATGTCTCTAAGTAGGTAGCTACATCAGCATTTAAAATTATTTCTGTTATTTTTTGCAGATATCAGAATACTTATTCGAAGTTCAATCGAGAAACTTCTTTATTGGAAAAATCTATTATTTAATCAACTATTACTTTTTGCATTTCAGTCCATCCAAATCTCCGTACTCGAACCTACTTCCCGAGTACGTGGAAGCGCAGAAGGCAGGCGAATCCGGAGGCGAGTGCTGGCCTTACTACAGGCTGTGCCCTAAGAGCATATTCCAGCCTTCCTCACCGAATAAATACACGTGAGTTTTTATTTATAACTTAAATGCGTTGGGACAAACTGTAGCGCCGCAACACAAAAGCTACGGATACCTAGTGTGGGGCGCCGTAGCCACCGTAACCTTATCTATTGACGTACATACGTACTCTCCCTGAGCAAGGACTGACATAAGACAACCTGAAGAATATTAAGCTTACGCACCAGTAAACCTTCAATTCAACTAAGTTCAACTAAGTAATCAACATTTTTTATTGTGGTTGGTCTTTAACGGATAGACTAACGGCAGAACTGGACCTGTCTTTGCTTGGCAAGGCACCCACTGCCTTGCCAAGCAAAGACAGTTCCAGTTCTGCCTAACTAATAGTAACTGAATAAACCAAATAATAACAGTCTTAACAAGCAATCAGTTAAAATAGAGTATAAGAAGCGTGTTTACTTTTCATTTCCATCATTATTTTCTTACTTATCTACATATGTGTAGATACGAATAAACGTACGCCAGTGTGGATATTTGAAAGCGAGGGTAATGATAATACCTGGAGGGTAGAATAATACATCCAAGAAATTGCTACTTCAATGACGATAATATATTGACTTTGGATTTTTTCTTTGTTTTCACCATTTTCTTTTATCCTTTTACCTAGAAAAAAGCAAATTCTCAATTCGGTAATTTGTTACTTTGAGGCGACACTTTTGTATTCTGTGCCCCGAGGAAAAAGAGGAATAGGTAGTATAAAATCAATATGTCTGTGTACCTGTGTATTTTTCTGTGGAATCATAGCTGTTCTCTGACAGATAGACTGTTCTGTTAGCTTAGTTGGTAATGACCCTGCCTTCTAATCTAGGGATGCGGGTTCGATTCCCGCACAACACAAGTATTTATGAATATTCAAATTTGTAATTACTTGTGTTAAGTCTGGTCGTTTCTATGTATGATAAGTATGTATTTAGAAAAGAAAAATATGTATGTATTATACCCGCTATCTAGTACACATGATACAAGCGTAAGTTTAGTATGGGGCTAGATGGCGCTGTGTGAAATGTCCTGAAATATTTATTTATTACAGATTGAATATTATTTTTAGTGAACACTAACTTAGTTGTCTTTACCAATAGTGTCAGTCACTACAAATACTTGCCTAGTCAAGTTGGAGGTTATTTAAAGTCATACACTTTTTACGGATTTACTCGAAAGTCCCGAATATTTTTTTTTATTTATATTTCCAGTAAAGAAGCTGAAGACATGCACAGGCGGCAGGAGCAAGAAATTGACGACGAGAATAAAGTGAACGAAGTACACGCGATGTAGAACCACATCTAGACAATCTAGTTACGGCATCTTCCAGTTTTGCGTTTATTTCCAGTTGCTATAGCAATTCAACTAAATTAAAGCTTGACGCTATTGCCGTTACATGCTAAGAACTTTTCTTCATTATAGAAACAGCTGGCCAGAGTGCAAGGTGTCCCGCACAACAGGCTCTAAGAGATACCTAGTGCAGGGCTCAGTAACATAACTTTTGAGACGAAACGATTTTTTTTTATAAACAATGAAATGAGACAAATTATCTGTATTTTTCTCTTTCCTTACTGATGGTTCATAATAATAACTGTGAATAAACGCAAATTTCGGAAGAAGATAGGTAAATTATAATCCCAAATGTAGTGGTAGTTTCCGACCAAAGTTTGTTGTAAATTAGTTTCAAATGTTGAAACGTTATTTATATTTATCTAAGTGCCATTCTTTCGTTTCGATTATCCCTTGTCTTTTTATTTATTTTGTTGTATAGTCTTTAATTTAAATAATTTTCTTGTATTTTATAACTTTCACGTATGAATAAGTTCTTTAAATTAATGCATTTATTGTAAGAAATTGTGAAAGTCCTACTTAGCTAGTGATTTGTAAGTTATTTATTTATTTAAATTAATGTTGGTAGGAATAAACTTTTTATGAAATGTTAAGATTAAATTACTGTATTTCATCCAACCATCATACACATACAATTACCAACTGAACTGAACATTTAGCAAAACTCTATCGCAAAATACGCTAACAGAAAATGTCATATAGATACGATGTACAATATACCTACATACATATAACTCTAACACAACCCATCTATTTCAGAATTTATTTACAATAATAAAATATAAAAACAAGTGAAGGAAAACTAAACATACTACTTCTAACTACTACAAAAAGGGGCACTTAGAAAATCTTTAGAAAAGCCTAAAGATAATCTAAGTGCTCCAGCTCACTACCAGAGGGCAGCGTACATATTATATACATATTATTATACATATCATCTATTTCATATCAAAACACTAGCTGATGCGCGCGACTTCGTCCGCGTGGAATAGTTATTACCATAAAAACGGTTCTAGTGAGTTATCCTTAAAACATAGACATATACTGTTGCGGTCATTTTGTTAGATTATTTCAAGAGAAATAATTCTTTCATACACATTTTTTTGATATCTTGAACCGTTTTCGCAGCGCATGCAACGGAATCCCTCAAAGATGAATAATTTTCCCCGTTTTTTCCACATTTTCTATTGTTTCTTCGCTCCTATTAGTTGCAGCGTGATGTTATATAGCCTAGAGCTTTCCTTGATAACTGGTCTATCCAACACAAAAATAATTTTTCAATTCGCACCAGTAGTTCCTAAGATTAGCGCGTTCAAACAAACAAACAACAAACATACAAATAAACTCTTCAGCTTTATAATATTAGTATAGATTATCCCTGTACAAATATATAAATATACATACCGACTCCTAAGGCTAAATCTAGATAGTCGATAAAGCCCAGGCTGCGGAACACTAGGCGACCACAGATGAACTAGATATACACCAACTCCTAGATATTCTGTGTCCGTACAGTCTCATCCCTGGCTCGGGAAAACACAAAAGCTCCGAAGCGGAGCGTGAAATGAAAGGTTACCCCGGATTATTTTCTATTTTCGGCCCAAAACCTTGCTATGATTAAGGTAAGACAATCCGGGTACAATCCTACGTGATAAATTCGTGTTTGTGTGCGAAAATTGTGCGAGAAATAAATGTTTTAGGTGCAATATGTGATGCTTGCGGTGACGGCGATACTGGTAACGATGCCCTGTTTGGTGGCCGCAAAGAGAGGCAATTCCGATCAGTCGGTGAGAGGATACATCACGGAGGTAAGCTTTGTAGAATGTTGTAAAGATATGATGCTTAGAGAGCTGGAAGAGAGGAGGGGCAGATTTAATCGATAGACCGAACAGATGTTAGCCGCATAACCTCACTAAAGCAATTACCGTAGAGACTGGATCTTATTTACACTCTTATTTGCAGTAAATTGCAAAGAGATAAGACAACATATACAAAGACCTGAGATAATTATGATACTTTATCAATCATGAAATAACATAGATAAGTTTACAAACATAGCTAATTTTCAGAGAACTTGCTGGTGGAATGAAGTATGCAAGGAGGAGTTCCAAACACTGTTCCGATGTAAATGTCCCTCGTGGTCTTACTGCCGAAGCCCAGGGCGGTATTACAACGCGATCTGTTCCATGACGGAAACCGGATACATCTGGGACCAGCCCAACTCAGAATGGAGGGGGCAATAATCACACCAAGTCCACAGAACATAGATATTAAGATAAACCCCCCACTTTTACCTAAATCACGCTTACCATTATTGTAGATAAACAATTCGAAAAAGAAAACGTGCCAAAATTTAACAACGATCTATTCGAGACTGATTCATTATAAAAGAAATGTAATTTCGTCTTCTATTTTCTTACTTAGCCTAAGGACTGAGTGATACCATTTCTTTTGAATCTACAATGTCGAAATTATATTCGCGTCAACTAATTTTGTTGATTACGCTCGAGTGGAGTTTATGAGAGAATAAACCTATATGTTTACTCGGTATGGTGTTTCATTTCGTTCTATGATGACCTTGATATTGTTGCGAAGAAACCATGTTTTATATACGCATGCGTGGCAGGACTCGGTAATCAATAAGCTTTCAGTACACAGTCGAGTCTAGCAATCGTCAGATCACAACAAATAGTTTAGTGAAAATGTTGCGGGCTTTTTGCGCGGTTCTTGCCCTGGGGGCCATCAACTGTGAACCAGAAACTGTGCGAGATAACTTCGATTACTTCAACTATGGAGCCAACGAAGATGTGCTGAAGAATCTGGATCTACATGTGGTATGAAATTAATTATGGATACTGTAGAATAGAATAGAATATTTCTTTAATGTACACCATAAAACATAGAAATAACAAAACAAGAAATAAGCTTAAATATATTAAAGTGCTGTACATTGGGCGGCCTTATCGCCTTAGGCGATTTCTTCCAGACAACCTGTATAGTAGAATAAGTAGGTACCTACTACAAGACATACACACATGTGCACACACTTACTACATATTCATAATTCTGACTTTTATAATACAGCAAAGTACTAATGAATTAGTTTTGAATAATCATAAATAATCAAAGGTTTACTTACGTAAAACAACTCGCATCGTATTTTTTTTATGCTAATAATTTCGTATTTTTTTAGTAAATAATAAATTTATCGATGATTAAGAAAATAAGTAGTCGAAGCAGATTAATTAAGCAAATTAATGATATCAGGCGAGTTGTTTCCAACGCAACGAGAATATATTTTAACTTACTAAGACCTTCCAGCCAAAAGACGAGGTGGTCCTCCGACCCCAGGAGGTGAAAGACTGGCCGCAGCAGTCGCTGAATGTTGGCCAGATCACGGCGGTGTCTATCAACTCGCTGGGACAGCCTGTGATCTTTCATAGGGCTGAGAGGATATGGGATGAAAGGTGAGAAGTGTTTGAAGGAAGTGTATCAATAGAAAATCACAGTTGTACGATAATAGAATTTGGATCAAAGTACCTATAGCTTTGAAAAGTCATAGTGTAGGTATTATTTTCTAGATTTTATAAATAGGCATTTTTTAACGAAATTGAAAGGAAACTACTAAATATTCATTTAAATAAAACCTGAACAACATGACCGAAACCTTTATCGTCTCCGTTTCCAAAAAAATAAACAGGCAACGATTGAGTTGAGTCCATTTACCAAGACTGATTTAAGATAAAGAAAAAACAAATCGATAAAGCTAGCTAATATTTTCCAGCACCTTCAACGAATCCAACGCCTATCAAAACCTGGACAAAGGACCCATCATTGAGGACACTATCCTGGTCCTGGACCCTCATTCTGGCTCAGTCCTGCACAGCTGGGGCGCGTATGCCTTCTACATGCCCCATGGCCTGACTGTGGACCACCATGACAACGTGTGGGTCACTGATGTGGCCAAGCATCAAGTGTTCAAGGTAAGAGACTAGTTGTTCTTGAAGCTTCTGGACCCCCTTTCTGGCTTAGTTCTCCACAGCTGGGGCGCGTATGCCTTCTACTTCCCACATGAACTGACTTTGGACCACCATGACAACGTGTGGGTCACTGATGTGGCCAAGCATCAAGTGTTCAAGGTAAGAGACTAGTAATTGTTCTAGAAGTTTCTGGACCCTCTTTCTGGCTTAGTTCTGCACAGCTGGGGCGCGTATGCCTTCTACATGCTCCATGGCCTGACTGTGGACCACCATGACAACGTGTGGGTCACTGATGTGGCCAAGCATCAGGTGTTCAAGGTAAGGGACTGTTTTTATAGAAAGTATTAGCATACTTTGTATCGCTTATCCTAATCATTCAAAATTTGCCTGAATTTCTAAATGTTATGTGGCACAGGGTTGTCGCAAGTAGTAAATAAGAGAGGGAGAGAGGGATACTAAAGAAAATATTTTTAACATACTTTACTTTTATGCGTTTAGTAAAAATCTATAGATTCTAAAACTCTAAGAACACAATTTTTTTTAAATCAATAGGTATAATATTATGTACAAATGTGGGAATTTCTACTTATGTATTGTGTAGTATTACGACAATCGTTGGTTTGAACGTATAATTTCAGGAAAATATAATGTTTTATAAAAAAGGAAGCCTCTGCTACACATCTGTACCCATACAAAGTATATAGTAACGGAACGGAAGCCAGATCCTATTAGTCGGTAATAAATCATTGTTTCCCGAACAAGATTACGGCTCGCCACGCGGTCTGCCAAATTGTACGGGGATTTGGGGAGTATCGAGTTGTTTACCTATTTTATGGTTTCTAGGAGTATTATTACGAGGCTATTATTACGAGAAAATTTGATTATTACTACGGAAAAACAGCCAATAAAAGAAGTAAAAAATTACACGTTTTTAGCAACAAGATTTTGATTGTCCTTATTTTGTGATAGTCGGGATCAGTCACGGCATTCAATATTTGTATTTATTTAGGACTTTTGAACATGTGTTACTTGAGAACATGTGTTTTACGTAAAATTTTAAAGTTTGTAGTCGGCATAGTACGTAATGCAAGCGCTAGTACTACGCCCAATAAACGAAGGCAAGAGTAAGAAATTAAGTACTATTCTATAGTTCCCATATCAAGATTACGTCTGGCCTCAGTATAAACTCTAGTAGAGATCTAACCTCGGGTCAGGGACGTCAGACGTGGCAAAGCACCAACTTTTCAAGGTAATAGTACTCTGTAGGTATACTAGGTAGGTATGCTTGGAAAAGTGGATCAAGGGTAGTTGGAGGAAATGCTTTGCTTTGAGCTTTGAAAAATTTGGTAGCTGCAAATATAAAAACATTTTATTTTTTCTTTGGTACATGTACATATATTTTTTAAAAGCGATTTTGAGTTTGTTGGTCTCTTTGTTCTGCTGTCAAGCCGCAACAGACCGACGTAATATTGTGAGATTTTACAATATAGTAATAGTATAGGGTCAGTAACATAGTTTTACTAATGTGGTAACGCTACCACATTTTTGCGTATCAATATTTGAACAAATCCACCAATAACATTGTTTTTTTATTCCAGTACACTCCAAGCAACCACAAATACCCGACTCTAACCATCGGCGAGGCATTCACTGCTGGCTACCCGTACAGACGGCGCGTGTTACTCTGCATGCCTACTTCTGTCTCCATCGCATCCACGGGAGAAATATTCGTCGCCGACGGCTATTGCAACAACCAAATACTCAAATTCAACGCAGCTGGCATTTTACTCATGGCAATACCGACGTATTCGGACACTCTCACCCTAAATTTACCCCATAGTGTGACTTTACTGGAACATTTGGACATGGTATGCGTTGCTGATAGAGAGAATATGAGGATAGTTTGTCCTAAAGCCGGTTTAAAAAGCTATATTGATGTGTTGGACCCGGCGACTATTATTGAAGATCCCACGCTCGGTAGAGTTTTTGCCGTGGCTTCGCACGGTGATACCATTTATGCCGTGAACGGACCGACGTCCCAGAATATTGCTGTCAGAGGATTTACTGTCAATGCTGTGTATGGGAATATCTTGGACACGTGGGAGCCCAGCACTGTGAGTAAACCCACATTAAAATATCATACAGGGTTATTGTAACTAACGCATAACCGTTTAGAGGCCACTTAAGTTAGATAAAAGCAACAATTGGGCACCACACGTTAAATTATAGAATCTGGATGTTTGTCATAGTACGGCAGTCGTTAAGCCATTTTAGAGGCCCTTAGGGCGGCTTGATGAACTCTCGACACCAGAGTTGGCCACTCTCATTCGATAAGAAGAAGAAGAAGGGGGCAATGAACATTTACAGAACTGTTTATGATTTTTCGTGAATTTCCGTTAGTCGTAAAACTAAAATTCTTCTTTTTGATGTCTTTAACCGCCTTTAATCGGTTATGCGTTAGTTACTGGCAACACTGTTTTAGTATGTATAAATGTATCTTAGTCATTATTTTATGTTCGAACGGCGCAACTCAGTAGGTGTACTGTATTTAGTAAGGACAAAGATCAAACAAATACACGAGTTTAGCGAAAATATCTAACTACTAAGAAATTTCCCATGAAAATAGAATTCTTTTGACCCGAACATAAGCTTATTGGGTATTTTTACTTTGTTGTATTTCATTCGCCCAGGACTATTGTGTGTTTCCTCGATTCTCGCCCCCAGTAATGCTAAAATAAGTGGCCACCTACATTTTATCTATAGACTGTAGCTATCTATATACTTATTTGTAGGTGTATAAATGGCAAAACAATGTTAAATTGCGATAGCAAGTTTAACTTGGTGGGAGAATGTAGTAAAGTAATGTAGATATTATGACCGGACGACCCCTGATTCGGAACAGAACCTGATCAAAGTAATATGAGGATTTGCACTCGCTAAACGGTAAATAAAAATGTTTTCAAGAAAGTCACTCCTTTCTGCGTTCGCAAAATCGAAGGACACATTTTATTATGTGCAAGATATTTTCCTACATTTATTTTGAAGAAATAACAAATAACAAGGAGAAAAGCGTTTTAATGCTACATATATTAAAAATCCAAAGCATTTAGTACATACAACGCGTTTAGTGTGGTTTGATGGTAGTTACTTTTTTCTCAAAATCCATTAATGGGATATACCTATGCTTTAAATTTATTTTCATTTTCTTTTCCAGGGTTTCACCAACCCCCACTCCCTGGCCGTGACAAGGAACGGCTCACATCTCTACGTCACAGAAATCGGACCCAACAAAATATGGAAGTTTGAACTGACCGATGTATTCGATAAAAAGTAGACCTTAAACCTAGTGAAATTAGAAACAATTTCAAATAGCAAGAAAAAGTAAACAAAATCGACGCGAATAAGATTCGCCGATACGAGTGTTAGAAAGAGATAAAACAGCGAAGTATTTAACGCTTTTTCTGTAACTAAATGAGTGTTATATAGCTATAAGCTTTATAAATATATAGATCAGTGTGTACTTATCTATCAGTTACAGCTTTGGAAACTAGCGACATCTATTAGCCAGAAAACTGTGCAATTATAAAATTATGGTACATATAAATAAAATTCTCCTACATTATATCTTTGAGGCCGTAAGCACATTTATAAAAGTTTATGACTAAATTGTTTAAACCATAGAGTAATATAATATACTCAAGTTGGTCAAATTCTGCCAAAAGATGTCGCTGTTTTCAATAGCAAACCTATTCTACATCCATGTAACTAATCTCTTTATATACTGTTCCCGCTAGCTGTTGCTGAATATTTATCTACATAAATATACATAAATAAATAACCTTCATATAATAAACGTGTTACATAATAGTATAATCAAATCATTAAACGTTAAAAACACTGATAACTTGAAACAGCTTTGATATAAAGGGACACTTTTACAGGAATTATGATCGGTGA
This sequence comes from Macaria notata, assembly GCA_927399415.1. Taxonomy (NCBI): domain Eukaryota; kingdom Metazoa; phylum Arthropoda; class Insecta; order Lepidoptera; family Geometridae; genus Macaria; species Macaria notata. The sequence goes on from OV656744.1 coordinate 3,651,461, forward strand.
ATAACCACCTCAAATTCGCTGCACGATTTAAGGGGATTTAAATGGCTAACAATTACTATTAACAGTTTATTAAGTAGAAGCGCCCGTAGCGCAGCTAGCGTAGGCAATCGCATGCGATTACCAATGTTAAGCAAAGGTCGACGCGGTCAGTACGCGGATGGGTGACCGAAAAGTGGCATTCCATTTTGGGCGCTTCCGTGGGTCGGATGAGACGTTAAATTATAGGTCCCGGCTGTTTGTCTAGTGCGGCAGTCGTTAAGCCATGTCAGAGACCCTTAGGGCGGCTTGATAAACTCTCGACACTAGAGTTGGCCACTCTCATTCGATAAGAAGAAGAAGATGTAATAAATGCAACCACAGTGTTGCTTGTGGGCGTGTCGTTGCATTCAATCTGGTGGTCAAAGGCCTAACAGTTAAAAGTAAAAATAGAAACATATTAATGGAAGATTAAGGCAGACATAGGTAATTTGCAGTTTGTAAAAAAGAATTTGTTATCTATAAGAGTGGTCCAGAAAATCACGCACAGAGGAAAATAAGTAAAGAATGGAAAGTCTTATAAAATATTACATAACTGTATGACTTCTTCTATGTAAATGGTTTAATTTAAATTCCAAAAGGCGTATTAACAAAGATTTTGGTTTAAAAAAAGGTAGTAAAGGCATATTGAAATGCACGTATTTAAATTAATATAGAAAATAAAAGTATTGGTAAATGGACCAAAGCTATTATTTTTGCACATATTATATTGTTTTTAGATGTTTCATATTAATTTATTGGAATCTATTGACGTTAATTATAGGACTGTAGGTTATAAACTGAATAGTGGACAATTAAATAAATTATTAAATTAAAAAGGGTTTTATTGTGTTGCAAAATATTTACATATATACATACATATATCCCTGACATAGATTTTTATTATATGATTGGTTTGCACCATTTTTATGTAAATTGTATTGTGTGTATTTGATACATTTTCTACAAATACAAGGTGTAACAGAAGGGTGTGACAATACTTATACTACACATACCTATGTATATATAGAATACAGCCCACTAGGTTTCAGAATTCTAAGTGTCATAGATTTCGAGTAATCATAAGTTGAACTTTCATTAAAACTTTAAGACTTGCAACCCTACATCTTATCATTTTGAGCGTTCATTGACTTTTGACGCTATCAAATGACACGGCGCGGCGGTGTCTCTCTGAGAGCGCGAGAGAGAGAGAATACGTTGCGTTAAAACTAATGTTAGAACGGGATGAAAGAATGTGTGCTTATTTCGGTTTCATTCGGTCAGTGATCACTCGCTAGGGCTGCCACGAAATCAAGTGAAAAATATTATCTAATTTTTGTATGGTAAAAAATATATGCGATATAATTTTTCATATTTTGGTATATGACTCCTTACATGATATATATGTATACTCTTTAATATTGTCACACCCTTCTGTTACACCTTGTATATAAAAATATTTATTAATGAAGAAATACATACACTCATTATTTTATAAATATTTATTACAATAACTTAATCACAGTAATCAGAATGTCATATAAGGTAAATCAAACTACATATAAAATAGAATTATGTACATTACCATTAAACCTAGGCTTCCATTTTTCTCTTCTTCATTACTTTCATGAACAGGACCATATCTGAAATTGATAAATTATTATTGTTAGCGATAGCAGCGCTCCCCGGTTTAATATACGTTTATTCCGAATAAAAAGTAGACCATGTGTTAACTAACCTATTTCCACAAAATTTCATACAAATCAGGTGAAATGTTTGGGCGTGACGAAGTAACTATCATAATATATTATATACACACTCACACACACGCGCGCCCTACACACACACGAAATTTCACGTTTACTATAAACCTAAGTGGGAATATTTATTGCTGATATTTGGTACATCGGCTATGAGAGGACGCATTAGAATCCTAAACATTTTTTTTTTTACAAGAAATTGGTTTGCACTTGATCGTAATTCGCCTGATGGTAAGCAATCATTACGGTCTAGGATAGAATAGATATAATAATATGTTCGCCGTAGTTAGCAGACATCAGTGCAACGCTACATCATCATCAGAATCGTTGGAAGTAGGATTCTTCCGTGTCGTTTTCCTCTCTACTCAGGGTTACCCCTGTAGAAATTACTAATTGGGAAAGTTTTTTACGGCAAGTAAACTAGGAATGGCAGGCCAGCCCTCTTTGACAAGAGCCGTATTTTAGTGAGCGTACTGACGCTCGCCTATGGAATAGAAATACCAATGTATGGGAATGACGTAGCATGTCAATCGTCGCGATGTCAATCGCATACATTGGTCTTTCTATTCTACATATAAGTGAGCGACAGTACGCTCACTAAAATACGGCTCTTGTCTAAGAGGGCTGATCATGAATGGTCTCAGATTTGTGGTTCTTAAATATGTTAAATTCCTCTTTTTTTATTTACCATTGGATATAATAGTATAATAACTCACTAATAAATATGGCCATGACGACAGCCAACATGAGCCACAGCCAGCACTTCCACGCGCTGCGGCTGTGCTCCTGCAGCCTGTCTGACTCCACCTTCAGGGACATCATGTTGCGGTCCGTCAGGTCCGTGGACTTCTTTAAGGCCTGGAATATGTAACAGAACAAAAAATATGATGATATATAAATATGTAACTATTACGGTTTTCATCTACGTGTAATTTCGCGTAAGTTGTTTACGCGTTTCGGGTGTAATGACACCCAGCATTAGAGCGTACGTTTTGGGACCGCGGCAGCGCGCAGACTGCATTGATACGAATATTTCATGAAAGTTTTAATAATATGATGATTTCGGTAGACAAGTTCTGGAGCGGAGACCGCGTCTTGGCGTAGTGTGCACCCTCCACTAGGTGGAGCGAGGACATAATCAAGGTAGCAGGGAAAAGGTGGAACCTATAAAATTGGGCTGAGTGGCGGGACTTGGATGAGGCATACCAAAATTGGACTACTGTAGGCTGATGATGATGATGATGACAAAAATATCGTTAAGAAATTTGTGATAATGTTAGAAATAGAATAAACTTATTAAAGAAAAAAACTTGCTTGCCATCAAATTTTGCACACTCACATGCCTTCTTGTTCTTATCATGTAAGTACACTGAATCTTATACCATGTTTTCTGCTTATCATCATGCTATTGGCAACTTTTTCTTGATTGTCCTTGGCTTTAATAGTTCCTCATACTGGAACTTCGCCCAATGCTGACAATATCACATCAATAAAAAACGTATAACAATACATTAGTGAGATTATGATAATAGCTCGGTTCCCGAAAAGTTTTTCAAAAATATCACAGTATCAAATACTTACCTCTGTATCCTGCCTGATGATGGTGCTGGCGATCTGCGACTGCTCCTTGAGGCTCTTGGTCAGCAGTACCATGTTCTCAGCCACCTTCTCCTGCATGTTCTGGTGGTACTTCAGCAGCGAGTCCATGTCCTGCTGCCCGCCCGCTGTCGACGTGAAGTTGGGGGCTTTGATGATGTTGCGCTTACGGAGGGAGTCGTCTTCGTCTTCTGGAACATGAAAATGATTTATTTTCAAACTAGACATTTAACACATACCAACATATTTAAAAAATCACAGAAAGAAAAGACAAACATATATACATGTACATACAAAATTTCACAAGCCACAAAAGGTGTTTGTGACATCTTGAGATTATAAACTCTATGCAGGTAAAAGGAAGTCCTCACTGTGGTCCTCTTCTAAAAACAAACAATTAGGTAAGGCTTGATAAGCATCAAGTTGATAGATTTAACTATAACTAGCATTGTCTTGTTATCCACTTTAGTCTAAACAAAGTAGCAAATCAGTCTTTTCTACCTACATACATACAAATATGAAAAAAGAAAGAACAAGAGAACAAAATTATTATTTGAATTGAACTGTAACCCATTGTTTATAAAATTTCATACAATAGAACTACCTAATATTATTTTTTACTTGAACCGGTTTGCACTTGGCTATAGTTTGCCTGATAGCAAGCAAAGGCTATGATATATGGCCTTAGATGGAGTGTGCTTACCAGATTAGACTCGATTCACTCTCGCTTTGAAGATCGCTGAATTATAGTGTGTGGTGAACAGAGAGTCAGGCAGGGAGTTCCACAACCTTCCAGTACAAACAATAAAGGTAGAAGTATACCGTTTTGTGCTGGTCTATGATATGTATATGACCAGATAGCGCTGTGTGGAGTGTTCAGGAATATTTATTTCTTTATTCAATGAATTAAGGAATAAGTACCCAGTCCAAAGAGTTCTGATCGCAGCTCCGTCCCATACTTGACCACCGTCTTCTGATGTATCTCCTGTGCTGCTGCGTCTGCTGCCATGGTCGCAACACCATGGGATAGTTGCTGCACTGCTTCTAGCTGGAAATAAATAGTAAGTGTTTAATAGTAGGTACCTGGGAAAGTTGATTGTAGTGATAATGATAGCAATGTACACTAGAAAAATGATGAACACTAGAAAAAGTTGGTCTCAGGTAGGTATATTCTTTTCTTTTGTTGTATCTTTGAATGTTTGTCTTGAAATAATTCACAACTTTAACAATTTATATAATTATGAAGCAATAAGGATTCATAGCTGATGTTATATTTCCATAGCATATCAAGGAGAGGACATAATAGCTCCAGAAAACTTAACTTAAGCTATAGCAAACCACTGTAATAGTTCAGACTGACATCAAGCTACAGAAAGAGCTTAAAATTTAATTAAAATGAATGTTACTTAATATTAATTAAAGTAAATATATTTAGTTGAGTACCTATTTAGGTAAATTATTTATTTCATGAAAGTATTTGTAATAGGGAAGCAAACTAAGTCAAATACATCCCTAATGTCCCTATGCCTTAAGGATTAAATAGTTTTACTGTAATTTAATAAGTAGATATGTATATTTTAACTTTACCTTTTCAATGGGAGTATTCAATGTGGCAGTTTGTATAATTCCTTTCAAGAAAGAAGATCTTTTAGTGTATTCAGCTAAGACATCTTTTGCAGGTTTGCTGAAATAAAAGAGTGGAAGAAGTCAGAGGTTATATCATATTTGTGTCTACATTCCGCTCTTTACCCCTACATTTAGGTTTTGCTTACAGCAGTTGTACCTGGTGCTTACCAAAATTTTCCTTGATTCCTATATCTATTACGACCACAGGTAAGACTTTCAAACCGGTTAAGAAGTTTCTGACTTAAGGACGTGATCATACACGAAACAGTAATAACGTAGCCGAGAAAATAGCAATATACCCACACTATTCGTATGTCATATAATCACAGTCAACTTACTCTGGTCCAGTTTTGAGTTCCGTGATCATGTCACTGAGAGCCTCTACGTACTTTGTGAGCCTCCAGTTCCCTTCTATAGGCTCTTGTTTAGCTATCAATTCACATTTATTGAGAAGCTGCCGTACGTTCATTTCAAGCCGCGATTTCTTCGGACCACTCGCCTTGGCGAATACTTTTGTAGTTTGAACAGTCATTGTAAGTGGGATATTGTAATCATACGAGAAATTATAGAAAGCTTTTTCAGGAAGTGTTACGAATAAAATTCTTTTTTTCAACAATTCAATTCAGCTCCAGCTGTTTAATTTTTACGTTGTTATGACTTTTGACATTCACAATTCACATAGATTGACGTGTACCCAGTTGGATGGTTTTTTTTATTGGCCAGAATCTCAGTGTGATATGCCAGTCCCATGGAATTATTATATAAAAGAGAGGGATGAAATGAAAATCCTTGGCCAGTCCTTCAGTTTCGTATCTTTGACTGTATATAGGTACCCAGTTTCGTATACCTACGAATGGTGAACTTTTTCTTCTCTCGAAAATAAGGTTGATTTTTCCTTTTTGATATTCATATGCACAACCTTAGGCCCCGAATGCCTACTTTTTCTATAATAGAAGTAGGTGGTAAGCTTTACTAGTTTTAAGATAAAAATAAACCACTCATATAAGAAATCTATAAATCGATATCAAAAACGGGGGAATAAAAATTTGTTAATAAGCACATGCTTGAAACATAAAACGAAAAAAATAACATATTATTTCCTACCTTTGTCAATGTCAAACAATTAATTGTCAAATTTTGATTTGATTTTGAGTGTCATCCCCGGCGTTACTTTTCGGATTTATAGAAACAGTAATAATTATTTCGAACCACAGTTTTCGTGCACGTATCCTCTAAAAAGAACACAAAATGGTGAGTAATAGTAATATACATTCATCACAACAGTATTAGAAGGAGTTTTATAGGTTAGCGACTTCTTGCTTGGTCATCCAAGCCCCAAACAATACATTCTTGTATTCTTACAGGCTCGGCGTTATGATACCCGTACAACTATCTTCTCGCCTGAAGGTAAACGAACCTTGTACATCATTTATTTTATAAATGCTCAAAATATTGTCTGGAAAACTTATATTTAGGTACCGTAATGTTTTCAGGGCGTCTTTACCAAGTGGAATACGCCATGGAGGCGATCAGTCACGCTGGTACTTCTCTCGGTATCCTCGCCACAGACGGTATCCTGCTGGCTGCCGAGCGCAGAAACACGAACAAACTCCTGGATGAAGTATTTTTCTCTGAAAAGATCTACAAATTAAACGATGATATGGTTTGCTCGGTAGCTGGTATCACTTCTGACGCTAATGTGCTCACTAATGAGTTGAGACTGATTGCACAGAGGTATCTGTTGAACTATGGAGAATCTATTCCCTGTGAGCAACTGGTTTCATGGCTCTGTGATGTCAAACAAGCTTACACACAGTATGGAGGTAAGCATTATTATTTTAATTAGTACTTTTTACCACAGAAAAGAAGCAGAATCCTATCTCCCTGTTGTAGTCTGCAGCAAGCAGAGAACACAGTAAATTACAAACACCAAAGAAAACAAAAAGATTAGCTAGTACTATTTACTATATATCTTTAGTATCATACTGAGAAGTAGATAATCTATTATCCGATAAATTACAAAGTGTAACTGAAAAATTGATTTTTTTCCTGTTTTGGTCTTTCATGTTCAAAACATACAATATCTCTTGTATTATCCAAGAATATGCACTTTTAGCTGGCAGTGCCACATAATTTTAACATTAATAATTTGACATTATTAGTTTGTATTAATACAGAAATTTTGCTTAAATTTAACTGACTTGAAAAAATGGAGGTTATCAAGTCTTCTGTAATTTTTTTAGATGATAATGTGAGCAGTAGATTTATTGCTTTTCTGTAATAATCCAGCCATCAAGCCGGTTTTTAAAGTTGTTTAAAGATGTAGAGTGATGAGTTGAGCTCAGATTTGTATATAGTATCTGACACGAAAGCATATTATTATACAAGATAGATAGCACTTACTCAAAGACCCATAAGTAAGTATATTAATAATCGTAATCATGTTTCTGTAAACTCCTTGTTTTTCTTCCAGGCAAGCGTCCATTTGGTGTGTCAATCCTGTATATGGGCTGGGACAAGCACTATGGCTACCAGCTGTACCAGTCTGACCCCAGTGGGAACTATGGAGGGTGGAAGGCAACTTGCATCGGGAATAATAGCGCTGTAAGTTATCATGCTCATTTACCTAGCCTGGCCTTCATGCTATTTTACATTTTGGTGAAACTCTGATCTGAAATCCTGTTGTTTGAACATTGTAAATCCTTTTGTATCACATACTAATGGATGCTGGCTTCAACCACAACTTTAAGAACCGGCTTGATGACTGGTTACAGAAAACCAAAAATCTCTTGTTAACTTGTGATCATTGCACCAGTGGACTGTATAACTTTTTTGAACTTTGTGTGGACTATGTAAAATAATATTGACACAGTGTGATATGGGCACATCAGCAATTTGCTGCTCACCCATTACTCAAATAAATAAATAACTAAAAAGCAACATTATGTTACACCCAGGACTTACTCTCACTACACTATACCAAAAATCACAATGTTCTGTTACATTGCTTTATAACCGTGTGAATGCGGAATAAATACACTTTTGTATTTTATGTAATCTTTTTCTTCATGTGGCAGTGCCTACCCTGTTGTCGAGAGTTTTCAAATTTATAAAAGATAAAGAATCTTTATAGATAGTGTAAATTACAACATACATTATAAGTACTTATTTCATAGAATATAGTCAGATTTAATGTACTTAATACATTAAGTTTTAATAATAGTATGATATAATATATATTATGTATAAATAAGTATTTTCTGTCTCATATCAGGCAGCAGTGTCTAGCTTGAAGCAGGAGTACAAGGAGAATGAGACCACTCTGGCGGAGGCTCAGGCGCTCGCCATCAAGGTGCTCAGCAAAACACTGGACATGACCAAACTAACACCTGAGAAAGGTACTAAAATGTTTTATGAAGTTTTAGTTGTAAATTTTGTAAGTTGTCTAGTAGGATAGGCACAGTAATAGTAGGATAGGAGAATAAAACTCACTTCTACCAATAATGTGAGGACGGTAACATTTTCGTATAAAGTAAGTATTTTCGTAGTAGTAGTTGGTTTGATAAGTATTTCCTTTCTCTCTCTCTTTGAGTCGTATTTCCTCATGACTGAGGGTCGTGACTCCCCCGCAGAATTAATTCGTTGGGGGAGTTTTCTTGGGCAGATACATCGTGGTGGGCACCCAGGTCCTTCCACAAACGATTTTCTTTCAAATGGTTCTAAATCCACAGTTAGTATATAGTTAGTTAGTATATAGTTATTTGTTACGGGCCAATGTAGGTACTTTGATTTAGGTGTTATTGGATTGAACTGAATGACTTATTAAACTTACTTAAGTATATCTGTCTACTTATAAAATGTGGTTTAAATATTAATCTAGTTTTAAAATAAAAAGTTGATTCTTTTTTTTCAAATATCACATTCAACCAATCAAAATGTTTACTTCAAATTGAAATGTTGATTATTATTGGTAATATTTTGACGTATGATTGTTATAAGAATAGAGATAAAAATTTGAACAACGAAAACAGACTTATATTTTCAAAGTAACTAAAAGTTAAACAACGGTTTGTAATAAGACTGATTTCAAACTTGTAGCTTGCTTGGTATTAGAGGAACTGATGAGTGCCACTACTTCTTTATGTTCAATCGGTCAACAATAAAGTATTTTTCTATTTACCTGTCTGATCTGACCTACATCATTATCACCAGCCGGTTATATCCCACTGCTGAGCATAGGCTTCTCTTCTTGTATGCCATTCGTCCCGGTCCTGCATAGATTGAATCCAGGTGGCCTGTCATGGGTCTCCAGTCCGTTAATGTTTTGGCCCACCTGCCTCGCAACGTTAATTTAATACTAAATAAAATAAAACTTGACAAATTACATTTAATGTTCCAGTGGAGATGGCCACTCTGACCCGCAAGGACAACAAGACTATCATCCGAGTGCTGTCCGGTGCCGAGGTAGAGAAACTCATCACCACCTTCGAGAAGAGCGAGGCCGAGGCAGAAGCAGCCAAGAAGGCGCAAGCTAAGTCTTAACTCTTATTTGTAAGTATTTTTCGGTAATAAATGTTTTACTTTCTAGTTTGGTAGTTTGATTTGGGTTCTATTCTCAATCTTGGTTGTGGCCTCTGTGGTATGGCCGCAAATGATTTTGGTTTCGGAAATTATTAGAATTGTAGCTGTTCAACTTCAACTTTTTAATATGGCTTCTGCTGCGTTACCGCAATTTTGACAATGTCACGTAACGGGTAAGCAGATAAGCGAAGTATTAACAAAATAAGCTATTAAAATTAGAAATATAAAAAGAAATCATTGTAGCTGTTATAGACATACAATGAATGGAGATTACAGTTTGCAAAATAAAATATAAGGTATGGATAGAATCTATCTATAAATCTATACTAATATTATAAAGCTGAAGAGTTTGTTTGTTTGAACGCGCTAATCTCAGGAACTACTGGTGCGAATTGAAAAAATATTTTTGTGTTTAATAGACCATTTATCGAGGAAGGCTTTAGGCTATATAACATCACGCTGCAACTTTGGAGCGAAGAAATAATGGAAAATGTGGAAAAAACGGGAAAAATTATTCATCTTTGAGAGCTTTCGTTGCGTGCGTTGCGGAAACGGTTCAAGATATTACAAAAATATGTATGACAGAATTAATTCTCTTAAAATAATCTAACAAAATGTCTTCAACAATATACCTATGTCTATCTTTTAAGGTTAACTTACTAGAACCGTTTTTATGGTAATAACTATTCCATGCGGACGAAGTCGCGGGCACCAGCTAGTAGAGTATATGGGTGTCAGGCAGATGTAGAAGAATTGCCAAACGCTCAATTAATGTGCTGTCTTGTGTGTAGTTAAATGCAATATTGTTTACTTATAGAAAAAAATAAAAAGAAAATATTCTACAGATTTAAACAAAAATAAAAAGTAAGCTGTCTTGTTGAAGTAAGTTGGGCAATATTACAACTACTGTCTTAAACTTGAATCAACTAAGGTACATAAATGTATAGGTTTTTTGTCTCAGTCTCACCTTGGTAGTTGTAGCGCCCGTAGCTCAGTTATCGGAGGCAATCGCATGCGATTACCAATGTAAAGCAAAGGTCGACGCGGTCAGTACGCGGATGGGTGAACGAAGAGTTGCATTCCATTTTAGGCGCTTCCGTGGGTCGGATGATACGTTAAATTGTAGGACCCGGCTCTTTGTCTAGTACGGCAGTCGCTAAGCCATGTCACAGGGCCTCAGGGCGGCTCGATAAACTCTCGACACCAGAGGTTGGCCACTCTCATTCGATAAGAAGAAGACTGGTAGTTTTGACTTTGAGTGAAAAAGACGGAACACTATATATTACTAATTTTTAAATAAATGGGTAAACTAAGATAAAATGCAGTCTTAAAAAAAAACTTTATTTAAATTTAACAAATTAGATGAATAATGTAAGTACTTACACCATACTCAAACACACAATCTTATTTTTAATCTCCTACTTTATGTTGTTATATTTAATTTGTAATAACAACATAAGTAGAATTACTTAAAAACTGGTAAAAATAATCTTTAATATATTTCATTACTTAAGTTAAATAGTCATAAGTATAAAGTAAGAATTGTATGCCTAGAAATAAAAAAATATAGGAATTAGATTAACCTTAAGTAATAATAATTAATAAATATTTTTACAGTAAAATTTAACAAACAATTTGATTGAGTTTTTATGCATAACTTCAAAATTACGCATAAAACATTTTGTTCCAGTCTCTCAATTATTAAAATTCACTCATTTTTATGGAAGTTTTATGAACATGATTATGATTTTAAATATGATAATATCTTTTGGCACCTGGATTATAAAATGATACTTACATTATTAAAATTAATAGTACTTTTCTAAGGTTGGGTGCATAAAGTTTAGACAGGCAAAAAAGTTCAAATAAATTAATATCTACAACATTATTTGTTAATGCAATTTAACTCTATTTACATATAAAATTTTATGATATAGTAAATATGATGTAGATATTGTCAATGTTACCTATTTATTATTTATTTATCTTAGGTTTTTCTGTTTGATATCTGATGGCAACCAAATATCAAATTCTAATCTATGTTTTTTGCCAAAATAACTTACAGTACTTAACTTTTATCTTTAAAAATGCATGAGATAGCAATTTACGCTTAAAATGAATTGTGATGATAATAAAATTAAAGAAATATATTAATTTAAATTAATGCTAAATTGTAGGTCCCGGCTGTTTGTCTAGTGCGGCAGTCGTTAAGTCATGTCCGAGGCCCTTAGGGTGGCTTGATAAAATCTCGACACCAGAGTTGGCCACTCTCATTCGATAAGAAGATCATGATCATCACAATATAATACAAGCGAATGTTTCTGATTCGTTATTTTTTAAGTATAGTGTTATTTTGTCTTTGCATACAAATAGCTAAACCAATTTGGATGTAATTTGGTATGAAAATTGAATATGTAACTGCTGGATTATCCATAGTTATTATAATGGTTGTTTTTGATTGTCTAAACTTTATGCCTCACAATTTATATTTACCTACCTATCTATTCTATACTATAACCTATGCGACGCTGTCGCCATCTGTTGACCCGGGTACATGAACTAGTCAAAGCGAATTTCTGGTAGTCGCTATCAAATCTATGATCGGTTGAACCAACACATACGCCAAAATCATTACCACAAATACTATTAAGGCTGTTGACAAACCACCTTCCGTAGCAGTAAAGTAGTCCATATTGAACCCTATGGCTATTGTAATAAGGCCCATGGAGATGGCAAAAAGACCGACGGATATGTGCAGTATTTTGACCGGACCACTCTTGATCATGAGACGGATCTTGGCAGAGAAGAGGGCGATGATTCCTGTGATGAAGCTGATTAAGGCAAAAGCGAGGGCCACCACACCTGGAAAATAAGAAAAATTTTTTATGTATGTATATTGTAGTGTACAATTTTTAAAATAATGGGAATATGTTGAGCGTGATCAAAAAACCCATACCTAATGGCGTAATTTGATTTGTGACATTTTGACCTTCTCTAAACAGACATGTAACACTCTGTTGCTATACCTACCTAAACCTTCGAAACTTGTTATAAAACTTTATAAATAATAAATAAAATAATTTTTTTTATTGGACACACAAATTCTAATATTAACAAAAATAAAAGATATGTCGAGCAGCTGCTACGCTGAGAGAAAGTGGTCTCTCGTGTTGTAGCAGCTGATTCCTTCAGGGAAACATTTTTTCAATAGGTTGGAAAACTCATCTTACAGAAACAAAGCTAATCAAAATTGAAATTGAAATTAATAACTAAAAAGAGAAAAAAAAATGTGTATTGTGTGAGTGTAGTGTGTGTGTGTATGTATGTATATTATGTATAAATAGTAATGAGTAAGAATGATTGAGTGTTTATGTTTCTTAAAATAATCAATATTAAATAAACTAGATTTTTTTCATCATCATCATCATCTGAAGTATTTTTCACTTCAACAGCGAAGTAAGTAAGTAAATAAATATCTTACACGTTGAACATTTTCAAAGCCTTCACTTTTTTTTTATGGCCTCTGCTGCTTTGCCGCAATTTCGCCAATGTCACGTCACAAGAGAAACAAATGCTTATTTTGTTAGACGGTAAAAATAATTAACATGGCGCTAATCAGTTGGTCGGTGCGGAATTATTAACTTATTTGAAATTTATTGAGCTTATTTGAGGGTTAATCCTTAACCTGGAACAACACAGCACACACATAAGACAACACACACACAAAAGCAACATCACAATATATACAAGCATGTTACAATTTAATTTTATTAGAGACAATAAAATTATACAATATATATACAAAAGGAGAATATACAAGGGGAAGAAGATTGGAGAAGTTACAAGGACGCAGGACAGCATCTGGGATTTTATCATACAATGAGCAGCGCAACCTTGGACAGCTAAAGAAAATATGATCGGTAGATCCTTCCTCTAAACCACATTCACATAATAAGAGCCTTCACTTGTTGCTTTCAATGACTTTATCAATTTTGGAATGACAACACATATACCTCGAGTATGGCAATTTCAAATTGGCCAAGATACTGTCAACTTTTATCTTACGATCAGGCGGCTAAAGTATGGTAAGTATGCCGCAAGATATTTTGTAGATAAAAATGGAATTTCAGATCAAAATACTTGCGTAAAACTAAGCGAGATTGTATCACTCTTGTATACTATTTTTCTAATACTTGATAAAATTTCTTGAACGGTCGATTCTGGTAAACAAGTTGAATTAAGTATAAGTACTTACTTTTTTTCATCGCGCGAATAGTTAAAGAAAACCGACTCATATAATATTAACTGTCAACTAAATGTGGGTGGACTTTAGCAAGTTTATGGTTTTTGGTAAAATAGTAGATAAAACTTACCTACTTATTAATTACAGTTAGCTTTTATTTTGCAGCGTATATTATTGATACAAATCGAGATTTCTTGTTTAGTGACAAATCATCGTAGACTCACTTGTTGAAGTCGCAGAATTATCACAGAGTCATCTATCACCCAAGCAAAGAGTCATATTTACAAGCGTTTGCTTAGTGGGCTTGATGGCGCTGCGTGCAATGTCCCGGTTTTTTTACATGAGATAAGCTTACGTTTGACTACTACTTGCCTGGTGTTAAGCAACGTTATAAACTACGATCTAGCGCGCTTGCCCAGAAGAAACCGGAACTTATTTATTTAAATAACCTTTATTTTTTTTATATTTAAACTTACCACAAATCCCATGAGGCGTAGATATCTGCATGTCCACCTCAGCGAGTCCGAGGAAGGTGCCTGCCATCACGAACACTGCTCCGATGAGCTGGAGGCAGCCGTGCACGATGCGCTTGCCGTCCGGAGACAGCTGGGAGGACCAGGAGTTGTGCCGGTGCAGGGTCAGGACTGCCTCCACCAGGAACAGCTGGTACTGGGAGCAGAGATGTGGAGGTTTAAATGCTGTATCGCTATTGCGCCTTGGTCTTTCTCTGTGTCGTTTAGGCTTCTCGTCATTGAGCTAGGATTATACAGAGGCACAATCGCAAAAGAGATATGTAGGTAATCTAAAAGTAACGTGGCAGAGGTTTGGCTCGGTCATTTTTTTTAGCGTTTGTGACTGTATAATTCTAGCTCAATGCTTGTCGTTAATGTCTACGCAACGATGCACGGTATATATGGAATCTACTACGTAGGTGTTGTATGTAGAGGTATCTACTGAGCATTCTGAGCAATAATACATAGATAGTATGTAGAGTGATATAGAAGCAGCTGAGTTGTTTTATTTGTTTTCACTTGGTGATAGTTCTGGTTTCATCATCATTATCATCGGTGCGATCTTTATATTGAAGTTTGAAGGTTTTAGATGCGGGTACTGGTCTGGTGGTTCTTAAATGCTTTACACGTGGTGAAATACCTAGGTATAAAAACGCGGCACAGCACAAAAGCTAAATCTGAAGCTTTTCTAATTCAAAATAACGGCTTTTAGTATGAACCTGTCCTAAAGTTTCGTACTTATATATACATGCATTTGTAACGGATTCCTGACAACTGTTTCTTGCTATTGGTGATTTAGATTTAGTTCAGAAGACTACTGGCATTTGATTATGCGCCCTGCTGCATCACACTCGCTGCAAAGTACCTAAAACTAAAGCAGACACGAGAGATATCACCATACTTACACCGGTCCCCGCAAACACGATATGCAGCTGCAGATTGCTGATGGATCCATTTGGCACCGCGTTAAGCGCAAACCTCCAAAGACAAAACGTCACTATGGCCACTTGCATATGCATAACAAGGTTGAAGAGCTGACAGATAGCTTGCCAGGCCGAGTCCCAGGAGGAGCTATAGCCGTTGCCACTCTCAGCGTCATAGTTTGTTGGTGCTCTAGTGATTTCTGCCTGGTAAGGCACATGTTCTCGGACCTCGTACATTTCTATCTTTTCAACTTTCTCCATTGACTGCTGGCTCGTGCTCGGCCGGTATATATCCATTTTCTCCTGACTGGTGCTTGGGCGCTCCATATTCGATCTCTTCGCCACTGAATAGGCCCCGCGAACCGTTTTCACGACAGCTTTTTGACCTCTCCCAGAGCAACTGCAGTACTAACTCCCAACAGTCTGGAGTGCTGATAAGATCGGTGTATCGGAGATTTGACAGATGTGATTAGAACTTGCGTAACTCCTCGATATGGTGATAGGCGATAATGATAAAGGAAGATTACTCTCATGTTGGTTCGATACGAGAGATTGGTCTAAAAGGGTTTGTAGGTACTACGATGGAAGAAGAAATTGTTGTCAGCCTATTCTAGTTATTTCTGGTGATATACCTACTTACTAAAATCATCACCATTAGGTAACTACAAAAACAACTAACTTTTATTCACATAAGCTCAGTCTGAGCCGTTAAAGATAATAAAGCCAAAATTATTGTAAAGTACCTACACTTTGAACCTAAATTATATCATAGGCTATTCTCTATATGTAAAGGGTTTACTTAATAAATAGTTGATAAGTGCTTCTGTATTCTGTGCTATTGTCAGCTAACACGATGCAATAGATAGGTAAATAGGTACACAAACATGATCAGACATCAAAGATCCTACCTGTATGGTCTATAGAACATTCAGTAAATGTGCAGATACTTAAAAATGTTATCGGCTAAAGATTAGTGTTATCTTTTTATCTTTATCTCATCTTGCTTTGAAACTGACGAAATTTTTCTTACAGACTTCAGCAGGAGTGCTCGTATTTATGGGACGCAAACTTGACCTGAATTCCAAGCTGTTCTGATAAAGAACTTAGTAAAATTATTAATAAGAAGATATTCGTATAAAATTCATTCATTTATAAAACTTGCGTAGTCTATACATGAATAAATACAGATGTTCCAATTGTACACAAACGTCAAACTGCATAATAAAACTTCTCTATTCTGTTTTTCGCGCCTTTTTCCTACTGCCATCTAGTACGTCATTGATGAACTATATGGAGTGTTTTTGGATGAGACTTGAAATAGTTACAAATTTTTTCGCTAGATGTCGTTTAATAACTGATTAAAGCGTTATCTGTGACATGAGACTGGAACTTTTACTATTGTTTGTTATCCACCAGACAAGGTAAGTATAATAGTTTGGCTATGTTTTAATAGATGGCACTAATTAAAAATTGTATAGTGTTTTGAAAATGGCGCGATAGATTGCGCTAGAAGTACTCAAAATGCATCTAAATATGGCTCACAGTTACGGTTTATACGATTATGCCAAAACTATTTAAAAAAAACATCTTTTATGTGTAAAAGCTTAACGTTAGTTTTTTCTTTTTCAATCTATTGAATTAAGTCATTAGCTCAGAGTAGTCTAAAAACAGTCTTTTTTTGTTGTCAGGCAAGTACAGCAATATGATAACTTTTATTCCATTTCCTAATAATTAAAATAATCCTGACAAGGAACAAAACTATCTCCTCATCGTTTGTCGGTCCGCCATATTAGGGAGGACCTGTGACCGCCTCCCAATTAATAAAGCCTTAATGAATTCCTACCTGAGGCAGCAGGCTATAGAAATTAGAGAATAGAAGATAGTATAGTAGCTGGACCATTGAAATACACGCCATCGGTGAAAAATGTTTTTATAAAAAAAACGTCATGGGAAGAGCAAGACTTGGTTCTAATAGTAAGCAATAGACCCAGCGACAGAACAATTTTACTTATTTTGAACTCAGCGTTAAGGTAAGTAAATGCAGTTGGAAAGGGGAAATATCTGTTTGAAGTTTTATTAAAATAAATATGTACAGCGGCTTCAACAATCTTTTCTGTTTTTGAGTATGATGTATCATAATGTATGATTTAAGTTCATTTTTTTTCAAATAATAGGTACGTTATAAACGACATTAAAATAGATTTGTGTGTAATGTATAATGCATAAACCATCTTTACATTATGTCGGAGTTATGAATGCCATTATAGAGCATAAAACACGACCGAGAAATTAAACCAAACCGTCTTAAAAACAAAGATAAAAAGATAAAGATAAAGAATCTTTATTGGTAATGTAAAGTTGTAACATACATAGGTATAAGTACTAATATTACAGAATATGCCACACAAATTACAATATCTCGTCAAATTGAATTTATAACACTTAGCTTTTATAAAATTTTAGAAGTTACATATGTCTAGTTTTACTAATATAATAATGAAAATTTTTGTTATTAAAATCATGTCAAACATAATAATAGGTATGTAATCATACAATATGTCAACTTAAATAAATCTTGGTACTGTCACTTTAGCTGTATAGGGGCTAAAATGGCAATTTGGCATCACACTCCTTACCTAGTAGTTAATTACATAATTTCTAAGCAAGGTTAGAATCAATTGCTAGTTGACTGTAGTCATTTTCAAAGTATTCTTTAAAACTGTATAGTGTCTGATCTAACAATAATTGTTTGACGCTATTGCAAAATTGCTGATCATTATTCAAAGACTGAATGTGTGCGGGGAGTTTATTGAACAGTTTCTCTCCCATTATAAAAAAAAACAAAGTCTTAAACTAAAACTAGCTGTCTTTAAAACAGTCCTAATCTGTACCTCCTTAGACAAGCCTCAAGGCGTAACCCATTTGTCACCACACCACCACCAGATAGCGTCGGAAAAGGACCAAAAAACAGATCGCTTGATCTATCCCCGAATTTGGAAACGCGGCGTCTTGCCTATTAATTAATGGAGATAGGGAATTGAAGGAGGGAGCGAGGGAACCAAATTAGGTGTTATGTGGTGTTTTGTAAACTCTGACTTAGTTGGGGAGTTATATTTTTGACGTACCTGTTTGTGTATTTAGATGTATTATAATGTACCTAGTATGTAGGGTATATTGACTCTATGTCAGTTTTGCACCAAATAACTTCCATAAAACCAAAGCCTCTGAACCACTTTCGCGGCTTAAAATACAAATGCACTCGTGCAATTTTGTATCTCTATGTAATTGTTCTATTATCACACGCACTCGGTCTATAAAATACCTGGGAATCGAGATTGACGAAAATCTTAATTTCAAAAATCATATCACCAACTTAGCTAAAAGAGTTCGCAAACTCATCTATGTCCTGGGTGCTCTGAGAAACTCTGCCAGTGAAAAAATATTACGCCTAGTATATGGAGCTCTATGCGAATCTATCTTGTCATATTGCATTGTAGTTTGGGCTGGGGCTGGAGTCTCTGCAATGAAGGAGGTGGAAAGAGCGCAGAGGGCGGTACTGAAAGTAATGTGCAAACTACCGTTTCGACATCCAACAGCCGACCTCTACTCTGAATTAGGCATGGTAATATGGTAAACGTTCGGCAACTTTATTTACTCAAAGTAACCTTAACAGAACACCGTCAAACCGCCTCTTCTATCACTCCTAGTTCCCCTCGGAGACGACCTCCACGGGTTTTTCAACCTCGAGTGCATACAGCCTTCGCAAATCGACTACCCGAATTTAGATTCCCCTTCGTATACAACAAAATGGCTACGATATGTAGCATTCAGAGTTCAACCCTCAGGGAATGCAAGCGTCTCGTAACCCAGTACTTGTGCACTCTATCATATGAGGACACGGAAGATTTGCTTAAAATCCTTAAGTAGAAGTACCTATATTCACTCACACGCACACACAGACACACACACACACACACACACACACAAACACACACGTCGTCCGTTGTTTTTAGTTTAAATCTATTACTATTTTTGTAAAATTATTCAACTATTATGAACCAAAACCGTAGCTGCATATTAAAATCATACCGTTTAAAAGCACCTGTGGCTGCTGCGATACAGGGGTACCTAGGGCAGTAGCCACTGGTAACTCTACATTAAGGTCAATTGAAATAATAAAAAAAAACTCTGTTAGTTAAGTTATCTTTAAGGTAAGAAATAAATAAATTATAAAAAATTCTAAATTTTCTTTATCGACCGTAGGTAATTAAATGTAGTTTTTTTCTGTTGGATTTACAAAACTTGATAAAAGCGCTGAACATACTTGTTATAAAACACAAGTTTTAAGACAATTACTTAAATTATTATTTAATCAAAATGCGTAGGTATTGTACAGTGTTCTCTTTTCTGTAATTAGGTACTGTTTGCATATATTTTTTTAATTTAAATTTACTGATAACTCCTGCAAGCATTTCATGAAGCACTTTGATATTTAAAACTACTGTATTACTTCAAAGAATTTTAACAAGCTTTACATTGGCAACCAATTACCCTGCAAATGTACCCGAAATCAGGAAATCCTCACAAAACGCTTGCTTCCTGGGTAGGTACCAGGCGCTTTGAGAAGATATCCTGAGAACTGCAGAACCTTACCATCATTAACTCATTACCATTAACCTCCCCGGCATACGACTAACAAGTGCTTAGCCCTATGTGGCTAGAATAGTGGATCTAGCAATAACATAGGTAATGAATTGTAGGTAAGTACTGTTTTTTCCAGTTTCACATATTAAAAATAAGAACGGCTGTTTTGTTTGTCTAGTACGGTAGTCCTTAAGAGACCTCATGTCATGAGAGAGGCCCTCAGGGCGGCTTGATAAATTCTCGACTCTCATTCGATAAGAAGAAGAACAAATCATTGTTGTTTCTCATTTCATCTACATTTTTTTGTTATTCATCGGTATTCTGTCAAATAAGGGAGATCGTGAGCCGACCCCTAAAATGGGCTATGAGGAACATTGTTGTTTTCTGTCGTAATTTACAACGAATTACGTTTTTGGCTTTTTTATTCCCGCATGACACAAGTATTTATGTACTTTAAAAATTTATAATTACTTGTGTTGAGTCTGGTCGTTTGTATGTATAATAAGTATGTATTTAGAAAAGAAATTATATAAGTAAAGTATTATATCCGTTATCTAGTACCCACGACACAAGCGTTTGCTTAGTGTGGGGCTAGATGGCGCTGTGTGCAATGTCCCGGAATATTTATGTATTTATTTATTTTATTTATTCTTTTCATACGTAATACATACACACACGCAACACGTTTTCATACATACATATGTTTTTGTTTCTCTTTGTTTCATACGCAAAGATCCAAGTGACACTTGACTGGCTGTCAAGTCGTAATAGTGCGTATTGCTAAGCTGCTGAATTGTAGAATGAATCTAACAAAAGAATAATCTTTTTGCCTATGCTATTCTCCCTGATCGATTATAACCGATCGGCATAGATCGTGTACCGATTACAGCGATTATTGTATCTGATTTATCGATCGACGGATATGATCATCGCTCAATCGATACGTTCGAGGATATCTGATTAATAGACGGCTCCGCAGGAAGGATTTGCGGCATAAAGTTTGTAATTTATCGATCGAGAAGTTTCTGAGATTCTAGCTTCATTTATTGCTGTGATTCCTGAACACCTGCCTCAGTCAGAAAAGTGAAGCTAAGTAGATACATATGTATACAATTTTCCTGTATTTTTATTGTAATTTCTATTTGATGACTTCTTGTAGGTTCCTGTTCCTATATAAGAATAACCTGCATAAGATAAGACTATTTATGATTGGTAAATTGGTAAATAATTTTCTTTTCCTGTCTATTGTTACCCGAACACTTATTGTACTATTGTTGGCCATCTATTAACTTATTAACCGACTTCAAAATAACGAGGTTATCAAGTAAAATAAAAGTAAAAATATGTTTATTTGCCATTTGAAAACTTAACCTACATATTACAATATTTATATTTTGTTTAACTTACAATACAATAATAGTGTTAACTGTAGACCCCAAACTAGGCGTTAGCCTGTATCTGGGTGGTCCAATTATAAAAGATCCTGTTTTCCAGAAAGAAGTTGACGCTAGTAAAAGAATAATTTCAATACTATCTAGAGATGTATAAAACAATAATAATCACGGCCATGTACATAGTTTAGTTACAGAAATGTTCATCCATAGTTTATAAAAAATCTTTTTAAATAAGATATCTGTAGTAAAACTTTGTCAAAAAGTTTAATACAATATTTATGATCACAAAAATTACATTTTGAAAATTGAAATCAGTTGATTGATGTTTACCGCATGAAGATGCTGCTTAAGCTTAGGAAGATTTATTATTAGGTACTATAGGTATGTTAAGCACTTTGGCCGGGTAAGATTGTGTGTTTGTGTGTGTGAGTGTGTATATGTGTGTGTGTGTGTGTGTGTGTGTGTGAGTGTGTGTGAGTGTGTATGATGTAACCATTGAATTTCTTGGAAAAAGATTTCTGACGATTTAGAAAAAGCATTCTACACATTAAAGATACATAGTTCCACCCTATATCAACGAAAGTAGAGTGACGTGACGTTTCACAATCCCGTGAACCTGACAAACCCCGAAGTCCCGCGATCGCTGCGCCTGCGCCGCTGTCGATAAATCTTCCAAATCGAACGTTCCACGTCCTCAGCAATCCATTTATAATAATTAACTACCCTGGGAATGAAGCTTGTGCCTTACTAGGAGTCCGTGCCTTAAGCTAAAAAAGGGTTTCCTTCTATTTTGTCCTGTTTTTTTAAAGTGCCAAGGCGGAACTAAATTAATTAATTAATTTTATTTATTTGTATTCACCCAAATTACCCACGCAAAACTTGCACAGACGTGGTTTACTTATTATACTAAAACTAACTTCTATTGTTTTACGACTTTGTAAAGAGGTAGTAATCGAAAAACAGGTCACTGCAAATGATTTATCTCCGATTTGTCAGGTATTTCATTATATTTAGGTTTGATTTATAGGCCCTGCATATAAACCTATAGTTAGGTACGATGTTAAGGCATTAGATACAATAACTTTACATTTTGTATAAGGTGGGTACACAAATACCTACCATTTGGAGTGTGGTTGCCAGTGACATCGCTAATACCGCTAGGCGCTACAAAATCGTGACTAATCAAAAGTGCAGTGAGTGTTCACACTATCATAGAACATACAAGGTTACTCAAAAGCTGGTACAAAATATAATAAATTAACAAGTGTGAGTAAATATGTATAAAAGTTATTTTTTATGTTCTATATGTGCAAAGAGATGTCTACACCTAGAAGTGCAATAATCAAAATTTACAGGAAGTCACAGCACATCTGTATGTTACAAACATCTGTTTGTTAAAATAATAATAAGCAAAAAGATAAAAAAAATAATGATAGCTGTGTGTTATGATAGTAGTGAAGTAAATGTTTACTAGAGAAAATTCTGCTCTATTAAAAAGTACTATTTTTTGGGATATTCAAAGGTAAAATATTATGAAAACTCTTTTACTGTAAATGAATAAAGGCATTAAAATATTGTTTTAAAACTCGTCTAAATATTTCGAACCTTTATCTACCAAATAAAATGTCATAATTGTGCATTCATGACTTACCCTGTATCGTCTACATTACCCTAGACAGTGTGCCAACGATTTATGTTTATTATGTAGACCATCATGTTCACATTCAAATGTCTTCTGAGGACCTATTTTATGTCATTTCTCTGCGAGCTTTCAAGTTTGGCACATCCAATTAGATTGGTGCAGCTACCGACGTAAAGTTATTTCTAAGTAAATCACACAAAAACTGATAAAGGCTAAAGTCGTTACAGCGTAAAAGATTAAAATAACATATACATATATACCTATATATTCACCTGTAATATCACGTTACACAAGACATGTATTTTTTTAAAAACTTTCAACAAATTGTTTATGTGCCAAAATAATACAGTTGGTATTTATCTAATTACCTATACTAGTGCTTATGAATTAATTGTCGTTATAGCGTAAATAAATCAAATATAATAATAAATATTAATTATAATAATAAAGAAATCGCATTAATTAACCTTACACTGGTTATGACCTTATCTCGATTTCATAACTTTTTAGAGATAAACAAGCAGCTCCACTTGGCTAGTTTTTTACATAATGTTTTTGGTGGGATATAGATTTCATGGCCTTAAAACAAATGTGGAGTTCGTTATTATATACTTCATGCTTGATATTATTTTACACTAGTACTTACATTTTAGTGCCATAATACATACCATGTGTCAACTCCCAGCTCCATAAAACCGTCGATCAATCAAGAAACGAGGAAATAATCAAACATGTCCGACATAAAGTCCTCACATCCCACAGGAATATAATTCCACTCCAATTACTGCATTAGCCATGGCCATCGGGTCCCCATCAAGGGTCTATAGATAACGTAAAAGCAAAGAAACTACATCCACTAGACTCCACAACATGTTGCAATACTGTCCTATACACATTTGCCATAATGCCATATGTGCCAACCATGACCAGGTGTGTTAAAGAGGCTTGCTTTGAGAGTCAATTCCATTCCAGTATAATATAAAATATTCCGTGGAAGGACCTGGGCGCTCACCACGATGTATCTGCCCGAGAAAACTCCCCTGACGAATTAATTCTGCGGGGGAGTCACGACCGAGAGAGAGAGAGAGAGAGAGGGAGACAAAGAGAGAGATAGTATAAGATAAAAAAATGTGAAAGAAAATACTTCTTTATTAGATACCGTGTATATTATCACGGCAAAGATTAGGTGGAGCGGGATCTGCAAATAATCCAAGTTATAGGCTTGGCAGGAGAAGGTGTAGAACCACGTGGAGTGACGTGTCTCATTGTATCAGAGAATCGGATAGGACTTTCTGCGCCTTATTAGCTACTTACAATATGCTGGTATATCACCATTCACCATGATCGGGTGATAATACTCAGGATGCTGATTGGTCCGCAGACGACATTACCTTTAAAGAGCAGTTCGTCTTGAGTCGCGCAATGATTGGAGTTTTTAATATTATTTTGTCTACGTTTTAAAAGGTGACTTTATAGATATGTCACGGATAATCTCCCGTCTCTCCAGGATGCTAGGTATTCCTGGACTATTCCTGGGAATGGCATTTCCGCAATTTCTTATATTATTACATAGGTACTCGTTTGAGAGAATTGAAAGAATAATGCTCAATCTTACGTTCTCATGAAAAGCCATTCCAAGTAAGTACCCATTCTCTAGTCACTAGGTTTTATGTTTTAAGAAACTGTCTAAGTATATTTATTTAAATTTTCACAGATAGATAACAAGCAAATTTTGCTTGTTGTCGTGTATTTATAGATTTGTATTGCTAACGACCGACGTAGT
Organism: Macaria notata; assembly: GCA_927399415.1. Lineage (NCBI taxonomy): Eukaryota > Metazoa > Arthropoda > Insecta > Lepidoptera > Geometridae > Macaria > Macaria notata. Next base: position 3,676,180 of record OV656744.1, read on the forward strand.
AATGATACCAACTAACGATATAACAATCGACAGAACCTAACCCCCGACTTCCAGAACGACGGTCAGTTTTATGCTTCCACCATATATGACGAATTTCCAAGTATTGCGGACAAATAGAGGATTTTAATCCCCTTAACTGCAGATGCGTTTGCGTATTTAAAAACAATAAATTTATGAAGTAGAGATATAAAAAAATGCCATACGATAAATAAACGATTTGCACTGTTACTTGTAAAAAATACTTACCTGTAACAAATAATGACAGCGCGGGTAAATTTGTTTGTTGGGAGAAATCATCTTTTTTTTTTGTTATGGCTTTTGCGAAGATATGACTTCGCAATTCTGCCAATGTCAAGTGGGAAGATAGGCCATCAAACTGAGAAATTTTAAGTGAAATAAAGAAATCATCTTGTAAGCAAGCGGCATTTTTATAACAATCGAGCAAATTTTTCGACTTCAAATTTAGACGTAAGTTCTAACCGAGTTAAACCTATTTGTAAGCAATAAATTATTTAAAAAAAGAACCATTTTCTGATCAGACAGCAAATTATAAACAAAAAAATAGGTTTAACATCAGCCAACGTAAGTTCCTAGCAAAAACCTAAACATATAATGACATCCTATTGAATAATAGATACGCTACTAGTTAAAATAGCTGTTATTTATCTAGTACTGACAGGACCACACGTGTCTATCCCGCACTAGAATGTAGTGCAGGACCCAGCCACTGATCATTGTTAGGGGAGGGATACACTGAGTTACTGAGTGATTCAAAGGGTATTGCAAATTAATTATAATTATGTTGGTAAGTCTAAGCATCAAAAAACAAGATCAATCGAAAATTTGATCTTGTTTTTTTCTCTCTGTGGTCTTGATTAAACTGAAGTAAATAAATTATTTGCAAAAGTTTTCTGCGCATACTAATCGTTATCCGAGCTTTTAAAGAAACTCATAATATAATTTCAAGCAAAGCACTGTCTGTCTGTGAGATCTCTAATTAATTAATACAATCATCAATGCGATGAGATTTTTTCTACCATCAAGCAGCTACCCATTACCCTGTTCATCTTTTATAAAAAAAAATAAACATTCGCATGACATTATCTTTCTTCAAATACCCAACATGAACCCATTACACCCCAGTCCTAACACATAGTTACGGGCCCATTATCCGGGCCCACCTACTGCGTATTGCCTTCTTATTAAGATATTAACTACAGCTCTATTTAATGGCGAAGTATTTAATGTCGCCCGTTCGATTGCAGGTTGCACACCTTTATTAATGGAGCATAGGTGGAGGTCAATGACCTGTTATCGTGGGATGCAGTTTTATGACATATTTTTGTGACGTCACACGATAAGACAATGCCTGGATAATAAGATATGGTAAGCATAATAGCTTGTTAATTTCAGTTGCAGTAACAAATTGTATCTGTACTGTGATATGGATATAATTATGTCAGCAGCTCAGCACACAGAACCAATCTGGCAAATACGAGTATGTAATATGTATTGCCTGTGAGTTTATTTTTAAAATGGAAATTAAACAGTTAACTACCAATCAACTACTTACTTCTGTCAAATCACTCTTTAAGAAAATTAGTAAAAGTTACAGTATACCAAAGTTTTTTTTATAGATTCAGTAATTTAGATCATCACAGCATAAAGTAATCGAAAATAACATCACCATTTAAAAACGCTTAATTTTGCTATTATTTAATAAAAGGCAAAGTTCATTTACTGCCAAATTAATAGGTACCTTTCGTTTTCGAGTGCAAACCCTATTTTAAAAGGGTAATAGTATTTTTTGGTGCAAACTAACACGGCGGATGCCGTGTGAATTGAATTACAGTTTTACGTAAATGCTACGATGATAAATATACAGATAAAAAAAAGATAAAGAATCTTTATTGATACTGTAAAGTTGTAACATACATAGGTATAGGCATAAGTACTAATATCATAGAATACGCTACACAAATTACAATATTTCGTCAAATGGAATTTATAACATTTAGTTTTATAAAGTTTTAGAAGTTACAATCTGTAGGTATTATTAATAAAATAATGGAAATTTTTGTTCTTAAAACCATGGACGTATGTAATCAACCTACACTGTGTCAACTTAAATAAAATCTACGGTCACTTTAGCTGTATAGGGGCTAAAATGACAATTTGGCATCACACTCCTTACCTAGTAGTTAACTAGGTACTTAATTTCTAAGCAAGATTAGATTATTGTATTGTATTGTATTGTATTGTATTGTATTGTATTGAATTGTATTGTATTGTATTGTATTGTATTGTATTGTATTGTATTGTATTGTATTGTATTGTATTGTATTGTATTGTATTGTATTGTATTGTATTGTATTGTATTGTATTGTATTGTATTGTATTGTATTGTATTGTATTGTATTGTATTGTATTGTATTGTATTGTATTGTATTGTATTGTATTGTATTGTATTGTATTGTATTGTATTGTATTGTATTGTATTGTATTGTATTGTATTGTATTGTATTGTATTGTATTGTATTGTATTGTATTGTATTGTATTGTATTGTATTGTATTGTATTGTATTGTATTGTATTGTATTGTATTGTATTGTATTGTATTGTATTGTATTGTATTGTATTGTATTGTATTGTATTGTATTGTATTGTATTGTATTGTATTGTATTGTATTGTATTGTATTGTGTTGTGTTGTGTTGTGTTGTGTTGTGTTGTGTTGTGTTGTGTTGTGTTGTGTTGTGTTGTGTTGTGTTGTGTTGTGTTGTGTTGTGTTGTGTTGTGTTGTGTTGTGTTGTGTTGTGTTGTGTTGTGTTGTGTTGTGTTGTGTTGTGTTGTGTTGTGTTGTGTTGTGTTGTGTTGTGTTGTGTTGTGTTGTGTTGTGTTGTGTTGTGTTGTGTTGTGTTGTGTTGTGTTGTGTTGTGTTGTGTTGTGTTGTGTTGTGTTGTGTTGTGTTGTGTTGTGTTGTGTTGTGTTGTGTTGTGTTGTGTTGTGTTGTGTTGTGTTGTGTTGTGTTGTGTTGTGTTGTGTTGTGTTGTGTTGTGTTGTGTTGTGTTGTGTTGTGTTGTGTTGTGTTGTGTTGTGTTGTGTTGTGTTGTGTTGTGTTGTGTTGTGTTGTGTTGTGTTGTGTTGTGTTGTGTTGTGTTGTGTTGTGTTGTGTTGTGTTGTGTTGTGTTGTGTTGTGTTGTGTTGTGTTGTGTTGTGTTGTGTTGTGTTGTGTTGTGTTGTGTTGTGTTGTGTTGTGTTGTGTTGTGTTGTGTTGTGTTGTGTTGTGTTGTGTTGTGTTGTGTTGTGTTGTGTTGTGTTGTGTTGTGTTGTGTTGTGTTGTGTTGTGTTGTGTTGTATTGTATTGTATTGTATTGTATTGTATTGTATTGTATTGTATTGTATTGTATTGTATTGTATTGTATTGTATTGTATTGTATTGTATTGTATTGTATTGTATTGTATTGTATTGTATTGTATTGTATTGTATTGTATTGTATTGTATTGTATTGTATTGTATTGTATTGTATTGTATTGTATTGTATTGTATTGTATTGTATTGTATTGTATTGTATTGTATTGTATTGTATTGTATTGTATTGTATTGTATTGTATTGTATTGTATTGTATTGTATTGTATTGTATTGTATTGTATTGTATTGTATTGTATTGTATTGTATTGTATTGTATTGTATTGTATTGTATTGTATTGTATTGTATTGTATTGTATTGTATTGTATTGTATTGTATTGTATTGTATTGTATTGTATTGTATTGTATTGTATTGTATTGTATTGTATTGTATTGTATTGTATTGTATTGTATTGTATTGTATTGTATTGTATTGTATTGTATTGTATTGTATTGTATTGTATTGTATTGTATTGTATTGTATTGTATTGTATTGTATTGTATTGTATTGTATTGTATTGTATTGTATTGTATTGTATTGTATTGTATTGTATTGTATTGTATTGTATTGTATTGTATTGTATTGTATTGTATTGTATTGTATTGTATTGTATTGTATTGTATTGTATTGTATTGTATTGTATTGTATTGTATTGTATTGTATTGTATTGTATTGTATTGTATTGAATCAATTGATAGTTGACTGTAGTAATTTTCATATAATGTAGCATGCTATAAATATGATATTGCAACACGCAGAGACCTAACTCCAAAGCTGCGTCCGTTCTTGTCATCCGTCTAGTCGACTCGCCCTAGAACACAGTTCATAATTACACGAACTTTTACTCTGTTTTTACTTTCCTCGGCTCCGAGGTGAGCCCTTTCTACAGTTGAAAGCCGGTGTCGGAACCATGCGCCCGCGCAGCTCGGGAAAATAGCACCTTAACTAGGAAGAAAATTACGTGTGAAAATTTTAAGACGTTTTTGAAAGAAAAGTTGTAGCAATAAGAAAGAGAGAGGATTTGGAGAAAAGTGGGACTTTAATAGTGATTTTTATTTTGAAGTTTTCAGCGTGCTATCTGTGTTGGTTTGGTAAGTTATGTCTTTTGTTTTAGTTTTTGTATACCTATTAATTGTGTGATATAAGTTTAAAGAGCTTGAAATATTTCATTAGCGGGAAGAATAAATGAAAAATTATATCATTAAAAAATTAAACTTTATGACTAATTAAACTAAATATCTCATCATACCTCTTTACTAATCTGCTATCGTCATTATAATTTCTCAAGTAAATCTATACAGATAATTCGTTTGTGCACATAGTATAATTTAGCTTAATTTTAACTTTTTTTCGTTCACTACGAGGTGTTTTTCTTCTTATCAAATGAAAGTGGCCGACTCTGGTGACGAGAGTTTTCAAACCGTCCTAAGGGCCTCTGACATGGCTTAACGACTGCCGTACTACACAAACAACAGGGACCTACAATTTAACGTGTCATGCGACCCACGAGTGTGATAATATTATATAAACACAAAAAAGGAATGACTCATAAGTGACCACAAGAAGCCAAGCTATAACGCTATACAATGATCAGCTATCGGATAAAATCGTTTAATCCTACGGCACGGGTAGTAATTGCGATCCATTTTACCATTTAAATACTTACCGTTGCAAAAACCATGTTCAATCAGTGATTGATAAAATCAGCCTACATACTAAACTGGAGTAACGTGTAGTATTAACGGACTAGTGATGGTATGTGGGTTCGCTTGACTTAATATTTCCTTTACTTGTTCAATTTAAATATACCTAGGTTTTAGAAACTTTTCGTGCAACTTAGTAAGTATTATCATTTAAAGTAAGTGGATATGTCTCGTGTCTTAACAATGAAATGACTTAGAATAGTGATATCAGTGGATTTTATTTTTACATAGACGAGAAAATTTTGACCACATCAGTGACCATTTGAACGACATTTAATTTCCAAAACCTGAGATCTATACATTTTTGGAGAATAAGCTCATAAACCACTTTGAACTTAAAATCATCTAAAACATGTCATATTTTTTCAAAACAGGACTTAAACTTCCTGAATTATGATTTTAATGTGCTTAAACGTAAACTGCGTTATAAATATGTTGAAGAAAATAATAACAAACAGACAGACCGTCTTCCTATTATGATAATAAACAAATCATTACAGTATCCCAGCCTACCTGACAACAATTACGATACAGGTGGATCACACTAAATACAATAGGGTGTGGTCACAGTGATGATACACATTTTTTATAACACATTTATTTTTGTAACGTCCATTAAATTGTTAGCTGATTTAGCTGATTGGTTGATATGCTTTTTGTTTTGTTGAAGATGGTAGCTGTTTAAGAGGTGAGTCATAAGTGATAGTAATCAAAATACGACCGTGTGTATATATATATATATATATATATATATATATATATATTTATTTGTGTGAGAAAGTTTGTATTATTTTTATTTCAGTTGTGTCAGTTGTGTGGGTGTCGATGTTTTGATGAAATGTTTTGTGTAAATATCAAGAAATCTTATTACCATTGATATATTTACTATTATTCTTGTTTGATTTTCCACTCAAATAATTGAGTAACTATAACTAACTAACTATAAAATAAATTGCGCTGTTTTTAAACTCTGTTGCAAAAACTAGTCAATTTCATGTATTTGTGAAACTCGACAACAGTGATTATTAATTTTAGTGCAATTTGCAACATGATCTTAGATTGTATGCGGCAGTTATCAAATTAAAGCAATTTGCCTAATTTACGAGACTTGTAGTCGCTGTTGTAGTTAAACTAAGTAAACAACATTATTTGAATAATCACTAACTTATTCATACCGTTTCGGCTTTGAATTTGCCGGTAAAATTAGTAAAACGTTTATAATACTGGCTATATTTTGCCGTAACTACCAATTACGCTTTTAACTTTTTCAGCGTTAGCGCAGCTTTATCCAACTTTAATACGTTATCACATTCTTGCTTCCGAAAGCACATTTTAATGCATTTTAAAATATTTATGCAAACCTAAGAAGAAACTAACAAATTTTTGATATCTTTTCCTAAATCTAAATAAAAATAGAACGTCATCGTTGACTGCTCTGTTAGCTTAGTTGGTTGTTGGTAGTAGCCTGCCTTCTAATAGGGGTGTGGGTAAGATTCCCGTGTACACAAGTAATTATTAATATTAAAAATTTGTAATTACTTGTGTTGAGCCGGTCGTTTGTCAATTTGGAATCTACACAACACACAAGCACACAAGCGTTCGCTTAGTGTGGGGCTAGATGGCGCTGTGTGTGATGTACCGGAATATTTATTTATTTTATCGCTTCATTTATCATATATTCGTCTATCTCAGCACTTTTATACCCCTAACTCTAGTCATTTTGTAATCTCTGCTTCCGCTCCCGCTTATGACCCTGCTCCCGCTCACTCTCCCGCTGCCGCTCACCACCTCACCCGCTCCTTTCGGCTGAACAACCTGTTATCGTGCACGTGTCTCTCGACACCGACACACGATCACACGAGAGACGGCGGCTTACATCTGTTGTAAAGAAGTGAGATATAATCATGTTTCATCAAAAGAAATTCACCAATTGTTTAAATCTATATCCATAAGACATAGGTTTATTTTAGGCAAGCCAATTCAAAAAGGAGCCAACCTTTAGAATTTTTGCTTAGAATACAGTAGTGTTTAACATCAGGCAAGCTGTAGGCAACAGTAAGTCTGCTAGAATATTGCGTTGAAACGAGATTTATTTAAATTTCTGCTTTTTACTCCTTGTACAGACTCCTTAACACAATATAGTTCTATTACTTAGTGACTAGTCAATAATCCAGATAGGCATTATGATTTTGCAGCACAGTCATTAAAATCACAGTCTTTAATTAAAAAATTAAATGTCTTTGTTCATTAACAACATAACTTTTCCATCTGGAAGATAGTATTAACTAACTCAAAACGGCCGAATAACGAAATCTTGAATAACACCTACCTACCTCTATTCAGCCATGCAGATTCTACACTATTTCCTAACTATTTAAATATCAGTTAGCCGCGGAAGCACGGCCTTTAGCGGGCGTGTTATTATTAAACTATTAATACGCGGCTCGGCCGGCTTATCAAGACATCGACTTAATGCGACATCCTGTCTCGGGTTTGCACTTTAGGGCATAGTTATACAGAGCTTTGTATTTTACGTGTATTTCCAAAAGTTGAGATAACAAAATGTTGGTACGTATGATAGAGCCTCTTTTTAAGAGATTCACGTAGTCACTGAATAAGTAGTGCCTGTTTTGTTTTTGACCGATGAAGTTTAAATCTCAGTACATCATTGTTGGGAAAATAGCACACTTTACATACATCGATCTGGCATCCTACGGTTGCCTGGTTCCAATGCTTTTTTTAAGCGTATTTTTTGTACTAGGTAAGTATCTTTTGATTTTCTTAGGCAATCATGTGGTCTGAGAATATGTTGAATTGTCTTCTTTCGCTATTTTACAATATTGCAATTATCTATACAAATAATAAAGCTGAAGAGGGTCAAAATCTGTACATATGTAGAAGATATTAGAAAAAAAATATTTTTGGGTGTACATTCAATTGATAACAAACACAATTTAGCAGTTTTTAGAATTTTTGTCTGCTTATCTATTTTTCTGTGCTTCTGTATGTGTGTTTATTTAAACACTCATCACGCAAAAACGGCTGACCGTATCATCATGATTTGTGGTATGTAGGTAGTATGAGGTCTATGGAGGGTCAATAGGCTTTTTGTCCTGAAATAATGTGAGCAAAGCCATGTGCGTCCACTAGTAAACAATATTATTTCGTGTAATACTTACTTATTTAGATGACAGTTGGCAAAATTTTTCAAAATGCCAAAAGTACTTAAATACGGGCACAGTTCCATCCTGTAGGCATAAGATTTCAAGCTTCATTCGCTTCAATTGCTCTCAAGCTATTTTGAATCTTATATGCTAAGAAATGAAGTGGAATATGCTTTATCAATGAAATGAAATTTTCTAGGACTTGTATTTGAAATATCTCTAGCCAGGAAAGAAATTTGATTTTATTCGCTAAAAGCGGGGATGTTACGTCAGGCACGGTACCTATTTAGTTTCAGTGATGGTACTTAGACTATTGATACTTTTTGCTAGTATGTAGAATCCTACACACTAGCAAAAAGTTAGTAAGAATTAGTTTATAAAACAAAATGTTTTTTTCCAAAACGATGAAAAAGTTACGTTATGTAACATTCGTGGTTGCCCGAAGGGTGCTTTAATTAGAGATACTTAATAAACTTACTATAATAATGTCACTTTTGAGAACCTGTGCTACCTTGACGCCAGAAATAGCAAAGACTCATCGCTGCGTTGTGGCGTGAAAAAGAAACAAATCACTTTCGCTATTATTTTATTTAAACGACAATAAAATTTGGGTCGTTTAACTTGCGATTTGGGCAGAATAGTGAGTTGATTTCTTATAAGAAAAGTTTGTTTTCGACAGTGAATGTAGGTATTTTTTAACGTAAAAATTGTATTTGGTTTCAATTATTTAAAGTCGTTTGCGCAGTCAATATAGTAAATTAAAGGACAGCTTTAGTTCTTGTCCCAAACAATATTTGTATCAAAAATCACAGCCAAAATTCCAGTGCCGTGGTTTAATAATTTCATAATTGTAACGAATGACCCTAACAATGTATAATTGTAATTTGTGTTTGCTGTCATACTACAACAATTTATTGTTTCACAGATATCTACTAACTGGTATACTGGGTTACTTAGCACAATATTTTAATTTAAAGCGAGCGACGATCGTCTACTTATAAAAAAATAAAGTACTTTTACTTTTAAGTTTGACTGAAAGAGACATAAAATTATTTATATTTGGACCCGTTAAATAAAAATCAATTAAAAACGCAGATTACAGAGAATCAGATAATAATCTTCCAATATCTATATTACTCATTCTTATTTCTTTCATTTCTAATTATCTGTAGAAGAGAGAAGATGTACCACGAAAACAGACATAGTCTCAAAGAAATTATTATTTTTACAATACTTAATACCTTTCACTTATTAGATAAAACAAATCAAAGACCAAACAGTTGCTAAAGGGTTTAGTTAATTTTTGACACTAAGTCAAACGAGAAAAAAAACTGAATAAGTAAACTTTAACCCTGTAAGGCATGTTTGGTTCCCAAATTGTAAAATACCGCGGGCTATGGTCCAATTCTCAAGTAATCCAATTAAATGAAAAGTGAGCTATGAACTTCCAAAGAAGGTATTTTGTTTAATGATTTATTTGTCATATTTTATAACGATGCTGCCTTCGATAGTGAGGAATGGTATAAATATTAGAAAGGCGACAGTTGGAACGCTGAGTCGATTTGGATGAAATTTGATATGTATTTTGGATAAAGTTAGGTGTGACAAAATATCCAGCATTATTACGGGTCAAATTAGTGAGATACGGTCGTTATCAATCTTATTATTAAAAAGGTTTATCCAAAGGTTGCCTGGAAGAAATCGCCTAAGGCGATAAGGCCGCCCAATGTGCATTAAATTAGTTTTTTAAATTTCTTTCATCATGTAATTTTTCGGTGTGCATTAAAGAAATATCTTATCTTATTATTATAAGATAACTGTCACCTCTGAACAATATGAAAAAATAAGCATTAGTTTATATCATACAATATATAAATATTAAATTTATAATTTAGTTACTTTGTAAATGGGACCCAAATATATCAATAATATTCTCTTCGACACGATACTAACATAGTAAGTAATAGTCGTTACATGTTTTGAAGTAGTATTATTAATTTTATATAGCATAAAGTAGTTAACCTTCACCAGAACACACCCCAGTAAGGCCTGGGTGCATAGATCCGGCTGACACCCCATAGACCAGTCGGCAGACCAGTAGAGGGATCAGTCGATGAGCCGCTCGATTACACGCGGGACATGCGGAAATAAGGGCAATAAACGATTAGGTTGCAACTTGCAAGCTTAGAGTTCATCTAAATATACTTATAAAATTCAAAGGTGACTGACTGACTGATATAGAGATCTATCAACGCACAGCCAAACCATTGGACGGATTGGGCTAAAATTTGGAATGATGGTAGATGTTATGACGTAAGCATCCGCTAAGAAAGGATTTTTGGAAATGCCACTTTTAAAGGGGTGAAATAGGGGATGCAAGTTTTACTTCTTAATGCGAGCGATAACGCGAGGAGGGGTTAACTATATGTTGCTTATGTCTGGCATACGCTAGGCTTGTTTTTGAAGCCAGGACAGTAAGACATATTTTTCTAAGCTGTCGTAGTTTGGAGCACGCTTCTTCTGTTTACATGTATGAAGCCAGACTAATTAAGCAAGATTTTATTGGTCACCATACGGCAAAATGCTTGTAAAAAACAGTATCTAGTATTTTGTTAGGTGGCCCCATCGAGCTAGGATTATACAGAGACACAATCCTCTAAAGAAACAGAGCAAAATAATGTCCGTCTTTTGCAAAAAATATTGCAAAATCTGTGTTTGCTAACCAATTTTATTTGGTTAAATTGATGACTCGTTGTAAAATATTGAAATAACTAATGACAATTTTATAAAGCTAACTGCGGTAGATCTATAATTTTTATCAAATTATTTGGACAAATCCCTCTTTTCAACATTCAAATTCAAACATCATAATCTTCGGCTTATTATCAAATCAAATATACTTTATTGTACACCAAATAAAAAAGAACATATTTAACATAAAGGTGGAAGGTAACCAGGGACCAGGGGGGTATTATGTGTGAAGTGATTCTTAATATCATTTGAATTCTTGAGTGAAAGGTACCATAAGTTATTTAAATTCTTTATTCGTTTTGGTACAAAACTCTTTTTCTTGTATCCGTAAAAAATAATAGGAAAATAGATGTGAAATAAAGTCGTTACCATATATGAGCTTTGTGTGGAACCCGGCATTCTGCCAAATCAGGAAGATCGGGAACCAACCCCATAAATTGGCAACATACCCAAAAAGGACAAAATTAAAAACTCAAAAATATGTAAATAAAAACTCAGAAATCTACAAAATCAAAAAAACTAAATCTCTAAATCAGAATAGTTCTTACTGGATGTATTTTTCATTACCATTGTAACCTATACGTATATTTTAATTTAATACCCACACAAAAGAAATCTTTAGCATTATGCTTTGTCAACAATGTAAATTGACTTAAAATGTTCACTAAATCCAATTTTATTTTAATTAAACCTCATTTGACTACAATTTCCGTGTTTTTTTAAGGTAAACGGAAATGAGATCATTTGAAAACCGTTGACAACGTTATTTTGATTTCTCAATCTCGTTTGGAAAATATTGATGGGAGTGTTCAATGGGTCTCATCGTTTTATTATACAAAATCAAATGCAGTTTTGTGGAGTACTGTTCGCAACAAAATAAACTGACTGCAAATGATGACACATGGAATTTTGTTAATTAATTATTTTTTTTAACTTGTTTTATTTATTTATTCAACCTCTTTTATGTTTGTCAGATATTGAGATACATATTTTCAGCTGTCTTTTCTGCCTGTAGTTATGTGAGATATGCATAATTTTGATACAGACTATACTTTTAAAATTGCCCGAACCAAGTTATCTAAAGTTAGTTGTGAAAACTTGTAAGAAACCTTTATTGACAGGAATGTCTGTAGGCACCTAGAAGCGGGCCTTTAAATTCTGATCCATATGATATCATAATGTATTTGGAAATTAAAATGAATTTGAAGCATTACTTAACCATTATTTGTCATTGTTATAGCATTAATTTATTTAGTTTACTTATAATAAAATAGTAGCTTATTTCGTAGATGTTTTGTGTAATATGTAAAAAATATGTATGTATTTATTTATGTATATTTTGAGTATGTACCTATTGGTCTTTTAACTAATGTATGTATCTAATTATATTTTTAGTACACCGCCTGCTTACAATTCTTAGTAATGTCCATCCAAAAGGTTGCCTGGAAGAAATCGCCTAAGGCGATAAGGCCGCCCAATGTGCAGCAGCAGATTTAGATTCAGATATTTATTTATAAAAAACAGCATGTCAATACATACTTAAAATAAATAAATCAATTATCATGTCATAAAAGATACTTAATAATTTATAATGTCATTAAAGATAATTTAAAAGCTTTAAAAAAAATCAATGTATTACATATTTCATCACTCCACAAGAGGTACTCATTGTGTGAATAAAATGTCTTCTCTGTCAACCATTTTTAAACCTAACCTTTAACCTGTGAAGCACTTTAATATATTTAAGTTTATTTCCTGTTTTGTAATTTCTATGTTTTATGGTCTACATAAAAGAAATATTCTATTCTATGCTAACTTTTATACAAGTTAAGATCTTTTTGGTGCCGCGAGCTAGTTATATATTTTTCGTAGAAAAAGTGTACACCTGTTAAAATACCTTTTAATATTATCTCTTTTTCAAAGCATTACTAATTTTAGTGCACAAAATGCAACTTTAAACGGTAGTTAGTGGCTTTAGAGCCGCAGTTAAACTAATTTGCGTAATGTTTTGTTTGCGCTCCCAATTTCCATATTAAATTGGGTTTGTTTCATTATAACAATATTGTGTTGTTACGATAGAAAAAACATTAGGATTATAGCCAAACAATACATTATACATATTGTAAAAAGTATAAAAAAAACTTATGAACTGCTTTATGATTGTTGCATACCTGAGAGGCTCATAAAATGTTTTTTTTTTAACTTTAACGGGTTTGCACTTGGCCATAGTTTACTTGATAGCAAGCGACGCTATGGCCTAAGATGGAGAGAACTTACCCGATAAGAACCGATTCACTCTCGCTTTGAAGATCGCTGGTTAAGGCAATCGTAACGGATAATTATACTTATTTAGACTACTTTCCTCGTGATCAGTTCTTAGATAATTAAAAGCCCTAATAAAATGATATTTCCAACTAATCACTAGTGTTTTTTTACCATATTATTTGTCCAGTATTCATTCAAATAGGAAAAGCTCAAATAGAGACTATGAAAATGTTGGCAGCACTTCTACCATGGGTTAGTATTGTATGTAATGTAATGGTCAGAACTTTCTAGTTTTAATTTTATCCGTTCGCAGAGTTATCTGGAGCGAATTCGACCAAGTCATTGACCCGCTGAAATCACAGGCGTCCGCAGTTATATCATTACATGTATCGACATACAACAGTTACAGACTGGTAAGCTCACCATTTTCTCAGCGCGTGGGCCATTATCTATACTAATATTATAAAGCTGAAGAGTTTGTTTAAACGCGCTAATCTCAGGAACTACAGGTGCGAATTGAAAAAATATTTTTGTGTTGAATAGACCATTTATCAAGGAAGGCTTTAAGCTATATAACATCACGCTGCAACTAATATGAGCGAAAAAACAATGGAAAATGTGGAAAAAACGCAGAAAATTATTCAACTTTGAGGGCTTCCGTTCCATGCGCGTGGTTGTTTGCAAAAATAAATATGATGCCCAAAATAACTATTCCACGCGGACGATGTCGCGGGCACAGCCAGTTTTCAAATAAACTAAATGTTTATACACTTATTATAATAAATACAACAGTTTGTTCTGTATTCTGAGCCTTTATTAAATATTTTTCTTGTAATGCTAAACTGACTATAATTTAAGTTTGTAAAAAGGAAAACTGTAAACGACACGTCAGGAGCACGATATAACATTGAACTTTCTCTACTAGCAAAGTATACAATTTTAATTACTCATTTCAAACTGTATCTTTTGCACTCGCACGCATAGGCGTACCTGTGTCGACGAAAACATTTTCTGAGCGAACCGGACACGCTTGTGAATTTCCTAACTGTACCTACATAATATATTGGCAAGACTGTCCTTCGTTGTTCCATGTCAATAATATGATGTACCGCACCATTCCTCCTGTTTGACCCCGACCTCACAAGTAGCCGCTTCTATATGTTTATTTGCCTCTTCAATTATTAGCTATGTCCTTGCCACTGGGAGCGTAAAATTCGTATTGATATGTTTATTACGATCACGCGTTGAATTTTTGATGATTGACGTCAAATGATTGGGGAGTTTTTACGACCCTATCTAGTGTTTGAAGAGTCTTGTCTAAAAACTTAGTGATTACGACAGAACTCTCTTGCTAAGGCTTTTTAGAGTAGTACTGTGTTTTGCTCAACAAACTTTGATCAGTCTGGAATTCGTATGTGCTTGAATTGTCAGGTATACAACCTACATTTGTTATGATGTACATATCTGTTACATCCGTAATTTGTTGCTCGGAAACCAAGTAATAGTTTATTTTTTGTAGCTCTATACTCGTAGAACCAATGGTCTATACTCTACATGTAATTTAGCTGAATAGGGTCGAAATTCTGAACTACGAATTGGAGATACTTCAAATTGATAGCAGAACACGTTCCAAAAATATCTAGAACTTTTTACTTTTTATCCTGAAATAATGCGAGCGAAAATAGAGCGTCCACTGACCACTAGTATTAAATAAATATTAACGCGCTGGTATTATTAGATTTTTTTTTCATTTACGTGAAAACTATCCATTCTAATATCAATGATAAAAACATTGCTTTACAACAAATTAACAAACATATAGCTTAGAGCTAGGTATTGTGTGATATCTAATTCATCCTGAATAGGTCTCGTCATCGGATACATTTGGCCGCGAGCGCTGATTCAAGGGAGCTAAGGGACTCAATGGAAAGAGAGCTGTGCTATACAACGGTGGTCGTAGGGTTGGCGAATATGTTTAACAGAAAGATGTTTTGGCTCTTTGATTTTAGATAAAAATATCTTAATCTGTTCCCTTTCTTATAGTATCAGCGCTCAGCTCTCTATCCATCTGATTTGATAAAATTATGCTTTAAAACTGTCAAAATTACCAGTAATATAAGATTGAACTGCAAATTGAAATAGTACATTCTGTATTCTGTACGACAACCAAGAAATGTGTATGTTCCACTGCAACTTACATACTTAGATATACTAAATTTGAAACTGAATGAAGCTGAAATGATTTTAATGATTACTTTACTTTATGTATACATTACTTTTTTATAGGCCTTCCAATCCAGAGTAAATAAGTTTCTCCTAGGCAAACGTGCAACATATTAGACTACAGTGGTGCTTAACATCAGGCAGGCTAAAGTCAAACGTTGGCATATTCCGTGTAAAAAAATTGTACTATAACCATGTCTGGTAATTTTTACAAGTCTATAACGTCAACCCTGCGCGAGCTGGCTATGCAAACAAGGCTGTGGGAGAGCATTCCAGATTAATGGCCGCTGATTGGGCGCGCGCCAGCACACGCTTTTTGTTAATCATAGGATGTATCCACAGTACAGACATACATTTTTTATTGCTATTGACAGATATTTGATCTTTAAGGCACCTGAATAGACAGACTTCTTTACAAGCGACGCTGTATTCAAGTCGTGTTTAAAATAAGAAGCATTTTTAAGTTTTTTACTGCTAAATTAATACATCGTTACATTTTCATAAATCAAGTGGATAAAAATTATGTATGTTTCTGCTTTGGATTAGAAGCCCTAGCAATCAAACTGTTATTTTATATGAAAATATTGAGGGTGCGATATAAACCGGCACGGGCATTAGGAATCGCAACACCTAGACTTTACCTTCCAAAGTGGTATAGGAAGAAGGAAACACTACGGGCGTTGCTGAAAGGATAACAGGGAGCCAATCTAATAAACAAAGCAAAAGAAAAAAGTGAAGGCAAAAGATTTCACTATATTGCAACACCTTACTAAATAAAAGAGACATTTGACATTTCTCACCAACTCAATTCCACGGCTATTTTATCGGGTCACCTGATTAAAAACATAAATTATGGATTTAAGTACTATCTTCGATCAATGGTAAGACGGTCTGTATCGCGATGTTCTCGAAAGTTCGGCCTTAAATTTGTCGACCTTTCTTGTAGGCAGGGAAATATGTGATGGTGTGATTTGTATTGCTGTTGGTAGTCGGTATACGATCTCAATCTTTAAAGTTTATATATGTATGTATCTTAGCGTATTAGTTTGTTTTAGTTAGAGATATGTATTTACCTACAAATATTAATACTTGTTCCATGTGCGTTTCTGTGTAGTTATTTAGTAAATTAATAACGTACATTTAAATTCATTTCACGTGTTCCCGTTTAAAAGAAAAGAAACCTTTACGTGGAACCTTACGTACGTTACGTAACGTAGCCTTTTACGTAGAATTAGTCAATAACTAACACAACTTACGTGTTCCTAAGCAATGCTCCATACCCTATGAGCTTACATTTTAAATTTTTGTATTTTACATCTTTGAGTACATCTATTATTTTCTCCTCAATCGTCATTTGACTGATGCATTTGCATCTTAAATGCAAAATTACGAAAGCTTGTGAAACCACAAACTTTTCCCCTAACCACGAGAGAACTAGTGTGTCACCGCCTTTACCCACTTGCACCCGATATGCGGTTTCTGCTTAACTAGATCTTAGACATAAGACATACTAGGCTACAACTGTACACAATTTAAGCCTCTAAAACCAAGCAGATAAGAGTGCTTTTTGTTTAAATTGAGAGAAGATTTCAGGAACTTATGACTTACAAAAATGTTAAAGTATTATAGCTGCTATTTCATTGGACTAAGGTTGAGTTTAGTATACGAGTAGATGTCGGTACTGAAGTGTCGGTGGTAATATTGTGTCTTGTTACGTCATATTTGCATAATAAATCGTACCTAGATCATTTATTTCAAAAGGGTTTTTTTTGCATACATTTAGCTTGCGTATCTCTCTTTTGAGTCGTATTACCTCATGACTGAGGGTCGTGACTCCCCCGCAGAACTAATTCGTTAGGGGAGTTCTCTTGGGCAGATACAACGTGGTGGGCACCCAAGTCCTTCCACGGAAGACACATGTTCTCGGATATTGTGGTCCTCAAACATGTCGGTTTCCTCACGATGTTTTGCTTGCGTATCTATTTGGTCAATTTTAGTGTTAGAACGTTTGCGTTGGAAACAAACTTACTTGCGGTTATATTATGCATTATATATGAGCTTGTAGTGACTTTTTTTAATTTTGAATTAGTCCTAAACATAGCCATCTTTAGATATATTCAAAAACAAAGTTTTTAAACTGTATTTGTACTCTCAAGTTGAATAGAAAGGAAGTAAGTATATGCTATTGTAGTTATCGTTATTTGACATATATTTATTTATTACTTATCATCATATGTATTGAAGTATGTATTAGTGTATTTGTTTATTTTGCTATTTATGTATGTTTATTTTATGATACATATGTATTTATGTAATTTCACATACATTTAAAACACCTCGTCTACCATTATACTTGCGTCTTATCCCTGCCAGATTGGTTGCCTGGAAGAGATCGCTTTTAGCGATAAGGTCGCCAGTTTAGACACTAGACTTAAATTTTAATATTATTTTTGTAAATTTCTGTATTGTGCTGGTGTTTTAATAAAGTGTAGGTATATCTATCTATCTATCTATCTAACATAGTTAGGATTGCATAAGTTTCTTGTCAACCGGCAGCGTCTTTATTGTGGTTACAATATAAGGCTTTGTCAAACAATTTCTTACACGATGCTTAGTATTATGTGTCAACCTGTCTATTCACATTATTAGATTTATATACTTGTATATCACTGAACATTCTGCATTTATTTTTATATACTGCGTATGTATTTTTTTAATTCTCTACCCAAGCAGTACATACATGTAAGGTTCTAATCAGTATCTAAGCAAGAACATTCTCCGCGGAAATGTAAGCAATTAGCTGAGGTCGGAACATGGCGGGATATAGGCCACTGCATCTAACATGTGAGGAACTACGAGTACACATGGGGAAAAGGTTATGCACTATGTATGCATTTGTTGGTAGGGTTTGCAGTTATAATTACTTTACATAACTGATTTGTTAAACTAATTATGGAATACCATGCTTAGTTATTGCCATTTCTAACGCAAATTGAATTAGCTGAAAATCACAGGAAAAAGGTTTATATTTTTCTGTAACGTTAATTCAAATGGCGTATAGCTTGGCATTCCCATAAAAACTTGTGAAACGTTACCCTGAAAGTTTGTTAACGTGGGATTCTTTTCCGTTTGACTACAGCCTGCTTGATGTTAAGCATTGCTTTAGCCTAGCCTATTCTCTAATCTTCGCGTTCAAAGCGTTCATTTCACAAAACTGCATACACTAAACCTCTTCTCCGTAAGACCGCCGAGAGAAATGCCCCGTTCCGAACACATTGGTCCGCTAAGTTACGCTAACTAGGCCTAACTTGCACTGTTCCTAATTCAAGTTTGTGTAAACAGTTATATGCACCTTCAATGGATGTCCACGCTTTATGGGCCACCTCAATGGTACCAGCTTAAAGCTCTAAGCACAACTGCAACTTTAGTTCGCATCATACTATTATGATGTTAGTATGTTTGTTACTGTTTTAGCCGCAACAGACGGATAGTCAGAAGTAATATGAGACTCCATTATAGTATCTTCCACCTATTCAACTATCTCCATATTTAGTTAATATATATAGGCTATTAGGTTTACATCTAGAATAATTGAGGATTTAAGTACTTTAATACACTCATCTAAGTCTACCAAAACTTAATACATATTTGTCATTTAAAACAATTAAATTGAATTGCTTTTTAGGGACCTTGTCTGATCTTATGTAGGTATGTGGCAAAATTATGACAATAAAATAGTGTTTATACAACAAAACAGTCAACGAGACACACCAGCAAAAACATATGATTTATTTTAGGCGATTAGATTGCTTCTATTGTTTCATGTCAATTTTTTTTACCCCTACAAGTATGTGCTACGTCCTTTACAGCGTACCATGAATGGAACGTAAACATTGCAATTGTGCATGTCTCATGCCCGTCTATAGCTTCCTGTAAACTTATCTAAAAATACGGTTCGGAAAGATTATTTTAAGATGTCGTCGAATAGGTTTACTCAAAATTTTTGACTGACCTGTTAGCTTAGTTGGTAGTGGCTCTGCCTTTTAATCTAGAGGTCGCGGGTCCGATTCCCGCGTGACACAAGTATTTATGTACTTTAAAATTTATAATTACTTGTGTTGAGTCTGGTCGTTTGTATGTATAATAAGTATGCATTTACAAAAGAAAAGTATATAAGCTCTATATCTCTATATGCAACACAAGGTCCCTGTGACACTTAGTGCAGAGCTCAGTCTACCTCACCAACGTACCTTTGTAAGTTACTAGTTTTACTTTAAGTTTTAGTTATTTTAGTGGTACGTATACACTCTGTAGTACATAAATAAAGGATTTTATTATTTTTTTATTATCCGTTATCTAGTACCCACGACACAAGCGTTTGCTTAGTGTGGGGCCTAGATGGCGCTGTGTGGTATGTTCTGAAATATTTATATTTATTTATTTATTTATTTCTAGCCTTTGAACCATTTCGTGTCATTAAAATTGTATAAATGTTGATCAAATGTAGTTTTTTTAAACCGTTTAAGGTTATTACTAATAATATCTACGTAAACCTCTTTTTCCCATTCATATTGTTTTAAAATAATTTTAATTCAAGACTTAAAAACAAACTCGTTTAATAACACTTTCTCTATATAAACAGACTTTCTAACACTTATTCGATTACTTGAGCTATCATCAAATTAGGAATGAATTAAAACTCCCATATCAAGCACGTAAGGGTTTCAGCTGTCACTATTAGAATCTGTTCAAAATAAAAGGACCATGAAACCATTCTAACTAATAGACTTATCTATCTATTTGTGAGAAGCTATCGCTTTATTTGTTGACTCCTCTCTCTCTTGAGTCGTATTTCCTCATGACTGAGGGTTGTGACTCCTCCGCCGAAATAATTCGTTGGGGGAGTTCTCTTGGGCAGATATATCGTGGTGGGCGCCCAGGTCCTTCCACGGAAGACACATGCGCTCGGATATTGTGATCCTCAAACATGTCGGCTTCCTCACGATGTTTTCCTTCACCGTTGAGTGAGTGCAAATCCACACTTAACTCGAAAATATAAGTCATTGGTGTAGGGCCGGATTCGAACCAGGGTGCGTCTGGATGAAAGCAGACACTGGAACCGCTGAGCCACACTCGCTAAGTTCGCTTGTTGGCTCCTACGACTCGTCTATTAGAGAACGAATTATAATGCTTTAAGTGTGTGCTTGAGATTAATTTTATAGCAACCAAAATAGAGATCTGGATATGGTTAGGCGTTTATTTGTTGATTAATTTTAGAGGACCTACTTTCTCTGGCTTCGATAGAAAATAGTCCAATGACACAATTTACTCAAAGTAAATATGAGATAAATGGTTTTGTTATTTAGAGTAATTATTGTTAATAGCTTGTATTTGTGTTTGTTAATGAAATTGGTGCTTCTTTTGCTGTACGATCTTCGTAGTCTATTTATGAGAAATTGACTTCAAAATAGGAATTAATAATAGCAAAACAAAATAAAATTGACTTCAAAATAGCAATACAATGTGACATCGTACATCGTACTATATGTATAGCATGTCATTGATAAATATAAGCAAATAATTCTACTAAACATCATTTTCTACTTCTATCACAAATTCCACAAAGTTTTAATTAGGGCTATATTTAATTAAAAAAAAAACATACGGAGTACAGTTAGGCATAGACTTTAGACTTAGATGGACGTTATCTAGCACCCATGATACAAGCGTTAGCTTAGTTTGGGGCTAGATGGCGTTGTGACATGCCTGAAATATTTTTTTAAATTTATATTTACATAGATCCATTGTTAAATATACATAAGATTTGATTTAGTTTCATTTCTTGTTTCTACCGTAAATTAGATGAAACTTCCTTCCATTTATCTAAATAGCACTTTGATTCTTGTTCGGGCCTATTTATTCACTTAATGGTACAAAGTAAGAACAATAAAACTTATCACACAAATTATGGACTGTAAGTTTGTTAATGTAATTGATAGGCGCTAACAGGACCAGCTACATTGTATAAATATAAAATTTATAGTGAAAAAAAATAGAGAATATTAGCATACTATCATGACCATTGAATTCGCTTATAAAAACAGTAAACAAAAAGATTTGAAAAATATATTCATAGGATTATTTATTATTTAACTATTTTCTTAGATGAAAAGAACTTGCTGATCCTTTGTATATGACAGTTATTTTTTTTAATAAAGCAATGAAAACAAAAACTCATCAAGCAATTAATGTTCTTATGAAGCAAACGCGTTTGGATGTTATGAATGTGTTGTATGATTTTGTTGGCTCTAATTTCGCAATAAAAAAACACGAGTGGAACAAATTCATTTGTTGCTGTTGTAGCTCTAAGGTATTCGTTATCTAGACATGAAACAGGCATTTTTTTAGAGTGGGCTAGATGGCTATATGAAACGTCCAGTTCTTCTTATCGAATGAGAGTGGCCAACTTTGGTGTCGAGAGTATATCAAGCCGCCCTAAGGGCCTTAGACATGACTAACGACTCCCGTACTAGACAAACGGCAGGGACCTACAATTTAACGAAGCGCCCAAAATGGAATGCCAATTTTCCGTCACTTATCCAAGGACTGACTGAGTCGACCTGGGATACATATACGATAGGTATATAGTTGGTAGATACCTAAATCAAATCCTAAATCTAAACAAAGCAAAGTAAATAATCCTTTCGGCGCGACAATAAAGTTTATCTGGAAGTGTTGAGGGCAAGTGAGTAATGAAATGTATGGGTGTCAGTAGACCACCTGGAGCGCTAGTGCTGCGCTTTACAACGGTACTAATGTATACAGGGGGGGTGCAATAAAAAGCATGTTCCCATTTCTGTACTTATGTTATTCGAATTTGTGCAAATTTATTACAATGTTATATAATTAAGAGTACATACTCACACTATAACTTTATTTACAACTAGTGGGTGCTCGCGGCTTCGCTCGCATTAAGAAGTAAAACTTGCATCCCCCTTTAAAAGTGTCATTTCCAAAAATCCTTTCTTAGCGGATGTCTACGTCATAACATCTACCTTCATTCCAAATTTCAGCCCAACCCGTCCAGTGGTTTGGGCTGTGCGTTTATAGATCACTATATCAGTCAGTCACCTTTGAGTTTTATATATATAGATGCATTGCGATGCAATAATCAGTATAAGTTTGATCAAAATAAATAAATAATATACGAATTATTATTGGCGGTATTATTAGATGTAAACAAACACACAGCAGCTACTTTTTTCTGTTAGAACCAATTTCAATCTTTTATTCATTGCGTATACCTACACAAATATGTACATATTTTGTCATACTTAACAAAATAAAGGCAAAAAGCAAAAAAGTCATATAAAGACTGTAAACGATTACAAAAACGATCACACACACTAAGCGTTTGCTTAGTGTAGGGCTAGATGGCGCTATGTAAAATGTCCCGAAATATTTGTTTATTTATCTCATTTCAGATATTTTGTGTGTTTGAAAATGCATTACTTTGTAATGGTTTATTAAATAAACTTACATTTTGTCAAAAACTAAATACTTACCAACAATAGAATAAAAACTTAAACTTCTGCTAAAACTAAAATACTTAATCTTAATGCCTGTAGTAGAAGGAAAGGTCCTTAAAATGCTGGCGGCATTAAAATAAGATAACAATAGGATTAATTCGGGTTATAACAGTGTGATATAGCACAAAACTCACTATTGAAGGTCAGTAAAACCAAACCGATACCACCCTGATATATACCCTGAGATATCACCCTGTAAGTACTAGGTACATAAAGAGTTTCCAAGTTGTGAATGGACCGGGAATTCTTAGAGTTCACAAAGTATTTTACGACACTGCACTCTCACTCCACATTAATGGAATTCTAAAACACATGATTATTTTTAATCAGACCCATAAAGACCAGATTTGTGTATATTTTGATTAAATTAAGTACTAAAATTTATTTACGTGATGTAAAAAAAAATAATAGAAATTTACTACCGGTCTTAAAATATTCGGCTAAAAATAATGTGTTTTAAATATATTTAAGGTTTGATAACAAATTACTTACTACATGTTTTCTTCGGAAAAGTAATCTTTATTACCATGTTATATTTTTTATTACATCCAATATTGAGTTGGAAATAAAAAATTACATACTTAGTTACTTAATTAAAATTTATTTTTACTAATCTCTCTTGAGTCGTATTTCCTCATGACTGAGGGTCGTGACTCCCCCGCAGAATTAATTCTTTAGGGGAGTTCTCTTGGGCAGATTCATTGTGGTGGACGCCCAGGTTTCGCATTCGTTATCAATTGTGAATGGTATATAAATTAATTACAAAAAATTAGAGGTGAACTATTTCTTCTTACAATTAAACATGTCAGAACATAAGCAAATATATATCATAGCTTTTCAAATAGATAACTAATGATGTTTTTCAACAATTTAATTTAATGTATAATTAAGGTATTAAATCATAGATAAATTATAACTAATTATGAAATTTACAATTGCTTAGTCAAAGGTTTTATGAATAAACTCTAAAGTAACATCAATCAAACTGCTAATAAAATATTAACCGCCATTACACTGTTGTTACCCGCAAACACATGTACTGATCAATGAAGCAACGATACTTGATTCACGCAGACGTTAATGTCCCCGCAATTGGATGACAAACGACTTTTAACAATTCCTAGACTAACAACCGATTCGCGATACGATCTTTATTGCAAGTTTTATTACCGCTCAATTTCAACTATTTATTTTATAGTCTGTTTAAGACCTTTGAAAATTCAACCAATTATAATCCAACCTTTTTTGAACGCAACCTTTTATAGATACTTTTTTCGAAACAAACGGTTACTACCTGACAAGATTTATTTTTGAACCATTCAGCTGACAAGTTTATCTATTATGTCGTAAAGTATTGTGCCAAGTATTTTCCCTGGCTAATAATGTCTATTTTCTCGCATTAAAGTACTTTCCACTCCATTTTAGAAGTGATGGAAGCGCCCAATGTCCAGTCCGCTAAAAGCATCTCTGTCGGGCGAACGGGCTCCGCGCATGCTCGACTCAGCGCCCTTTACAAGAACGCGGGAACAGGAATTTCAAATTTACAATAACAAAAGAGTTTCTATCACGAAATTGAAATAAAAACTTTTTGCATAAATAGCGTGCGGAGATAAAGAAAGTGTTCCGATTTCAGTTTCATTTGTTTTACAGACGAAAGTTGAAATTCTTACATAAAATTAATCCGGTGAGTGATTTTCTTATTAAAAATATATTAATGTATGGAAAATACGGTGTAAGACAGATTATATTATAAAACAGAAACCAGAGAAGAATAGTTTTCCAGTTTTATTTCATTGACGTTAGATCTATCTTCAAAATACAAACAAAAGACTTCAACGCGCATGTTGTTTCTTTAATAAGTTTCGTATTTCACGCAAGTTTCCCAATTCATATTTGTTAATCGTATTTTGTATTGCTTGAACTTTTCAACGTTTTGCATTGATTTACCTACCTGTATTAACTGTTTTCAGTCTTATTTAAATATATGTATGTTTCTATTTATTATAATTTCCAATATTTTCAACACTCTCAAATCTCCTAGTAACTATTAGATTTTCTCACAATTCCTCTGTGTGATGTTAAGTTTACCGCAAGTTACGGTTTCTTAACAAAGTGCGTTATCAACCTGTCTCCTGATAAGACTGATAAGAGATAAAGCTCAGCACAGTGACACACTCAACTATGGTGTAATGGTTTTGTAATACTTGTGTATCATATTGTAATATTTATTTACCTTTCTTACATTGTTTGATTAGTTTTGACTTGCATATTTTATGTAATGCAGCAGTTTCAGGTTTGCTTGCACAACGACATTTAAATATGTACATTTAACCATTTAGTTAATAATTTTATGGCTTAATGCTAAGAGTCGTTGTTTTATACATATATTTTTTTTGTAACTAAGTAAGTAGTTGAGATAGCCTGGTCTCTGATGGAAAGAACTAATTTTAATCTAATACGCTTTTTCAGGCCATGTTCAATGTCGTTTTGGTCATAATGTCTGTTTATGTGTACGTCTGACAAAATGTAGCATCTCAGCGCCATCTAAGCTAGATGGCGCTGTGTGAAGTCCTAGAATATATATTTATGTCATCATCAGCCTGTTATCGCCCTCTGCTGAGCATAGGCCTTTCTTCTTGTACACCACTCGTCCCGGTCCTGCGCAGATTGAATCCAGGTGCTCGCTGCAGTTGTTCTAATATCGACAACCCACCGCATTCGTGGGCGACCTCTGTTTCTTTTGCCAGTTATGGGTCTCCAGTCCGTTAATATTATATTTATGTACAGGTGAATTTTTTATCAAGTCAATTTCATATGTTTATATTCTTATCAAAGGTTCTTAAGGGCTATTGCCTTGTACGATACTCATAACCATCAATCAATTATTTATTTCTTACAGAGAAAGCCCTGAAACCCTTTTTCTCACATACTAAATGAATTACTTATGTAGATTTAACGCTTCTTAATAAGAAATTAGAAGTACTTCTGACTAGTACTTGATGGCTTAAAATATAAACTTAACGAATGTTTAAATTTCAACCTTATTTACTTAGATATACGGACCAAATTTGGTTGTGAAAGAAAGCATGGGAAATTTTGTTTGCTTTTTATCTTAGGACTTCCGTTCCCGTTTTGGGAAATAGGTCCATGTGATGTGATTAAATTTGCAACTATTAGGTACGGGGAAAGTTATCGTGTGATGTTGCATTATTTTCCATAGATGGTTGGGATACCTATCTTATTATACATATTTTATCATAGATACTTTAGTTTAGTAGGATGAATAGTCATAGCATGGCTTAAGCGTGAGCAAAATAACTGAATAGTCCGGTCAAATTAGCACCAAAATTAGGGGTAAGGTTACATTAATTCGCACCTGGCTGAAAATTGGAATAAATGTTGGGAGCCCTATCATACACAATTTGTCAAAAATCCCCATCAATCCGAAATGTGTTTTTTTTTTCAAAAATCCAATTTTTAGCTAGGGGCGAATTAATGTAACCTTGAATGTCTATTTTGACCGGACTATGAAGCAATATATTAAAGCACTGAAACTTCTTGATTTAAATGTCGCTCTTTTCGCCCTCTTTAGGGTATGATAAAAACTTTTTTCAGTTATTTTGGCATTGCCACAAAGAATGTCTTGAAATAAGTTCTAAGCTTTAGTTATATCTGAACTCTAAAATAAAATAATAGGTATAATCTTCCAAATCTATACTAATATATAAAGCTGAAGAGTTTGTTTGTATGTTTGTTTGTTTGTTTGAAAGCCCTAATCTCAGGAATTACTGGTCCGATTTGAAAAATTCTTTTTGTGTTTGATCTAACAAAAAGGTCTGCAACAACTCAATAAACCCGTTTTTATGGTAATAACTATTCCACGCGGACGAAGTCGCGGGAACCAGCTAGTAAAATATAAGTGCACGCGTAATCTTTATCAAGATATTGTGTACCAACATAGAATAAAAAAGTTATTTATAAATTACTCTTTTTTTGGCATTTTTTTAATCTCTACTTCATTAAATTATTGTTTTTAAATACGCAATCGCATCTGCAGTTAAGGTTTAAAAATCCTCCATTTGTCCGTCATACTAAAAAGTGTAAAAAAGTGTAATATAATATGTTTTTGTTAGTGTTCCTTGCTTTTATAATTAATCATCATAAATCTCAACGGAAATAGAAATTATGTTTATAACTATTCAAGTAATGCGTCATAGTCATAACTTTTAGCGCCTAACATAAAACCTAGCAAAATATCACGCACTAAATCTAGCTAAGCAACATAGGCTAGGAATTGGCGTGGGGGCAAGAAAAACACTAAAGTTCATTAGCTTTTAGTAATTATTGTAATTTTTGCATGATTTATTTAATGTTAGTGTTTGTTGAAGACAGTAATAAAAGTTTAAATGCGTTTTTTAGCATCTGTAGTAAAAAGTAAAAAACATTTTAGTATTTACTTGATTCAATTTTTAATACCTTATAGTCAGGCATTTCAACACACATTAAGTAAATAAAAAAAAAACAAGCAAAAAAAATATCATTCATCTAAAACAACAAGCTGTATGTGAGGGTGCGGAATGATTGTACTGAAATGAAGTATGGCTTTAAAATCAAATCAAAATCAGGTTCAGATTTTTATATGATACTATAATATTGTGTTTGTAACTTAATTAAATGGTCTTTTTCTTTGTTTCAGATGATAACAGCAACATGAAACTGCAATATTTTTTAGCATTTTATGTTTTATCATGTCGAAGAAAAACAATGAAGTGAAGTGACGATACTTAACGTGCTAAGGAAATTTTATATTATATCATAAACTCACTAAAATAAATAAAGATAGCTTCCTATAACGATGAAAAAAGACAAGATCCATTTAGAAAACGTTCAACAGCTGCTGTAAAATGGAGAAAGGAAGACGCTGTATATGGAAGATTCTTCTATGGTAAGCAATTTTGATCTATTGTTTTTTTTATATTTTCAGGGCTAATGATATTCTTCACAATCACACATTACCACATATAAGTTAAAGAATTTCATATATCATACTAGACTGCAGCTACCCATAACATCAGACGTGATATAGTCAAACGCGAACCTTTACTACAAACAATAATTTAGAAATGTTATTCATATTAATGACAAAACCAGTGGAGAGATTTTTCAAACATAAGTACATAAATCTGGGGGCACGGGAGTGCCCCCGCCAAGTCGAGCGCGAAGCAAACACTGCCGTACCATCCTTTAGTGGAACCATTACGCCGCATTTTCAGCCCCTATTTGAGAACCTCTAGATGGGACTAGAACGCTGAAATTTTCGTCATCTAGTAAGCTATATGAACACACTTAAAATCCAAAATTTCTAGTCGGTAGATCATTTAGTTCCGAAGCTAAGGGAAAGCAAAGTTTCGCATTTATGACACAAGTCACAACATTAACTAAAATAATAAAGAAATTGCAGTAACGAACCTTAGACTTGGCACGACCTTGTCTAGATTTCATTACTTTTTAGAGATAAACAAGCAGCTCCATCGAGACTTATTTTTGGTGGGATACTATTTTACTTCATGGTTTGGTAGTAATCAAGAGTACCTAATGATAAGTACGGTATAGACTATGATTTAGTATTCATATTCCCAATAGCTGAAACAAGTTTCCCAGCTCCCTACCTGCCTACCTGCGTATCTAAATATTCAAGTCCTAATTCCACACGTCTGCTCCATAAATCAAAACAAAATGAAGCGTACAACAATTTACGCCGAATTCTTGAATTTTGTGTGAACTAGCGTTTATAAATTTTCCTAACTAATTAACGTACATCATCGCTTACTAAATTAACTGCCGACTTCGTTGAACTAGCGAAAGTTTACGTCTTCAATGTTGTAAAAGTGTTTTCGTTGGCCTGAAAACTGTTCAATTCAATACCTAATAAATCTGAGCCAGCGGTGCTTTTACGAGCATTCTATGAGCATACATATAAACCCTTTGCACTTGTAAACTCAACTAATAAACAAATGTATACCTTACTAACTCAGTGAGTAAGGTTCAAAATTTTCATCAGATTTTCTTACAAACAGTAGTTATTTTATTTTGCGGTGAGTATAAGCACGTTAGTGTGTGCTAATTTTTTGGCATGAAACTTTCCCTGACTTAGGCTATGTTTCCAAGCTTTTTAAAAATTGTAATGCCTTGTTCGCTTTATGGTTCAATTATTATGATCTAAGTAGGATGAAACGGGCTTAGCCAGTAATAATTGATTCGCTCTAGCTTTAAATATGGTTAGATTATGAATTCATAATTAATAAAAAAAATCTTGAAAAAGGCAAGTTTGAAATACCATCCGGGCAACCGTGCTACTTACATCTAGCATAAAAAAATAAGCTGACATTTTAATAATTTGCTTATTCCCTATTTAGGCAATGCAGACAATAGTGTCACAGTCTTAGCAAGTTCATATGTGTTTAGTGAGTGTTAGTATTACAAAAGGTAGCCACGTACTAACATGAATATGAAACAAAGCGAAACATAGCACTTCTCGGAAACAGTTTTGACCAGATGACCAAACAAATTCACATTCTCCATTTGTTTTCCAAAACCAGCTACTTTTTGAAAGTTTTATTTAATTACGCGCGAAATGTGTCAATGAAACGCTCAGTCATTTCGGTAAATATCAGATTTTTTTACTAAAATCATAAGCTGCTTAGCATAGTGTTTAGTTTGTTTATGTTCAAAAGTAGGTGAAGATAAAGTTGGCAAGTTTTTTTTTACTCTTTACAGTCAGGCATTAGGGTACTAGGCGATATAACAAGCAAACACTGTGGCCCAAGGTGGAGCATGCCTGTACTGGATTGAAACTGGTTCACAAAAGAGACTCCCGGAACACACCGCACGCACAGACACTAGTATAATACAGGCGCTAAGCGACAGTTTTTCATTTGTGATTGCTAGACAGGTGCTAGAAAATATTCAAGCGCCATTTGGTAGTAAAGAGATTATGTAGATTTATTTTTAAAAAATCCTTTTTCTTGAAAATATATTCAATAATGTTACTACAACCATAATATCCGAGGACATGTGGCCTGCGTGGAAGGACCTGGGCGCCCTCACGATGTATCTGCCCAAGAGAACTCCACTAATGAATTAATTCTGCGGGGAGTCACGACCCTCAGTCATGATCAAATACGACTCAAGAGAGACAGAGAGAATGTTACCATTACAAAACAATAGGCTCATAATTACAACAAATCGAGCCGTAACGGTTCGAACATACATCCAGTAAGTAGGTAAATATTATCCCAAAGGCGCTAAAGTAAACTACCAGAGTGTCCTTTAGGAAAGTAAACTAAGTAAACTTACAATCTGATAGAGGAGCTCCTTTGAGAGTAAAAGTAAATAAAAATTATACGAGCCATTCATGCTCGCACGAGCTTCTATAGAAAATAGGATTAAAAACTAACTGGTTAAGGGGAGACATGATTTGGGTTATTAGGGTTCTGTACATATATTTATTTTAGTATGTTGTATTGGAGTCATGTACATTTTAAGAAACTAAATAAAATAAAATCTTAAAATGGTTTACATTTAACAATAAAAAAAACGACAGTGATTTTTGATAACGTTATGTCATCTGAATTTCGAGGTAATTGTATGCAAGTTTAAAACGAACGATAAGAATTTATTTTTATTTGAATGTTTCGTTTGCGTTATAATTTGCTGCAACATCCAGCGATCTTCAAAGCGAGAGTGAATCGGTTCTTATCGGGTGAGCACGCTCCATCTTAGGCTATAGCCTTTGCTTGCTATCAAGTAAATTGTGGCCAAGTGCAAACCCGTTAAAGTTAAAAAAAAACATAAGTATTGGATTATGTTTAACATTTAACTTTTATTTAAAGTTATGCATTTAGCATAACTTTAATTTTTAACTTAATGTGAATATATATAAAAAGCTTAGTTATAAAAAAAATGATTACATCGTCACAATTATACGACGTTTCTTTTCCAATGAGAATGCACGGATCTCTAAAAGAAAGGTCAATAGAGAGGTGAAGCTGGGAATGTCCTTTTATAGGGACTCGGGAGCATAACGGGGCGTAACGGCTTTCGAGGTACGTAAACAACACAAGGTATAAAACATCATAGACTGGTTGTACTAAATTTAAGAAAAATAATCTAAGCACTTTATATATAAAGACGAGTTTGTATACAGAAAAGTGCATGTTTATTTATTTATTTATTTATTTATTTAAGACACAAAAACAACTTACAAACTAAAACTTATAATAAAAAACAAACTCCGATGTAAAAAAATAAATAAATTTGTAAGTCTAACTA
Source organism: Macaria notata (assembly GCA_927399415.1). NCBI lineage: Eukaryota > Metazoa > Arthropoda > Insecta > Lepidoptera > Geometridae > Macaria > Macaria notata. The sequence goes on from OV656744.1 coordinate 3,707,617, forward strand.
TTGTGTACAGCTTTTTTTACAATATAATGTTGTACTCTTAAAGTTTATAGTAAACGTCACTATTATAAGCGGTAATATTACATTTATTAAGTAAGTTTTTGAATTTAGTTAAGTTGTGATGAAATATATCTAGTTTAGTACTTTCTTTACTACTGAGTTTATTGTACAAATGACACATACGAAACAATGGGTTGTTATGACCAATGTTATTATAGAAAATAGGAATAGCAAATATGGTAGGCTTCCGAGTAGACAATTTCCGAGTTATAAATTTAACGTCATTTAGCAGAGGTTCACAAAAAACCCCATTTACAATCTTATGTAGGATACAATGGTCAGAAACACTCCGTCTATGCTCAAGACTCTGAAACTCAAAGCGCATCAAGCGATTCTCGTAATCTGGTATAGATCGCCTCAAGCTCAATTTAATGCTCAGATGTCAGTTTGCTGTTAGCAAAATTACGATTTCTAATTTTATATAATATCAATCATAATTCATAATTATCTTCCCTCTTAATGAAATCTTATGATGATATACTGATATTATTATTATTAAGGCCTAACTTACTTACTGTACTTAAATAGACTAACTTACCTATTAAAAAATTAATATAAAAACCTACTAATATAACTAACAATCATTGTCACAACTCTATGCTGAAGTGAATTTAAATTGCAAGAACTTTCAATTGAGCCTTCAACTGATAAAAACACAATTGTATAATTTAATTTTTGTTCAACGGAAGAACCCTGGCACCGCGACACAGGGAATCCTACAGCGGTTGTCAGGGACACCTACAATGTAAACAAATGTATTAAGGCAAATAAAATTCTTTTATCTTCTTTTATCTTATCTTATGTCTAATAAATCGTTTTTGAATAGATTCAATGCTAAGTTTGTCGACCTTATAAATAGGAGACCAGACACTTGAACAATATTCGAGCTGTGACCTTACTAAGGAATTATATAATATCTTTAATGATTCTACTTGCTTAAACGGCTTAGCGGTGCGCATTAGGAAACCAAGTGTTCTACTGCACTTTTTAACCATATTTTCATAATGTGTTTTAAAATTTAATTCTTCGTCAAACCATACTCCGAGATCACGTACAATGTTAACTTTATCTAATTTTATGCTGTTTATACAATAGTCGAACAGTATTGTTCTGCGTTTCCTAGTAAAAGTGATAAAATGGCACTTTTTAGTGTTCAAAGCCATGTCATTATGTATACACCAATCGTACAGAGTGTTTATGTTCTGTTGAAGTATGTAGCAATCTCCTACATTTGATATTTTTGCATATAATTTTAAATCATCTGCATATGCTAAACATTGACAAGTTATTTTATCCAAAAGATCATTTATGAAGATAAGGAACAAGAGAGGTCCCAGATTTGAGCCTTGAGGCACTCCTGACTTTGGTTCAAAAGGAATAGAGTCAAAACCGTACAGAGCAACAAGCTGAGTACGATTCATAAGATAAGTGCTAAGCCAACGGTGGAGATTGCCGTGAAATCCTAAATGATGTAATTTAATTAAAAGAATATAAAAATTTACTCGATCAAATGCTTTAGAAAAATCTGTATATATTGAATCCACTTGGGAAGTGTTATTAAATGATTGGCATAAATAATTAGTGTATGTTAATAGATTAGAGGCAGTAGATCTGCCACTGACAAAACCATGCTGATTTGAGTGCAGTCTATGTTTAAAATGATTGTATAAAGTGTTATAAACCAAACTTTCAAATAACTTGGCAAAAGTATTTAGGACACTAATAGGTCGGTAATTCGTTACATCAGTTTTGTCACCGGATTTAAATATAGGTGTGATTTTCGCAATTTTCCACAGGTCAGGAAAGACTTATGATTTTTAAAATTATCTAAAAGTTTAGGTAACTTTGTTGATAATGATTGATTAGTCAACTATTGACTGTAATTAAGGCAGACGATTAATAACTAATTCAGAGAATATTTACTTAGTGTTTTTGTATTATTCTAACTTTAATACTAACTTAATTCACAGATTTTATAATTATGTGCACAGTTATTTTATTCAAAGTAAATATGTATTTTTATCTCTCAAAAACAATTAAAATATGACACGTCAAAATATTGGGTTTAGACCTAAAAATTTGCATAATAATATATGACAAATGTCTTGATGATTTATAAAGTACTATCCAAATTTCGGATTGATTTATTTCTATCAAGATCTCTACAATCTATCCACAAACTAACTACTCCATGGCAAACAGTTAAAGCTAGCATGGTAGACATACGTAAGCACAATCACACAATAGAGACGCCTTTACGAGATTGCCGTGATATTTGTGGGTTGAACAAGAAAGGTTAAATGTGCCATAGAGATGTTAGTGGGTAAAATCTCTGTTTGTTTGCTGTAGTAATTTTTCTTTGTTTTTTATTATAGTATTGAGTAGATAAGTAAGTCATCTTACTTATATACCTACTTAGTACAAATCATAATTTACTTTATTGACACACATCTAAATATATAAGACTCAAAGGTGACTGACTGACTGATTGACTGACTGATATAGTGATCTATCAACGCATAGCCCAAGCCACTAGACGGATTGGGCTGAAATTTAGAATGAAGGTAGATGTTATGACGTAGGCATCCGCTAAGAAACGGTTTTTGGAATTGCCACTTTTAAAGGGGTGAAATAGGGGATGCAAGTTTTACTTCTTAATGCGAGCGAAGCCGCGAGCACCCAGTCATTTTGCTTTTATATTGTACTAATACAATATAAAAGCAAAATGACTTCTGAACTAAAAGTACCTCTTAATATATGTATGATTCGTTTTGCGCTACAGTGTCGTCTATGCAAAGTCCAAGGCAATGTTTTTTATTGATTAGTAAATTCGTACATGCCATTGATTCAATCTACATATAATGTAAAAATAGGCACCTATTTAAAACCACAATCACAAATCAGGTTTAATATCTATACTAATATTATAAAGCTGAAGAGTTTGTTTGTTTGATCGCGCTAATCTCAGGAACTACTGGTGCGAATTGAAAAAAATATTTTTGTGTTGAATAGACCATTTATCGAGGAAGGCTTTAAGCTATAAAACATCACGCTGCAACTAATAGGAGCGAAATAACAATGAAAATGTAGAAAAAAAGGGGAAAATTATTCATCTTTGAGGGCTTCTGTTGCGTGAGCTGTGAAAACAGTTCAAGTCGTGGGTAACAGCTTTAATTTATAAAGCTGAAGAGGTAGTTTGCAAAAATAAATACGATGCCCAAAATAACTATTCTACGCGGACGAAGTCGCGCGCACAGCTAGTATACTATATAATGTATCGTATAAAGTGCCATTTAATTTAATGCACAAAACAAAATAAGTAATTTCTGTATATGTCAAAATAATAAACAGCAGTTGTATATTATTGCAGTCATTACAGCTCCCAGACGATTAACCGGTCAGAGTAAAGACTCTATTCCGAAACTACTCAAAAACGCTTCGTACAGACTTATTTGATATTTTTTATTTTCCACTTTTCATTACATAAATGTTAATTGTGGATAGTGAAAGAAAAAATGGGTATTTCTTTATTACGTTTTGTTGTATTTTGTTTCCTTTTGTTTGTTCTATTTTAATAAATGATGCCAAAAATGTCCCGCTCGCCCAAAAATGTATGCACCCGGATCTCATTTAAAATCTACCTAATTAAATCTAATTATTTGGTATTATTTAAATTAAAAGAAAAACTAACAATAACATTGCTGAGATTCTTACATGGCAATATACATGTCTTTTTAAGGGGTTTTAATATTATAATTACCTTGGTGTTAATGACCAAAAACTGAGTTGGAGGCCCTTCGTTCCAATTTTTATAACAAACTCTTGCCCTGCAGTTACTTTACTTAAATTAAGATAATAACAAAATAGCCGATGGCATTTGACACTAGTTTCTACGAGCTCCCAACACAATTGAGTAGATATCTGCTATGCCAGCTGAGCGGTATTGATTGTTCCCCTGTACCAATGTGACTGTGAGTTCCAATAGCAATTTCACCACGGTCACTACAGCAACAACCAATATCCCGGGATTGCTGCTATGTACTGGAAAGTCAGTTTATTAAGTCTCTCTTTTAATATGAAATCTTTCGTGAGACATTTTATCTATATGTTAACTAAACGGTTTTCACTCGCGTGTAATTCGCGTATGTTGTTTACGCGTTACGTTGTATTACACGCGAGTACACTAATAGAAATAAATCATTTGCAACCTGGTCGATCTGACACCAACTATAAATAGTAATGTGCTTATCACCATTTTACCATTGTACACGTAAGTCCCAGGCAAATTATTTTTATTTAAGGTTTTATTTTATTTGACATAATAAAAAAAATATGATAATATTTAGAACGATATATTGTTTGTTGCAAGTTTATTACACTATATCTAAACATAACGCAAACCTATAAATTTCTAAAACTTCTGAAAATTATCATGACTGACAGGACTTGAGCTACTAACTACTTTATCTGATATAATATCATCTTAACCACCAAAGTCAATAAAAAAAATCATGTCTAAAAGTGCCAGACAAACGCAATCCTTCGTACTGGTTTCCTTTTACCTTGTAACCTGGGGCCCGGATTTAACAGAGTGCTTATAACTGTTTATAGCAGTGCTAAATTGTAACTATTCGTACCGCGTTAAAGCTATCTCTCGTATTCAGTGTTCTATGGTAATTTTTATGTGAACAGTTACGTTATGAATTTCTAGTGATCTCATTTGTCACAAATTATAGTTCGATGTAGTGTTTATTTATATGTGTACAGGGTAATCTTTCATGGGTGTAAACATTCCAATGGATCTTTGAAATAACTCTTGGTTAATTGTAGAGAGTACAGAAATTATAATAAAAAAAAACAACTAACATATTTTTCGAAATTGCTAATAACAGATTTAATAAAATGAAATTATTAATAACAGATTTAATGTGACTTGCTGGAATGATACATTACGATGATAATCCGTGGCTTGATTATCACAGTTTTGCGCAATATCATTAAGAAAATTAGCCAAAACAATCATTATTGATAGTTAACGAATCTGCATCTTCTGGAAAAAAAGAGTATATTCTGGGTCACACAAATACAAACTCGTGTTATAGTTTTTTCCTAAAAGTTTCAATTAACTCTGTATATATATGCGACAGTTTTGCTTACAAACGAGCCTGATACATTTGTGTCGCAGAGATTGTGGGAGCACATAAATTGTGTTTTGTCATCACTGATTGGCCTGATTTTGAATAGTAGTTAGCGAGTTTACATATATTAAACTTGATTTCCAACGCTTTGACGTGTGATCGCATTTGCAATCATAATCATGCGTTCCACTGATTTACAAATGTGCTGACTGATGTTATTTAAGTGATTATTTTACAATGTACAATGTTTTTAGGAACAACAAAGATTTAACTAGAAGAATAAAAAGCTTTGTCAATTGATCTATTCAGACATAATATTTTATGAAACATTTAGAATATTGCAAGCCGAGGGAATAAAGTTCTTTATTGATGAAAATATGTACCTACGTTATGACTTGTGTTGACACAGAACCGAACTTTGTCCAAAAAATTGATTAACATCAGCACTAAGAACCAATTTTGTTTTTAATGACTTTCAACATTTCATTCATTGATATAATTCACAACCATAACTGATAAAAATGTCCGCCAATCTAGTAGCAATTCACAAACGTACCAAACATGGATACTTTCTAGTGTAGTTCAATAAATATGTGCGCGTGCGCCGCTCCAATTTGTCGGCCGGATCTCGCGTAAATCCAATTAAGGATCGACATGTTTATCTATCTCCTTATGTCCTGCCATCTGTCATTGATAATGTTGAGCTGTTTGTTTGATTGCCGTTTGTTTATTACATAGGTTTCTTCTAGGCAAGCGTGCTACATCTTAGACTATAGCGGTGCTTAACATCAGGCAGGCTATAGTAAAACGTAAGCCTATTTCGTGTAAAAAAAAAACTTACTTTTACATGTGACATACAATGTTGTTGTGTATTAATAGTTAAGAGAAAAGGGCTGGATGAAAGCTCGATAGAAATTATGATGGCCTATACTAACACAATACAATGAAACTTTGGTTTTTATAGTTTGGTTAGTATCTGCAATATATGCTTATCACAACAAAATTTTAGTGCTAAGTCTAGTTGAAATATTGAAGTTGGTTTTTACAAGTATTTCCAAAAAAACTTTGCTTCAAATTCAGTGCTATTCATCTTAGACTATAGTGGTGCTTAACATCAGGCAGGCTATAGTCAAACGTAAGGCTACTTAATGTAAAAAAATTAATAAAAATTTACTAGGAATATGGAGTATGTATTCCATATTCAATATTTACATATTTTATTTGAAAATTGAAATTAGCACTTTACTATATAGCTCCGGAAGTATGTGCCAGGGACTATTATCTCCTCAAAATTACAATCCAGGGGTCTTCAAACGCAGATAGGGTTATATTTGGTTTTGGTTTGGTGTTTAATATCAGGCGTATTGTACAGTGTGATAATGCTGCCACTTATTCATTTAAAAAACGGAAGCATTTGCTTATAGACCTGTATCTAATCAAAACAAATACATAAATAGACCTAATTATACTACAAATTCCTTTGATAATAATAGTTCTAGGTCATTGCAGAGCTAGTCTTCTGTGAACTATTTATTAGAATGTGCGCTGAGCTCATAGACTAGCCTGTATTTGTTAGTTCCTAGGTATTCCGTTACGCTCGTGTAACTCGACTATATTCAGATTCTTTTCATATTCCTACCTGGATTATTCTAGTTCAACGGACCTGGATTTATATACTATATTCGTTCTTTTTTTGTTTACCCGATATTTTGAGCATTACCTATAACTATGTAAATGGCATCCTCACATGTAGCAACTGTTCTAGAACATTTACCACTAAAATAGGGTATATTAGTCATGTGAGGACGCATCAGTAACTTACCCGTAGGTAATACGTTCGCCGTAGCCGAAATCGGCTTGGAATGCATCATCATCATCATCATTTTGAGCATTGTACTTTAGAATCTGGGTTCGTGATTTAGATTCTCTCGTCCGATAAAATTTTGTTTATCACAGTCATATTAAATTCTTTGGTAACGATTGAAACTACTGCAAGTTATTTCAATAGAAGTAAGGGTCTATTTATAGTAATTCAAGAGAAACGTATAAATGTAAAGTCCTAAATATCATACACATATTATCTATCTTAGACCATAGTTATTGCTTACCATCAGGCAAACTATGGTCGGAAGACTTGGTTTAGTTAAAAAAAACTAATGACATACCTACAATGGTAAATATTCTTTTACAGCATTTACCTCTCCTATCTTTTTGATTACTTATTAGACAGTTTCTATTCATAAAGGATGTATCCAATGTTCAGAAACCATTAAAAACAGTCTTCTTTTGTCGATATTGCGTAACCAACAAAGTCTAGCCATTTCCCAGCGAGCGTCACACCGATTTTACCATAAAGTAACGGCTGGCACTCTATAAACCACTTAAGACGTTCATTAGAATTTTACTGACTCGCTCGATAGTTTTAATACTTTAATGTGGAGTGTCCGCTGCGAACGTTGGACGTCTAGTCATCGACGTAGAACGTCTATGGACTCGCATATACATTTTTTTTAAACGCATAAAGATAAGGCGCGGAACATTATAAAATCTCGGACGTTGATCATTGTGTTTGTCTGTTTTTCGCATGCTAAAGATATTGATTTCATAGTGCGAGATATTAGAGCGATTAAAATAGCTATTCTATTGCAAAGTGGCAGAGCTAAGATTTCATGAGTGAGTTTGCTGAGTCCTCATGAGATTATAGCCCAATTTCAAAGAAACTGCTATACATGGAAGAAACAAATTTTCGGAATCAATCTTCCGATAGGGCTTATATAGTTCAGTATTTTTTAAAGAAAATTGCATTGGCAATGTCTTTTCATAACCATACTATGTCGTCGCATCTAATGGAGTCGTCTGTTGCGCAATCTTCTAAACTCACGGATTAGGCAGTGCATGTAGTCACAGATAAGGCGCCAAAGATTTATAGTGAGCGTAGATCGGAAATTGTGAGTGGCAGAAACTGATAGCATTTCTGATTGTGAGTAAAGAGCTCATAAAGACATCACGTGTCGAATACAGCAGACAATTTAATGACTGTAAGACAAACTATACTTAGATTAGATTTCATTTAAAACTTCACTGGAAAAGTTTGTGCTATGTGTTGACTCTGATCGTTTCTATGTATAATAAGTATGTATTTAGAAAAAATATAAATGTATTATATCCGTTATCTAGTACCCATGATACAAGCGTAAGCTTTGTATGGGTTTAGATATAGCGCTGTGTGATATGTCCTGTTTTTTTATGTATATTTTAGAACTTCAATTCCTTCAAATAACGAAATTGAGTGGCAGAATAACACGCAAAGAAACTTGATATACGCAGTTAGTCTTGTTTTGTCAATAAAAACAAGATTTGATTACTCCCCTAGAACTTGCACTGCAATTTGTTTTTGAGACATTATTTTTATATGTAGAAGATTACGTTCCAAATTCTTAACCTATTTTTTATCTGTGTAAGTATGTACATATATTGGCTATTCTACACACAAATCTATTCAATAGTATCCACGATCAGTGTGTTTAGCCACAGTTTGGTTCACAGTATCTGAATTGCAGTATTCCCGCGCAGGCCCTGCAGGGTTGTCAGCGATAGATAACACATGATGACTCAGACACAAACATGTTTGGCGATTATAGATAAATCGCCGATTGAAGCGCCGACCGATTTGTCGGCGTTTTTTCTCTTGAGAACTAGACTGTAGCGTAGTTTTATTGATGCTGTTTAGATTATTTTGTACGGTATAGTAGTGGGTAACAGTAGCTCAAATTTTAATATTGGTATTATGATGACATTTTTATTGTAAAAAGTACTCATAACAACATATGGAAGCTTTTATTGGTACAAGTATATATAAATTTAAAGTTTATAGACAAAGTTCTCGATATTAGTCCATAAAAACTGCGAAATAAATTATCTTGTGACGAGCATCATAGTCTTGCAAGTTGTTACAAACATGTGATAAAAATGTAAAGTAAGGGAAGTGTTATGCTTTCAAAAATATGAAACAAAAATGTATTCAGCTCTGAATCATCACATAACATCAAAACTCAGCCCTAGAAGCAGTAAGAATCAGTCCAAATTGGGCATGTTCAAACAATCATAAACACAAAATGCATCTCTGGCACACGTTCACCCACATATCACCAAATATGGAGGCGATACAGAGTTAGTACTCTATATAGTTTATTATTCTAGATCAGCCTTTTATTTAGTAGTCTTTAATTTATCTAAGCACCTTATTGTCTTCCAATTACTTTATGCTGTTACTAATATAATCAATTAAATATTTAATGATGCTATTGATTAGGTCGTTTATTTACCCAATTCTAAGCGAATGTTTTTTTCTTGCTAAACAATGTCTTTCTTGCTTGAAAACCGTTTTGACCACCAGACTCATGCTAGCTAACATTTTTATTTACATAGGTATAAAGGTGCCTTATAAAGAAACTGTTCCACTTTCCAACTACAATAATCGCTGAAGGTTATTCTTGGGCATCTTAAATATATATTACACAACCTATTTTCTACAACTTCTAACCCAGAACTAACAAGTACGTCCAAACAAACTGGCAAAGCTTTCTTGTTTAAGTTTAGACAAAGTCAAAGTGGCTGTTGTTAGTGCTATTACCTTCGCTTCGTTTATCCGTGCTGTAAATCGTGTGAAGTGGAATAGAGCCTCCATAACCATGTGTGAAAAATTGGAAGGCTTTACACCTTAAACGAGAAAGGCACGGAGGAAATATGATTTAGGATATGTGAGAATGTTAATGAAAACCTGTTGACTTGTAACGTTACTCAGTTTTATTGTTTTCATTACCAACAATGTTTACTGCTGCTAGATGAAGATTCTCAAACTCAAACTCAAAAATGTTATTGGTTTCATACAATACTTAAAAACTAAGAAAAGATGTATTTATATCTAATTACAAAGTTGCACGCGGTGTGTTGGCATCCGGACGAGAAATATCTGTATCCCGGATACCATATATATCCTCTTGGTGCCGTGCTGAACCGTGCTTTTCTAAAATACAATTCATTGTTGGAATTAATTTAACTTGTGGATTTTGTTGAATTGGCTGCGTCACTTTTGCTTTTATTGGATGGTGTAATCATATCATCATCAGCCTAATGGGACCCACTGCAGCGTATAGACCTCCTTCCTCTTACGCCAATACTCCCTGCCTTGCTTCTTGCCCTGATGTTTAATAATAAATATTTAATGTTTAATTATAATTATTTCACATACAGATTATTATAGGTCCCCGCTATCTTGTCATAAGTAGGTACAGGTGGAGTCTCATTAAAGCAATGCCCTGAAGCGCAAGCTCCTAGTGCGGTTTGAAAACATCCGATACCAGAGTTGGTCAGTCTCATATGAACTTACATACATAAAGCATACATTACATAATATATGAAAACAAATACATTTTTTTAAACAAGATAGGCTCACGCTTGACTACAACTCGCCTGATGTTAAGTAACGTTGTAATCTACGATCTATCGCGCTTGCCTAGAAGAAACCGATTCACTCTTGATATATATTACATACACACATAGATATATATATTATATAAGTAAATAAAATTTCTCTCAGTAAAAAATAAAACTTGATTTGTATTTCCTCATGAAGCAAGCACATGGCTCCGCCAGTTTGACGGACAAATTGTCTGAACGGATGCGATAATTGCACTCACCTGGCGAATCAGATGGCCGGTCAGATCAAGAAACTTTGGATAAGAGGATACAATGTTAAATATGCTATTTCTGTTTATTGATCGTAGCTTACTTTTAAGTTATAATGAACTGCTGAAGAAAACGTAGACGTTAGGTTTTAAAATGGTTAAATTCTGACGGAGAAGCAAGACAAAATCAACCGTAAAAGCTATATAATATTATATAATTATGTAATGTAGGATCAGTGAATAGACATCAATTACGTTCATACATAGTTCTCTATGCATTATGGCGATAATGCCATAATAATAATGGGTATGGTTTTTGAATTTAGCATAGAAAAGTTATTGTTATTTTCTTTAAAATTTTCGCCGCACATCTTTATGCTTACGAGATTAGGAGTCACCAATTTTGGCATAATTACTTCTTTTCTTATAAGTTTCGTCTATCACGTTCCTAGTCTAAGGTCCCTCATCCTATCTCTAGCATCATTACCGCGTCTCCCGTGAAATGTGACGTACACTCGAGTCTAGCGAGTCAAGAGCTTTTAAAGCTCTAGGAAAGCTAGACGTAGGCTTTAAGTTTTCTCGTTGCAGCTGGCAGGTCGTGTAGGGTCGGTTAGTTGTTTATACTTTTTGTTACTTTATTACGTTAGTCACTTATACGACTATTAAATCAGACTATAATTGACGGACTGCAGTTTTAGGCCAATGTTTCATAGCTTACAAAAAATACTCGCTAAGCCACATTGTAATCCATTACTCGTAGAGCATTACAGTACTACAATGGAACTGTCTTTCAAACGACGCTGAAGGATCTTTTTTAATACCAACCAACTACAAATACAGGGGTCTTCAAATCTAGAGTTAATAGGTATCTTTTAGGTAAGTTTGTTACATCCTAGGCTGCAGCAATGCTTAACATCAGGCAGACAAACGTAAACCTATCCCACGTAAAAAAACCTAAGAAACATGCCTAAGAAAATCATCACATCGAATTCAGCTTCAATTACTTGGAGAAACAGATGACAACTACTTTAAATATGTTATGTAAATTCTCACAATATGCAGTGCTAATATTGATAACTTTCTCTGTTCCCAGGGCCGCAGTAATAGTTCAAATCACAATGTCAACAAACGTGACAAATGTGCCCGCGACGGACACAAATGTACAGGTATGTATATGGTTAATCTGATAGATGGGTACCTAAAAATTCTCGCAGTTCTAGCTATAACATCATTTATAATTACTGTTACTATTTGTGCAACAAGCACAAGACAAGTAAACTCTTACAAAAGCAAAGTTTATTTCTAATACGTAGCTTATTAAATATTAAATTATCTCAATACGTAGCATATTAAATTATCTCAACATACCTATGCTGATAACAAAAAAGTCGTATCGTAATATCGTAATAGTATTTACAAATAACTCAAAGCCGGTTATAAATGCAAGACTTTCTTTTACTCTGAGTTCAAATTTGCATCATGATCCAAATAGTTCAAAGAAAATTCCGAGCATCTCAAGATTAACGGCAAGTTTTCCAAGATCGTAACAGGAATATTGCAGTACTTCATTGTAACTGTAACTACCGGCTGAATTGCAGCAGTAACGAGTAATGACTGAAATAAATTTCTCTCATCACTCTTCATAGACTGGACGGCATTGGCCTCGGGAATATTGTAAAACAAAGTTGAATATGAAACAAAGTTGCGGGTTGCTAAGGAAACGAGAGTCTGTGCAACTTTGTTTAGTGCTGAAAGTTAGTATTGTTCATTGATTTTGGTGATTAATCAAATGTTTTTCAATGAAACCTTTTGAGTGAAGTTTTAAATTTAAACAAGCAAGGCCATAAACATTTTAGGGATTGGATTTTGTAAGTAAATAACTATTTTTGTTGTGTCTCTTTCTCATACATAAACTAGTTACATCATAATTAATATCGCTACAAAAATTTACGGAGCAAATTACTGATTGAGTTTATCTTATATGTGTATGCTGTTCTTAGTTTCCATGCCAAACTGTCTCCCGATCAATTTCATAAAACATAAAAGTTACTTTACGCAATATTATATACTTTTAATTGGCTTTAGTATGTAATCACGATCCAAGATCTATCAATCTCCGGAATCACCCAGTGCAAGTGATAAATCTCACGCTAGAAATCTCCATAATATATGCATTTAGTTCAAGAAAATGTATATTTTTTTCAGATAGTTCGAGAACCACCGAGTGGTTACGCGTGGAGCGCCTGGGGAGCTTGGAGCGCATGCTCCCGGACATGTGGGGGAGGAGTGGCGTACCAGGGGAGAGAGTGCTTGCCCAGGTTAGTTACAACTCACCTGATTTTGACTACAATAAGGTCGAGGTGAAGGCATGATTGACAGAAGCGACTGCCACCAGCATCAACCAATCCTAGCGACTCGGGTCGTTGTCAGGCTATGATGGAGGAAGATCACATGTTATGATACGTTATTCAGACAGTTAAGAAAGTCCTAACAAATGAGTGAGTAGATACTTGATTGAAAATGTACAGAAATAAACACGATGCGCTATAAACCTATTAGAAAATAAAATTGAAAGATAAACATTTCAAAAATACCAATCTACTATATTCAAAAAAATACATACAAACTGGCTAAAACTTACATAACAATATTAGCCTATAGCTGAGCCGTCAGACAAAAGCACTGAACAGCGTGTAAAATCTTGCAAGTGTTGCCTTCTCCATTATACCATCACGTGCGGGACATTGTCGGCGCTTGTTGAAAACTTATTACCGAGGTAATTGTCTTCTTCGTTAGAGAAAGTGATGGAATTAAACGGTCGGTCATATAAATCAATGTAATGGAGGGCTAGTGCAGCCTAATTGGTGAGGTGTGAAAGGTTGGTTGCAAGCTTTAATCATTTAAAAACGCTGCAAATACATATTTAAACTTATGTTAGAAACACACACCCAACAAAATATCACATTATACATTATGTATCATAGTACTTATTTTCCAATAAAAGTTTAAGTTAAAAGATAGTTGCTCTGTATGAGAGTGGGTAACTCTGGAACAAAAGCATTTGAATCTTTTGATGAAACTCTGGAAAAATGTAGTGTTGTTCCTCCGCGACTGCCCCTTTACTAGCCTCAAACAACAAACTTGTTTGTTTTAGGCGTGTTTCTCTATATAGCACTGGCACATCTCTCCTAATCAATATAATCTGGTATAAAAAAGACTCACACTATATTGAAATGATATATATTTCTTGGTTGTGTGCGTCTAAAGATTAGTTTAATTATGTATTTGCCGCGTATTAAAATTATTAAAGCCAATTTTGTCTTATGCACTAAATTATTATCAAATAATAGTTTCAATACGTATTGTATAATGAATTGTGTGTAATGAATTGCCTTTGTTCTAATCACTAATTATCCGAAAGCTCCTAATAAATTGATCTACAAATTGTAATTCACCGCCTTACTTATTTAATGTCAATTAATACTATCTGTCGTAGACAGGCGCAATTTAGTATTGAATCTATTAACTAAGATCAATGCTTCTATACAGGGTTACAAAAATATAATATATATATATATATATATATATATATATATATATATATATATATAGGCTGGGTACAAGGTGAATGACTTCAGAGAGTCGCATATATTGTTATTGAGTAATTTATTCTATAACCAAAACTTAGCATTTCTATAAAACATCATTAGTATATGCGTCGTCACGTTCAACTATACAAAATATATTTATATATATGTATATACAAACACATTGAATATACACGTCATAACGTATTTAAATACAAACTTGGAAAATTTTGCCTTTAGAATACAAATAAAATTTTAACACCTTAAAAATACCATCTACGAGGGTAAACCGGTTTTTCTTGGATAAAAACGCTCCATCTTAGCTTAATTGCTTACCATCAGGCTTTGGTCTAGTGCAAACAAGTTTTATAAAAAAAAGAAACTATTGTAGAATATTCTATAACAATTGTTGTACTCTAACTCTGTATGTTAGCAGTGTACCAGAGTATTGTGTGTGGTCCTGTAATATCTACATTGTAAGTAAGATCGTAAGTTTGTTTGATTGTACCATATCTCGATTGTCTCGTTAATTGCGGGGATGAGCTTTAAGGCTTTATCGCCGCACTAAAAGTGTAGAGTCTCGAATACAATGAAAGCTTGGCGCTATTTAGGAGCTTTCGAGCTTTTTAGGATATGAAAGTCGCTGTAACGAGCCATCTCGAGATTTTTCGGCCCCAATTAGGATTTTTATTGAGGCTTAGACACTTTAATGTGAGTATTTAGATGTTATCCTAGAAACTACACAATAAAAAGAGATGCCAGCTAGGTTTTGTGACGGATACTTTTTAAATTGAAAGGTAACGGTGTACTTAGTAAACGGTCAGAAAATATTGTTACTGTCATGACGTTTTGAAATATTAGAATTTAGTTTTAGAAACTATGTTAGGCTATGTTTGCTGTTATTTTTTTATAAACTTTTTTTTAATTTAGCCCCGCACAATACTAGTTTTTTAAGATAATTGTTGTAATTGTTGTAAGACCAAGATTGTGGTGTCTCAATTCTTCCTTTTTCAGACGCCAAAATTGATAGTCTAGTCTAATGTATAGATAACACAAATATATTTTGTTAAAACGTCGTTTTAAGTTTGGGGTTTTTTTTTTGTATTTTTATTTCACTATCATTCAGTCATTCAGTTGCGTATAAAATTTAAGATGAACAACAATCCGGAACAGAAAAGGGATTTTTTGTTTGACGGGGCCTACAGCTTTCATCGCCACGCGCCACAAAATTTTAGCATACCATGTGCTAAAAACGCCATATTTTTTCGCTAAATTACCACACATTATGTGCAACCCCATTCTTACACAATTTCCCTCACGACCTATAACTTGGTCGAGCAAAAAAGCGGAATAAAATTTAATGCTATAATAACTTGAACATGATTTAACGCTAATGTTCCATCATCCGCTAACAACCGTAAAGAAGGGCTTAATTCGCATTGAAAAAGCATGTGAGTACTTTATCTATCCAAAGATGACTTGGTTGTTTTGTAGAGAGATAATCTGCTTGGTCGCTTTTGCTACATTACATTTAAATATATTTTTTTACATGATATAGGCTCACGCTTGACTACAACTTGCCTGATGTTAAGCAACGTTATAATCTACGATCTAGCGCGCTTGCCTAGAAGAAACCGGTTTACTCTCAACTTTAAAAAAAAAACTTAATTAAAAAAATAATTTACATTTATATACATAGTAACTATATAGCGCGTTTATTACGGATTTGAAAAATAATAAAATTAAAACAACGTTAATTAAGTTGCTTAATTACACAAATTCAAATCGATTTGTCGGTAAAGTTTGACTAGGCTCAATTTAGATTGAAAATGTCGAAAAGCCATCTATGAAACCGCCGCTAAAATGGCTTTGCCACAAACTTTTCTAGTTACCCACACGCGAACCTTCATCGATTACTGTAAAAACATTATAAAACATTTATATTAAACACAAAATTTCGCCAGCGCTCTAACTCGGGTCAGAGGTTAAACATGCCCTCGGAAGGCTGTACTTTAAGGCTTTTTATCCGCTAAATGAAGGTAATGGAAACCCCGTGGCGGCGGCCGCTGTAACAAGCTGTTATTGTGCGGCCATTGATTGCTAGCACTTGCTGTGGGAGTAGCACGTGGAATACAGCTGTGCAGATTTGAACAGAACTTTGGTACCTATTAGGAAGAGATTTGTAACAAATAATTAAATCTCTCTGATCTTGAAATTGCTTTGTCTCATGGATTGACGATTACACTTTTCTTAAGTACATGACATGATATTTTTTTTGGTAGACCTGTTTTTTCAATTCATGCTATTCATTCAATATATGCTATAAAAATATTCTGGTATGAGTGTCTTTTATACAAATTGAAACTTAACATGAACAGGCTCGTTCCACTAGTTTAGACTTGTGTCTAAATTATTGTTTAGCTTAGTGTTTGGCTAAAATAGTGTATAGAGAATATTTGGAGAAAGCCTACATACTCGTATACTAACGTAGCAGTGGATATTGGTGACGTAAAGTCAATATTGAATATCACGTAAAGTTAGGTTTATTTGAACTCTTATATTCAATGAGTCAAAACACCACAATTTCATTCACTGTCTCTCCCTCCACACCGCCTGATTGACACACATCAAGCGCTACATCGTAGCTCGACGCCGCCCATACTTCCACAGACAAGACAAACTTCATTCTATCTACGCGCATTACAAGTACACTCACTAATGAGTTGCTCTTTCAACTCTTCAACTTTGGTAATTGACGGCGTGTTTGTTTAAAGTAGCTCTTTGAAGACCACAATGTGTACTTTCGATTAGTAGAGCTTATGTTTTAGTGTTGGTCTATGATTTTTCTCTCTCTTGAGTCGTATTTCCTCATGACTGAGGGTCATGACTCCCCAGCAGAATTAACTCGATACTCGAAGTTCTCTTGGGCATCGTGGTGGGCGCCCAGGTCCATCTATGGAAGACCCAAGTTGTTGGATATTGTGGTCCTCAAACATGTCGGCTTCCTCACGATGTTTTCCTTCACCGTTTAGCGAGTGCAAATCCACACATAACATGAACTATGTATGATTTTTAACAGACTTCAAAAAAACCATTTACAAACATAAAAACCAAATACATATATTAGGTCTTTTGACCTATGAAATTGCCGATTTGTATGACGAATTTGAGAAAAATGATATTCTCATACTAACATTTTTAATGTTTGTATGGAAATGTCTGAACAGATTTACATAATTGATAACCATAGTTAGATGGAAAAAAAGCTATGCACTGCGTATATCAATTTCTCAAAAGCAGAGTATATGATGAGAGGTGTTTTCAATGACTTCCCTATAAGTAATATGCACTAGTAATACATTTTTTTTATCTAAAAGGTACATAATTCAACAATTGATACAATAAAAATTGTATTTGGAAATCACAACACGGGTTTCACGCCATTATCCGGAAGAAAGTCGCGTCACTAGTGAGGAGGGTGCGAGGGAGCCACAATAGTATTCTGAAAATAGTTGCAGAAGATTTGAGTGCGCCAGTGCTGAGACACTTAGTAGGTGTTATGGTCAGAGAAGATTTGTGTTTTCTTTGACTATTCCTAGCCTCGTGAAACACGTAACGGCGTTTTATTATATATTTTATATTGTGCAATGTCCATGTATCTTACTAACACTAATCTTTAAGTTGTGTTTACTTTTTTATGTGTGCCACTAACAAAATGGATCCATTGTTGTCTAATAAATGAAATTTTGAATTTGAATTTGAAAAAATATAGCTGTACGTAAAAGTTACAAACAGATTAAAATGTAAGAAAAAAACGGCAATTTCATAGGTAAAGAGCCATTAACATTTTATGTTAAACTTACACAATAAAACAATTCGTCAACATATCCCGTATTCATTATTACCCCATACCAGCCAGCCAAAACGTTGTTAACTTTTATTAGGCGACGAGAATTCCTTCTCTATATCTATAACATTTGATTTGATCTACTTTGAACCCATTTCTTAACTTTTACATTTATTTATATAACTATTAACCATTATTTTGTTAAACCAAGCTGCTTCTAATAAAGCATTAATCCTATTTCACCTCGTAACAAGTCTGTCTCAGCTATTGAATACCAGTTCCTTATCCTGGCTAAGAAGAGATGAATAACAAGCTCAATTATTGTTTTCATTAAGAGACTTTCGTATCACTTATTTAATACGTCTCCTGATAAGCTTCCCCGTGTAAAACAAGCATCTATTGGTTTTTGATTACTTCAAAATAGATACAGCATTAAGAGTTTGCCTTGCCATAAGGTATAGCCTCAAATAATAAAAAATATTTTGAAATTAATGTTTCTAAGGATGTATAACTTTGACACTATGTTGAAAAAATAAAAAGAATATTTGCTGATCAGGCTATTCTGCAGTTTCTGATTATTATTTTTGGCTCTATTGCACATATAACATTATCACCGCGCTAAATCGTACTTTTACATATATTTTATTTTTACATAAATTCATTCCTGTGTGGTAAAATAACATTGTCAAATATGTAACTACTATATGTACTTCTTTAAACCAAAATATTAACATACCTATAAAACGCTGTATAAAATTAGTTTAAAACGTCACGTATTCAATCTATATTATGGTAATCCATGCGTCCAGATAACCGTAGGGAAGTAATCGCTTTACCCGTTATTCGGGTACAAGTCAAGCTATTTACGTACAAATGAATGCTCTGTAGATAATTGTGGCTCCAGGATTAATACCAACTGATAATGTAGATTACTTATTAGTTTCATGGGATATGCACAGAGTATAGATTGTACCGTAAGACTCGCCTTGGACTGGAAGATCTAGGAATTGTTTAGAGTTTAGAAAAACTCTTATTAATCGACGGTAACATGCTACCTTTGCATATTATAGTGTACGAAGAAACAAGTGATTTTTGTTTCACTTACCTTAGCTAGGTTATAGGGGTGGCTGCAAATGACATTATTTTTAAACGAATTTGTTTATTTTTTATTAATAAATAAATTATGAGCCTATATATAATGTGCTAGGGAAATATTAATTTCAAAACCACTAAGTCTGCTCATGTTTCAGTATTAAAGATTCGCTGAGTAACGACGTAGTATGTAGGTATGACAATTTAATAAAAAATAAAGAAGTGATTCAATGCTTCCTGACGTTTTTCTTTTGTATCACAGTCAAAACAAATACTTATTTTAGTCCACAAAGTGTTCTTTAACCAATTAAATTTCCAGTGCAACACATTCCAACCACATGCTATCCTGTCAAAGCATAACTAAGGAAGGTAATATGAAAAGTCCTGTTATCCAGATAAGTAGGTAATCAAAATGCCGTCAGTCTTAATTAGTGAGGGTGCTGCGGTGGCGCCAGGCTTGTAATTTCCGTGAGCCTTATCAGGATAGGTATATCATGACCTGGTATGCTATATTTATTTATTTATTTATTTATTTATTAGGCACACAACACAATACACAGAAAATACATGATTAACAACAAAACACATAAAAGGTAATGATCTATTCTGTGCATCAAACACATGTGTGCACAACATGATTATAAACAGTGACAAAGTTCAGTAAGTTAACTAAACTAAACTAAAACAATTAAAATAATTCATATATAACAATACTTATGGAAGTTACAGTTAATTGATAATATTAAACAAAATTATAAAAAAAATATGTATATAAAAACACGGCTATATTATACATAGAACTGGTATTTGTAGACTTGTGATCGTGCTAAAGATGTGCAGGTAAGATGAAAGTTTGTACGAGAGTGGCGAGTGCTAGTGGTGATAGCTTTGTAAATTTAGTACTGTTGCTGACAACCTGTTACTACAAATGTTGTGAAGATAATGTGACAGTTAGTTAGTAGCCGACGTCGACCAATACTTTTTATTCTTAACAAGGAATGGGTTTGCACTAGACCGTAATTCGCCTGATGGTAAGCAATTATTACGGTCTAGGATGAGACGTGCTTACCCAGTAAGAACCGAATCACTCTCGCTTTGAAGATCGCAAGGTTATATTCTGCGGAGAACAGGGAGTCAGGCAGGGAGTTCCACAATTTAACGATTTCAATATCAAATTGAGATTAATTTTCTTTACTAATGTACCAATTAGATGAGATTGAGGTACTTTATCACAATGATCTGTTTTGGCTTCCAAGCAAGTAAGTTTCGTTACTGTAAAATTGCTAATGAGTTTTCTCCTTCTTAAAACTAGCATGTAGTAAACTCTTCTAAGAAAAGTTCCCATCAAAATCTTGTTACTGACACTACATGAAGCGTACAAGTAATCCTTCACCATTAAATCTCAGTATCCTGCTGATCCTCCCAACAAATTAGGATGCGCGTCGTTTGTCATGACTCCATTTGTCATAAACATACGGTACACATTACGTTGCTATGTGCTATGGAATTTACATGGATATATAGGGTGTTTCAATGATAACAAAAAAAATCTTGCTATTTCTTATACATGGGAATTTCGAGTGTGGTTTCAGGATAAAAAGTAACTTCTTTCTGTTTCGAGAGGGTATACTTTCTCTAATAATGCTACTGCGACGCAAAAGACACATACATATATACAGAGTGAGAAACAAACGCTTTTTAACGTGTTTAAAACACTGTGTTATTAAAAAAACACCACAAATCTTTTGGCGTTTAAAAATATACTGCGACTTCTGGGATTTTATGAAACGAAATCTGACAACGGTAATATTTATCTACAAACTTCAGATTCTACTTTTTGTAACAAGTGAATTAATAAAATTGGTCTAACATAAAAATAGTTTTGTTAAATTTAATATTTAGAGAGTATGAGTAATTATGTAACTAAAAATTAAAACACTCTATGTAGGGCCATAGGCACGCTCAAACTTGAGTTATGGCTTCACATGTGCTGTCATGGCTCCATAGACAGATTGTAATTGTACCTCCAGGATATTTATACTTTGCATTTTAGGAATTCTATTTTGGATTACAAATAGGATAAAGATAAGGATAAGTTATAGTTATTTAAAATTTGATTGGTTTCAATGTCAGTCCAAATTAAAACATAAGGGAATATCCAAAAACTAATTAAATTTCCCTCTTTTGAAAAATTTGGACTTACATATCTCTCGTTAATTCATCTAATTAATGAAAAACGGTGATTGAGACAGTTTTAAACCCATTTACAACATATAACTTTATTTGTTTTATACGGTTACAATTAGTGCTTTCCCAAATCGCAGTTTTAATATTTTTTAATGCAGCTAAGTTCGTGGCCGACAGCGTCAGTCCTTTAATTTTATAAAAACCATAAGTATCCCCGGGAACTAATCATCCAACGAACATGAATATTCATAGTTTTTAGTTTACATTTAACTAATGTAGCGTCCTCAGGAAGATCATTTGTTAAGACTCAAATAACGAGATGGTATAATATATCAGGCGTTGTTTTTTATGTTTTGTACTAAATTAGATTAACGCGTTAAGACCCATTTGTTACTAATGTTGTTGATTTCATTAGGGAAACATGTTATGCCGCATTCAGTTTTGTTTCTTTCTAATGAATTAATTTTGTTATGAGTTGTGTCGTGAAGTATTATAAAATGTCGCTTCGCACTAAAACTTACAATAAAATTAACAATTTACTTCTCCTGTTCCTAGCTTTTGTAACAACGAATTTATGTTTCATAAAATTATGACTCTCGCTATTGTCAATACAGACATTTTACAACTGGTATTTTTGGGTGAAATAAATAAAACAATGTTGTATTTTATTTGCAGCGTAGCTTTGTCTGACACATACATATATTATTCAGTTGGTAACTTATATATAAGTACATAATTTTATAGGTCAAACAATTCGTTATTAACTAATATGTTATATCCACCTTTTTTGCATTGAAAATTTAGGGTGTAAGAAAATAATAAAGTTTTGTGCTCCGATTAGGCAGTTCCAAAATTGGATTACTCTTCAATTAGTTAAAGCTTTTTGTATTTACACATACACATATTGAGCAGTCGTTAAATGCTCACACGAAGTTCTGTTACCTAACAATCTTGGATTTATGTACAATGTACATAATATAATTATCAATTCGTTTCGTGAAAGCTTTCATAAATTTTCATTCACGTGAATATCTATTTGTTCCAGGGTATCTCCACCAGCTGACATGGTTCTGCCGACTCCATTAGTAACAGTGCGGGTTTCCAGACAAATCAGATCAGCTGACTGCATGGGAGAAACTAGACGATATAGGGAATGTAATACAGAGGTAAACATTTTAACTTATTACTGTGGCATCATAAACGTATACATTTACACGGTAGAAGTTAAGCCAAGAGGCCTTTCCATCCCTCTTATCGTCGTGTTTCTCATGACTGATAGTCGTGCCTTCCCCACAGATTTGAGTTATCTTGGGCTTGAACATAGTGATGGACCCGTATAGCTCAGCTAGTGGAAGCAATCGCATGCGATTACCAATGTTAAGCAAAGGTCGTCGCGGTCAGTCCTTGGATGGGTGACCGAAAAGCGGCATTCCATTTTGGACGCTTCCGTGAATCGGATGACACGTTAAATTGTAGGTCCCGGCTGTTTGTTTAGTACGGCAGTCGTTAAGCCATTTCAGAGGCCCTTAGGGCGGCTTGGTTAATTCTCGACACTTAGAGTTGGCCACTCTCATTCGATAAGAAGAAGAAGTGATGGGCTCCCAGTACCTTCCACGAAATAGGCCTTTAGGGTCGTTAGAAAACTCTCAACACCAGAGTCGGCCACTCTCATACGAACTGTCTTACTTACTGGCTGATTTCGATAGTATCTATTGTGTTTTACTAAATGTGTAAAAATATTACTATTTCACGTTTGTTATTAAAATATAAGAGAAAGAAATTTTTTGACGAACAAATCCCAAAGTACTTAGGCAATTACGAGTAGGTTTATGAAATTGGATATGACGAATTTATTGTACAAGCTACTTATGTAGGTACTAGTTTATTTCATTATATTCGTATAACAATAGATAATAATCTAACCGAGAATAAAATAAAGTTCATGATAATAATTATCCAGATTTTATTTTGACATTGCACTTGAGTATCATCACAGCATATAAATAACAGCGGCATAATCTCGATCGTGGGTTATGACAAATGCGTAACCCAAATTCCGCATTTTATGACATTCAGTTATTATGGCGACCATTCAATGCAACTTGACCTATAAGATAATCATATTCGTAAGATTATTCATTTCATATCAGTTGTACAAATATTAGAGTTGTTACATGATGAGTTCCCACAGTGGTCGCCATAAATTATCTTAATCGCCCATTAAGATTTGTGATGCTATTAATGATGAATATGTTTTATTTAGCTTCGACCCTGTCTTAATTAAGCTAGTAGGTTAAAAAGCTTTTCGCCACTTTGGGAATGAGAATAGCAGAATTTTAATAATTAGTTGGAAGTGTGAGGACATTAGATTGAGGCAGGAATGTTTTGACTATCCTACCTACAAAAATACTAAAATTGTCACACAATTTATTTTTAGTATATCTTCAAAGCGAGAGTGAATCGGTTCTTATAGGGTAAGCACGCTCCATCTTAGGCCATAGCCTTTGCTTTTTATCAGGTTACCCAAGGCCAAGTGCAAACCAGTTCAAGTTAAAAAAAAAACAGTTTTTAATTTCTTTATACAGTAGTGTTTATTTTTTGATTAACAAGGTCTGAAAGTGCACTAAGTTATTTTTACACTGAAATAAACCAATAGGTGTACCTATTGCATTGCTTGAAATTAGTAAATATTTTTGAAATTTTAAAATTTTTTTCAGTAATAAAGTAGTAAAGTTTTCAGTAGTTTAGTTTTTTCAGTAGTCAGCCCCAATGGAAGACCAGCGCTGGTTGCTTCCACACAACCAGCATTATGCTGAGTTGGGGCTGTGTTGTGGCAGATTTTATTTTTGTTTATTATGTTTTTACTCCTGTGTGTTCTTCTGTTAAATCTGTCACAATAAATGTTTTCTTTCTTTCTAATAAAAAATAAAAAGACGAGTTTCACAATATGATTTGCCACATGAAATACAGCCACTTATAAGGTTTTCTCTATTACTTTTTAGCTCTGTCCTGGGATCCAGCGAGGCTTGCGCGCAGAGCAGTGCGCTGTCTACGATAGAAAACCTTTCCGAGGACGGTTCTACACCTGGGTGCCTTATATAGACGGTTAGTACTAATATTAAACTTTATTACGCGACTACGTCAGGTACTAAGAAAGCAATATAAATCCACTTATATAGACAATGCACGCACTGAATTGAGTCAATAAATCAATAGGTACTTACTATCCAAGCTATTGCATTTGTCAAACAAATAGATATTATTGTGCTTTTAATACAGTGTTTTTCTATCTATACATGGGATTAATTTCTTTAAATTGACAAAGAGAGATTTCCTTAATGACTTGTTATATACATATTATATTTCATTAAAACTGGCTCAGTCGTTTGAATATAAAAGAGAAATCAAACATTAAAATTGCTCTTAAAATATTAGTATTATTTTTCTTACTAAACTTTGGTACCTACAGTACAAGTGCTTATAATTAATTATTTAGCCACCAAAAGCAATATAGGTCATCAGTCCACAAGTAATTTGTAAAAAAACAAAGCTAAAATTCGCCGGTCTGGTTTCAAGCCATAAAAGTAAAATACAGAAGCGTTTGGTGATATTTCTGAGCCGTTAACTGAACGCGCACAGCTCTATCCTGAAATATGACTCGGCTTAGTCTGGCTATGTTCCTGAAACTGGGAGATAAAAGTTTACTAAATTTTAATGGTAAAATTTGTATTATTTTTTGGCTGGATTCGGTATGAAATGTTGAATTCATGTTAATGTCGCTAAATATTTTTCTATAGGTAGAACTAGTGCTTTTGTAGTTATGATTTATTAGAGTTTTGGTTTGTAAATTAGTCGAGAGTAGAGCCTACGCATATTACGAGTATCCTTTTTGTTTCGCTACATATATACTGATTCCATCACCTCTGTACATTCCAGGCGAGCACCCCTGCTTGCTGAACTGCCGCCCGCTGGGCCAGCAGTTCTACGCGTCGCTGTCGGTCGTGGCGGACGGCACGCCCTGCACCAAGCCCGGCGCCAGGGCCATGTGCCTCGGGGGAGTTTGTAAGGTAGGCACAATAGTAGCATCGGACATGAACGCAAAAATAACACGTTTCTATTCGGTGTAATAATCGAGCAAAGTTCAAATATAAAATTTCCTTAAAAAATATACAAAAAACGTTTTAAAATTTCATTTTTGTCGTTTTCTAGTCTAATATATAATGGTGTGGTAATCATTTTCAAAGATAAAGGTCAGGCAAGTAAACGATTATACTTCCTATAAACAATATTTTTTCGGCCTCCAAGTCAAGAGTTAATCGGTTTTATTTAGACAAGAAGGCTGTCAAGACTTCCATTGACGACTAATTCACCTGGGTGAATTTAACATTTATTTACAATAATAATTAAATATACAAAACTACATATAGTTAAGTTGAAAAAACTTTATGTCTAAAATAAACTTTATCGCCTCGAATCCTATTTATTATTCACGATAGTCACCGAACCATTACCTACTATTTTATTAACCTATTTAAATCAGTCACTATTAGCATAATAAGAGGTATCATATTTATACTCAGAACAAAAGCTCAATAACTGTCACAGATCTAGGTTCAATTGGACGGACTAGGCGGACGCACAGATTGTAGTCATTGTAACAATTTGGATGCTGTATTGACACAGGCGAGATTCAAGGATGCGGAGCAGATGCTGATGTGATTGAGAACGTGGGCCTCACTAAGTTTAGGAAATTATTCCGTACAATAAAGTTCTATTTCTGCCTTTTTTAAATTCGAAAACCAAGGAAAGTCGTGGTAGCCAGCGACTGACATTGGGCTCCACCAGACAATTGAATATAATGAGATGCATTTAATGGAGTGCACACTTTACAACAACAATAGCACAGACCACATCTGCTGATAGTAATACTGATTGTAGATAGAAAAGAATAACAAAAAAACAAAAAAACAAGGTATATGCTTTTTTACCTTTACTCTTTGTTTTTATTGACAGAACTAAGGAAGCAAAACTTAACATTATTTCTGTACCCACTACAATATTTTTTTTACGTGGGAGAGGTTTGCGTTTGACTGCAGCGTGCCTGATGTTAGGCGTTGCTGCAGCCTAAAGTGGTCCACGCTTACCTAGAAGATATTTTGGAAGTTTGCTATAAATAATAATATTTCTGGGGTTAATAGACCCCAGATATATTATTATTTATAGCAAACTTCCAAAGCAGCTTTACGAGACTCACAAAGTTAAATTTCAATAACATTAATCAAATTCGTTGTAAAGGTGGTCTTATCCTAAATCTTGGGTTTATTTTTCAACAGCATGAAAGCGAAGTTTCGCAAGGCACGTTCTATAAATAATAACTTAACTAAGAAAATTGCCAAAAAAGACGGTCGTCACATAATTTTTACTACATATATTTTCCTCAAAAATTTGACCCATAATTTTCCTACCAATTTTTTCTTACCTTTACCTCTTTTATACCTAGAAGTTATTGTATGTCCGGTGCCGAGAGTGTACGTGGTTTCCTGGCTCCGTCCATGTTTGATACATAGCACGCGGTGCATGTGGTAGCCTTTATTGTTTTTGCTATTTATGACATACTGTGAAATATTACTCTTGTGGTGCCTGTAATGGACTATGTGACAATGTTCCACGCATATGGATGCAATTTATGTATATTCAAAGGAATTTTCTGAGGGAGGACATATACACAGAGCGATTTGTTTTTCTTAAATGTGAATGTAATTATTATTCTTAACTTTAAATCTCTCTCTCTTTGAGTCGTATTTCCTCATGACTGAGGGTCGGGACTCCCCCGCAGAATTAATTCGTTAGGGGAGTTTTCTTGGGCAGATACATCGTGGTGGGCGCCCAGGTCCTTCCACGGAAGACGCATGTCCTCGGATATTGTGGTCCTCAAACATGTCGGTTTCCTCACGATGTTTTCCTTCACCGCTAAGCGAGTGCAAATCTACACATAACTTGAAAAATACAAGTCATTGGTGTAGAGCGGATTCGAACCAGGGTACGTCTGAATGAAAAGCAGACACTGGAACCGCTGAGCCACACTCGCTTTTTAACTTTAAATCTAATGATTATTAATATGCACCGAACGTGCTGTTCAATTTTTGATATTCGAATAATATACTAGTTATATCTTGATAATTGTTGCCAAACAAACAAATTGATTAACTTTGTAAAAAATAATGTATGTTTTTTGGAAAATTGTATGTGTATCATATCATATCATTAGTAATCAACAAATTAAAAGCTTTATAGTGGCCTGTGTGCTTGGACAAAGTGTTATGTAAACTACTATTAAGTATATACCACTAGGATACAAAACACTGGTGCTTGTATATATATTGTAAATAGTTTATGCCTGAATAAAGATAATTGAAAATTGAATTGGCAGTCCGCTTTGGCAACGAGCCTTTAAAAAAATGACACACTAAAGTGAGTTTAAATTATCTTACACAAAAACCCATGTTGAATAAAATTTTCAGTTGCTTAATATTAAAGAGTATGTTATCACAGTAAAACTTTAATTTACTAACATTAAATAAGACATAAGCACAAATTGATGCGTCAAGTTGACATTGTAGCGGTTTAAGACAGGCTATAAATTTATATCCGACGAAGCCAATGTTCAATTTGTGGCCATCGTGATTAACGATAGCCCTTTGATCTCGGATTATTTGTATACAAGTGTCTCTTTAGATATTTAGAGACAAATTCATCAACACAATGTTGTAGCATGAGGTGTTTTATCTGTTCCGACACATTTAAAGAATGCGTCGGTTTACATAAAAATATATTTTTTCTTTTCTTATTTTGGAAATGGATGCGACTTGAGTATTTAATAATTTGAAGTAAGATTAGGTCACCTACTTGTAAGAATCACTTTCTTTATTGTTGCACCAATTGTTACGTTAAGTTCGAATATCTTTAGATATTAATTCTTAGATTTTAGATATTTAGATTCTAGATTTAAACTTTTTTATTTAACTAATCGGTATTGTATAAAATTGTGATGATAACATATTCACCGTTTCTGATTACGTAGATAGTTAACTCTAGTGAAAATGATGACTCGTATGCTCTTTCTATTTATACGACGTGATAATTACTCCCTTTGCCTCGTTAGTGCCTTTCCAACTCGTACTTTGCAGTTACAGCATTACACCTCGTGATTACTTCGTACCTATTTAATGTTATCTACAGCTTGTTAGAACTGTTTATTGATTTCTGCATTCTATAGAAATGTTACTCGGTAGTTTCGCACCAGTCTGTACTGAATAATCTTTAGTACCTGTGGTGATTTAGACGTTTTATGATTGGTGTAACTAGTCTTCTTCTTATTGAATGAGAGCGGCGAACTCTGGTGTTACAAGTATTTATATTTTTAGACGTTTATAGTAAAATGGCATTTTGTATTTTAAATATTTCAGATTTATATGATGATATGCCAGTAATTCCCGATTTGTATATCTTGTCATCCAATATCTTGTCTTGTTATTTTTTTTGTTGCGATAAAAATATTCTTGGCTACACCCAATCATATTTTGATTTGTATATTTTTTTCTTGAATTTATGGGCATAAACAGTAACAATTAAAACAAGATCAATATAGAACCGTTGAAATGAATCACTTGAATTTCCCTAATTCACGATGATGACTATTATATTCGGTTTTAAAAAATCTACTGTTTAAATACAATTAATTCATAGCAAGTGTCGAAAACAGTTTTTATGACCCTTTTAAATTGACCACAAAAACAGTCGGAGACATTTAAATAATCACCATAATAAAATAAGCAGTGTCGCAACGAATAACATAGCTATTCTTCCGCTGATTCATATCAGCGGTTTCTTTATTGACACACCCATCGGCGCCGGCGCCGCGAAATCACTGTTTATTTAACAATAAAATTCCAACAAACCTTATAAATACAATTAGCACCTTAACTGACCTCTGGGTTATGTATTTAGATGCAGTATATTAGATTGATTATTGTAAAATTAATTTACCCGTGTAGTCATGAAAACTTAATCTATTACGAAACTACTAAAATTACATAACAAGGAATTTATTTTACATTTTAAATTTATTCAAGAAGCTTAGATCTAATAAAATTTGTTTATAATATTCAAGTACGTACCTATAACATGTCATGGCGTCTACTTTAATAATACCCTAGTTTTTTTTGTTCTGTCCAACATTTGGTTCCAGGCTTTTCTTTAACATTATTTTCCTACAAATTGATAACGTCCACTTTGCATAATCCAACATTGACACTTTATTAAATTAAATGAATTAACCATTATTATAATTTTACCATACATACCCACGCTCAACGACGTGAAAGCTAACATTCACACTTAATTTTACTGCAAAAATAGTCATGATTCTAACTAAACAAGTACTGCAAAACAGTTTCACCATTACTATTATTCTGTAAGACCTTTTATTGAACGTAGAAAGCGATAAAGTTTTTTGGTGGAAGTAAATTAGCAAAGTGCATGTAGCGGATATGTGAAGCTAAGGCACTGCACTCTAGCACATTGCGACCTTAGATCTTGGACCTAGGTTCAAATAATTGCACAGTGCAACGATCAATAGTGATTGCGGTCACCTGTGATCACGATGCTTTTGGCGTTAGCATATTTTTGTGACTTTTGGTTGATTTTAATGCAACTGAAAGTGAGCGTGCCATGTTATAGATTTTATGGAATGTATGTTTTTATGAAAAATACTTTCTTTGCAATAAAGTAAACAGCAAAAGAACAAGTCTACTTGTCGGATGCATTAATCCGCTGTCAAACTTTAGCTTTCAAGATATTCCTTCAGGCTACTTATCCCATTGATTTGATGCAGATCTCATTCAGGTTCGCCCAAACTTTGACAATCAATGAAATAAATTGTAATTAATACAAAGATACAATTCAACAAATAATTTAGGTTTCCTAATATTGACTTATCATCATCGGGTCCCATCTTCATATTAAAGCTGGCAAAACTTTTTGCGATCACATGCTGCTTCTTTTAGATGTAAGGAACCATATTGACTGATATCTAAATAACATTGCGGCACTATCAAAAACTTCTTTTTATCGAATGAGAGTGACCAGCTCTAGTGTCGAGAGTTGATCAAGCCGTTAAGGGCCTTTGACATGGCTAAACGACTGCCGACTAGACAAACAGCCAGGGCCTACATTTTAACGTGTCATCCGACCCACGGAAGCGCCCATAATGGAATGCCACTTTTCGGTCACCCATCCAAGGACTGACCGCGTTGACTTTTGCTTAACATTGGTAATCGCATGCGATTGCATCTGTCAGCTGAGCTACGGACCCTTCAAAAACTAAAAGATATATACTAATTACTAGCAAATGTTAGTATGAATTGCAGCGGGTGTTGGCAATATTAATTTTATTGCGTATTAAAATGTAATCGTCGCTCGTACTTCTTGGGTCGGAGATAACTAACTGTAGCTGATGTGAAGGTGAGCTAGGAACTGGTTGCCAAGAGAACTATCAAATGTGTAATTACATACATATTACATAAATTATAGTTTGCCATATTCATATCATAGCAGTAGCACTAAAACGTATGTATGTGTATCATTAGTAATCACACAATTGCTATAAAAGCGATAATTTGAGATTGTTCGAGTCTATTCTATGTGTTTATTCTTAGTTATCACTTACATGCCAGGATCAATTTGAATGATATTTGATAAGTAGATAAATTTCATCCTAGAGAGACTTTTCCTCCTCCTCCTCATATTTTCTCGTATTCGAACCAGGGTGCGTCAGTTTGATCGCCTTGATTGACATGTAACCTACTTTTATTGCGCGCACAAAACCTCGACGCGGCACTAGTTTAGCAAATAAAGGCGCTGACCGTAAAAGAAACAACTACAGCGCTTAAACGTCGCTACGTGTTGTAGTATAAAAGATAAACTCAAGAACTAGCACCTAACCATATATTAGTAATCAATCCCACAATGCATCACAGTCATAACCTGTATAATTTTACCTGCTTCTTGTTTAATTACAGTTTGTGTCAGAAACACTGATTTACCCCCGAGACAGACCACCGTGCCCGATAAAATATTGCTACCATATTCTAAGAGATGTAATTTGCAAAATTATAATTAATAGTTATGCAAATACTGATATTAGGAATTCCGGGAGCTATTATGCTGTAATTAATTAAAATTTATGGCTCACCGGCACTAAATCAATGGCAACACGTAAAAAATATTGGCCATTAATCTTTGAAAAAATGGTGCATTTAAAATTTCGCAGGCTAATATTTTTCCACGGCTGTTAGTTTTCAACGTAGGTTTTATACTCATAAATTTAGACCTATTGGTTGATTTATATATTGTTGCTCCAATGAACTTCTTAATACCACACAAAGATTTTTATATGCCTATATATATATAGTAATAAGAATACGCAAATTTCATGAAATTTTGACAATATTTAATACAATAACTAAGTACAGATATTTTGAACGAATTATGATTCATTTTATTAAGAAATCTGTTATAACGAACGCATATTTAATTGATTACACTCATCTTCTACAAAAAAAACATGCTAAGTAAATTACTTTAAATACTTAACTCAAATTACTACCAAGATGATTATGTATTTATGCAATTATGTCAATGTATTTAAGTATTATGTTACTAAGGCAGTTAACTAATTAATTAGTTCGTAATTCGATTGTGTAACTTAAACCTTAAAAGGGTTTTATTATGTAGGGACATTATGTAAAGCTATAAAACTGTTACCTTCAGGCTGTCGTTATAAGTTTCATTATATACCATACACGGTTATATTAGGATTTTATGACAGGTTAATATTAAGTTATTAAAATATGACAAGAAGTTTAATTCAATAAGAACACTAATTTTAGATTTTCGTAAGTGCGTTTATGAAACCTTTACCTTTAGGCTGTAGTTTAGGTTTTAATAATTTACCATACATGGTTATATTTAGATTTTATGTTAAGTTAAACTGAAGTGATTAAAATGACGAGTAAGAAGTAAGTAAACAAAAACATTTATTTTAGGGTTTCGTAAGTGAGTTAAATTAAGACACTAAATTTAGATCATATTAGTGTGCCTATTTATCTTGCAAGATTGTGTTTTAATTAAGCGTTTATTAATTTACATACTTTATGTTACAAATAATTTCAGATTACCTATTGCAGAAAGGTTATCTAGTTTAGGCAGGAAACAGTCATGTATATATTTGCTTTATTATTGCGAAAGACAAGAAAATAAACTTGCATAAAATATGGATGGGACATAACATAAATGCGGATTTATGGTATTGTATCAGTAATAGAGGTTTGATCTGATAATAAATTAGATTGATGTAGTGCGCCATTTCAGTAATTGTATCCTGATTGGGGCCATAAGTAGATATTAACCTGTACTAGGATTGTTAGTTATGGGAGGGACTCATAAATAAACTTTATTTTTCTGGATCTAATCACTTCAGTTAACTAAACGGTTCAATATGTTATCAAATCACTTTTAAATGTGTATGTAAGAGTTGTAAGTTATAATTGCATTGTTAAAAACACAGGAATCATAAATACTTAAAACATTCGAATGATTTTTAGTTATAAATTTTTTTTTTAAGTAAGGTACTAAGCAATTCTTGGTAAAAACTTAATATACATATACACAACATTGAAGTAGGGGCATTTATGTACATAAATTATTATACACTCACTGAAAATGCTCAATTTTACCTGTACAGTATTTCTAAACTAAAAGTACTCCGTTTGATCCCTAATATACTTAAATAAGTACTACATTTCTCAGTATAATCAAATACGGGCTCATAAAATTAGCTTCATATTTATTCAAAAGTAAACAGTTGTAGAGTAGCTACTCGAAATCCAGTAAGTTTGTTTTAGCATAAAATCTTACAGTATACTTAACTTATCTAGGTAGTACTTATTACTCATAATATACCGCAAATGAGTAAGCACAGGTTGTCAAATATTTGTTAGATACAGTAAAATAAACTTAACACATAATTAACATAATGTGACAGAATGATAATATCCGTCAACCGTTATGACTGTGTTATACAGTTTATAGTTATTTTATTCCGTTGTGAATTTAGCAAACGTTTTGCAATCTTTTATACTTTTTGAAATGATTCATTATTATTGATGGGGAAATTTTATACTAGAAAATAAAAACACAATAAATCAAAAAACATTTTTTTGGCACATCGGTTAAAAAAATTCGGAAAATAATATTAAATTTGAAGCATACTTTCGATTTTATCTTTAAAAAAAACTGACTTCTATCATCCTTATTTACTGACAACATGTTGTGTGTTAGTTTTACTATCCACCGTAGAAATAAATCGTTCAATTCGGTAGTAGGGCTTTAAAATCCGTTATGACGTCCGATGCATTTAATGTCGAGCCAGTGGCATAACAAGAGCTGATCTATTTTATTTTAGAATAGTTAAATTGTTACATCAGTCAATCCTAAATCGTCATGGTTTTACAGTTACAATTTGAAGATAAATTCAAGATATAAGTAACCACACCTTTGTATTATATTTTTCAAGTGGTTTTGCAACGTACGTTTTCAGTTCCTTATATCGCTGTATGATATGATGATGCAATATTATCATTACCATCTTGCAGAAAAATTACTTTGTCTTATACGCTTAAATTATGTTATTGTCTGCAATAAAAGATTTCTGTAAAGTAATATAGAGCTAGTCTTTATTTGCTTCTCTATTCTTGAACTGATAAAATCTGACCCATTGTATAGGATAAACAGCCTATTGTTTAGTTTTGTAGACCGAATTTCACGAGCTTCCTCCCAGTATATCTCAGCAGCGAGACGTCCCCAGTTAGTAGATTTTTCCCGATATGCTTGCGCGGGAGTCGCGCAGTTTACGCCAGTACTGCTCGGCGCCGCGCACCGCTCCAGCGCTCCATACGCGCATCGCGAGACTAACATTCAAAATTCGAACACTTATACAAAACAAAAGCTATCTGAAAATTTAAACTAAGAACAGTTCGCATTTAAAAAGTTGAAAATAAGCAGCAAGCAAAAACGAGACTCAATAATGTAATGTCATCTTATCACCAAACCTTAGCAACACAAATTGCATTTTAACACCACAGGTTGTGTCCAGAATTTCAACACGAAAATCCGAGTGAATGCATTTGTAAATATTAAAGCAAATGAGTTTTTAAAAACCCTCTTATCGCCGGCAATTATATCGGTCTAAGTTAAGTGCAGCGACTATCGGTCAATGACAATTAGTTTTTAATTTAATGGCTGTCAAATTTCGATGTTGAGTGGATTGAGCCCATAATTCTCGGGATGGTTATATTTTATCGACATGTGGTTTGAAAATATTAGACATTACACAATCGGAGGAAGGCTTTCTCATGCTGATGAGGTTGAACATGACAGTTTATCTTACTTGTTAGCAATGCAATATGTGTTTATATGAGCGTTGCATTTATTTGGTACTATCGCTATTAGGTACATACCTATATATTTAACGAGATATCATAGATAAATCCCGATATTTTATGGAATACATATTTTGTGTTTTTCAAACAAGCTTTATCTTTTTATTTTCACACAGTTGGGTATATTAGGATCTCAGCTTGTTTTCGCTTAAAAGAAGTGGATGAATTACAAAAATAACTGAATTTCTCGTGAATGCAAATTGCTTGATTGAAAGTTAATTTACTGATAATAAATCTTATCTAACCAATATTCGAGTTACAGTTCACACCTGCAGTGGGTATTTAGCTCTTTACCTAGTATTTTTTGTTACTAACCTATAAAGTACAGTTTTTCACAGGTATTCGTTAATTTTCGTACGTTCGTAGTTAACTACTGTACTAGAAACTCATAATAAGTGTAGTGAAAAAATTGTGCCACAACTGCAAATGACTTTTGACTGATTACCAAAGTTAAACAATGATATCATAGAAAATGTCTTTGTGTACTTTTATTTTAAGTATAGGTTTTTTAAAGTTCAATACAATGTTAGTGTTGTATTAAACTTTTTAGCTCTTATTTCAGGTTTAATGTACCTTGTAGACCTATACATAACGTAATTATTTGGTGCTCAGTATAAAATATAATATCATTGGTCGCATAGATTTATTATAAATTACTTTTCATAGTATTAAATAGTAAAGATAACTCTCTATTCACATGCTTAGAGCAATGAAGAAATTAACAGGTAACTCGATATCTTGTTGCACTAACAGTTCCATTCGTTTTGTTGACATTAGTCCTTCTGTTACAAGTCTTGTTTATGCAACATGCATTTACAACTGAAGAAGATATAAGTACCAAATTGCTGTTAGTTATGTTTCAGTTCATTAGCCTCATTGCTTTAAATAATCTTATTTAAAATAGTAATAGTGATTGATATACTAACAAATAGTCGAAAACAAAATGCATAAATATATTACACGAATAATTCAACTAACTATCACTTTTTATATGGCACCTAGGTATGATTGATGAATAATTTTGTATAAGAAGTTTTGATATATATTTAAAATCATTTGTTTCATATCTCTTTGAGAGTCGTGGTTCCTTCGCTGAATAAGTGAGATAATCTTCTTGGGAATATAACATCGCTTTAGGTGTTCACTGTTTATGTTGTACTTTCACAACTGACAGATCTGCGTCTGTGATCCTGAAATATCAGTTCTTTACAATGTTTAGCCTCCATACCATAAGCACACAAAATTTAAAAGCATGAAATCTCTCCACACCAAATCTAATACCATAAAATGATTTAAAATTGTATGAAGAACATGTTATTTTTTTTGCTCATCTTCGTTTCTGCAGTTTATTTCGTGTATTACTGTTTATAAAACAACATCCGCAGTGTCATTCGCGACACCACATTGCGTTAATTTTCGTGAAGATTATTAAAGACCGGCACAAACTTCTAATTGGGGTTAGTACAAGGTCGATTAACATCTGCCGGTAGGGTTGCCAGACTTAATTGGAAATTTAGGAAAGGTTTTAATGTTAATTTTACTCTTGTTATTTGGAATTCGAGAATAAGGATTTAGTTTTTAAAAACGGCGCCTTAAGCGAAGCGTAGGTACTTTGAAAATTTAATTCTGCAGATGCAGCCAGTCTTAAAATGAATACTTAATAGAAAAAATATTCAGTGTTATGCATTTTTAGCTTTATGATAAAATGTATAGGTAAAAATATAGTGTCATATCGCCTTCCCATTCCCATTCATTATTATACTCTGCCCGTGTCCTCTCCAGAACTTTATATTCCTTAACATTACTAAGCTATTTTTCCTGTATTTATGTATGTACGTGGTTCACGATTTCATTCGATATTTTATTTTCACGTGAATACACCATTTCCCTTACAAAAGAAGGAAGAAACCTACAAGGCCATACAAAAACATAAATACAAGCAGTAAAACAATACAGTCTAGTTAGTACTCGGAATCAGCGCCTACGCACACAATGTCCTAGATTTTCGCGAGCAAATTGTTCCCAATGCCAGCCTTAATTTTCAATCGATATTTTATAACAATCAATTTAATGTATTCATACTAGAGTAATATAAATATTTCAATTAATTAAAATGTTCTTGATCATAGCTTTGGAATGTCGGTTTCAAATTTGTCACTAAATAACAATAAACTTTTTAGAGCTTTTTCATTTTGAGTCTTTATTTACGTCGCAACATAGCAACGAATATTTTTTTTATATTGTTTGTTACAATTCTTAAAATAATTGTATATTGACTTGCAAGGAACATAGGCAAGGCAAAGCAACCTTCAAGTAAATCTATATTTATAAAACTCAAAGGTGACTGACTGACTGATTGACTGACTGATATAGTGATCTATCAACGCACAGCCCAAACCACTGGACGGATCAGGCTGAAATTTGGAATGTAGGTAGATGTTATAACGTAGGCATCCGCTAAGAAAGGATTTTTGGAAATGCCACTTTTAAAGGGGTGAAATAGGGGATGCAAATTTTACTTCTTAATGCGAGCGAATCCGCGAGCATCCACTATATCCAAATAGTATTTATTCTCATTTTACTCGTGAATCCTCAGCCCTAAATGATGAGTCAGCGACTTTGTCACATCTCTATTTCAAAGTATCGCTATTCATCATCATTGTCGTTCTCTGAAATTTGTTATGGTCCACCCATTAACGTGCCATTAAACTCTGTATTTGTAATTTGTCATTCACTACAAAGGCACATAAATAACCATCTTAGGTATTTAGAACGAGCTATGAAAAGTTTGATGGGCATTTTACCAGTCAAAGGTCACTGCCGAATTACGTTCTTATTAAGCTTTTATATTCGTGTTTTGTTCCATTTACATCTCTTAGCTTTATTGTTTTATTGTTCACTTTCGATAGAATGATTCCCCCCTTAATTTAATAATTTAACTTATTTAATCAACAGTTTTTGTACGTCGACGTTCGACCACAACTACTGTCTACAACTTAGTTTAAATCTCTTCGTATTTAATATCATTAATACCGGTAGCAGTGAGTAATTTATCTATCCTCTCATATTCTGCAATAGCGATTTTGCCTTCAACAAAATAAATGAGACTCGTAACTAAATATGCATTTAATGCTGTGACAGTGATACCAGCACATTTGTATGTGTTATTTATTTGTATGACACTCGGAAACCTTTCATTTGCGTTATTGTTGTTGGACGCAAGCCAATGTTGACAAAATATCTCATGAGCATGTTTGCGTTTGCTTATGTTTTCGCTTGTCAGGACATGCTAATACGACTTTCTCTCAGGAATTATGTGGTACCTACTTGATGTGTTAGGCTCATAATCTTCTTCGGCATCGTAATGAAAACAGGTTCGAAACTCTTTAGCTTTTACGCTATAATAATAATTTACGCGTTAATGCGTTTAAAATTATGTTACAAAGTATGTCTAATGAGCTATTAAGACATGTTATCTGACACAATTTTCTAGATTCATACATTATATCGGCATTAAATTTATTCATGAAACTTGATTATATACATTTTTGAAACGCAACATACAAAACGTTGACAAATCTATTTTTTAGATCATGGTTCTAATGTTGTTATTATTGGAAATACTTTTGAATTCGAATCATAACACTTAGCATTTAAAATGGATCTTTTTAACCCCGTACAAAACACAAAAGCATCAATAAATCACGGACCTAAACGCGATTTAAAATTTTGTAATAGGGCACATTGGGACGGCAATATCATAATAACAATAATTGAAATATTTAGTGGCGACACGCGACGGGGTTAGCCCGAGAATACTATTCTAAGTGATTTATAGTCTGTAATATAAAGAGACGCGTCGATTCTATATTTTTCGGCTGTAAAACTTTATTAATGTCACTTGACCTATTAGTGTGGTGCAACGGAAACATTTGAAAAATATGTCGGTACAGATGGAATGAAATTACAAAGTGGTAGTGGTAGAGAAATGATGAGTTATAGCGACTGGCTATGTGATTATAAAAGTTATAGTATATTTAGTTAATTCGGTTTTGGATATTAAAACACGTAATCAGTTACATGTTTCAAATTCAATATTTTTAATTGACAAAAAATACTTAGTATAACACGTACATTCATTGGTAACACAGTTTTCCAGGTGCAGTCAAGTATCAGGTACCTGAGGTAACCCCGAAAACTTGCACTAGGTACCGAAAAGGTCCTGTGAAGCAAGATAATTGTTATTTCGTTTAATATATGTATATGTACTATTGCAAATTACTTCTATCCTTTAAATATTTTATAGTATTGTCTGGTCTTAGATTGGTAAAATGTAGACTATGATGTCATTTAGATAAAATCATATTTGTGAAAGATTTTGTTTTATGATTTCTCTTTAGCATCCATTTGATCCACGAATGTTTGTGGAGTTTTACAACGCACTTTATTCTCGATTCAGGTCTCAAATAAATCAGCACTATGTGATTTTGAAATCGCTTCTGTTTGTTTAAATTTTATTCACCATAGAATCATCACTATCTTACATTTGTCGTTTGGATAAAGTTTTTTAACATAAAAATGACAAGTTACTAAAAGGTTATATATAAGAAATGATCGTATGTTATTTATCGTTTTATTTCTATTTTATTCAAAAATTCTTGTCCGAGATCTAATAATAGTCAGTCTGTCGGTCGATCTAACACATTGTTCTTTGACCATTACAATTTATACACTTTCTCACCTAGGTACAAGTTTAACTTATTCCCGTCACTGATTGAGAAATTCGATAGTGGTAAATACCCGTAGATATTCAGTAACATGTTGCGATAGCCTCATTCCCCTAATCCCAATGCACGTTAGCAGTTAAAGCAGCGTCGTCACCGGCAAGAGTTGGCGCCAAGCCATCACTCATGGTTTATGAGGACTGGATAGCATTGAGCTGCAATTTGTATTCTGACGCGGGTGTTAAAAGTAACTCAATGAAAAGACTTTCTATAGCGTACTGTTAGACTTTTGGAAGAAGTAAAGATTATCTCGAAGAATTACTCGTAGTAAACAAAGAAAAAGACGGTTAAAACACTTAACATTTTAAAGATATCTTACATTCAGAGTTTATCTTATTTAGACCTCTTTTGAATGAAAACTTATCCACCAAATCAAGCAGACGCGTAAAGTTGAGCTCAAACCACAAAAAGCAGTTGCGGTTGGGCAAAATCTAAAATGTAGAGCAAATTTGAAATAATGAGCACACTATAATTAACGCACTATAATCCAGCGATCTTCAAAGCGAGAGTGAATCGGTTCTTATCGGGTAAGCACGCTCCATCTTAGGCCATAGCCTTACTTGCTATCAGGTAAACTATGGCCAAGTGCAAACCCGTTCAAGTTAAAAAAAAATAATAATAAATACATAATGATACCTACCTAAGATTGTACAGTAAATCTCGCAAAAATTACCAAACAATGGCATTCAATATCTAAACCCTTTGAAATGTAATCCGAATAAACAAAGCTGCAAATCGCACTATATTCACACTTAGATATTCCAATTTGAATATCACAAAGTACGGTAATCCCAAACTCGTAAAGTGGGATAAAATGTTTCATTTATATGTGAATTTAGAGTAGTGATATCAGTAAAGCAAAGTGTACCGGTGAGACCTATGCGAGCAGTTGGCAAATATAGATATTCTGGAAGCCGGCGCTCGGTATAAAGATATCAATAGGGATTTGGCTAGACCCACTCATTTAAATTCAATTCAATTCATGAATCGAGATCAAAGGGGCATTACTCTTGCCAACAAGCACCACAATACACTTCTAATAGCAACTCTAACAATAAAGTGATCTGCTTTGGGTCTTGAATAATTACTAGTTTAATATCGTCCAGGGATTTTGAATCATCTCATTGAGAAACAACCTTCATGTTTGTTTATATTATTTACGACTGCAGTAAGTAATGTTCCATTTATTTTACGCGCGTTATGGCTCTCAACGTTTTTATCGTGAGCGAGCTTGCGGTTGAATTTCATTTTATTGCAAACTTTGAACGGAGAGTGGTTTAATAATGTGGTTTATTTAAATCCGTGCAGTTTAATTCCTTTATTAAATTTATATTATGGTATTATTATTTTTTTAATTTATTTATAGGTATTTATTGAAAAAAACTTACAAAACAAATTTTACTAATAAAAAATAAAAACTTAACTAATTAAAAACTAACTTCTAAACTAAAACTTAAATTAATTATTTTTGTATAATCACAAAATGTTTTTGTTAATTTGTACTTATACAAAATATGGTGTAACAATGAAAGGAAATTTTTGATAGTT
Source organism: Macaria notata (assembly GCA_927399415.1). Taxonomy (NCBI): domain Eukaryota; kingdom Metazoa; phylum Arthropoda; class Insecta; order Lepidoptera; family Geometridae; genus Macaria; species Macaria notata. The sequence continues at coordinate 3,749,103 of OV656744.1, forward strand.
TTATTTTTTCACGATTGTGCTACGTCACTTTATTTGCATTCATTTTATATTTAATTTTACGGGCTATGTGGCGTCGGCACTTGTGAAGATTAAAGCAAATTGGCCGATGTTTGCATGATGTTATATTTTGTACAATGTCATGTGGATGTTCATATTTCATTACTAATGAATAATTAATTTTATTGCCAGAAGCTTTTGATACAGAGCTTAATGGTATGCGGTTAATGCATATTTTGATGTTGTTATCGGTTCATTCCTTTTAAGTTTTTGTGTTAATTATAACCTAAGTGGACAACTACTTTGCTCATTCACACAAAAGAAGTTGTATTTTGTAATATTGAAGCATTTAATGAGACGTTTCATATTTTGCTTGGTGCTTTATAGCAAGTATCATATTGTATATGATGTTAGATCCTAAGTTTTGAATTTCTACACGAAATTGTTCTAGAATAGAATAGAATATATCTTTAATGTACACCAATGTAAAACATAAATAATAAAACAGGAAATAAGCTTAAATATATTAGAGTGCTCTACATTGGGCGGCCTTATCGCCTTAGGCGATTTCTTCCAGGCAACCTTTTGGATGGACATTACTAAGAATTATAAACAGGCGGTGTACTAAAAATATAATTAGATACATACATTAGTTAAAAGAACAAAAAATACTCAAAACATACATAAATAAATACATACATATTTCATACATATTACACAAAACATTTACGAAATAAGCTACTATTTTATAAGTAAACTACATAAATTAATGCTATAACAATGACAAATAATGGTGATACACTAACTTTTGAAATATACTCAGCGACTTGGCCTGCCTGATGTTCTATTAAACGAATAAGGCATATAAATAAAATATAATAAATAAATATTTCGGGACATTGCACACAGCGCCACCTAGCCCCACACTAAGCAAACGCTTGTGTCGTGGGTACTAGATAACGGATATAATACATGTATACTTTTTTTTTGTAAATACATACTTAATATACATAGAAACGACCAGACTTTACACAAGTAATTATAAATTTTAAAAGTTCATAAATATTTGTGTCATGCGGGAATCGAACCCGCAGCCCCTAGATCAGAAGGCAGAGCCACTACCAACTAAGCTAACAGGCCAGTCGTTATATAAATACATACTTACAACAACAAAGGAAAATAATTCTGGACACAACTTTAGAATTTAAATATGTAATAAAAACTTGATCAACCAATCAATCAATCAATCAATCAATCAGTTCTTTATTGACAAAAATATACACAAGACACAAAATGTTTCAAGTCTCTGGCTTCCGAACGAGAAAATTATCTGTGTCTCGGAAACCAGCTCTTTAATTGTCGCCATATTTTTTGCAAATTACAGTGCATTACCCGTACTTACAGTTATTTCAAAATGTGTCACAATATTAACGTTTCAACTGTGACGAGTTTAAAATGGGAGTGATCAATCATACTATGTCAGTGGAAAACTGTTTGTTTATCAATATAATCTCCAGTTAGTTATCTATCGTATCTACAACGTACAGCGAGCAAGATGGTGACTTCCGTTCTACTTCTTGTATGCCTCGCTCTCGTAAGTATTGTCTTTACCTAATTTATGACTTGACACTACTAGTACTATACCCTTTATAGTACCAATTTTATACTATTATGTAGCTTAGATAGATGTTTTTCACGTGTACTTACTTTTTCTCTTTCTCATTATCTTTATGGAAAATTTATAGTACATGAGATGTGCTTATAATCTATACTAGTATTATAAAGCTGAAGAGTTTGTTTGAACGCGCTAACCTCAGGAACTACTGGTGCGAATTGAAAAAATCTTTTTGTGTTTAATATACCATTTATCGAGGAAGGCTTTAGGCTATATAACATCACGCTGCAACTAATAGGAGCGAAGAAATAATGGGAAATGTGGAAAGAAACGGGGAAAATTGATCATCTTTGAGGGCTTCCGTTGCATGCGCTGCGAAAACGGTTCAAGATATCACAAAAATATGCATGAAAGAATTTTAAGAGAAAAATAATCTAACAAAATGTCTTCAACAATATATGTCTATCTTTTAAGGTTAACTCACTAGAACCGTTTTTATGGTAATAACTATTCCACGTGGACGAAGTCCCGCGCATCAGCTAGTTTATAATAAATATCTCTAAGTCAAAATCGTTATTGAGTTGATTGGTTTGATGATGTTTGTTTCTTTTATTATGCCGCAATGGACCATTGTAGTTATTGATTATGAGTGTATAACTTAGTTAGTTTTTTAAACTAGAAAGTGATATAGGCTAAGTCACACTTTTCCTCACACGATTGTTTATTCCGGTACCAGGCGAGTGGAGCCACGGGTGTCTACTTGTATCTAAAAAAACGAAAACATGTAACGTTACAAATAATTTTTTTAGAGAAATCAGCTAAAATGGTGTAGAAAAAAGATGTAAGGTTTTAAATGTAGGATAATTTGAATTAGTTATTTCTAATATAAATCTAAAACATTTCATATGTAATTTATTATCGCTAAATGCAGTCCGTTTCTGACTATGATGCAAGATGCAACAACACCAGGCTCGTTCATAAACCGTACCTCAACAAGCCCAGTAATCGATACAGGTGGGTGGTAATTGATCCAAGCGATCAACATCGATTAGCGTCACTCAAACGATTTAATTTTCCAATATTGCAGTCGAAAGCTTAACAAAAACACGTAAGATAAATGCGTTCAAGCAGTAGCTACAACCAGAACCTACTCTACCGATGTTAACTGCGTTTATTAAGAAGATTTATAAATGATACTGTCCAATAAGCGAGTCGAGATTCTAATCAGTGTAGTCCAAGAAAGGAGGTTGCCGTATTAATTGATTTATAAGAACGCATTACGACCAATTAAAGTTTTCTGTCCAATTTACTGGGACACTTTATGAAGGCGGCCTCTATTATGTTAAACTTTGTATGTACGTTATTTGCCTTGTCAGTTTGTGTGGCACGACACATTTGTACGGGACGGTCTCACTGCTTCTGGGAAATGGTAATCGACGGTGACGCCTTATTTAACTAGACCTACACGGGCGTCGCATTTCTTGATTAAATTATGAGATGTGAGAAAATTTTATTAAAATATTGTTAACATATTACGAGAATCTCAACACGATATCTGGACTTCAATCTGTGTGGATATACTCAACATTATCGAATACTATAATTTATTACAGCGCATACAACATCTGTAATTAAATAGCTGTTAAGCCGCCGTGAATACACTTCTGGTTGTTAAACATTCAATTAATTTTATCTAATATATTTCTCAGTGTTCGGAGTAACAAGGTTCAAAGAGGCTCAGTGCTAGCCGCCCCACGACAGGTAATTCGTTAACTCGCACCTAATCCTAATTAATAGCTTATTAGTAGACGTTTTCTATTACCCTCTAATAGATTTATTACCGAACACGATACTAAGTGTTCACTGATTAACGATCGCGTCGAGATTATTGTAATCTGATTAAAATTATATATTAATGCTTTCGGAGCCAATTAATTTATACAAGCAAAACGGTCATATCAAACAAATATAAACTGACTCGTATAATCTATTCGTAATAAACTATTCTGTTATGGCTTTATTAGGCTCGTAAAAATCTTTGCTTCGATAAAGTAAAGCATGCAAACGTGTAGACTTGAAGAGTGGAGTGTTTTTTATGGATCTGTTTGGAATTGGCTGCTTGGCGCCGGTTTGTGCATAAATTAGAACCGACTATGGACGTTTTGGTTGAAATAAGGCTATTTGTAACGGAGAATAAAATACAACGTGTGGTATTTAAAGGTGGTCCTTGTAAGCCACATTAAAGAAGCGCCATTTTACATAAAGTTATCCCAACAAAGACATAAAAACCGATAAGCCAGATTATTGTGCAAACCTTTAATGTAACATTTTCATAAATTACATTTTTAGTGTCTTCTCTATCTATACATTTTTTTGTATGCGTATAAGGAGTTCTTATATTTTTTTTTAAATAAAGACATTCAGTTTATTTTACTTAGACTTTTTTTCTAATTCATTTTGCGATATGTTTTTCGTAAAACTGTTCCGATGTTGTACTGGAAAGGCAAAATAGTATCACAGAATAAATAAATAGTTCTGTAAAATCTAGTACGGTTTATTACTACAATTTTATCATTATGAATGTTTACGTTTGCAAAATTACATTCAATAATGTTTGCTTTTATTGCTTTCAAGCGTAAATAATAGTGTTCGTAATGACACCAGTAGGAGGCTAATAAATGTAGCACATTGCAGTAAATTGCATATACTGCGTGTTTAAAGTATGTTATTAACATATCCAGAACTGACACTTAAAATATTTGCAAAGCGGACTTGCTCAAATAATTTACAGTGCAGGTTAGAAAAATAATTTACGTATAAATCAGAAAAATGCTCTATATTTCCAACGAGATATTATAAAACACGATAATAGGGGATCGGACTGTATTAATAAATTAATTGCGAATTATTATTTATTAGAAATATCGTCTCATACATAACAAACCTACAAGGTTCAGTCTATTTAATTTTGTAACTATAGAGAGTTTGTATTCATAATAAAATAAAAAAAGTTCGTCAGTTAATAAATAAGTTCAACAAGTCTGATAAAAGGTAGAAAAACAATACCAAAAAGAAGTGAGAGTTTTATTTAGTTTATATACGAAGACTAAAGAGTAAAGAATCTATAAACATTGCAAGTTACTAGCTCTATTAACATAATATAGAGTGCAAAGATACCTTAATTATTCGATCACATGATAAAAATGGCTGTAAAGACACCTAGGTAAGTTAAAACTGGGTGTTTAAGTCGGACATTATGGCTTCTCAGGCTAAAATGAACATAATCTGCTTGGTCGATAACAAAATGTACTAAATACCTTATTATTATTTTTTATAAACGTATGTACGAATAGTTAAGTAACTTACTTATCTCTTTTTAACCGACTTCAAAAAAAGGAGGCTATCAAGTCTTTTTTTTTGTAAAAACGATATTGTTTGACATGCAATGTTATTTGGTGACTATTAAGGTTCTATTTAAGTGTTAATTTAGCCATAGCGGTTTATTAGCTTGTAAAGTAATAACTTTCTATGTAGATTACATTCAATGATAGTAGGTAGAACTTATAATTACCTAATGAAAAACAATTAATGTTGAACTCAAAATACTTGGGAGAATTTTTTTTATAAGACAGAGATTATCAAACAGTCGATATAAATATTATAGATTGAAATTAATACAATAAAACCAACCGTTACAAGATGGTTAAGGTACTGTGATAGATAGATAGATAGAAAATTCTTTATTGTAACACACGATAAAATTAAAAGGAAAGAAGAAAAAAATACTTATACTAGTGCCACAAGTGGCGGCCTTATTGCTAAAAGCAATCTCTTCCAGGCAACCATTGGATGGAAAGGAATAAATAGAGATAACAGAGGACGTGGTATACAATAAAATAAATTGTGTGTGATTTATGTATACATTTATGTGCTTATTTATCTAAATCACACCAGGTATATAACTAGCCATCTCTGAACTTCAGTACAACGTTACAACGGAACTTAATCCGTATTAATTAGAAATTCCGTGTTAGCAGAAAGCGTAGCATTTACATACAGATCCTGCCAATAGATAAATAGCCCAGAGGCACCTAACTACGTTTCTTTCTATACTAACGGTTCCGTCATGGATCTGTCTACCATGTAACCTGCTTGGAGCGATCTTTATGAAGGTGGCATGACATCTTCATACAATTCAGTCAAACGATTGACAAAGAAGAAGAAGGAAACACATGCCAATGCTGGAATAAGTCCATAGCACCCGCACACCCCGTCCAATTATGCGCAATATTTGGTAGTCGGGTATCATGCAGACGTGTTAAATGATATCCGTACTTTTTTTAAAGATTTCGTAAAAAAAAACAGATTAATAATTTGATGTGACTCAATGTGTGTAGTAAAGTAAAGATTGGCATCATTCTATGAATTTCTAAGAAACTACAAAGCGATATTACTTTATCAGATTAGTTAAGCTACTTAAGAAACAAAGAAAGTTTTATCAAAATCGATTCAACAGTTTATGATATCTGGTTCAACACAGGCGCCAAGGCAATGAAGTCTGTTATTTTATTTCTAAATTGCCTCTTGCTTTTGATACTACGTCTTGGAAAAAATAATATTAGGCCCTTAAGGCGGCTTGATAAACTCTCGACACAAGAGGCCACTCTCATTCGATAAGAAGAGGAAGAAGGCAAAAATAATATTTTTTATCGTATTAACGGACGTACGTAATAGTTTTTTTTAAGTAATACAAAGGTGTCTAACAGGTGAGAAGTCGTTTCTCCTGGCAGACAACCGTTTAAGTTTTCACAAGGGTAATGCGATGCAGACAACTTAATCTTGATGTCAGAATTCCGCCGGCACGGTCTTAAATGTAGGGAGTTTCTCTTTATTTGTAACTGACTGAGTACTTCCGGTTTTTAGGTTAATCCGAGAGTAAAGCTTTTATTTATATCAACTTTTTAAAATGTGAAATGGAAATAACAAACACATATATTGCAATTTTTTTTACTAAGTGAATGTTCGCACATTTTGACCTTTTGTCGTATCCAAAAATAAATAAATATCAAAATCTTTTTTTGGTAATAACTTCGTGTATTGTTTGTTCATTTATCCATCACTAACTTGCTTGCGTCATCAGACGAATAACGCTTCAATTAAAAAAAAAGAAAAATTAATGTATAATCTTGTTTACAAAATTTATAATAAGTAATTTTTTTCGAAGAAAATGAAGGAGGTTTTTATTTTAGTATTAGAGCGGCCAACCTTAGTCAGATTTTAAAATAGTTATGTATCCTGCACTCTATAATTTTCAACATTGCAAGGATTCCAACGTCGAAGGTCTCCAATGAGTGAAGACAGGCTAAACAATGCGTCGTATAGCGGCCATTCGATCACCACCCATTGTTAGATTCTCACGAGACAGGACTAACAAGAAACATAAGGCTATATGGCATAGGTATTATTTTCAAAGTGACTTACCTAACATCTGTGACACTTGTGTCAAACTTTTGGATAAGGGTTCATCTACGAATTTGCATCTTACATAAAATGTTTTTCGTCACGTGCTGTATTTGCATAACAAAACAATCAGCACAGCACTTCAGTTGGCTTACAAACGTCATACAGCTGTTCAAAAAAAAAATATACACTAGGAGTTGGAATTATAAAAAATGACCAAAAATACATTTGCATCAATGGTTTGTGTTGTAGTAACCCCCAGTATCGCTGGCGTCAAACGGTTACTCGTAAAATGTTCGCAGGTAATTGTGTTATGACTTTGTTTCAGGAATGTTATTGGTTTTTGGATAACTAGGCAGCTGGTATAAAGTTGTTAAGTTAACAGTGTAACAGTTAAACTCGGTGTATTAGTACTTATACCTACTCATGAGCCATACTTTGTTATTTGACATCTATCTTGAGAACAGTAGCATTGTGAGTTTGTGGTTGCATACTCGTAAATTAGAATCTTGACACTGTAAAATTATCTTGCTAACTTTGTCAAACATAAAATGTACAGATTTTTTTAAATTTGTTTTATGAATTTTACCATACCTAAGTTTACTTGTATCTCTGAAATTAAAAATTATGTCGTATAGATCAACTTTATTTTATAATGTGCTAACTTGTTCTATATCCAAAAGGAAAGCAAAGTAAAACCATCAACATTTTAAATCTTGCGCTGAATCCATGTTATTATTTCCTCAGGTGGTGGGTCAAGAGGCAGTCCTGGCTGGCTCAGGCCGGGAGCTGCGCTGCGGTCGCCGGCTGGTGTCAGGCCTGTTTGCCCGCCCTCGCCTGCCTCTCGGCTACACGTACGTCACCACCGTCCCACGCGGCGCCTGCCGACTCAACGTCTCCGAAATCACCGCCAGCGAAAACTACATCGGTAATAAGAACTCTACAACCTGCCATCCACCTGCCCTCTCCTTTTATAGTCATTCAATTTACCCAAACCGCTTTACACAAAACCAGAATGGCTCTTTGATGAGAACTAATGGGCCGCAAACGCTCGCATCAATCCTTATCGACAGCCGACTGCAAATCATTTAACTCGCCCCCAATAGAAGACGGGACGCCCACTTTGTACAGCGCTAATGCTCGCCTTGGCTTTGACGTGCATTTTGCACAATCCATTCCGAACGCCGTCGACAGGTACAGAGATCGTAAGCGTATGATGAATGGGGACAATAAATTATGGATACTTTACACCGGCACGTGAGAAAGTAGCGAGGCGAGCGAAAATAGCAGGACATTTCTAAACACATTAGCGTCAGAATTTAAGCCCGTGTTCACTTTCAGCTCTGAAAATTCTCAATGGATCGTATATAATGAATGGAGAATTCGCGGTGAGCTCACCTGGGAACTATGAGGCGGCTGGCGCCCGGTTTCTTTATACACGGGCCGCAGGCCTTGACCAAGTTTACGCAGTCGGGCCTATACTGCAGCCAATAGACATCATGGTAAGACAATCAATATACAGCCATATGAACTTACTGTAAATTACATCTATTTATAGCATAACGTCACGTACTAAAATGAAACAATACTATTTCAGGTTCTGTACACGCAACCAAACCCGAGTATTAAATATGAGTATTTCACTGAGTCACTCGCAGATGACGCAGACATCGATACTCCTAGAGCAGATGCTCCTGACGTACCGCCAACACTATCGACTAAATATCGACATCACCTATTATTAGAACCTCACCAAACTCCTGGCATCACAAGACATCCAGACCTGATTAGTCTATCAAAAGAACAAGAGGAATCTGTTAATGAGAATGTGATTGGAGAAAGGACGTTTATTTGGAAAATCATGTCATACACTCAGTGCACAAGGACTTGCGGTGGAGGAATCCAGGTACTTATTACAATTATTTTACAGTATAAACAAGGAAGACATGTACATGAAGACAAACCAAAGTTGCTCATTGTATTAAACTTTACATGACACTGAACACACAACAGGACATTTACGATTTTTTCCACAAAAACACAAACTAGTATTACATAAATTGACATATCCATTCGTTTTCAGCTAGGAAAGTACCGTTGCGTAGAATCGACCGCATCTCACCCTGACAGGGAGGTATCAGCCATGCACTGCACAGGGTCCCAGCCGGCTGGCAGGCGGCGTCGGTGCGGCAACGCCCCCTGCCCCCCTCGCTGGCGGGCAGCTGCCTGGTCCGCGTGCCCCAAGTGTGGCCCAGCTAACAGGAAGAGGATTGTGGGGTGTGTGCAGGATCATTCTAGAGGTATTACTAAGGTAAGATGTTTTTTGATTTTGTGCAAATTTATTGTTCTGTATAACAAAGAAACCTATTTTTTACCAGATGGTAAAAACATTGTCTCATGTGGTATTTAGAAAGAGAGGCTCAAATTTGAGTATAATTGCTACAACCTGTTTATATAAATGCCTAAATTCCTAAATTTAATACCTTACATTACCTTTAGACACAGGCTTTCAAAAAGTTGGTGTCCAGATCTAAAATTCGTCACTTTTTTCTCAGATTAGCGACCAAAAATGCCCACTACCGAGACCACACACCAGTGAAAGATGCAGCATCCCCAACTGCGATGAGGTCAACATTGGCAGTGTCCGCCACATCGAGCCCAAGCGAGTGAGGCCCAGGGAACACACGGACACCTTCAGAGATGGGCCTGTTTATACTGTGACGGTGAATGGCACTGATGCTGATCTTGGGCCGGAGTACAGCTTTGGAGCTGTCGGTGGATGGCTCTTAACGGATTGGTCAGAGGTAACTTGTTGATGTTTTTGTAGAATGATAACCTTCAGAGATTGATTTTCTAATCTTGAATACCTGCAATCTTTTTATCTCAGGGCTATCTGACCTCAGATCTATAGTTATATGCTACTTTTCCTCATGCAAAGATTCGAAGACCTTTCCATCTATGGGTAGAAATATGAAAAGTGATTTCTTACGAAAGCGACTATGTTTTATGTATTACAGTGCGTAGGTTGGTGCGTGGGTGGCGGCATCAAGACTCGTGGTGTCCGATGTACTGACCCATCTGGGTGCGAAATGCAAGGCGCGCCCGAATCCTTCAGGACTTGCACGCCTAAGATAGAGTGTGTCGCTATGGAGGGCAAGTGGTTTGTTGGTAAGGATGCAGGAAATCTTGAAATTAATTTACTTATCAGTCTTTCGGTTTATAAGGTTGCAAATTGATCGTAAAACTAAAGGAATTACTTATAAGATTGAAAGATAAGAAGCTCTTATTTAAAGTTATAACTTTTGGTCTAACCGTGTAAGAAACTACATTTTTTCAAGCATTTACATGCAATGTGCATAATACACTACCAAACCAACCAAAAGTCGTTTTGGTTGGTTAGGTTGTTACATCTAGTGTAAGATAATAAGAAGAACAATTCATTCTTAAATCCTCCTACCTTCCAGGTGACTGGTCTCCCTGCTCCTCCACCTGCAATGGCCGTCAGGTCCGAGGAGTGCTCTGCATCGGTGGCACCGGCAGACACCTGCGTGACTCTGCCTGTTCAGCTCCCAGACCAGAACATGAGAGGAAGTGCGGCACTGAGTGCTCTGCTACTTGGTACTATAGTGAATGGGATAAGGTAAGTGTTTTTATAGTTGCTCTGTATTTTGGTGTTAACTTGGAGGCCTCTAGAACCAAAACTGTCTCTAGTGTATTTGGTTGAATCATCAAGGCAATGATTTGTTGACATCTTGTTTGATATCTAATAATGTATTTATCTGATGCCTAACACCTTTTTGTCAAAATACCTTAGGTACGAGTAGTAGACTTACTACTGCTACAATCTGGGGGCACGGCAGTGCCCCCGCCAATAATATATTTACAATATCATTGCTAAATGAAGCAAGGTGAACATCACAATATATAAGTTCAATAGCCTCTTGTGAATCAACTACCAAACATCACGTAACAGCCAAAGTCCCACCAATTAATAACCCGTGCAATGTGATTAATGCTCTAATTAACGAGTACGTGTTGGAGACGCCTCCCTATTAGACAAATAGCTTGACTAACGACCACATAGTTAGTTCCTAGACATTGGGTGAGGTCAATGTATTGTGCAACTTGTGGACATGAATCAGTAGGTTTGGAAGAAAAAATAGAATCAATGGAAAGGTAAAGAAATTAACTAACAAGTCTTTATATAATCTATCTGTCCGTACTTATTGTGTCTCATAACATGATGTATAGACCGAGAAGGCAAACATACTACGCCACAGGTTGCCCTATTTAATTGCGGCGTGACACTGTGAACTTTATAAAAGTGGAATTTTATTTAGGGATCGATAAATTATTTGCTTAACAATATTATCATTGCAAGGCATCAGAACCAACAGTCAATAAGTTCTGTATAATTTTGTATCCTGGACAATTTAAAAAAAACCTCAGCTCTACTACGAGTATAGTTTCAGCCTTCTTATTTTTCTTCCGCACTGTTTCCTTTCTATCAGATACTCTTTTACATACAATCGCATTCATTGTGATTTTTCATGCATTATTAAATTAATGTGCCGCGTGCGTTCATTCTTTATTCCAGTTCTTGAATTTAATACCTACTCTTTTCCTATGTGGTATATTTTACTTTTGTCTGATAGTAATCAAATCATCGTAATTTTGCCCATATGTATGGTGACCAAAAATCAATTGTGGAAGAATCTAGACTTTTACCGCGTTGTATCTACTAACAGGCCAGTTACGACCATTCATAATCACAAAAATATACCTACTATCATGATTATTAGGTACATATCCTTCCAAATGGTTCAAGCTCCTGATTTTCTGACACTCTCTGAACTTTTTAATAACTCTAGTCCTGTACTTACTTGACCAACCTAAATCTATATTTTAATGCTTCGACTTTCCTTACCCCCAGTGTACTAGCAACTGCACTGCCGACTCCCCCGGCTCCCAGCATCGCTCCGTGGTGTGTGCTCCCGGCGACTCCAACAGTGAGAGTGCTGTCAGTGATGCTGACTGTACCGGAGCACGGCCTAGCGAGAACCGCGCGTGTGCTGCTCACTGTACCGGCTCTGCTGGTACTCTACCGCCTGATCTTACTATAGGTATGATTGTACAAAATTTTGCTACGTATCTATTTCTATTCTACTATTATGCTTTTAAGTTAGACATAATGATTTACATATTATGATCAAATAAATTTAACTTTATAAAATTTGTACCTTATACACTTACTAGATAGGTACGGTCCGCAATTGTTACTTGCTAATGCATTAATTGAGGATCTAAACTAATTTCATACAAGTCAGATCATCCACTAAAGCGAGGAGAAGGAAAAATACCAGTTTAATTGGTAAAGCTTGACAATACAAATTGTAATCAAAAAGTAGCTGGCAAAGAGTCATCAAACGAAGCGAATAATATAACCTTATATTGTTTGCAGAATCTCAAAAAGCTCATGAATTGACAACTACTACTACGACCCAGAAGGTTATTACCAGCAGAGACAGCGTATCAAAAGGTAATTTTAAAGTTAAATTTAAATAAATAATGAATTGTATAATAAGCGTACGTTATTATTACTTATTCATTGTTTCATTTATAGTTTCAAAGTTATCTAAGGTACATATTGATACAATTGAAGTTTGTTGTATATCAATAAAGTCTTACAAATGTTATTTTCATTACTCATACTCTGAAAGTAGGCCTGAAGTTGCCTGAAGAGCGGGTTGAAAGTAGTACTTTTCATCCCTAGGGAGAATCACTTTCAACTGACAGCTGACATATTATAAAAAAAAATAGTTACTTTTCACATTATCTCTTGAACCATGATCCAACTTTCTATACAGCCACGATATAAAATTTAAATAACTTAAATTTAAGTATTGAATACAAAATATATATTTTTTAAATAACTTTATTATAATTTAGTTTCAACAATTTCTTGAAAATAACTTAGATTTCGGTAAAATCTTTACCATATTTTCAATGATGAAAATAAAAAATAATGGCTAAAAACATGAATAGCTGGCCGGCCACAGAAAAAAAAACAAAATAGGCGGGAAAGCGGTAGTTCGTTTTTTTTTCTTTGGCCTTCACTTTGTATTGTGCCATTATTTTTTCGATTTGAAGACTTTTGTTTATACGTATAGCAGAGATTTGTACCTATAAAATGAATTCATCTGATTCTGATATGAATTTAACGCTTGATTTTATAAGAGAAGAGGCTAAAGCGGCGGTGGGAAATTGTCATACGATTTTAGGTACCTATATTTGTTTTGATTTGGGTGGTACAATAAAATTTACTCATATTTTCTTTAGCTAATTAATGTTTTTATTTTTACTTTCCTCGTATTTGTAATGAAAAGCACAGTGTTTACCTCGGGTTAAAGACTTATTTAGTCCCTCGAACTATTAGCGCCCTCACTGCGTTCGGGCGCCAAACCCCGCCTCGGGACTAAATAAGTTACTTTCACCCCTAGAGTAACAATGTACAATTTATTTATTTGCCTCTATTTTCTCAGACTGTGCGGACAAGTTGACAAACTGCGGTCTAGCGGTGCAAGCGCGACTCTGCCACTACAATTACTACATAGAAAACTGCTGCGACTCCTGCAGGGGGCGATGATTTCACCAGTGTTGTACATTAAGTACACAAAATTTTGCAAATTAACCAATGTATTCTGTCTCTGTCAATACCGTGAATAAATATTGCCGTCACGCTCGTACAGACGGCAGTCATAAGGGCGATGGCAACGAATTCACTCAAGAACAACAGATATTGACATAATAGTTGAAGTAGGTACCTAATTTCTCCGCATAGTGTGCGGATTACCGATATATTATTGAGATTGTTGAATTTGTTATTGAAGTACGAGCCTATAAGTAATTACTTAAGTACTTTCGATTAATTGATAAGGACAATTATTTATCGAATAGGTAAACATAAATATTAGTCATTTGAAACATCACTTATTATGATTATCTTTTAGCAATACATTCATTAAAGTTAGGTATTACCTACCGATAAGTAGATAAAATTAATCTGCAACATCAACAATTATTGCGAGAGATTGAAATTAGAAATTATCGCTGAAATTAGTAGGTATATATTAATAAGATTAGGGCGATATCATATTCGTTGTGTATATTCATTACGATATAGAAACTTCATTAAAGAATTGGGCATTAAATTAACAAGGTTGCTGAATGATAGAAAATAGCAAAATTTATACACTATATATATATTAGAGGGGCTGTTTGTCTAGTACGGCAGTCGTTAAGCTACGTCAGAGGCCCTTAGGGCGGCTTGATAAACTCTCGACACCAGAGATGCCCACACTCATTCGATAAGAAGAAGAAAAGGGGTTGACATCAAGATGCACTCCGTGAAGCGAATCGTTACGTCAATCCTATACATTGCTACTTTTTATAGATTTGTATTCGTTGTCTATGGTGACTGTTCTATTAAAAATAAATTGAATGATGATGCTCATAGTGACTGGAAAAATGGCAGGAACGAGATCCAGAGGTCGAAGCCCTACAAGATGGTCCGATCAGGTGGCTGAACACATTGGCGCCAAAGCAAGTGCTGCCATACACGAAGCTACCGATCGTGACAAATGGCGTCTAATGGTCCATAATTTTGGTCGGGGTCATCACGATGCTCAGCATTGAGCTATCGCCTAGAGGAGGAGGAGGATGATGTTATATGACGTTTACACTAAATTAAAGTTTTATATACCAGTAACCACTATTATTATTTGCGTGCATTTAGCTCATATCTTTTAGTTTAGTTTTAGTATTGACACTATAGTATGCATTCTGTGTGATATTTATATTAAGAATATTTTAATTACTAATAAAAGTTAATTCTTTTATAATATTATAGGACACTTACATCAATACATGTCTATAATTAATTAGTATATTAGGTTTTTCTTTATTTAACTTAATCGCATATAAATTAATTTCATATAGATAAGGTACTTACAATAGTTAAGATTACGTTGACAGTAATGCATGTGTTTACATTAATTTTTGTTTAGGTATGTAAATATTAAGTTATGTGTAGAAAAATACAATATAAACAAATTTAATACTGTTTCATTTTAATTTAATGCACAAATTAACTATAATATATAAAACCCATACATAAGCCCACATGTAAATAGCTATTTTTACATTTAACAGTCAGGCATTTACTCAGTAGACCCGTTGAATATGGTTATGTCAGTCGTGACACTATTTGAATTGATTTCATATTCCTTAAATAATAATTAGTATATAAATAAATAAATATATATTCCAGGACATTGCACACAGCGCCATCTAGCCCCACACTAAGCAAACGCTTGTGTCGTGGGTACTAGGTAACGGATATAATACTTATATACTTTTCTTTTGTAAATACATACTTATTATACATACAAACGACCAGACTCAACACAAGTAATTATACATTTTTTTTTTAAATGCATACATACTTGTGTCACGCGGGAATCGAACCCGCAACCCCTAGATTAGAAGGCAGAGCCACTACCAACTAAGCTAACAGGTCAGTAATATACTTATCATCCTCTATGCAGCTAAGTACACTAATATATTACTTAGAAATAAAAATCTTGGTAACACGTAAATAAAAGTAGGTAATACAATAATAATTATGATATATGTAATAATGAAATATATGTCTACAATTTTTATCAATGGCAACAATGCAACGTACTTACAGGGAACAGTAATTAGTTGTCTCTTTCCAAACAATTTAGGCACTAAATTGGGAAGAAGTATAAATTTATAGTACTGTGACAGCAAACTGTAAATTTTTAATTTCTTGGTGGTTTTTCGGTTCCATGATTTACTTCACTCGTACTAGACAAAGCAAATGTATTTCTTGAATACAAAAGATTGCCTTTCAAAAGAATTAAAGAATATATATCCTTAAACTATTTATATCGGTATGCTTTGGTTTTTAATTATTTTTTAAACAGTCTGAGCTACTTACAAAACGCCTCAATCTCCATTTATAATTTTCATAAATGTTCTTGAAAACGCTATGATCATTATACCTACCAATGCAAAAACTGCTAAAGCTATAGATAGATTAGCATTTGTATGGCCAAAAACATACTCAAAAATATCACCAAACGCTAAACATAAGCAAATGAAGGCCACAGATAGAGTAAGGCATCCAAGACAAACATGAAGTGTTTTGTATAGGAACGAACTTGTTTGTAAGGGAATTATGAAATTCCACAAACCTCCGATTAGACTAAAAAATGTTAGTATCATTGCGATAATACCTGAAAACAATAGAAAATCTTGATGAGTTACAAAAAATAACAATAAGAAATTAATTCGTCAGTAAGTTATGAAGCCATAACTATACACCATAGCAAAACAGAATATACCTAGTACCAGCACAGAATACGCTATAATAATATGGTTTTAGTTATTTCTCTTAAGTTCACGTCAGTTGCCTTTAAAAAAAATACTTTTCTATCCTCAACACATGTTGATTAGAAGTTTTTATAGAATAATTTTACGTACCTGTAACACTATGAGCACTTGCAAAATGCGTGTTAATATCGACAATCCTCACAATGCTGCCAGCAATGGCTAGCATAGATCCTAGGATCTGCATGGCTCCATGTATGATCTTCTTGTCTTGATGCTTGAGGGTACGCGTCCAGCCAACGTGGGGATTGATGGACAATACGGATTGACTCATCAGTATAACGTACTAGAATAAAAATATTTGATTTATTATATAAAAAGGTAGTTTCTAAACTTTGCTAAGCTTCTAGTGGCAACAGAAGTTATTCAACTTTTCTTTAGGAACTCGTTATGAATTAAAATGTTGACATATGAACTTATGAAAGAAACTATAGAAGCCCATTATAATTGAGCTGGAATTTGTACTAAATGATTAATGTTATAGTAGTGTAAAAAGATGCCAATAAGTACAGTACATGTAAATGCAATCTTGATGACATTGGTACAGGATTGAGATGACTGTCCTGAAGGAAGAGATACCTATGATCTGACTGACGGAGCAGCAGTGCAAAACTGGTTATATATGTAATATATTATGTATATGTATAAAGAATAAACTTACCCCAATAACACACAAATAGATATGCGAAGATATTGAGTTATTAAAATCATACAGGTTAGCCATGCAGAATGCACTGAACGCAACACCTCCTAAACACAGCTGCGTGACTACGTTCACTAGGTTCAGCACTAGGATTAAATATGGCGGGTCTGGTTTGGATCCATAACGACCGTTTGATTCCATATCATGCGGGTTGTAGTGACCAGGATGGGGCATCGGCGGCGGCGGTGGTGGATTCATCGTCATATTTTTATGTACCACTTGTATGTTTTAAACAACAATTTAAGATATTATAATCTTAAATTGTTGTATATTAATTAGTTTAATTGTTCTATATTATGATTAAATGATGAAGCTCTTTAGTAATAAATAAACTACGTAATAAGTAGCACTGGATGGAAAAATTCAGTCTATTCTTTGCCACGATCCGGATGACAAATGTGTTACAAGTGGTCGAATCGTTATCATTGGGAATATCTCAACGCAGATATTTAGAGATTGGAGATAAAGCTATCAACATACGTCCGCATTTACAAATACTTTTGTATTGTACCTACATACCTTTGATTTGTATGGTGAAATAAAATTGACTGTAAGCATTAACATCATGACTAAGAATATATTCTGATAAAACATGTTAACTAGTCAACAAAAAGTAATTACTTCTAATACAACATTTACACAATGTAAAAGTAGAAGTATTGATTAATGATTGAATTCATTCAATCACATTATGCTTCGTAGCCTTTGCCCTGATAGCAACAGAAATTCCATAGATACAACAAACGTGAAGATCCATGTGATACATATCAGCAAGGTTACAGCATCTTCGTTCTTTATCCACATTCTGAATGGGACCTCTTCAAATCCAGTAGATAACGCAGCAGTAGATACAAAAAGACCGAGGACGCCGCTGCCATAGTGAAGGAATTTAATAAGAAACGTGTGGGATTGGTTTATTTTGTAGGCGCTTGTAGCCAGTAGTCCGTTTGCAACGCTCAGTGTGGAGATTATTAGAGCTATTATTCCTGAAATATGAGAGAAATTTGTTGTAGGTACATACAATGTATATCATATTTTGATACAATTTAATATTTTAAATAATATGCTTACGTCTTTCTCTCTCTCTCTCTCTCTCTCTCTCTCTCTCGAGTCGTTTTTCCTCGTGACTGAAGGTCGTGACTCCCCCGCAGAATTAATTCGTAAGGGGATTTCTCTTGGGTAGATACATCGTGGTGGGCGCCCAGATCCTTCCACGGAAGACATTCTCGTACGTTGTGGTCCTCAAACATGTTGGTTTCCTCACGATGTTTTCTTTCACCGCTAAGCGAGTGCATATTCACACATAACTTGAAAATACAAGCCATTGGTATAAGATCAGTCTTAGTCTTTAATAGTTAGTCTTGAAGTTAGTCTTTTCGTCCAGACGCTCCAAGGAGCGTCTGGACGAAAAGCAGACATTGGAACTGCTGAGCCACATTTGCTTATATCACTTACAACAATAATAATGTCGAATTGCAAATTACATGTGTATATTATACTCGTATATCTAGAGGCTATGCAGTTATTGTTTGACTTGGCACCAGCTGCAAGCTTTATGAATAAAATTGAAATTTATCATCAAAATAGGAATATGATATCTGATAAATTCTAGGTACTTTGGGTTTTTTTTATCATAATTTTCATTTAACTTTGTTTAATCTTCTTGTCAAATGACTCATGATACATTTATCTGTTTTTGGCGCAGTGTTTTTGATAACGATTTATACATTCTTTAGAACTCAGACTTTATTGCCTTTTGCGAATTTACCTAACAAAGGCAATAAAAAAATCAAAATCAAAACATTTATTTACAAAATGTCGAGGAATGTCGAGATATATATTGTAAAAGTACACATAAACGTGTTTGTTTTAAACTTGTTAACCTACTCACCCAAACTAGAATGCGTAGAATTGAAATGCCTCTCTTCTTTGCACATCATAATACTGCTTCCAACCACCACGAGAAAGAATCCCAGCACTTGGAACAAAATATGCAGGCGCTTTCTGTTCCGCCGGTCTAAATACATCGACCAACTGTTGTACCTCGATAGAAGTAGAGTTCCTTGGCACATTAGAAATTGATACTGGAAATAATGAATGAATTCACACATGTATGAAAAATATAATATTGGTACCTAAGTAAATATCAATAAAAAGATAATGTCTGGAAAAAGAAAGTGATAAGATTCATAATTTATCTACAAGAGAATGATACGGAAAAATAGAAAAGAAGATCTAAATTTTGACGCTAAGCAAAGGCTTAAAAACTTATCACTTAAAAAGTTTAATACTATTATTAGTATTTAGTTAATGTTTTCTTAAAATAGATTTCTAATTGTTTGAGATCAATGTCATTTACCATAAAAACACAATGGTCTTACCCCTAAAACACACAACACAATATGCAACTGAAACGCCGTAATCTTCCCTCCACTAAACGCGTACATCAAACTCACATAAATAGTCATACACATAAATATATTTGCCAACAAATTTAAAGTCATCCGCACTGTTTTAATCAAAGTACTATCACTGGAATTCGAACTCGAAATTGGCTTTGCTATATCTGTTACATCCGACATCTTAACCATTGGGTGTAGTTTCTAAGATTGGCATACAATAGGTATTGTCTAGATTTAATACCTTTATAGCGCACTCAAAGACACTTCATTTGACATAATAGCACTTTAGCTGAAGAGGACAATACAATATGGAGACTCGATGTGTGTTTGATCACGTAAAGTCTGCAGTATCTTCAACTTGAATGGTGCTTTATTTGGGAAATCCTCTTATCGGGAATTTATATTGTATAATTATAGTCTGTGAGATATAAGATGAGTTTATAGTAATCTAAAATCCTACTAACTTATGTTAAGGTATAATATTTTTACTGTGAACCTATAGAAAGAAAATTTTATTAATTATGTTGCAGTTAGTTAAATTTTTAGGCGCACAAAATACGATTATGAACAATAATTAACTTTGCCTGAGATGACAACACTTGCATAACATAAAGCACATAATCTAATGTTACTGATGAGTGTAACCTTTTAAAGCTGACTTTAGTACCTTCGTCGAAAACAACACGAAAGTTTTTGTGCTACGACTTTTGGAAATTCATGAAAAAGGTTATGCGTTAGTAAGCATTAATTGTGTGTGTGTTAACTCTCTAAATCACACTCCCAGTAGCAACATCTAAATCCAGCTAGTTTATTATATTGGTAAACGCCTCTGTTTGCAGCCTACAGTTATGATGGACGATCCATGCGATCAGTAGATCTTCACTAATGGGAGTTCTTAGACAACTCTCTATAACTCACACGCACATTCGAAAGTAAGGAAATTTATACAAAAGCGCGATATGCTTATGACCATAATTCTAATGTGATTTATTGCCGCTTATTTTAGCTAAATATCTGATTATATTTTCTATGACAGAAGGTACCTGGTACCCTATTGTTAGCTTGGTTTATTCTGTTTCTTCCTTATCGTTCTATCATTATTAGCCATTCCTTATGCTTCTTCTTCTTATCGAATGAGAGTGGCCAACTTTGGTGTCGAGAGTTTATCAAGCCGCTTTGAAGGCCTCTGTCATGGCTTTACCACTGCTTTAGGCTATAGCCTATCATATATGATAGGAGTATATTTGATGATGTTTTTGTTTTGTGTACTGGATAGCTTAAACTCTCTATCGAGGTATTTTGTACCTATACTATTATAAGCGTGCTAAATCTAAAACTGTGTGATTGTTTTTTTATCTTGTACGGGGTTGCACTTGGCCACAGTTTGCCTGATAGCAAGCAAAGGCTATGGCCTAAGATGGAGCGTGCTTACTCGATAAGAACCGATTCACTCTCGCTTTGAAGATCGCTGGATTGTTTATGCTTCATCCTAAAATACCACCAGGTACCTAGGTTATAGGATGTCAAGGTAAAGCATACTCAGAGATTTATTTATTATTTTTTAATTTTTTAAAGTGTGGGCCGTAATAACGTTGGATTAAAAGCACTCGAATTTGACGAGGGCCAATTATTTGTACTCGATATTTTTTTTAATAAAAACCAGTTTCAGTGTTTTAAAGCTTTTTATTTTTGTACATTGTTATACGCTTCATTAGTACATACATTATACGGTAGGCAAATTACGTTAACTTTAGCAAAAAACTGAATTAATACAAAATGTGATGGTACGGGACTAAGTAAATATATCATAAATACTTAACAGCCGTAAGTAAATGCACTATACATATAAAAGTAACTATTTACAATATTTAATAACTATTCTAATTACTTTTAAACATATCTGCGGCTCCATAAACAGATAATAATAAAGGAAATAAAATTGAAATCCTAAGATTATACAATTTCACTTATCGCTTTGATTAAGAGGAGAGGTGTGGCGGTGGTATATGAAGGAACACACCTAAACACTACAAGCTACAAGCTTGTTGTTTGAAGCCGGTTAAGGAGCAGTCGCAGAGGAACATCACTATACAAGACTAATATCATGTATACAGGTATCTGTAACATGAGTAGTCTGCTACAAATATATGACCAGGGAGTGTCATTCCTCAACACAATGTGAGCAAACACAAAAATAAATTGGTCCATATGTTGTGTGAAGTTATGTATAACTTGTTGGAGGATTTATTCTGCGCCAGTATACATCACCAGAGTTTCATTATACAATTGAACTGTTTTAATTGGAGCCACAAATAAAAAATACAAATACATAAAAGATTCTCAACTTACAGAATCAAAAAATAAATTATGAACACGTTGTCATACTATCTATTCAAATGTAGTACAACTAAAATAATTATAAAGGAATACTATTTTGTTCTTAGTCTACGGCATAGCCTAAGTATTGCATAGGTTTTAAACAATAGGAAAAGAAACAAAGACATATTTTTTTTTACATAATATGTAAAAAAAAATGAAAAAAAAAAAAAATGAATAAATAAAGGTCATATTATGACAATCAGGCATTTAACCACTATGTCGTATGTCTGTACTAGAATTAAATTAAATGGGCCTTATTACAAAACGTGGTTTAACTATTAGTCCAGAACTTTGAAAACGTGCAGTCTGTTTTTGCTGTTTTTAAAGTCTATTTAAACTGCGTTTTGTGATAAAAAAAAATGCGTATTATTTTTAAAATAAGTCAACCATTTGTTGATTAGAGTGTATAATTCCAAAAGAAAAAATTTAAAAATTACTAGCACATGTCTTGGTTTCTTCAATTACCTTTTCAAGAAACTGTGGTTATGAAATTATTAATCTCTAAGTACAGAAATTCACTAAATACATATTTAATTGGTTACTGGGCATTACTGGGCAAGTCTTGAAATCTATTCTAAAGTGCAGATGTAAATATCAATATTTGTGCAAGAATATTAATTATTATCGATAATTGCAATTACATTGGATAAAATGCTTATACAATTTTGAATCTATTAAAAATATCTTGTAACAAATTGTTGCTGATGGATCTTTGACAAACAAGCTTTTTATTGTATTCTGCTGAAACAAATTAGTGAACTACGAATTAATTTTATAATAAATATTTGAAGTTGATTTTAGTATTCTTACATTTAATTACTATAATAATAAAATTTGGTGCATTCAGAGCAAAACCGTACGTATACGTTGAATTATAAATACATGAGAATATATTATTTTACAGATCATAGACAATTTAACTCAGAGACGCCTAACTATGCATCTATTTCATACAAATAATTGCTTCAACCACGAACAGGTTTTCCGCAATATTTTTTTTAAATAAGTTTGTAAGTTGAGCAGACCAATTTATCCGACACACAATGTTCCAACTAGGATTCAGATGAATCGCGTGATATCTGAATGTAACATTAATATCACGTTGATTTATTTAGCACTACGTTTATCAAATTTGTCATTAGGCGTCTATGGTTAGTATTGTCGTTGATACAGATCGACTCCATTCCGA
Organism: Macaria notata; assembly: GCA_927399415.1. Lineage (NCBI taxonomy): Eukaryota > Metazoa > Arthropoda > Insecta > Lepidoptera > Geometridae > Macaria > Macaria notata. The sequence continues at coordinate 3,772,325 of OV656744.1, forward strand.
CAGACATCTGGAGATCACGATGCTATACCTAATACTTACAAACTCACCGGTTTATTTTTATAATGCGCGCACCAACTCAGCCCACTTTCTAGTTTACAACTTTTAATATTGACTGGGAATTTCCGATTTAGTGCTTACAAAATTCACTAGATTATTAACAAAAATCATGGTAACATGTAATTTAGGTGAGAAGAAATCCGTTCAGTTTAAAGAAGCGTCCTAAAAAGATAATACAAATTATTTTTTTCTTCTAAAGTATCACTCAAAGCAAATAAAAAGTAAAGATTCTGGAACCTCATCCACAGTAAAAATAATTATATAATAAGAGTTTTTTTTTAATAATGTTTTCAATATAAAACCGTTTGTTAAAATGCACGAGAACTTAGAAAATTAAAAGTCGAAACTAATCACAAAATTGCGGGTAGAAATGATAAATGCGCGGGGCTTGTACACGTATCTCACTAGTATCACTTAGTAGTCTACCGGCCGCGGCCGTGGCAGGACCTGCAGCAGTATTCGCCGTAGTACGGGTAGTGGCACAGCCTGGCTTGCACTGCTAGAGCGCAGTTTGTCAGCTTGTCTGTGCAGGCTCCTGGATGAAAAGTAGTGGGTTAAAACATAGTTTTCTAACTCAGAAATGCAACTATTTGCAACTGATGACTGATTTCTGATGAACGGATTTGGAAAAAATAACCAGAAGAATCTACAACTTCCCCTATCGATCGATTTCGGTATCGATTAGACCGTGAAAAATAATGAATGGTCAATAAAATATCTGTTTCTTGCACCTTTAAATTAAATCTTTTTTATCTGTGGTTGGCAATAATATTTAGTCATTTTGAGATGTTATCATTAGTATTTGATGTAGTATGATTCGTAACTTACCATCTGCATAGGTTCTATCTTTACTTTGGTGTCGGGTGACTCGCTGCTGTGGGTCTGAAACTGAAACGGCAGTTATAAATTAGTCAATAAATCCACTCTTGGGAATATCTTTTATTTTGATTTAGCGTGTTCCAAAGTCAGAAGTACCTTAATAATTACTGCTTAGAATTTAAAAAGTGATCAGTGAAAAGTATGTTTCATTGAAGCTATTGTATAAACGAATAAAAGTTTTTTTTTACTTTTACATTTTAGTACGGCGTTTCTGACTTTAGGATTGTTTGACAATTTCGAAATGAATACCAACCTGACGGCACAGGGCTAAGCACCTGTGGCTTAGCAACAGGCCTGGTGGAGCACCTGGCAGGTACACAGGACCTCTTGGCGGGCGGTCTGACTCCCGCGCACTCGTTGTCGCGCGCGGCTCCAGCAGCGCCCTCTACACCGCCGCGTGCGCACCACACTGTGCGGGATTGGACGCCGGCCTCGCAAGGACCTTGGCACTGGAAAATGACGAAATAATTTATTTGATGTAAGGACGAAAAATTAAACGAATAACAAAAAATAGAGTCTATTTATGTCTTAGGCTTAAACTAAAAGAACTTTCCGAATTAATTAATGTCAGACGGATAGTTAATTATGCCTTAACCATGGTGGTAAATACGTCAAAAGTGCTAATATTATGTCAAAATAATAAAAAAACTACCATAAAATTCTAAAATACTACGAAATCGATCATTGTACCTTTTCCTATAGTAATGCAATTATAAATTACTATTTCAATATGTAGCGATAGTTAATTCCGCACCTCACTCCAGTCACTAAGGTACCAGGTAGGGAGGCACTTCCCGCCGCACTCCCTTTCAGACTCCGGCCGAGGCCTGGCGCAAGAGCCGTCTCTCAGTCTCCTGCCGTTGCCGCCGATACAGATTACTCCTCGGACCTGGCGGCCGCCGCAACCAGCTGAGCAGGGAGACCACTCACCTGGGGAAGAGAATATAAGCTAGGGATATGGTTTTGAAGAAAGAAATCTTGCTAAGCTGTCAGATAAATCAGGGATCATAAAAAATACAACTGAAACCTAACTATTATAGGTATATTTGCATACAACTTTATATTTAAGGGGACGGAGAACTAGGTTGACAATAGAGTTATACAATTTAAAAACACCGATGTTTAAATACAGACTGTTAAATCTAAGACGCTATTATATCATATAACTAGTCAATAATGCAGAATGAAATCACAACATACATACTCGCACATAGCAACCGATTTTCCCTTCTAATCAATTACATCAAGTGACATTTGAGGCTCAAGTGGAATGAAAGTAATCAATCACAAACAACAAACATGGGATGTTCTGACCGATTTCAAAAGTTCAATGCCAAAACTAATGAGCAAATATTTTGTAAAATTCCGAACACCGCTGGGAAGGAATGTCAAGGAGAGATTCTTCAATGAACGTACGGTGTTTTAAAGATCAAACAAAGTTAAAAGTAGACCTGTCAATGGATCGAGTAATGCTTGATGAGTTTTTAAAAAGATCAATCAACTCTTGAACGGTGCTTATTTTGTTGGATCTGTGGAGCATCATTACGCACAGAAACATGACAGAAATTTAATAATTTATGATTTTTGCACTTAGCTTTTATGTAATGTTCTTGAGTGGCACTAAAATTAAGCAGTGTAACTCGGTCAATCGTTTGATGGGTAACCTATAAAAATGTTAGTATCTTCGAGTTCCTACTGTTTTTAGTAATTTAGATTCAGTTTTTTTTTTACTTTTTAACTCATAATTTGTAGCAAATTACAAATGAAAATGATTTCCTCTCTTGCATACACAATAATTGTTACTCACCAGTAAACCACTGAGCATCACACTGTCTTCTGACGGAGCAGGTCTGCGAGGAATCCGGAGCTCTCTGTGCCACGCAGCCAGTTGGGTCGGCACATCGTACACCTCGGGATTGGACCCCGCCGCCTACGCACCACCCTACACACTGCGAGGAGAAAAATAATATTCAATAGTTTTCAGATTTTAAGGCTTTTATTTTAAGGTCCAGTTTGTAGAAATGATGGTTTATTAGTTACAGATAGACACAAAACAAGCTATTTCGAGTTATGGAACAAATATTATAATGCCTGTTATAAGAGTCAATCTGCTATTAAATTTAAATTGTAGCTTTCTCAGTGACGAAGATTTTCATATATTCATATAATATATTGTTCATAGTTTAATAAATAATATAAATATTAATCTAATATTACGACAAAAAAGTCTTACCGTAGACCATTCCGTGTATAACCATCCACCAGCACCACTGAACGTAAAATTCGAAGCTACAGTAGAGGTTGCCAAATCATCGCTCAAGTTAGTAGACAACGTAATGACAGGTCCTTCCCTGAACGTGTCAGTTCTGTCCTTCGCTCGCAAGTGTCGTCTGGCATCCAGGCGGGGCTGGTCCGGAGTCACAGCTGTGCCGTCGCAGTTAGGAATGTTGCAGGGCTCGGAGTTAGGAGGCATCGGGAGAGGACATTTCTGATCGCTGATCTGAAAAATAATTTAATACTACGGGCCTTGCATACGAAAGTCATAGATTGCATAAAAGCAAATAAAATACTGAGAAAAGTTTTGTAAGAGATATAATTCAAAGTTAGCAGAAAGTTATAAATAAATAAATATTCCGGGACATTGCACACAGCGCCATCTAGCCCCACACTAAGCAAACGCTTGTGTCGTGGGTACTAGATAACGGATATAATATTTATATACTTTTCTTTTGTAAATACATACTTATTATACATACAAACGACATAGTTACATAGTTACCTTAGTAATTCCTCTGGCATGATCTTGAACGCAGCCCACAATACGAGTCCTGTGCGCTGGACCACAGACCGGACAAGGTCCCCAAGCCGCTGCCCTCCATCTCGGTGGACACGGCACCGTACCACATCTCCTTCTCCTGGACGATGGAGCGGGCCCAGTACAATGCATAGACGATACTTCTTTATCTCTCTCACCCTTAGTTGCAAGTTCTACACATTTGTATTTGCCAATCTGCAGCCCTCCGCCGCATGTTCTAGTACACGGTGTCATCGACATAATCTTCCAAGCGAACTTCCTACCTCCAATCACGTTGCTCTCAACTTGGTTCTGTGCTTCTAGGTTATATTCTGGCTGCTTTGATAGCGTTGGATTAGATCTAGAGTGGTCGAGGTCTCTCAAGTGAGATTCCGAGTTGTGATGACGGTGATGTCTCGCCATTTGGTGATGAGGAGGGTTCACAGTGGGAATGTCATTGCTCGTGTCGTCCGGATCTAAGTCGGTTAGGTATTCGTATTTTATATTCGGGTTCGGTTGAGTATACAGAATCTGAAATCAATATAATTTTATCAAAACCTAAATTTACTATCAGTCAAATAAACAGTTATCAAGAAAAGTACCATACTTAATTATGTGATTTAGTAAGCACTCGTATGTTACCCACCTAAATCTAATTAGACCCCAAGCCATACCTAATTCTTAATTTAACACAAATAGATCGGATGTAAAGGCAAAAGATGCAAAACCTGTTATACAAAAACGTTTACACACTGACCTATATTCTCGCAAGCGTGAATAAAGGTGTAGGTTGACGTAAAATCGTTTACGCGTACACTAAAAATGTTTACTTTAAAGCCGTTATTTCCACTTACCATGATATCGATGGGATGATGGATTGGTCCTGGCGCGAACACGCTGTCAAGGCCGGCGCTCCGAGAGTACACAAAGCGAGCTCCGGCCGCTTCGTACGAGCCAGGCGCGCTCACAGCGAATTCCCCATTCATGATGTAAGACCCATTGGTCGCCTTCAATGCTGGAACAAAAATATTCGGATGAGCAACTCTAAACTCCGGTTAAACAAGAACACCAATAAATTTCTAGCTCGCGCTAAATTGCTACCGGCTGCGTCATGCAAATAATTAACCACCAATTGCGCGTCGGCTACCTCCATTTATCTCGCAATTTGCGGCGTAGGCGCCTCTATTGAGGAGCAACGCCGGCGCACCGAATGTGCAATTCCGATTAATCGATTCGACATCGATCTTTGCACCACTCGACACTTCATTCCTCGTTTAAGACCTGCGTGTGTGACCTACTCTCGCTGATGTACGGGACGATTTCAATAAAACATCGATATTGACATCATTATGGATGTTAGATGTGGCACAAGGTTGTCGAAGTGTTTGCTGGTATGTTTCCTCATTATTTGAATGTCCTATTTCAGTAAGTGGGTCGCAGCTTCTTTCTGTTGCTAATTGAGCTGCAACTAGGAGCGGTCTATTGGAGCTAAGTGATTTACAGTCGACAGCGGAGATTGATAATCTGGACGACCTCTAGTCTTTCAGCCTATTGCCTCTCATTAAATAGCCATTGAGATGGTTTCTGTTAGTTTCTTCAGGTATTTTCTGAAGGTTTATTACTTCACTACCACATATGTGAGTTACCAATGTTAACAAGTGATTCCATAGCACATACACAACTGATTTTCACTGAAATAACACTTTTAATAAACTACTGTAAATCAAGAGAGAATAAAATATAATAAGTAAAATAAATAAAAAATCCTATTTGAATTAATTTGCAAATATTTTCAGGAATTTTAAATTTCAGATTTCGTTTTGAAAACTAACAGTGGTGGTAGATCGTTTCCGCTAAAAGTGTTTACGGTTGAGCTTATTCTGTTGCATTATTTTTTCGATTTTGATCATTTCAGAAAATAGATTAATATAGTACAAACCTATATAATTCTCGCTGGACACAATCTCGGAGACATTGAGCCTGCAAGCGCCTCTCGGTACCGTGGTGACGTAGGAGTACCCGAGCGGCAGCCGCGGCCGGGAGAACAGCCCCGACACGAGGCGCCGGCCGCAGCGGAGCTCCCGGGTGTCTGTCGATGCTAGCACGCCTTCTCGACCCACCACCTGAGGACAAGAGGAAACCATCATGTATTTAATATTGCTTTTATGATTGATGAGCACATGACGCAGCTGATTGAGATATTCTTAATCAACTACCAAAGTTAGATACTATTAGTTATACCTATATATAGGTATGTGTGTGTATGTCTTGTTGTCTGTCTCAATAAATGTTTTTCTTTCTTTCTTTCTTTCTTAGTTAGATAACTAAGCGGTTACTCGATTTGGTCACACTCAAAAGACCTTCTAAGTTTGTATATAGGTGCATAATTAGGTATATGGTATGCCTGACCACCAGACTAAAACATAAATCTAAAGATCAAAATGACATGATTTTTTCTTACTTATGTAACTTTTACACTAAGAAGTCTGGAACAAAAAAGTAGATGGGGTAAGATGTCCTTACACTAAAATCAAGCTTTTAAACTAGGATAATTCTGACCATAAACATACATTGTTAAAACAACAACCAAACTCTGTTTCTGCCCTTATTAAATTGTACTTATAATTAAATTTTCTGTACAACTCGTTCCACAATTAAGTCTCCAATAAGAGCAAGAAACAATAAAGTGGTGAATTAGTCACGCAAAGTCACCCACTGAAGGACTAAATTAAGCTTTAGACGGCTTTTATGGCGCTTAGCCTTCTGCATTAATACGGGTGTCTTACTTTATAGAAGACAGGCAAAATGGTGGTCTTCATACCGTAATATAAATACGTTTTTTGTTTATTGGTTGGTCTGTTTTTTCTACTTTAGCGGCGCAACAGAGCGACGGGTCAGCGTGATTTTTGTTATGGTGATGGTATATGATCTACAGAGTAATAAAGGCAAATTTTTAACCTAAAAAATCGTGAACAAAGCCGTGGACATTAACTAGTTTTATTATATTTGACACAAATTAAATTGTAGCAGAGTGAAATAATTTTGTTACTCACATAGCAAAACGCGTCGGAGAGAAAAGTCGTAATTCCGCGTATTTTATATAATTTCACAGTAGTATTTTCCAGTTAAAAGTATATGATAATATACAAGGACTATTGATGAACATAATAAACTTTAAGACTTAAAAGTCAATTTCATTTTAGCACGGTAAGTTTTCCTTATTTCGTAAACAGAACGGACTAATAAGATTTGAAATAAGATCCATAATAAATTAATATAAGTATCATTCTGTTCCAGCAAATCCTAGTTATTAAGATCTATTAAGATAGGTTGTTTAGATACTAAAGCTACACTTCATTAAATGATTCCTTGCTGTCTATAAATTATAATCATGGTTACAAAACTTTTCTAAATTAGATACCTATACAGGAAGATATGAAAGGTATGTTTAGTAAAATCTTTACAAATAATAAAGTTGAAGAGGGTCGAATGTCTGAACATAAAATATATTTTAAATAAAAGTTTGGTGATACATCAAATTGGTAGAAAGGAAAGCAGAACAATGCAACAATTTTTGAAAATGTTATGTATATCTGTGTCTCTGTTTGTCTGTTTCTTTAAACGCGCATCACACAAAAACTGCTGAATGGATCTTCATGATTATTGGTGTGAAGGTAGTCCGAGGTCGCGGAAGTGTCATAGGCTACTTTTTATCCCGAAATAATGCGAGCGAAGCCGCTGGCGTCAACTAGTTAGTAAATAAAACAGTGAACAGACATTATTTTTTATTTTTTCCTACTTAACGTACATTATATTATTATATTTGCGTTGTCATAACTCAAGGTAGGTACTATATAATTATAGAACAATATAGCAATCGAACTCAACTACGTTCAAAATGGACACACAAAATATCAACCTCCTTTGTCCGAAAGTTCGAATTTCTTATCTTTATCCGATATGATATTACGCGGCTATTTCGTAATTAATGTGTGTCTAATGCAAGAAACGCATTACAAGCATTTAGTGACTCGTAATCTGCCCTTTTATAGCTCTAGTCGATCCGATAGCACTTGTTGTAAAGGCATGTGTAGAATAGAAGTAGGCGTTTTAATTTGAAAAGGAATTTAAATATAAAAGCTTGTAAGATAAAAAATAAGCCTTTTGAATTATTTCGCTATACTAAATACTTACCTAAAAGTATTGTTTTAACAAAACATAAAAATAACAACGAATTCTCTTGTTTTAATTGCCAATTTAACGTTATTGATTTTTTTATGTGGTTGTCATTTTTATACCTCGACCCAAGTACTAATAATAATAATAATAATAATAATCGTTTATTTGCACACTATTGCTTACAACTATATTGCTTATATATTACTTAGGAATAAACATTAGCTCACAAATGATAAGTACTATATTTCCCCCACTAGGCTACCCTGTGTCGGGGGAAATTTGCTCGTCCATCAGTATTTACAGATAGATATTTTGTAATATACGTACTAAGACTAAAGTAAATACTAGAAATATCTGTTTCCAATACATGTGGTGAATTGGTGAGATGAAAGTACTTGAGATAAGACGTTTGACATTTTTGGATTAATTTAATAAGCCTATGGTAAAAATAAATGACTTTTATTGGTGTCAAAATTTGCCTTAGCTCAGTAGCTAAATCTTAAAAAAAAACGTTTTTCAACAAATATATGCAAGCAAAAAACAATTTCAGGGTATCCCTGTATACCCATAAAAAAAATAACACTTTCGCTTTTGATAAATCTGTGAACATGTCCCCTAAGCACACAAGAAGCCGACTTAGTAAATTAATGGCAGTATAAATCACTTCAAGGGCCACTGACTCAGCGAGCTTTGTCTTGGACAAGATTTGGGTGACACATCTTTGAATTTTGTCTCCCGGCTCAATGGTTTGCTGGGGAATATTTTATTTGAATTTTCCAAAACTTGTCTCTTTTTTCTCTGTCAAATTATTTAACTTAATCACTTTAAGGGTGCAATGACCCTAAAAATAAATAATGTTTTAACATGTACCGACTTTTCTTTGTAGCGTTACGATTTCGAATAAGGAAGATAAAAAAATACAACTAATTTACTTCTTAATATAAATGAAACTCTCCAGAGATTTTCAATGAATTTCCGCAAAGTAACGCCTTATTCTATCATATTGATATAAACCATGGAAAAAGAGACATTTTAGCCTATTGTAAAATTACCACAAAAAACCTTTTTTCAGGACTTAAGTTATCATTTCAAATCTGGTGAGACGTCAGACTCTAACTATGATATTTTATAAAATTTGCACCTTGTTTGCTAAAATACCTATTATTTACTTACCGCAAAGCCTTTTAGGCACACTAGTCAAGGATCGTAGAATTATCATAGACAAGTGAAACCGCAGGATTTCGTTGAGATAATTTTATTACTCATTGGTTTCAAATTACTTTACGTCATAAGTGGTTACAAGGCAGTAGCTGTGATTTTAAAAGTTTGTGTATCATGATAAATAAATAACATTAGCATTTAGTAATTTTTTTATTGGGTTATTTTGTGCTAAATGCGTTGAACAAGAACAAACACTGAAAAGAAACATTGAACAAGAGTACCTAAAAATTTTAAAATTATATTAATCATTAAAAAAATATCCTATTGTTTTTTATTTACGTTTAAATATTTCTTGTTTGTACGTTCTTGTTTATTATTTGCTACAGTAAATGATTTTTCTTTATTTCTGTCTTTCTTATCTTTATCTCTATATCTTTTTTCTTTTACACTTGTTTCTAGTTAATTAAATGATTTATTTTTATGTTACGAGAACAAAGTTTATCGAAGCATCACATAAGTACCTATCTATATAAGTAAAGTATGTAAATAAAATAACACATTACAGTATTGTCCTAATGTGTTTCCATTGTTGAGAAGTAATAATACAATTTTGTGCGTAGAAGGCAGGAAAGTTGGGCTGTTCACTTTATTTATGAGCTCTGTATTCGTAATTAAGAAAATATATGGGCTCTTACTTGTATCCACTTTAGCGCTATGAGTGAAAATTGCTACAGGAAGATCTGTAAGTACTTTACTTAGTAAGTTTTGGTTACTTCAGATATTATTTTTATATTATTTACCTGGATTCAATCTGAGAAGGATCGGGACGAGTGGCGTACAACAAGAGAGGACTATGCTCAGCTGTGGGTGATAACAGGTTGAAGATGATGAAGATTCAGATATTAAATTAGCTAGTTAGTTGAAATTGTTTTTAATGATCAAGTCTAAGTTATTTCAAATAGAAGCTCAAGTGTTATCCTCAATAATAAAAACCATTTTTCAACTATTTTTGCTATCTTATGAGCCTATTTTTTAAATGAAGTACATATTTCTATATTATATATATTATAAAAATTTGACGTTAATTTACCCAATACCATATTTTATAAACTTAGTACAAAAAACCATCATCAAAAAAATAGTAAGTATCTGATAACTACAGTCTCAAATAATACTCTCAACTGTCAACCTTGACAGTTGAAATTCCATAAGGAAACTAGATCTAACTCTAGTAGGCATATAAAATTATTGTATAGTTGTATCATAGTTTTGTTTTGACACGCCATTTAATACAACAAGTCGTTTTACGCCCCCATAAGTGTAGTGTCCACTCATAGTTTCAAATGATTCTAGTAGTTAAATTTAAAATATGGGCTTTGCCACTTCTCCGAATAAAAAGCATGGTAACCGCCATGTGGTCTATAAAAATTCTTCAATACCAATTCGAGATGTTACATAAACAGTTCAACACATGACTTCTGTGCTTACTGATTTTATTAATTTGACACTTGTTGGGTTGTTAAAGTTACTCAAGAAGTGATATGATATTTACTACTATAGAATAGTTTTTTTTAACTACAATTTTATAGGTAAAGCTGACCACGAATCATTGATGGTACCGTTTCAGGGTGACAAAAGAAATTAGGCGTTATTACTTCTTAATTGATCATCGTGTTGTTTGGGTTGTACAACTAGAATTTAACTTTGTTTATTTGTTTATTTTAATTAGTATGTATTGAAGAAATTTCTCGACATGAAAGTTAAGATTATTATAGAATGAATTTCACCAAAGTGTAGTTACTTTACTAGTTATGAAAGTATTTAAAAAATATTAAATATTAAGAGTCCTCGCAGTGAAGTTGGTTAAAAAAAGTCCTAACTGCGAAATAAAGGTACCTAGTTGCATACAAATTGCACCATTATGCAGCTGAGCTCCAATTAAAAATTCAAATCCTCTGCAGAGACGGAAGCACGACGCATTTAGAAAAAATAATTATTAAAATAAATGAATCTACTCCAATTCAGTTTTTGTGCACCTCAGCAAAAACTTGAGTTTATTTTAGTACCGTGTTTAAAAAAATACGAATTCGGTTATGATATGAATGACAAACGTCGAGCATGAATTTAAGGTTCTAATTTTTTCTCTACAAGAATCTAACGTTTTATATTTATTCTTAGACTTCTTTGCCGTTTATGACACGTTTTAAGTACATAACGTAGATATTCATTTGATGCATAGCATAAATTAAAGCTTGTAACCTCAACATATAATAATATTGTGTTCGTAGACTCGTTGGAGGCTCGTCACTCAGGTCCACAATGTCAGTCCGCAATCAGTTGTCTAGATTCAACCCATATGTCACTTTATTGCTTTCAATTGTTGTCGCTTATGGCCCGAGCCAACATTGGCAAGGCCAAAACATTTAGGGAGTGCAATGTGCAAATAGAATAAATAGGTCACACGATATGCAAAACTTTAAAGCTTATTAAGGCAAATAAGGATGAAGTTTTAATCTCTAATAGAAAGTTAATTCAGTGTCAGCATAATAAAGCTGAAACTAGAGTTGGCCTTCATTATCATACGTTATGAGGCGCTCCGACTGAAACTTGTAAATTAATAAGCCGCCCGCCGCAGAGCCCGCAGCAATTCCGAATTTCAGAAGCTATTTCTAGAGAACCCCCACAAGACAGCCAAAGTTCATTACGCGTGAAAGTTTAACAAGCCGCAGGATCTTAGTCCTGAAGGGTCTGCTTCGTATCCATCCGACTAAATGCGGACTGAATGCCTGCTTGGCTTCACTTTAGACAACTTTACGTGCGCCCCTCCTTGAAGTAATCCTCGATGCTTTATTTCAGTGGTAATACGTCCCGACGTTCGGTGGCGCCCGAACAAAGACAATGGAATTCCACGATTATGACGCGCGATTTATGAAGCCGAATATTCAGGTCGAATGAGCAACTGAATCAGATAAGTGCCAGACTAAATTAACCATTCAGCGGTAGTCTAGCTGAAACAAAGGTGGCTAGGGAGTGCGACGAGGCGCAATGCAAACATACATCTGCATCGCACGCTCGCAACTGGGTCGCGTTTATCGCGCCACATAATAGCTCTTATTCAATAAGAATAAATACCGGTCCACAGAACAAATATGAAATATATGGCAAATAACAATACGCCGCTTAGCATTATTCAAATTAAATTACAAATGTTGTAAGCTATTGTAGCGTCTGCCATCAATATTTGTGGTTTGCCAACGATGATCGAGTTGGGTAAACAAAAACGCTCGTGACCGAACAATTTGGGAGTTTGCGTTGTGTGCGTGATATCCGTCCGCAGTCAAATCTAAACAGAGACAGTGGATGGCGCCTAAATTCCTATAAGGAATCCGCAAAACAAATAGATCGAAGCCATGCGCGAAATAACCGCTGTTCCATAACTGATTTGGAATTTTTGACGACTACATAGATTTCCTGGTCGTAAAGAAGAGCAAACGGTTTCAATGTCAAATTTTACGACTTGCAAATGAAATGGCGCGTGTAAATCTTTGCCGAAGTTTTTCAAACTTGCCTTTAATCTTGGAATAGTTTGTTTATGGGACTGTGGCATCACACGAAAACACTATTTTTCTGTATATTTAAGTGTCACCACTACACTCTTGAGTTGTATATTTTGGGTATTTTATGGCAAGTGATGATGAAAGAAGAACACAGAAGCATTTGGTTCATTCATAAAATAAAAACCAAAGCTATCTTTATGTATCTAATGTTGATATTGATATCATAATAACCGTAATAAGAAGCGTCTAGACGAGAAACAATTGATCTGTCACGCCATTTTATTTTCTTTTCAATTGGTTTGTATGCAGATTAATGTGAAATTCATAAGCATGAAAAATGTCTCAGAGTAAAAAATATATCTACTGTTTACATTTCAATTATTATTATTGTTTGCAACTAGTGATTGTAAGTAGCTTTTAATCAATCAAATATATATTCAAATCACCAATTACATCTATAGCTATTAGGTATATAGTCCCGTTAGGGCATACAAGTAAATTTATCGTGATGGTGCAACGAGATTTAATAATTTAAATACACTGTTGTTATTTGTTTAAAATTACTAACTAGAGCAAAGTATAGTAAATACTTTTATCACTAAAATAATAAACTTACCATAACGATGGCAATGAGAGATGTCACAGCAATTTTCACCATTTTCACTGAATTTATTGTTCGTCACAATAAAACACTGAATCAATCGTTTCTTACACTGGACAAACTATTGTTTTTGTCAGCAAAGTATCTCCACTTCCACAATTTCAATACAGTTTCAGGAATGAAAGCTGTTGGTAACACAAATATAGATAGATAAATAAAAAAGATAGACACAAAATTTTAGAAACCGTTACCGAAAACAAATTACAACTTAAACTAGTGCCCCAATCCGTACAATAAATATAGGTAACACCTTGAATGAAATCTTCAAATGAAAAATATGTGTCCATTGATAACATAAGTTTATGGTGTGTTAATAGGTAGGCGATAACCTAAATTCTTGCTATATTTATACAGTTAACAATACTTTTAATCGACTTGACATTTATTATAGCACCTGTCAAAATTATGCGTCATTTAGGTAAAGAAAAGTTTCACATACATATGTATCCTTGGACTCAAAAATGTAGAAACAGCACTTGTTTATATAAAAACAGTCTGTCAATATAATTGGGTCGGATTAACATGAACGTTGATAAGTGGAACAGTTCATTGATTTAATTGATAGTAATTAAATGCATAAAGTTCTGTTATCGGCCAGAGTTTGACTGATGCATTTATTGTTAAAGACCAATCAAGCTGGCTAAATTTCATACAAATGTTGTAAATTTAGATTTAATATATCTAATTATGCGTATCCCTCTAACTGGGTAAGACATTAGCGCTGTTTCGAGTGTTGGGTTAGGATTTATTTTTTCAAGCAAAACTTTTAGAAAAACATAGGCTACAACAACTACAGAATTCTTGCAATCTTCTATTTAGAGTTGTTTGTACGATTTTTTCTGATTGAACAAAATAAAAATTACAACAAATTAATAAAAATGTCACAATATAAAGATATTATTAAGATTTAAAACACTAAAGAGGCGAGTTGCCTTAAATTAATAATGAGAATTAATAGTTTACACATAAATCCGCTCTTGAAAGTGATCCTTAATTCTAATTTTAATATTACGTTGCATGCAATAAGAGAAAACACCGACATTGGCAGATAAGGTGTATGCACTATCGCTCGTGACATGATATCCATATTCGCATAATTTTATGCGCAGATCACGATCTGTGACATAATTTAGAATAATACTCAGAACGGCCTTGAATATCTCTCTAGTTGAGATATAAACTGATATTCAATATCATAGACCATGTCAGACGTTGATGTGAAATATTATATTCGAATATGTCAAAAAGTTTGTAAAAACTTGAGTGAATTATGTTTCACTGTTTGTAACCTACACACTTGTTTTCGTTAGTTGTTTAATTCGTGGAATTTCTAATAGCTATCTCGTTATTTATGCATTTTTGGACAATACCATATTATACAGCAACATTCATAAGAATAAAGACCACAGTTAAAACTTTCTATTCGTCCAAATTATCTCAAAAAATGGCACAAAGATCTCCATAAAAATAGTGCATTCACAAACGTCATGGCGACGTAAATAGTGGCATTGGAGATTACCTGTGTAATGTAAAAAACACATTCTTTCGTAATTTCATACAAAGATACATACGTGTTAATAAACACTGAGTATGCGCAAACAATTGAAGGCAAGATAACAGATACATTGAGATATAACACTTCTCTATTTTGGTATTTTTGTCAGTGAAATGAGTTTTGGGGTTATTTAGATTAACTTTACATGCATAAATTTTAATAATTTAACTTCTTTAATATGTAGTTCTTGAGTTCTTTAATATGTAGTTTCAAGAGTACCTATGCATTTTAATTAGAAAAAGTGGATCTATATTAGGTCAAATAGAATGAGAAGATAGTTTTGTACTTTCGGTGTTACTATTAATAATTTGAATATTATTTTCAAACTAATTTATATTTACGCATATCCCAATAGGAGTAATCCATTTTTTGAAACGGTTTTTGGAATTAATTTTACTTAATGTTACAAAAGAGATACGAAATCCATCACTTGTTGTAAAAAAGTCACAACATAAATAGAAACTATGTGGATTACAACTGCTACGCGAATAGTAACAACCTCAGAAAAGATCCGTTACAGCCCATATTCCATTATAGAAATAGCCGAATGCGAACATCAATCAAACCATGACTTTATAAAAGCCACAAATCATGTGCGTGTATTTTCATAAAAGTTATAAATATACTTTCTGTGCGTTAAAAGTTTCTGTTTCTAACCCTTTCAAGGGCGAGGTAGTTACAAGCAAGCATTTTCTACAAGTCACGTATATCGAGATATTGATGCAACGACATCTTACTACATAGATACCTCATTCTATTGAAAAGTTTTTTTTATTTCTCACATACAAAAATACAAAATCAAAATACAAAATCATTTATCGACTGATTATATTTTCGTACCGCTTGGCTTCGAAACTTTTGGTCCGTGGGGTAAAAGCACGAAATCTTTTATAAAAAAATTAAATAAAATGTTGATTGACATCACTAGAGACAAGAACGCTGGCTGGTTCCTTGCGCAAAGGATTTCTATAGCAATCCAGCGTGGGAATGCAGCCAGCGTTCTTGGCTCCATACCACATGTTTTTTAGTTCTATTAGTGTTAATATGTGTAAATATTGTTTCTTATTATTTTAAATAAAGTATACTAACCTTTATTTGCCAAATAAATTTTGTCACATAATGTTTCGAATCCTCTGACCTCGTGGTAGCCGTTAGGCTGTGTTACGAGGCCAGAGTCATCTCCCAGTATGTTTCTAATTTAATTATAATTACGTCTTATGAGCTAGGTTACACAAACAATGTTTTTATTTTATTTTAATATCTAACTACCCTCAATTTGTGTACAAATTCAACTGGTATGACAACAAACAGCGTAGGCAAGCAATGTAGGCAGTCACTCACGTAGGTAGTATATACGTAGGTATGTTTCATATAATCATGAAAAAGACCTGACCACAAAATCATTTGAATAAGTCTCCTTGTTGATTGATTCACCCAAATTATATTGATCAAACAAACAATTATCCTATATGCTTCCATATTAAAATTTACCTCATAGTGGTGGACCAGATAAAGACCGGCGGTAAAACCTGCAAATTCCTTTGACTAGGTACTATTTTTTTTGTTTTATTTTGAGGTTCGTTACTGTTTCAATGCATATGGTCTTTATCCTCCAAACTTTTTTCCTGGTACAAAATTGGTTTTTATTTTTATGATAGTAAGATTGTTAGGAGTCACTGTGATATCTCGACTACGTTAT
This sequence comes from Macaria notata, assembly GCA_927399415.1. Taxonomy (NCBI): domain Eukaryota; kingdom Metazoa; phylum Arthropoda; class Insecta; order Lepidoptera; family Geometridae; genus Macaria; species Macaria notata. The sequence continues at coordinate 3,788,867 of OV656744.1, forward strand.
TGATATCATCTTCCTGGTGATTTTTTTGCGTCACGGATAGTATTTTTAGTTTAATTCACATGTCTATGTAGAAGGTTAGAATAACAGTCGCTACAATATTAAACGTTTTATTGGATTTCCTATATTTTACTGACGTCTTGCGTTCATTGCGGTGATGACTATTTTTACTTATTTTTGTGTGGTCAATACGACAGAATTTAATTTCGAGCAACTTATTTGCTCATCAACGTATTTTAATACGTTTTGTTTGAAATTAGAGCACAATAATACGATTGCTTCTCAGCAGAACAAAATAAAAGTACATATTTTGTTGCACAGCACCCATTTACTTTATATTAAAGCTATGTTATGCTTACTATAGAGGATGGATGTGTACTTATATAATGTTGTTATGTTTATAAATTCCCCCAAGTACTACACGGTGCTATTTTCCATGAATGAGGAGTTTGAATGAACACCATAACCCACCTGGCTGGTTGCCAACACTCTGGATCACTTTGTTTCTCTTATATTTTACAACCACCATCACAAATCCCTTTGTATTAAAGTGAAATTCTTTTGGAAACATATAAATCAAAACGGCAACGGCACGTTAAAATGTTTGTAACTTTTGCGCAGTTTAATATCTACCATAATCGTAAAATTATTTTGATGCGTTTATAGACAATATAACTTTAAGATTTCTAACTATGATTTTTAAAAGCCGTTTAAACAAAAGAAGTGTAGTATTAACAAGGAGCAATTTGTTTTATTACGCGTAAGTAACAGACACATGTAAAGTGATACTAATTTATTTATGAATATACTCTATTAAGGTGTCTAATTATTTATATGTCTTATTACGAAATTGGCAAAACCACTCACATTTTTACAAAATAATAATATCTGGGATAAACTCTTTATGCGGATTTTATAGTATGCTTTATCTTCCGTTGTCAAAACTATGAATTTATTTTCATCTATTTGGTTACGCCACTATTGTGTTTTGAATGTAGATTATAAATCTGTCTTTGAGAATGAGACATTTAATTTTATCACCTTTTTTACTGACTTGTCTTGTCAACTTAATATATTATGTAACACCTTAGTAAAACTGAATCACTTGAGTCCATACTTACACATGACAGTAAGTTAAATAACTTAATTTACATCAGTTTACAATCACTTTGGGAATGGAATTAAATTCATAATTGAGATTAAATTACTTGTATTTTAGTCTAGTTACTCGCATATTGGGTCAAAGGCAGCAAAACCACAGGACTATCAAATTCTGTTATGCTAATACTAACGGTATCGATGTAATACTATAATTTAACATAACATTGCAAAATACTACATTTTTTTACATGATATAGGCTTAGGCTTGACTACAACTTGCCTGATGGTAAGCAACGTTATAGTCTACGATCTAGCGCGCTTGCCTAGAAGAAACCGGTTTACTCTCGACTTACTAAATTCTTAACCTTCGCTTCGCTCACTCAAGAAGTTACTTATTATGATCGACAGTGTTACTTCCTCCAACATTATCTGAGCAGATAATCAATTGTATAACTACTTCGCAGCTGGTTAAATTCCTTTACATTACAAGAGTGACGAAGTGCGTATATTATCAGATCAAAAAATACTATTTTCACTCTTTTGATTGATAAGTTTAAGGTTGATTTTGGCTTGTGAGGTTTTGGTTTAAAATTGTTGGCTTCAAGCCTAGAGGCGTTAATTGCCGTGTCGATGCGTCGATAGATCTCTGATGATAATAACGTAGTAGGTGTGGTCCGCTGTAAATTGGATGTATCTAATCTAATGCGAATACATTTTATAACTGTTTGTGTAAGATAGCGATAACATAATACTGCCCGTCATAGTGAAGCCGTAAAACCATGTCAGGGGCCTCTGGAGATGTTTGAAAACTCTCGATATTAGAGTTCATCAGTCTCACTATTAAAAACATATCGTAAAGTGTCCTTATCTATCAATTGATCGGCTGTTTGTCTAGTACGGCAGTCGTTAAGCCATGTCAGAGGCCCTTAGGGCGGTTTGAAAACTCTCGACACCAGAGTTGGCCACTCTCATTCGATAAAAAGAAGAAGAATTGATCTCTTTTTGTTTTTAGTATGTGTCCTGAAGTAGCGTGAGATTAAAAACTTGACTGATTTTCGCTGGTAGGAAATACTTTACCAAATACTAATTTAGTTTTAATGCACCTCACAGACTGGAGTTTGTGCTTATAAAAAATAAATAGATGTCCAAATGTCGAGTGGTGTCGTTATTTAGGAACAAACTGATTATTAATATAAACCCGTATAATAAATGTATTTGTTGATACAACTAACGGTATTCAAGTTATCACAGGTAAAGTAAAGTAGGTAAATACTTGCATTATGAACATTAAATTTTAATCACAATTCATGCTACTGCACTCTAAGACCTTAATATCCGCTGTCAAAATATGTTTATATCATAATGTTGATTCCAAGTTTCCCATAAATATATCTATCTATATGCTATAAGATTTAGATATCTAAAACATCGCTAGTCGTTATCGAAAATAATGACGGTTTTAAAATATGATTTTAGATCAATATTCTTCGCTGAACCTCAAAATCAAATGTAGCTTTTTATATATTTACGGTATATTGTCATAATATTATTTTATAGAAGCAATTCTCTTATTGTGTCGAATATAATAAAACATTTGTATGCTATGATCCACAAAATCATATCATAAAATGAGCTACAATTTAACATAATATCTCTATAAGTTATAATTTAAAAGTGGGGACGTTAATTTAGTTAAATACCGATTTAACATATTAATTACGTGAATAATATATTATGGTCGAATTTAAATTTGGCAATTAATTTGTTATGGTCCTCATTTGTACTTTGAACGCCAATTCGAACTGTAAATTGAGTCATTTCGTATATTTATTGCGTTAAAATTTTTAATCACTGAAATTAATATTTTTTCTTGGTTTTAAAACCAGGTTGTTATTGGTTCTTTTTGACAACAATTGTGTCAATAAAATAGGCTAAGAACATAATAATATTCTATGTTCAATCTGAAATTAGAAATAATTATTCAAAAATATATTTTGGAGACATTTTATCTATTCTTTTCTTTTAAATATACTATTATGGAATGAACACACAGTCTAGAATGTATAATAAAGTCCAGCCATTTTAGTTTCAATTTCTTCTGTTTGTGTCCTCATAGCTGTTGTTTTATTAATTAAACATTTTATTCGAATTAGGATGTCAAAGAAGTTGTTGCTTTACAATCTCACATCTCTCTTTTAAGACGTATTTCCTCATGACTGATGGTCGTGACTCCCCCGCAGAATTATTTCGGGAGTTTATTTGTGCAGATACATCGTGTTGGGCACCCAAGTCCTTCCACGCTAGACACATGTCTTCGGATACCATCTTACATAAAAATCTTCAATTTTAGTGTAAATTTTTTTTATTTGCGTCAGTTTTTTTGAAGAAGATGACGTCACTACAAAAATAAAAGGTATGCAAGTAGCCATTAAAATTCCCTTCTCATGTTCCTCGGATAAGTTCTATCATTCAAATCCAGCGTAAGGTAAAGATCCTTACATAATTTTCTAATAAAAACTGTAGCTTGATGCCAACTTCAACCATTCCACCAATAATAGTAAACAAATACATTTTTAATTTGAATTCTTAAGGTCTCTACTCACGTAGAATGCAAAATGTATAGTCCAACGGTATGACTAGTTTTCTTTCGCATAGCAGTTGAACTCAGAAAATTGAGTTGTATACATTCCACAAATGAGTCCAGTAGTTATAGCAACCGATAAAATCTATTTACTAAAGGATTTAGCTAATATGAATTGGAGTAGGCATTTTAATTCTCTTTGAAGATTATACGAAACGAATTATTGGTACCTTTTCTGCTTGTAATGGTTTTGCGGAACCATCAAATTTTAATAATGTAGGTAGCCCTGAATGTTTCGTATATTGAACGGCCGTAATAGAAGATGAAAGGACGATATTTGTTTCACGTTACACGCTCTAAATACAATAAATTTATTCTTATTATGCTGTATTTTCAATCAAACATATGTTCTGTATGTCTTGTAAATAGTTTAATGGTTGACATCTAAAATACACAAACACAAATTGCACTAAGCTGGGTAGTCTTCCAATGTAAACAAGTCTTATTATTATTAAGGACTTTTATTACTGAAATATTTTATGATATTTTTTTATTTTTTAATATATTTTTTTATGGTTGTCATCTAAAATACACAAACACAAATTGCACTAAGCTGGGTAGTCTTCCAATGTAAACAAGTCTTATTATTAATGAGGACTTTTATCACTGAAATATTTAGTCGAATAGATTTCAGCATCATCTTTTGAGAGCCAATTTTATTTCAATACAGGCATTGGACTACACTATCGCTTGTATGAGTGGCATTGCATAAGATCTGGTAATGTTTTTTATTGGTGTTATTTTTTTATTTATACAAATATTACTAAGTTCTAAACTTTTTTTATCAAGAAATCTCATCCAAGGACAACTAAAATTAAAACAAGAGCCCATATAGGTCAAGAAAGGTGCTTCATACTGTTATATCTCGTACAAAATTGACATAGCGAGATAAGTCGTCCCTTGGTTCAGATCTGGGTTAGGTAAACTATTGTCTTTTAGGGCACTACTGAGGACGCTGTAGGCAAACTCTCACAGTATTTATTATATGTTGTAATTGACCCAATTTAGCCGTTTTATCTCGCCCTGTCATAGATTAAAATTAAATAATAAACGATGTAACGTTGCGACATGGTGGTGAAGATTTTGGCATGATCTATCAATATCTAAGGAAACATAGTTTAGTTTCCGAAGGGTATTAAAAAATCTTTGACATTAGACTAAAGAATAACGGTTTTTGCTATGTTTTCCGTCTATTTGGGATAGAAAATCGATATTTGAGTGACTTTTATTATGTTTACGTTAAAATCATTCCATTTCTTTATCAAAGAAAATAAAGCTAGCTTAATAAACCTTTCAAAGCTCATATTAAAACTTTTCTTATTAGGCATTTTAATCGATGATTGATTCAATAAACCTGTCAGATGATGCCGACGAAATATTTTGTAACCTCAATTATGCAAACACGTTGCCAAGATGAGGTATGTTGAGAATGTAGGTATGTATATTAAGACTAGTAGGTATGCAAGGTTTTAATTCTTACGGTTTAGTAACACATCGGGCAGACAAAATAAGTGTTTCATCATGATTATAATGAGTAGTAACAATAAATACAATGTCATAGTTTACAATAAAGACAATTTTTTTTGAAACACGCGTATGTAGGTACATATAGAGTACCTAGTCTAGGCTAGTCAAATGGCATAAAACGAAATCCTTATAAATTTGTCAGGTCTATTTTGACTTCCGTCCATCAATCTGAGCGGATGTCAACGTCAAAATAAACATTTATTTGGATCTTATGCGTGCTTCTTCGGACCCGAGCGCGAGCCTGACTTCGACTTTGCTAAATAGCAAAGTCGAAGTCAGGCTCGCGCTCGCGCTCGGCTATATTATAACATTACAGATTTTACAATCATCTCTTGGTTTTTTTTTAACTAACACATGTTTACACTTGACCATAGTTTGCCTGTTTGTTTTCATTCTTCTCTGTTTGCTGTTTGCCTTAATATCATACCAACTACAAGATACATTCAACAATATACCGAAGCTTTCAGCGTACTCCTCAGATGTGCGACTGTTGAGATTCCATTAGACCATCTGTTTCTACTCGCGCCGCCTTTGTGTTCAATGCAAGATCGATTTTCATCACTAATTGACTGTGGATAGAGCTGTGTGTTGGAATTTGACACGACTAGTAGAAGTTGATATTCTGCTACATCGTGGCACTACTGGGTAGTGCTTAGAGTTTAAAATTTGGCGCATCGATCGAGTAATATTATTAAAGTAGGTACTATTTCAAAATGACACTGCCAAGTTAAAGCTAAGAAAAACTGGCTCTGTAGTTTTTATGATGACAGTTCTCATTTATAGGTTATATAAAAAAACAATGCAAAATCATATCTGACTAAAGATACTGTCTTTTGTTGCCATAGAAATGTATGTGGTAAAAAAAATCCCTAACCTACATCTTTTACGCATCTACTATCATTTTAAATGCAAAAAAAATGTGTTCAGATTTTCTATTTCGCAATGCAGATACTGAGGCAGAATTGAAATGCATGAAAGATAATAATCGATATCCTCACACAGTTTGAAGAACACAACTTGGGCACAACTCTAAAGGCGTGCCAAACGGTAGCACAATTGCCACCCACCCACATCAACACAAACAATATTCAATTAAAAGTACGTCACAAGTACGTTTCACGGTACATTTATTAAGCTATTCTGCGTAATTAATTATTCTGTAACCCGAAACTAGGTGTGTAAATGAATACAAAGATCAAGAGCGGGACGAGCGCCCGTGACTTGCCTGTTATTAATTGCACATCTGGGTTTATTAATTGTTATGGCCGTTTGCGTTTCCGTGCAGTGCTATTTATGGTCCTGTAGGAACAGCATCTGTGAAGGTTGCTATTTTTGTAGCGTGCGCTATTTTTAATAGGTTATTTTTAATCATGTGTTTTCATCTATTTGCGATATTAATAATTGCTTAAGAAACATTTCTTATTTTATTATGCGAATATTTTATCCCACGGCAGCCTCCATAATCTATCTTTTAATTCAAGGAAGTATACATTTGGTTTGATTTTGTATTTGTACTAATAGTTTATTGAAGTCATGTCAGAGGCCCGTAGGGCGGCTTGATAAACTCTCGACACCAGAGTTAGCCACTCTCATTCGATAAGAAGAAAAAGAAGAACGAAGTCAAAGACTGTTTGACTGAATGTTAAGCTGAAGAAGGATCGTTAAAATAATAAAACATTACTTTTCTAGTAGCCTATAACACATATGAACAAATTTGATTATTTTCTAACCAGTTCCTAACTGACAATGTCCGATAAAATTTAATGTGATTCAAATTAAATCAGGACCGAAGGTCGGTAGTAATAAATTTCTCACCTCCAAATGGAAAATTAACGAATTTTGCGAGCCATAAAAGTGAGCCTACATCATCCTTCTATTGTTCATTAACAATTCCAAAAGCGTTTTGGGTTAGATTGCCATAATCAAAATATTCATCATTATAATAAAGAAAATGATGTTTTTCTGTCAGTGAGCAGAGATAACAAAAATAAATAGGTACATATTAATTTATACCAATGATTTTTTGCTAGTTTACTTTATCTATTTACTGAAGTAGGAGAAATATGTCATGACTAGCTATTTATTAAAAAAAAAAGATATTTTGTTATGCGGGCAACACCGAGAGGCGCCACTAGTATACAAAATCTATGCGAATTCCATGTCATTAGATCGTTTACGTATTTTATGGCAATTTTATTATGATGGGTTTCCCTACCTTAATTTATAAATACAATAGCTATTCTTAAATGAAGAGATAAAGATAAGAATCGCTAGGTTTTGTAAACTAATTTGACTTTCTAATAAATAAATGTACTAATACTACTATAATATAAACCACTTTGTCTTATGGTTTTGGTTTTTGGCCTATTTTTAATGATAGGTCTTTTGTGATCACTATTACATAATTATTGTATAGTACCTACTTGATGCAAAACAAAGCTGGTCGCCAAATAACATGGATTTCCATACGGATAAATGCATGATTGATTTATGGTTAGATTATTTCATCTGAATAAATTAATAAATATTTCGAGGCATTGCAACCAGCGCCCTCTAGCCCTCTCATGAATGGGTAAGTTCTATCATACAATTCTTTTGATATTGTTAATTAATTTAACAAACAGTTTGCCATACAAAATCCTTTCAACCATGGACAAAATTAAAAAAATCCCATTATAAAATCCAGTAACCTCTTTTAAATAGGCATCATGTAAAGCTATTCTTTACAATAAATCCCAACAATGTTGTTTTCTATTTGCATATCTATTTGCTGGTGTATTTTATGTACAGTCTTTCAGATGGTAATATCAACTTACCTAGCTCGTGTGACCTAGTTAGGTATATAGGGTGATTTTAGTAGAAAGAATGGGCCCTTATGGCAGATATTTACATTCATATGTTATATTTAATTTTAATTTAAGTACATATAAAATTAACTTTCTATTCTCGCATTAATCAAGGAATATCTTTGCTAATATGACAATTGTTTAAGAAACGGTTAATACGGAAAGTATATGGGTTAAGATACAGCCTAGAAAAATAGTAAGCGAAGATTACATGTATGTGACAATATTGATCGCACTTTGTGATCCATGTTATAATAATCATAATCAAAATATTCATTTCTTAAATACGTCAATTTCTTTACATATAATCATGTTCATGCTGAGAATACCGTGGACAGCTTTCCGTACTAACGTGTCGATACTAAAACAACTGGGCATCAAAACCAGACTATCCACTTTATTTAGTTGTATTAACCGGCTAGCACTTACGTCAAAAATTACGTCGAAAACTCTGGCCGGGAGGACGATGTAGCTGAACATCTGCCACTAGACACGGTCAGCATAGTGTGCGCGGACCCCAATATCTTGGTGCAACGGATCTCAAGCGATGAGGAAGAAATACACGATCCGCCGGTGGCGCCTCGATCGCCTATCCTCACCCGTCGCGGTGCGCGAGCGGTTGCGAGAGCGGAGCGGGCGCAGAAGCGGGGGGGTGCGGCAGTGAGTCGGCGAACCAGTCTGGACGAGGCGGCCAACCGGGACGCGCGTGCTGACTCGTCCTCCTGATGATGGAAACCTCAGATTTCCGAAACTTGTCGAGCTAATTTTTCGACGTAATTTTTGACGTAAGTTTAGCCGGTTAATACAACTAAATTTAATCATGCCTTACGGGAACTATAATACAGTATCCACTTTATGTCTGAAACGGATCCTCGAATATTTTGGTCATATTGCCCGGAAAGATGGCGACAACCTGGAAAAACTGATGATCACAGGAAAAGTAGAAGGCAATCGATCCCGAGGCCGCAGCCCAACACGTTGGTCGGACCAAATTCGCACCACTTTAGACACTACAGTCTATAATGCATTGCATGTTGCCGAGGACAGAAGGAAGTGGAAAGATGTCATCAAGGAGAAGGTGCTGGGAGGTGGTGGTCACGATCTTCAGACATGAGGGATACGATTCAAGGAGGATGTTCATGTTCATTATACAATTCAGTTATCAAGAGTAGGAATAAATGGAGGAAGAATAAATTACATTAATGAGAAAAATAAATTAAGAAAGATGAAATTATCTGATATTTATACATAATACAAGAAAACAACATTCATTATCACAGCATATGAGGAATAAGATTACCGGAAAAACCAAAAGAATTCAGGAAATAAATCAAGAAAAAATGTATCAGAAACAACCTGAAAAATAGATAAGAATGAATTGGAAGCGCTGATAATATCTCACCTACGATGGCACCGGAGCTCACTGGGCCGACCTTGAGAGAGATTCGGATCTTTTCTGGTATTTATACGTCTTTATCTATGGATGTTTAATTTGGACGATAGCGACGCAAGCTTGGCATTTTAGTATTTTAACAGAGTCGTTTTATTTATTTTTATTTCTTGTTTTATGAAGTTACGGTCGGAATATATATGTAGTATGTGGTTTCAAATTCTAGCTAATCACAAATAAATCAATGGCAAGTCTCCACTACGCTCACACATAAATTAATGCAATATAATATAGTATCTCTCAAGTCTTTTCAACAAATTTTGTGCCAAGCATAGCAATGTTAATGCATGACAAAGGAACTATCGTAAAAATGTAATTATAAAATAAAAATAAATAAATAAATATTCCGGAACATTGCACACAGCGCCATCTAGCCCCACACTAATCAAACGCTTGTGTCGTGGGTACTAGATAACGGATATAATACTTATATACTTTTCTTTTGTAAATACATACTTATTATACATATGTATACAAACGACCAGACTCAACACAAGTAATTATAAATTTAAAAATCATAATTACTTGTGTCTTGTGGGGATCGAACCCGCAACCCTAGATTAGAAGGCAGAGCCACTACCAACCAAGCTAAAAGGCCAGTCAATAATTGATAAATTAAGAATCCCCTAGAACCCGTATTATAAATCAGACAGCTACTAGACCAATAAAAACACATTTCATGTACACCTATGTAGCTACCCTTACCGTCTACAGAAGGTAAATCCAATAAAGATATCCTGCCTAACTTATTCGGGCCGACCGCACTAGGTTCCCTGTAAATTTCGTTTGTTGCAAGAATACTAAAATATACTAATATAATATGGGTCTAGTCCTAAACCCTTTGCGATGTTCTGCAGAATATAATAATACCATTAAGACCCTGTCTCCGAGATGAAACAAGATTGGGTCCGCACCTGGGGCTTAAGTCTTCTATGGTACGGAATAATATAGTACTGTAAGAATAGTGGAGGAAATAATGGTGCGTTACTTTGTAGTGAACTTTTAGTTTACTAATTAGTGGATTAAGATATATGTAATTAAAAAAATATAACTGATGGATAAAACCTAATCATCATCATCATCTTCAGCCCTTGTCGACCCGCTGCTGGGTATAGGCCTCCTCCCCTAGGTGCCATTGGTGTCGGTCTTGTGCTTTTCTTGTCTAGAGAGGCCCCTCGATGGATCGGATAATTTGACATTTAAATGTGTACATATGCCTTCAAATAAAAGGACAGCGTAGTAGAATACGTACAAGTTGAAACTAACAAGACAAACATATGCACACTCCTTTTTGTCAGAGGCCTAATAAACTCTCAACTCTAGAGATGACCACTCTCATTCTATAAGAAGAACACACTCTATTAACCGACTTCATGTAGTCATGACTTTTGTAACAAAATAAATATGTAGGTATGTATTGTCGTAAAAAAACCACAGAACTCATCGCCCGAAGGTATATTGGATTAGGAAAATATTCGTCCCAAGATTTATGCTTACTTGAAGGGACATGAAAATCATATTCAAATATAACATTTTTTGACTAAAGTCGGACAACTCTATCTAATTTTGTGTAAGAGATAAAATTTATGTAAAATAAGAATTGCTTTTCATAAAATGTCGACTAACAAATTATAAAATAATGATAAAGTATCAGATAACAGCGATGCTTGATATCAGACGGGCTGTATTGAAAAGCAAGCCTATTCCGCCTTCAAAACTGATTATTTGATTGATTGATAAATGCTCTATTGGACATTTAAACTAATATAAGAACACAATACAAACATGAAAACATTTTAAATCTAATGCTATAAATGGCGGCCTTAACTCAAAATACGATCTCTTCTAGGCCAGGAAATAAATAAATTATTACAGTCACTACACGAGCAAATTCAACAAACATAATATACCACCTATACTTAAACATAATATACTTATACATAATAATATAAATATTATAATGGTGTAAATTAACACTCATACCCGTTTTATAAATTAAATCTTGCCAACCATTCACATATTCGACTCAAAATATTTTATACCATGATTTTACAGAATTTCATTCACACAACCTACATTTTCCTCATACCACATAACTATACTACAATATCCTCAATATACATGATTCAATCCCGATTTCACAGCAATAACCGCAGTTTCATGGTACCAGTAGGCAATGTAGGCACGTTATGGTGGTATGCGGAAAGCCATGGTCAATCAATTAGTAGGCATGGGCCTCCCGATCGTTCATGGTGTAAAAACCCATGATCTATATTAGCTATGGATAATCCGTCTGAAAAACAGACTATGATATATATACGATATATATATGATATATATATATATATACTATTTAAGTGATCGTACAGACTTTCATCTATCTATTTTTTTGTAGGACTGTAAAGTGTGGTTGAGATCTGATGTAGAGTTACTTCCATAGATGATTCCTAAATAGATAGAGCAGAAAATTTATAAACAAAATTTTTAGACAGAAGTTTGCGGGACTTGTTATTATAATTTGCTGGCAATCACATCAATGTCAGAAATTTGTAATCTTTACACTCCCTATCTATATAAAAATGTGGTGCGCAGTGTTTTTCTTACAAAAATAACACGCTATCTAGCAGTTATATTATCTTGCCCCTGAAATTTATTTAACCGTACTGAAAAGTATCGCTCTGCCTTTTGTTATAAGAAAAAAATGTAGCAAATTAGTCAATTTCCGGCTAACGGTTATTGCTTTTGTTTAATACATTGTTGCTAACTGTATTTTTTGTTATATTCTGCAAAGTAACCTAGATAACTTAAACAAGAAAATCCATGAAATTTTCAATTAATAAAATAATCAGTACAACAAAGGTATCTACAAAAACCAATTGATTAAAATATGTCAATGCATTTGAAGTTATTATCAATTAAAACTTGATTAAAGAATTAGTAAAACGTGTGAAATGGTTGTTATTTTGAATTTGTGACTCATTATTTCATTTCGTTTCATATAAACTCAATTTCCATAATCTTTTTAGTTCATTCTTCACGCTACTTCCGATGAATCAATGAAAACAAATAGAAAACGAAGGAAAGAGCAAGATTAAATATCTTTTGAAAAGAACAATAAACAAAATGAGACAATACATTGAATGAACTATCTAATAATTTTTTTCTGGCATTGTTCGAAAAACACATAATAATTTGATCAGTAAAGTGACTCAAGAGTATGTTCCGATTCCGTCTGAAATCTATGGTCCATCAAATGAATGTTTCTGGCATTGAACTACGATAGTAAGCCATGGTTAAGCCATCCAAAAATACTTATCATAGACATAACAAACAGTATAATAGCAAATAACAATGGGGAATTCCTACGAAAAACACACGCTTTAAAATTACGATTTTTATTTTCTCGTCTAAGTTAAATAAATTTAAATGTTGTACTTCTGAGTACATTTGTTCTAAAGACTTTTATTAGTAGTTTAAATAAATAGGTGTGTCTAGTTTATTATCTTTTTAACATCTTGTATGTTTAGTTGTATCTAGTGCTATGTTGCGTTTCGGAGTGGGAAAGACTGGATGTCGCAACACAGGAATAGACCTAGTGTGATATCCAGGGTTTGCCTATTAATGTACAGTAGGTAATACACAAAGCCCAAGTTTGTGCAATACCCTATGTTACAGCAGCCTTACTGTCCCTTGCCTTTGTGAATTTGTGAAGCCCTTGTGAATGTTGGAATAAATGCTTTTTATGTTTTTTTATTTAAATTACCTAACTTTATGGTCCGTAATAAACCTATATTATCAAATTGTTATTAATGTTTGAGTACATTATATCATAAAGGCTTTTACTAACAAACGAATAGAAAAAATGAGAAGGGGGTTGAATGTACTTAAATAAAGTCGAATTTGTTTAATTTTTCGAAGATAATAGATTAATAAAATCGCCAACACACAAAGGACTATATTTACAACTTAACTTCGAAAAAACATTATAATTAAGGAATAATTTAAAATGTAAAGATCTAATCAAGCTCCTAATTAACTCTAAATAAGCTGAATCGAATATATGGCCAGAATTTACGCAGACATAATTTTCGCGGAAAACAATTTTCTCGACAAGGAAATAATTTCATGGACAGAGTGAATGTAAATACGTATAATTTGAAACAGACACTCTGCTATTTGCTCGGCGATAAGTGTGTTTCCTAAACCCAGTTTTATCTGTAACATGCTTTTGGAAATTAATACATGCTATTTTCTTATCATAATATAATATGTGAAAATATGTAGAATGTCTTATGTTTTCATTTGTAAAATGTAGTGAGATCTGTAGATACATTTTATACAAACGAACATTTAAAGAAATTAAGTAGGCAAAAAATGATCATCATAAAAGTAAATTAGTACCAGCGCAGTTTTTTTAGTGAAATAGAAAATAGTTTGCAACTCTAGTAAAGTACGCGATTAATTAAAAAAAAGTTAGACTAAAGTTTAAAAAAAAACTTTTATATCACTTATATTTCGATCATTGTATCTTTACTGAATTCTCGATAAAAAATGTGAGTAATATTTTATAGATTTTTATTTAAAATCATTGTTATTTTTATGTTTTAAGTCAGTCATATAAAATATGAAAACGTAGATATAAAACATTCCATGTTTCAAACTTCAATTTCAAAAAATCATGAATAAGTAGTGTTACAAGATTATATCATTCAAGGTGCTACAACTTTTTTTAGTTAAGGCACAGAATACAGACTTTGAGGTAAAAACCTACAGTTAAGCTACCCCATAAGTCACTAAAAAGATGATTATATAAATAGTAACCATACGAAAGATCCCAATTCTCGTTCAAACAATCGAGTCACTTCACTTGGTCCTTCTTGCTACGCCCTGCTTGCAAGCAATCAAAACTTTTTTAAAAGTTTAAAACCTTGACAGTTCGTCATTTTCGCGCCAATTTTCCGATTCGCGCGGGAAACTCGGGGCGAGGTTGAGGTTCGTATCGGTAGCGCGGCCGCGCGCTCTCTGTGGACTGCTCGTCCGACCGCCCGTCTACTTACTAACGTACGTGCACACCGCTCCGATACATTGACATACCTCCCGCAGATAGAACTGTGTCTCAGTAGAAACAACTGATAAATTCTATAGTAAGCTAATAGAAAGTAGATAGTCTTTGAGTTTGATATGGTGCTAAAATCTTGCTACAGTTTACACCTACTTGCCGGTACCTACGATTTATGTGCGTGACGCAAAAATGGACAAAATTCGTGGCGGTTGCGCCGAGAAGAGTTATGGGTACTTGAAGATCACGTGGGGAGCAGATTTATGGCTTAGGGCTGTAGAAAGAACAAGATTTGGCGAATTCTAGAGATTTATAGCGCTAATGAATAAAACATAAAACTACCTACGCGAAAACTTGGCAGAAATTCTCTGGCGAAAATCGTAAGTGAAAAAAGAAATAGCTTACGTGAGGAAAATGAAGGAAAATGGAATCCAAAGTGGGGACGTAATACAATAAACTGAGCTATATCAAAAAAGGCTGCGGTGAGAATATTCCTGATGATTTCTCTTGAATAAATCTGGAAATGCTCGCGAAATATCTCAAGGGAACGCTTTTTCTATTTACATTTTTTGTGCTTGACAAAATAAGTAAAATAGTTTATAACACGTTTCCTCGACCCAACTTGTTAATAAGCACAGAGTGACACTAAAATTTCATTTCTTTTGATATAGTTAAAAAGGAAATGTATATGCTTAATGGAAAACCTCATTGTTGCTTATTTAAGCTACATAATTTTTTTTGTAATATTAAAACACTAATTACACGACATTAACTTTAAGATTAATTGAAAATATCTGGACCATATTCTAACCTTCTGTATATGAAAAATTGCTAAAGCTATGCGTATAAAACCACTTGAAGTAGTCTAACGAGTACAGGAGCCACTATCGCAGATTTCTACGGTAAACTTGACCGCGGACATCGGATCCGGACAAGAAATGACCACTCGCATTATACCTATCAGATATTTGAATAAATAATTCCCGTCTCAGACGCAAGCATAGATTTTATAACAGAAGCTAACATTATAAATGATTTAAGTTAAGCCTGAAATAAATGTCTTTTATTTTATTGGTTTATTATTTATTTTATTTTGTATTATTCTCAAGACAAAGTAAGCTAAAGAAGTCTAACTAAAATAACATAATTTGAACAAACAGACATAATTTCCAATAATTTCTTTGCAAAGGGTTTGTTTAGATGTACAAAATTTCACGCCGAACTCTATTAAATAGCTTGCTCGGTGTCCGTCTCCCAAAATTATATAAAAAATCGGACGGATATAACACTTATATACTTAATACTAATACAAATATTTTAAAAGTACAAAAATACTCAATTTCAATATTTTTCGTCAACTCGTTTGATCCAAACCAAAAATAAAAATGTATTAAAAACTTTGTAAAATATTTATTACCTCACACGTTTATTAAATTTATCAGCCATATCTCCAATTACACGGGCCAGCTACTGAACTCTCTACCTGACTAAGCTTGCAGTAAAAAGTCGGTACCACAAAAAAGACCAAATTCTTCAAGATTAACCTTGGCCATCAATAAAAGTTTTACCAACACCTCACGACTGAATCGATTTACTTCCATACACGTGGTTCATCAATATGGTAGCTACTATACCTACCATCTATATATATAAAAACTCAAAGGTTGGCTAGATATTATATATAGTAATTTTATGGATAGTAGGAATGTAATTGTATATTAAATTGATGTAATTGTATATTGTATAAGCCTTATGAGAGTGACATAGTCGGCTTCGACAAAACTCCCTCTTAAAATATGTATAAAAAAAACTGACTGATTGACAGACTGGCTGATATAGTGATATATCAACGCACAGCCCAAACCAATGGACGGATCGGGCTGAAATTTGTCATGCAGGTAGATATTGTTATGACGTAGCCGCTAAGAAAGGATTTTTGGAAAATCACTTTTAAAGGGGTAAAATAGGGGATGCAAGTTTTACTTTCTAATGCGAGCGAAGCCGCGAGCACCCACTAGTAAACTATAAAAGCGTTAACCGTTCATAATCGTGCAAAAAAGTTGAGCATTACCGAAGCAAGAATTGAAGAAACAAAGATGTACAACTGTTTCTAACTGCTTTGAGGCGTGTAGCGCTGAGTAGATCAGAAACAGAATTGTATATAAAATGTATATAATATACGCAGTAAGTGTGTATGTTTGCGTGATATATGTTGTGATTTTACACCTTTGCACTACACAACACCACACACACACACACAAACTACACTAACACATACACTCACACACTCCTTCTCCTAAATACTTCTTTATTCTTAATTATATCATAATTATCATATTATTATATATTATATTGAATTGTATACATGTATGTAAATACTACTCCTACAAATGTCCCGGTATATTTATCTCTTTTATCTTTCACGTATGTATTTCTAACCAACCACGAAATCAAGTATCTTCACCAATTCACCACATGTATTGGAAACTGTTTTTTCTAGTATTTACTTTAGTCCTAGTATATTACAAAGTATGTATCTGTAAATACTGATGGATGAGCAAATTTCCCCCGACACAGGGTGACCTAGTGGGGGAAATATAGTACTTATCATTCGTGAGCTAATGTTTATTCCTAAGTAATATTTAAGCAATATAGTTTTAAGCAATAGTGTGCAAATAAACGATTTATTATTATTATTATTATTATATGATAAGATTCGTCGTACAATCAAAGAGTTTTTTTTAATATACATTTCCCATCACAATAATAAAATATATAAATAAAAATATAAAGGGCAAATAGCCCTACACGACATTCAAACTCGTGTCTCGTGTAAGGAATGACACAAAAAATATATTATGACTTTTTTCAACATTTGGGCCTTTGAATAATGCTGCCCGATAGATATTACTTTAATAAAAACAGCACTTGACAAGGCTTAATGCACAAGTTTTTTTTGTTACTAAATTTTTTTTTTATAAATATCTCTGCACATTTCCTACTCCTAACATCCAGTGAGTGTACGATAAAGCCGTTCCGATAGTAGTTTTGACAGACAGGTGTAATTAGCCAACTACTGGCTCCTACTGGCCACTTGTAATGGACGCGTGATAACGAGTGTACCGTAAACATCGCCGCCCTTGCAGGGAGGGAGCCAAGGTCGCGAGATTACTGAGGGGCGTAAGATCTTAGATCTCTTAAGGTTCTATAAAAGAGGTAGCTGTGTTGTTTTTTCCAGAGTTTCAAACTATGATGGTGTCTGGTCTTCTGCCTTTAGGCAGTGGGTTCATTGTAGACTACTGGGTGCCATTATAGATCTGAACTTTCATAGCCTAGACTTACTTACATTGTAGGTTAATTATAAAAACAATTGACTTTGTTTAAACTTTTATTGGAAATGCGAAAATAATCACGACCAACAGGATTCGAACCTGCGTACGAGTATTTTTGATCACCGTCACAAAATAACTCATTGACTTTGTTGTTACAAGTATAGAAAAACTATATTTCACTCTAGTGTGATGGCTAAGTGTTATACAGGGAAAAAGTACATGTAAAATTGTATTCGATCAGTATTTAGGAATATTTTCAGCTAAAATTGTTCGCACAACTTTTAACACAATGATTCTGAGCTCAGACAAAGTATAGTTTTACAAAATTACTAAACATTTTCTATTGTTTATTATATTCGAAAGAAGATTCTGTTTTGTAAGAATCGCTAATTCTAATATTGCCAGATATAATCTATAATATATGAAAATATCCCGCAAAATGGTTTACAGAGAAGATATTGCGTCTATTAGTAATGTTTACAGTTGAACGTTTCCTGAAGATTTTCTTTGTTTTTGCCCTTTTATCCAAATTAAATCTCAATGTAAACTGTTACTTTCTATCTTCGCTTCCTTGTTTTTATACTGTAGATACATTTTGGTTTTATTTAGTAGGTAAATGCTAAAAGCAAATTGCCGAAGTATGATTATATGTTGTTTCTTTCTCTCACTACAGTTTTTATTTTATTTTATTGTATCAGTTAAATATGTATTGCCTTAATAAAAAGAGGTCAAAAGTCAACTTAAATGGTCGGTATTTACTATCCAAACATAATTAAATAATTTACCTAGATTTTATTGTAAATGTTAGAAAATTAATAAAACACAATCTATTACACCTTTTTTGTATCGGCCCAAATAAAATTCTCCTAAAATCATCTCTGTACCTCCGACTATATCAGATAGTGCCTAAATGGTCTTGCAGAGCGATAGTACGTAGGGTTCAATATGAACAAACAGTCTCACTGTTATATCGATATGGTGCCGTGTTTAGAAAGCTAATAAACTAATTCATTGAGGTTTCCACAGCTGGTCTCAAGGCGAAATGATAAGAATAACAAGTAATTGAGTAAGATTGTTTAGAAATTTTTTAGAATTAGTTAATTATTTTCATGTGATGTGAGAATAGGGTTAATTGTTTAAGTTTTTTTAGGCAGTTCCAAACAAGAAGGAAAAGACCTCAACTCGTAACTAAAACCTTCCTTGGACTACACCAGAATATAAAAAAAAAACACTTTGAAAACATTTAGGAACGCGCTAAAGACCTAGTCTAACAGTTCTAGTCCATTTCTTAATAGTCTATGGAAATAGTTCGTAATTTAATGCCTCTTTCATATAAAAAAAACCATTACAAATTTCGATAAATTATTTTTAGATATATACAAAATTTAATGCAAAACACATTGGTATTTTGTCTGAATCCGCAGGCGCCGCTTTCATGAAAGAAGGTGTAATGTATAAACATTCAGTGCAAACAGTATGCAATATTTTGGCAAACTGATAAAAGTGCTTACATACTGCATTCCTGAGTCGCAATTAACGTTGGAATGTACTGTTTGGCGGAGAAAATTCGCGATATGGTGAAATGGTATTGGATTTATTCAACTAGCTAATATAATATTATTATGTTTCCATATAGGTAGATGACGTTAAGAATTTTAAGGTTATGAGGAGATTTTGGAAAACCAACATTTTTTTTTAATTATGAGTGACTAGTAGTTCTTTCAGCAAGGTAAATCGATAAAAATAAAATCAATGTGAAAAAAATATTGTGGAGATAAAATATACCCCGATTAGAATAAATGAATCTTTTACCCTTACAAAAAAGAGTCATAAGGTTTCAAATAATATATCCAAAAATTAAGTAATGTGTAATTGAAATTGTGTATCTAATTTCGTTCACATTTAATTAAGCACTGCATAATAAAATTATAGATCAGCACAATATATTTGAGCTATCTAATACAATTAATTAATCAACAATTAGCCAAGCATCTACAATTAAATCTGTGATATAATATCTAGTGCTAGTCAATCAAAGGAGGTTTCAATGATTATTAAACTTCGAAAGTCAAAGAGACTATAACCTCTTTGCTGACTTTTTAAAGAAAAAGGTTTCAAGAATATAAATTACATGCATCTTAAACCCAGCGACCTATGAAATGGCTCAAAGGGTTTAAAATAGCTTTAAACTGGCAACCTTTTACAGGGGGTCGCTCTACTAAATAAGTCATGTGTAGAATTTACAAGGTTTTGCTCAAAGCTAAGGGTAATTTTAGATGTCATTTTGTGCAGTTTCTGTTGCGTTGTACTTTTTCAAAGTTGACTATAACTAAGCTTTCTTTTTTTAATAAATAAATGTTATTCTTCACTAAGCTTTCTTTTAGTGAAATATAACTCTGGTTTCCACTGCCCTGAAATAATATGAACATTTTAAAATTGTACATATTTGCACTGCATTTAAAATTACAATACAATACAATACGTTGATTTGTGAACATGCCAATTCTACATTATAACTTCTTCACTATAACCCATTTAAGGTAAAGGATGTTATAATATGGAGATAAATTCAACTTCTGAATAAACACAAGCTACTTTTCACCAATGCTGTTAGTTCCGCGGGGCATCGCTATTTTAAAATAAAATGTATTGCAATGTAAAGTAGAAAAGCTATTATATTCCCGTGATAGTGCAGCCTTGGATCAGTTGTGTTTACTTTACCCACGCAGTGAAATAAGGCCGAAACAGGCGGATGTTTCGATTGCATTCTAAACGCTTCACCAACTCTATTCCATATATTTTTCCATGGACAACATATACTGGAGACTTCTAACTAAACTATTTCACAAACCAGTCAGGCAGGCTGTGGTCAAAAGTGATCCTATTTTGTGATAACTGGACCAATCGTCATCCAGACCTATCACGCCTTTCTTTGATGACTATGACGACCCAACCAGCATTCAGATATATCACGTCATTTTATATCTATCGTTATTGATTTGCAATTATGCGACGCCAGAACAGGTACAAATAATGTCAAAAATAAATTTATTATTGTAAATAAAGAAATTATGAAAATTAAAAAAAAAAAAAAAAATTGGCTTAAGTTCAGATATATAAAAGTAGATGATACAAAAGAAAAATAAAATAGTGCTAGTGAGGCCTATAACGAGTACAGGCGTAATACTAAAAACCACGAATAACAGCCGCTGTATTGAAGCGTAAAAGTAATACGAACATTATCAAATCAAAAACTCTTGTACAGTCAAGAAGGCGTAAGCTGAGCTTTGCATTTGTGTGGGTGAAGTATGGCAGGTGGGCGGGGGAGTGAGATGGCGCTATCGCACGATGGAGAAGCCGATTGTCTCACCTACACTATCTATGTACACCCACACAAATGCAAAGCTCAGCTTACGCCTTCTTGACTGTACTTACATTTTTATTTTAGCTAGGCGTCTATAGGGTCTAACGTTATTTTATTTTTCCATTGAGAATATAGTCTATTATTAGCAAATCAATGTTTGTTATTAGGTAACCGGGTTAATCCTACCGGATGCCGAAATAAATACTACTTACGTTGGCTTACGTATGGTAGAGGGCGCGTGTTAATAAATGTTGTGCAGAAAATTCTGCACATTCCTTCACATTATCTATTATGCCTTAAAGTCGTTTACTTAACGTACTATGACATAAGTTTGCGATGTTAAGCAACTGCCTTCGGAGTATTTTTAAGACGTATTTTACATGACCGACGGTCGTGGCCCCGCCGCAGAATTAATTCTTAGGGGCAGTCCTCTGGGGCAGATACATCGCGGTGGACGCCCAGGTCCTTTCATGCAAGACTCATTTCCTTGGCTCATTCCTCACGATGTTTTCCTTAACCGTTAAGCGAGTGCAAATCTACAGTTAACTGGATGATAATACCACTCATTGGTGTAAGATTCGAACCAGGGTGCGTCTGGATAAAAAGTCTTTGGTTAGTTATGTGACCGTGACAAAAAGACAAACTGGTATTTACATCAGTGAGCTGAATAAAAATATCACAATGACAAGTAATGTATAAAATAATAGGTACTTACTTCATTAAGTAAATTTGTTTATTTTGATAACGTTGAATTGTTTATGAAAATTTCTCTTTTGTATAAAACCCACCCTTTGTAATTTGGACTTCAGTTCTAATTAAAATCATAAGAATTAAGAGCGATGCTCCTGACAGATTTAATTAATCATCCAATATAAGAACCTATTATCTAATTATAGGATTTGGCATGACAGCTGTTTGTTTTGCAATTTACCACAAGAAGATCTAAATTAGGTTTAATGAAGGTTTTATTTTGTCTAGACCTCTTCAAAGGTAAAAAAATATTTATCTAGCAGTTAGTGAAAAGGTTTCTTATTGGGAAGCGTATTTTGTTTTTACTGCATCATCGAATATTATTAATCTGATTGGTAACAATGCAGGATTATACAGACTGGCGGTAGGTAACACATACATTCAAATAACTATTGCGTTTGATATGAAGTATGTAGTTCGTAAAGATTTTATTGAATTTACAAATAGCTGAAACGCATGTAGTTAAGCTAGCCAATGCTAAGCAATGGTCGACGCAGTCAGTCCTTCGAGGGGTGACCGAAAAGTGGTATTTCATTTTGGGCGCTTCCGTGGGTCGGATGACACGTTAAATTGTAAGTCTCGGCTGTTTGTCTAGTGCAACAGTCCTTAAGACATGTCAAAGGCCCTTAGGGCGGCCTGATAAACTCTCGACACCAGAGTTAAGAAGGTAGCCGTTTTTGTTTTGTTCAAAGTGTAGGTAATCGAGCTTAAACATAGTTATTGCACAATAACTATGCTTTAATGTAATTCGATTATATTTTGTCAATAAGCGAATCATCAGTAGGTTCACCATAAAAAAGTAGTTCCCATGAAGAAACAGTAGGCGTTGACGAAGGGCGAAAGTCAACTCTCTTTATATAAGGCATCATTACCAAAAAAACAGCATAAATGAGCACCTTCGTAGGTAAATGAGGGCCATATGCGCTTCATTGTTATTATAGAATGAACTTACTTATATTTTAAAACAGGACGTA
Organism: Macaria notata; assembly: GCA_927399415.1. NCBI lineage: Eukaryota > Metazoa > Arthropoda > Insecta > Lepidoptera > Geometridae > Macaria > Macaria notata. Next base: position 3,811,908 of record OV656744.1, read on the forward strand.
AGTGTGTTTGTAAGTTTATATTTTGTTTTTTCGCTCTTTAATAGTTGATATCATTTGTTACAGACCGTAATATCTGAAGTATTTGAATCTGTTGCAAACTACTTCCCTCTGCGATTATAATTTTTTTCTAGAGCCCATCGTTGCTTACCATCAGGCAAACTATGGTCAAGCGCAAACCCGTTTTAGTTTAATAAGAAACCAATTGGCATTGGGGTAGATTTAGGCTTACAAGACTGTTTTTCTTCATTCATACTATTGATATATTTACTTACAAAATACTTTAACCATTCTTAATTCTATAGAGTATACAGTACAGTAGTGTTGTGATGTATACAGTTATATTTACTGTTCATTATAATTTTTTTTTGTGCTTTTTGAAATAAAAAGCACATTTTATCAGCAATATTTATCGTTTATTGATATCGACAAATAAATGAATAACGCGAGGAACGCCGCGTAAAGCAGCTAGTAACAACATAAAGTTATAATGGAACACGCTGCCGCGGTGGCACAAAGCACTGATTTGCCGTAAAAGGTTCGCAAACAGTCAGCCAGGTCATAAATCATGAACAACTGGGAAATACACTGTGGCCTGCGCGTACGCATGTCTTGAAGGGCTGCGGCCAACCATGATGAAGATCAAATATAAGCGTTGATGACAGGTCTAAAAATATAGGCTAACATTGACATATAAATAATAATTATTAAATTAGGACTTAAAATATTTATTCATTTCGGATCTCTAACAAAAAGAAATGATAAGACCTACTAAAAACTGAATCAGAACAATCCTTTTTTTTATAGAACAATGTTAACAATATGGTTAACACTGTTCTATAATAAGGATTTAATAAAAATTATTCCTGAAATAGCAAAACAAATTTTAGAAGCTTAACATTGAACAAATACGCAAAATGGTGAGTAAAGTGGAAGCGACGCTCATATTTTAAGCATTAGTCACAGACTCTCACACTTGGGCAAATTAATTAAAATTATTTCCTTTAGTGACAACAATTAAACGCTTCATGTACATTTAATTATTTCAACATGTTTTCGACTGTTTGATTTGTGGGGCCAATACTAACGTGATTCATTTACTGTCGACATTGTTGACTTTATCACATGGTTTGGCGATGTGTCATTATTTCTTTTGAATGTGGTTTTTGGCAATTGTTATGAATATATTACACACATATTAATAAAAATAACTTCGGTATGTTATTTAGACAAAGACGTGGAATAAGTATGCACCCCTGCACATGAAAATACTTAATCTACGTCTTCATGGAGGAATATTAATGGCCTTATAAAAATAAAATTGTATAAAAAACAATAATAAACGAATAGGATTTAACACACTAATTACATTGAAACAACTATAAAACTTAAAAAACGTAAAACTTTTTTTTATCTATATTTTAAGAGGGAGTTTTGTCGCAGCCGACTATGTCACTCTCATAAGGCTTATACATTAAATACTATCAATAAAATTACTATACCTATATATCTAGCAGAATCTTGGCCTCGCCCGAAGTAATTGAAGCCAAGATACTGCTACACAGTCCAACACTGTTGTTATAACAACTTCTAGTCGTATTTACTAACAATTGCTGGAGTAAAGTCTCGCCGCGGACACATTCCATCAAAATATGTTGTAAGTCATCATTTTTGTCACACAACCGGCAGTTCAGCGAGTCCGCGAAGCCCATTAGGTAAGTAAAACTTAGAATATAGACTTATTGCACCAATTTTAACTAACTGGTAATGCGATCGAGATTTGGATAGGTGACTAAAAAGTAGCATTCTATTTGGGCGTTTTCTTGGATTCGATGACAAGTCATACCTTTTTGTTCGGCCATGTTAGAAATTTCAAAGGCAGTTTGATAACTTTTCACAATACAGTTGACCATTCTCAGAAGATGTCATGAAATGAAGACACGTCATTAATCATTTTATCAGTTTTAGCATCATCATCGGGTGCCACCTTCATATAGAAGCACAGTCAATTGATAAAATGTTCTACGATCCTATGCAGCTTCTTTTAGATGCGGATAGCTCTGTAGGTAGATTATTTTTTCGTATAAGAGTGGTCAACACTATCATTTCATGAAAGTTTATGTATTTACCACAAACCTTCATAGTAGTAGTAATGTTTAATTATTATTTTTTACGTTTACGTTTGACTACAGCCTGCCTGATGTTAAGCATTGCTGCAGCCTAGGGTGTAACACGTTTACCTAGAAGATACCTATTAACTCTAGATTTGAAAACCTCTGGATTGATATGATAACTAATTTAATAACAATAACTAATTTTAATTATGTTCACAGGTAAGCGAGTTACGTAATCTTTGTGTAAAATAAAGTTCTTTAAACCTTTATAACCATATCTATTTTCTTCCTTGACCATGCCATTGGCAATGACTAACATATGATACCCTACACGGCGCGTCGACCCCGGGGCCTTGGTCGGAAATAGCCGAACAAATTTAACCAAATTTACACTTGGCCAAGTTTGTTTAAAGCTTATCTTGAGAGACTGCTGAGTAATCTACTTGCTTATGGTTGTCATTGTTTGTAAATTCAGTTTAGTTATAAGGAGGAATGAAAATATTTATCAGAATTACAGGGCATTTCATTTTCCATATAAGTGTACTTAATTATTATTTAATTTCCTGTGTGACACATCAGAAATTATATGATAAATATATGAACATGTCATTTTCCATATAAGTACATATGTTTAATTATTATTTAATTTCCTGTGTGACACATAACATATTAAATAACAAATATATGAAGAAGTTTAGCAATTAAAATAACTTTGTATATTTGTTTTATCTGCATCTACGAATTATAAATAGGAATGTATCTACGAAAAATACTAAATAATGTATTTTGCTTAATATGAGACTGCGAAATAGCGCTGTTTTAAATGCGTCATATATTCAATCATATAAATAAATATTATAAACTGTATTTCAAATTATTTTACAATCAAACAAATACATACATCTGTTGTGTAAAATACATTCCTAAGTTATATAATGTATCTTCCCAATTAGCAGTCACTACAATGCTCGCACCTAATTCAGCCCTCGACGTCTCACGGACGGTTTGAGGCCCTGTCAGTCAACAGTAAACGTGCTCAGAGCCCTTAAACCAACACTACTACCTATCATATACAGGTTTTATAGTATCTAATGTATAATCTTTTAAGTGCAAATTTAATATGTCGAAATCATGTTCTTAGATTTTTGAATTTTCCTTAAAACATTCGGACGAATTGAGAACTCGGGCCTTTTTTGAAGGACCTTATAAGACAGGGACACGTTGCTCTCTTGCAGCGGGCTGGAGAGTTAGGAACATCTTGAGGCTTTTCTAGAGATTTTCAAAGTACTTTGCTTTGTTGTTAAACAAGCTGATTTTATTTTTGCGCATTACCTTCTCACGACAAAGAAACGGTTTAGTTTTGACACACAACCATACTTATAAAGTACACAACAACAAGTAGCCCTGTATAAGAACGTAGTATTGTCCCGTGACAGCCCTATTTGTAAGGGCCTAGACAAACAATCAGCCCATTTTTAACTGCACAAGATGGAGTACTCTCCCATGTGCGGGCAATTTACCTAACAAGACTGTTTTAAAGTAAACAAATGGATAAAAGTGAGCCATTTTGAAGTGATTGAAATGCGCGGTGATATCTGTACAAACAACGGCCCTTTACGTAAGCCCTTTTACTGCTTGGGTGCGTTTAGAAACGGTAGAAAAGAAAGAACATAAGAAGGCAATAAAAAAAAAGTTGTGTGTGAATATTTCGTATTGGAGGTGACAATGATTTGTTTATGTTTAAAAATTTAAAGTAAATGTACGTGTGATTGATCAGTTTTTAACCCTATGATAATATTTCATTTTCTTTTCATTGTCATTGATTACTGGAGTTCTTATCAGATTTCTGTAATGATTTATTTAATGTAGGTAACAAAAATTTGATAGTTTTAGGAACAATAGGCAATGCAAATAGGTAATGTAAAGAAAGTGTGCGTAGGTACATAAATTCTTGCTTTGTTATATAGATCATTGATAAGACAGCCAAATTTATTGTACTTCACTAAGATAGCAGCTAAATATTATAATGAAGGTTGTAAGCTTTTTAGTGGAATAAATCTGTTGTCAAACGTAGCCCTAAAAGTGGAGAGGTAAAAACGAAGGTGCGTAAACGTGTAAGTGAACAGTTAAAGCACGTCGTAACTATCTATGGGGTCGCAATAAGGTACCGGAGCATATAAATTGGTATATTTTCTTTATTTTCTTTTGAATCTGTGCCACAGTTTTCCCTTTTTAAGGGCTTAGGAAATGGGAGCCAAACAATAATAATATCCGCTTACTAATTTTGTTAGATTTTCACTTTTTTTTGTTATGGCTTTTGCGAAGATAATGATAATGACTATAGATTTTCACCTATGGTGTCTGGTTTACAAAATGAAATATGTCATGAGAGCTTTCATTTCAATTTTATGCAATATTTTTTAAAGCATTAATATTATATGTATAGATGGACAAATCCTAAACTTTTTAGATATGACTTCTCCGGCAATACCGAATGGACAAATCTATTGGCACTGCCAATTACACCATTAGCACCAATGTTTCGTTTTCAAACAGATAACCACCTAATTTCAAGGCGATAAAATGAGCCGCAAATCAGTCGCTCTTTCATCTTTGTTTTTCGGCCATCGAGATGATAAGATCATATAATTTATAGAGTAATTACGTGGTACATCCGACAGGAATGTTAAGTAATACCGCATGCGTGATTCAGACCATTATGTGCGGTCAATGCGTTGACGTATGCAAATACAAGATCTAGTATCATGGCGCCTATAAGATCTCACGTTATGGGAACTGAGAAATAGAATTGTGAATCATATATATCATGTATGATTCATAATTTAAATGTGTATTACCATCACCATACGTTTTGAAGTGTGCTCCCTACAAGACTAGATATGTTTTGGGTTACTTATTTTATTTTAAATTCAAAATCTTTAATGGTTTTAAAGGTAATTCTATTTAATGCTCTTATATTTTATTTTGTGAGTATGTAGTAAATAAATATTCACCTAAAACAATAAGACAGGAAGGGTGAGTGATTAAAAAACAACTGCATAAACTATAGTAAACACTATTCATTAATATTTCACCCCACGTTTGCACAATTAGGGACTTTTATGACCTCTAAAACAGAGCCACTACTATACTTATTTATATCTACTCTACCTACTAACTACTAATCGATGGTGTATCAGAATTCTTTTACAACCGCCCGCATTTACCCGTATATCAGTCTACTTGGGATCCAAGTCACGCCTCGGTCCGGTCTACTGGTGGCTATTAAATACTTGTTTACATCGATGATGAGTTTCCAGGCCAGTTATGAAATAGCAGAGCTTGATGTGAAAGTAACTGGATGTATAAGTACGTATGTATTTGGATCAAAACCTAATTAGTTGGTGTACCTACACTCAATTTATTATATTTAACAACAACTTACTTTATTATTTACATGCATTTCGCCAAAATAGATAAAAATACTAAAAAATATGACTTCCATAAACTTCATTGAATTATAGAAAAGTAAATAGATAAGATATAAGAAAGTCTTGTGATTTTCTTATATCTTACTATGCACATACATTAAGATTACATAATATATGTAGCATATTGTAGGTGTTGAAAAGGTTTACTGTCGTTCTACAGTAACTAACCGACTTACATAATATTATATAAACATGAATCCGACTCGTATATTATGTTTTTTTACAAGGAATGGGTTTGCACTTGACCCTGATTCGCCTGATGGTAAGCAATCATTACGGTCTAGGATGAGACGTGCTTACCCAGTAATAACCGATTCACACTCGCTTTGACGATCGCAAATTTATATTTCGCGGGGAACAGGGAGTCAGGCAGGGAGTTCCATAATTTAGCAGTTCGTTGTTGCTCACATTGAAAGTTTTCGAAAAGATTGAAAAGATAAGCAAATCAATAAACCTCTATTTAATCAATATAGTTTTAGACTCTTAACTATTGTCTAAAGTAAACTACATTAATGAGATGCAAGTCTCACGTGCCCGCCTGTCACAGTTAGGAAACGAAAACATCTCGTTATCAAATGAACATTCCTGCATTTGTTTGCAGTCGCCAAATATCTTTGCACGCCTGATAGCGGCTGTTCGCAATATTCTTATCTCACTAAATACTGCATTTGTCATGCAATGCTGAGTATATAATGACGTAAGGTATTTGTGCTTATTTAATATTATCATCAACATCAGAAGCACAACGTAGCTGCGGTTGCGGATGTTTAAATTTGCTAGTTGGCAAGGATTTTTTGTCCCAGAATTAATTTCCAATTTTGAAATCGATGTTCTTGCTAAGAAAAAGTAGGCTATTATAAGTAAAATACTCATCTAAAGGATGATATAATCAGCAGTAAAAAAGAAACCCTAGATTATAATTATGATCAATGTCCAATGGTATGAGTAATTAAATGTGTGTATCTTCTTATGTATCAGAGTGAGCACTACTTTCACAGATGTATATTATGAGCTAAATATATATTTAGTTAAGAACTGAGATTTGAAGAGTTTTCATTCATAACTAAATTCTCAAAACCCCGCTAAGCCGTATCTACCGTTTATCCATAAGCACCTAGAGGAACTCATATACCAATACTAGACTTTTAGACAGGGCATGTAAAATTATAACTAAGTTATGGTGCAGTTACAATACAGTATTCTTAATCGTTTTTAAAGTTATGTTATAAAATGTCACTATCAATAGTATAATATATTGCTTTTAAAACTATTTTATTTCCTGAATCTTAGCAAAATCAAATTCATAGCATAACTTTCAAATCTTTTTTAACCGAAATTAAAAGAAGATTCTATCAATTTGATCTGGCTTTATGTTACGACAGTTACTGTAAACTTCAGTAGCATACATCCTATCTACCACATAAGCAATTTGTTTAGTGTGATATTATATTTCGCACCTGCAACTGCACCTTCCAGTACAGTTACGCAGCTCTCTCATCCTTCACCTCGATTATCTACAGCTGTCTACAACCATGTGGCGTCGCTACATCACACACGGAAAACGGCAGCCTAGCCACTAGAGTGACCGCTAGATATACTTATAAACCGATTGACATAAAATATGTAGACAATCTTTTACCGCGCAGTTCAGTGTAAGTCCTACTCAGTTATCTATTTAGAACGTTTCGTTTTACTTGGAAGTTTCCGTAGATTTAACTGTGTTTTTTTTTAATGTATCCCACATTATTTACCTTTGCCGTTTTACGGAAGGCATAGATTTTTTTTTACATGATATTGGCTTACGCTTGACTACAACTTGCCTGATGGTAAGCAACATTATAGTCTACGATGTAGCGTGCTTGCCTAGAAGAAACCGGTTTACTCTCGGCTTGAAATACAATACATTTATTGATACATTGTGATTAACAATCCCACTTCCGTTTTATAAAGAAATTTCGTAATTGTCTAGAATAGATGTAAATGTAAACAAAAGTTACAAAAGCGATTTACAAATTTTATGCAGAAATGAATTGACATTTTGACAGTGACATTTTGTTTTGGTTTACTGAATTTTGAATAATAGTTTTTTTTAAGTGAGCATTTGTGAAGTCTAAGTAACTTTTTTTATTTACAATAATAAAATATAAAAACAAGTGAAGGAAAACTAAACATACTACTTCTAACTACTACAAAAAGGGGCACTTAGAAAATCTTTAGAAAAGCCTAAAGATAATCTAAGTGCTTGTTGTAATTGTTGGTTCATGTTGATTATTTTTTTGGAATTTTGCATTTATAACTAGTCTATTATATAAAACAGTTGTTACAGTAAATAAGCGTGTTTATATTATTTTTCAATTGTTTGTATTATAGATAAAAAAATCGACAGTGTTGGCGGTTACAGTTTTACAAGTATAGACAGATTAATCTAAGTTTAAATCATAGTTAAGTCAGATTTATGAGGTTCCGCTCCCGTAGGTTCCGCCATAGAATTTAAATGTGAGAGAACTGAATATTTGCTAATTAAAAATAAAACAAAAACATACCTATATTTTTTAATTGTCTTGCGCACACTTGCCGACTATGCGTCTTATATAATAAGCAGTACTTTATCAAACGAACTATTTTTTTTAAATCAGGAAAAAAAATCTGTACATCAATTCGAAAAACCATATTATAAAACTAATAATTGACCTAGCACTACATTACATAAATTTTATTAATATGAGAAATACATTGTTAACTTAAGCATAATAGTAGTTTATGCAACTGTTATATAATGAAGCACACTCGTTACTATTATGAAACTCGCTGCGCTCGTTTCATAAACTCACACTCGTGTTTTAATACCCGTGTTATATGCAGTTGCATACACTACTTTATCTTCACTATAACAACAAGAGTAAAAGCTGACAATAGTTTATTTATAATCACGCGTACGTGTATTGTCACAGTGATTTTGCCGCTATTAAAATCTAACCAATGAGAGCGCAGCTGCGCGAATCAATAAAACGCGACCAACCTGATTGGCCCCGCAATCAGGTTGGTCGCGTTTTATTGATGTTATAATGAGATATTACGATATCGATGTGGATATTATACCATCATTGAGTGTTTTGTTGTCTGCGCTATAACAGTAGTAATTATAAGTCAAGTATTGGAAACATAAGTAGAATGTTACAACATTAGTGTAGATAAATATAATAATTAAGATATGCATCTTTTCTTTTCCATGGTTTGTACCGTCCCTTGTTAACATGTAGTACAAGTTCGTTAAGTAAGTTTAGCATAACAACATAATCTGTAATGCCATAACATGGTTCAAGATTTATCTATATTTTTTATTATTAAAACGCCATTTTTAATTTATTAGGCCATGCTTTATGAGGAAATACGTGAGAGCGAAATTTGCTTTCTTATGATGGTAAACGTTAAGTTATGTCAGTTTGGTAGAAAGCAAAAGAAATAGAACTATTTCATCATAATGCAATTAAAGTGCAGCGGGAAATGTTATTTTTAACCGACTTCCAAAAAAAAGGAGGTTTTCAAGTCTTCTGAAAGTTTTTTTTTTCATTTTAAGCGGTATTTTGGAAGCATGTATATTTCAGTACTACTGCTTTGAGGTTTTATTTGCAAAGGGGTTATAGAGAAATCTTTATTTATACATATCTTGTGTTCACATTTTGTGACTAACCTATAAAAAAATACAGTTTTTAATGATATAGGTATTTGATTATAACACATATTCAACAGAAGATTGCACCATCAAACTTTCAAGTACGTTCTTATTTTAGACACATTCGCTTGATCGGAAAAAGCTCTTTCGCAACTATAAAAGCTCAGAATAAAAGCTTCTGTCGAGTGATGCATGTCGTGCATTGTTGTCTTGCCGCTAATATATTGGACTCTAATTTGACATTTAATATGTGCTTTATTATTTATGGGAATATTCTATTAGTTAAATGTTAGTTTGTGTTTGTTAAAAATATTTATGGCTTTGGAAAGTTGAAATAGAAATTTGTAAATCTTATACGTTTATGATTCATACTTATGTTTTAAGCAATTTATTAGTAGCAATATTATCCTGCAATGTTATTAATATGCAGAAAAATCGTTTTTGACACGATTCACATCAAAGCATTTGATAAAATTAATAGTAGATATCTTCTTCTTCTTATCACAAGAAGAAGAAGAAGGATACTTGTATAATAATTATGCAGAATGAGATATGACTCTAATGAGATATAAGTGTAGTGTCACACTGAGTTAAAACAACTTTTTAAATCATTTTCATATAAACAAACGTCCAAAGGAAAAATGAACGACTTGGTACCACCCGAGTCTATACCACTTCAAACAAAAAAAGTAGATACTTATTTTTGGGACCCTGAAACTACAGACCCCTATAAATCATTGAAAATGCAAATGCCAATGAATGCTGGCACATTACGCATTGTTAAGACAATATACACGAAACAACGACATAGAATAATAACAGAAGCCTCATTGGTAAAAAGAGTGTTAAAATGCACAAGGTAAAAAAAAACTTTGAAACTATAACAAAATACTTGATGATATAAAGTCTTAACACATCGTTATGGCTTGTGTTTTTGGCAAATTTTAAACCATAATATTAATGCACTGTAATTAATGTGTGCTTGCGAATTGGTCAATAGAGAATAGCTCATTTAAAGACACGTTTAAAATTGAACGTCAATCGGGTTTTGCGGGACTGTTAATGAATTAAGATTAATTGTGGGTATGGTTTGAACAGAGGATCTCGTGAAGAGTTTATACACACTTTATGAAAATTGATGTACATCCATATTTATTTTGATAAAAAATTTTTTGTTATACTAAGGCGTCTTAGACTTACTTTGTCAATGACACGGAAAAAGCTTGATGCCTCAACTGAATTATTGTCCATACAAAAAGCTATTTTAAACTGATGTAAAGCGAACCGTTGATTTTGCATTCTTCGTGAAATTTACGATTTCGTCTTGTCTTTTTGTTTTGCGTATTTTTGGCGTGTGTTTGTTTTAGTTACAGACGTAAGATACAGGGAAGATATTTAGTGACGTCTTTTTTTGATGTGATTTTCCGCTACGCTGAATGTCAAAACAGTAATTTGTATTTTAGGTATTTGTTTGATTAATTTTGCGTCATTCGTTAGGGTATGCTAAAATAAATGTATTGTCCGCCCTGAAATTAATTTACTTGTAGTAATGTGCTTCGAAGTAAATTCTATAATAAATAAAATAAAAGTAGTTTATTTCAGGCATATTCAACCTAATAGATTAACTTATTGAGTAATATTTCGATTAACTTATTGCCCTTAGTCCAACTATATTAATAAGCATGATGCATCAAATTAAAAGACATCTTATAATGAAGGATTTTTGACACTACTTTTGTTTACAGTAGGTACTGTAAGATAGACTTCTAAAACTTTTTAAGCGTTATGTATATAGCCTCAGACCACCGAGATTGCAGTCAGACTAATATTAAATCTTGAAAGCATTTGGGCAGATACTTGAGTTATCGATGCAAAGAGAAACTGCAGCTGATTCCAGCAACAATGTGGCTAAGTAGTTTTGACACTAACAAGTTGTCTAGATTTATTTGGAACAGATTTAGGTAAAGCTGGTTTGATGTGCCTGTCTGATTGAATTCTAGTAGCTATGTTTTTATCTATTTTTATCGACTAAATGATTTTTTGATACGATTCAAAGCCATTACATTTAGACTAAAGTTACAAGTAGTAAGATCAAAGTAGGTATTACGTTTGGGTGCTTCCGTGGGCCGAATGAAACGTTACATTGTGTAGGTCTAAGGTGTTTTTACGGCAGTCAAAAAAGTTAAACCATTTCAGAAATGAAAAAAAAAACGAAAGTCGAGAGCAAACGCGCGCTAGATCGTAGACTAGACCGATTAAAAAACGTTGCTTAACATCAGTTGACTTGTAGTCAACCATGAGCCTATAAAATGTAAAAAAAACACAAGATAATAAATCCACACTGTAGTTGGCCATTGGCTGGCAGCCAAGTTCTATTCGTAAAATTAGTGTAGGTAATAATTAAGTGAATATGCTTAGTACAAGTTTAACAACAATAACATTCAACGTACACAATTTTCAAACAGATTTGCATACATTTACAACCATATTTACAAGATAATCGCAGTTCTAGGTAATCTAATGACTAGATCATTATTCCTAAGTCATAACACATCAGATTGGATTAGTAACGGTCGATTTTGCTGATTTTCGTGATTGATAGGTACTTTAATGTTCACTTGTAAGGAACATTTTAATATTAATAGATATATAGGTAATGTCTTGGGGCTAGTATGTAAGTGCTCAAACAATTCAAATAAACAATATGCTTATTTGCTTTTTAATTTCAAAACTTCATTAAAATTATAAAAGCTAGAGCTTTGGTGATTTTAATGGAGTGTTTATACGAGCAATCCTTGGATTATACTTTCTCTCTCTCTTTGAGTCGTATTTCCTCATGACTGAGGGTCGTGACTCCCCCGCAGAATTAATTCGTTAGGGGAGTTGTCTTGGGCAGATACATCGTAGTGGGCGCCCAGGTCCTTCCACGGAAGACGCATGTCCTCGGATATTGTGGTCCTCAAACATGTCGGTTTCCTCACGATGTTTTCCTTCACCGCTAAGCGAGTGCAAATCTACACATAACTTGAAAAATACAAGTCATTGGTGTAAGGCGGATTCGAACCAGGGTACGTCTGGATGAAAAGCTGACACTGGAACCGCTGAGCCACACTCGCTTACTTTAAATAGTATAGATCCCAATATTTTCCATGTACGATATTTAGCTACGTCAGAGCGCGTTATTAGTACTTGGCATTGTATCTAACTGAAAATTAGTAACTATAAAGTTAAGCAGAACATGTTGAAATAATACGTTACATTTTGCTATTTTATGAAATTTCTCTTCAAAAGGAAACGTGCCTTATTAGAAAAGCAGGTAAACAAAAAAACCATCAAACTAATCGATCTTCTGTGATCTTACCTATCCATAAATAAATAATCGAATAGACAGGATAAAATAGAGAAAATCATCCTCCAGGGACCTCCGGGAACGAATATGTTTTCGTCAATATGGTTTTGCCTTGGGTTATAAAAGCTATTAGGTATAGTATACGGAATGTATTGCAATACGAAAAGGATGATTTTATTAGAATTAAATATTTTATTATGGAAACACACGAATTTGACAGGAAATGACGTAATTCCTAGTCACGTGTATATTAAAGTTATCTATAAAAAAAAACTTTCAGAAGACTTGATAACCTCCTTTTTTCGAAGTCGGTTAAAAAGTGGATATTATGATAATTTAATTCAATCTATGCGTTTTAAGCAAAAGATTCGGGTGAGTATACCTACGTTTTATAAGAGGCAAATGGGTAATGGCCAAATGAAATGCAAAATAAGTTTTCTTTTATATCTGTTTTCTTTCTCTTTACGACGCGATTAATCTACACTATAATAAAATTGAATATGTATGATGCCTGGTGTACCTACCTTTATATACTTATTTTAAAATGGGAGAAAACGTATAGACAAAAATTCCAGTATATGAAATGTAGAAGCTTACTGCTCTGAGGTTGTACTTTGGTTAAATTCACCACATCAGAAGAGAGCTATAAATCTCTTCTTGTTTGCGTTAAGCTTTGGTTTCCTAGGAAAGCCAATCGTATAGAAAAGCCATCGTATAGCGGCCGTGATATTACGGACGCAAAAAGAATTAAAGTAAATTACGGTGCAAGTTACCGCTCTCCAGGAAACCGCGCCATTTCGTTTACATAGACAACGTTTTAGTGACGTCATTCACCGCTGTATTACGGCCGCTATATGAAGGAACTGCTTTCCTAGGAAATCAAAGCTTTAGCGTAACCGTGATGCGGTCGTAACGTTTTGCCGATGTTTCAACTATAAATAAAGCTTTACCGGTCACTAAGAGATTAATCTAATATTTACTATTTAGATGTGTTTATCGAGAATCAACCGGAAATAACAAAATACTGTATTTTCTGTTTATATGTTCAAAGTGACGGAAATGTCGGAGGATTATCCGTCCGCAGAGTTTTTGCCTCGATTCAATTTAATTTATTATTATTTTTATATTTATTTTCACAAGCGTTAGCTTAGTGTGGGGCTAGATGGCGCTGTGTGCATTGTCCCGGAATATTTATTTATTTCATCAAGTCCAAAAAAACACATATCTGAAATGAAATTAGTGAAATTTTCAGTAACGATATATTTTTTTACCTACACTAGAGATACAAATGTGAGTGTGCGGTACGAAACTCTAGGACATGTGTCTTCCGAGGAAAGACGATGTTGCACCACCTCGATGTACTTGCTCGAGAGATTTTCCCCAATTAATTATAATTAAGAAATAATTGATTGTCACGACCCTCAGTCATGAGGAAATACGACTTAAGAAAGAAAAGATAACCATTTCTGCGCATGAATTTCGATCCTTACCGATTAGGAATACGATACAAGGAGAGACACAAAGCGTAGGTACATTTTACCTACACCAGATCAAATTGCAATAACCCGTCGGCGCCACAATCATAATGAGTTAGGACTATAAAGCATGAGTCGGAGGCGCCGACTGTGATGCAATACATCCAGCCTTTGTTCATCTAATCGACGTATATGGTGGAATTCCGTGAAGATGATAATGTCATGACAATCCCTTTTCAAGATATCATCATCACAAATTTAAGGGCAAGTCGCTTATCAGTGGAGCATGTGCCATCCTTCCCGATCTTCAGCCAATTCTTTAACCACCTTATACGACAAAAAGACAAACGAAAGATAAATTATGCTCAATATTTTTTTTACCTGGGTAATAAGAAAGTTATGCGATAAGTATGCTTATTTCAGCTGTCCATTAATCAGTGACCTTTAGTTTTGAATTTCTAAACCACGAATTTGCCCTGTTTTCATGATAGTGAAACATTTGAATGCTCTAATCGAAATCAGAATTCATAAGTTATTGAGCTTTAAACTTTAAAAGCAGGTTAGTATGAATGAAAGCTTCCATTCCAAATTTTAAGAAACTTCCTATAAAAAGTGGCAGTATGCATACTACGTAGTATGTGTGCTAGTACCACCGCAAGTCATAAAAATTCTAATCTACTAAATCTGACCTTTAGACTTTGATTATGCTCATAGTAAAATACAGTTGGGTGGAAGTGCAAATGTAGTGTGTAAATGGATGATTGGGTTTTAACAGATTGCTTTTAGCACAACGTTAATGTGTGGGTTATTGGAGATCTAATTTGACCTACCCTAAAATTTACGCATGAATCATATTTTATGATAATTCACTATCTAGGCAACATAATAAATCTTCATAAGATTGGATTTTTTTTTTGTTAATTTTCATAACTATTTAATTTCATTGTCTGGTGCGGAAGTAATTTATCAAGTTAAGTATTTTTTTGTCTTTCAAGTTCAAACAAATTAGTATAAAGAATAAAATGAGCGAGCTAGTGTGACCACTACCGATTTTAGACATTTGAGATTTGAAGGCTTACGATCCATTAGCGATCCTAGCGACAAATTGGTGAGGTTTGCTAATTCTTAGAACATGAACCTTGCTGTCTACCAGGGCCACTAACAGTAAGTTATCTCACATACAGTATCCACGAAATATTAATCTATCTCGTTGTCTAGTGAAAAAATCTATAACAAAAAACAACATGTAACTTTTACTGGCACCAACACCATCCAAGTTTTTTTTAATAAAGAAACCTGTCAGCAATGACTCCCTCTGGTTCCCGGCTTGTCATTACGATACAATCAGGGTGCGATTAATTTGTCTCCCGATCACTGTAAATACAGCTCCCGGCTCCGGCAGGCTTTAATTTATTGCCACCTTTCATTGCAGGCCGTAGAGTAGCTCTGTAGATACTGGACATTGAGTCATGTCACAGTAATAAATAAAATGAAGTAAGTTACCAGTAATACTTTATTTACAATAATAAAATATAAAAACAAGGGAAGAAAAACTACTTCTACAAAAAAGGGACACTTAGAAAGTCTTCAGAAAAGCCTAAAAAAATAAAATGAATAAATTTAATATTCCGGGACATTACACACAACACCATCTAGCCCCATACTAAACACAAAGGTTATAGAAGTCATTTTAAAAAATATTGTTAATTATAAAGAAGTTATTGTTTTAAATATCAAATAAGTAATACATTACTCAAAATCTCAGAAAAGGAGCGATATAAATATTTATGCCACTTGTTTGGCAGAAGTAATTACTTATATTCAATTAAATCTGCTGATATTTTAAATTCAATAAACTTTTGTTACCATTATTCAATTCGAACCTCTATAAATAATTTATTATTTTGATTATGTTACCATAAGACTTCTAAAAAGCTAATCAAGTCATGTAACACTGACAAGACAAACCTAGTTAGGTTACATTATATCTAGAGCAAACAGAACAAACTTTTTATTATACTAGCCTAGTCTTTACTGGTAAAATATTCAAAAATATGTTTTATGGTTAAGGTAATCCACGTTTTTAGTCAATAATTGTAGTCCTGTAGTAATCTCGTGTCGAAAGGCTCTGGGTGTTGAAATGATGATCAATGATACAGATTTAAGGTGTCGGTGAAATTGTAGTTCGTTGCTTAATTGTTGGTCTGTCAACAACACTTTCTTCCAAAAAAAGAATAGCATTTAAATATGACTAATTACAGATTAATTAATCAATGAAAAATGTCGCGATTGTCTATTTTATATATTTATTTCAAAACAACAAAAATTAATAGTAACACTTCCAAATAATAATAAAAAATAAACATTATATATATGTGGGGACAGCGGAGCATCTTCGTTATCCATAATAGTAATTCTACCGGCTGGGCATGGGTATTTGGGCATGGAGAAATAAAACGTAGCACTTCAACTTATTGATGGTATATTACAATTTGTTGGAGGTTAAACTATGAAATACAACTGTAGGAAGATTGTCTGATATCTAATTACACTAATTCGGTCGACACTCCAACCAACACGTAACGCCACAACGCGATGCGAACCGATTGCCGTCCCAAGTAAGAATGGCGGTCTCTCGCACGGCACTAGCGCTGGTTGTTGCGTCAGAGCAGGACCCCGAAGTTAGTCTCAAGTCAATGTCAGCCGTTATTGACAGTGACACAAACATTATAACACATTTCGAACATTGTGACAGCTGACAGTGACATTGAAACCAACTCGCCTACTCTCCGAATCAAACATTAAGATCAACTTAAACACTCTTCGAATCAAACGCGCCGACACGGCCAGACTGACATTCGCACGTCCTCGTGCGATCCGATTTCTCTCGCAGCAGATGACCTGGAATAAAAGAAAAGACACAGCTGGGATCACTAATGTCATTTCGCTCGTCTATCCTGACAATTTCGAAAGATATAATTCAGTACACGCACATATTATCAGTATCTACATTTGGCTTCGAGAAATTGAGATCACGTCAAGATGTTGTTTCAACTAAGTTAATTATCACACAAAACTTCACTATTCGACCTCGTGCGAATATGACCGTACCGCTGCAGGGTGCCCCCACCACCAAGATCGCCACTCACCGGCAACGACAAGGAAGCACCGGACAGCCCTGCAGCTGCAGCTCCACCCCAAGACACTATTCGACATCGTGCGAATATTATCATAACGCTGCAGGGTGCCCCCACTACCAAGATCGCCACTCTCAGGTAACGACAAGGGAGCACCGGACAGCCCTGCAGTCGGAGCACCTCTCTACGACAATATTTGACATCATGCAAATATCGCCAAATCTCTAGCTTCTACCCGACGGCATCTCATACGACGTGACGTTATCTCATCTGACGTGAAACCAACTAACTCTTAAGCAATGGTGTTGAATGATACGTAACAAAGTCACATCTCAAAATTAAATCTCTAATTCACTTCCCAATGCTGAGAGGGTCGCCGAGGTGGCGCTCATTGTGTGCGAACTAGCAACCAAATCGTATCATCGTCTGATGAAACCTCCTCATTACTTTAACTCTGACCCGCCGTCTCGGCCTCCTCCTCCTCATCGTCAACATAATTAATCAAAAAGGTAACTACCTACTTCTATTAAGCCATCAAGACCCCTAGGCACTATGCCCAGATTTTCGTGAACATCTTAATGAATCTGATTTTAACTATCTATCTTTTCAAAACGTGGGTACCTGTGCTGTATTACTATGCCTTCTATTCTAATCCTTTCGCAGTACCCAGAAATTGATTGACTGTTTTACTATTCACTAATGAGTAACCAAAAGGAAACGAGCTCACCGGGAGTATGGTCAAAGTGTCTCGGGCAGACTATGTACGCTCCAAACCACGCCGACAGCATCCCTGCTCTGGCGGTGCTGATCAGCAAGAAGGCGGCACCACTTGCTACTGGCTGGGTGCGAGGAGTGACAACAGCATCCTGAAAACAGAAACGGATACGCGCCAGTACTGAGGCATCTTATATGGGCCATTTAAACAGGGATGATTTCAGATTCAGTTTCATTTTATATGCACAGTATATATCTTGAAATTCAATCTCCAACGGACACGACTCCCAGAAAAGCTGGACTGTTAACAGAAAAATCTCAACGAATCCTGTCAAGGCCTGATTTTACTGAAATATCTTGCGTAAAATAGGAAAAGACTACTAAGTTAAAACTATGATAATGTTATTTTGATTGAATCTTGAGTTTCAATTAAATTTCACAGTGCACAGCTGACCTATTATGTGGCATAAAATGAACTGCCACTTATTTAGCACTGCACAATCATAAAATAGCTACGCACTAACAGCTATCAGCAAATAGGCAATAAATTTTCTACAAAAAAAATCAATACTCAATCGTACCGCAACATTTATAGTGCTGTATGCTCGTATTAACTGGTATGGTTCTTCTCAATAACGCCTTTTAATCATTTATAACAAATTGCAACCAAATCTTACTTCGACAAAAGAGCATTCAACACCAGAAACGTAATGAATTTAAACAATATCACCTTTGATATCCGATGAAGTTGCACGCTGCACTCAGTCACCACTCGACCGTGGCTGCGCTCGCCCGGCCGCGTGCTACCACTGCTGCTTCATGTGCCGTGGCCGCCCGGCCGCGTGACACCACTGCTGCTCCATGTGCCGTGGTCGCCCGGCTGCATGCCACCACTGCTGCTCCATGGGCCGCGGCAGCTCGACCGCGTGCCACCACTGCTGCTTCATGTGCCGTGGCCGCCCGGCCGCGTGCCACCACTGCTGCTCCATGTGCCGTGGCCGCCCGGCCGCATGCCACCACTGCAGCTGCATGTGCCGCGGCCGCCCGGCCGCGTGCCACCACCGCTGCTCCATGTGCCGCCCGGAGCGCACTCCACCGCATCGGCATCGCGTGTCACTGCCACGTGGCATGAGTCTGCTGCAGGCGCTGCTTATGTACTCCCTCACGATGCGGTCTATATCTTGTAATTTTCTTGCTTGTCAATTATTTTCGTCGTTTCTTTCGTAGTCTTTCTTCTACGACATTTTAAATTAGAAGATATGAAAGTCCTTCCAAATCCAAAAAGAAAATCTTGTCTTTCAATTCACAGTACACGTATTCGTAAATTTCAACGCAATTATAAAATCGCTTTATGGTCTTCTCTGGTCCAAGGATTATCGTTGCCGCATTGATAAGTTTCAGTAAAACACAAATCCCACCTGTTTTTTTTATCTTTCACACGTTTTTGTTCATTGACACGAAGAATTGATAATTTTCGTGGGTCTGATTTTCACGTAGGCAGAACATGCATGGCTCCCATTGTGTTTCTCGGCGATCAATTATTTCTCCATTTTTGCCATCATCCCACTTCTGATGTGGGGACAGCGGAGCATCTTCGTTATCCATAATAGTAATTCTACCGGCTGGGCATGGGTATTTGGGCATGGAGAAATAAAACGTAGCACTTCAACTTATTGATGGTATATTACAATTTGTTGGAGGTTAAACTATGAAATACAACTGTAGGAAGATTGTCTGATATCTAATTACACTAATTCGGTCGACACTCCAACCAACACGTAACGCCACAACGCGATGCGAACCGATTGCCGTCCCAAGTAAGAATGGCGGTCTCTCGCACGGCACTAGCGCTGGTTGTTGCGTCAGAGCAGGACCCCGAAGTTAGTCTCAAGTCAATGTCAGCCGTTATTGACAGTGACACAAACATTATAACACATTTCGAACATTGTGACAGCTGACAGTGACATTGAAACCAACTCGCCTACTCTCCGAATCAAACATTAAGATCAACTTAAACACTCTTCGAATCAAACGCGCCGACATATAAATCTTAAAAAAAAAACTAAACTACATTTTCAAAAGGTAGCGTACCCAAAATGCTGGCTGCATTTCCCCGTTGAATAGCTAGACTAATCTTTTGGGCAAAGTACAAGCCAGCATTTTGGTCACGCGAAGCCTGTTTCAAACGCCCCGACAGATCTTGGTAGAGGTCAAGTGCGCTCTGACCCCACGGCCCAAGAGTTTCTACCCCAAACGGTACAAATAAATAGCCCTTGTCTAACTTAGAATATTTGCGCTGTTTGAGGAGCTCTGCAGATGAAGCAGCACCGCCAGCCTGCTTGGAAGATGTTTCAAGATGGGAGGGCGCCAATGTGTCGACACAAGTTGCATCCCATACCAGCGGCCGACCCAACTTCCAGGGAATAAGCGTCATCCCATCGGGTCTTTTGCCGTCGTCGCGAAACAAACCATTCGGCTCTAAAATTGCTGCGACGTTTGCAGTGACAAATGCCCGACGAATGACGTCATTCAGCGTACTATGGCGAGCAATGCGTCCTGCGCTCTTTGCACAGGAGAGACCGTGGTGACCGAGGCTATCAACCCTCTCTCCGCAGTTGCATCTATGGGGCACGACGCAAGGTGATCCAATGCGCAAAGATGTGGCTAGCCGGAAGGTCTGATTATCCAGAAGGTTGCCAACATTGGTGGACGGCAGAACTTGCAACCAAAGACCCGACTCCCAGCGAGAAGCGGCATGAAGACGGGCGCGCTCTGTGGCTGAGCTGGACGTATTTAATAGCGCCTTCCGTTCCAGCTCACAAAACGGTCCATCCCATAGCCTCTGAGAAGAAGGATCCCTGGGCAAGTCATCACTGTTGCAGGCTATTTTCCAAGCGTATTATTACTATTTTATTACATTAAATATCAACCATAATGTGAATAAGAATAATAATCATATCTCTTGTATAAATCTTAAAAATATATTTTATTTCATATTTTAATTATCCTATACTTTCAAAATGTACACATAACTAGCAAATTCTGTTTACCTAACTTTAGATATCTTATTCACAATTTGACAAGTCCATTGCAAGATCATTGGTGAAACTGAGCTATTAATTTATGCTGCAACAGTAAACAAGACATTATCAATAAGCTGTTATAAGGAATTGAGCTTAATTCAATACATTGGAGCCATAAATAATATTTCTAGGCATTGATTACACTAGATTAGGTTTTGCATAAAATTACTAGTGTTTGTTCAGAGAGTGGTAAAAACTGAGTAACCAGACGCCCGAGGTGCTTGAAATATTGCAAAATGCTCTTATTTGAATAACAATTTATAAATAACTAACTGTGCCTGCGACTTCGTCCGCGTGGAATATATATTTTGGGCATTAATTCTTTGAAATTTGAACCGTTTTAGCAGCGAACGCAACGGAAGCCCTCAGAGATGAAAAATTTTCCCCGTTTCTTCCCACATTTTCCATTGTTTCTTCGCTCCTATTAGTTGCAGCGTGATGTTATATAGCCTTAAGCCTTCCTCGATAAATGGTCTATTCAACACAAAAATATTTTTTCAATGCGCACCAGTAGTTTCTGAGATTAGCACGTTCAAACAAACAAACAAACTTTTCAGCTTTATAATATTAGTATAGATTTCGTATATCTTATAAGTTACTTTGCCACTACGAAGCTTCCACGTTGTTGGTACACGCATTGATCTGTGATGTAAAGGTTGGTAGGAAGGATCAATTGAGTCTTACATATCTCTACAGCAAATTTATTCCATTACCTTCATTTGGAGCGCTGGAGTGGACTGTAATTAATTTATGTAACTATTAATTTAATGTTATATAATTTTGAAAACATTGGGTACGCTTGTTCATTCTAAATTAGGTTTTACTATGATTTTACGTATTTTTCCTAAATATATTTCCAGTATCATAAAATTAACTGTTATTTATTTCATGTATATTATTTTTTCTAAATGACCTATCCGATCATCATCATCATAAATTTAAGGGCCGGGCCCTTTTCTGTGGAGCATGCGCCATCCTTCCCGATCTTCTGCCAATTCCTTGACCTCCTTATACGACATGACACCCGCCTTTTCTTTTATTTGGTCCATGTATGACCTTCTCGGCCTTCCTCTTCGGGCGATAAAGAACTTTATTACTATGCATAGTTAGATTTTATATAAAGTCTCGCCCTAGTCCGTTAAAATAACTTAACAGTTGTGCATTGGGTGCGGCGTGGCAGGACCGGACATTACTGTTGCAGATGAAATAATAGTTACTAGGCCGCCGCGGGGGATAACGGCACTCTACAGGGAGAGAAGCAGGGGTTTCTTTTAGGATTTTGGTACGGAAATTTTGGTAAGTAAGAAAATGATAAATGTTTTTATTTATTAAAGAAGTTATCGAAAATATTTTGAAGCGTTTTGATAGCTCATTATTAAAGGCCGTCCCCGACGTGATTTTTTGGGGTATCTTCAACGTATATTATGTCATATATTATAATATTTTCTCCATCATCAGAAGTTCAAATCCAGACACAATTTATAAAGAAGTATTTCACACACTAAAATTTCCTATCTTGTGCTCAACAGTAGGCAAAACGTACTGACAACGATTTTACGTGGTTCACGTTTGACTACACCCGCCTGATGTTAAGCATTTCTGCAGCAGAACATAAGATATAGGAGCAACTGCCCCTACAGTATACGAGTACACCTAACTCCATCCCTGTGTTTCGATCAGTTGCCATTGTTCTGACAGTAATCGCAGTGTAGTGCCGATGCGAATGGATTGCCACAACGCCGGCTTGGCTCGATCAAGGAACTGCTGAGATCCTACAGAGGTGACAAAAATAATCCAAAGACTCTATTTATTTATTTATTTGGCCTAATGCCGTATTCGGTTTAAATAGAAGTTAGTATCATTACTAATTGAATAAGTTAATTTTAACTATATATCAACTTCTTTTTTCAACTTCATTACAATGGTAAATTACCGAGTAAAATAGTATCAAATTTTCAAACTGATTTCAAAAATTTTTTTTAGCTGCTTTCCTTGTATTACAATTTTTCTTACCGAAATTTCAAGAGAGGTTTGATATTGACAACAACTTTATCTGTCGGCAAACGATAATGGGGTTTGCGTACCAGTATGCTACGACATAGTTCTGAATAAACCCATCCCTTTTTTAAAGAATTTAACCTCATCACCATCATTCCATCATTTCTTAATATCGAACGAAATATCTATATAACCACATCATTGTTTCTAGGCTCCTTCCTACAGCGGTCATTTGTAACAATAAAGTCGAGTGAAATCCGCCACGGTCGAGTGTAAACGACTGCACTGTTCTCTAAATTGGTGGCTTTGACAAATAGGTTCACATTTGTTAACTTGTATCCAATACAAGTTCTATGTATTGTAAAATTGGAACACAGACAGCGGAATTTCTAAAACTATTAT
This sequence comes from Macaria notata, assembly GCA_927399415.1. Lineage (NCBI taxonomy): Eukaryota > Metazoa > Arthropoda > Insecta > Lepidoptera > Geometridae > Macaria > Macaria notata. The sequence continues at coordinate 3,835,341 of OV656744.1, forward strand.
TGAGGCTTAGTTTTGTTGAATATAAATACCTGTGTAGTTGTTTCATAGGTTCAAAATAATTCAGGTCATTTCACACAGCGCCATCTAGCTTTATAGTTATAAAGCGTTTGCAAACTATTTGTGTACTCAGCAATATATAAATTTGTCCTAGTTTTTTTTTCTTATATAATATGATGCTGAATATGAAATAGACCATAAAACCTGTTCTCTATACATAGAATTTTTGCAAACTAAAAGATTATTTTTCACAAAATTTCAAAGGATTTTTGCTGAAAACGCTCGAGAGAGCAACAAAAATTGATGCCGTCGTAAAACTCCCTAATGATGCACTGAAAACCTCAATGTTCCGACGATAAGTGGAAAAAATGGTAAACCTAAAACTTTCGTAGTATTTTTCGATTTTTTTTAAGTAAGTAACATTTTTGGTCGTTTGAAAATGTCTTATATATCCGCTCGCTTGCCCGTGTGCGCGGACACCCCTGGGGCAAGCGAGCGGATTAAGATAATAAACACCGTGTCCTTTACATTAGTATATTTCCAGTACATATGGTCATTGGAAGATTTAATAGTATTAGCTCCATAGAAAATTTTATAATAATTGAAAGTGTTTATTCATCATTATCTTTAGTTGTATAATCTACTCGCACCGCGGGGCCGGGAGCGTGCAGCAGCTGCGGCACGAGCACCGCCTCCGCGCGCCGGGCTGCAAGCTGGCCAAGGCAGCCAAACTAGTGCACGTGACGGCGGTACACGCGTACAACGCCCTCCCGGCACAAGTACGTGACGCGCCCTCTACCGCGTCTTTTAAATGGTTGCTCAAGCATTGGCTTGTCGAAAAAACTTACTATAACGTTGATGATATGTTAGATATCAGAAAAAAAATATGTAAATAATGTAATTTATTATAGACATATGCCTATATAAGAAAATTATTTAATCATCAAATTGACATGTAACTATATTTTGTTATCAATAAATTGAGTTTGAGTATAATTTACTAAAAATACTATTTATTTACTTTTCTTCTTATTGAAGTCCTTATAAATTCACAGTTTATATCTATACGTAATATTTACTTTACTCATAAAAATTATATGTAGTATATACCTATGTTCCCGCACTATTTTACTTATTACCTGCATAGCAAATCTAAGGTACTTGCAATCTATATACCTGCCTATATAATAACATAGGTAGTTTGAATAAGTTTAATCAACCCTAGCTAGGAAAGTAAGCGATTAATCGAAAGCGGTCGAGACTAAATAACTGATATACTATAAAGGAGACCATGTTCCACCTAACCATTATGTAGAAAGTAGAGTTATTTATAAAACTAGTTTGCGGCTAAGTAAAATTTAATTGAACACCGTTTGCGGAACATCTGATCATTTCCGTGATAAAATTGATCAAGCATGATATATTAAGGTTAGAATAGTTTTTTAGGCTCAATAATAAAACGAAAATAATTTTCCTAGAAAGAAGGTTTACGGAAAAATAATACTTAGTTTAAAATCAAATTAAAAACTTTTTCCCGCCAACGACTTTCTAAAGCTACTCATCAATAGATGGCGCTAGTTTCTATTACAAACGTAACTAATATTTAAACCCTAACTCCGTTTAGGTTCTAACATTTCACACAACGTAGTTTTGTTACTCGCCCACAGATGGCGCTGCAAAGCATTTACATTTATGAAACAATTTGCCATAAGTTTGTACAAGGATAATGCCATATCGAGAAGGTTAACCATCGTATTATTTTTACATTATAATTAACTACTAACCTTACAAGAGCCTTGTACGCAGATGGCTCGGAAGCCTGGCTTGGTGCAGGGCGTCCCGTCTGTGACCAGCGCCAGGGACGCGTAGAACTGCTGCCCGCGCGGCCGGCAGTTCAGGGTGCAAGGGGAATCGCCTGAAATGTTACATAAATTATGTTATAAAGAATATTACACAGGCCTTTGAGCAAAATTGTGAAAATCTAAATGTTTTTCGTCTTGAGAATTTAGTCAAGGACAAATCATACCAAATAAAATAAAAAGAGGAAAAATAATGTGATATTGTATGAGTTCGATGGTCCAATTAATAATATCAAATATAGTTTTCGATAGTTTGAAATCTCACGCTTGACAATCTCGCCCTAATGCAAACAAAAGTAAGTAAGCGAGTAAGTAATTAATGCTACATTCTACGTCTATACGATCTATAATTTTGATGACATTTGTTTTATAGTACCTTCAACTATTTTTAAAATCATTTGTTTCCTTTATTATATTGATATTTACCATCTACATAAGGCACCCAGGTGTAGAAGCGTCCCCGGAAGGGCCTGCGGTCGTACATCGCGCACTGCTCCGAGCGAGGGTCTCGCTGCGGCCCTGGACATGGCTGGAAATAGGCAAATAATAGTTACTTTAACAGATACAATTGATAAAACCTCTTAGTTTTTCCTCCTTTCTTTCTCTAGGCCGCCCAGGTCCAGGCATTAAAATGCAATTTTTAGGTGTCCTTGGGTGTTGTGGTACCCAGACATAATAAGACGAAGCTGAGGTAATACGTAGCTTATTATTATGTTATCTTTCAGTAATTATACTTATTAAGAGAAAAAAATAAAAACTCTTTTGTTATCCGTTTTCCATTTATAGTACGTACTTAATGGTACCAAAGGTTTTTTATAGAGAATCTCAGACCTTCATCAAATAACTTGTGCTTCTAACTAGCTTCCTTCTTTTTAATTCAGATTTAAATAGCTATGCAATGCACCAACCATCAGAACGCAATAATTGGCAATAACTTGTTCACAAGATTAGAAGGCGTCACGATCCTCAGCAGTGAGGGATACGACTAAGAAGAAGAGAAATAGCTATTAGAATACAAGAGACGATATCATGTTAAATTATTTCTTACCGCAGTATTACACTCATGGTACCGTCTCGCCAGGCCGGGGCAGTCAGGAATGGACCCTGAAGCAACGTCTCTCGGCTTCCTCAAGTGATCTGTGCTCCTCACTAACTTCCTTCTCTTTCTACTTCTGCGCATCCTGGAATTTGAGAAAAGATCGACAATATTTTGAGCAGTATACTTTTTTTTATAAGCAAACTTTTATGTTAACAAGATTCTTATCCTACATGATGAAATTCTAGAACTTGTTCAAAGCTTATGTAACAAAATTCATGGGTAAACATTCAGTGTAGCTCTACGAGTGGTTACAACGATTTGCTTCATACATTCTAATAAGTATGTATTATGAAATGATTATACAATCTAAGTACCTTTATTATAATTAATTATCATTTTATTAGGTACTTCACATATTATCTATTTAACATTAAGCTATTTCAATTGTGAGGTACATTTGATTTCGATTAGGGACATAATAACGATGTAAAGACGAACTTAATTGAAAATTAAAGCTCTAACTTAACACTTAACTAAGCAACGCGATTAAATCCGCAGTATTCTACAATCTAGCAAGATAAAAAAAATTGAAATCAATATTGCTCTGAACGAAAAAGTCAACAAAGAAAGCCATCAAGGCCAGGTAACTCAATCCACAGGTCACCTTAGGTCACCTTGGCCCTTGGAGATAGGAACATTCGTGCCACTTCTCAATGCGTCAACCGCGGTATAACGTCTGATTGAATCTGTATTGTGGTGCGGTGGCCATGTTATGGATACTTGGATACGACATTGTTAACTTGAATCGCAAGAAGATACACAAGTGTTTAAATTCAAATTACGAATTTTAGAATTTATTTTTTACCTTAAAGATAACTTAATTAACAGAGTTTTAATTAAATCATAAAAATACCAAATTATTTAGTCGAACTGGGCCGTGACTACCTCGCAGAGTTATTGCGTTAGGAGGTTTTATAAAAATAATTCCTAAGAAAATAATGGGCGCGTCTGAAAACATACTTGTGATTCATTTTCATGTTGTAAGTACCCGAAAATGAATCACAAGTATTGTATAACGCATAAATTTTATTGATCAAAACGTTGAATGTTATATTCTAATATTTTCTGTTTCTAATAGTAGGTACATACTTGTATTTCTATAATGCAAGTATAAAAGAGCCTGTAGCTCGACAAAAATCCAAAAAAAATGGAAAGCAGCAATCAAAGGGGTCAATCTTTTACTGAATTAAAATTACATCAGGGCTACCGTTGTCGTGTTAAAATGATTTCATTGGCAAATTCATAACAGCTAAGCTCAGTTTCTATACAAAAAATAAAATTACGTAAACACGTGCTAAAAATAATAATATCAAATCATCGTCATCTTTCAGACAATCTCACAAACTTTACCAATGCACTTGTGCATTCAAGTATCTCTTGCACAGTAGTCCCTGATTAGCCGTTGTGTTCCGGGTCAGGAGGTCTGCGGTTACCTATAGGTATGCCTGATTACCGGAGCGATTCACTTTACCTACATTTACTTGAGAAGTACCTGCATTTGATGAGGTTATAAGGAGTTGACATGTGGATGGAGAGAAAGTTTCGGGAATGTTTTGGTCATGTCAGGTCAGTTTTTTGGTGAGAAAAAACTTACTGAAACGAAAACGATTTAGTGAAAAGATGAACATTACCATACTTTAATCTATGGTTACCTAATAATAGGAGTCAAATACAAGTGTTCGATACAAAGTGGACTGTATGGGGTGTTGATTTTGGCGTAACAGAATTGATGCAATGAGGGCAATCATAAAAGGCATTCACCAACCTTTCATCCACGACGCTGCTTCTCCAGGGATAGCCTCCGTGATACGCGACAGACGATTGGTGCTGCTGGCTCCTCTTCTATATGAATTCCTGGTGTTTACCAGAGTCACGGACTCTGAAGTATTGGGTGTCACGGACACAACCACCGCACACGGCGCGAGTTTCGCTACTCCCGGGTCTGCGACGCGCAGACTTCCAGTCGGCTCTTGCAATTCATAACTACCCTCAATTGCATCAAAATACTACTGTTGAAACCCAACAACAAGACTACATTACTATCGATATGTGTGATATGTCCTAAAATATTTATTATTATTATTATTATTATTATCGACCGATAGTTTTAGTTCTTTGGCATATGTAAAGTTATTTGTTAATGATAACAGTAGGTATGACACATTCTTTGATTGGAGTATGATTTATGCTGTTTTAATTTTACATATTTTACTAAGGCACGCCTTTTTTTTTTTTACATTAGATAGACTCACGCTTGACTACAACTTGCCTGATGTTAAGCAACGTTGTAATCTACGATCTAGCGCGCTTGCCTAGAAGAAACCGGTTTACCCTCGACTTGAAGACCGACAAATTATAGTTCAAGGGGAATAGAGATTCGGGCAAGGAGTTCCACAGTTTGGCTTAAATAAAGTTTCCTTAGATAAAGATAAAGATAAAAAATATAAAGAATCTTTATTGATCATGTAAAGTTGTAACATACTAATATCATAGAATATGCTACACAAATTACTATATATAGTCAAATTGAATTTAGTTTTAAAAAAAATATTAAATATGTAACAATGTCAAGTTTTATTAATAACATAATGAAAATTTTTGTTATTAAAATCATGTCAAACATAATAATAGGTATGTAATCATACTATTTGTCAACTTAAATAAATCTAGGTACTGCCACTATTAGCAAAATATGACAATATAGACATGCATAAATTACACTTGGAAGCACGGATATCAGAAAATAACCTAACTTGCTAAACTTTGATAATTCTTTACCAAAGTTTTGCTTTAATCAAAGCCATTTGTTACGTAGGAACTAAACAGTGACCCATCGTGTGTGGTAAGTAACTTGAAGTACCAAATAGTTACCAAATCAAAGGTCCTGATTGCCATAACGCTGCTGATAAGATCTGGAATATGTAATTACTTGTCCATTGAACACAAATATGTTTGTTTGTGAGTACGATCACGTAGAAATTGTTAACGATATATAGGACACTGGGCAAGGATGAAGCGCAAGGCTGTATCTTGAAAATGGAGGTACTTACTGTCATATTCATAGTATATTCATATTCATTCATTCGTAACAAGTTATATGTCATGTCCTTACTGTATGTCATATGAAAAAAACTATAGGAACTGGTAGAATTAATGTTTTATGAAACAAGCCTTGCAACAAGCTAGCTTAAAAAATATTTTTTTATTACCGTTTAACTACTAAAACTCATAGAAAATAATTCTGATTGTATAACATACTGGAATAAACAAGGGTTTGAAGTGTTTTTTTTTAATTACTATTTGTATGCTCCTTAAGATAATAATTTAGGTAATTTTTAAACATCGTCTTTGTAAGTAAATTGAAAAGTATCAACCAAAACATAAATTTTATTTCAATGAATTGCAGTAGGTAAGTAATACAATAAATCACCCAAAACCAATCTTAAAGATCAACATCTCTATTGCACACATAATATATGTACAACCACAATAAACCAAAAAATCCCTTTTATTTATCCCAGTTGTGGAACATGTTGCCCTTGCCTGTTAGGCAAGCTAAGTCCTTAAGCATATTCCAAAAGCTAGTGTATCATCATTACTTATCATCCATATAGTATTATGTATTGTATTGTTTATTATTATTTATTAGTGTATTATCTGAGTTTGTATTGTGTTCTTTCACTTATTTATTTAATTTACGTATTCTTGTACACCGCCTATTTATAATTCTAAATCCTGTCCATCCAAAGGTTGCCTGGAAGAAATCGCCTAAGGCGATAAGGCCGCCCAATGTACATTAGATTAGTTTTTAAATTTCTTTCATTATGTAATTTTTTGGTGTGCATTAAAGAAATATCTTATCTTATCTTATCTTATCTTATCTTATCTTATCTTATCTTATCTTATCTTATCTTATCTTATCTTATCTTATCTTATCTTATCTTATCTTATCTTATCTTATCTTATCTTATCTTATCTTATCTTATCTTATCTTATCTTATCTTATCTTATCTTATCTTATCTTATTTCCATATCGTCACCTACACAACTTTCTTCGACACGTGCTATATCTATCTATGTACATCTATTAATCCATCGATAGGATCTATAACATTGTTTCAGTCCGTCATTAGAGAGGCCTGCGCTTCCTTCGCAGCAGGGTGCTGGCTTTGTGGCCTAATCTTCTTTCTTTCTGTATCGTAATTAAAATTATGAAACTTGATTGCTAGACGCCGACGTTTAATTGCCTGTGATATTGATACGGATGATAATGTGTTTTGTTTGTTAGGTGGTCGGTATGTATGTAATATTGGAAGGAATTTGAACGCAGATAATGGGATCGTTTATAAGGGATCGATATCATTAATGAAATAGTAAAATGAAATGGTATTACAGTGATTGCAATCATAGAATTTACTTCTGATGATGATATTATCTAAATATATAAAACTCAAAGGTGACTGACTGACTGACTGACTGATATAGAATCAACGCACAGCCCTAACCACTGGACGGATTGGGCTGAAATTTGGAATGAAGGTAGATGTTATGACGAAGGCATCCGCTAAGAAAAGGGTTTTTGGAAATGCCACTTTTATAGGGGTGAAATAGGGGATGTAAGTTTTACTTCTTAATGCGAGTGAAGTCGCGAGCACCCACTAGTCATAAGATATTTTGAAGAAATAATTTGAGCCATCATTTTCTTGTGTTTGGTAGTTCGCAAATAAAATCACATAGAGTACGACTCCTACATTGATTCTTCATTTCTTATATCGACCCTCGCCCCACTTCCCATTCCCGAGACATTTAAGTAAATGACTTCCTCTTATAAGTTAAATATTTTATTGAAATCTTTTTGTTTTGATTATATATGTACAAAGACAGATAGTTGTTTGTAATCCAGAAGGATGAGCGCATTCCCCACGACACAGGGGAACCTAGTGTGGGAACATAGATCACATCATTTGTAATCAAATCTAACATAGTAATATAAATATAGTACTAACAAACAAATGTTGTAATTAAGTTTTGATGTTCAATAAAAAATTTAGGCCAAAAAACCTCTTCGGCATCGTTCAAACAAATCAGTTACCAAAACAGTCTCTAAATGTCAGTAAAGTAACTGTTTCTTCAACCTCCGATTCTCAGTAAGTTCCTGACTGTTTATTTACTTCTCTGGGACAGCATATTAAGACCAAAGAGATTTTAATGAGAATTCTATGGCAGAGACGGTGGCCTTTGTACTAGTTGTAAATGTAAAGGGATGTGCATATTAAAGTGTTGTTATGCACGTCGAAATATCGAGAGCCTAAATGTAAACAATGTATAGGCAGGGACAGGCAACAATGGTGACTCTTATCAATTGGCGGACAGTCGGCTTTTTACCACTTTTAATGGAAAATAAAAAAGAATTGAGAGAGAGAAATATGTAGGTAGTAAGTATGAGTAAAAATCCTTTGTAAAAAATAATAGTAACAGATCATCAAAATCAAACAACAAACTAAGATAAGTAAATACCTTTTTAATAAATTGTTAAGTTATTACTATTTACCACTTTTTATGGAAAATTATAAAGATTTGAGACAGAGAAATATGTAAGTAGTAGAAATGACATAATATCCTTTGCAAAAAAATAATAGTATCAGATTTCTGATACTTACTATTTTTTTCTTATTATTCAAAATCATAACATTTTTTTAAAATAAATTGTTTAATTATTATGATATGCTCCGAGATAATTCACAAAAATTTCCATAAAAATAACTTGAAGCTGAATTCAGCAATTAGAATTTAGCAAAATAAACTTCTTATAAAAATAGCTCACTAGTAGAACAGAAAGTTTTGCATACATCTAAGTAGAATACATAGAACCACACAGTTTCTTGTGAACAATACGAGCATACGGTACGTATTCTGACGCAGCATGTCGCATTCTGATGTGCATGCATCCTTAGAAACTAAGAACTATTTAGTTTCGCTCGTAAAATGCATATAAAACAAATTGGTAAGCAATTTCGTAATGTATTCACGCTAGCCAAGTATTTGGCCGATGATATTAGTTGTACCTAATAAGCATCGTAACAATAATGTTCCTTCGTTATTGAAGTGACGTTGTTGGAATTAAACTAGATTGAATGAAATTAGAATAGTCTATACATATAGTCTGTATAATATACAAGAGTAAAACATGGTACCTATGTATTCCACGATACCTAGATTACTGACCAATATTATGTCTTTGCAAAGAGACGAATCATAACCTGAGGATACCTGCTCTATTTCCATTAGTAAAATGAAAAACTGCATGAATCATTCACACTACATAATAATAATAATATACTGTCCAGTATCATAATGACAAACCTTGGATCTCTGCTGATAAAATCCAGAAAAAAATACCCACTAAGGGTATTTTCCCTGGAATTTACACATGCAAAAATTCGTCACATAAAATACGATGATTTGCATTTTTGAAGAAGTGACAAGAACCAATATCTGGAACTATGGAGACGAGAGTATACATTAAATAAATATTCCGGGACATTGCACACAGCGCCTTCCAGCCCCACACTAAGCAAACGCCTGTATCGTGGGTACTAGATAACAAATATAATACTTATATACTTTTCTTTTGTAGATACATACTTATTATACATACAAACGACCAGACTCAACACAAGTAATTATAAATTTTAAAATACATAAATACTTGTGTCACGCGGGAATCGAACCCGCAAGGCCAGTCTATACATAGATAAATTATTTATTTATTTATTTACTTACACTTACAATTACTTAAAATTATAGCTAAAATTGATGGCAAATTATACTAATATGTAAGTCGCGTCTTAACACCAAACAATCCAGTCAGATTCCTCCCAAAGATAGCCTTCTAATTGAATTGTTAAACAAGATGCCACCACCTAATCACGCGCGTGACAGGTAATTAATATATTAACCGAACTGTGACTAGATCTTATCCAGACAAGCACCGTACAGTGGTCGGCATGCCAAATACCTGTGGCCTGAAAAGGATTGGCAAGAAATGCCATGTGAGAAGAGAGTTTAGATCTTCTCGTTGGCCTACTTACACAAGTAGGTATTTTTTTAAATATTAGGCACGATTAACGAACCGTACCTAATATTTTAATCGAATCATTAACTCGTTTAGGGACGATATTGCGTATTAATAAAAATAGCTGTATGGGTTTAAAGTACAGCTTTGAGCGAGTCATTTCTTAAAAATGAATTCATTCAAATTGAGAGAGGCTTATAATTTCTGCATGCAATGTGTTTTTACAAGATTCGGTCTCATTTTGCTGAACTTTTCTTAAATCATAATGTTGTCGGAATCCACAAAAACAAATAGCGTCTTATGCTTCAATTGTTTGACAATTGTTATATTCTGTATATAAGCTAACTATTTTAATTCCTAACCAAAATATAATGGAAAGCCCTTTCTATCATACTCGTACTATCCCACTTTCATTCGAACAAGGTTTGATCAACAATCTTGTAAATTACAACCTTCATGTTTGGAAACAAACCTTTTACAAATAGCATCGTTAGCGAAAGGGCAGAAAATTGTGCAGCTGTCGATCAAACTTGTGATTTTTGTAATGATAACATGGTCTTTAACCTGATAAATGTCGTTGATTCGCTAAACATGGATGTTAAAGTTAAGAGAAAGTATGTAATATGAGCTCAACCAATTTGTTTTGATGGTTCTTATTTTTATGTTGTATCATTGTTCACATATTTGTTTGAATGCCGTCCTAAAAAGGTTAATGTTAAAGTAATCATTTCTAGATCTGTTTCTTTGACAATCGTGCTCTGAAGAAAGCGTACTTGGGACGACCAGCTGGTCGACGGGCAGTCGGACGTCCCAAGTACCGCTGGAAGGACCAGATAGAGGAGGATCTGCAACAGCTCCATGCTACCGAGTGGCAGGAGATGGCGCAGAACCGAGAGGAGTGGCGTCTATTTGTGTCGGAGGCCAGGATCCACATTGGATCGCAGCGCCACATTAGTAAATATGTATCTTTGACAATAAAAATCAAACAAAGCCTTTGTTAAAATTATGGCTTAATTTTTTAAAAACATCTCTAGAAATAGTAATTTTTTAGTTAGTAATTTTTGTAAATAAATATCAAATAATAGAAATAAAAAATATTTTTTTTAGCAGAAGCTATTCGATAAAGAATCTACATTATGTGGTTGATATCTAAAGCACATAAACATCTCAGCAAGCATTAATAACTGTGTCACAGTAATCAACTTGCGACCTTCTAAACCTTGTATAAAACTCAATCACATAAACCATCGTGGGAAATAAATCGACAGCTATGAGGTATCTACGAGTAGGTATAAGGTATTTCACAGTAACCTTCTATATATAACCTTAAACTTGACCGTAAGTTCATTGTTAACATCAATATTACCTTAATTTGGTACAATAGCAACTGTTGGCTAAACTTGGCATCGTTGTACCAAGAGGCAAAGGTTAAGTAGTTATAAGGTGAAAGGTATGATCAAGATAAATTAGACCTTATTAACGTTTAGCTAGAGTTTATTGTTTATTAAATTTGTTGGGACGATGGCCCGTAAAATATTTTTTTTTTTTGGGAAATTAATTCAATATTTGTTTTTTTATGAATAGTGGACTAACATGATAGCAACCTAAATATTCCTAATGTGATTTATCGTATGAATCGTAAATGGATTAATTTGTACTTCTACTTCTATTTGTACTTAGAATTCAAGAAAAACTAAAAGATAAACAAAATAATCTTCAAAGATGTTCAATGTTCATAAATCATTTATGAAATTAAATTAATCAATTACTGATTACTCTCGATCAAAGGATGATAATAATCCTAAGAAAGATGGCCACATTTCATTTCAATCAGTATTGATGGATCACGTATATGCGGTGCATTCGCAAAGTATGAGAAAGCAACTCCATCAAAGTTATCGTCTTTAGATTAAATGATGGAATAATTATTAATATCAATATATTATTATCATTATACATATTATATATTTGCGGAGTCAACGAAGCAGACGCATACCTCATAATTACTATCAGTGTAAAATGGAAATGTGGCTGGTACTGAAAAATACATATGCATAACCGCATGTAATCTGTCTGGCTGTAGGCTGTAGTCAAATGTAATTCTATTACGTGTTGAAAATATGTTTTACTGGAACTTATTTCTGAGACAGCGTGTTTAAACTTTTTTTTTATTTCTTTACGGAATTTGTGTTGCGTGTATTGAACTGTATTGAAAAGCAAAAAATCATCTGCATCATTGTATCAATATGTTAACCAAACGGTTTTCACTCACGTGTAATTCGCGTATGTTATTTTAATATTAAAATATATCATTGTGTTTCTCTAAAAATACACCAAAATTCCACACCATCAGAATAACCATAACTCAAAATTATTTCTAATTTTACTTTCTTATTTGATGACATATTGACATAAAATACTTTACTCCTTATTTTACTCCCAGACAATCTTTAACCTAAAAGCCCAAAGGCCCTTATTTAATCCGACATTTATATTTCCCAACAAAGAGGTAAAAGTAATCTTACAAGAGACTTATCTTAATAACTTGTAGGGCAGTATAATGAAACAATTAAGACAATACCGATGTAGAAATAATATATATACAGAGAAAAACGTGTTAGTTTGTATTTTAGGATAAGGTTCCGTATAGGTAAAACAAAAAAAAAACAAAATTCAGGATTCAAAATTGTAAAGTTTGATTCACCGAATGTCTTTGTTTTGTTTGAATCATCCATTTTGGAGCTAATTATTCTGACTTTGTTTTCCTATGCTAAGTTAGAAAAGTTAAGGCTAATAAAAATACTTAGTTGTAGTCAAGCGTGAGCGTATCTAACGTAAAAAAAAGGAAAATATGAGGCAGTGTTTATAATGGGCAGTCATTAAACTTTGCTGAACGCTATAGTAACAACTGAAAGTAAATTTAAACTATTAGTTAGACCTTAATTATCGGTCTAGTGCTAAAACTGCTAATTCTATTACCTCAACGAAACATTGTTTGAATAGTTAATTCGAACATATCGCCATATTTCTATAACTGATAAGAAAAAACTAGATGGAATTGAAAAAAAAACATGTTACCTACTAACCTTATTGTTTGAACTCGTAGTCTAGATCTTTTTATTGAAGTTTGTTCCTACTTGCTTCCACTTTGTTCCAACTTGTTCATGCTTTAACGGAAGGAGGATAAAGTTGTGAAAGAGTCCCTAAAGTCACATTGAATACTTTTCATATCGATAAAACAAAAATATGTATATATTTATGGTACATCTTTAATCCCATCCCATAACCGAGTTGTTCATTTTACCGTTCTTTCGTTTATTGCCGCGGAACCCTAAACTAGGATGACAATTAATCTTCCTCAGGTGCCCACGAGTTTGTTATCCTTTGTCGAACACGAATTTGGTTTTTAAATTGAATGGAAGTTAGAATAACGAGAACATTATCCATTAATTTAGATTATCTTATCCTGCAATGTTTGTTTTGGAATTTTATGGGATTATAAGGATGTTTTTGGGTCATTATTAGACCATTACATAGATAAAGGAACTGATAAGATTGTTTTTACGTTACTGTCGTGAAAATTTAAATAACAAATATAAATAAAGATTTTAAATATTAGGTGTACGTTGATGATGATGATTAACTAGAAATCTTTGCAAAAGGTATACATTGTAGATGATAGGAAAGCAAAAACACCGATTTATGTTTATAACGTGAGGAATACGGGCGCGGGTCACACATTTGTCGCGCACAACACTACAGAGTCTATTTTGTATGAGAAATCAGGATTATTTATTTAGCACACGACCGGCCATCGGCGCGGTCGGACAGCAAGCCAAGATCTACTTCATATTACGTCAGATTATCAAAATATGTCACGCGTACCCGCATTTCTCTCCTTTATTCATAAAAATGTACCTAGTACACACTATAGCTCTGTGCCAGTAGGTGGCGCTAGTAGTACTCAAATGAAACAAAGGTGCGCGTCGCCAACATACATAATACCTAGGTCCATAAAATACCAACAGTTTGTGTACTTAGCATTCGGTGCCAACAGTTCAAATTAGTTTTGCTTTATGCGTTTTTTACATAAACATTATTCACAACCATAAAATATTGTTTTCTACCATCGAGCTAATGTTTTCAACACTCAAACTGGCGACATTGCAACCAAATAAAACAAGTTAACACCAGAGTAACCACTCTCATACGAACTTACCTAAGGAGTAAAATTGAATCATTAGGTTTGTAAGCACGTGGCATGCTAAGCCTACAGAATCCCAACTTGGTATGCACGCCATCTTTCTATGAAAGTCAAGAGTTGAGTGTAACTCAACTAAACATTTCAAGTGAAAACGGCCTCACATATAGTAAAGATTTCCAGTACTAAATCTATTTTGTTTGTGAATAATGGTATACCTATGCATGCGCATGGTATAAAGGTGAAAATGAATTTAGGTATGTAATGAGCAAATGTGAACTAGCCAGATGTCGAACTATGTACCCCCGAGATCTTTCCACGGAGTTACATAATGGGGAGATTTAAATTGCGTTTTCTTAAACACCTCTCTCTGAGTTGGTGAAGTGCTGAAAAGCATCTGGCGTTACAAGTACAGAAAGTATACTAAAAAGGACGGTTATAGCTAACCATCAGGCGAGCAGGCTGTCTTTATGCCACTTTCATATAAAAAATAATAAAAAAGCATGAATTATTATTTAGTCTTATGGCGTTCTCTCTCTCTCTCTCGTATTTTCTCGTGACTGAGGGTCGTGGCTCCCCCGCAGGATTAATTCGTTAGGAGGAGTTTTCTTGGGCAGATATGCACGTCGTGGTGGGCGCCCAGGTCCTTCCACGGAAGATACATATCCTCGGATATTGTGGTCTCAAACATGTCGGTTTCCTCACGATGTTTACCGTGTCGCGTTAGACTAAGAGTAAACAGAAGCACTTTCTTTTTATGTCTGCTTAAACCTA
This sequence comes from Macaria notata, assembly GCA_927399415.1. Lineage (NCBI taxonomy): Eukaryota > Metazoa > Arthropoda > Insecta > Lepidoptera > Geometridae > Macaria > Macaria notata. The sequence continues at coordinate 3,850,346 of OV656744.1, forward strand.
AAAATAAGTGTTAAACTTAATTGTTCATGATACCTGGAAGGGTCCCTGGGTAGGCAGTACCGCTGCTGCACGGAGACTCCGCCCCCGCAGCTCCGCGAGCAGGGGCTCCACTTGCCCCACGCACTCCACGCGAATATCGTCGTATTCGTTCGGACTGGCTGCGTCGTTCGAACCACCTGGAATGTTACATGTTACACATAGTACTATCATTAAACAATAAGTAAATCTATATATATACAACTCAAAGGTGACTGACTGACTGACTGATATAGTGATCTATCAACGCACAGCCTAAACCACTGGACCGATTGGACTGAAATTTGGAATGAAGGTAGATGTTATGACGTAGAGATCCGCTAAGAAAGGATTTTTGGAAATGCCTTTTTTAAAGGGGTGAAATAGGGGATACAAGTTCTACTTCTTAATGCGAGCGAAGCCGCGAGCACCCACTAGTGTGTATAAGACTGGAAGTGTAATAATAAGCTTTTTTATCTGGACAGTGAATGATCAGGCATTTGAACATAGAGGTTACGTGAATCCTGAACTTTGTCAAGACGGTAATTATAAAAGACAGGTTTTCTATAGAAAATATAGACTAACTAACTATCTCTCTTACTTCTGTATTTGAATCCTTCATAACAAGTTCACGAGTATTTCATAGAAAATCTTAATAGCATTGGTAGGTATGTGTAAATCTGTAGCAATACCATTTTCTGATTCAATCTTGAGTAACACGTACCTTCGCTTCTCATTAGACAAGACAGACAGTACAGTGTACAAATCTCTTTGATCTATTTTTAATTGGCTTACGTTATAATTTACCTACTCCAAAAATTAGGTCAAGGCCATTTCTAACACCGTAAACACTTCTTCTATGCCTATTCCGTCAATTTGCTCAACAGCCAAGTTCAAACCAACTGTGTAGCTATTCAAATCACCGCTTCTAGGTTTTGATTGATATAAGTGGTCATTTCTATTTAACGTATCGTAGATTGATGGGTTCTACTTTAATATTGACTTGGTTTCAATTCTACTCGATTCGGTGGTCCTTGGAGCAAATTGACCAGATGTTGTTGGACAAAGTAGCTGATGTGCCACTTTCGCGAAATTTAATGAGAAATGAATTGCCTATTGTGGTCTTGATTTGATTGTATCTACGTGACTTGTTTGGTGTAGATTTGTGTTGGAAGAAATATGGTGGAATGGGACATGCAATTTTCTGGAAAAATGAATTAAATATGGGAATGACAATGATTAGGTAACAATGAGTATAAAAATGGAAGACTTGTCAGCTTTTCAAGACTTAACAGCTTTAGGCTTGCTAGCAACACCCCGCGGGTTAACTCAAGTTATCTCCATGCCAAATTTAACCCACATTTGTTCCACCCTTTGAGCATGAATAAGTTACAAATATTCACACGTACACAAACACTAGTGGGACTCACATAACAAAATCGATAAATTAGAAACCCATATCCTGAACCAAGAAACCATAGTTCCTTTGCTTTTTGCACGAAATTCAATAACATGTTCAGTGCAGACAGAATTGCACATTCAAGCGTAAATGTGACCTTGTTCCAAGCTTAGATATTTATAAACTTAGGTTTCATTAGATCTGTACGGAAGTTCTCTTATATCAACCTGCCAATAAAGATCGGTGCATATCGGGTGTCAGGAATGAGCAAGTTAAGTTTATGTGAATAGACGGGTAAGACTAAAAAAGAGAAATAAATCTGGTAGCAGATGTTTTCAGAGAAGCAAACTGGGTGGAAGCTTTTGTTGAAACAACAGAATACAGAGTACAACTTAAACTTAGTACCTATAGGATAAATAAATAGATAGATAAATTATTAGTAGTAAGGAAATTAAATTCTACATTAGTAAAAACATGTGTACTTTCACTAGTACTGTTTTTGTTGATAAAAGTGGTCTTCTTCAGGGAATTATTACAAACAGCAGGCTAAACTGCAGACGCTTCAATATTTATACCATTTCTTTATATTCCATTTAGTTATAGTGTATTGGTCTATGCAAGTATTTAAGTGAACAACTTGAAGCTGAGGATAATGATGATCCCAGTAAGAAATCTTATGTTTATCTATTAAAATATTTCAGTGAAGAACTTTATGCTGAGGACGATGATGATTTGATATCTTACCGGTCGTCCAACTTCTGTGTTAGTAGATCCTGCGTGTGTGGGAGCGTCCCGCGAAAATATTGGCACAAACCTGAAACAAACATAAATACTTTTTTAATCCAAAATAATTAAAATGAAATAAATATATAATAAATAAATAAATATTTCAGGACATCTCACACAGCGCCATCTAGCCAAAGTAAGAAATATAATCTAGAAAGTCAAGTGATGTCACTTAGTATTAATATAATAAACGTTGGTCTCAAGAGTTTACAAAGGTATAGTTCCATGATAAATAGCAAAGACCTACCAATTTAAGAAGTTATTAGGCCAGCAAAATTTCCTAGATTTTAAGGCACTTTGTGTATTTTGCAACGGTTACCCATCACTGGACTAATGTTATGTGAATTACTTACTCTTTTGGCGCAGCGACCCGAAGTGAGTCTTGGCCTCCGAAACAAGAGAATGCCAAAATTATGTGAATTAGTAGTATTTTATTGCAACTTACCCGTTTTTTTAATCATAACCTAGGAGTCTTCATATCCAGAGTTTATAGGCTTCTTCTAGACAAGCGTGCTACATCTTAGATTAAAGTGGTGCTTAACATCAGGCAGGCTGAAGTCAAACGTAAGCCTATTTTGCGTTAAAAAATAGATAAAATAAGCCAAGAAGTTAAATAAAGACACTCACATACAGTCATTTCCGAAATATTCTTGATTCTTTAATTAACTAAATTATAACTATGTGTTTTTAATGTTTTCCTTAGCTTGAAGCCACAGGCCCTTGACTTTGTGATGAGAATTTAATATAGTTCTAGGAAAAGATGTATCATTTTAGTTTGCGGTTACAATAAAATTTGATAAATTCTCACGTTATCAAATTCAATTATAGTGGCCATTTGTATGATCATACTATACTCACAAACATATATCTTTATAAAATTAAGAAAAAAATATGAAAGAAAAAAATATTGAAAGCAGTGGTGAAACTACTAATTTAAAATATCCTTAAGACAAAAAAAAAACTTTCTCTCCTTTTACAGTAAGTTAACACAAAAACAAAAGTCCAAATCGAATCTATGATACGACTCCCGAGTCTATTTATGTGAGGAATGCGTGTACTAACAAACTTTGACAGACTATAAAAACATTTGGTGAAAAACGCGCCTATTTGAGCAACGAAAGAGTTGTGACTCGCTTTTTGTTTTAATTGGCATTTGGTTATTTGATTAATCACATTTGATTTAAGATTATAGGTCAAAGCTTTGTCTGGTTTGAATGTGAGTGAGTGTTGTGTGGATTGATATTGTTACTCATTATTTCAATGTTAGTGGAGAAATATTGATCGTTTAAGAGGAATTTATAGCGGGTTGAAAGGTTTGAAACTCATATCATATTTAAATTAATAAATATTCCGGGACATTGCACACAGCGCCATCTAGCCCCACACTAAGCAAACGCTTGTGTCGTGGGTACTAGATAACGGATATAATACTTATATACTTTTCTTTTGTAAATACATACTTATTATACATACAAACGACCAGAATCAACACAAATAATTAAAAATTTTATAATTCATAAATACTTGTGTCACGCGGGAATCGAACCCGCAACCCCTAGATTAGAAGGCAGAGCCACTACCAACTAAGCTAACAGAGTAGTCAAAGAGAGAGAGTAGTTGCGATTCGCGAAAAGATGATTAAACGAATACTTAACAACATGGTTTTGAAATTCGTAAGTAACATAAACAAAGTGCACGCACTGCTTCACAATTCTGATCACATTTTTTTTAACATACACATCAAAGTTATATTTTAAGCCTAGACTGACATTAAACCACTACGTCATTTTAAGTTAAATAATGTATTTATATTTTGCAGTCAAAACCTTTAACCAGTTAAAAGTACTATTGACAAGCAAGTTCAGTCAAAAGTACACAAATGAAACTGTGGCTGAAGGTGGAACGTATAAGGCCAAACAGATTGTTTGCTTAAAATAATCAATGTTTAGATAGATAGATTAACTCTTTATTGTTGACACATATTAAAAAAGTACATAAAACAAATTGTATTTAAACTAGTGCCACAAGCGGCGGCCTTATCGCTAAAAGCAATCTCTTCCAGGCAACCTTCAGCTGGAGAGAAATAAGCAAAAAGAAAAAAAGAAGAATGTGTACAACAACAAGGAAATAAGAAATATTAGTAATATATATTATATATAAATATATATATATTACATATATATATATATATATATATATACATATATATAAATACACAATACTTAATATAATAAAATAGATGTTTATATAATAATGTTTAGTTAACCCAACGAAAAACTAAATATTGTATATCATGTATGACTAAAACAGAATCAAACCCTTTGAGGACGCCGCTACCGATCACAAATCAATGTCCTTTAGTTCATTCGTACTGCAATTAGAGACATCTCGTTCGCTCCCGTGATCTCATTCCAGACTAAACTCACTATTTGTTGTACTGGGTTATTTGTAAAGTTAGTATTAAAAAAAGTACAGCTACCAACCTTATTATTGTACAGGAAACCAAATTAGAGACTGGATGCCCACTACGATGGGTATGTTCCCAAGAGAACTTCTACAAAGAATGGTTTGAAGTCTTCAGGAGACTCACAACACAACCATATGTATGCATCCAAAGAAGAGGACCAAATCAAAGGGATTGAGTTTATTTTGTAGACCAAATGTGGGTCTGATAACACATAAAACGGCAGCTTCTATCTGTGCATCAATTCTAGTAATAAGTTGGCGTTAGACCATGTTAAAAATTCCATATTCAATTGGGTAGTTCGCAAAACACTCGAAGCACAAACGAAATCTTATTAGTACTCTGACAACAATCTTGGAACTCGTCTTCATCCAGTTGCCTGGCTAAAGAGTAGGTACGGATAAGTTCATTTGTGTCTGTTATTTTTTTTTCAGAATCTTATAATATAAATACCCTGTACCGCGAGAGGCAAAGCGGAGTGATTTAGCACCGTATTGGTGACGCAAGTGTGTACCGGGCCATGACCGAACACTCCTATGCTGGCCTATTTAGTGCTTACACATGCCGATGTCATCCGCGATTTGGGGTATCGATTGCTCGCATCGATTTTTCAGCGCCATCACTGTAGCATTTATTTCTGGCATAAGTTCTGTATACTGTGGTGTTTTATTATATTTTATGCATATTCCCATTCTAGTGTGATGTATATGGATTATCATTGTCTGACATAAATGAATTATGTAGTCATTTCAAAAGAAAATTATATAAATAATATATCCGTTATCTAGTACCCACGACACAAGCGTTTGCTTAGTGTGGGGCTAGATGGCGCTGTGTGCAATGTCCCGGAATATTTATTATTTATTAATTTTGTGATATAAGGAGTCTTAGAATTATTCCCATCTTTACGAATTGAAAAACCCCTGATTGGGCTTGAGTAATATATGCTCCGTATTTAATATAAAAACGCGTATGTATTTTATGTTTAAAAAGGCATATCCTATTTATTTACTCTAAAGCACAAGGTTGCCATAGCATAACTTTGCTGTTGTAACAGTTTTACATATTATCACCGTAGATATTGTGTTTAATGCTACCTTAAATAGTTGAGTGCTTTCGGAAACTATTTACATTTGTATATAACAGCAAGAAATCAAAATAAATATATAAACCCCCCCCCCTTGAACTATAATTTGTCGGTCTTCAAGTCGAGAGTAAACCGGTTTCTTCTAGGCAAGCGCGCTACATCGTAGACTACAACGTTGCTTAACATCAGGCAAGTTGTAGTCAAGCGTAAGCCTATTTCACGTTAAAAAAATAAAAAAATAAAATTAAAAAAAATCAGAAGACTTGATAACCTCCTTTTTTGGAAGTCTGTTGAAAATAAATCAAAACTATAACAATTCATAAATCCCCATTCAAATCCTGTCCCGTGCCTAACTGTGTTGTTTACTTTAGATTCGTTAGCACCATTCTTGTTTCATCCAGATACTCTCTGGAGCGACTGATTAATCTAAATTTTGCTTTGTATTCACTATTCACGCTCCTTGTGAATTTTAGGCCAACGCTTCTGCTGAACACGTAGACTAAATATACGTCTGATTACTACCAATCTACTTTTCATAAATACCTCAACAGGCATCTAAACATGAAAACCGGTACCCTCGTTTACATCTTTACTTTTAACATAGAATTGTTACTTGTGCGGGGATCGCTGTTAATCGAACCGGTAATGACAAACTCTTACTGACAGGAGGAAGTATTTTGTGCATAATCTAATGTTAGGATGACTTGTGAAGTAATATGTGAAGGGATGGGTATATATAGGTATATACATACCTTTTTATAATATTTAGGTTTAACACCAGCTAGGACTTTGTTTTTTGACAAAAAGTATGTCGAAAATGTTGCCCAAAATATGTATTTTGGTCAAACTACTATATTAGCATCCTGATATTTGAATTTAACCTATCATGTTGATTATGGATTATGCGACATACCTATATTAATTTAAAGTAACCATAATTAAGTGGTCTATGCGGTATAACGTCATTGTTTAAACAACAGTTATAGTTAGTGCAAATAACGTATGTCGCAAGGTTGTACTTTAGGACCCACTTTGTATATTGCTGTTTAGTTTTATGGACTCAAATTGTACTAGATTGTTTGTGACTTTCTGGCTACAGTATACATTATTACATAGATAGGTAGTTTTTTTTTTTAACATGAAATAGGCTTACGCTTGACTACAACTTGCCTGATGTTAAGCAACGTTATAGTCTACGATATAGCGCGCTTGCCTAGAAGAAACCGGTTTACTCTCGACTTGAAGACCGACAAATTATAGTTCAAGGGGAATAGAGATTCGGGCAAGGAGTTCCACAGTTTGGCTGTTCGCACGATGAAAGTCGAAGCAAAACGCTTGGTGCGAGTCTTTGGAACCTCAACTGTATATCGGTGCCTCCTTGCCGTGCCTCTACTCGTGCGATGGTGAAATGGGGCTGCAGGAATTAAATTATGCAATTCCTCCGCACACTCCCCGAAATGCAACCTGTAAAAAACCGAAAGACTGTTAGTTTGTATAGCTATGCCTAGATATTTATTTTGAATAAAAAAGTTAGTAACAAGTCAATTTAAATAAACTTACAAAAAGTAGGTAATATGGATATTATTTACGGGATATCAGCAGCAATATTATTATTTCGACATTAGAAATTGTCTGAGATTTTCATCATTACAAAAACCCAAAAGGTAATAAACCTTAATTCACACACTGAAATTAAACATAAGTTTAATAGTTCCCACTTAAAATGGCACCACAAAAGCGATAAAAAAAATTAGCATTACTTATATTACCATTAGATATTTCACAGTCTAGAACCTAGATGTCAGTAAAGATACCGCCAAAGCTAAGACGGAAGCTTAGCCACAGAATATATTAGTAAGAACCTCACCTAATGCGTTGCCAATTTTAATACTGGTAGTTATTATTTTCATAACATCGTTAAGTCATTATAATTCAACGACCGATGACTTGGTAACCACATTCTTGGAGAAGCCTACTAATAGATTTAATGAAAATGTATGACTTGTAGTAAGTTTATGATATCGAGCTATTATTATGAGCGTTGAATTCTTGATTACTGTGACTCTGTAATTGGAAGTGGTAAAGAAGTGGGACAAATATCTTTTCAATTTTGAAGAGGAGACCAAGTATCGGGATAAAATAAAGTCACGAAAATGCTTAGATAGATTTCACAAACACGGAATTGACAAGCCAAAGATCAGATAATCTGAAAGAAGGAAGTAGGTGTTTTTCCCAGTTAAGTTGGTATCAACATAGTTGGGAAATTAAAATATTGAATCTAGCCACATTCCTTTATTGCGATTGGAATAGTTATTAATGCTAAGATGTCGCATTGTTTTTACTAACTTCATAACTGTTACTACTACTGTCACAAATCTAAAAAATACTACACTCGTTACGCACGTTTGGAATTAATGAATGCTATTTATTTATTATTTACATTATTAAAACGAACAATAAAAAAGTTGAAATTATTTACCGATCAGATGAATAAACAAAGCAAACAGCGCAAGCAATATGTTTAGTCTAACAATGTCTTTGAAATTCATTGTCGGAGGAAGTATAGACGGAACAACAAAAAAAAAAACACGTTTGGGATTCATACTCGAAGCCATAAACACGTCACAAAAATATTCCTTCCAAGTACAAACCAGCAATTTACCCGAATTCCATCCCGATTCCTAATAACTAACTGTACAGCACAAAATGTCCGATTGTCAAGTCGTTAATCTTTTTATTAGTTCATTGATAACCACTTGTGTTTCCTAAAGCGTGGTATTGCGATCATATCGTCTCATTTGTATTCTTTTACAGTCCTTCGGTAGTATAAAGAACAAGCGCCGAGTGTGATAGAAATTGTAATCAATGGCACTCGCAGGGCTGAGGCCCTTTTGTACTTCATTACGTATTGGTAGTTTGGTGAACAGTAGACATCGCGATTTGGGTGGGTAAATTCATGGTTTGAAACAAAATAAATTGTACCTATTTTAGTATATATAAATATTGAAATAACCTTAATTAATCTAAATATAACTCAAGGGTGTCTGACTGACATAGTGATCTATCAACGCACAGCACAAACCTCATTGGACTTATCATCTCATTGATCTGAAAATTTGGCATTCAGCTCAGCTAAAAAAGGATTTTTGGAAATGCCATTTTAAAGGGTTGAAATAGGGGATGCAAGTTTTACTTCTTAATGCGAGCGAAGCCAGGAGCACCCACTAGTTCATACATATTTGTTAAGCCCGTTTAACTTATCAAAATATGTATGTACGTTTGATTGAGGTAAGGAGTTATGAAGTCTATTTTTAAGTTTTGTTGTAAAAATCCTCAATTATTTTCAGAAGGTATGCTGAAAAGTGTCAAACTTATTCTGACAAATGAAATAAATAAGAATCAGGCGTTACTTTGCGTTAATACATTGTAGATGTTTGAAGCCGGTTCAAGAGCAGTCGCAGCGGATAAAAACCTTTACATATTTCTCCAGAGTCTCATTAAAATGAAATAAAAACAAGTTATTTTAAATAGTCACTTCGCTCGCTTCACTCGCTCACTCCGTGTTTCTATTTTTGTTTGACAATGTGTGGTTTCTAATGTTTCAATGGGTTTGGACTTGGATAAAACATTCCAGGCATATGATTCATTCAATAGACTTTTAGCTTAATGCAAGGAATTTTTGAAGTACATACTTCTTCTGGTTTATTAATTAAATTACCTTATCTAGATATCATAAGATTTTGGTTAATATTAGTTGTGTTTTGTTCCATTGTTTGCAAATATTTTTTTACATGTCACATTGATAGATAGACGAAACTCTTTATAGTAACACAAATTGAAAAAAAAAGACAAACAGAAACACAAAAGACTTAAAAAAAATAGTGCCACAACTTATCGCGGCCTTATCGCTAATAGCGATTTCTTCCAGGCTACCGTAGGATGGACAGGAGTCGAAAGAAAAATAAAGGATATAATTATTGTATCAAACTTATAGATGTTGTTAATTCTTATCTTTAATTTTCGAAGCACTTGTATCTTTTTTCCTTACAAGAATCATATGACAAACCTCTTAGAGACCATTGTAACCGGGCGCCAAGCTGCAGTTATTGTTCTTTTAGTTAATTATTTATTGTTTCCAAGAGGGTTATTCAAGTTTTATTATTTCCGTCCTGTTCGTAATATTCATTAGAGCATCGTTTTGTTTATGTTTAATATAATGTTTATGTTTAGTGAACTCCGTTGTTCTGCTCCCATTGTTATTGTTTTAAAGAAATCTGAGGTAAGGTTCCTGTTTATAATGTGGTCACATTTATGTTTTTTAAATGCTTACTATGAAAAAGATTTTTGCTTATTAGGTAAATAATAATAATAAATAAAAAATAAATAACGTTTTTTTGACCTTAATACAAAGAAACAGGTATAGCAATAGTGAACACTTGAAAATTGTACTAACTATGAAATAGGGCTTAGGACTATACACTAGTTGGTGAACCCTGGACATCAAACTAGGTCAACACCTGTGTGATGATGTCCAGTTATTTGTTATGCTTTTTAGGTAACTACTTATGATATTTTATACTTTACGATCTACGTATACTATATAACGATATAGAGACAATCTTTTTTGTTTGAAATTTCCAAAAATTACTATATTATAAGAATACATCAGGCAGGCTGTAGTAAAACGTAAGTCTATCCTACGTAAAAAATATATAATTCGGATTTAATAAATGCTATCCCTGAAAGAAAATCCAACGACAACACGGATACATTTATTTTAAAGTGGTTTGCAATTGGAAGCACTCAGAAAAAGCTTGATACCCAGATTTATCTGACTACTTATAAGTTAGTAATTGAAAACTTATAAGCTGTAACTTAATATTTTTAGTCAGAGATTAAGATAAAATGGAACTTAAATCCTTTTGGACATGTTTCTGCAGTCGATCAGTGCTTAATTGATCTTAAGTATCTTTTATTGACGGGCGCTTATAAATTTATTTTTAGCACTCTTTCATGAAGATTAACAAAAAATAGTTTGGTAACGCTTCGTAAAATTAATTCTGTATTAGCTACAGATTTAGACCATTTCACTTATTTAATATTTATTGTGTTTTTTAAAGTTAATTAATGAAATGAATTTTATGAATTTATGTAACAATATACATAATATAACTATATTATGTATATTGTTACATAAATGACACGTACAGAATAAAATATATAATTAAATGAATATGATTATATTAGATCCAAAGAAGCATCTACTAAAAATAAGAAATGCTTTGATACCTAACACATATTTTAATACCGAATGAGTCTATTTAATAAAATCTAAAGTTAAAAGTCCATAGAACCATAAACATTCTTTGACTTGACATACGTGTTACTAACTTACATCGTTATAATTTTATTAATGTCTTCTAATATACCACCATAGGAGTCAAACGTGCTCTATCTAATTACGTTGACCATAATTTAACCGGCCTTATTTACGAGCTGTTAATGTAAATGGGTCTTTTTGACCCGCAGTACAGACAAATCAAATTATAAATGTTTGCCGACCGTGTAAAAGGCCCTTTGTGTAAACCCATAAAAATAATTGGTGTAATTCTTCCAGGTCGTTTGTTATAAAATTGGGGTTAGCGTTTAACAAGTGGTTTTTAAAGGATGATAGTTCAATTATGGTGTTTTTAAAAGCTGTAATGGAGTCACTGACCATTGACCATGGCATGAAAGGTTTAGCGCATTGTTTGTATGCAAAATAAATATACTACAGTACTAATAATGCTTTTGTACCTGAAGGTATTACATAATTAGGTGGAAAATTGGTAGGAAGGAACAAAACTATATTCAATGGCTCTGGAAATGATTGACATCGAGTGATAAAATAGCCGTGGTGGACAAAAAACTCAAAATAAACACAATCACTGAAGTTTAGGATGATTTAAAATAGACAAAAGCTAAGTAATTTTATTGATTAATCATCATCATCCACAGCCCTTGGGATCCCACTGCTGAATATAGGCCTCCCTTTGTATGTGCCATCTGCGTCGATCTTGTGCAGACTTCATCTAGGTTGGACCCTCGACATTGACGATGTCGTCGACCCATCTCGCGACCGGACGACCCACTCCTCGTTTACCTGATTGATAGATAGACTCTTTATTAAAAACACCAGCACATTACAGAAATTTACAAAAAAAAAAATATTAAAACTTAAGCCTAGTGTCTTAACTTATCGCTAAAAGCGATCTCTTCCAGGCAACCAATTTATTGATTAATAACTTTAACATTATAACACTAACCATTAAATAGGTGTTATAAAATAAAACAGTACTTACAACAAATCTAACACAAAAGATTCAATTATTTTTCGAAATTAAAGCAATAAAACTTGTGATGACTAACGGTTACTTCAGTCTGCAATTTTCAATAAAGCTTTTTTATTGCATTTTTTAAAGATTCCATTTTGCAAGACTTTTTTTCGAAGAATACGTGGCTGATCTAGAAATTCGTCGCAGTTCGTTAGCGCTTTTTTTCTAGTTTTTTTCTATTTCCATCAGAGTGAATCACCGAATCTGCCAGTTTCTGGTGTAATTGGTATTTTTTCAGTCGCCATGGCACAATGGAATAACTGTTGGTATGATGTAATGTTTCTGGAGAACGTGACGCGCTAAGGGACACAAAACTGACAGTATTGTCGTAGAGACATAATCAAATGTAGCATTTTTTTGTATTGTAGCAAATAAACTGAAAAACCATACTCATAGGTAATTAATAAGCTTGTAATATTCGTTAACTATATCTTCAAATAAATGTAAGTAACAAAAATTTAAAAATATAAATTTCAAAACTTAAAACTTGAATGTTATAATTTTTACAAACAGTTTTGTACAGTGCAACTAATACCACTAAGCGTTGGCACTAACTTTGCGTCAACATAGACATACGTAATAGAAAAGTAGCTAAAATCACCATATTACACATACATACATGCATTTCAAAGTTAATAAATTTTAAATACATTTTCCCAAACTAAACAATATATACAATTATTATTACAACCAAAACCGACATACTCTAGACAAATAGTAATCAAAATAAGCTAGTTAGTTTTCCAGTGATTGCCTACGACCACTCCTAGATCTAGATGACGGTGTCGCATTGTCTTAGCTAATTGTAGTCATCAGACAGTTTCAGTCGGTGAAAGTTAGTGCCTAATGTTGGTACTTCTATATTCTGTTCTTATGGTGGGAAATACTAGGCGACACAGTAATGTGACGATGTTTAAATGGTAGTTTTTATGAATGGCATGAAAAGCTTTGTAACTGTCTCAAAGTAGCGTGATTAGGCTCTTACCGTCTTATTACAAAACTCGGTTTAAATATTAGTCTAGGACTTTGAAAATAAAAAGTGGGTTGTTGTTGTTCAGACATCATATACAAGCAATCAAAATGTCAACAAAAAATTGAACTTTGATTTAACATTGGTACATTTTGACAGTTTGATAATTATGACAGTAGACAGACAATTTTCGAACAACTAAAACGGATTTGGGTTAGACTTATATTTAAACCACGTTTTGTAATAAGGCCCTTAATGTTTAGTGTAAAAACATAGACTTAGAAGTTTTATATAATTTGTATTGTATATGCCATGTATTTGAAATTTTTTTGGGCAAAACTAAACTGTCTATTTTTAAAAAGGCTTTTACACAATTTGCCGATTAATATAGTACAAACATATCAAATAGAAGTATGTAACAAAAGGTCCAGTTAAACATTTTAAAACCATAGTGAAATAATTGAAAAAAGTAAGCAGAAAAGCGTCTATATTTTTTTTAATAAATTACTTGCATTAAATTAAAACAAAACTGATAGCTAGCCGACAAGTTTTACAACACATGACTTACAATTAGCAAATAGCATAAAATATTTTTTATAGCTTCTATAATATTAATCTTGATAAAGATTGTTTGGAGAATTATTTAAAAAAAAAACATAATAAACATCCGTTTTAGTCCAGGTGTGCTTTGTATTAAGTCTGGGGAATAATAAGCACTTTATTACAAACACTAGTTGGCTCTTTCAACGAAATCCAGATGCTAGGTCTATTGACCTGTGTAGGAAGGGAGGTAAACATTGTTTTATTTACGTAAATAAAGTTTACATTACGAGATGATTTGCTTTTTTATAAAGTTACGGAATAATTTAATGGCTTTTTTGTTTTGATTAACAGTATAGCAATGAAATTTAGATATACTTACTCAGTGTAAAAAAAAATATCGTTTTATTTTCTCTTCTATTCTCATATCGCGATGGAACCTTTTTAAAGACTTTAGAATAAGTCGAAAATTGATCAGAAAAATTACGAAAGCCCAAAATTGGTTTTATACTATCACACCCAGATACCATATGTCCCAGAGTAATTTATGAAAAATCATATATTTATTGTTAACTAACATAGTACTGCTTCCTATGACTGTCTCAAGTGAGTCAGTCACCAGTAACTTTACGAAGAAAATTTTAATGCAAGTTCCTCACGCAAAACTACACTCAAGCCAAATGTGAGCAATCATAGTTGGCAAGGATTAACGCTAGGAATTTTAATCGTAAATGCATGCAATTATTTTCTATGGACAGTTGCAGTTCTGTGTAGGTCAAAACACTAATAAACGTATCCATGAGGCTAGGGTGGGCCCTAGCCTCATGGATCTTTTGAAAGTAGTGACAAAATAAAGTGTTGTTAAGTTTATTTTTCCAAACGGTAAAGGCCCTAGATATTGATGAAAATTAATAAGATTGAGATAATCTTGAGATATTATAAACTGCGGTTTGTCTTAACATTTCAGGAAAAATGTCGAATTTGTAACAGCACTATTCTACGCATTAATGAAAGGTAAGATAACTATTAGTTTTTACTTAATTTTGGAATCTTAAGGTTTCACCCCAACAATAAAATTAAATAGTGACGTAATAATCTCTAATGGGTTATTACGTCACATGGCGCCAAACACATACTTTATTCCCCCATGGCTTAGTGGCCGGTTATTATGGGTCTTGCATGGCGCTTGTAGAATACTGCAGGGCTTTTTAACGGTGAAAATGCAATGGTGCTGCCATCGAACGTTGTTGAAGTGTAAGGTAATCGCTAAGAATAGACAAAACATATATGGAAGCGTATATCAGTAACAACTTGATAAAAGCTCGTAACATAACATAATAAGTACCTGCTACACGTTGTTGTGAAATAATAAGTAGCTTATGTTACTTTTACAACGCTTTACCATCCCAAAAAGCACGAGACGGTTCGCAATTCCACAATAATAATATACGTACAGAAAACAAAACAATTATCATTTACTTACTGTGAAAAATTATTTGTTTGTAAGTTTGTTATTTTCATTGATTGCATAAATAATTTAATAATCACATGTTTTTTTTTAATTAATGTAAATCAGTTCGATATTTGGTGCTCAATTAAAGTACATATCTAATCCATAATTTTTAATACTTATAATTAATACATTTATAATTTTTATACTTACTACCTATATTAATGTATACTGCTACTTTACTCATAGATTAAACTTCGCTTCAAATTTTTTTTGATGTGATCAGTGTTTGTTGAACAACATCTCCGACTTTTATATGTTGGTGAATTGATAGACGAACATACAAAAAAAAAAACATAATTTTTACCAATCATTTCAGAATGAATATACTTTAAAAAAAATATGTATCGGTAAATAACACAAATTCTCAAATGATTGCCCTTATCCTATTTTATTATTACACTCGTATCTATTACAGGCCGTTGTACCAGTTCAATATTGGCAATATCAATACATTAAATCGCTAGGCGTGATTTAGAATCGAATTCATCTCGAAGGATCGATTGATCTCCATTTGGGGCCATATTTCAGTGTCAAGAGCTCAGAAATAGCCACTAGAAACTGTTCTGAGTTGGCATACAGTTAGGTTGTACCTCATGTGTATAGTATGACCAAGATAACTGCTAAGTTTGTGGACGTACAGGGGTCTTCAAATCTAGAGTTAATAGGTATCTTATTATAGGTAAGCTTATTACACCCTAGGCTGCAGCAATGCAGGCTGTAGTCAAACGTAAACCTATCCTTAGTAAGAATATAATATTATGCCAGTATAAACACTGTAAAATTTTGATATTTTGTTGGTTTGTTTCTCCCTGATTTACTCCGTAACGTACCTAATGACAGGTGATAACGATATTTTAGGTGAAATTAATGTGATAATAATTTTATCTCGACACATAGCGGGCAATGCCGCGGGCATCCACTAATAAAGTATTAAATCGCATAGTTGAATTGTTATTTTAAACGTTTTTGTATTGTATTTGTATTGTATTATGGTGTTTAGTAAACAAATGAAGTTGACAAAAAATGTACTTGGGGTGTATCACAAAAATCAATACCCCATTACCGCTCGTGTTTTTTTTCTTCTTTTACCTGACAATATAGTAATATGTAAACAAAACAAGATAAATAAAATATCCCCACTTCACTCCATTATAAAATTAAACGCGGTCAAGCTATACGTGGTCATATTGCTAGGAATAGAACCATTTGCAATTTGAATATGTAAACAAATTATGATCCCGTTTAAATTGTAAAATTGCACACCATAGATAGGTACTCCGATTTTTATAGGTTTTCTTCAATGAGTTGGCACCCAGTACCAATGTAGGTAATTAGATATTATTATTGACCGAGCAAATTTAAGTACCAACTCGTAAATTATAAGATTCAAATAGCATCACTTGGTGTGTGTATAAGAATTAAGCATTATTCCAATAAATTAATAGTTAATTATATTAGGTTTTTAGTAGTCTATATATCAATCCATATATTTATATGGCTTACTATGAAAGAGGCCTATTCTCAACAGTGGGACAAAACCAGCTGAGCATGATGATGATATCAATCAGAACATAATCTATGTAGATGTTATCCATACATTTTACTTTATACTAATGTAACTGTTGGGATATAAGAAGGTACAAATAACCCAGGGGTCTTCAAATCTAGAGTAAATAGGTTTCTTCTAGGCAAGCGTGCTACATCGTAGACTATAGTGGTGCTTAACATCTGGCAGGCTATAGTCAAACGTAAGCTTATTTCGTGTTAAAAAAAACACACACACTCAAACTCTGACACTAAGTAGGGGCAAACTATTGTTTTCCTCCTCCTTGAGTCTAATTCCTCATCAATGAGGGTCGTGACCACAAAAAATGCATACACTAAGGGCAAACAACTAAATGAGAAAGAGAATAACCGCAGGGAGCACTTAGATTCAATATGCCCAGGACCGGGACGAGTAGCGTACAAGAAGAGAGGCCTATGCTCAGCAGTGGGCGATAACAGACTGATGATGATGATGATGAAACAACTAAATAGTAAACATTAAACATATTTGCCTGGCGCCACACAAGAAGTTGAAAAGTGATTTGCCAAATGAATGAGTCGCGACCGTTTACTTTGGAATTTCAACAGCGTAGAGTAATAAATCACAGAGCACTTGTTTGAGAGGTTTTTGTACACGTAATTACAAATGTAACGACGGCCGATTTGTTATCGAATGATGATCGATATTGTATTGGCCGAAAAAAAAATAAGGGTACCTAATAAAATTTTATGTTGTATCAATTGGGATACTTTTAATTAAATGTCTATTTTTCACATTATATTTTTCGTATTTTTAAATAAAAAGATATAAAAGGATTGATACAATGCCATATGTTAGTTTTATTATTTTATTAACATTATGTTTTATATTTTACAATATTTACGTCTTTTAACAAATTAAAAAGAGTCATTTCGATGAAATATATTTTAAAATAGCAGCCACCAGTTAATAAAATAACTTAAATAAACAATTACTATTATAATTGGATGTGTCACTTTCACAAAAATATTTATTTAATGACAGCTATAAAATTATCATTTAAATATTATTATCAACATGACAATAACTATAATTTGATAAAACGTTTGAATGTATAATAGTTTTGGATCAACGGATTTGTAAAGAAAATTTTTACTACAAAATATCACGCAAAGTAATCAATTATTTTTGTTTATTAAATTAGAGAAGCTGATTAACATGCATATGGCTTTTTTATAGCAAATTGTGTCAAAGAAATAACAGAACTTTAAATTGAAAGAGAAAAAGATCTTGTAAAATACTGACTGGCCTGATAGCTTAGAGGTCGCGGGTTCGATTCCCGCATGACACAAGTAATTATGTACTTTAAAAATGTATAATTACATGTGTTGAGTCTGGTTGTTTGTATGTATAATAAGTATGTATTTACAAAAGAAAAGTATAAAAATATTATATCCGTTATCTAGTACCCACGACACAAGCGTTTGCTTAGTGTGGGGCTAGATGGCGCTGTGTGCAATGTCCCGGAATATTTATTTGGACTGGCCTGTTAGCTTAGTTGGTAGTGGCTCTGCCTTCTAATCTATGGGTTGCGGGTTCGATTCCCGAGTGACACAAGTATTTATGCATTTTAAAAATTTATAATTACTTGTGTTGAGTCTGGTCGTTTGTATGTATAATAAGTATGTATTTACAAAATAAAAGTATATAAGTATTATATCCGTTACCTAGTACCCACGACACAAGCGATTGCTTAGTGTGGGGCTAGATGGCGCTGTGTGCAATGTCCCGGAATATTTATTTATTTATTTATTTATTTATTTATTTATTTAAAATGATTTGTTCCGTCAAGATTTAGGTACAACGTAAGTAATCTAATGGATACGAATTATAATTCATAAGATCCTATATTCACAACGAATATTATGCGACACATAAAACGATCTGAAAAAGACTTTTTACCCGTAGTGAAAACGAAAATTAATATATTTTATCTGTCGATTTTTTCATTTTTTTTTAAATGATTTAGGTTCACGCTTGACTACAACTTGCCTTGTGTTAAGCAACGTTGTATTCTACGATCTAGCGCGCTTGCCTAGCAGAAACCGGTTTACTAGACCGACAAATTATAGTTCAAGGGGAATAGAGATTCGGGCAAGGAATTCCACAGTTTGGCTGTTTGCACGATGAAAGTCGAAGCAAGCCGCTTGTTTCATATGTTTTAGTTGTACAAAATAAATACCGTTCTACCCATAGAATATAAGCATTAAGCAGTACGAATCTCAAATATTGCCCAACACAATGTAAGACAGTAGAGTACATGAAGAAACTCCATATCACAAGATACGCTGGTTAACTTAGATAAGAAACCTGGATCTCGAGTCTTAGATAACTGTTTTTGGCAGCATTTCTGCAACGAAACGATATATTTTAAGGAATCAGCTTTTTAGTTCCAATTTTTTCCGCAAGTATTGACACAATAGTGTGAGGAAGTAGGACTGAAAGAAGGAAGCGTTTACTATTTTTTGTAACCGACTTCAAAAAAAGATGTTATCAAGTCTTCTGAGAGTATTTTTTTGTTTTTTCGTTTGTGATGCTAAGATCACCGAGAAAACTCGTAAAACTCATTGTGTTACCGAATGATAACATGAAATAGATAGATATGAGTTTATTTTCTTTTATTACCAGACAGTTTTCTGTTAATTATTTTAATTAAGTACTATTTATTTGTATGTGTCCAAGTGTATTTAATTTACTTCTGAACGACAACTCCCACAAATTGTGGGAAATTTTATTCTCAAATACAGCAAAGGTTTATACAACAGCTGTGTTTGGCTGTAAAAAGCCTCAGACATTGGTCCAAGGGTTACCAGCAGAACATACAACAAAAAGTATAATTTAGTTATTAATTTGATGATTAATTTAAATTAATAAAAATGTTTAGCGCAAGAATTATTCTACACAAATAATAAGAAGCTAAACATTATTTATGTACATCACGCAGAAATACTAAAATCTACACCAAAATATATGTATATAACACGTATCTATGCACTCTGTATATTCTCACACTTTCAACAAAGCGCTCTAAAAGCATTAGGTACTTGCAAATAATATTCCCATTTCGACCGCAGAAGACAGTTGTATCGCATTTGGAAACTTATCTTAAAATAGCTAGTGATAAACAGACATTATGTGCTAATTTTGGACTAAATTTAAATGTATTAGGATTTCATTTTCACCAGGTGCAAGAAGAATGCTTTGTCATGTTTTAGTTTATGTGAATAGAACTGAACAAGTAACTAAAGTAGTTCACTTTAGTTAAATATGAAATAGTGAATACCTTTTAGATTACTTAGAGAAGTGCCTTTGTCATGACGCTTCTGTGAGTCCGGTGACACATACAATTTTAGGTCTTAAATGTCTATCAAACATATCACTGTCTATATATGTCTCATCGAAATCTGTCAAACCAAGTTGGAATCTCATAATGTTAAGATGAAAAGTTAGCATCTATACATATAATAAAGCTGAAGAGGGTCGAACAATGAAGATATGTAAAAGAAAATTCTTAGGAGATACTACGAATTGATAGCAGCACACGTTCCATTAATGTCTAGAATTGTTGTCTGTTAATCTGTTTCTCTGTATCTGTTTGTCTGTTTATTTTAACGCTGATCACGCAAAAAACGGCTGAACAATAATTCAACACAATTTTTGGTTTGTAGGTAGTGCGAGGTCTTGCAGTGTCATAGCCTATTTTTTAGCCTGAAATAATACCATCAAAGCCGCGGGTGTCCACGTTTGATTAAATATTAGAAATTTAGACATAATAGTAGTAAAAATGTAGTCTCTGAATCTCTCTACTCTACGCAAAATTAAAACAAAGCGGCGACGCAGTTTAATTGAGACGTGTCTACATTGTCAATTTGTGTGTCCGTCTGTTTGTTCAGTTGTTTTATGTCAAATGGCTACTGTCAAGTATCTAACGTCATTTTAATGGTAGTAACAAAAGAAAAGTATATAAGTATTATATCCGTTATCCAGTACCCACGACACAAGCGTTTGCTTAGTGTGGGGCTAGATGGCGCTGTGTGCAATGTCCCAGGATATTTTTTTTTTAATTTATTTCTATAGGTTGTATTAGGAAAGTGTACAGGGTAAAAACTAAATAATAACTAAAATTATAAAAAAAAAATTACAAAAAAATAATTTTATTAACGGGCTATAGTTTATTTTACCAAAGCTTTTATACACACACACACTGTTTGACTCGTAGATTTTTATTTATTTGTTTGAAGGTTAG
This sequence comes from Macaria notata, assembly GCA_927399415.1. Lineage (NCBI taxonomy): Eukaryota > Metazoa > Arthropoda > Insecta > Lepidoptera > Geometridae > Macaria > Macaria notata. Next base: position 3,871,325 of record OV656744.1, read on the forward strand.
CTCTAAAGCTGTAATAGAGTAATTTTATTGCTCAAAACTTTGAGAGTGGCTGGTTTTGGAGTCGGGAATGTTGAAACATTTTGCTCAGAACCTGGCGTTTAAGTAGTAATTTCAAAAGCTCACTTTGCCAAGTAACTGTGCACATTGCAACGATGACAAACGTTGTATCAATGTTTGTTCTCTGGGTGCAGTTACATAATGAGTGTGTGCTTAACCTAATTAGAGGACAGCATTAATGGAGATATGAATGTCTTGAAACAAGTGCAGCCAGGCGGTATAGTTGTATATACCGATTCGTATGAAATAGTTCTTAGCTTCTATCCATATTCCGTAATTCTTGATTTTTAGATAGAAACATACAATCTATTTCTTTTAGAGCGAGCGTACTATTAGGTGTATGTTATTATATTATTTTGGAGTCAATAAAATACGATAAAAGCGATCAATTATTTTTTAACATTTTAAACGCTTAAGATAATTAAAAATAAACATTAAATAAAAAGTATAAAACAACGGCCTAGACTTAGATTAGTTGCATATAGCGAATTTTAAAATTGAATTATTTACCACACCATTTTTGGTAATACCTCTTTAGTAATATAGTAATTAACTAAGCAAGCAGGTGAACTGCAAATCTTTCTCGCATTGAGGAACGTAAATAGTAAATATGATAAAAAAAACTTTCAGAAGACTTGATATCCTCCTTTTTTGAAGTCGGTAAAAAGTTATTAATTACCACATCTAACGAAGTTGCCTCACAATCAAGTACCTGCATTCTGTGCCAATCCAGGGTTTCACATTGACACAGTGAGCGATCATGTAATCTCGGTCTAACATCGCGCCGTCACTCTCATGGCTTCTTTGTGTCACTTCTGTCAGCACTATTCATTATTCTATGCCGCTGTCACCACTGGCCATAGAGTATATTACACTGAGATGCCTAATTATCAAGGTACATATCCACCGAGGATCCATCCGCGCCTAGCGTTATACGTGGTGCCACATTGTAAGACTAATTGTAGAGATAATTTCCCTTTAGTTTTTCTTTGACCCGCGTGCATAGCTATTTTGAAACACAAGTAGCGACAATTTTTCTGTTTAAAATGGCTGAATATACACGAAATGAAACTCAAAACTGAAGCGTAATAAGATTCTTGTGAATTAGTGCGTTAGATTGTAGACTAAAAGCCATAGTATCATGCAAGTTGTAGTTTAGCATGAGCCTAACGTACAAAAAAAATATCATTTTTGTAAAAGTCGTACTGCTTCCGTCGGAATATTTAATTCCGCGCTATATACTAACCATTTCATTTGTTTGCCATACAGCCATTGCTAGATAAAAATCAGTACTGGTCCATCTATATTTGGCTATAATAATGTATATTGATTTTCTATATGAGGCGTCTATGATATATTATACCGTCGCTGGCCCGGTTACTAATCAAACGGATTAAATGACATGACACTCGTGACAGCGAATCTGTGCAAGTGTCAAAATCGTCTTGGAATTTACATGTCCTTTGTTTCTGGTTCTGTTATCCGTGGAGCTTTCGGTTTTTGGGTCATGAGCTTTTTGGTAAAAATATTGTGCAGTTGTAGTTTAAAAGAGATATAAAAGGTAGATCATCATCATCATAAATTTAAGGGCCGGGCCCTTGTCTGTGGAGTATGCGCCATCCTTCCCGGTCTTCTGCCAATTCCTTGACCTCCTTATACGATATGACACCCGCCTTTTCTTTTATTTGGTCCATGTATGATCTTCTCGGCCTTCCTCTTCCTCTTCGGGCTTCCAATTTTCCTTCCATGATGTTTCTTATAAATTCGTCATGTCGTATAAGGTGGCCAACCATCTTCCCTCTTCTGTTTTCAATAGTTGCCAGTATTGTACGGTGTTCTTGGACCATGCTCAGCACTTCTTCATTGGTCTTTCTTTCTGTCCAACTAATTTTCTCCATCCGCCGCCAGCACCACAATTCAAAAGCTTCTATTCGTTCTCTATCTCTTTGAGTCATGGTCCAAGTTTCGCTTCCATAAAGAGCAATACTCCATATGTAAGATTTTATGAGCTGTTTTCTTACGTGTTTTGCAATTTTGGATTTTAGTAAATGTTTCTTCCGGTTGAATGCTGTTTTTGCTATGGATATTCGGGTTATTATGTCTTGAGTGCATCTTGAGTCTTCTGTTATTACGCTTCCTAAATATTTGAATGAATGTACTTGTTCTATTGGGTTATTGTGCAGTTTAATGGGATTTCTATTGTAAATTTGGTTTCTGGTGATTGTCATAGTTTTGGTCTTGTTTGAGTTAATTTTGAGGCCTATTTCTTGAAAAGCTTCGTCCATTTGTTTGATTAGTTTTTCCAGTTCATTTCTATTGTCGGCTAAAGCTGCAATGTCATCTGCGTAACGTATAAAGAAAATCCGCTCTCCATTCACTTTAATTCCACCGTTTTCTGATTCTATGATTTTACTAATTACATTTTCAATAAATATGTTGAAAATAGTTGGTGAAAGTGGGCATCCTTGTCTTACTCCTTGTCGTATTTTTGCTGTTGTGGTTTCAGTTCCTATGTCTATTGTGGTTTGCTGATTTTTATAAAGGTTGTATATTATTCTTTTGTCTCTATAGTCTACTCCAATGTTTTTTAAAATCGTAAGCATCTTTTTCCAATTTACTTTGTCAAAAGCTTTTTCCAGGTCAATGAATGCAATATGTGTATCTATACCCAGATCTATTCGCTTGTTAGTGATGAGTCTTAGAGCCAGTATTGCTTCTCGTGTTCTTTTTCCTCGTCTAAATCCATATTGGTCTTTGGTAATATTTTCTTCGGCAATGGGTCTTAGTCTATTGTGAATAATTTGTATGAGTATTTTTGAAGCATGTGATATGAGACTTAGTGTTCTGTGTTCTTCGCATTTGTGGGTGTTAAGTTTTTTGGGTAGAAGTACTGTTTTAGTGGTTTGAAAATCATTAGGAATGTTACCTGTTAAGTACATTTCTTGGGTCAGTTTAAATATTTCATCTAAGAGAGGGTCACATACCGCATATTTGATAAGTTCTATGTGAATTTGGTCTTCTCCTGCTGCTTTTCCATTTTGTATATTTTGTAGAGCTCTGTCAAATTCTTCTCGTACTATTGGTGGGCCTATATCATCACAATCTATTGAATTTTCTTCTTCTAGATCTTTATCATCCAGTCCTTCTCCGTCGTATAATGTTTCTATGTAGTTTTTCCATCGTTGTACTATTTCTTTTTCGTCCAGTAGCATTTTTCCATCTGAGTCAAGGATTGCTGTGCTTTTTGTCTTGTGTTTAAGGTCAATTTTCTTAATAAGACTATATGCTTTATCTACTTTTCCTTCTTTCAGGTATTTTTCAATGAGTTGACAGTCTTCTTTTATTGCATTTTCTTTGGCTTCATTACATTTTAAAGTTATTTTGTTGGTTAAAGTTTTATATTTGCTTACACTTTTAGCATCAGTTTTATTTTTCAGCTGTGTCAACCACTTTTTTCTTGGGACTATTTTTACTTTGTTTATACATTCATTAGCACTAGTACGTATCATGTTGCTAATATTTTTCCATCTTGTTTCTATGTCTATTGGACTAGAATTATTTAATTCTATGCTATTTATATAATCTTTCAATTTATCTCCTAGCTTATTACTATATTGCACTGTTGTATTGCTCGTTTTATCCTTAATACTAGTGAGATCTATTTTCTTCGGTTTAGTTTAAAAGTGGTAAAAGGTAGATACCAAATATGAAAAAAAGGTTTTTTTTCTTCATAAAATCCTGATAGTAAGATTCTATCTGGAATGATAATAATTTACTTATGAGTAAAAAAAAACGCCATGCCAAAATCAGAAAATGTTGAATTTAGTGAAGTCGTTATAATAAGACGACTATGCTAACATACATTTCAAAAATCGTTTGTTTATTTGCCTTCTCATCGCTACCACCACAAAAAAGTAACTGTGATTTAATAAATAATAAATAAATAAATATTTCGGGATATTGCACACAGCGCCATCTAGCCCCACAGTAAGCTAACGCTTGTGTCGTGGCTACTAGATAACGGATATAATACTTATATACTTTTCTTTTGTAAATACATACTTATTATACATACCTACCAACGACCAGACTCAACACAAGTAATCATACATTTTAAAATGCATAAATACTTGTGTCACCCGGGAATCGAACCCGCAACCCCTAGATTAGAAGGCAGAGCCACTACCAACTAAGCTAACTGGTTTGTCTGCTGAGCACATAAATCATTGTTTAATGACTGTTGTTGAACCCTTTTTCTTACCTCGAAACATTTTTTTGGAGTTAATGAATGTAAATTCAAATATGACTGGCCTGTTAGCTTAGTTGGTAGTGGCTCTGCCTTCTAATCTAGAGGTCGCGGGTTCGATTCCCGCTTGACACAAGTATTTATGTACTTTAAAAAAATATAATTACTTGTGTTGAGTCTGGTCGTTTGTATGTATTATAAGTATGTATTTACAAAAGAAAAGTATATAAGTATTATATCCGTTATCTAGTACCCACGTCACAAGCGTTTGCTTAGTGTGGGGCTAGATCCCGATGTGTGCAATGTCCCGGAATATTTATATTTATATTATACAAAAATCCGATAAATATAAATAAAACAACATGTTAATATATAAAAAAGGTTAAATCCTACTCAATAATTTCCCTGTTACGATTTTTATAGTACCTGTTGCAATAAAAACAACAAAACCTTGGAATACGCATGGCAAGAATTTGTTTTCATTCTTAGAATCTGACACCGACAATTCCTAGAACAGTTCTATTTAATAACTGGAAACCAGTAAATATCTTATTACATGGACTTGTAAATATATTCGGAGAAATAATTTTGTTACAATAAACTGCCTCGTGCCAATTATGCTTCATGATCAGATTATGATGTATAAGCGGTGCCCCGTGGTTTTACTCGAGATAATTTACGAAAGAGTAGTCAATACATATGCATATCCCCAAAAGCAAAATTGTTTTTGATTGTCATTAAAAAAATATTTTTTATTTAATAATAGATTCTAATTATAATCTAGATAATTATGTACTTTTGTAACTGTAAAAATGACAACATACTTTAGTTATATATATTATAGTTATATATGTTTATTTAGTACCTAGTACTTACTTTAGGTTTTACTCGTGTAAATCTAACCATATTTGTTAATTTAGTACCTACTATCTAAATATATAAAGCTCAAAGGTGACTGACTGACTGACATAGTGATCTATCACACACAGCCCAAACCACTGGACGGATCGGGCTGAAATTTGGCATGCAGGTATTATGACGTAGGCATTTGCTAAGAAAGGATTTTAGGAAATGCTACTTTTAAAGGGGTGAAATAGGGAATGCAAGTTTTACTAGTGTCATATAAAATTTCATACAATTCAGCCTTTATTTAAACATGAAGAAGGAACAAATATTGTGAGTAAGCACTTACAAACTGTCTCCTTTATATATTTAATGGTGTAGTTACTTGAGGCACATCACATCAATAGGAAACTAGGAACAATATTTTATCAGTGCAGTCATCTCGAGACAATGGTATGACTTCATTAAATACTTTTCTTCTCACTATAATGCAACGTAAGAGCAAAGAAAATAGACATTCAGATCCATGAGCTATATTTATAGGGAAAAAGAAGCGCTCGTAGCTCTGCTAGCGGAGGCAATCGCATGCGATTACCAATGTTAAGCAAAGGTCGACGCGGTCAGTACGCGGATGGGTGGCCGAAAAGTGGAATTCCATTTTGGGTGATTCCGTAGGCCAGATAACACGTTAAATTGTAGGTCCCGGCTGTTCGTCTTAGTACGTCTGTCGTTAAGCCATGTCAGAAGCCCTTAGGGCGGCTTGATTAACTCTCGACACTAGAGTTGGCCACTTTCGTTCGATAAGAAGAAGAAGGGAAAATGTAAGCCTATTCGTGGCACAACAAGTCAAGGCAACTAAAGCAACACGTGCCATACTCAAATATTTTACTATCCATTCCTACAAGTGATTTACTCTCCTCTACTTGTAAGCTCAGCTGCTCAAAGTGAAATGTAAAGATTAGAGAACACCAGTCAACACGGATTACCGACAATAAGCTATGAATGCTATGATTGATCGTAGAATTTGTGGAGCATTAGGGTATTTGTACACTGGACTACTGCTGACTGGGGAGTGTTATGACAGCACTAACATTGTTTATGTAAACAATAATTTTATTTTGGGGAAACGGCTGGAGGGTTTTTAGTGGTTATCTGGACAAGGATTTTTTTAATTATATTAAGGGCTTGTGAAAGTATACGTAAATGTAATGCTATGCTTTGAGTTAACATCGCATAGCAGAGAGAAATAGGCTCATTTAAAAAAAACATACAATTAATTCTATACAAATTAGTTATCAACGAAAAAAACAACAAGTCAATCAATATTAAATAGCAGTCTAAGTCAGTCGGTAAGCCATGTAAGAGACCCTTAAGCGGCTTGATGAACTCTCGTCACCAGAGTTGGCCACTCTCATTCGATAAGAAGAAGAATGGACACAGGGCTTAAAAGTTACGTAAGAGTAAGATAACTTGTTCATGGCACGTGCTCTGTCATTAAGAGATTGAAAAGATTTGTCGCAGTCATAATCAGGGCAAGACATGGTTTTAATAGAATCATTAAAATAATCGGCTTCTCTTAAGACTTAACGATAAGTAACGTATACTTTTGGATGACGTTTAGTGTTACTTGTTAAGCCAACCTTCGTCAACAAGTAAGGTTTTTAACTTTCTTTTGGTTTTAAAAGACAATACACTAATCAGAATCACTAATTTATTCTAGGAAAGAATATTAAAATTTAAGTTTTTTTTTTCAAATTTGTCTTCTAATTTCTTTATACCATAAATTTTGGTATTTTTCTGTGTTATCCTTATAGTCAATAAATAAAATAAATAAATAAATATAAATATTCCGGGACATTGCACACAGCGCCATCTAGCCCCACACTAAGCAAACGCTTGTGTCGTGGGTACTAGATAACGGATATAATACTTATATACTTTTTTTTTTGTAAATACATACTTATTATAAATAGAAACGACCAGACTAAACACAAGTAATTATAAATTTTAAAGTTCATAAATACTTGTGTTACTCGGGAATCGAACCCGCAACCCCTAGATTAGAAGGCAGAGCCACTACCAACTAAGCTAACAGGCCAGTCAATGCTGTAAGGAATGTGCTGAAACCCTTTGAGTGGTTGAAAAATCTCAACAACAGAGTTGGCCACTCTTATTCGATCTTACTAAGTTGATGATAGAGATTTAACTTTTTACGAAACGTCAACAATCTACAAAGGAATCAAGTCTGCAGGCAAACAACAGCACTTATAAAGCTCGTGACTGAATAAACCTCTATCACGAGTCGTTGCAAATCAGTTTCGAGAAACTGCGGTTGATCTGTGATTGTGGGAAGCATTGTATGTATAAGTGCCGATTGGGATTAACAGCTACTTTTGGAAAGGTTACCCGTCTTACAAGGCAGATATTCTTTGTCTAATGATTTTAAAGATATTATGAGTACTAAACTCATAATATCGGTGGGTGATTCCTATCTGAACCGAAATACAGATACCATTCCACTGCCAATGTTGCAGCTATGCTCGAACCGAGCGGCCTAGCACGTGACGATGGAAAAAGACCTGACGGTATGACTCTTGTGCCCTGGAAGTTGGGTCGGCCCCTTGTGTGGGACGCAACTTGCGTCGACACATTGGCGCCGTCTCATCTGTCTATGACACGGAGTCGGGCTGGAGCGGCGGCTATTATTGCCGAGCATCACAAGAGACGCAAATATGCTAACCTCGGCCGAGGTTACATCTTTGAGCCTTTTGGAGTCGAGACTTTGGGGCCGTGGGGTCCGGGAGCCCATACTATTTTCCAAAACCTCTCGGAGCGCTTGGTTGACGCGACGCATGACCAAAATGCTGGCCTTTTTCTGGCTCAACGTATCAGCATTGCCATCCAGCGTGGTAATGCGGCCAGCATGCTGGGCACGCTGCCCTCTGGTAGTGGGCTGGAGCACTTAGATTATCTTTAGGCTTTTCTAAAGATTTTCTAAGTGCCCCTTTTTGTAGTAGTTAGAAGTAGTATGTTTAGTTTTGCTTCACTTGTTTTTATATTTTATTATTGTAAATAAAATTGGTGATATAAGCCATGTAAATTTGATACCATTTGGTATCAGTTTATGTAAAAGCATTAAAGTCTCTTGGAAATTTATTTTCACTTGCTTAAGATTTTATTAATATTTAATTTAGATTTTATTAAAATTTAATAAGACGTTTTTCTATAAGCTGGTGGTCAAATGGCTGAACTCTACGAGTAAAAATATATATTACGTACATTATATAGGTTTAACATAATAACAACTGCAAGCCAGCCTTATATTGGAAGCTCATCTTGCATAAAAAAACTCACGTCGTTACATTTTTAAAACCTATGAAATTACAGTTCTTATTAAACTCAGATTCCGTTTAACTGCTCCAAACCACTCAAACCCAATCCGAATCACAGGGAACTTCCAGCCATGCAATTAAATCGCATCAAAAAGAAAAATCTCAATCAGGATGCGTGCATGAATGAAACCAACCCAATTCCTGGTTCCGTGATCCGGAACGTTTCGCTCTCTTTCTTTACAAAGCCCTGTGTTACTTTGTCACTTTGCCACTACAGGCTGAATACCAATACAAGCGTTTAGTTGTTGAAAATGTGCACGAATTAGACGATTTAGCAGAGTGTGGTGCGGTAATTGCGATGATAATTATGGAATGTGTAAAGAAAGGTTTAAATTAAAAGAAAATTTGTAAATCTTTTATTTTATTAAAATCGTCATCATCTTCATCATCATCATAAATTTAAGGGCCGGGCCCTTGTCTGTGGAGTATGCGCCATCCTTCCCGGTCTTCTGCCAATTCCTTAGAAGCGATCTGCGATGCTAAGTTATCCGGTATAAAAAGTAACCGTCTATCAAGCTCTTAATACTATGAAAACTCTTATGAGCTATTTGAACTCTTAGCAGTTTATTAAAAATGGACTGCTTAGTTATGGATCCCTTTAAAGCCATGCAGAATAAATTCGCGGTATACCCTCCAGTGGCGAAATTATGTAAATTCAAGAAGAGAAAAGGAGACTATCTCTATCTATATATCTAGAAAGATGAATTATCCAGCATGTCTTGCAGTTATTCCTATTAACTTTCACCATTTACAGTATAGTAATCCAAACATTGTATTAAAATTCTTTTCTTCGTTCAGCTAGTTTTCCAAACATAACGGCAACCTTATTTCAGGCCCGCGTTTCACGGTTATTAAGCCCGTCACGGCTTGCCTGAAGCGACACACTCATTAACACCCATTCGATGTGAGGATTACAGCAAAAATGTCTTGTGACGAAACTGGTTCACATAATTTTTAATCTTTGGGATTTTCGAATGTTTTGGGATTTTCTGAGTTGTTGTCAGCTGTAAAACAGGACAGTTGTAAAATATCTATGTAAATGTCATTTGAGATGATTACTCGATAATTATTTATGACTTTACGTTAACACGTGTTTACTTGATTGTGTTCCATTTTTTATGATTTAAATTTTATTTGAACTTTAGCGAAGCAAGTCATTTGTTGTCGACTTAAATATTGTCAGAAGCAGTTTAGTTCTACTGCAATACACATCAATTAGTACAACAGTTTACAAATAAAATTGTCAAAACATGAGTAGTGTGAAACGTAAACTAATAACGAGTCTTGCAGAAAAATTAGAAATGCTCGAAGTTGTGAAGAGCTGTCAAAAAAAGAAAGATGTTGCTGAACAATTTGGCCTTCCAGAGAGTACTCTATCGTCAACAATAAAATATTAATCAGACATCATAAGAAAAATACAAAACAGTCAAAATTTGTCCTGCAAAAGACGACGAACTGCAGAATTTCCGGGCTTGGAGGAGTGCTTACTTAAATGGTTATAGTAAATAAAAATATGTTTGTCACCTCTGCAACTTGAATTTTTATTAATTTTACCTCTCTAACTCAAAATTCATAAGAATGAACCTCAACCTCTTTATGTCGAATCAAAATCCGCCTAAGTCGAAATCCTCCATAAGTCGAAAACTCTATAACTCGAATTTTTTGGCGTCTCCCTTGATGTTCGACTTATAGAGGTCCTACTGTATTTGAATATGCTTATCATATTATTTTTATTAATAAATTTTATATTATTGTATTCACCTATTTTATGCGGATTAAAATATTATGTAAGAAAAAAAATATTAGTAAAACCTGCTCCTATTTGAAGTCGAAAAATTTTAATACATTAAAATATACTTATGAATGGATTATGTACCTATGTAGGTATCAGTTTTCGTAAATATTAAATGTTATAAACTATCATATTTTCCAATTTTGTAATAGGCAGCATTTTGGATGGCTACAGAATTGAGGTCAACATATCTATGTATAGATAATAGTATATAGTTTAACACCTAATTGAGTGAAGTCATGATTTGAAACAATGCCTAGTAACTTAGCGAGATTATTTTGGACCACCCAAATAGATTCATTCATGAACAAATATTTGTAATTGTTGTATCTAAATATATAAAATTTAAAGGTGACTGACTGACTGACTGACATTGTGATCTATCAACGCACAGCCCAAACCTCTGGACGGAACGGGCTGAAATTTGGCATGCAGGTAGATGTTATGACGTAGACATCCGCTAAGAAAGGATTTTTGGAAAGGCTACTAGGAAATAAGGGAGGTAAGTTTCCAAATGCGAGCGACGCCGGGAGCACCCACTAGTTCCTTAATAAATAGCTTGATTAGATTTCGGATCTTCTTGTCATAGAATGAGAGTGGCTAATTTCTGGTGTGAAGAATTTTATTAAACAAGAAGCCTGATACTATAATGTTTAATTTCATATTAATTATTATCTCTTACAGTCACATGCAATAGGGTGTCATTTAAGCTTGAAGAAGGAAAAAACACAATAAACTTTTGCCTTGATAATGTTAGTTTTTTTTCATAGTACATACCTAATAAATGAATTTGCAAAATATCAAACACAACTTCATCTTTATTATAACTCCGTAATAGCGTGATCAGCACCAGTAACGTCAAATGATCAAGTTTATGAATAAATATACGTTTTTAATATGTCAATTAATCATGAGAGTACATTGACATTGTCAGTTGACACAGCCTCAATGTCAATGACACTATCGTGCAAAGCGTCATATTTATAAAAGTTTGACAAAAAAAATCTGGTCAAGTGCGTATTCGAACTCTAGGTCGAAAGATTCCGTACAATATTATATGAAAACTGCAAAAACGGCGTTTTTTTAAGAGAGTTCCTGTAAATGATTATTTTTATTTGATTTTTAATGTATAGTTTTTAAGGGCATCAAAATAAATTAAGTTATTGTTGACACAGAAAATTCTACCGTCTACCATTTATTTATCACGGCGTCACGCCCTACGATATAATATGAATAAAGTTAATGACTGTCTGAAATAAAATAATGTTCCATCCTAGATCTTAACGATCGCATACCATCAGCCAATTTATTGTAAAGTGCAAACTTAGTCCATGTAAAAGAACATGGAGAGTGCCAAATTATTAATAAGGTTCCATTTTAACCTGTGGGCAGAGAACCCTATAAAAACTGCTAAACGTATGCCTATTTGACTATGACTCAATTGCTTCTCACTTAAACACGTTTTCACATTGTTTGGTATAAATACGTTGTTTTGTACTTCGCAAACGAAGCGTGACTTATAATGTGTGGTGAGTTATCTAAATAAACTTCGGCTGTTGGTTTATTTTCACGTCACATGCGTATACGTCAGTGTCGTACTTTTGCTTGAAGTTTTTTATCCGACTGCGTCGCTTGGGCGTTATGTGTTAAATAGCAGATGTAAGTTTGTTAAATAATAAAAATCATTGAAGCCATAATAATATCGTGTAATAAAGTTATTCATCACCAGCCTAATGGGACCCACTGTAGGGTATAGGCATCCTCCCTCTTACGCTAATACTCTATTATATATCATTTCAGTCGACTGATAATACAGTCTTGTCTCAGTTTACAAAATTAATTTGACTTTTGTCATCCAAAGACGTGCCAAACTAAATAAAATGTTACTATGTATATAATCGCATAATTGAACGAGTAGGTAAAACAACTGAAATAGACAAATCGTTTCAAAAATAAATGATGTGAATTTCACGTCAGACTTTATTAATTTAAGTTCCCTAAATCACGTCAATCCTGATTGTTTCTATATGCAAACTACTCTCTGGTGATTACCAATTAGGAAATTCACACAATAGACTACCAATTAATTACGTTAAAAAATAATTAACACTACCTAACTTTGTCTAATCAATGTTAGTAGGTTGCATATTAAATATATACATGGGAGCTATATTTTATTTATAGATACTAACATATTTGTAATTCTAATATTAAAACTTAATGAAGATTTAATGAAGGAAACATTAGTAAATCCCATATAGGGTAAAACGAATGATACAACAAGTTTATTTTAAATGCGCATTTTACACTTTTTTTTACGTGGGATAGGTTTAAGTTTGACTACAGCCTGCCTGATGTAATCATTTATGCAGCCTAGGATGTAACACGCTTACCTAGGAGATACCTATTAACTCTGGATTTGAAGACCTACATAGTTTTCACTGCTAATAAATCCATATGAATATAATTTGTAGCTATAGACATACATATTCTACGACGGAATGCTAATTAAACCGCGCAAAGTTAACGCTAAATTAATGTTAAAATTCCAAGTAGAAAGTTTTTTTTAATGATGTGATTTTTTGTAAAGAGTAGTCTATTACGTGCTCAATGATATATTTGTATTTATTTATATATGTACGTAGAAACACAAAACTTTTTGCATGTAACACACTTGCTCAGAAGGTAGTGGTACCGATTTGCTCTGAGTTATTGGCGGCTTAGTACGTGTAGGAGACACAAAGTTAATTAGAATACTTTGGTTTATATTGTCTATGACCATCAATTAGACAAGTGTCTCGGTGTGAGACAATAAGGCTGTATGTCTGTCACTTGGAATAATGAACGCAATTCAATTAAAACGATTTAACCTCGTTTCGGTGGGTTCTTTGTTTTCAGAACGAGACTTCCGTTTATTATATGTCTCATCACAAGACTATGTAGTAGTTTGTAAACTCTCAAGACTTCAAACTAAGTATTCGCATCGTAACTTACTAATATAAGTAAGTAATTAAGGCAGTACCAGAGTTCTCTTAACAACTTTCTGAAGGAATATTAGACGGTAACTGAAGTTTCCCTTACACAAACTACTAGTGGCTGCCCGCAGTGTTAGTCGCATTAATTTGGTATAAAAATAATTTATAACTACTCGTACTCAATACTAACCATACCAAAATAGTAGTTTATGCCACTGCCATAATAATGAAGGGTATTAAAACATGAGTGTGACCTTATGAAATGAGCGCAGCGAGTTTCATAATAGTAACGAGTGTTTTAATACCCGTGTTATATGCAGTTGCATACACTACTTTATCTTCACTAATGCAATTAATCAAACAACAAGAGTAAAAGCTGACAATAGTTAATTTTTCATATAATTTTCTAGATTTTTCTGGCAAAAGATTGTGAGTTACTTTTGTTGCCAATTCTAGAATATCCGGAGGCGTACAAATATCATCGTCGCTATCCATTTTTAACTTTTAATTTGTATTTAAAAAACAAAACACATTGCGAAACATTAAATTCACGCGTACGTGTACCTATTGTCAAAGTAATTTTGCCGCCATTAAAAAAAAAATCTAAGCCAACGAGAGTGCAGCGCGACCAACCTGATTGGCCCTGCAATCAGGTTGGTCACGTTTTTTCGATGTTAAAATGAGCTATTACGATATCGATGTGGATATTATAACATCATGTGAAATTGCTTAAATTGAGTGTTTTGTTGTCTGTGCTATAACAGTAGTAATTATGAGTCAAGTATTGGAAACATAAGTAGAATGTTACAACATTAGTGTAGATAAACATTATTATCTGACATTCAATTGCAGCGTCACAATACCACAAAAAGATAATTCATTGCATCAATTCTGAACTATTATTTTGCCCCAAGCTATAAATTTTGCACTTAGTACTAACTAGTGGGTGCTCGCGGCTTCGCTCGCATTAAGAAGTAAAACTTGCATCCCCTATAAGCGTTGAACGCTTTAAAAGTGGCATTTCCAAAAATCCTTTCTTAGCGGATTCCTACGTCATAACATCTTACCTTCATTCTAAATTTCAGCCCAATCCGTCTAGTGGCTTGGGCTATGCGTTGATAGATCACTATATCTATATAGATTTATTTAAGTTGACATATTGTATGATTACATACCTATTATTATGTTTGACATGATTTTAATAACAAAAATTTTAATATGATAATAATAAAATTGACATTGTAATAAGTTCTAAAATTTTATTAAAACTAAATGTTATAAATTCAATTTGACGAGATATTGTAATTTGTGTAGCATATTTTATGATATTAGTACTTATACCTATGTTGCAACTTTACATTATCAATAAAGATTCTTTATCTTTATCTTTTTATCAGTCAGTCAGTCACCTTTGAGTTTTTTATATTTAGATGTATTTTGTAAATTTATGAATTTCATTCTAAATAAACAACCAACACACAAACACACACTTTCCCTCTCACAAAAAGTTACAATAAACCATCGAGAAACCTCAAACTTGTGTTAGTAACTCGGTCAGTCGTTCAGTGTGTTAGCGAGGTTAATCCGCACTGCGCCTGCGTTTGTGGCTCGAACAAAGCTGCACTTTACGTAATTAGTACTATTATCCTCTTCCTTTTCACTGAGGATGGTTTTGGTTACTGACGATTGAGAAAACGAACAGTAAAGCTTGCTTTTTTTTCTACTTCACAAGCGTTAGCTTAGTGTGGGGCTAGATGGCGATGTGTGCAATGTCCCGGAATATTTACTTATTTTATATATTTACTTATATGGCACGATAAGAATAGTTTTAGTAGATATCGAAAAAAATATATGAAAAAAATGTTATTGATAATTTCTTGTAATAAAAAAATAACAAATATTATGTAAGTTTTATGATGGTCAGTAATCACCTTAAATTATTTTTATTCAACCAAAAAATCTCTAGATATTCAAAACTATACAAATGATAACTCAGTCAAATAATATGGAAAATAGAGCTTAGTATGAAATCAACAACTTATTTCAAAACGAATAAACGTAGATATTTTATATTTAACAAAAAAGGTTAAGTATAAGTATTTTAAAACAAACAAATAGTTATTTTTTTAACAAAAAAGTAACATTTCTACATGACTTAGTATAATACTAAAAAGTTAATCAAAGCTGGTTACATCTCGCATAACACCATCCCAAAGTATGCGCGAGCGCATCGCACGCCTGCGGCACCGCACTACCATTAATCACCTCTTAGCTCTTAATAATCATAATTAATAATTTTATCACCACCAGTCGGCTGGTCCTTACAACTTTCCTGTGTGTTTGAATGTGTTGAGATTTGTAACGAGAATCATTAGTGAGCGTTATGGTCTTGTATTTTTATGTTTTTATTTTATTTCATTTGAAGGTTAGCTTTGAATGGAGTTTAATTTTAAGTGTGTATTTTTTTTAAATTGTGTATATTTTTTATCGCAAATCCTTATGATAAATTTGAAGGTTTCATTGCCAGCCTCAATGGATAATGTACTCGTATCATCCAAGAAAAGCTCGGGCAACAACTACTGGATATCTGCTCAAAAGAACTTCCCCAAAAATTCTACAGGAGAGTCCGTACTCTCAGTAATGCGGAATACAACTAAGGTGTAGGAATTCTGTGTTTATTTATATTCTCTCATTTACCACTCAAACAATTCATTTCATTATTTAACATGTATTGTTTTAACGAGGTTTGGAATTTGAAGCTTCAATTAATGCAGATTACCGACCACCCAGTAGAACAGTTATGTTAATCCGTCACGTCTAAACTTTGACATTTACGATTGTAAACGACAACTGCCATAAAGGCGATTTCCAAAAATCAGGATTTCCCAACATAGATGCCAAATGTTTCAATATTTACGAATAACAATAAGGAAACGGTTTATTTGCGTATAATGGGGAAATAAGCATGTTTGAATTGATTTTATTGCATCAAATAACATGAGGGCGTAGACAGAAAATGCTCATAAAATTGTAATATTATCTGCTATGAGCGACAAAGTTTTATATCAACGACTCACTTTAATAGTTATAATAACAAAACTTTCGTGAGACATTTTATCAAAAGATTAACTAACAGGACCTCGCGCCCGTGTCCCAGCGGGCCGCTCGCGCGGCGGCGCGCAGTCTGCGTGCTGCCGCGGTCCCAGAATTTACCCGTGATTTACACGTGAGCGAAAACCGTTTAATTAATCTTTTGAGTTATAATAACATTTGAAACAAATCTGTATGAGTTTGTGACACAGTCTAATCTTCGAAATATTTGTTCAGAATGAGCTCACTACGTAGGAAATGGGCACTAAAACTGGTTCAATCAACCTGATAAGATTTATAGATAGAAATCAAACAAATTAGCTCTTATCGTCGTAAATCTATAAACTGTTAAAGTAGGTATTACTAAACAACTCGAATAGAAGCTGCGATAAATTATTCATTAACTAGTTGCCAGTTGGCTACCAAGATATTTTGCCTGGAGACATTGTAAATGCCTACGTAGACAAACAACCGTTAGAGACATTGCTTAAGTGCTAAGAATCAATTTGGCCAAATATACAGAAAATGAAGCCATATGTATTAGATATGACGAAACCTCATCATTTCCTTTTGACGTCGCAGGATGGGTACTATTGTATGGTTCATACAATGTTGTTACGAATCTGATGTCACTATCGATTGCACTACGAATATGTACAAAAGCATATAAGCTAGGTACAGTAGCTGCATATAGTACATACCCAGAATCAAAGTAAATAGATAACACAATGTCACAAAGCTATTAAATGTACAGGAAACGTAATCAATTACCGAATCCATTAGGGTATTACTCATTTGTCAAGGCATTGTCGATTTGGTCGAATTCAATTCGCATTCGGGCGGTTGAAGTGATGAGATGAAGGGAGATAAATCTATTGAGGAACAATCAACGTCCTTGGCCTAAAGAACCAAGAAAATCCGTCAAATTGTTACCGATTTGGAGATTTTTATGACATCTAGAATTCTGTTCTCATTTACAAGG
The DNA here is from genome assembly GCA_927399415.1 of Macaria notata. Taxonomy (NCBI): domain Eukaryota; kingdom Metazoa; phylum Arthropoda; class Insecta; order Lepidoptera; family Geometridae; genus Macaria; species Macaria notata. Next base: position 3,888,702 of record OV656744.1, read on the forward strand.
TCAATGACGATCTATACAAAACATAATGTTAAATAAGGTAAAGCATATAGTAAATTGGTTTGTTTACGACAAATTGAGTACATAAATACAAGCTCCTCGCCTGATTCACAACACTTGCTTTAGCTCTTACAATTAGTCGCTGCTTCCTTATTTCAAGTGTCAGACGGCGATTAAATAACGGTACAATTTTGACATCCCCGGACCTCATTCTGTTGAGAAAGATACTGGTTAGAGCAGACCTACAGACTCTGATGGTGACATAGAATTCGCTGGACCCGATCCGTGTCCGGATCGCCCACGGCTCGTCCACACCATTCATAAAATATATACCACGCAATTACGCAATTTAGATTAACACTCAGTAAATGGTGTTCGGAATTAAAACGCGCTTAAACGAGATAGTGCAGGAATATTTCTGGACGTGTGTAATAAATCTGAAAACGTACAAGGCATTTTCAATCGTAAAACTTTGTAGCGTTGAAGCCGAAATCGCTTGCAATGGAGCTGATTTGTAAGTAGAGCACAATCGAAGTGTAAAATGATATAAAGTGAGAAATGCTTTAGATAGCTTCTTTATTGGTCTGCTTGGTCTCGTAAAGGCGCTCGGGAGTCTATAATTCTGTTGTGGTACTTACTAAGTAGATCCCACGACCACTGAACCGACGATAGTAGTTTTACGACATTTTAATTTGTCTTCATACATTAACTGTACCTACATTTAAAATGTTCACAACGTGTATCTTTACCATGCGCTGTTAAAACATTGTATCGGTCTTTGAGATAAGTTATTAGTTATGCCCATAACTATGTCCGATTGCAAATTGACATAACACGAAATCGTAGGGTCATAAAATAAATCATAGACACAACTAAACAACCAAAGCCGAAGGCGTCGGTTGACAACGTTAGATGTATTTACAAGAGCTTGTTGATTTTATAGTCATTGGCCAACATTGTAAATCATAATTAAATCCTCTCAGACGTTTATGGGTGTCAATCCTAACCATTCGATTAGAAGCATAGAGATCCGATTCCATTAATTCCTATTAACCTTATATTTACGACGGCATTTTACAACGCCGTTTTGTGTTTATAGATGTACAATGATGTACCAATAAACGTTAATAAACCCCTTTGTAACAACTAACCGAGTGAACGCTATTCGATCCGCATGTGCTAGTAAATACTTACATTATTGAAATGTAGAACAGAAGAGGCCCTTGCAGCCACATGGTGACGTCACTGCTCCACACACGATCACCGTAACGAAATATCACTTATTGCTAAAGCGGGTGTCTATACAATTGATACCACTGAGTCACGCCACAGATTTAGCACTAGATTGAAAAATCTCAGTTGATTGAACTCTACACAGGTGTCTGTCGATCTCCACGCACGTTTCATGTTTCCTCCGTCATGTGACACCATCGTCGGACATCATCGGGATTTGCCAGAACCCGAGCCGCCAATCTGGGATCTGTAAAAAAAGGGAACACGTGAATTATTCATGTTCGAAGCTGGGCGTAAAAATAACGAGATGCTTAAACGTCTGCTATCACTTTTCTAGGACAGCAATGGCGCCGCTGGGTAAACATTTGATATTATGAAATGAATTTATGAGCCCTTGGCTGCGTGGAAGAACGGAGTGCTCCACACTGTTTAATAAGATTTGTTGATTAAGATTACCAAACATTGTGTGGATGTTACGTACGCGTGTCTAGTAACAGAAAACGAAGAAAAAACTCAACGGCCAATGATCCATCAATTTCTGACGTAAAACAAATATCTCGGTTTATAAATCGTGCCTCAATCGAACTGTAAGTTATGACTTCCCACACTGTCTGTACCAATACTAAACCTAACATATCTAACTACGATCCTTGTCAATATAAAATAATGCTTTACTTGTAATATGACAGTAAATTTATAAAACAAATCTTCTCTGAACAACAACACTCCCAATACGATACGTTCAAGAATTCTATTGCCAAAAAAATATATAAAGCAAATAGACGAACGCACAAAAAATCTTTTAACATGAGGATGGGCAAAAAGTCAAATCAAAAATAAACACTCATTGAAAATTTGAATATCGGTATCAATAGGCACTCCTATAATGAATCATGGGTTAGACGTGAGGTTTTAACAGAGCCAATAGAAAAAGTAGCAACACAGGTAGCGGAGTAATATAAAGAGAACAATTACGCAGGGAAATCAAGATTGAATCGCTCTGTCAATGACGTGATTCATAGATCTGGTGTATTATATGTAAGCACTCATAATGTACCAAGCAACTACTAGTGTCTATGTTATTATAACAAAACTAGCTGTGCCTGCGACTTCGTCCGCGTGGAATAGTTATTTTGGCCATTAATTCTTTGAATTTTGAACCGTTTTCGCAGCGAACCCAACGAAAGCCCTCAAAGATGAATAATTTTTCCCGTTTTTTCCACATTTTCCATTATTTCTTCGCTCCTATTAGTTGCAGCGTGATGTTATATAGCCTAAAGCCTTCCTCGATAAATGGTCTATTCAACACAAAAAGAAATTTTCAATTCACACCAGTAGTTCCTGAGATTAGCGCGTTCAAACAAACAAACAAACTCTTCAGCTTTATAATATTAGTATAGATAAGCGGACATATTTCTGTTCAGCACTATAATCCAGCGATCTTCAAAGCGATAATGAATCGGTTCTTATCAGGTAAGCATGCTCCATCTTAGGCCAAAACCTTTGCTTACCATCAGGCAAAATATGGCCAAGTGCAAAGCAAAACCCTATTAGTTTAAAATAAATACTTAAGCAACACCGCGGGGCGTAAGCAGATCAAATATCTTTATCAGGTGCCATTAAATTAAAGTAATCTTTGCCAGTAAGTCGCTCAATATACGAGGTCATAAAATAAGAAATAAAATCTGTCTCCTCTCTTAAGATAGCAATCAAATATATCCACAAACTATTTTAATGAGATCGTTCAGTAATTAATAAACCTGTTAATTTGGTTTACGCATAATATTTTCTCAAACTAAGATCATTATCGTAAAATTATAAACACTTCGGGTGAAATAATAGATTGGTCCGACAGTAAATTGAAATATATTTTATTGAAATATTGACCCTAACCTCCATAAGCTTTTAATAAAGAGAAGAGCATCCTTTTACGCTATCTAAATCCTTTTAGAATATTAATTTTAGCCTCAAATTATTCCAGTAGCCACTTTTTATGATAAAATTAGCCATAATTTTGTATTTCACAAACGTAATAGAATAAAATTTAAATACAAATAATCACTAATAGATCAGAACGGAAACGGCACACATCATTTTAATATAGTTTTATACTAAACAATTACCAGTTCAGCTAGAAATTCACATATCATCTTGAAATTATTACTGCCCATTTACTATTTAATCCTAAAAAAATATTGAACACTCCAAATTCAAATTCTTGATTCAAATTCTTAGACTTGCTATTTATAATCAAAGTCTCTCTGTTCAAGTCATATATTACTGAGTGTTGGGACTCACTGAGGAAGTTTTCATGATCCACAGAAGACACATGTTGTAATCCATCCATCATAAAAAACTGCATCCAAAAGATTAACATTCTATAGATAATAAACTCTCGAAACCAGATTTGGCTTCTCTCATTAGACAAGAATTACAACATTTTATTGAAAATCTGTTGGTTTCTAAGTCCAAACATCGTATATCAATGATCCAAACTTAGCTCAAACCCAATAATATCTCAACCATCTTACATCCGCGAATCCCACATTCCTATGTTGACCAGTTAGTAAACAGCTGACACTGCGCAGACATTTGACCTGACAGGAGTCCCCAGACGACTTATGGCTGTGAACGATCTATTCCCGGACATCCCTGTTATTGAGTAAACAGGGTTTCTGCTAACTTAAAATCTATTTGGTAATGAATATTTATTTTGTAAGCTGTGCCTGCGACTTTGTCCGCGTAGAATAGTTATTTTGGGCATTAACTCTTTGTATTTTGAACCGTTTTCGCAGCGCACGCAAAAGAAGCCTTCAAAGATGAAATAGTTAACACCGTTTTTTCCACATTTTCCATTGTTTCTTCGCTCCTATTAGTTGCAGCGTGATTTTATATAGCCTAAAGCCTTCCTCGATAAATGGTCTATTTAACACAAAAAGAATTTTTCAATTCGCACCAGTAGTTCCTGAGATTAGCGTATTCAAACAAACAAACTCTTCAGCTTTATAATATTAGTATAGATGAGATTAGAGAGGAGGCCTATACTCAGCAGTGGATGAACATAATGATGAGAACAGCCAACTATATAATAAATAATAATAAATTCCTTATTCTCAGACACGTAATCCTTAAAATACAGACAAATTAAACACACTACACTAGAAATATAGGTATACCACGGCTCTTTACCCAGGAATAAAATATTAATAAATAATCGACATATAATAACCAAATAAAATCATGCTATTATTGAACAATTGCCTGTATGTTAAACTCTAGTTGTGTGAAAAAAGTATATAAATATGTAAACATAACCCATGCTAGTTGTTTTTATATATAGGTATATAAATTATTTTACTAGACTGTAACTAATGGCAGTACTTGAGTGAAAAAGATTGAGGTGTTATTATAAGCCCTTAATTAGATTCTAGTACGTTTGGTTTAGTTTGAACCAATAGCTCTTTTCGAAACTCGGTAAAAATTGGTTTCTTATCAATTACTTCACAGATTAATACAACATTTTTTTATTGAATCGCTGTAGCAGATGCATTTTGCCGAGGGTCATAGAGAACATTAATGTTCTAAAGACGTAATTAAAATTATTTGGATAATACCAGTAACCTTGTATAACGATTATATTCCATCCATTTCTCCGCTATGGGTGGTCAGATTTTCGGGAGTTATTATTTTTTGTTTGATTGAAACCATACTTGCTCTGGTTTTGTAGATGGGTTAAAAAAAGTTCAAAGCTCATTCGCTTTAGGAAGCTCTTTTATATAGCTGTCTGAAAGTAAACCTAATGAAGCATCGGGTGCAATTAGAGTAATAATTTTAAGTACCTTTGGCGGGTTGACAAAACCTATATTATTATTACTGTGAGTCTTTATTTAACGTTCTTTGTTAATACCTCAATAATTACACTTTACATATCTAAATAAAAATAGTGATACATTGGTTGAAAGTCGCAATTTATTGTAACACTAGCTGGTGCGCGCGACTTCGTCCGCGTGGAATAGTTATTACCATAAAAACGGTTCTAGTGAGTTAACCTTAAAAGATAGACATAAACTATTGCGGACATTTTGTAAGATCATTTCAAGAAAAATAATTCTTTCATTCACATTTTTTTGATATCTTGGACCGTTTTCGCAGCGCACGCAACGGAAGCCCTCAGAGATGAATAATTTTCCCCGTTTTTTCTACATTTTCTATTGTTTCTTCGCTCCTATTAGTTGCAGCGTGATGTTATATAGCCTTAAGTCTTCCTCGATAAATGGTCTCTTCAACACAAAAATAATTTTTCAAATCGGACCAGTAGTTCCTGAGATTAGCGCGTTCAAACAAACAAACTCTTCAGCTTTATACTATTAGTATAGATTGGTGACACAAATATTAAATAATGTTATGCGCTGTCGTTAATGATCACTCCCATAAAATATTTGTTATCAATAGCGTTATAAATTCCACCTACGCGCAGATTAACCATAAATGTATGATAAAAACTAGATTGAAACATATTTCAACTGTTTAACGTCTCTACTTTAAAATTTGATTTATTAATTACACGATACACTTCATCATAAGAATATAATTCAAGGCAATTTGTTTAATTTCACAAACGAAGTCATGACTATCAATAAATGCTAATGACTACCTACGATAATGTTTCCACACACAAATGATTGTTATAGCAAGAACAGTTAGATATGTTACTCTATATTTCATTCGCAATTACTAACAAACTAAATTATTAATCAAGTAAATCAAACACACGACTGCCCTGTTAGCTTAGTTGGTAGTGGTTCTGCCTTCTAATCTAGGGGTGCGGGTTCGATTCCCGCGTGACACAAGTAATTATGCGTATTGAAAATTAGTAATTACTTGTGTTGAGTCTGGTCGTTTCTATGTATAATAAGTATGTAATTACAAAAAAAAAAAAAAGTATAAAAAAAAAGTATCTATGTATTATATCCGTTATCTAGTACCCATGATACAAGCGAAAGCTTAGTATGGAACTAGATGGCGCTGTGTGATATGTCCTGAAATATTTATTATTTATTTATTTTTATACACCTACGATATAAATCATGGCTTTAAGGGCAGTAACGATAAACTTAACTCTTCTACTTATAATAAATTAATGGGTGTTTTGTTTAGGTACTATTTTTAATGATACTATTTTTACCGAAGTAATAAAGAATTTGTATTGTAGTTAACTAGGTCTAGGACTGTATAGCTAGCTAAAAGTTTGACTGAATTCTTTAGTTTGAGCTATTTTATAAGCGCCATTAGTTTATTATATATATAAAACAAGATCATAGATTTCTAAGCCATGATTCAAAGTTCTCAAACCAAGGGAGTTCTCCCAAACACCGCAGTATTATAAATTACAAAGATATTACTGATAGAGTACGCTCTGACCTCGAGCCGATACAAATCAACAGATCTGACGTTTCAATTTGTATATTGACACGTTTTTAATCTTCTCACATTGTTTATGAGTTCGGAAGCTGAGTAACAGTGTTCTAATAAATGTTTCCGAGTGGCTGACATTTGTAAACATTCTTATAAAATTTCTTCTACTTCAAGGTGAGAATCATTAAAATAACTTTTGTGAGTTTTAAGCGATATTTTTAAGTTAGGTGTTGAAGGGACGTACATACATAATAATATATTAGATTCGAAAGTTCATATTACTGCCGCTTTTGTAATGGCTGGATTGGTTGTTTTACAAAGTCAAACGGTTGATAAGTACCTACACTTGAAAGAACCATCCAATTTTCGGTAGCGCTCATAAAAACCAAGCTATATCACAAATGGCTTGTTTGGAAATCATACCCTTAGAAAGGTTTCATTTTAAACTTACAAAATTAATAACTTTTAAAGGATTTACCTGTTAAAGAAAGTTTCTTTATCCACACCTTTTTCTCCAAGCTTACTTCTTTTGAAAAGATAGCTTGGCTTTCTCCCATTTCAAATCTCAGTGTAAGATACGCTACTGTTTTATTTTCCCTAACTTCACAATATAATGACCATAAATCTTACCTGTCTATGACTGGTTCGCTTTTATTTCATTTTGATGTGTGTATCAACACGCAGTCACATTACAAATATTAATCTTGTATGAACGAGTGCACTATGACATTTAGATTGATTTAATATCAACACCAGTGTGCTTGTATCAAACACGCTTTCTCTTGTGCTTTACACATGTTTGTTTTTGGAGAAATGTTTGTTGATTTATTTATTTTGTTCTGTTAATGTAGTTGACAACAGTTTCACTTTAGCTATAATAGTAATTCTGAATTATATGGTGTTAAGAGTTATAAAACAAGAAAATAAGAAATAGTGAAATGAATTAATGTGGTGATAATAATAAATAAATATTCAGGGACATTGCACACTGCGCCATCTAGCCCCACACTAAGCAAACGCTAATGTAATAATAAAGTGTGCAATTTAATGAAATATCAAATGTGTAGATGAATAAAGGCTTTTTTATATTTATTTTTATTTAAGAGCTTATAAACTTTTCATGATGCATATAATTTGGCTTAGTGACTGCGCAAGACAAATATCCCCTCTATAATTTCGATCCCATTAAAAGGTTAGCCTCATTCAAAATCATTACAAAAATGTCTATCAAAAATTAATCATTTGTACTTAAATATCCTGAAAAAAAAACAGCCACATTAAAACAATAGCAGTTCATTACCCAACGATATCTCTAATTAGGCTACTGTTTGTATTTCCTAATGCCAAAGGGAAAACAGTCCCAGAATTACGACATCTTCTATTAAAATGTTCTAACATTACCCTAGAAATTGTGTCAGAAACAATAGCCCTAAGACTACGAATAATCTATACTCTAGAATTGTAACTCCTTACAATAATGTAGTGTTGAAAATGCTTCCACATTTCAACTCTCTCCTACATGCCACTCACACACAAAGTAAATACAAATTTTGTGTGTGAGTAACATGTATTATTAGTTACTGTTTTATTATATGTCATGATTAGTTACTATGCGACGGAAATAGTGGAATGCTTGTGAATTGTCGCAGTGAATTGCAAAAACATAAATCCATTTAAGATTATCAAGTCAACTGCAGCGGCGGCAGTTACAAATATAATGAATACATTTGGAATTGATTTATTCACTTAAAAATATGATAAACGCAAAATAATAAGGGTATAAAACTGTGATACAAATTAAAAATTATCGCAACTAACTTAACCAAGGGCTGCAAGCGCGTTACGTCATACCATGTCCCTATGTTATATGCAGGCTTAGGCATATGACATAGGTTGACCATTTCAAGAAATTGTTTAATGGTTTAGTTACATTTCTATAGTATGAATAATAATTATTCGTAGCAATAAGACTACAACTGCGCAAATATGAACTGCCATGAACCAATTTACAAGACAAATATACGACTGTTATATGACTATTTAAAGAACAGTTTAAGGAATGTCATAGACTTCTATGTGATAATTTGGTCAGATCTATATTTTGGTGTTTAGAAGAAAAAGCTAGCGTCTCAAGTGACATGTGTGTGCTACTGTGTTAATTTTGACAGAATCGTTTTAATTGAGGTAACAGTCTTTTAGCATCTGTGCTTTTAGTAGCAAATTGAACTAGAAAAATAAAGTCCATTTCCTGGTCAGAAAAATATCCAACATACCATTTTTTTTTCAATCAAAAATTATTTTCTTTGGTATATAGTAACTGTAGGTAATTTTATTAAGAATTATGTCCTTGAAGATGCCAATTATTTATTTATTTATTTACTTATTTAAAACGGTAACAACCAATTACATTAATTAGGAAATGAATTATTCACTTAAGTAGTAACTTAACTAGATATCTTTAAATCTAATAAGTATCACTACGTTCACAAAAAGATAATTATATTCATCAATTGTGGACTGGCAAGTTAAATTTCATTATAAACATAAACATAAACATAAACATAAACATATTTATTGCAAAAACTTTACATTGTACATAGAAATTAAGGCTCTGCCTTCTGCTTTAGTTAACAACTGTGTTGCAGAAGGCAAGGTCTTCCAGTGGAACATTACTTAGATGTTTTACAATATATATGTACTTTGCTATTAATATATTGTAAATAACCTTAAAAAAGTTAAAAAACAACATTCAAAAGTTCGTATTTTTCAAGGTTTGTATATTGCCCATGTTTGTGAAATACAGTTGTTGTGTATTATGTATGTGTGTATGTATGTATGTATGTATAATAATGTATGCGTGTGTGTATATGTGTGTGTGTGTATGCGTACGTGCGTGCGTGGGATTATGAATGTTGGATGATTGCTTGCTCGATTTGTTACATTATATATTTTTTAAACAATTTTTCTGTATTATCATAGTCCAGCATGGCTAACCATTTAACTATTACAAGTTTTAGTTTATGTTGTGTTACTTGTTTAGTGTCAAAGTAAGTGTTTAGATTATTGTACAATTGAGGTGCAAGGTGACAGTAATGTCTCCAGGCGACTTCACTGTGGTATGCGGGGACTGGACATTTAGATATCCGCTTGTCAGCACAGGGTAGAGTAGGTATAGTTAATTTATGATATCTACGTATGCATTGTAATATGAAGAGTTTACGTACTGTAAGGACGTTGCATTTTTTATAAAGGTCTTCAGTGGGATACAAAAATGGTAGATTGAACGTGACTTTTAAAAGCGCCCGTTGTGCTCTTTCAGCTATTATTAGATTAGTTTTGCCTGCCCCACCCCAAGAGCTTATGCAATAGCTGATAGCGCATTCCGCTAGTGTTTTATAGGTCTGTGTGAGAAGTGTTTCATCAGCAATATTCTTTAAAGCTTTGAACACGTGTATAAGCTTTCTAGTTCTTTTAGACACCATGTCGATATGAGCGGCCCAGTTTAGTTTGTCATCAATAATTATACCTAGGTACCTAATAGTGCTATTATAGTGCTATTATGCATGAACAGTTCAACGCAGATTCCAATAATAAAATAAATAAATATTTCAGGACAAAACACACAGCGTCATCTAGCCCCATACTAAGCTTACGCTTGTATTATGGGTACCATGAAATTGATATAATACATAGATACTTTTTTTGTAAATACATACGTATTACCTATAGAAACGACCAGACTCACAAGTAATTTAAAATTTAATATTCATAATTACTTGTGTTATGCGGGAATCGAACCCGCACCCCTAGATTAGAAGGCAGAGCCACTACCAACTAAGCTAACAGGCCAGTCAAAGAACATGTTCAAAAAATCAAAGTTAAACATACTTATATATAATAGAAAAGTCGAAACTCTTATAATCTCAGTAAAAATAAGGCGTGACTGAGATTTTAGTATAATAAGAACAAACACATTGAAAATAAACTGAAAAAAAGCAACGCATACAAAATCTCTGATATGTACATGCACTTGCTATCAAAGTAGGCCAAAAGGCTGCTTGTATTATATTTCTGAATCATTAACAGTATCAATGACCGCAGACTAACAACACACGTATTTTATGACTCATGTCGTATTAGGTAATAACTACAGAATAATATAATAGTATATAATACCTTATCTCTAGTATTTATGGCAAGGACGTCACGGCAAGTAAACGTCTCAATAATGGCAAAACAATTCAGTTACATACATATAAGTAAAAAAAACCATGAATCATGAACAATTTTACAAATAATTACAAAAAATCAATGCAAACTGGCGATTTCAAGTAATGAGTAAATAGGTTTTTAAATTAATCTGAACATCTTTTTACCTATATGTGATCATTCCTTCAACGTAACCACTGTCACGTGATACACTAGACTCTAAACTAAATATAAATAAATATTCCGGGACATTACACACAGCGCCATCTAGCCCCACACTAAGCAAACGCTTGTGTCGTGGGTTCTAGATAACGGATATAATACATATATATATTTTTGTAAATACATAATTATTATACATACAAACGACCAGACTCAACACAAGTAATCATAAATTTTTAAAATTCATAAATACTTGTGTCACGCGGGAATCGAACCCGCAACCCCTAGATTAGAAGGCAGAGCCACTACCAACTAAGCTAACAGGACAGTCAGATAATATTGCTCTGTGCAGATTACAATGGTTGAAGGAATGTTTGGGTAAAGACAAAGAAGGTAGGTGTCTCTGAGTCATAATATCTATTGTTTCTGTTATAATTATAGTCGGAATGTGTGTGAAAATTAACATTCATTCAACGATAATTCACGATAATGGCAATAATTCGCGTGAATCTGTAAACATTTAATTTTGCTTCAGATAAAATTTATCATCATAGTTTTAGTAATGTGTGAAATAATTAAAATAACAGATAAACCCTATGAATTTTATAATAATTGAATGAGTATTATACAAATTAGGTTTTCAATACTTACTGGGTCACCTATATCTTTCTATAGAAATTATGTAGTTGAATATTATGAAGCTTTTGTAAATTTCTTTCAGTACATAATTAAAATAAAAACCTGTTTCCCAACAGTAATACCTAAAAACTTCCTCGAATGACTTTAAAAAGATTCACAAAGAATTACGCATCATGTTTTGCATTTCCCTATCAATCGAGTTTCTCCTGCCGTTTTCGTTTTCACACTACTTTTTGTTGCATCTGCCGAAAATTTTAACGAACTCGACAAAAAGTGGATTCTGCATCTGACCTCCTTGCATATTTTACTGCAAGCTTCAAAACGGAAGAAGCAAAAGATTTTTAACTTGACTTATCAACTTTTCAAGATATAGTCACGGAAATAAATATCGTTAATAGTGATAACAAAGTACTTATTTTGAACATTATTACTATCTATTAAAATGTAACCCGCAAAAAAACTGTAGCACTAAGCTTTGCGATTAAAACTAGAAAGTACTAGACTCAGCCGATTAAAATATTTAAAGGAGTGTTTTGTATAATCGAATGCCAGTATATCTGTTTCTTTACAGTGTAACATATCTTAGATATCCACTTTACTAATAGTGACTAGTAGTATTATTATTTATACTTATAAGCATTCTTCATTTTTATTATGTTCGGGGATCATGCATGAGCTTACCCAGCATAAAAAAACGTTAATTCTAACAGTTTTCTTTATATTACTCCTACCAATTGAATCTTCCACTGCCTTGCCTAGCAAAGCAGCTACCCAAAACCGATTCACACATCAAATTATTTATTGAGCATTTAGAAATACTCTCTTACTGTCTTGTATCAGTTTGCATTACGAAATCGAGCGTACGCAGCTCTGAGCACATATTTTTCTAACAATCTATTTGTTTATGAGATGGGCAACACTGAGATAACCTAATTGTGGCAGACGGAAACGAATAAGTATAGTTGATACTAAAGAAACGTAACCAAGTCAAAAAATAACCGCGTGACATCGGACAATCATGGTGGAGTTGATGGTAAGAAAGTTTAATAACAGAAGTATTGAAAATATCTCCAGAGAATATGATTAACAAAAAAACAATAAATTAAGTTCGCGGTGGGGCTTAACCCTTTAGCGACCAACTGCTTCCAAGCATTCGGTTATTTCCGACATCGCAACTAATCAATAGGAGTAAAATAAATGATATCGTACGTTTATTAGAACAATAAACTCAAAAATACCAAACATTACAATCATGCTCAAGCTTTGTGTGCTAGTGGTGTATGGAAGAGAGATGAAAATGTGGAAGCCTTTTGACGCGATATTTAAAAGGTATAACAACTCTATAGTGTCATTATTTGTAGCTAAATGCTTTATCGCTAGTGAATATTAGAATATTTTCTTTGTAGTGGATCCTTGGAGTGAATGAATGTGGATTTGGATTGTTTGGAAACAGTACATGTGTTCGGTGAATCATAATAGATATTGTTTTGGAATGGATGATGCTTGTTTATGTTAGTGTGTCTATGGAATGTATTGAACGGAACTGTTTAGGCATACTATAGAAGTTAAATTTTCTAAAGATGTTTTGGGAAAATTTAACATTAATATAAACTTGTCACTAACAAAAAAATAATTTAAAAGCATGTGTTTTCTGAGGTACAGAACTCCAGGCGGATATGCTATTCTAAAAGGTGGCAATATTTTTAGGTTTATTTAAAACTAGTGGGTGCTCGCGGCTTCGCTCGCATTAAGAAGTAAAACTTGCATCCCCTATTTCACCCCTTTAAAAGTGGCATTTCCAAAAATCCTTTCTTAACATCTACCTTTCTTCTAAATTTCAGCCCAATCCGTCCAGTTGTTTGGGCTGTGCGTTGATAATAATAGTAATAATCATTTATTTACACTTAATAACTAGGTACAGATCTTAATGCTATGTAGGTACCTGCTTAAAGTAGGATAAGTACAATATTTACATAACTAATATAATATAAGTACAATAATACTACATAGACATTAAGCACTGGGTGCACTACATTGCACACTAAGTCGAAACTTGTGTCGTGCAACGTAGGCTCTTTCCATTCAGGCATAGATGAGTATGAAATAAAAAAAAAAAACAAGATAACTTAAATATAGCTATCGCTTAGATAATATACACATTTATGATAATTTGTTTTATTATCCCTATATCATAGATCACTATATCAGTCAGTCAGTCACCTTTGAGTTTTATATATATAGATTATACAATCAACCAAGTGTGGTACGTTTTACAAACCACGCTAAGATATACCATGTACAACACAATTTCATCAATAAATTGATAACTCTGCAGAGAAAACATGGCATTGACTATGAAGACTTCGAATGAATTGGAGTTCTAACTGTCAAAAAATAAGAATGTAAGGTAATCAGACAATTTACTTGAACTAACAAAAATACATAAAAGGCTAGAACTATACTAATATTCAACTCAGTTAAACTAAACCAAGAAAGTGGTTTGTAAACGGATGGCTTTATCCAAACGGCAATTCTACTGGATTTTTTCTTGATTACAGTAGTTGACCGCCGAGACCAATTACTGTCAAAGTATTGCAAATACCACTGTATTTAAGTTTTACAACCTTTAGTAATAAATATAAACCCTATATCATAATTAATAAGGTTTATTTTGGAACACTATGTTAAATAGTTTAAAGAAAAATGTTTCTCGTCATTTGACCACACATGTAGAGTTTAAAAAGTCGTTTATACAGTTTTTGATCGCATTGAGAGGATAAGTTCAATTTAAATGTCAATAGTTTTCTAATCAAGTAAGGTGTCTATGCTGTTGTATTCCGTAGAAAGATTTTTAAACTCCTTCATAGTACCTAAGTACATAATTTTCAGCAAATAACTTTGGTTCAAATGGAATGTTAAATAAAAAATCATTATTTACTATAGGGTTTCACAACACTTCAGAACAAAATACCAGTAAATGCTAGTTGGTATTTTGACTCTATAAAATGTATTTCATCTATGAAAAGTCATATTTGATAACTATCATTTTCCTACGAAAACGTTTTCAGTTCTAACTGCTTTCTTTACAGCAAATGTAACATGTTTGATTATCTGTAGCTGCTTACCACACAACGGCTTGTAGTCAATGTTAACCTATCCATAAATAAACAAAACCATACGTGAACATTATTGTTTTCGATATTTATTGAAATTCACAGCTGGAAGTAGGGCACACAGTTACGATGTACGGCGATAAGCAGTAATAGCGCCGATAAGGAGCTAAGGGCAAAGTTACAGTTTAAACTGCAATCATATTCACAAATATTGCTTAGGAAAGGGAAAATACTTAAAAGTTTTGATTGGCTGTTAGTTGTTTCAGGTAACCTGATCGTCAAATAGTGTAAAAAATTGATCTTTGTTATCGCGGTAAAGATCGGAGAGTTTAAAAACAGAAGTATAGAAAATCTCCAGAGAATAACGTCAAAGATAACCTTAGAACATTAACATAAAAATAACAAACTCTGTCTTAAACTAAATCAATCAGTTAACTTTGATATACTTATCTAAGAATGAAACAGAGATATATAAATGCAATATCAAAGTATAACCTGTAACTTAGGTAAAGAAGACTTCAACGACATGACGTCATAAAGTCAAATTACTATAATATTCATTTAACAGCTACAACATACAATAACATGATTGTATTATAATTCGACTTTCATCGTGCGAACAGCCAAACTTTGGAACTCCTTGCCCGAATCTCTATTCCCCTTGAACTATAATTTGTCGGTCTTCAAGTCGAGAGTAAACCGGTTTCTTCTAGGCAAGCGCGCTAGATCGTAGATTATAACGTTACTTAACATCAGGCAAGTTGTAGTCAAGCGTAAGCCTATATAGCCTAGGTGTCATGTAAAAATAAATAATGTACTCTATCAATCAATAAAGAGATACTTACATTGAAATCCCGTGTAATTTACAAATAAGCTTTCAGGAAAAAAACAAGCCACATGTAAAAACCCTGATTACACGCACATAGTAAACTAAGTACCTGCGTTAGTAAAAAAGTAAACGAGTACTCCAATAAGTATTTTATCAATCAGTCATATCGCCATCATCTCAGATCACAAAAAAACCTTCAGACATTTACTCGTACCTACCACATGTCAGCACACTGATAAGTCGATTGCATAAATTACAAATTCACTGACGTAAGGTCTGATAGACACCTTATTGTTATGCAAAATCCCCTAACACTAAAGTTGAGCCCAAAGAAATATAGTTTCCAAAATAAAATTCAATGCTAACATACAGAAAATCCTTGTTAAATAACTCGCTCCTGATTCCCTTTAGTCTAAGGAATCTATGTATTACGTACTATTAGTCATTCAAAGTGGCAGTCTCATATAGTTCACAATAATATTTGCCCAAATTTTTACAATTAATAATTAATAAACAAAAATGCCTAACAAATCGAGGTCAAGAAGAGAGGCCTATGCTCAGCAGTGGGCGATAACAGGCTGATGATGATGATGAAATCCACGTCACTAATAATAAGTTACGATTCACATTTAATTTTTCTATGTACGCGTGACAATTTGACTGCATGGTAAATTGCCCTGTAAAGCTAGAGATAATTAAGTAGTTAGGTGTTTCTAAGCTATATCGTCTTTGTAACAATATAAATGAATGGAGCCCATTGCCTAATTAATTATACTGTTATAAAATATTCTAATCTGTAGCGACCTGTTTATTACGCTTGTAAATAGATCTCTGGTTAATCCGATTAAATTAGCAGAAAGTATAATACTCATGTAATTTCTACCTACGCGGCGGTTACTTATTATGGATACTTCATTTACTTGTACAAGTTTTAATCCTTTTAGTTTTATTTTATAAGTGCCCCATTTTTTATTTGATATAGTTAGAAGTTTCTTTAGTATTTCTTGCCCTGTTTTTTTTGTATTATTATAGTAAATAAATTACTTTTCTGACAGTGGGTAACTACGGTCTGAACAGAAAATGAGAGTTGTGTGTTTCAAAAGTTCAAATTTTAGATTAAACATTTTCATATGTATTTATTGTGTTGGTAAAACAGGACAGTATTATCTATACTAATATTATAAAGCTGAAGAGTTTGTTTGTTTGAACGCGCTAATCTCAGGAACTACTGGTGAGAATTGAAAATTATATTTGTGTTGAATAGACCATTGATCGAGGAAGGCTTTAGGCTATATAACATCACGCTGCAACTAATAGGAGCGAAGAAACAATGGAAAATGTGAAAAAATCTATCTAACGCGGCGAAGTTGCTGGCACAGCTAGTAGTAAAATAAAAACAAATATATCGGTTTTAACAATGCATTTTACATAGTTTTAGATTAAGTTTATGTTTTGGTAGTGTTTGTTTGAGAACAGTAACTAACATGATTTGGTATACAGACTTCCAAATCAAAACAGAATATTTTTCTTCAATCTTATAGTCTATAAGCTTATTGTGTCTATAAATACTTTTTTAGACCATACAACTTTAAAATATATGAAAGTCTGTGTTTTATGTAGCTTAAACCTGCCAATAAAATTTTATGACATCAATATAAGACGACATATTGCAAAAATCATTATAAATGGTCACATTTATGCGTGAATTTGGTTAAATAGTCAATAAAATGCAACATAATGATTTGCAAATTCTTTGAAATATTGTTTTGTCTTTTTAGAATTAAGTTCATAAAATAGTAACGATAGACAATATATGTTTTAGAAGTTATAATTTTGTTTATATTAAAGCAAATACTTACTAAGTCTACGGTGATTACTATTTAAATTTGTCATGGATAAAGATTGAAATATTTTACGAGATAATTATATTTTAGGGTTCTTTTTTTACAATAATAAAATATGAAAACAAGGGTAGAAAAACTAAACATACTACTTCTAACTACTACAAAAAAGGGGCACTTAGAACATCTTTAGAATACCTAAAGATAATCTAAGTACTCCAGCCTACTACCAGAGGGCAGCGTGCCCAGAATACTGGCCGCATTACCATTGGGTTCTTTTTAAATTTAATATTAAATCTGGGAGGAATTTATGGTTTTGTGCCTCCAAACTAAAATTCATCACAATCGATACAGCTGTTAAAATCTTCTTATTCTTCTAAAAAAATGCTGCTAATTAATCAATCTTAAAAACTTATTTTTCTTTGCCTTGTCTGCATATTTTCATAGTCCTGGACTTATAGTTAAACCACGTTTTGTAATAAAACAGAAAAGGTTTATTTACTATATACAGAACCCAACAGGTTTCAAATCTATCTCAAGATATTTATATTAAAATGAAGTTATCAGCAATCTAAATATAATCCGTATGTTTTCCTCGAGTACGTCTTATCTGTTTTCAGTTACAGATTTGACAGCGACTGTGCGTGCTAGATTATATTATAACGTATTTGCATAATTATAATACTAAATTAGGTATAGAATAATAAAATTATATATTTTAAAATTTGCAAAAAATATAAAACAGGGAGTGATGCCCTATGAGGGTGGAGGCTTATGCCCAGCAGTGGGCTCTATAGGCCGATGATGATAATTGCAAAAAATAAAAATGTTAAATTTTCTACTCATAACACCAGTAACTATGACTAGTACGTAAGATTTCTATGTAAATATCTAAAGTAGATAAAAATACCTACATATTAAAATAGATAAAGCCAAGAGATTTTCTATTGTACCTACGATACACTAGTCAAGGTTGTTAACATAACAAAGGGCACTGAAAAAACCAAACAATTGAGACTGTAAATTTGACTGTAGATTGTAAATAAACTATTTATCAATAAATTTGGCCATAATTTAAGTTAGTTAAGTAGAAAGTGTTATAATATCGATACCATTTCAAATAAATAGGACCACCCAAAATAGATAACTTGAGTATACTTTAAGCAAAGGGTGAAGGTTAACTTGAACTTTACGCACGTCCGCCTTGCAATCAGAACTTCATTGATAGCCGCAACGAATCCGATACTCCGTACCGAATTATAACATTACACTAAATGCTAATACTATTCAAAACAAACATACTAACCTTTCCAATGCGGGTCACATGAAAAATTCATTCACAGTTTCATTCACTAAAGAAACAATTAAAAAAACAACAGAGTGATAAAACTTTTTGGAAAAGAAAAGGAGGCCGGTAAGAAAAGTTCAGAAAGATTTCGAAAAAAGTCCGTTGCGGGTTTACCGCCGCGTGTGTGTGTGCCCGTGGGTAAGGCGCGTGCGGACACCAACACGACTGATTATGGACTATGGCTTGCTTTGCTTTGCTCGCTCGCTTGCCGGCGCCCTGCCGGTGTACACACCTATAGACTATAGACTCCTCATAGTGGGAACGAAATTTGAACACATATGCATATGCCATAGAAGTCATAGTATTAAGTTTAACTTGATAAAAGTTGTTAAATTAAATTTCATAAGAAAGTGGTGAATTCTGACGTTGTGAGTTTTTAAATTATCTCAGATACCTCTAATATACCTAGACGAGTGGTTGTAGTATAAGTTATATTATTTGTGGTATACAAACAGATAGACAAATCAAAAAAATCATGACACCAAAACTAAAACCAACTAAAAACTACTTAAAATTAATTTGATTTGTACGAGTACTATAGACGCTATATAAATCTGTTTATATGACGTATGTGAAATATAGAGGGTAAACAGTTAATAATTGACGAAATGGCTTGTGTCAATGCTAAACAGTTAGGCGTATCACCATTAAATCGTCCCCGCCAGTACCGTACTAGTTCCTACATCTAGTTTACTATTGTACAATGTACTCGTATATTACACTTCGTGTCGTTTACCTTCAGCTTCGGAAATTGGGATTCGCTTGGTTTTCGCACGTAAACATTGGTTTGTAAAAATTTCTTATTTTATTTATTTGTTTAGGGTAGCTGAAAATCCTCAAAGGCAATAATTTTTTACCAATTTTTTTTTGTCGTATTGAAAACACCTAAAATAAAATCTGTTCTATATAAAAAGTTCATCGCGTTAACGAAAATGTAAGGAGACAAAGAATTTTTTTTTTGCGAATTTTTAAAAGTCTTACTACAAAACATAATATTATTTTTGATTTACTAGAACTTCATCTATAAAGTTATCTGTAAATTACCAGTAACCATATAATACTTACAATGCATTTTTTGAGCTCGTTATTACACTCATGAAATCTTTTTGCCGGTGTTTTGGATTTAATGATTGCATGTGAAGTAAATTGATTTATAAACTGTGACGAGATTGATCTATGAATCTATTCTTGATCGATTGAAGTCTTTGATTGACGCGTTAGATAAAAATATTACCTGACTTTTGAATCAACAATACACGTCTTACTAAAGCTTTTTAGCGCAGCTTTTTAACATAATGACGACAGAAAGACTTGATGTCTTTTGTGTTACAAACAACATGCATGAATATTTTAAGAAGTTTACTTAAATAACTATTCCATTTTAAATCTGATGTACCTAGGCATTATATCTATGCCATTTCTCATACAAATATTTTATTTTTACGTAAAAAAATAAAGTAAGATGATGTAACAGACATAGTTTTTGAAAATAACTAGTTTTTCTGCCTAGATACAACAAAACAGGGCGAAACAATATGGTCTACATTTAGATATAAAATATTCCAGAACCAATTTACCTTACCCATAAATATTACTAAGCCACTTACCTATTTTGGAAGCTAAACTAAATATTTTAACCACGCATCCACACACGATAATGATTTTAAATAGACTTTTATATTATACAATTGGGCCACTATTTCCTACTATTGTGCCAAATTTCGCGTATCTGCCCTAGAAGAGGGCTGAGATAAACCGTGTGTGGGAAATTAGTATATTGAAATGTATCTACACTCTCGATTCTGTTAAAAAATCCAATACGAAAGTGGCCAATAAATTGTTGTTTAATAAGATTACTTTATTTGACTATTTACAATTTTAGAAACTTAACATTAGGTTATATTGACTTTATACTCCCACAAGTATATACAAAAATGACTTAAACATACATACATATAGAAAAACTTACAAAAAACAGATATTTACAAAAGATTCAGCACACCGTCCATATTTTCGCTGTGCGGCAAGATCCCAGGATTCTGGCAGGATTTCCTCATGAATGGAAAGACTCAATCGTAAAACTGAACAAGAAGGGATCATAAATTATAAATCGATTCGAAGGTATCTAAACAAAGAATTCGCCTCTGGAATTCGAACTGTATAGGTTTCTTAGGTAGGTATGAAGTTTTGTCGAAATTTGAGTATGTTTGCTAAAAATTATATAAAAATGTTCATAACAACCAGTATAAGTTATACAAGAACTATCATTTTTTGGAGTTTTTTTATGAGAACCATTAAAGCTAGGTAAAATTAATAAAGATACCTAAGTAAAAATTTCGAGAAAAATGGGTAAAAGGTGAGTGAAAAGTGGTGAACAAACAACGGATATTTATAAACGAAAACAAATGAAAACTAATGTATTGTAGGTAGATTGTATCAGAAATAAATAGTTTATTTTTTGATGCCAAAAATATGATATATTCGATCTTTTGAGGATGAAAATAATTCAATTACAATATAAGTATAAGCGTATATATAGTATATTATAGTATAAGCGCCGCCAATCAAAGGAACCCAAAATGATATAATTTAATTCTTGGGCTTCTTTAATTGATAGGTAATAGATTCATTTAACACCAGCGAATACGTAAGGTATGTAGATGGTACTACGTAAAACTTAAAAAATAATTACCTACACCGAGAAAATAGCTTGGTAGAATTATGAATGAGAGAGAGAGATACGTCTCAAACAATATTTTTCCAATTTTCATTCGGCAAGAATTTTTCCTATAATTATAGAAATTAATAAGGTCGCCCCGTTTCCCGCCTATCAGTCAACGTCCCAACATTCTGATGAAAATGTCATTTATGTGCTATTTTAAATTCGTTTTAATTTATAAATTTAGCATAACATACCTACATATTATCCCCTTACATAAAACACTTTCTCATGTGTAATATTCACTCGTTTTGAAAATTAACTAGGAATGAAAAAAAAAACAAAACAATTCTTAAGTTTAAAAATATTATAATTTCTGAACAACTTGTTATAAGTACGGTATTTTAATTAATAGTCAGATGCTTCCCATTCTTATTGTGTGCTTTGAAAACAAACCAATATAGTTTTATAGTTCCTCGCTTCACACTTTTAATTTAACACTCAATAAAACTACTACGATGATGTCAATTATTTGTCTAGTATTTCACGCTCATGCCATAATTGCTAAAGAATAATTGGATACTCCATACATGATGATACATGCTAGATACATATGTCTACTATTAAGAAGATAATGATTTTACCTGGTTTATTTTCATAATATTGGTTCCAGAAACCGGAAGTGAGATCTAATCTAAAAATGTATTTTTACGGTCATTTGTAAACTTTCACTTATGTAGGAATATGTCAATTTTTAAAAGAATTCGTGTAAAGGCCACTTTTCTCTGTGAGTCGTATATCCTCATGACTGAGGGTCGTGACTCCCCCGCAGAATAAATTCGTCAGGGGAGTTCTCTTGGACAGATAATCTTCCACGGAAGACACAATATGTCCTCGGATATTGCGGTCCTTAAACATGTCGGTTTCCTCACGATGTTTTCTTTCACCGCCAAGCGAGTGCAAATCCACACATAACTTGAAAATACAAGTCAATGGTGTAGGGCCGGATTTGAACCAGGGTACGTCTGGATGAAAAGCAGACACTGGAACCGCCGAGCCATACTCGCTATTAAAAGCCAAAAGTTAACTTATAGTTAATTCTAATTTGTCTGCTAAATTGTATTCAAGTGCAGATATGCCTTCTACCTTTGACTTCTTAGTCTTCTTATCGAATGAGAGTGGCCAACTCTAGTGTCGAGAGTTTTTAAACCGCCCTAAGGGCCCTTACCTTTGACTACGGTGTCGATTATGCGGGTGGCAATAATGGTATGTCACCTCTTTACAAAAGAATTTTGGCCTTTTCGCTTGCCCATTAGTCCAATAGTATTCTAAATTGCAAACACCTTGAACTTACCAGATTTAGCAGCAATAAAAAATCTTTAGGCCAATTTGTTACATATTTTGACATTGACATATATACAGATAACATCATAAAACTCCCACGCAACTCACTTCCTAACGTTTTATGGTATCCTATGTTTGACGTACCTACCATCATTTCCTTGACAAAGTCTATTTTAGTCACAATAAGTAATAAAATGTTGTACATTTTTTTATTACTGGCAAATAAAACTGATTTTTTGCTCAATGCGTTAAAAGTAACGATTTGTATTATCAAATCAAATAACTTTCTTTTCCATTAAATTAAAAAAATCACACGCTTGATAACCTCCTTTTCTGAAATTGGTTAAAAAAGAAACATTTGCATGTTTTAATTAGCATGCTCCCATTAATATAGTATTAATGAATGAATTTTCTAAATCAGGTCGCAAAATATCGAACTGATACGATGAGTGTCTAATTTTTATGGGTATTGAATGTAGAATCAATTTAAATCAAATAAAATCAGAAATCAACGTACTACATTATCGTATTACAATACTGTCCTCATTATAAAAAAAAAAAAACAATAAAATCGGAAGTGTTTCTATTCCAAAGGGCCAGAAACCGGAAGTAAAATACTCGCACGTAAACACGAAAGTAAGCGAATATTTCTCGTAAGTAAGTACCTACTGTAATACAATCCTTGTGGATCCGATCAAGTTGTTTGTACTCACACAATGTATTTTTTCTCGAATTTCCAAGTGGTAGAAAAGTTATTGCCAGTAAGTAAATATATTTATTTTCAGCATCTTTATTCACAAATTGTGACATCCTTTGCTGTATGAAAAAATATGTTTTCAATATCATCATCATTATCCACAACCCTTGGGATCCCACTGCTGGGTATATGCCTCCCTTTGTATATGTAGAAAGAATTATCATACCTACATGTTGAATGATAGATTTTTCGTAAAACTTAAAATTCGTCTTTAAATACAATTTTGGTTTGCTCCCTAAGCCTGATGCGTCGATATCACTAGTTAGTTATAAGGTACGAGTACTTTCGGAGAAATCTGTGGTAATATAAAATTTTAAAAACGATATCGCTGTTTTTATTCCCAGTGTCCCCGCTCACTGACAGCGGTACTTGCATACAATATTATTACATCAATAGTACACATCCATACAATATTGGCATGCATGCTAATATCTCGTATTTACCAGGATAAGTATATCATACTAAAAGTATACCTTATTCTCACAAACAGAGGTCAATTTAATGTATATTTTTATGAAGTTGTAACACAGTAACATTATCTTCACGTAGTTTATTTGGCACAATAATTGATTGTCACTTGAAACTTGACCGAGAAGCGTTGGGCTCCGAATTGAAGAAAGTGGATTTCATTTGGAACTTCCACAAAGAGCTCTAAGAAAATATCACAATTAAAATTTGTAGTTATTTTTCACAATTGGATATTTTTTGAGAAAAGCTTATTCACGTTGAACGCTTAGAAAAAAATGACATTTTACTCCAAAAAAAATTTAATGTCATTTTAATAATAATGATGTTATGTGTACAGAAAACAATTATTAGTGAAATTAAAAATATAGTTTTTGAGATATTGGCTAAAAATTACATGAGGGCACCGGTGACCCCCACGGCGCTCAAAAGCAGAAATGTGAATATACGTTACAGCGCGCCACGCCGCCCACCCCGCCGGTCACCCCACGCTCCAGTCAGTCGCAGGCGCTTGCGTAGAAAGGTTGCGTTCTGTTTATTTTTCGGTAGCGTTAGCGAGTTTCGTTCGAGTTTTGTTCCGTAATTCATTCCAATGGAATATATAGTATAGGTAGGCGAGATACCTACGTGATTTTTGTGAATTTCAAATGGATTTTGCAGACTTTGATTTTTCGCAAGAAGACTTGCAAGAAATCGCTGCCTTGGAATATAATGAACTTCAATTATCATTCAGCAATGTCAGTAGTGACGAAGGGTCTGAAAATCTGCATGTACCGAAGAGAAGAAGACTTATGGTTATCAATTCTGAAAGTGATAATGACTCGGTAGAAAGTTTTGTCGCACGAAACATACCTACTTCTTCAAACACGTACTCAAAATGGAAGAACCCTACTGGACGCTCGGCTCGAGTAATACCCTTCACCGAGCCCACAGGTATGAAGTTCCCTTTTTCAAGAGACTTTTGCCAAGCTGATCCTGAGGATTTTTACACTTTGTTAGTTGATGATCACTTGTTTCAAATAATTGCCGAAGAAACGAACTTGTTCGCTACCCAAAGCCGTGAAGATAATGTCTATAAGCCGTGTTCTCGCTCACATTTATGGCATCCAACGGACATGTATGAAATAAAGCGTTTTTTTGGACTAATATTATTCATGGGTCTGGTAAAACTGCCATCAATTAGCGATTACTGGAGTACAGATGACATGATGGCACAAACGTTTCCCCGAACAGTGATGACAAGGAATAGATTTGAATTACTTTTGCAGTACTTACACTTTGCCGACAATGACAACATAAACCCGAATGATCGTATTGGAAAGATCAGATATCTTGTAAATCTATTAAATGATAGATTCAAAACCTACTATGCGCCCAAAGAAGAAGTATGTGTCGACGAAAGTATGATTCCTTTTAGAGGTCGAGTTGCATTTCGACAATATAATAAATCAAAGAGACACAAATACGGTATAAAACTGTTTAAAGTTTGTACAAATCCTGGATATACTATAAAAATACAGGTATACAGCGGAAAAAATCTTGATACTGAGAATAACACCCCCACGAAGATAGTATTATCCCTGTGTCACGAACTCCTCAATAAAGGCCACACCATTGCCACCGACAACTGGTACACAAGTTTAGGACTAGCATACGAATTACTAAAGAACAATACACATTTTTTGGGGACTGTTAGAAAAAACAGACGAAACTTGCCCAAAAAAGTAGTCGAAACCAAACTAAAGCGAGGTGAATTTGTCGCACAAGAGAACGATGATGGCATTACAGTATTAAAATGGAAGGATAAAAGGGACGTTTTAATGCTGTCGACAAAACACACGGACACATATACTCGTCTGAATATCAAAGGCAAGAATGTGCGAAAACCCACAATGGTCATTGATTACAACAAATGTAAAGCTTCTGTCGACATGAGTGACCAGATGACATCATATTCAACCCCTCTGAGAAAGACTGTCAAATGGTACAGGAAATTGGCCATAGAATTGCTCCTGAATACATCAGTGGTAAATGCGCTGATAATGTATAAAGAAACCACAAAGAAAAATATTTCAATAGTGGATTATAGAAAACGGCTTGTTCGGTATCTAACTAATTCAAGGAATCCAGAACCAGAAAGAGATTATTTGAGAAATGAATTACGTCCAAAACGACGTAAACATGAACTGATCAAAAAGACGGGACCAGTTCAAAAAACCAGACGATTCTGTGTTGCCTGTTACAAGAAGAATGTAGAGATGTTCTCGAGAAAAGATGCAAAAAATAAGACACGCAAAGTACCTACCTATTGTTCACAATGTGATGGTCAACCGCACTATTGCCTACCGTGTTTTAATAGGGAGCATCGACAGTAAGCAATCCGAATAAATGTTTGACTTGACATGTAACTGTTTATTTTTGTTTGTGATTTTCTATTTTTATTGTTTTGTGTCAGAGATGTCGTCACAACTAAGATGTGTTCATGGATAATTTTTTTTTTCTGTTCTAAAATCTTTTAGTTCCTAATATAAGGCCTATTATAATTTCTTTATTTAACTAATTCATTTAAAAAACATATTTTGAACATAAGAATAAACTTTTTAAAAAATAAAAGGCTTTTATACAAATTTCAAGAAATTTCTAAGTTCCATTCACAGAATCTGTGTCCTGCTTGGTATATTTCCTCTTGAGCGCCGCGCCGGTCACTTCCGATGCACAAATTAAAGGTAACTGTGCCCGGTGGCGTAGAAAAATGTCTTGAAAATAGGTCTGACTTGAGGTCACAGGTGCCCCCCATGGCTTAATGAAGTACACAGGTAGAGGTCATATATGGCCCCCATGGCGTTCTACGTGTTAATGAAACTTTTTCAATAAACTGATACAGTTTTGTTATTTTTTTGTTTTATCTTAATTTTTAGGCTTTTCTTAGTTTTAATTCTTAAAGCTATAAAATTCATCTCATTTGATTACATTAATTTTGATGTATATTATATTCTAGTATATCTGTAAGTTACAGAACCTTGCAGTAATATTCTGTATTGTAAGAAAGATTTATCATAACTTTTATGAAATTTGCTTTTATGACTATATACAAAAAATGAAAGGGCAGTTCTATCGAGAACTGACTAACCAGTGAGTACAAATAAACTGTAACACGATCATGTGTCCAGAGAACTGACGTATCTCACGCCAAAAAGCCGCGCGTTACATTACAGTAAGGGATATCGTCTATCTTCATCATATCACCTTATTAGTGTTCATTAAATATAGACGGTGATTAGCGACGGTGACACCTGTCGAGAAAACACTATTTTGATCTCTCGATATACGTTTTTGTGTAAGTAATGTTTCGGGGAAAACTTTTACTCGTGGCATAGGACTTAGGAGATATGTAGTTAATTTCTGATCGTTCTTTTTTAGTCGTATTCGTCATGTAAGGGTCACGACCAAAATACTGCTTTTAATTTTAAATTTCTTTCGTGACTTTTGCGAAAAAAGTTATAGCTTAAAGTACGAAGCGCGAAAGTGCGGGAGGCATAAATGTAAGAACTATAAGGTGGAACTAGAATGAACGAGAAAAGATAATAAGGCTCCCGATTTTGTCCGGGATTAGAAAAAAAAACCCAAAGCTTGACTGACATCAACAACGTAATATAGAACCATATATATTTATTTGAAAATACTTACCTACCACAAAAAACCTCAAGAATCATTAAAAAAAGACTCAGTCAGCACTTCATTTGTTCCAGTACTCTCGAATACCAGCCAATTAGACTCGAGAAGTCCTTTTAAAATTTCGCTTTGTCCAGACATTGCCCTTGAGTCCAAGCTGGCGACCTAATGAATGAATCTCAAGTATTTGCCTAAATTAATGTTTATGGGACTCTTTTATGGGATAATTATATACCATGAACCATATACCAGACTATGGGTAATTTCTAAATACAACTCGTAGGTTTGAATGACGTAATGTTTGCAGGAAATTGACAACACGCCTTTGTGATAATGAATGGACTGTTGAAGTGATTGTGAGAATTAGTTTGGTGTAATTTACAGCGGTGAATCAGGGATTTTTCTGTTTCAGCTGAATTTGACACCGATGGAATGTTTAGCGCAGTTAGGTGACGTATGACCTATAATAATAGGTATATTGGAATTATTCATTTTATAAAAAGGCTTTAAACGTTTTAATTGAGTAAACGTTTTACTTACGATGTACTAAAATAATTGATTGAAGTTGCAATGTAGAAAATGTTGATTTTTTAAAGATACGATACATAATAAAATAACGTTCTCGATTTTGGCAGAATATTGTAATTCATATTATACAAGGTGTAACAGAAGGGTGTGACAATACTTATACTATACATAGCTATGTATATATAGAATACAGCCCACTAGGTTTCAGAATTCTAAGTGTCATAGATTTCGAGTAATCATAAGTTGAACTTTCATTAAAACTTTAAGACTTGCAACCCTACATCTTATCATTTTGAGCGTTCATTGACTTTTGACGCTATCAAATGACACGGCGCGGCGGTGTCTCTCTGAGAGCGCGAGAGAGAGAGAATACGTTTTTTTTTTTTTTTTAACATGAAATAGGCTTACGCTTGACTACAACTTGCCTGATGTTAAGCAACGTTATAGTCTACGATGTAGCGCGCTTGCCTAGAAGAAACCGTTGCGTTAAAACTAATGCTAGAACGGGATGAAAGAATGTGTGCTTATTTCGGTTTCGTTCAGTCAGTGATCACTCGCTAGGGCTGCCACGAAATCAAGTGAAAAATATTATCTAATTTTTGTATGGTAAAAAATATATGCGATTTAATTTTTCATATTTTGGTATATGACTCCTGACATGATATATATGTATACTCTTTAATATTGTCACACCCTTCTGTTACACCTTGTATATATATAACATGATTTGAGTTTTTACAGACAGCCTAAAATAAATTGATTTCTGCACAATGTACACATTGTGCACCCATCAAGATCACCTCCGAAATGAACTACAAAACCTAAAATAACCCCCATATTAATAGCACATTCTCCTAATCACGCTCTTGCCGACTTCCTTGACAAATGTATTAACTGGCGTGTCCAATACTCAGCCGGGGTCGTGGGTCAAGTAGAATATGACACTCTCGTAGCAGTGTCGCGAAAGTCGAGACTCGTTGCTACTTCAAACAGACCGACACCGTGACTTCGGTCGGTACGAACTTACTGTATAAAGTGTATAAGAGTGGTCATAAAATAAGCTATGTATTCAGGTTTTTTTAGACGATAATAAAGAAAATTTAATTACTCAATTGAAAGATAAGGAAATTAAAAAAATAAATTATATCCACCGATATTTTTTTTAAATATATTTTTGCATAAGTAGATAATATAAATAACCACAGTAAACTGTGTTAAAAGAATAGTAAATTTAATAGTAAGTTAATAGTTTTAGTAGCCAAAGCCAATATTTTGGCGTTTCTGCAAACATTTGTTATTTTGTAAACCACACAAATTCACAAAAATGGCTTCCTGACGTATTTAAAATAGATAACGGTACAAAAATCTGAAGACACTGCATAAGAAATATTTGCCATTATTGTCTCGATATTATTTAAAACACAAGCAGGCCCGTTTGTTTTCTAGGTTTGGTTTAGTATCGTAGGGGAGGCTCTATCTATTGTTTAGGAATATGACGGTCAACTTGCGCTGTTTTGGGTCCGGTTTACAAAATACTGCAAGTTGCGGCCTGCTTAAAACTTACCAAAATTTATTTTTTATTTCTGGTTATCTGACTGGTTACTTTAACTTAGGTAAATGTTAATTAAATTTATAATTGAAATGATGAAATTTTCTGCTTCTCTTTCTCACGCTGTCTCGGTCGTATTACCTCATGCCTGAGGGTGGTGAATCCTCCGCGGAATGATTCGTTAGAGGAGTTCACCCCGGACCTTCTACGGAAGATAATATGAGTCCCGTGTTTTTTATTTTTGAAAAATAACAGAAAATAACGTTGCAGCCCCCACTTGACTATTCCTGCAATGCCTAGATTTCAGTCTACCGCCTAGGGCGGTCGTGCTCATTGTGCATTGTCTACAAAAGATATGTTTTAAATAATATTTTACGATCTTCAGACATTGTAACTTGGAATGACAAAGACTGGGATGCATTCGTTGCACGAGATATAGATTTTAATCCACTTCCGCAGAGCTCGAGCAAAATAATTCTTCGTAGACCAGGAGCAGCATTTCTGCCACATATTATTTAGCTTCCCAAAGGCCTACTATAACTGGAACAGACTTTTTAGTTCTAATTTTATCCGAACGCAGTAATCTTGCGTAAATCCTGGTACAGACCGGTTGCATGCTAAAAATGATTTATGAGAACAGAAGCGCTTGGTTTTAGATACAAGTAAATAGGCATAGGTTTTGTTTACGTTGATATCTATGCCGTCTACATTGTGAATAGAAATAGTATTTATTAAAAGTAAGTGAATATGTATGTTTTTACATATATACATGATGTACTGTTATATACGTACTTAAAATCATTTATTATACCAACTATGATCGTCACCAATAATGTGTTTTATTCACTGCATTAAAATAAATAAAATGTATTAAAAGTAAGTTTTTATGCGCACAAGGACCGGACTATAAAAACATAGAACCAAGTAAGCTCTAACCAGGACATTGTCAATTTGGTGCTATAAAATAAATAACTTCATATGAATATGGCGTATTCTTTTTATACAGCAACACCGAAAAATGGTAAAAATGTTATCATAAAAATAGACCTACTGATAGATCGATCATACTACCGAATACCGATCAAAGTTTCATCAGCCCATCGATCTCAAAAACTCACTGACTCAAAACAAATAACAACAGACATGAGCCAAGTTAAATACCATTATCTGGTTCTGTGAATGAATCACTATTAGATCTATGATTATTTAGTAGTGTACATATAATCTATACATATAATAAAGCTGAAGATAGCCTGACTTAAAAAAAAATTGGAGATACTTATATAGACTACTTATGTGATTTAATTCAAAACAACAAAAATTAATAGTAACATTTACAAATAAAAATATATATATATATATATTAACAAACTAATCTAACAAATAACAACAGACATGAGCCAAGTTAAATACCATTATCTGGTTCTGTGAATGAATCACTATTAGATCTATGATTATTTAGTAGTGTACATATAATCTATACATATAATAAAGCTGAAGATAGCCTGACTTAAAAAAAAATTGGAGATACTTATATAGACTACTTATGTGATTTAATTCAAAACAACAAAAATTAATAGTAACATTTACAAATAAAAATATATATATATATATATTAACAAACTAATCTACTTTTTCAAAAGGTAGCGTACCCAAAATGCTGGCTGCATTGCCCCGTTGAATAGCTACACTAATCTTTTGGGCAAAGTACAAGCCAGCATTTTGGAAGCACTCTTATACTTATAGCGTTTCAACAATTTATAGAATGTTTGTCTGTTTATCTGTGTCTCTGTTTATTTAAACTCTCATAACGAAATAATATGGCTGAACGGATCATTATAATTTTTGGTATGTTTTGTATATAGTTTTAGGAGTATCATAGACTTTTATCTTGAAACTAGTGGATGCTCGCGGCTTCGCTCGCATTAACAAGTAAAACTTGCATCCCCTATTTCACCCTTTTAAAAGTGGCATTTCCAAAAATCCTTTCTTAGCGGATGCCTACGTCATAACATCTACCTTCATTCCAAATTTCAGCCCAATCCGTCTAGTGGTTTGGGCTGTGCGTTGATAGATCACTATATCAGTCAGTCAGTCAGTCAATCAGACAGTCACCTTTGAGTTTTATATATATAGATAATGCGAGCGAAACCGCGAGCGTCCACTAGTAGTTATACATGTAGTACTGTCACCATTGTTAAAGTATTCAATTCGGAACAAATTGCGCCATCAGTGATTTATTGCTCTGATTCTTAATTAGTTTGTTTTCTTTGTGAATAGATTAGATGATGCTATCGATTTGGGCCTATTTTTAGAAATTCGTTACCATGCATAAGAAACTGGTCTATAATAAATAGTTCCTACAGATATATTACGGACTAGTGGACGCCTGCGGCTTCGATCGCATTATTTTGAGAGTAAAAATAGCCAATATATGACACTTTTAAGACATACTAACTACATACCAAAAAATATGATGATCCTTTCAGCCGTTATTGCGTTATGAGCGTTTAAATAAACAGCTAAAGACCAAAAATCTTAAAACTGCTGAAACGTGTTCTGAATTTAGAGTATAACCAAATATATTTTTTTCTAATATGGTCAATTTTTTCAGGCAACTCAGCATAATATTGGTGGTGATAAACCAATATCGTGTGAGTCTTATTTGTAGAAATGTTAACCCAAACGTGATTACGTTTATAACATGCGTGTGTCTGTAATTTTTTTTTCCTATTATTTCCATAACCCTTTTTAAAATATTGTCCTCTCCGTTTTTTAAACCAAATCTCCCAATCTCTCTTGTCACACAATCTGTCAGCTATAAACTAATTGCTCCCATTGGTAGATATTTCAAGCCCTTATCGGTTCGATAAGGCTATCGCTTTGATATCGCCGAGCTGTATGAATAAGTAGAAATAAACCAATCACAATACAATGTCCGATATAAGAGTAAATTGATCGCTGGTTCGTGGAGGCACTTGCAGTCATCTTTAAATTAGGGAGGGTGGTAAGATTTAGCATACTTTAATGTGTAACTAATTTTAATAGTTCTTATCAATAAACTAGTAGATGCTCGTGGCTTCGCTCGCATTAAGAAGTAAAACTTGCATTCCCTATTTCGCCCCATTAAAACCGGCATTTCCAAAAATCCTTTCTTAGCGGATGCCATTACATCTACCTGCATGGCAAATTTCAGCCCAATCCATCCAGTGGTTTGGTCTGTGCGTTGATAGATCACTATAATATAGTGATCTATCAACGCACAGACCAAACTGATTGACTGACTGACTGATATTATCAGTCAGTCAGTCAATCAGTCAGTCAGTCACCTTTGAGTTTTATATATTGTGATGGAGAAGCAATGGGATGTTTTTCAACTTATTGTGTTGAGCACTCAAAATATGAAAACCATACAAAATTAATTTAAATTACTGTAGAAAGAGTTAAATTACTTCATATTCTTTTTACTTTACTTGGATAAAGACATTTACAATTAGGTACGGTTAAATAAAAAAACCTGCCATAGCACTCTTATTCGTTCAAGGAATTTACAATTATTCATCACATGATCCCTACGATGCCAGTATCTTTAATTTGTTCCATTTAACAAGAACAGGTCTGTTATTAGTCATTCTAAACAAAATCCAATATTTAATCGAAACAGGAAGAACGAATGCTTAGCTTTCCTGTTCAAGATAAGCTCACGCTTGACTACTACTCGCCTGATGTCAAATTAGTTTAGAAGAAATTCTACAAATTAAATTTGTCTCTTTTTAGCAAGCGCCATTTTACCAGTCTTGCTAAAAGTGTCTGTGCGGTCCATTTTCCTAAGCAATTTATGCGTTCGGCGCCTTTGCAGTGGAGCGTGCTAACCATATCACTGATAATATAAATAATGCCCTTTGATAAACTTTACAAGATTGGTTAGAATTTGAAGCTGTTTTCCCTTTCTATTCTAAGTTAAATAGTAATGTTGGTCAATGATTGAAATAAAGAT
The DNA here is from genome assembly GCA_927399415.1 of Macaria notata. Lineage (NCBI taxonomy): Eukaryota > Metazoa > Arthropoda > Insecta > Lepidoptera > Geometridae > Macaria > Macaria notata. The sequence goes on from OV656744.1 coordinate 3,922,459, forward strand.
ATAGATAGATTTATTATAACACAGATTTATTAAGCGAGTGTGGCTCAGCGGTTCTAGTGTCTGCTTTTCATCCAGACGGTTTGGTTCGAATCCGCCCTACACCAATGACTTGTATTTTTCAAGTTATGTGTAGATTTGCACTCGCTTAGCGGTGAAGGAAAACATCGTGAGGAAACCGACATGTTTGAGGACCACAATATCCGAGGACATGCGTCTTCCGTGGAAGGACCTGGGCGCCCACCACGATGTATCTGCCCAAGAAAACTCCCCTAACGAATTAATTCTGCGGGGGAGTCACGACCCTCAGTCATGGGGAAATACGACTCAAAGAGAGAGGGATTAAAACACCAATACAAAAAAGAACTCATTACTAACACACCTAATTAGAGTCTTATCTGATAACCTTATCGCTAAAATGGTCTCTTCTGGTTAACCAATATTTCGATATCAAATTCAATTTGTAGATCGGTATATTTGTATCGGTACAATGCATAGTACGTACACTACCATCACCGATGTATGTTCTAACAAAAATGCTCATTTTGTGTTTTTTTACATGATATAGGCTCACGCTTGACTATAACTTGCTAACTTGGTTAACCTATACAGATCTACCCTTCTGAATTGATCCGAATTACAAAGGCTATAAAATAACAAAATTATCATAATTTTTATTTCACAGCTGAACCGTTATGATTTAAATTTGGTATGGAGATAGATTTGATGAAACACAGGCCATTTATATTTTTGGCAAATATTAATAGCAAAAAGCCAACCTTAACACCATATAAACCTAGACTAGCATTATATTATACATTATAGTATATTGCTAATACTTATAGATCAAACTTCGCTCAAAATATTTTGCGATGTGATCAGTGTTTGTTGGACATCTCCGACTTCTATATGTTGGTGGATTGATCGACGAACATACCAAAAAAAAATAGCAAATAGCACAAGTTTTCAGCCAATCACCAACACTAATCAGCAAGAGCCCTCTAACACTGATTCATCTAATTGGCTACAATGTTAAAGTCGATGGAATCTAGGCTACTGGATGGGACATCTAATTGCCGCTGTAAATCTCTCCGCACTTGGTACGGATAATTGCTAGGTGATTTCACCGATGGTTAAGGGTTTGAGAGGTCTACTATTTGCTCTAAAACAGGATGAAAAGACTCATGTAAAAAAATGTACCTCATTAAATAAAACTGTTGAGTAACTGTATATTAAAAGCTACGTCTCAACATTAATTAAAACCATCAGAAAACAAAACCTGATACCTACTAATTATTTAACTACGTAATTAATTGTTTTCCAGCTCTAATTGAAATGCACACTTGCGTTATAAAACTACTGAAATAGTCATATTATTATATTATAATGTACTGTTAGTTAAACTATAGCGGCTAGCTTTTGTAACTATAAGTACAAATTAGTTGTAGTTACTAAGGGTTAAGCCTGAAATAAATATCTTTTGTTTTTAATACTGCAATTGCAATTAATGCTAGGACAACATTATCCTAGTAGACTTTTTGATAATTTATAATCACTTAGGTATTTACTACAACTAACCAATATATCAAATCCCATAATTTAACAACCAAAAAAACCCTCAAACGATGCATGGCTGTACTATTTGTTTGTACTGCAATAGCATTTCTATTTGATCTAACAATTGTGTATTCATCTATTGACTGAAATAGACAATGCGTATTCAAAACACATAATTAAGACGTTATCTAGGCATTCTAATGCGAACACGATACTATTTTACTCTAAGCTCGGGTGGTCTATATCATAAACAGCAATTAAAACCTTAATTGTGTAATTAGTGTTAGTCAAGGCGATATTAGCATGAAAAAATAACATTAAACACATTTATATCACCATTTAACTAATCCGCTGAATGTAAAAGAAGTTCGACGATTAATAGTCCTCGGGAATGCAACGCTTATATTTTTTAGGTTTTTATATTAACAAAATATCATACATATTGGTGTAGAAAACTTTCTCTTTTTGATTCGATTGGTCGACGATAAAAATAAGAAAAATAAATGGCAAAAATCACCATAATTTTTTTGCAACTTTAACAGGAAAAAAAGAATGCAAGTAGCACATCAATCTAACATGAGATCTGTCAGAGAGATTAATTAAAAGAGGCTTCGCGTGACTAAAATACTGGCTTGTACTTTGTCCAAAAGATTAGTCTAGCTATTCAACGGGGCAGTGCAGCTAGCATTTTGGGTACGCTACATTTTGATAAAACAGATTGGGTTGAATAAATTATGTTTTTATAATATTGTTATTCATTTTCATCTTATTTTGTTGTGTAATAAAAATCATCTTATCACAAAAAAGTTATATCTTACAAAAAAGTTATGACGCAAAAAACCTGTCACTCGATGCAGGGATACTTGCCTCGCTTCACTCACTCGGTCATGCTAATCCTCTTAACATCTAAAAGAACATCTAGCAATCACATTTTTCAGCGGCGGCTAAGTTATTTCATTCATCGTGGTAAAACTCGACCACGTGCTATGTATAAATAAAATTAATTTGTCCGTTAAATTGTATGTGTGTAATAATTTGCTGAATGATCCGTATTTATGGCGTTTGTGTCGTTCGCTTTCAATGGCATACAAATGGCGCATCTGGACTTCCGTGACTGGGGTGACCAGCCAGTCAGTATTTGTAGATATAAAATGTTCAATTATAAATGTTTGTTGATTTTGGAATGTAGAATATGTCTCTGACTAAGTAAAATCTCGCGTTTTTTTAAATGAATCACATTAAAGTGAATTTTAGAAACTTTTAGTAGTTATTGTTTGTGTACGCAGTCGTTAAGCCTAAGTCAGCCTAAAATTTTGACACTAGAGTTTACGGCTCTCATACGAACTTACTTTTTCAATACTGATTTATATAAAAAGCTATAAGCGCTTTTGTATGAATTGTGCACATAAATAGTGTCATTTTCCAAGGTATAAAGTTAATTTTGTAACCAAAGTTTACATTTACAGATTTATTATGGAAACAAACATTGTTCCTAATTCTTACCTTTTTTTAAGATAATTTTTTTGGAAATTTTTTTTTAGTAAATAAAGTTAACAACGGTGAAACACACATAAACTTATTTAGTTATAAAAATATTAAACATAATAATCTTTTATTTTTTCAGTTAATATTTTTATGGATATGTGGTTACCCTATTGACGGGTCAATTGCATAATATCATTCTGTCAGATCCGTTTTTCTGATCAATGAATGAAGCCTTTGTCGGACCAATGTATAAGCTTGTTGATTTATTTTATTGGGATTAAATACTTTAACAAATTACTGTTGAAGTACCAGCAAATGCAACATTTGACATCAATAAAAATTAATGATACTTGCATATTTTACTGGCTCTGTTAGCTACAGAAATTACTCGAATAAACTTTCAGATCTTTCACTGGCTAACTTAGTTGGTTGCAAGGCTGCCTTTAATCTAGAGGTTTTGGGATTGGATTCCCGCATAACACAAGTAATTATGCATTTTCAATTCGTAATTCATCATCATCATCATCATCATCATCATCAGCCTAATGGGACCCACTGCAGGGCATAGGCCTCCACCCTCTTACGCCAATACTCCCTGTCTTGCGCTGTTCTTGCCCAGATGTTTCCTTCTAACTTTCTTACATCATCCAGCCACCGTTGCACAGGTCTTCCTACACTTCGCTTACCTAGCCGTGGGTACCATTCAGTTATTGCTTTGCTCCATCTGCCGTCAGTACGTCTCGCCAAGTGTCCAGCCCATCGCCACTTGAGTTTCGTAATACGAGACCCGACGTCTTCCACCTTCGTACGTTTTCGGATCTCAGTATTACGAACCCTGTCGCGTAACGTAATGCCTAACATGGACCGTTCCATTGCTCTTTGTGCGACTCTCATCTTTTCGATGGTTTCCTTGGTGAGCGTCCATGTTTCGGCAGCATACGTCATTGTGGGCAGAACACATTGGTTGTAGAGTCGTGTCTTCAAGCATTGAGGCATTTTACGGTCTTTAAAAATATCGCTTAGTTTGCTAAATGCCGCCCATCCGAGTTGGATTCGTCTTTTGATCTCCTTGTGTTTATGCTCTCTGCCAAAGGACAAACAGTGTCCAAGGTAAGTGTATTGTTCCACTATATATAACTGCTCTGTTAGCTTAGTTGGTAGTGACTCTGCCTTCTAATCTAGGGGTTGTGGGTTCGATTCCCGCATGAGACAAGTAATTATGAATACTAAAATTTGTAATTACTTGTGTCGAGTCTGGTCGTTTCTATATATAATAAGTATGTATTTACAAAAAAAAAAAAAAGTATATAAGTATTATATCCGTTATCTAGTACCCACGACACAAGCGTTTGCTTAGTGTGGGGCTAGATGGCGCTGTGTGCAATGTCCCGGAATATTTATTTATTTATTTATTTACTACTTCTAACTTTTCACCACCAATCTGGATAATTGGTTGTGAATCTCCAGAAGCGTTGGTCATCACCTTAGTTTTGGACATGTTCATCTTAAGGCCCACTCCAAGAGAGACATGGTGAAGGTCTTCTAACATCGTTCGGAGATCAGACTCAGTTTCACTAATAAGAATCAGGTCATCGGCAAAACGAAGATGGGATAAGTGAACACCATTTATTGAGACGCCTCTATTCTCCCAGTCGAGAAGCTTCAAGACGTCCTCCAAGACAGCTGTAAATAGCTTGGGAGAAATGGTGTCCCCTTGGCGTACACCTCTTTTAATCACAATGCGATCTGTAAGAGCATGTAACCGTACTTGCATCGACGCTGATTCGTACAGATTGCGGAGGATGTTAACGTATCGTGCATCTATGCGGCAGCGATGGAGTGAGTGAAAAACAGCCCAATGTTCAACGCTATCGAAGGCTTTTTCATAGTCCACGAAAGCGAAAACGAAAGCGAAAAATTCGTAATTATTATTTATTATATCCCGCAACACAAGCCCAGCTATGGGACTTAGCGCGGGACAATAGAATACCAACTTGTACTGCTACATGTAAGATTTAAACTCCTGCACATTAATCTAAGTACTAACTGTGTTTATTTAGGCATAATAAAAGATTTTGAATTGTATATACCCACTAGTGGGTGCTCGCGGCTTCGCTCGCATTAAAAAGTAAAACTATATATAGCATCCCCTATTTCACCCCTTTAAAAGTGACATTTCCAAAAATTCTTTCTTAGCAGATGCCTACGTCATAACATCTACCTGCATGCCAAATATCAGCCCGATCCGTCCATTGGTTTGGGCTGTGCGTTGGTTGATAGATCACTATATCAGTCAGTCAATCAGTCAGTCACCTTTGAGTTTTATGTATATAGATAGATGAACTTGTATTGAGTTTGGTCGTTTCTATGTACATTAAGTATGTGTTTATAGCGCCCAGAGACTTAATTTATCGTTCTACGTCTTTATTTTGTAGCATTGTTACTTATGTATTCCAAACCAGTAAATAGATCACACTTGAACTAATAAGTTATGGGACACGGTACTGGAATAAATTATAAGAAACAATAATGAAGACTGTTAAAAACGAGTTTTAATATACTTATGAAACAAATAGTTCCATAGCTAAAAATAGTGCTTTCTTGTGCTTCAATTAAAAAAACAATCTCAGGTATTTTATTAATCTGCTTTCATACATTGCTTGCATAGTTCCCTCTGATTTTCTTTTTTATACGATTTTTAAATAGCAGCTGTTACTTACAAGTGAAATTATACTTTGGTGATTAAAAATAAAACAATACAAAACAAGTACTATTAAAAAAACATGTATTTTTGGTTACTGGGACCCATATTTAAAAATTCACAATACAATCAACTCACATCAACATAAATCTTATTTATTTATTATACACATAAAAAAAACTAATTACAAGATTGAAAACAATACGAAACAAATCAAAATTCAAATAAAGTAAAATTGATTGATTATTATAAATTAAAGCTACAACAATTTAAATACATCGCTAATTTATTAAACCAGCATTGCCTACATCCAAAATTATTATTATTTGATATTCTCATCCCATTACAAATACGTCTTACTTCACATCCTAAGGAGATAGTAAGATTTATGGCAGGACAAATAGATGTATGGACTATATTAGGAGATAACCTTCCTTAATAGGTTGTAAGTGATAACAGCCTGATTGCGTTATCAGATGTGTGATAAACTGACACCATGACTATTTGTGTGAGAAAAATCCAAGTTTGAGTTTAAGTGAAAACTAGGAAAACGGTAATCTTGCAGCTTTAATTTTGGTCTAGATTGGTAGCTGGCGGAGGTCATCGCATGCCATTACCAATGTTAAGCAGTTAACGCGGTCAGTCCTCGGATGGGTGACCGAAAAGTGGCATTCGATTTTGGGCGCTTCCGTGGATCGGACGAGACGTTAAATTGTATGGCTGCTTATCTAGTACGGCAGTCGTGAAGCCATGTCAGAGGCCCTTAGGGTGCCTTGATAAACTCTCGACACCAGAGTTGCCCACTCTATATAAGAAGAAGAAGAAGGTCAAGATTAATTTGAGTTCTGTTTTGATCTACTTTTGACCACAGTGTCGTTCATATAGATGTCGCTTTGCCAATACCGATGGACCAACTGATCACCCTTAGCGAAAAGTTAAATTAAGTTTAACTAAGTTTTTTAGCACAAAAAATCGAAACTAGTTTCGGGAACAATGTTTATAATCATATTAGACTTAAATCATCACTATTTCAACCCGAAGTTGTATTATTTATTCTGAGCCCGAAGATCATATTCTAAATAGACATAAATATCTCATTATACAAGACAATCGATACATTCAATGGACAATACAATTCACTATTTGACAATACCAAACGATTTTGAAATCTTATCCTAATGTGGAATCTATTTGTGTACTATCAAATTTATGACATAGTCTGTTTGTGTGTTAAAATAGAAAAAAATGTTTCTAAAAACTAGGTGTGTGTGTAGATGTCTCCGAAAAGTTCGAAATAGAAATGTATCGTCATTTTAAACACATAATGACACCTTTTATGTTCAATTTGCGTTCATTTTAATGTCAAATTTTACTTAAGTCGTGACCATATTTTGTATAAAAAAACTTAATTATAACTTAAATAGTTTAAAGAAAGAGTCGCGTGCGCACACTAGTATTAAAATGTATGCTGGTATCGATGACAAGCATAAAAGAAGCTATTGTCAATGTTCACGCATAGTTAGTAAAGGACATGGACAGGACAATAACGTATAAGGAGACTGCTATCGATGCAACGGACTGCCGGCGATATGTTGCTGGGAGATTGGGAAATAGGGTTTTGTTGAAAGAGGTCGGTAAGTAACTTAATTGTGACATCCTCGTTGTAGAACAGCAAAATACGGAAACAGTACATTTGTAATGCAACTGAAAGTCTTAAATATCTTACCAGACTTCATTAAGAAATCAAATAGTATTGTAATATTTATATAGACTAAAAATATTTTTTATTGAGATTGCATACCATAAGATTGCATACCTAATGTAACCCAGTAACTAGGTCCTAGGTCCTATTAAAATATTCTGCCGGTTTTTAAGGCCATGTATTTTCGTGGTCGATAAAAAGAAGGTTATAGAACTAAGCAAGAAATATATAAAACCTTTATCTTGAAGAGCAAAAAGACGATAAGAAGAAGAATATTATAAAAACCGAATTACTCAAAACTAAGCATCGGATGTGCTCAGTTACATCAGCCTTGTAGTGTGTCAACTAACGTCATTTATTGACGTGTAAATAGTTCTATATCAGCCGTTATTAAATACGAGTGTAACAAATGGTACGACAAAAGATTTCTATGAGGTAAAAATCACTGTTATACCATAGACCAACACTATCAAAATAAATAAAGTTTTAGCTGCTAAATAAACAAAACGTAACATATCAGCGCTGGCTGCTTATAGACAGCCAGCGTTATACTGGGGTCCTACGGTCCTAGCAAATTTAACTTGTTTCACATGCCGGTAAAATGATATTTTTTGTGAATAGCTGTAAATTTTCTCCCGATAAATAGTTTTTCTTCGTCCTTTTTTCAAAACAGCGCTAAAACAAAGCTAAAGCTTTACTCAGCTAAAACTCCAACATTGCACTTCTGGCAATATATCTATCTTGGTAATTTCCCACAAAGTCTGTTTTCGCACCTCGACCGCAGCAAACACTGTCCAACCATTCAGATATTATCGACATAGACTCTCTATTGTGACTTTAGTCACACATTTCAAGCTCATTTCGACAGGTAATGCTTGTCTGGAGCCTGTCTGTGTCGATCCTATCTAGATGTTCTAGTCTTCAACGAGATTTCAACCTGTTGCTTGTTTGTCTTGTTGAGACTGTTTTGATAGTGATTTATCTCAAGGATTCAGTTACAGACATAGCGAGGAACTTTAGAAAGTTGTAAGAAAATAGCACTTGTTCTCAAATGTATCTGCTAGTGTTCCTAAATTGGAAATATCTCCGAACAGCACAATTATTTGAAGGGTCATTCGTGACTTTTTAAGCTATTTAAAACCACTTTGTTTGTATCTATGTATGTACAACTATTTCATAGGCATTATGAAAATATTCTCCACCGAATTCGGCAGTTAAATTAATTAATTAATTACACGTTAAATTTGTAGGTTCCGGCTGTTTGTCTAGTACGGCAGTCGTTAAAAGCCATGTCAGCGACCCTTGATAAACTCTAGACACCAGAGTTGACTACTCTCATTCGATAAGAAGAAGACCAAAATATGGCAATTCTCATACAAATTTACTAATACAAACATGCCCAAGACTGCAGTTCCAACAATTACAGTCGGTCTCGTGGCTCTCCCACTATGATGTCACTCTATTGTCTCTGGTCTCGGCCCAATAACTCGCTCCGACCGTCTGTGTATGTACATCTGTCGACCTGTCACGATGCGGAATTAATAATGTCACTTTTTCTAACCTTTCGTTAGTAAGTAGGTACTAAGTGGCTCGGTGGAAAACCGTCCGCCTATCTTATCTGACGACCGAGGTTAAATCCCCGTCCTACACCAATGTTTTTTCGCGCAGGCCTTAGTACACTAATGCCACCTATTGTGTTGAATGCTACTTACGATGATATAGGTACCTTAACAGATAATATTCAATATTTTAGGTGATTTTTCACATGACGTCATAATTTTATCGAATTGGGCAGATTTTGTTTTACCCAATGAATGAGAAATTATACCTACTCAAATAATAACTTTGTATGCCTCTTATTTTTATCCTACAAACTCATATAAGTACTTAGGTACATTGTCAAGTCACTCATTCAACTCAACAAGCATAGCGACGGAATCCTTTATGGTAATTTATGGCGACGAGTTCCACCCACAAACTCAACTCTATCACTTAATACCACAATTAGTCATATTAAAATGGGATTACTTTCTTACCGTCTTGGTGATGACGAAAACCTCTGTCCATTATAATGAGACCTCTCTTGACACATATATTCATTGCAGATCCAGTTCTTCTTACTCTGGTTGGTCAAATCCTGTGAAGAGAAACCACTATTCTTAGGTCCATCACTGCAATAGAATTGAAACAAGATAGGGGTCATTTTACAACGGTTTTTTGTCTTAGTATGCCCTTAGTATAGCCCGCAGGCTGTAGTTAATCAAATGAGTTCTGCTTCGTTCCTGTGAACGCAGTTATCATTGTTACGTAAAATTTGATGTTAATGAAAATGTTTGCTGTCAACACGCCGGTAATTATAACGAGATCTTAATTAGTAATTCGTTCCTTAATACCTACTTGTCACGAATGTGATAAAGTGTAGGTTTCGGGTATCTGTCATAGTATAGCAATCGTTAAACGTGTCAGAAACCCATAAGATGGTTACAAAACAAACGACACCAGAGTTGACCACTCTCATACTCGCTAATCACCGATGACATGGTGATACAATTATAATATATTAACAATTATACTCAGCCGTATGTATATTTTTAAGTTTTTACTTTTCCCATGCCTTTTTTCACCATAGGTATTCTGCCAATCATTTTCACAAAGAAAAAGAGACAAACTGCGGTGAGAGTGTAGTAAGTAATATAATAACTTATTATCACTAGGTTACTAAGAGAGATCCATTTACTTAACTAGCTGTTCATATTATTAGGTATTTCTCAACCACATTTGAATCTTATTACATCTAGGTACTGTCAGTACTGTACCCCTAGCTCGAGTTTGGGTCCGTAAAGTAAAAGTTAGTCGTAAGTATTACTTCCGACTTTCATGCATTGGTAGCTGGAGTTAGGTCTCGATGGTAAGTAAAAGAAAGTAACATTACCGGTTGATTAACTTCGTTCATTCTTTCATTCATTCTTTTCTACGAATATTTTTATCTGCGATTCCTATGTCCTGTCAAAACAACATGGCGCGAAGCGAAATAAATAAAACTAAATAAATAAGTTCAAAATATGTACCTTTTAGGAGTGTTTTTAAAGATTCGAAGCTTTTATTGTACAAAAGGAAGAAAAGAAGTTGATTGTGACAGCGCATATCAATTCTTCGAAGAGATGACTGTTAGTTTGAGTGTTTGGAAGAACGCCGAGGCACGGTAAACTAATCTGCCCGATTATAGACGAGATAAAAGCAGAAAGGCTTCGCTGGCATAGCCATGTGCAGAAGATGTGCAAAACGAGTATATTCGGGGCGACCGTGTAGCTGCAAGAGACCGGTGGCGCGCTATAAATATCGCTGGAAGGATCGGGTCGAAGAGCATCTCCACAGGATTCATGATCCCAGTGATAATAGGACCTTGCTCCAGACCGCGCTGAGTGGCATCTATCTTCTAGTACCTACTATTGAAGGGCAGAAACCGGCTGAGTCACAGCGCCAGCCAAAGTAAAGTAAACATAAAGTTTTCATACATTAAATCCGGAACAAAGAAAGAAAGCGGGCGAGTAGGAAATACAATCGAATCTTGGAGAAGTCTTTGTAATATTTGTAAGTTGGGAAATAAATCCATTCTACATCTAGGTAGCTTCATCATAGAAATTTAGACCCATAATTCAATTAATTAACATGAATAGTTTCAGTGTTTTATAAATACTCAAATGAAGTTCTACAAATTCAATTTTACAGGTTAAGTAAAAGTTACTACAAATATAATATTTTAAAACTGGCCTTATTGAATAAATCTGCATCAAGACTGGAAGGAAACTGGCCGAATCTCTATCCAATGAACAAACAGCAAAAGGCGTGGAGAGTATAAGTACCAGAAGAAGCTGCCGTGCCATACTATGGTGCCATCCATCATACTTCTCTATACTTAGGTATGTATGACAGTGATTATACTCTATATTGAGTTTTCAAACTATCCTTAGAACCTTTGATAAGGGCATAACAGCTGCCACAATACGACAACCAGCTGGATCACTACTTTCCTTAATTTACTCAAGTTTCTGAGTGTATCAATGAAATTAAATGAAAATTATAAACTGTTACTACTTCATGCTCATATAGCTAAATGGACTTAATCGATAAATTAAGACACAAATTACCTGAAATTAAATAAATACTTTCCATTAAAGATTAATTGAAACTGAGGTGGTTCTTATATAAGTTTATTTTAAGTTGTTATGTACAAACTTTCTCTATTCTAGATAATCACAAGATTCCTATCTTCTATACTTACTTGCCTGGTATATCTGTATGAATAGTAATAATAGCTGAGGAAATTAACCTTAGCCCTGAATCTGGCATCTCATAAACTTATTGCAATTAGCTTTGCTGGCTACACAGGTACCTACCTACTTATTTTATGTGAACAAATAAAATGCAATTGTACAATAATAAGTATTTTATTTGCAGGTGCTGAATATGCCAGGGAGAGAAGACATTATTATTGGTATTTTATGTCTAAGATTATTTAAGTATTTTATCTTATTACAAAACATATAATTTTAATTTCAATGAGTTTTATTTTCAAAGTTTATCCAACCTTACCAGTAACATAACTAATACATTATAATTAAACTATATAGGTAGGTACCTCTTTATGGTTACCATAAAGTTGTAAAATAAATATTCTATACAAATAACAATATCACACTCATTTTCTAGTTTTTGTAACAAACAGCAATGTATTGTGTTACATTAATTTTAGTTCATTATTTGAAAACACTAAGTATATACCTACATTTACAGATTAGACTATGGAACCTATATCTTAAGACCTCTTCAAAGCTTTATTAGTCATAATAAAATTCGGCGGGAGTTTCTCTAATTGTTTGAAGAAGTCACAGAAATCTAAACAGGTACCTGTTTATTTAGATTTCTGTGGAAGAACTATACTGGAAGTTCGAAGAAGTGTATTTTACTTCTTTATTGCACACAGTCTAACTATACATTTATGTACATTGGTACTGATATTGTTGGATACAATGGTGCAACTACAATAAATAAGGGTTATATAATTTACTGATATGAATCCAGAACTAATGCAAAGATTACTAAAATACAAGCCTAAAGTACATAGGATTGGTATATAACTTTACAAAACAATTGCAAACTTATTAGATTAACATTAAGTTGTGTATGGTTTTAAAATTTAGGTATTTATAATATATGGTTTAATTCACAATGTATATAAAATAAAAAAAACAACAACACCATAAAACAGCTTTTCATTAGTAATTTCTTGTAAATAACTATCTTGAAATCTAAAATGCAAAGGATGTGCTGTCCTTTTTGTGCATAAGAACACAAGTTTAGCCTAGTCTCTCTCTTCACTTATTCTGTAAGTAGAAGTCCGACCAAATCATGACACCGGCTGTGGAATGGATTGCAGGTATTGTAGACAGCTTCTGGACTATCTTCAACAAGGTTCCGGAATGGCATCAAGGGCTAATCTCTCTAGGAACACAATGTCCTGTAAATAAAAATATAAAGTATGTAGGTACATACTTATTGGACTTTAAGTTTTCCACTAGACTAGACAGGATAAACATTTCATGCCAAGTATGCTCCTAACATTGCTTGTGGAGGTTTTTATATGGTTACCGTTGGCTCTCAAAGACAAGGCATCAGAGTGAGACCCCCATACCTGGAATTCATGCTGGTAGTGCAATGTTTACTATCACAGTTCTTTGCAAAACCATCAATAAGTTATGCTATTCATTTGTGTAAGTTACTTTGGCAGATATTTTTAATTTTGAGTGTTACAATGTTTATTTTAAGTATTGTAACATTAATTGTCCAAGGCAACAGGACTTTATGAGTACCTAGGTACCTACAATATCTAGATTAATGAAGGCAGCTACAATCTAACAAAGCTGCTATTTCCAGACGGAACCTTTTGGACTGCCGACGTACCTACAGTCCATAGCTTCCTACTTACGGCAGATCTTAGGTCCGCTCAACGCATCTGTTGCGCAATATCTTTGAGAAGTCACTATGAATGTTTATTGGGGAGGCATTAAAACTAACTTTGGGTCGTGCATGGAGACTATTTTACTGTTAAATAGAGCTTGAACTAGCGTACTAACTAAATTTCCTAACTTACCAACAAACTTTGAATACTTTACATTGAATCTGGTTCGATGTCATTTTCTTCATTGGCCTCATTAAATCTACGAGAGATGTTTTGCGGAAATTGGTTCACAGTAACAAGGAAAAAGCACAAAAACCTCGCGATTCGCGAGCTAATTTCCAAACCGCGGTCGGTTTTAAATACAAATTTGACGTTCAAACTTTTGACAATATAATTGCCATAGACAATTACAGACAATGTTTTTTAATTAAAAATAGATTTAGAAAATAATGTTTATATAGCCTAAACTAATTTTATAGTAATTAAATTATATATAACACAGGAAAATCGATCTCAAAAGTTGTCGATAGTTTTCTCACTGAAAAAATGGCGGTGAAAGTATTTGTGACATTTTGTCGAAGGCTGGCTCTGGTATTTACGGATCACCTGTCAAATTAAAACTCCTACTCGCTAGCTATGTAAATCTCCATACATTGGTCCCGTAATTTCATCGAATCCTGCGGAGTAAGCGAGGTCGCGAGTAAAATAGTTTCGCTACTCGCCACCAGGTGCGCTGTACGATTTTGTATGAAATGCCGTTCGAGAAATTATCGTATCCTGCGATGGTAATATTCCTGCTAAGCCCACTGTACCATGTTATGATTTAAACCTATGAAAGCTAAAAATGCAACTGCAACGACAAGCGATGATTAGATATATAATTTGATATTCTTCAACCTATAAAAATACAAAAAAAAGCGTGGTAACGGCTGAAAATATTATAAATCTTGCGTAATTTGTAATATTTTCAGCCGTTTTGCAGTTACTAGTAGTGACATCTATTGTTGAGTAGAAACATTAAATAAATATTAGAGGTTCAACTACTCGTCGCTAGAGAGCACTGCAAACAATTAAGCCAAAATAATATTTTTTAACTAATTTACTTTTATTTAAAAATTTAAATTGTTATCATAAAATAACATACTGATTACTTAGTTATGTACTGTAAACGTTTTTACCTTTGGGTTTTTACGTACCTATCTTTTTCCCATAGTTTAACTGAATAAAAAAAACATTTATTTTCTAGCTGTCAAAGTTTTTATTGCTGTTACCGTCAAAATACATTGTAAATACGTTTGTTTATCATCTATATTTTTATAGGTTATTTTCAGAAAATATATCTCAATATTAACCTTTATTAAATCAAAACAAAACTATAATTTTGTGTAAGAACTTGAGTGTTTCAAACATGGGGCTATTGTTGAAGTTGAATAACTGAATCATCAACATCATGGTTTAACCAATAAGTACAGATTACGCGACATATATTTCACTGGCTATTTTTAGCCATATTCTTTACGAAAACAATGAATTTGCTGAAAATGCAAGTTCTCAGACAACATGAATACCTCTTTCGATTCGTTTGTAACATTTTACGAAGACAAAGAACTTTGCCGGCCTTATCGTTTTACTCGACCACTGTGGATGCCTTTGTATTTGACCTGCACAGACAAAGAGAAAAGATAAGTAACAAACATTTCATGATACCAGAAAGACAGTCGCAGTATTTCGTCCAACCAGACTCCAAAACTAGAGATGTAACAGCATTCACCAGTGACGAATTAGACCAACATATTCAGCAACTACTGTTAAAAAACAAAGACAAACAAATTGAACAAGCTATCACAGACTGCCTTACCCTACGTAAGCACATAGGTGATTTTACTTTAAAAATGTTATTGAAACATTACAGTAATAATGGTAAACCAGAAATGATCACTTTACTCCAGAAATATAGTTCTAAAACTGTACCTAATGTATATAGAAGAAACGGAGAATTCAATCATTATATAGCCAAAGCACAGTGTATGAAAGGCAATTCAGAGAAAGGTCTAGCACTATTGAAGGAAAGTTACAATAAGAATGAGAATTTGAGAAGCTTCTATAGGATTATTTTGCGAGAATTGATTCATGATTCTGTGTTGAATCGTTCGGAGGCTTCATTGGTTATTTTCAAGAAATATGTGTTAGAATTCAGCTCTGTATTTGAAGAACATTATCCTCTAGTCTGTTTCTGGCACATTTGTTGGCTCAGCACCTGGTATTCAGATCAGATGCTCGCCAATGACCTCTGGGATGATTCACCAGACTTAAGAGAAATCGTTAGTGAAAAGTGAGTATGTGTTGCGTGTTTCTTTTTTAACTTAAAATAACTTAAAGGAATAGAAATGTTAATAACTAAGTATTGTATCTACTAACAAAAGTATTTATGTATTTAATAAGTATCCCTCAAAAGTATTTAGCTAAGATGGCGCTATGGTAAATGTATTTATTGATATGTTTTTATATATTTTATTATTTTGATTTTCAGAGTAACAGCCCTCAGTATATCAGCGCTCAAGTCTGCCTACAATGATGATGCAGTAGTGAGGTTACTGCAAACCCTGCTCAAGTACCAGATGATGGATGACTACACAAAAGTACTGCAAGTACTGTTTGACTATAAATGTGAGTACTACATTACAATTAAATAAGTACCAAACACACTTAGCTTAGTCACAAGTTATGGTATAGTAACATAGAGCTGCAGGACTAACTAGTGAGGAATGGGGACTTATAGTTTTCCCAACATTCTATGTTTATATTACATCTTCTTATCGAATGAGAGTGGCCAACTCTGGTGCTGAAAGTTTATCAAGGGCCTCTGACATGGCTTTATGACTGCAGTACTAGACAAACAGCCTACCTACCAGTATGCTTATATATTATATACTATTATATTCTATTATTTTTAATCCACCTATCACCTACGGAGAGGTGGATTAAAATGGTGGAAAAACAATTAAGATACATACTTACACTAATGCAAGACATTATAAGAATAAGTCTAACTTTGTTCTTAAAATTAAAATAGTCTTATCAAGAGAAATACAAAATTGCTTTTTTCACTGATACTTACAGAAACATTTTGTTATTTCGTTTTTGATATAAAACATTTAAATACAGTGAAATTATCTACTAAAAGAATTATTTTTCTTGGGGAAGGCATATACACCAATAGAAGACACCATCAAAAACAAAATTCACCAATAGTTCACTACTTTGGTAGGTACCAGTACTCCCTGAAGTCCCTGTGCTCTGCTAGCCCTGCTGTAGAAATTGTGGAACCATTCTTGGATACACAAAGATAAAGTGGCATTTACATCTAAACAGTGTGTAAAGTTGACTCTTTATGCCGGTCTGTTTTAGTATTTCATGTCATTCGGTTTGCAAATTTTGGGATACATAATTTACATAAGTATTTCACAACCTTTCATTACACCTCCTCCCACTTACCACAACAATCCCTGTCTTGCACATTACTTGCCCGGTTGTTCATTTCCAACTTAAAATTTGGGATGCATATAACATTTAAGTATTTTACAACCTTTCATTTAAAAAACTTGGATATGAATGTCTAACACTCATATCATCATCATAATCAGCTCATTGGAGCCAACTGTGGAGCATAAACCTCCTCCCACTTACCGCAATAATCCCTGTTTTGCACATTACTTGCCCGGATGTTCATATCTAACTTAGAAAAAAACAGTCATATAAATGTATTAAACTGTAATCATTTATTAAGTAGGTACAATGTGATAATTGGTCTAATTTACCGATAAAAACACAGACTGCATTAATGCAATTTAATTTGTCTGTAAGTCAATATATTTATTAGTTTTGGATAAGAATGCATCTTATGTACTTGGTGATTCTTTTGCCAAGCGCCGGCGGACGATAACGTCAAAACTTCGAAGTCATTTTTACCTTGCTGTGTGGGCGGAGATAATCCTGCTGTCTTTGGGTTTTTGCCGGCGGGTGCAAAGGAATCACAGCAGGAAGCGGCACATATAAAAAAGGGTTAAATATCAGGGTCATCGAGGGCCGCGTCTCCGCTCACACATCAGGGATCGAGTCCAGTTGCCGTTTGGAGGGTGCATTCCAGGCCTGGTGCTCGATAGCTCTCACAGCGCACAGACTTCAGGGATCGATAAAGGACAAAGCCTTGTCTTGCAAAGTAAGATCTGTCCATATTTTACAATACGCCACCCTCTTTTCGTTTGGTGAAAGTGATAAAAAAATCGTGAACTGTGAATCGGAATTTATTTCCACTGAGTGTAATTTTATTTCGGGGCCTCGCCTGTTGCGGGTAATCTCCTTGGAACCGAAAAGTTCGTCAAATCAATTTAGCTACATTTCATCGTATGAGAGTCGTCTTATGTGTTTTAAGTATTTTATAATGTGTATGTAAAAATGCTGGTCGTTTGGTCATTTGCTCGCTTGCTCGTATCTTCTTAAATAATTCGTATTGCAATTGTCAGATATCACTATCAATAGAGTGTACATTCATAATTGAATGTTAAGAAAGATTTTGCCTAGGATTCATTAATTGATCCGTTTCCATAAAGTTTTAACCCATCGAGTTTGGGGTAGTTCTGTATCTTTTTTTTATTTATTAGGTCATGTATAATCTAATTTTACAAATAAGTGAAAGAACTTTCTAGCACATAACTCAGATAGTAGCTACCCAATGAGTATTAAACATAAATGCAAGGGAAACTTGTGGATGGTGGCTGTGTAATTACATATCTACCGACAAAAATTCAACTTGTGAATTGTGGTGAAGATATTCCACAACTACCAACAAAAGCCAGCTTGCTGCAAGTGATTCTTAACTTTAATTGTCCCTTGGTAATAGCATTCCATGTTAAAATGTTCATACAGTAAATTTTCTTCTCTAATCAAGTTTAAACTGTAGAAGTTTCACGGCTTAACTTAGGTGACATAATAATAATTTCTTTGTAACCGAACATTAAAAATTGTAAAGGTACCACAGTTTAACTCCTTAATATTTCACTTCATACTGGTGGTTTAGTTTATGAATATTGATCCTTCCAGGTTCAATAAGATCACCCTCATTTTACATTAATGTTCTAATTCGTTATAGAAACCAATTAGTTAAACTTTGGTACAAGCTTAGTCGAACAGCCTAATGTGATAGTTGTATTTATAGCAAGATTAAGAATATTGGATATATTCAGGGTTAAATTGTAATTCATTTCAACATCTTATAATCATATTTTCTCCAATAGCAATACATTTGTAATATAAAAGGTTTTTCATGAATAGAGTGATATTTATAACTTAATACTAGGTTTTTATTTCCTACCTAATTGTTTTAGTTGATATTAGGTAGGTTGTGCAGCCCTTCTCAGCCGGGGGGGTTACAAAATGGCGCCACCAGCGTTGCCAATCTTCATCTTTAGGTTGATTAATCGCACAATTCTCATTGGCTAGTTTTTTGGAGCTGCTGTATTGTTCTTATTGCAATCTGGACAATCAGGTGCCTTGAATCCTTTGCGACCACAAATGAAACATACTATTTCGTTTCTATCAGCTGTACATTGCCTAAGGTTGTGAGTGTCGTTGCGACAACGAGGACAAAATCGAGGCTTCCGATTGAAAGAATCAATAGCGTATACATAGTTTTGCCGAGAATCTTCGTTTCGCTCATTGTTTTTGTTTGTAGTTGTAGTGAAGGAATGATATTTATTGTAGCTATTGAACGAAGACGACGTCTTTGAACTAGAAGAACTAACATAAGCCAACTCTGGTGCTAGCATACCACTCGATGGTCGTGGAGGTTCTTTAAATTGAGCAACGCGTGACTGAATATTCTCATAATTACGGCAGAGAAACCTAAGTTCATCAATAGATTTGATTTCAGAGACAGAGGACAGAGTACTTGCAAAACAAGGGCGAATATTGTGGATAACAACATGGTTTTAATTACTACATTACCCAATATATCTCTAAACCATTAAATTTCCAATTTAAAAGTACAAAATAGTTTACTAGAATTACATTAGGTACCTACTTTCTTTTTTACTTTGTAAAGTAATAGGGGAAAACAGGTTTCTTTTGGAGTTGTAGTCAATTGTAAACCCATCATTATCAGCTTAATGACACCGACTGCAGGGCATAAGCCTCCTCCCTCTTACACCACTAATCCCTGTCTAATATTTTTTTTCTTGTATTCTTCTTTTTATTGACCCCGGAATACTCTACTTTATGTATAATCAGTACTTACATATATAGCACACAAAATATAAAGTAAGTAAGCATTATTATCAGTTTATGCTAAATAGTATTTTAAGTACAAGTCAAAAGAGGTCATATCTACTTTGTAATATAAAATCTATACTAATATTATAAAGCTGAAGAGTTTGTTTGTTTGTTTGTTTGAACGCGCTAATCTCAGGAACTACTGGTCCTAATTGAAAAAATATTTTTGTGTTCAATAGACCATTTATCGAGGAAGGCTTTAAGCTATATAACATCACACTGCAACTAATAGTTAGGAGCGAAGAAACAATGGAAAATGTGGAAAAAAACGGGGAAAATTATTCACCTTTTATGGTTTCTGTTGCGTGCGCTGCGTAAACGGTTCAAGTTGTGGGTAACAGCTATAATTTATAAAGCTGAAGAGGTTGCCCAAAATAACTATTCCACGCGGACGAAGTCGCGAGCACAGCTAGTACTTAAATAATAATACCTTGCTACTATCTTGCACAGATAAAACAAGCAGTAATTTGGGAAGAACAACCAACTTCATCTACGTTATTGTATATTTATACCATACATCAAAAACTACTTGAATTGGTATTGATAAAACTTGCACTGTTCCTGCAGTAAAAACATCTAATCTTATACAATCAACATGTACAATGTACATTACATACACACATCTATACTAATATTATTAAGCTGAAGAGTTTGTTTGTTTGTTTAAACGCGCTAATCTCAAGAACTACTGGTGCGATTTGAAAAAATATTTTTTTGTTGTATAGACCATTCATCGAGGAAGGCTATAGGCTATATAACATCACGCTGCAACTAATAGGAGCGAAGAAACAATGGAAAATGTGGAAAAAGGGGAAAATTATTCATCTTTGAGGGCTCCCGTTACGCACTCTGCGAAAACGGTTCAAAATTCAAGGAATTAATACCCAAAATATATATACCACGCGGACGAAGTCGCAGGCACAGCTAGTGTAATATGAAAGTCTAAATTTATTCTCAAATTTTATTCCATTCTGATATGTCTCATGCATTCAGGTTAAAGTGATAAACTCTTTTTTTTTAAAGTAGGTTTTAATGAAATATACATACTTATCAAACAATGACTTATAAAGTCTGTTGAACACATAAAGAATTTACTGTACTAAAGAATGTTGTATAGTTATGTACATCTTTTATGCTAGTCTCAGTAGCCAAAATTCTTTTACTCTATGACCAGACATTTTATCTACACACAATGAGAACAAACAATGAGTAAAATACAATAAACTTAACAACAAAGTTCGAATGATATCTTAACAGTCCATAACTTAATGTTTAGTCTACTATCTTGGCAAGATAAGGGAATGAAATATGCTGTATCGTTAAAGAATTAATTATCTGTATAATACAAAACTGACTACTAAGAACAGTTTAATTAAAAATAAATAAATAAATAAATATTCCGGGACATTGCACACAGCGCCATCTAGCCCCACATTAAGCAAACGCTTGTGTCGTGGGTACTAGATAACGGATATAATACTTATATACTTTTCTTTTGTAAATACATACTTATAATACATACAAACAACCAGACTCAACACAAGAAATTATACATTTTTAAAATGCATAAATACTTGTGTCAGGCGGGAATCGAACCCGCAACCCCTAGATTAGAAGGCAGAGCCACTACCAACTAAGCTAACAGGCCAGTCGGAAATTAAGCTTGGAACAATTCTCTTTATTTGTCTCAAGTAGTTGAATAAAATTAGAATTTTAAGCAATACTAGTAGATGACTGTGGATTTGTTTTAGTTGTTTTGTGATAAAAGTTTTTGTATGTCACTCTTGCAACTCTATTATACTAACTTTCGCTTATATATACAATGGTATGATTGACTTATATGCAGATATGTTTTAAAAACTGTTTCTTTTTTGTTCTCATTTGAAGTTGAGTTTTTATTTTCAAAGGCCTGGACTAATATTTAAAACCGTGCTTTGTAATAATACGGTTTAAGTTTGCCGAAGCCCGACTGATATTAAGCTGCTGACAGTAGTCTTAGGATATAATATGTAGATAGATTATTATGTATTGGAACAAACAGAAAAGATACAATTATTAAGCAATGGTGGCGGTATTGCCTCTAAAAGCGATCTCTTTCAGTAACAAAAATTAGATAGATAGATAAACTCTTTATTGTTGACACTTATTAAAAACGAACAGTACAGAAAACAAAGTATGTACCTATTATTTTGCTTAGTGTGGGGCTAGATGGCGCTGTGTGCAATGTCCCGGAATATTTATTTATTTATTTATTATCTTAACTAGTGCCACAAGCGAAATTAATGTCTGTAAAACCCTTATTACACGCTAATAAATTACAATACTATTCATTATCATCACATCAACCTTTGTCCACTTACTGCTGAGTATAGGCCTCCTCTCCACATATTATTGTTATTGATTGAGCATTAAATTTAATAACATAAATCTCTCTCTTCGAGTCGTATTTCCTCATGACTGAGGGTCGTGACTCCCCGCAGAATGAATTCATTAGGGGAGTTTTCTTGGGCAGATACCTACAACGTGGTGGGCGCCCAGGTCCTTCCACGGAAGACGCATGTCCTCGGATATTGTGGTCCTCAAACATGTCGGTTTCCTCACGATGTTTTCCTTCACCGTTAAGCGAGTGCAAATCCACACATAACTTGAAAATACAAGTCATTGGTGTAGGGCGGATTCGAACCAGGGTGCGTCTGGATGAAAAGCAGACACTGGAACCGCTGAGCCACACTCGCTTTCATAATTCATAATAATATAAATATGAGGGTATATAT
Organism: Macaria notata; assembly: GCA_927399415.1. Taxonomy (NCBI): domain Eukaryota; kingdom Metazoa; phylum Arthropoda; class Insecta; order Lepidoptera; family Geometridae; genus Macaria; species Macaria notata. The sequence goes on from OV656744.1 coordinate 3,944,961, forward strand.
TCATATTCAGTAAGGGTAAAACCACGAGTAACAACTAGTGAATTGTATACCAGTTTGAACCTGGCAACACCGATGTGATAACAAACTGAACAAAACCAGATCAATACACTGTTTGAGGATATGATGTTATACTTACTGTGCTAATCATGTGACCTATTGAACTCTTATTTCTGTCTACGTTATGCCTACTTTGTTAAAGTCTTACTTGTTAAATCAACCAGAGATACGTTGATCAACTTTTTGTATGTTTCTCCCTCTTTTTGAGTCGGATTTCCTCACGACTGAGTGTAGTGACTCCCCCGCAGAATTAACTCGGTAAGGGAGTTCTCTTGTGCAGATATGTACATCGTGGTGGGCGCCCAGGTCCTTTCACGGAAGGCACATGTCCTCAGATATTATGGTCCTCAAACATTTTGGTTTCCTTACGATGTTTTCCTTCACCGTCAAGCTAGCAAATCCACACTTAACTTAAAAATACAAGTCATTTTTGTAGGGGTGTATGGCTGGATTCGAACTAGGGTGTGTCTGGAAGAAAAGCAGACACTGGAACCGCTCAGCCACACTCGCTTATAAAAAATATTAAAAAAGAAACATCAAACTGCATCATCTTCTTTAGGCCTATTCTATTATAGGTACATGATCGTGATATTAGTTTGACCACAATATTACCTAACATCCGATAGTGAATAAGAATTGATAAGATGTGGTCAACACTGATAACGTTTTATCTTAATTGTAAGTACTCTTAATCATTATGCACGTTTGAAATTTATCACTTCAAATTTACAGTAAAATTATCTAAGATAATGTTTTTATTGATTTCAAACTGGTTGTATCTCACGTTTTTTTTTCTTTTAGACATTTTATTTTTACGGTCCGGTCAAACAATTTTAACTTACACATTGTATTTGTTAATTGTGTCCTATGCTATGCTAATTTGTTATGCTATTTATCAAAGTCTTAGCACAGGTATTAGTTGTATCATGCTTGTTTTAAGTAACGCTATAAGTTTATAAAAATATTGTTACAAGGTATTTTGATTTTTTAAATGATTTCTAACAGTGTCATCATTATTATTACCGTTTCAAAATGAAAAATAAAAAAAAAATATTCCATGTATCTGATGGTCGTGGTCTCAGTAAAATACTTTTATAAGGATTAAGGTACATCTTTGTAGGCGTCCAGGTTTTTTCCACTGATTTCATAAAGCTCTTCTCAAAATGATAATGATTTCATTGAGACTCATTCACTGCTAAACGAGTATAAATCGACACATAAACTTGAAAAAGAAGTCATTAGATTTTAATTGATGAAAATTTTGAATTTATAAGGCGGACGGTCGTTCACTGAAGCAGATGAACTAATAATAATAATGTCGGGCTCGGAGCTACTCCACTACCGACTAAAACCTACCACGATGTCCTTCACCACGGTAAGGACGGGTTTCGCGGGCAAGCGACAATACTCCTCCGCAATTCCCGTCCCTCTTCTTCTAAATATACCTACACTATTTGTGGACAGACAGAACTCCGCCGAGAAAAAAAGGATAAAACCTGTGCCACTCGTGGGACATGCTACAATCCCACCCAAAAATTCACTTTCATTTCAATGAAATGATAGGAAATATTAATTTATGAATCCTATATAAAAGCAAGTTACTTAGCAAATTTTTATTTTTATAACTCTAAAACTTTGTTACTCACTAATTTTAAAACTATTTTAACTACTCACTTGGGATGATTAAGTACAGAAAATAGTAGCGCTCACCCCACTGTGTTATAATAGGTTTGGTATAAAAAGTAGCCATTATGTTTTTCCAGGGTCTCATCTATACATGCATTTCCTCCAAGAAAAAAAAAAAAAAAAAAAAAAAAAATGGTCTCATCTACCTCCATACCAATACTCATTCAAACCGATTCAGCCGTTTAACCGTTAAAAAGGAACTAACACAATCATAAACATTTTTTTTAACTTGAACTGGTTTGCACTTGGCCATAGTTTACCTGATAGCAAGCAAAGGCTATGGCCTAAGATGGAGCGTGCTTACCCGATAAGAACCGATTCACTCTCGCTTTGAAGATCGCTGGATTATAGTGCGTGGGGAACAGAGAGTCAGGCAAGGAGTTTCACAACCTTCCACAACAATTTTACCATACAATATAGAAATTAGTGCTTCACCGTTAACAACAATCAATTTTCTTTCTTCCAGTGAAAAACAGAGACCTACGCGGTTGTTCCGAGATCCTTCGGAACTGCGAAGTGTTAGGAGTAACACTACCGTCCGACCAGCAAGGGAAGTACATCAAAATGTTAATAAACGGTACCAGCGCCTCGAAACCAGGAACGAAAACCTCGTCGAAAGATTTCAAACTAAAATTCTAGACTTGTAAGTACTTACCTAGAGATTTGTACATGTATATTGTTTGTAAATATGTAGATACAATTGTTGTAATATATTTATTAAACTTTGATAAGTAGAAACGGATTCGGTTTTTTATTTAGTTAGAGGTGTATTTAGATTTACTTGTAGTTGTACTTTGTAGATTATTTTTAATAATATTGACATGAAATATTTTTTTCTTTTAAACTTCATCATCATACATTTAGTGGCGAGGCGCTTGTCTGTAGACATGCGCTATCCTTTGTTATTTACTTCTTCTAAATATAATTTTTCTAACATCTTAAATAATGATTTAAAAAAAAACACTAAGAAACACTTTATCACTAAGCAATATTAAGAGTTCGCTTCAAATAGCAGAAAATTTTCATTTTTATAAAAGTACTTTGACTTCTACAATATCTGAATCTGACTAGATTCAATCTTGTGGTGAACATTTAGCATAACACACCTACCCATATACTTATATCGTTTTACTACCTCTATTCCAGAAATCAGAATGTATACGAGGAACATACAAACCAACATATTACAATTCTTCTTAATTGACTTCTTTTCAAATTTAGAAGCGTGTAACATACTATAGTACTGATAAATTGATGACAGGACATTATGAGGTTATCAATGTTATCTTTGAAACTGTCATCTGTTGCCTTGGCACCATGAATGTAATTAAAATACCTACACTAATTAGTCTAAATTATTAATTTAAAAGAGGTATGAGTTGTTTTGTCAAGTCCTAAACCCGTATTTTTTTAATAGGTACCTATGTAAAATTTTAATAAAATTGATGTGTAACCTAGTTTAAAAAATAAGGTTTATTACATTCAGTTAAAACGGTACAGTAGTCCTTAAATTGCAACTGTTAGAGTTAGAAACCAGTAAACCTTATTTAATTAAAAGATTTGTTAGAATAACTACAAAACCAACAGCCTCTTTGCACCATTTGGTGAGTATAGGCCTCCAGCATGCCTAGACTTTATAAGGACTTTATTAAAATTTAAAGTAGCATCTTCTCATATATAAAAATAAATCGGAAATGTGTTGGTAAGCGCATGACTCAACGCCTGGACAAATTTGGCCAATTCTTTTTTTAAATGTTAGTTGAAGTTCAAGGATGGGTTTAGCGGCGAGAAAAGTTCGAATAATTGCCGGAAAATCTCTAAAAACAGCCCCTTTTCCCATACAAACGTTTTCTAACTAAAACGTAGAGTCAATTTGAGCGTTATTGCTATTGTATAAAGTTCACTGTTGTCTAAGCAATGTAAGTGTGTTCCTAACGTCAAAGATAGGTAGGAAAAAAAACTGCCACATTACAAATCTTTTTGACAGTCGAACGAAGTCTGTAGGGTCCGCTAGTAATATGTTCAAGATGCCACTTCTGAGATCATTGAACAGTTGTCTCATGTGACTTTGGTGGACTACATAATGAATTTAAAATTGGCAAAATATGCTAAACATAACTTCAAATAAATCTCTCTGTATGCTAATATTTTTTGATCATTGACTGTTGTTCCTACCTGGATGCAGAAACGGTCCAAAGTAGATGGTTTATGTTAATCTGATATTGAGAAATCGTTTGGTTTACCAAACGATATTCCCAGTCGTGATATAAAAACATATATAATATATTGGAAAAATTATAGGTAGGTACGGACTTCTATTGCCTAGGTATATTTAAAATTTTCTCAAAAATACTGACCCGTTTTTTATGATACTTTGTTTAGACTAATTCCTGTTGAAATAAAACCATTGGTGAAAGCCAATTTTCTTACTAAAACGTGATGCTTTATAAAACTGTACAAACAAAAGCCTTGATGCTGACCTAAATGCCTTAACCATTGAACTGTACAAGAAAGCATCTACTAATAATATATCAATTAAATTAACTATTATTAGAATGTTATCTATGAACAAATAAACAATTTAGTTTTCTGCCTCGGACCTGATTTGAGCATATGAATAATTATTGTGTATCTCGGGGAAAACCTGTATGAAATGGTAAATTGATTGGTAAAAGCATTAAAATGTCGTTTAATAGCCTATCTTTTTATGTTATGTGAGAACAAAATTTCCGCTTAGCTGTTTGATTTTGTTAAGTACATTGATTAAGGCCGTTGGCCTGAAGATAACTTGACTCAGTCTTATTGATACACAATTATTAGTCATAATGTGTTATTAGGGTTAATATAATTTTAAGTATATATATCCAATTAGAATAAGCAATATGTCTGTGGTTTTGTTTGCGGTTAAACCTAACTTAAGGTTTAATCCCTGCGGTATTAAATGTTTTTACTGTGAGATTAATCTATCAAATAAATATAAATCTATCTTACAAACTATAAGTAGCTCATATACATTTAAATCTTCCTAACTTTCAGGAACTGTACTTACTAAAACTTGTTTGTACCAATTTTTATCAATTTCATTATATATTTATTCAATAATAATTATATCTACATACAGTCACTATCCATTCCAATCTTTCTAACTTTCAGGAACTTTACTGTAATTACCAAAACTGGTTTGTACCAATTTTTTTTCAATTTCAAAATATCTTATTCAATAATAATTGTATCTACATACAGTCACTATCCATTCAAATCTTTCTAACTTTCAGGAACTGTACTTACCAAAACTGGTTTATACTATTTTTTTCAATTTCACAATATCTTAATTCAATAATAATTATATCTACATACAGTCACTAGTGTACATTTGTTTGTACCAAAACACTTATAAAAGAGCAAGTTAACAAAAACAAACGATCGTCATACAAACCTTACATTTATTGAGATTTTCGAATATAACATTAACAATAAAACTTATTAAATATAAATTCAGAACATTATCAATAATATCAAAAACGAGTAATTTCACTCTCCTTCGGTTTGGTTTCAACAGATTTTTCTTGCTTTTCTTTTTCTTCTTTTTCTTCTTTTTGTGCGGCGGCTTCTTGCTTTCGGAGGTACGATATTAATCTGGAATTAAGAAAAATTATTTTAAATATTGAATATATTATTAAAACACTAAAACAGACGAAGAGAGAAAACATACATAAAACCAATGATCTTCTATATAAACTGAAAACCACATTGCATAAAACACATAAGAATTCTAACAGGCAATCTCATCGCTAATATCCAATCTCAAATAATTAATTCAGTTAATTATAGTGAGACGGGCACTTGCCACTGTCAACGTACCATCGGTTCTTGAACCGATTGGCATGGTCCGTGACGATGGTAAGCGCCCCGATGGCCTCACACTGATTCCCTGGGAGCGGGGAAAAGCTCTTGTATGGGACGCAACTTGCGTCGATACACTAGCTCCTTCTCGCCTCAGTGGAACAGTACAAGCGGCAGGAGACGCGGCGGACGCAGCAGAAGAAGCCAAGCGGCGAAAATATACATCATTATCGACTGATTATATTTTCGTACCGCTTGGCTTCGAAACTTTTGGTCCGTGGGGTAAAAGCACTAAGTCTTTTATAAAATAAAAAAAATGTTGATTGACATCACTAGAGACAAGAACGCTGGCTGGTTCCTTGCGCAAAGGATTTCTATAGCAATCCAGCGTGGGAATGCAGCCAGCGTTCTTGGCTCCATACCACATGTAGATTGTTTAAATTTAGTTTAGATGTAAATACTCTTTTTTAGTTCTATTAGTGTTAATATGTGTAAATATTGTTTCTTATTATTGAATAAATACGTATTCAGTTTCTTCAATTGAAAATATTATAAATTCCCGGATACCTTTACGTTAGCGTACGACTGAAAGTGCGTTCTGGGATGATTACAAGCATCTTTATTATATTGGAGGTACTTTTAGAAAATCGACAAAAAATATCCATCATTTTGTCACCACATTTTTCGCTTATAAGACGGTGATCTAGGGATTCTAGGGGTACTAAATGTTCTACATAAGTAGGTATTACTGGGCTAGATAAAATAATGAATATATGTTTTTTTAACACGGAATAGGCCAACGTTTGACTACTGCCTGCCTGATGCTAAGCACCACTCTAGTCTAAGATTTAATTTTAGATTTTAATTTACTTCCTCATTACATAAATATAGTAATAGCCGGAACAATTGTATTAAACTTATTGATGTTCAATGTAGGTATTAATTTCTAATCAATTTTATGCCAACATGCCATAAATAAGTTTGTTATTATTAAGATTAATGCATGCGCGAGAAGTAAAACAGAATTACTGATATAATAATGTACCTACATTTAACCTTTGTGCTTTATAGATATGTATAATTATTAAGACGTTTAATTTTATTTTTAATCTGTTGGAAATTCACACATTTATCATTTGTTTTAAAACAATACCAGACTCATAAAAAAAGATGCGATAAACTTGCAATATATCAGTAACTTTTGATTACCAAGTAGCATTTATTGTACGATCTTCAATTATAAGTACATTATTGTAAATCCAATCATATTTACAAGATAGACGTATTGGTTGATCTCTAATAGGCCCATAAAATAATGTATATTATGCCATTGCCCAGTTCTAAGTCACGTGTGTATATTTATCTACAAAGTTATTATATTTTAATTGATTCTGTAAACAGCAGTAAGTATCCGATCAATTGCCGTGACACATCTCAGGTATCGGGTATCTTATGCATTTGAAGGCCACGGCTATTTCCACTATACAAATAGCGGCAGTTTACTACGACAAAAAAATATTGCAGCTAAAATTAGCCGCCTTTCTATAGTTTCTATTTCTTTCTACCTTCGTAGGGCAGGGAAGTAGATACTAAATAATGGTTTTAAATAAAGAAAATCAGCGTCAAGGTCGGTATCGAGAAATCGATTCAAATTACGTATAATAAGGGCATTAGAGTTGTTGACCGCGAGGTCTCTTTTTGCTGAATGTCGAAATTGGTTTCATTGTCCGAGTAACGTAATGTTCGGTGCACTTGACATTTAGTTTTGTATAACCAAAATTCTTTCTGAATTGAATATCGGTTAGAAAGACGTTTGGATATGCTTGTTAGTATTTTTTTTTCTAAGTAAAATGGCCGTGGGTTTTGTCGACCAAAAATCGGAGTTTTACATACATAATTATACATGATGCTCAGTGAAGAATTTACACATAAAATGGAACTTGCCAATCCATAACCATATTCAACTAAGTGTCAATTTTTTATTCATAATTAATTGAACTTAAAAAATGGCTTTTGCCAAATTCTACAACAGGATAAATGCGTTTTGCATCCCCACTGCCAGAAAACAACAAAAAAGCTCGCCAAAAAAACATACATGACTCAAGATTAAAATTAATAATACCTTGCAGTACTTAGCGAAGAAACTGGTATTTCCACATGGTAAAAATAAGACGTAGGGTCCCAATTTCCAAGAAAGCTATACCCAAGAGTATTCGTAAAGAGAAGGATCTTGTTACCAAGACTATTAATATTCACTAAGCAGTGATTTGGGTCTGGCTCCGAACTAATGAGGATTTAAGGACTACGGTCCGTGAACAAGTCTTATATGAATATTGTATAAGGTTGGAAACTGTCTGCTGACCGTATGTGCCTAGAAGTTTTGTAAGTATGTCCTATAACTGCCAGTGCGCGCCGCGTTTATTCCATGTAGGAAGTTTCATAGAATCGGCAAGTTTCACTCGGAAACTCTCGAAAGGTCGAAAAAATGAAAAAAACCGAGATAGTGTATCTATGTATTTCTATCTATAGTATTAGTACCTATCTAAGAATCATAATTGATGGAAACGTATCATCATCGTCAGCCCGTTATCGCCCACTGCTGAGCATAGGCCTCTTCTGGTAAAAAATAGGTCAACCAGATGGTCAAGGATGTGCCGCTGCGACGTCGCTTCGTAAATCGCAACCAATCACGACAAACTTCGTGTCTGCCGTGTCAGAGGCCCTTAGGGCGGCTTGATGAACTCTTGACACCAGAGTTGGCCACTCTCATTCGATATGAAGAAGAAGATTCTATAGTATTAATTATTAAAAATAAAGTTTCTATTTGCAAGATGTAGTTATTCATTAAGTTTTTTTTTACTTGTACGGGTTTGCACTTGGCCATAGTTTGCCTGATAGCAAGCAAAGGGAATAGCCTAAGATGTAGCGTGCTTACCCGATAAGAACCGATTCACTCTCGCTTTGAAGATCGCTGGATTATAGTGCGTGGGGAACAGAGAGTCCGGCAGGGAGTTCCACAACCTTGCGGTACGAACAATAAAGGTTGAAGGTTTAAAGGTTGACGTACCGCTTCGTGCGGGTCTTAGGAACTTCCACCATAAACATGAGTATATGGACATATTATATCATATCATTGACATAATTATTATATGAGTATGTATAATAGTAGTATCACTCACACTAAAGTAAATATGGCAGGCAGTGCTAGCGCAGCGCTGATCAGGTAGAAGGCGCCGGGCATGACGCCGCGATCCAGCGACGTGAGGTACACCTTGCTGTAGATGGGGGTGTAGATGATCGGCACCAGCGACTCCGAGATGCTGATTAGAGAGCTTGTTTTACCTGCGGAAATTGAAACAAATTTTACTTAACTAAAGTTTATGAAAATACTAGCTGTCCCGGCAGACTTCGTACTGCCTCAATCGATAAATAAAAGACCTAAACATTTGTAAATTAATTTCATTTTTTCCCTTTTTAACCTTTGTTAGACCTCCACGAACATTTCAAGACTAAGATAATATAAATCCGTTCAGCTGTTCTCGAGTTTTAGTGAGACTAACGAACAGCAATTCATTTTTATATACCTATACAGATTCAAAAGATTAAAGAATCACCTTTTCGGAAGTTGCATAAAAAGTAAGTTCGTATAACTTAAGTAGTAGGTATATAACAAATAAATATTTCAGGAAATTATAACACAGCACCATCTAGCCCCACACTAAGCGAACGCCTCTATCATGGGTACTAGAGAATGGATATAATATGTCCATATTATAGTCATAGGCATTTATTTGCGAATTGTAAAGGTGGAAAGAAAACACTGAACAATCACCCTGATAGAGTATGCAAATACGAGTAGGTACATATGTCAGAGTGAGAAGCGGCCCAATACATATAATATTTTAGTAGCTCGTAATTATAGTCGGAGTGGCCAACTCTGGCTGTCACTTGTATTATGTACTAGTGGGTGCTCGCGGCTTCGCCCGCATTAAGAAGTAAAACTTGCATCCCCTATTTCACCCCTTTAAAAGTGGCATTTCCAAAAGGATGCCTACGTCATAACATCTACCTTCATGCCAAATTTCAGCCCGATCCGTCTAGTGGTTTGGGATGTGCGTTGATAGATCACTATATATCAGTCAGTCAATCAGTCAGTCAGTCACCTTTGAGTTTTATATATTTAGATTCTGTGGTGTCACAGACTTATGTTACATATCTAGAAATATTTAACAGATAATTATATTATTTAAGTAAAATGCAAGTTAATGCAGATGAAAACAGTAAAGCAGTTTTTGAAAACACGTAATACTTAAGCCTTAGTTGAAAATTTAATTTGACTTATTGTAATTGAATTTCGTGTATCTGTGTAGACAGATGAGAAAAACAATAATGTAAATCAGAGAGACCTGGTTTTGGTTGTATTGAATAATAAATTTTGTAAAAGTAAAATAAAATCAATCCCTACAAAAAATGGACGGCCGTGTAATCAATACTAATATTATAAAGCTGAAAAGTTTGTTTGTTTGTTTGAACGCGCTAATCTCAAGAACTACTGGTCCGAATTGAAAAATTATTTTTGTGTTGAATAGACCATTTATCGAGGAAGGCTAAGGCTATAAAACATTGCACTGCAACTAATAGGAGCGAAGAAACAATGGAAAATGTGAAAAAAAGGGGAAAATTATTAATCTTTGAGTGCTTCCGTTGCGTGTGCTGCGAAAACGGTTCAAGATATCAAAAAAATATGTATGAAAGAATTATTCCTCTTAAAATGATCTAACAAAATGTCTGCAACAGTATATGTCTATCTTTTAAGATGAACTCACTAGAACCGTTATGATGGTAAAACTATTCCATGCGGACGAAGTCGTTGGCACAGCTAGTTTTCAATAAAGTTGTTAGCATTAAGGCCAGTCCAACAAATGGTTGATGGTTGACGTTGGAAACAACGTCAAGTTAATTACTAACCACATATCTAATACTTACTAATCGTAAATGACTAGAAACACAAATTAATTAAAAGAAAGATTTCTAACCAATAATGGTTATAAATCACGTCTGAAATAAAAATAAGCACCAACCATTATACACCTTTTTAAAGAAAACTTTAACAAATCAATTGCTGTCGTCATAAGCTTGGAATGCAAATACCTATATTTTTATCTTCAACATTTCCTTCTAACTCATGATTACCTTTTATGCCTCTAAATATATGCGTAATAGATGACGCTGACATTGTTTACCAACAAAAGTGACAGATACCTGCATTATGGCGAAGCAACGACATCATAATTAGTAGGCATCACTTTATATGCCGTAAAAGTCCGAAATACATGTGCCAAATTAACTCACCTGAGAGATCAGTTATGAATATCACGCAATAGATGTGCTTGTTGATTGGTCAGTGCTCAGTTTGCAATAGTCGCACTGCGTGCGTGATAAAACTATGAGCTAAATAGACTTTTTCAAACATAAAAGGCATTTGGCTATAATCAGCTATGAAGTTAATATATGAACAACAATGTTATCTATGATGTAGCATACTAGCCGGGTGATCTGGTTTTGATGAATGCTATGAACCCATCCCATACATGTATAGATAGTCTTATACATATATGACAATCTGTTGTACACAAAGTCACATAAAACGGTACACGCACTAGCGAGATAGTTGTATGTATCTGACTTATATTGTCTACGTTCAAAAGTTTACCTGTCAGTTTGCTATCTTGGGCAAACTCCTGTGGCATTGTCTCCGTCACTATTAATGAGTTCAACACGATCAAAATGGAAAACAACTTCGCCACAGACAAACAGAAAAACAACCTGAGCCTGTACGTACAAATATTCTCTATAATAGTATGTTTTTTAAACAAAGGAAAATTTGTTATGACAACTAGTACAAGTATTATGAAATTTACGTTACGTTATAGTACTTACGAGTTAGTTTTTATAACAAGCATGGATTGGATAGTTCTTCGTAACTATTGGAGGCTAACTAAATCGTATGTTGGTTCTTATCAGTATGAAGAACGCTCCATATTAAAACACGACCTACTAAGTTTATTTAATTTCCGACCCATGGTCACTTAAGCCTCCCATTTTTTATATATGTATATACATAGATACACATATATACCTAGTCAGGTCATAAGTATTGTCACACAGTAAAAACTTTTCTTTTAGAATGCTGGCCACAAAAAAGTTTATTGAATTCGAATTTTGAATTGTTCATGAAAATAAAAATGTATACTTTTTAGAATTTTACTCATTTTGAAATATGGAGTGGACGCTTAAAGAAGACCGTGTTGCAGTTATTGCATTGCATCGTTGCGGTTACGTGCCAATTCAAATTTTTGACATACTGAAAAATTTGAATATAACCAAAAGATTCGTTTATCGTGCCATCAAACGATACAATGAAGAATCTAGTGTAGATGACAGGTCAAGAAGTGGTCGCCCTCGGTCTGTTAGGACTCCAGCAGTGATAAAAGCTGTGAAGGCGCGAATTCAAAGAAATCCCAAACGTAAGCAGAAACTGTTGGCCCTTCAGATGGGGTTAAGCAGAACCACGGTGAAAAGGGTGTTAAATGAAGATTTAGGGCTTCGGGCATATCGAAGAAAAACAAGACATCGTTTGAATGCTCGTCTAATGGACCTGAGACTGAAAAGATGCCGCGCTTTGTTGAAGCGGTACGCGGGAAAAAAATATCGGGAAATTCTTTTTACGGATGAAAAAATTTTTACCGTAGAAGAGAGCTACAACAATGATAAGGTGTACGCACACAGTAGTGAAGAAGCGAGCAAACGTATTCCGCGTGTCCAACGAGGTCATTTTCCATCCTCGCTCATGGTATGGTTGGGAGTTTCTTATTGGGGCTTAACAGAGGTACATTTTTGTGAGAAAGGTGTAAAAACGAATGCAGTTGTGTATCAAAATACAGTCCTGACGAACCTTGTGGAACCTGTTTCTCATATCATGTTCAATAACAAGCACTGGGTATTCCAACAAGATTCGGCGCCAGCTCATAGAGCGAAGAGCACACAAGACTGGCTGGCGGCGCGTGAAATCGACTTCATCCGGCACGAAAACTGGCCCTCCTCCAGTCCAGATTTGAATCCGTTAGATTACAAGATATGGCAACACTTGGAGGAAAAGGCGTGCTCAAAGCCTCATCCCAATTTGGAGTCACTCAAGACATCCTTGATTAAGGCAGCCGCCGATATTGACATGGACCTCGTTCGTGCAGCGATAGACGACTGGCCGCGCAGATTGAAGGCCTGTATTCAAAATCACGCAGGTCATTTTGAATAAACTTTATTGTCATAAGAATCTATGTTTAGTTAAGTTCATTTTGGTATATAAATGGTTACATAAAGAATAAAGTTGTTTCAATTATTTTATATTAAACATGTGACAGAATTTATGATCTAACTAGGTAGGTACAGGCACGTATGACGTTTTTGATTCTAACTGTAAATTTGCTAGATCTGATTTGACTAAATTAAGTTAGTATGTCTAGCAAACTTTTAGTAACCCGCGGTACAACCTAGTTTAGTTTAAAAACTGATATTTCGTTTATATTGTCAACAATCAAAATTATATAGACACCTTTCAATGTAAATTATGAATAGCTAAACGTTCATCTAAATGTAAACTATGGATAGCTGAAGTTTTATCTATGCATCGTAAACAAAAAAACACATATAACTTATACCTATTTACTAAACACGCCGGCACGTGTATGTCTAATATTTGACCTATTAACTGATAACGTCCGTGATACGCGAGTTGGAACCTTTGACCTCCTTCGAGGACATAAGATATGCTTTCAAATGTCCCACTTTCGCATAATGTTTTGGAATGTAGTACATAGTATTGAGCAAAAGTTGCTTCCCGCGTCTGTCCCTATATCTGTATAGTAATAATAAACCTCACCATGTATTACCACAGGGGAGGGGGGTTAAAAATGACCAAAAAAACATCACGTGATTACGGCCCCCTAATAGACCAGCTCAGTATTTGTATATGTAACAAACATCCAAATACGTAGTGCCCCGGTGTACCCACATCCCCATATTTGGAAATACTATTTACAAACACTAAACTAGTTTACAAACCACCATTTCGCAATATTAATGTCGTGACCGAAAAATGTCGTCGTAACATTATAAACGAAGGTCACTGAAAATGCCTCGGCAATTTTTATATTAATATAACTGTGTAATCAAGATAAAAACAAGTATTTTGCGTTGAAACCTCTGTATTTACTATTAACCAACGAGGCACACGCCCAGCTATCTTTATTCTGATTTTTTTACAAATACTTCGCCAGGAAATTATGAAGAAATTATGAAATTATGAAAATTATTTATTTTGTGACAAGAAATTACATACGAATACATTCAAGAAAGTAAAACAAACACATTTTGCACATACACAATTTCCTGTCACTTCCGTTGAGACCGACGGAACTGACTGCACCCTGTGTACCTACTTGTCTTGACTAAGTAGCGCCTTGTCTGGAACAGATCGCTCTTTGCGATAAGGCCGCTCAACGTACCTAGTAGATTGTTTCATGTATCTATATTTTTCTGATGTACAATAAAGTTTTTTTTACCTGGGATAGGTTTACGTTAGACTACAGCCTGCCTGATGTTAAGCATTGCTGCAGTCTAGGATGTAACACGCTTACCTAGAAGATACCTACTAATTCTAGATTTGAAAACCCCTGGATATAAATATAAAATTATAAAAGATATATTATATTATACCCCTGGTTAAACTATATTCTATTCTATTCTATTCTATACTACAATAAATAGTAAGTAATTGTAATCTGATATGGGTCTTTTGCCTGAAAGTAAAGAATATTATTTTTCTTACAAGTTGTAGGTATTATTTGGTAGCAGCTGCGTTGCAATAATATTACACGCAACATTCAATTTACATAACTGATTTTACGTACTTATACATATTGTGTACGCTGTGAAAAAAAATACAAAACAACATATTGCTTTCATTTCCTTGATTCGTTTGTTATTTTTTTTATGAAGGATAGCCCTGCATTATATTAGAAGAATCCAATTAATTCTCGCCTAAATTGTCGTTCAGAGGGAAGATACTTGAAGATTTTCTTCCTCTCTAAGCAAATTGACTATCTCCAATCAAATTATAAGAATGTCTTATTCACATTTATCAATTAGCTCATAAAATTACCAAAATCAACATTGAGGACGACAATAATTGATAGTTGTACTTATACATCCAATTTTCTTTAAGTACAAATGATGTATACTAGTCTAAGGATTTTTGTGTAAATAAATTAAATATTATTAAAAAAAAAAATTATTACAAAGAAACACATTCCCTGCAAGTGATACTTAAAACCAGTTTTTATTTACTTTTTGCACGTAACTGCATAAGCAAAATTCTTCACTTATTCAAAATGCTCGGTTCATATACAATTTGCTATTATTATTTTTCTATTAAAACATCAGAATTGCCATAGCAAAAATGTGTACACTAGCTTTTTGCCCCGGCTTTGCACGCATTATTCTACAAATAAACGAACTCCATCTATTAAAAAACTGCATCAAAACCCGTTGGGTAGTTTTAAAGGTCTGAGCATACATACAGACAGACAGACTTTGATTAATACTTTGTAGTGATCATTCATTTGTTTCAATACTAATGAAACGATCAAGTTAATCATTTATTTATTATAATATGGAGATTCCCATTATTTATGTATGATATATGTTATTATTTTACATCTGCAAACTACATTGTGTTAACTGTCGGAAACAAGCTAAACTGGAATCAACTGGTGTTTAATGTAAATAAATAATTGCATAGATACTACATAAAGTGCAAATAATCATGTTAATGAGTATTTTATTACCTACTTTATTCCGTAGATGTAACTTTCCAATGTGTCCATGTGTTAATGATGCATGTATGTATGTACTATGTATATTATATAAGTATCTTAGGTATAGAGAGGTCACTTCGTAACACACAATTTTTAGTATTATAAGGATCAACATAAGGCTCTATGCTCTACTCCACTTTCTGCTTTATTTAATTATGCATTCACAAATGTTTTTGGACGCATAAGTGTAAGTAATGTGTTTATTAAGAACAAAGTGTTTAACCATTGTTAAAGACATGTTGTTCCACAATTTTATAGGTTAATAAAATAATAACAATGCGAGTGAATCTATTCTTAATCTGCTTATTTATAAGCGAATCAATTTTATGTTTATGTCGTTTAATCCTAAGAGCCAAGCTTAGATTTTATTGTATGTTTGATATATGAGACCCTACGTGATTATGATGTAGCACGTTTAAAAAGAAACCTTTTTACTCTGAATTCGAAAATCTCGAAATAGTAATTCTCAGGACTCCTGGTACGTTCCAAGGTTTTTCCGTCGTTACTACGAAAGTAGAAGCAAAAGCGAATTCGCAAACCTTAAACGTTTTGAAGACTTGATCAAATTCTATACGCAATGACTACCGATTTCTGCTACGACCACAGTATTTTCACACATAACTTACTAATGCATCCTAACACATTTAATTGTTATTGTATATGGCAGTGTGCCTTATTTTATTTACAAATCCGATCCATATTTGTCAGTAGCACGGTCTAACCCGGTGATACGGTTTATCACCGAACATGTGTCAATCGTGAGCCAGCAGAACACTGATAGTGTGGACCTTTGTGTGGCCAGATATAACATGTACACTCGGCCTATAAGGAAGTACTGATATTAGGACAAAGGTACTAACATGTAGTAGGCCTTATTGGATCCGAGACTTGTTTGGTTTTTGTTGAGATTATTTACTGTTAAACTGAGCTATCATTTAATGATGTTTATGGGTAAATAACAAGTCTTAAGCGCTGGCAGCTCTTAAAAATAAAACAATAATTTATGAGGGCTGCTTTAGTAGGTAAATTATGCGTAACGAATTAGTTTCCCGAAATATTGTAAGACGCAGTTTAAATGTAGCTGGTTTCATATACATGTATGTTCAAATACGAAAATCTCGCTTATGTTCGCAACACATGCTATGCAAGCTACCCTTTCTTAAAAACAAAAGTTTACCTTGAAATCAGTACTTACATTAGTAACAGGAAAGTTCAGTCCCAGAAAGATTGTTTTCATCATTTCGAAAGAGATGCTTATCAGTTTCAAATTTAATATTTAACTTTTTATTAAGTACTTTGTTTAATAAATATTAAAGTCCATTTAATAAACTATTTTAATAAGTATCGTAAAATAAGGTCTGTAATTCCGTTCATGAACTC
The DNA here is from genome assembly GCA_927399415.1 of Macaria notata. NCBI lineage: Eukaryota > Metazoa > Arthropoda > Insecta > Lepidoptera > Geometridae > Macaria > Macaria notata. The sequence goes on from OV656744.1 coordinate 3,961,862, forward strand.
TACTGAATCAGGCATTTCCAAACAGGTAAATGCAACGTCAATTTCCGAAACTTTTCCGTCTATTCTATTCGATCATCTCAATTCAAGCGTAACACTGAAACTCGCTCGAATACTCATTGTCATGACATGATCGCTTGTTTTATTTATAAAAAGCAGCGATTTTTTTAAACTCTTTAGTTAAACTAAATGGTATTTGTATGTGGTTTTTGTTTGTATTACAAAGGGACAAAGTGTACTTTGTCATTAGTTTATTTCTAGTGACGATATATTTGTTCTTTGAATGACATGAAGATTTTACGCTATCATTGACTTCTTATTTCTATTTTTCTTATTCTGAACATTTTTTAAAATTTAATAAACTAAGAAAAAAACTTCAAATATCTATTCCCTTCGCAAAATTATAAACCTAAAGTATAAAAATAAGAATACCTGAAACATGTTGCAAAATAAAACCGAACCGTGTCAGGTTAAAAGGAGATCCTTTTAACCTGACACGGTTCAATTAAAACAAAAATAATGACGGTGATATCACATCGGCAATTAACACTTACCAATCGCAATACGCAAAACTCACCACAAAAATTACATAATCAAAACGTAAAAATAAAAAAACCAGTCAAACAATGTAAAACAACATGCGAACAGCCAAACTGTGGAAATCCTTGCCCGAATCTCTATTCCCCTTAAATTATAATTTGTCGGTCTTCAAGCCGATTTCTTCTATGCAAGCGCGCTAGATCATAGATTATAACGTTGCTTAACATCAGGCAAGTTGAAGTCAAGCGTGAGCCTATATCATGAAAAAAAAACAAACAAAAAAGCTAAAAGCAAACTCACTAATTTGAAAGGAAAGAAAAAAGCTGAGTTGGGGCTGTGTTGTGGCAGATTTTAAGTTTGCTTGTTTATTATGTTTTTACTCGTGCTTATTGTTGTGTTAAATCGGTCACAATAAATGTTTTCTTTCTTTCTAAAAGCCAACTCACCAATTTCATCGTCATGCACCAGCTTGGTAGCAATAGACCGTAGAGAGGTGGCGCCGGCTGAGCTGAACATGTCCAGGATCGGTCCCAGGAAGTAGACGGTCCTGGTCGGCGCCAGCGCATACAGCACGCTGGCAGCTATCCTGCTGCAGCAAGCTATCACACCAATGATGCTGTCTTCTATCTTCCATCTTTTGCTGCACAGATATATCGTTATAAACGAACCTGTGCAAAAAAGGTTAGATACTGTATTTATTGCAGATACGGTCAGATATATTGACAGATTTATTATTTAATTATTGAACTTCAACTACCCACAGCGATTACAGTTTCCCAACGTGCGCTGGGCCAATCTTACAAATACAAATCTACAACTAAGAGTCACTTAATAATAAATGTATATAGATTTATAATAAGTATAGATACGAGTAGATAAGATATGTTTGACAAAATAAATAAATATATAATATTATTTTCTTCGTTTTTTCTACGACTTTTCTCCAGTCTTCTGTAGTGACTTCTGCACACGCAGTTTGTAGCAGAGTCATCATTTTATATAATAGAAGAATAACAAATATAATTATGTTCTATTTTAATCAGAACGTGGTTAATGGTTTTTAATTTATGGTTGTATGTCTTCACAAGTAATCAAACATTGCATTCGATTCAACTTATCAGCTTTCGATTTTTAGAGTAACATTCCTAGTGTTTAAAAAAAAGGGTTAACTGACGCAACATTGTAACGACGTTCAATTCTTTAGAACAGAAATTGTTTATAACGTTTAGAATGGTTTATTATGAAATTAAATAGTAAAATTACTCGTTTAGGTCATAATTACAATAAATTTATATGTAATCGTAATAAAAAAAAGTTTTTGTGCAGTTCTAAAAAAACAAAAAATCAAAACTATTATGCCCGCCGTTACAAGGTTACGTTGTTGAATTTTGATGAATTGTCAAATGTTACCTATTGTTTTGGCCCAACTATAGAATGATTTTGTCTTCAAACTTAAACTGTCAAATAGCTTAAACTGTACCTAATTGTCAACTTTGCATCATAATGAGTAGGCACTTCAACACACACCAAAAACAATGTTTGTTATCTGAATTCTTCCAAATTTCCTCAGAATATTTACGCAGCGCAATACGGTACGGAAACAGTAATCCCATGAGAAAATTTTCCTGCTCTGTGTTTACATTATCAGTTTATTTGTTCTGTATAGAATAATTTCTTAACAATTCAGTTTTTATCAAAAAGCATATAGAACAACGGAAACTTCTATTTGAGATGTTACTTATTTTCGGAACAACATTCCCATCTTATCTCTATGTTAATGACTGTGTGAATTTTATTTAATGCCATAACCAATTTGATAAACTGGTTAGTTATCAAATTTACTGTTGAGTTTGGAATAAAATAATTTAAACGTGTATTGTACACTGCATCTATATCTCAAGTCTGAGAGTGAGAACATTTCCAATTTTGACATGAAATGGAAAATCTCAAAATCATTGCTGTTTTCTGAAATCTTAGTTAACTGCGTAGTACAAAGTAAGGCGTACGAATATTATTTTCACAAATATTTTTTAGTTCCCACGATGACACACCATATATTATTTCCTCATATAAAATTATTGGAAGTTGATAAACATATTTGGAAAGTAGCGAAAATAATCACGATCGGTAATATACGTTTATAAATCAAACCTTAGTGCGTGTTAACCAATGAGCAAAAAATATACAGTTTGATCATGGCCCAGATCACGAAAAGGTGGAAGAAATAGTAATTGCCCAGCAGGACAATATAGATTAATTTGCGGAGGAGTGTTGCTCCTTGCCCGTGAAACTCGAGCTTGCTGGGGCAAAGTGACAACGTGGTAGGTTTTAGTCGGTAGAGGAGAGTGGAAATGCATAAATGCATTTTTTCCACGTTAAAAAAGAGGCTTGGAAGTATCCCCCTGCTCCGAGCCGAGTAACATTACTATGAGGACCGTGACTCCCCTGAATTGATTCCTTGAGTAAGTTCTCTCGCGTAAGTAAATCGTATTGGGCGTCCAGAAAGTTGGTTGGTATTATTATCAGTAGATATGGGTTGTATAAAAAAAAAACGTCTCGGCAAAAAACGATTTCGGCAATAGCAAAAATCTTATAACATATTACTATTAGAACAGACATTAAAACATGAAAATACACTACTACAAATTAAAAATCATGGCTATTAAGGTCACTTATTAAAATTGAAATAAAAACAGAAACAACCCTAACAGAGGGCCTCCGCAGCGCTGAGGGGTGTTAGACACAGAAAAAAATGTAAAAATAAGTAAATGCAACTCACCAATAGATCCTATAAGGACGGAGTAGGTCAGGAACAGGCTGTAGTCGACCTCGGTGAACTTGAACTTGTAGCGCATGAACCAGTATGTCATCTGCGACTCACCTTCATCCCAAAACAACACAAGTCAGTTAGTCAAGCGACGCGTCTGCAAACATGAGGCGATATGGCCTATGTGTGCGGGAATGGAAATACAATACAAGAAAACAAAGAAAAACTATATATAAAGGGCATAACACAAGAAAAAGATAATAAAAAAATTAAAGAATGTCACGCAAGAAAGGAAAAACGGTCGAAATATTAATAGGGCTCAAAGCTTGTGACTGTGTTTGTCTCCGGCTTTACGCTCAAATGGGTGAACCGATTTGAATGAACTTTAGTAAGGAGATAGATAAGACGATTGGTCCCATAAAATGTAAAAAGTCCAGTATAATTGCAGAAACATCACAAAAACCCAAAGAACGAATTTACTTTTTTCTGATTCTTATTTCTCCCTAAAGGGAAAAATAAGAATAATTTAATTAAAGTGTGGTTGAAATGAAAATTTATAACGAAAACAACTGGATAACAAAAAAATAAAAGCAAACACACAGCCAGCAGAAATTTGCAAAAGATCATATAATGAACAACCTATAGAATGAATGGAGATATGAGTATACATAGGTACATTTGATATCACAACCACAACACTATTGTTAACTACGTAAGACGTAAATAATAATAATGTTATCGCATATAAATCATTTTTAAGATTTTTAGTAAACTTTTAAAGTGTTTTATTTGAAAATTATGAAAAATATTTTTATTTGCGCTCTAAAGATGAAGAGTGACATCTTTATGTACACGATATTAGCAAAATAGAATTAGTAAAATTGCTAAATATTGTACTGTACAGTACACAGATTACATAATTAAAAATAACATTACCCTATATCATTAAATTAAAACAACAGCTAATTAATTGAAGAATGTTTTACAATTTGACAGAAATCACTAGAAAATGTGTCAAACCATTTAGAAGTAGGAGTAAAAATGGTATTAAAAAGTACCTAGTTTCAATTACAAACAGCAATCACCTCGTTTCGTTGATTAGTCGTGTTTTGGCGTTCTGCTATTGTTAGACCACGACCCGATAAGGTTTAAACTGTTCCTTTATGGTCATCGGAATCGGTCAATTATATAATTATAAGGTTGTGGGCGACTGGTTGTCTAGTGGTGCCGGGTTGTTAAACTGTAGGTAACGGTTGTTGAAGTAAACTAGCTGAACATCGCGGGGTTTATTTTTTTACACGGAATGGGTTTGCACTTGACCACACTTCTCCAGATGGTAAGCGATCATTACGGTCTAGGATGAAGCGTGCGTACCCAGTTATAACCGATTCACTCTCGCTTTCTTTGCCTAACGCATTTTCATATTTATATTTAAGCTACGGTACACTATTCAAACTGTAGTATAGTGCGTTACTAGTTACTTATGCAAAACAATCTAAGGGCGGATTTAATACGAGTAAACAATGACAACTTTTGCTGCTTGAGTAATAGAAATAATTCTCGTGAACGATACAAATACGAATGTGTCATGAATTATTACATCAAATCATAGAGCGCAAGCCCCGCGCGTGCTGCGCGCGCCGCCTGCTCGCGGGGCCGAACATACTGTGCGTTTTGGTGTAAGCTGTAAGGTATTGTATGTAATTGAATTTAAAATAAATAAATATACTGTTAATCAATTGCTTTAGGTGGTACTGCTGCTGTGGCTTATTAGTTTAGAGTACTTTCTTATGTTTTTGTTGTTTATCGCAATAAGTGATAATAACGTGTATGTAAACGGGTGCAAACCAAGGCCTTTGCTCAGATCTACAATGGAACATATAATCAATTTCAATGCATCTTTTCTATTTTTAAGTTTTTACTATAGAAGTGTTTGTAGGAAAATTTACTATGTTTGTAAACATTACTTGTTACGTTTTATATTTCTAAGAATTTTAAATTGAATGACCTAAAAGAACGGAACTCTACTCATCATGACTAATAACATCTTCCCGACCGCAGTAGGTGACACATATTATGCACATTTTGTATTCTTTTAAAAATTGCTTGCTTGCTGATCACCCGACAGTTATAATTATAATAAACTAAAATTAGTTTTTATATAAATTAGACTTGCTTATAAAAAACATCTTATTTAAATTGAACCCTCTCTGCTATTTCAAATTTTATTCAATCACATTCGTAAACTTGACTGACAATGCGTCTGAACTATGAATCATAATATGATTTCCGTTCTCTTACGCATATGTGACGTGCAATATTTACTAAATTAGTATCAATTTTATTAGATAGTTATGAATTGTATCCACAGATATAACACGTTTGGAGCCGAAAACAGATGACTCTAGTGACTATGACTTAATACGTTCGAATAAAATTGTTTTTTTTTTAAAACAAGGTATGGGTTTGGATTTGACCGTAATGCGCCTGATGGTCAGCAATCATTTCGGCCTAGTATGGAGCGTGCTTACTGAATAACAAACGATTTACTCTCGCTTTACACTTACGTTTAATAACGTCTTTTTTTTTACTTTATGACCAGGATATTTGTGATCGACAAAGGAGAGTTTATGAATTAGAAAGACACTATGATTTGTGTATTTTTACTTCAAGAGGTCAAAGTTTGAACATAATGTTTGCATTTGACTATGCTTTGCCGTACGGTAAGGAGTTATTTGTTAACAAGTAGAGTCAAATATAATTAGAAGGCATATGTGTACAAAATAAAATCCTCTAAACAGCTTTAATTTATTGTCTCAACAATTTTCCGCCCAAAATAGTTTTTTCATGATGACCCAAAAGTCATATAGAAGTCTTTGTCTCTATTTTTGGACACCACATATTTTATTATTGCTTTGATTATTCATTTAGGAAGGTCAAAGCACCGCTCTCTCAATGTGATGCCATTTTATATTCACTTTGTCGAACAAAACAGGTGAGGTAACTACTCGTAGCTACCTACATAAATAATATAATATGCATAAATAAAATGTATCTTGTCAAAAACTCGAATTTTAGTGAGTTATCGATGTACATTATATTTTGAGCTTTTTAATAACAAGAAATTAGAACTGATGTAAATAAGTTTCGTACTCAAAAACCTTAAGACTTTCCTTGGTTGAAGACTTTACACATCAACGTTTATAACTAGTTTTATCTGCTTTAAAACCCAAACGGTCGCTTTGCGTTCTAACTAAAAGATAACTGCTATTAAAACTGAACTGATATCAAAATATCCGGGGTAGTTGGACCTAAGATGAAACAGGCCATGTTTTGGGACCGATAACCTCGGGCCAGGACAAGATAACTTGCGAAACCGAACAACTTTAATAATTAATTTACAATGTTGGCAAGTCAGTTTAATCCCGACTCTATAGAATCAAATAGATGGTTTGAGTTACAAATTGTTCGTTACTCCAAAGTACTCAATAAAAATCTTTTCAAACGTCAAAGAAAATGCCAATCTTATATGCGATAAACAATATTCGCCAATTCGTATCAAACGTGTAAAGTTTTACATTCGATCGTAAAACCACAATGGAACCAACTGATCTCCGATCGTGCGTTGAATTTTATACCGTGTTGTGACTGCGATGTTTTATTGCAAACATTCTCATAAACCTGCACATAATCTTTAATAAAATATGTTATATGATCTAGTACCTTGGTGATAGCAACTCCAATGAAATGATATAAAGCGGTGCCATATTTACCTAGAACTGGTCCAACGATGAGCATGTGTGCGAAGAGTATGAGAAAGATCTGCAACCGTCTCGAGTACTCCCTTTTCTTGAAAGCCACATTCACTGTCGCTACTAAGTCATTTACAGAGATTATCGACGCACAGTTTTCTTTGCTCTCATTTTCGTCCACAATTTTTTTGGGTTTCGACTTTATCCTTAGCGAAATATACACGAACCCGGTCAAATAGCACACACACGAGATTGTGTAAATAACATAATACCCGAAACGGTGGGTCATGTAGCCACTGAGCGCGAGACCTATAGGCCTGCTGAGAGTCAATGTAGCGGTAATGATCCCTAATCTGAATGTCCGTTCAGACTCCGTAGTAATGTCTGTGACATAGCTGTAGACAGCCATGGTGACGGCCACGCGGCCGCCGGCCAGCGCGGGCGGCAGGCCCTCTATGAGAGCGGTCTCGTTCACTCCCACTTGCATGAAGAAGATAGTGCTCAGTATGAGGCCCACAGCTGCCACCAGCTTCCCCAGGATAGGGAGTATCATGAAGGGCTTCCTGTTGCCCGTCCTGTCGCTCCAGGCGCCCAGAAACAGCGTCGGGATGCTCGGCAGCGCTGACTGCAGCGGGTTGCTCCAGGCAGTCATCGTCGCCACCACTGCTTGCACACTTTTCTCTTGCTCTGTGTAATTGAGAGTTTTTCCTGCCATTATATGCTTGCAGGTAACCGCATCGTAATTTAAATTCACTAAACATGATTTCTCAAAACACAGATTCTGGACAGCCAAGCCGGCGAGCACGCTCGGCAGCATGTAGCAGATCACAAAAGGTTCCACTGTCACTTTAGATCTAAAGGCCCAAGTTTCTTTGAGATATTTCTTGAGCCGTCGACTCCATCGCATTTCTTTCTTGACATCTGGGTAGGGTGGGCAGTAGGGAGCGCACTCCATGCTCGGGACTCTCTCGGGCGCTTCCACCCGCAGCGTCATTTCGGTAACTTCTTTCCACTTTAACGTTCATTTGTTTATTACACAACAATTTTAAATTTAATCTTCACAATATTCTTTCAGTGTGAGAAAATTATCCAAATATATTTTCATGTATATTTATGTATTTCTTTGTTTGTGTATTGTCGCTGTCCGCGTGCGTCGCGCTCGCCCCGCTCCGTGTGTCTACTGCGTGGGCGCCGCGATCTGCGACTGGCTATCAGCTGGCCTGCACCGCCGGTTTAATTTGTACTTTATCATAACGTTCGTTATCACGTGGGTCGTGGCCGTACCTGGATACGGCTCACGTATGCTTAATTTAATGAGGTTCTATGGAGCTTGTCTTCACCGTGCCCAGCCTTGGCTCGTTGTTGTAATATTGAAAGCGACTTTATGGGGCGTGTTCACTTTGTGCAAGAAAATGTTGTGATTTACTATGGGGTATTTGATTGCTGTCATTCAACGTACACTTTTCTAGTGTAGATTATGACACCTCCTTTTTGAAAAGATGTTCATTGAATAAGTAAATGTTAAGTAAATAAAATTCATTCTCATGGTTTACTCGTGCCTGCGTTGATATTATTAGGTATGTAGAGGTGTTATGATGACTCAGTTCTTATTTCTAAGTGGTTATTTGTAGTGAATTTAAATGTTTATAAAGTAAGTTCGAATGAGAGTGGCCAACTGGTGTCAAGAGATTTCAAATTGGCTGACGATAAAAATTTCAGTTAATCATTAAAAATTGAAAATGTGATTCAAAATATCATGTGGTTTTCTTCCTTATTATTTATTAATCGTTATCTAAATTGAAGTTAACCCATATTATAATTTGTCGTGGTTCTAATTGTGAACCTAATTTACAACGAGTGAATGTTTGTTCTTATCGTCGTATTAATTACAAATAAATTGTAATTAACAATGCATTTACTATTATAATTTTACGGTTGTACAGTGTTCACTGTGACGAAATTTGCCAGTATTGTTGCAAAAAAAGTTATTTGTCAGTGTATAACAACAGGTATGCTTCAGTTTAGACCACAGTGCTGCTTGGGCAGGTGTCGCTACAGGAAACTTGGTAATCAAAGGAAGAACTAATTGTTAAAGAAAAATATATAAATATAGTAAGTATGTTTTCACTCCTCTGCCAAAAGGCACTTTAATAAATCCACTGTTTTCACATTTTTCGAACTTTGGCCAAAAAGTACAATATATAAAATATCTTATCCGTCATAGCACACTTAAACGACTCTGCTCCAACACCGCTCCCACCCAACACTGCCGTAACTGCTCGCAGTCCACGCGGCGACAGCTAGCAGGCACCCAGCAGTCCACGCGGCGACAGCTAGCAGGCACCGAGCAGTCCACGCGGCGACAGCTAGCAGGCACCCAGCAGTCCACGCGGCGAAAGCTTGCAGACGGCCAGCTGTCCACCCGAATATTAGAATATTATTCAAATATAGTCTTTAAACATTGCTCTTTAGATATATTTTACATTGGCATCATGAATTAGCAGACAGCCCGCAGTCAGCGCGCTGACGCCGCGCTGTGCCGCGCTGGCTCCGCGCGGACACCGCGCCGACCGCTCGCCTACCTCGTGCGGCCAGCGAGGCATCAACTACCGAGCAGTCTGACGGCAGTCAGCTCGCTGACAGCGGGCTGTCTGCTAATTCATGATGCCAATGTAAAATATATCTAAAGAGCAATGTTTAAAGACTATATTTGAATAATATTCTTTTTGCCGGGTGGGAGCAGAGTCGTTTAAGTGAGCTGTGACCTTTACACTTTACTTACATAACACAAAATTCAAATAATGCATGATAAAGATTTAAAAAATATAGAAATATTTTTGAATCCTAACTGCATCTCTGGTGTGAATATGTTTATTTTTAGAAGAAAGTATTTTGTCTTTTACACACCAGACAATGAACTCTTTATATTGAGAGAGGAATTATTTATTAAGGAATCTAAACAAAGCAAGGAATCAAAACTAAACACTTTGTTGTACAGTTACACAAGACAAAAGCAGAAAGACTCATTAAAACTTATGCCCTAAAAGACACCTTTGTAACATAAAAAACTCCCTCTTCCAGGCATGTTTAAGATGGAAGGAAATGGTTTTTGTCATTTCCTTCCATCCATTGGAGCTGTGATTCCTGTGAACTACAATTCAGGAATTTTCATATGAGAGTTAATATTTTAGGTAAGCGTGTTACACTCTAGGTTTCAACAATGCTTAACATCAGGCAGGCTGTAGTCAGAAGTAAACCTATCCCACGTAAAAAAAACTTAACCATGTTCCCAATTTATAGGGCGGGTTCCCGATCTCCCTGATGTAGCTGATATCCAATTGCTAATCATATAAGTATCTACCTCATTGTAATAAAAGAAAGAAAAAACTTAAAAATAACTCTTCCATCAAATTTCATTATGGTTGGAGGTTCAAACAAGTCATATGTTCCTGGAAGTTAGGGACAATTTGCATAGACTTGCTAATAATATGGCAATAATAACATTTTTAGGTAACACTCAATATGTTTACACATACTATTATTTATTCTATTATTTATTCATTTACAATAGTAGGTATAGTATTTTTTAAGTATCATCATCATCAGCCACTGTTGAGCATAGGCCTCTCTTCTTGTACGCCACTCGTCCCGATCTTGCGCAGATTGAATCCACGTATCGGTTTTAAGTATCGGTAAATACTAAATGATAGTATACTTGTCTTAGAGGATATGTATGTATGTAACCAGGCATGGTTTAAGCCTAATTATTAGACCACTGTATTTTCCTAATAAATAATAGGATCAAATAAAGATTTTAATTGAAGGTCATACTTATTATTGTTTTCTATGTATGTAGATGTAGACGGCAAAGATTTAAGTATTTGTTTTTACAATTTTTTTTCATGACTTAAATTGGCGTAGCAAATCAATAGGTAGATAATATTTTATTAACAAAATAATAATTGATCAAGTGAAAGGAAAATTTACTAAACTACGTACCTAATAAAATATAACATAACAATTGCGCACTAAATCTCCAATCTATTTTAATTCAAATCTACGATAAAAACGTCAGCTATAGGTACTTAAGTAAAAACATCATCACAAATATTTTCATAACCTGCACAATGTCATATGCTTAGGCACTTATATTTTTTCAAGCATTCATTCATGATAGTGTATTAAAAACCAATGACACCTAAATTCTTAGATGCATTACGCAACGCAAGTCCCATTGACCGACAAAAAAATTGGAGCACAATTTGTACGTGATATTATTATAAGTTCAAATTACATTAACTAAATAGTCAACAGGTGCATTAGTTCTAAAACATGTGGTCAGGTTTTTATCGAAGTATTTTGTGAATGAAGTTGCCAGAGAAAAAATATAGAATAAAGGCAACATTGACTGCACAGCTTAGCTGCTGCGTTTTTGTACATAGTTTTTCAGCATCTTTTTTTTATCGCGAAGTAGGCTTACGTTTGGCTACAACCTGTCTGATGTTAAGCACCACTGTAGTCTAAGAAGTAGCACGCTTGCCTAGAAGAAACTTATTTACTCTAGATTTGAGGATCCCTGGGTTATATTTTTTTGGAAACAGGGCTCCAGGTAGAGAGTTCCATATAGTCTCGCTGTCCTTGCTACATATGTGGGTAGAGGCAAAGCGCTTCGTGCGTCTGATTTGATGTAAAAACTACATCACAATAGCATTATTGACAACGTTGCTGATAGAGAAAGACATATATGTCTATCAGCACATGTCCTCGGATATTGTGGTCCTCAAACATGTCGGTTTCCTCACGATGTTTTCCTTCACCGTTAAGCGAGTGCAAATCCACACATAACTTGAAAATACAAGTAATTGGTGTAGGGCCGGATTCGAACCAGGGTGCGTCAGGTTGAAAAGCAGACACTGGAACCGCTGAGCCACACTCGCTTATTACCGTTTCGTCCATAAGTCATCCGATATCCAGCAAATGTGTCCAGGCCACTCGGGATAATTATATTAGTGTTAATCCAAGATTTAATCTACCTTCATATTAAATTACATCCAAATCTGAGCAACCGTTTTATCGTGAATAGGTAACAAAGATACACACTCACACACAAACGTCACCTTCATAATTAGTGTGATGAAAACTTTCCCTCGAGCGAATTGAATTATAGCGAACCACCTCTATCTCTAAGAAAGATAGATGGATGGATAATTCCTTATTGTCACACCCATATAAAACAAAGACATAATATAAGATGTCCATTATTGTCCATTGCTAATCTTTAAAATAAAGTAACACAGGAACGGATGTTTAAGACTATTGTCTTAGACGACTGTATGTGGACACAATTTTTAAACTTGTGCCAATAATATAGAAACTTCTTTACCTTGTTTTTTACTTGATTGAATAAATTAATTATGATGTAATATTATTCCTGCACCACCTGCTGTTTTTACTCGCAAAAAAGCACATAGAAAATAATTACCAAGTATTCTGATAAATTTTATTAACCTTTAGAAAAAAACGACGTTTATCACAGGTAAGTGAATTAACAAGATTTAAACAGGCGTTATAAAACTCGTCTGTGGATTATTCGTTTTATATCAGGCGCTTCTTCATTCATAGCACTATGAGACAATGCCCTGACCCACCGGAATGCAAAATAGGTTTGTATAAATTATGCCTAGCTTTTGCAAATATTATTCATAGACCAGAATAAAAAAAAAACGTTTATTTGCAAAATTACATGGGTATATACATGCAATAACTTAAAACTAGAACTATACTAGGTAACTAATTAGTGTGCTAAACAAGATATATTATTGAATGTTGGAGATTTATGTCCATTCACACTAGGTATTCCTGTGTTGTGAATGGAATTTAGAATATGCTAAAACTAAGTATATTAGATTGAAATTTGCGCTTAAATACACGCATTCTACGATCTTTATAATTATTATCATCATGTGTTTTCTACTCGAATACCTACAATAAATTAGTTTGTGTCTAAATTCTACTAGCGTAGCACAACAATTTATAAACACATTTTAACGACTAAATTACTTCGTATAAATGACTAGTAATCATAAATAGCCCTAACAGTCCTTCTATCTAATAGCTGTGATATGTAAGTTAGTATTGAATTATGCATGTTTGACATAATAATTTAATAATAATAATTTACTTTATTCACACAAAAATCCTTAGACTAGTATACATCATTTGTACTTAAAGAAAATTGCATCAGACAGGGTATATAAATATGGGTAAATGAAGTTGACTGTGATCCCCACACTAGGTTACCCTGTGTCGTGGGAATCATACCTACATATAAGTGTAAGATCTTTAAAATTGTTATTGAATAACTTAAATTTACATTATTTTATTATTAGATACCTACCTCTTTTACTCAAATCGACATAAAAACTGGTCTCAACTTTAATCTGTTAACCTTCGCAAGGAATTATGTAATTTGTAAGGATCATCCAAAGATCATCATAATTATTTGTGTGGTGTTGCGTCTAATGAGACAAAACGGGTTCTTTGATGTTCCGGAGCAAGTCATTGCTCGCGGTCAGTCGCTGGTCGACCGTGTGTCTGTGTACTAACAAACTTTCCGTCATACGTGTGGTGCTTTCAATATCAGAATAATTCGTGAGTAGTGTGATGTGATACTTCAACATGACGAAAAAAATTGTACCGGACACTGAGCTTACTGAAACAAATCTCAATACTCCTGCTACAGAGAAAACAAGGGAAACAAACGGAGCGAACCATGTAAAAAATAAAAAACCCTTTTCACTCCTTGAAATAATCAAACAATCATTGACATTCTTCACGGTTGAACCGTTTCTACTGTGCTACATAATTCCCATTGCATTTTCGGCGCTCACTGTAAACAAACTGAACACAGAGAAAGCTTGCCGAGTCGACCTGAACTACACGGAAGAGATCTGCATCAACGCCATCAATGGAGAGACAGAAGGCAGCAATATCACCAAACAAGCTCAACTGGAAGCCTTGTCATTGATAAATGACATGCAATCTTGGCAGACTCCTCTACAAAGCAGCATCCCGGCTATTGTGGTCCTGTTCGTCGGCGCTTGGAGCGACAGAACTGGCAACCGAAAAACGTTGATGATCATTCCAATATTAGGGGAATTAATATCGTCTTTGGGCTTAATCCTGGCCACTTATTTTTTCCTCGAGTGGCCCTTGTGGGTGACTGCGCTAATAGAAGCGGTACCTTCGGCATTATCCGGCGGACAGACCATTGCTTTGATGGGCTCGTTCAGTTATATCGCCGATGTGACGACCCTCGAATCCCGCACTTTGAGAATGGGTGTCGTCGCGGTCATTGTTACTTTAGGATTTCCACTCGGATCGTCTCTAAGCGGTGTTTTAACGCAAAGTATTGGTTATTATGGTGTGTTTGGGATCAATTGCGTGATATACCTGATAGGCTTCGTACACACGATTTTGAGGATCCACGATGTGAGGACAGTGGAGACGCAAGGAACTGTTATTGAAAAATTGAAATTATTCTTTCATCCGAAAAATATACTGGATACATTGTCAATCATTTGGAACGCTGTGAAAATTGAACGAATACAGATAATTTTGGTTATTTGTGCACATATTGTCATCATGGGACCAGTTATAGGTAGGTACGACAAATCAATACAATTTGATATTACAAGGCATTCCGAAATGCCAGACACCTTTATATTGAATGTAGGTATTTAAATGATTTATGGAGCAAGTTTTTATTAAGTTATTTATCGGGTAGTAAGCATTTTGCAAAGGAACAAAAATATACTATATTTTATCATAATAGTTTATATAAAAGTAAACTTTGAAGTTTGTGGATGAGGTATATTACTTTTAACTATTTTAGCATCCTCAAATATGATAATGCAAAAGTTATTAGACAGCGGTAACTTCTTAGCTGAGATAATCTAATATATCTGCTTTATAAATTGTAATAATTAAAAATAGGTAATTAATTGTTTAGTAAGTAAATAAGTTAATGTTTGTGTGTGTCTCAATAAATATATTTTGTTTCTTTCTAATAACTTTCTGTATAAAATGCCATTTAAGCTAATTTTGTGCCAAATTTTGTAGAGAAAACTACCTTATTGTATAATTTTATTTATTTTCTTATTTTCAGGTGAAGGAAACATACTTTACCAGTATACTTTGGCAAGATATGACATGAATGTGGTAGAACTGAGTTTGTTCATCACGTTGTCCATATTAGTGGGAGTTGCTGGTAAGTAAACGTTGATTTTTTTCAATCATATCGTTACATAGATTTCATGTAAGTCACGCTCTTGAAGGGAAAAGTCTCGAAAATATTCTACTCTCGGTAGCGTCATGAGTTTTGAATTTCAAAATCCAAATTACTCAAATTACTTGCCATGGCTATGCTAGTTTTTGTGTATTTTTTTTTTTAGTAAATCGATAGCTTGTTTTTGGATGCCGCCAGAAACATTGCCCTTTATATCTGAGCATAGCAGTATTTGTAAACACCTGCTTAGTAGAAGAATAACTAACAAATTTAGATACTTCTCCAATAGTACCTAACTATATAACTTACCAATACCTCTGTACCTATGTATGTATATCATATGATTTTATCATTCATCGTCGATGTGATAATACTTGGAAGTAGTGTTTGTGACCCTGACACTGTAGAACTTGTTTATATTTGAATGTCGTCTAAAATATTCCAATCCTTTCACATATTATTGTATGACATTAAATAGCTTTAAAATAACAATCGTAAATATCATGTTTGGGATAGGCTGACTTAAATGATATAAAAACATGATACAAAAATATATGATACAGAATATTTTGTTCTGGTAAAATGTTTTTTTTTTATATCTTCATTTATATGCTTACAAAGAGCAAACTGTTGATACAAACATTGTAATTTTACCATTTTACGTACGCAGTTTTAAAAATAAAAATCATTTCCGAATCAAGGAATAGTATTGCGGCAGTATGTTAATCCTTCAATTATATTTCTCATTACTGATTGACGTGTTTTCTTGTAGAATCTATTATTTGCATAAACTTCTTACTTATTTTCGGCAGATATAGATATCAAAATAGTCCTAACGGTATTTAGAGTTATTCTCAGTTAATTAAAATTCATTTCAATATCTTTGGCAGACATATCATTATCACAAAAATCTTTAGAGTTAAATTGAATATCACTAAATTTAAATTCATTTTGATTTCAGGCACCGCAATAGCCGTGTCCGTATTCAGTAAATGGCTGAAAATGCACGATTCCCTTCTAGGCATGATAGCTACTACTTGTAAGACAGTGTCTTCCTTCGTATACGGCATGGCACCTACCAAAGAATGGTATTATACTGGACCAGCGTTCGACTTGTTCGGGAACTCAGCTGCGACTGCTATCAGATCTCTCGGGACTAAGGTAGTGGCCCCGGAAAATGTTGGTGAGTTATTTGAAATTTTGGTGTAATATTTTCTGTATTTTGTTTGTAAGTTTTGTACTACTTCGTGCGTTAGTTGCTTGTAAGACTTTTTAGTCCTTTGTTTTATATGGTAAGTTTATTGATTTTTAAATAAGAGTATCTTAAAAAGTCCACGAACAAACAAAGATTTATCTCTAAAATGGCTGTAGGCAGCGGATATTGATGACCACTTGGTTTAATATGAACATAACTTTTTTATTTTCGAACCGATTGATAAGAAATAAACACTAAATGTTAAGTTAAAAATGCACCAACACGTTAGTGAAAACCGTAGACAAACAGATGGAACGAATAGTTTTGATGTTAAGAATAGTACATTATGATGTCTCTGCGGTTCTGCGGTATTATTTTCACGTAACATAAAGCGCCTCTAGTGTTAGGCCGTATATGTAACTCTATGGTATGGACAAGCTCCGCACTCTTGTGTCATACTCGTAATGTAAGTATGTACTATTGTATTGCACTAAAATTATATAACACTAGTGGATGCTCGCGACTTCGCTCGCATTAAGAAGTAAAACTCGCATCCCCTATTTCACCCCTTTAAAAGTAGCATTTCCAAAAATCCTTTCTTAGCGGATGCCTACGTCATAACATCTACCTTCATTCCAAATTTCAGCCCGATCCGTCCAGTGGTTTGGGCTGTGCGTTGATAGATCACTATATCAGTCAGTCAATCAGTCAGTCACCTTTGAGTTTTATATATATAGATAGATAACAACATTATGCTCTTTTTCTACATATAATAATAATTACTATGGATAAGTAATGTAAGTTAAACATAGAAATAAACCTATAATAAATGTAACCAACAATGCATTGTGATTGACATACCAACTTTAATTTAATAGATATTATAAATAAATAAAAAATCAAAATCAATTAGGAAATAATTGAAGATAACACCAATAATGATACTCCTACGCATGCGCTGGCAATTTTTTATCCAAAGCTGATGTCAGACGTTAGTTATTTGTATTTTCTAGTGGCGAAGAGTGACCTTTGATACAAAATCCGGAATCGAATAAATACTACAATACCATCATTCTGTTTTTTACGAATAAAGTATCTTATGGGATCCTATAGAATTTCTAAGATGAAGAAAAAGCCTGAAGTTTCAGGTGTAAAAAAACTGACAGTAATTATATGCGATTAATAAAAAAAAAAACTAAATATGTCACAAGTCTTAAAAAGTATTCATAGTTTCCTACTTATGAAGAAAGAAAATCCTTCAGTTAAATGGAAAAGTAAAAGCCACTCCATGTATTTTAGCAAATATTAGAGAGGAAAACCCCATTCAAGTTTTCTAATTTCCCCGAGCCTTGATTCGTTGAACAAATATTATATTTCGTGACATTGTTTTGCTTTCTAATTCGAATCTATGTTTGTTTTAATATCTTGCTTTATGCAATTTCCTTTTATGTTTTGGTCATTAAAATGTATCCTTTCATGTCCTGTCCTATAAAAATATTTACATTTGTATCCAAAAGCGGTTGTGTAAGCTTTTTAGTTCTAATCGTTTTTTTTTTAATAATGTATGTGTTATTAAATGTTATAGATGGATAGAAAGACTTAGACTTACTATTTTTACTTTACTATTATTTAAAATTTTATACTTTATTAAAACACTACATAAAAAAAACACAATAAAAACATAGAAATTAATATTAGATTTTATTACATAATTACTTTATATTTGTTACAAAAAGTAAAATTAAGGTCACAATTTAAAAAAATGTAACCATTGTAATAAGTTTGTAGGTATTTAGCGTGGTAATACATTACAGGAAATAAGCAGATAATTAATTAATCAATATGTAACTAGGTAATACGGTTTTCACTCACGTGTAATTTTGCGTAATAAGAATGTCTTACGAAAGTTTTAATAGTAAAATAATTGAATATCCTAGTTTACTGTTATCCGTGAAGCTTGTACTTCTATTTATAAAGGCAGCATTGTTGGTTAGTAACAGAAATTTGTATTGACTTTTCAGTGAAAATTTACTAGTTACCTACGCCATCTTGTTTACATCATACACATAAACGTATGTAAATGTAAACGTAAAAAAATATGGTTTTATATAAAGTGCTCTCTACAAAATGAACCGATATTTTGCCTGAGGTTCATTATACACTACCAAATTTACTGTGTGTACACTTGAACCCATATCAAACCATTTTATGCTTGCTTTTGAAACATACTTTTGGAAACCATTTAAATTCGAGCAATAAATGGGAAAACTGTGATCATTGAGTAATATACATAACCTAATTTTTTTCTCTCCTTAATATTATAAAGGCATCATTTTCTACTAAAAAGGTGTAGTTTGTGTTTATAAGCTTTTCCTTTACTCTGACCGAATGGGAATGAAATTTGGTTAGGAAACAGGGAAACTCTAGATTAATTCAAGGGCCTCTATGCACTTATTTCTACAATGGTTAGGTATCATATTTTTATATATTACAAAGTCGTAGCTGTTAGATAGATTAACGTTTTATTAGACACAAAAATAAAATAGAACACAACACAAACAAGAGAAAATTTAAATCTTATGCCACAAATGGCGGCCTTATCGCTAAAAGCGATCTCTTCCAGGCAACCGCAGGATGGAGAGGAAATCATAAAGAACAATAGACGGGTGTACAATAAAGAACACATGAAATTTAACTAAGTACTAAAACATAAATAATTTACACTTAAAAAAAACTACTTAAACCCATGCATAATGTACATTATATACTTCGGAATAATTAAAATTAAGTAAAATACTATGTACTTATACTACACAAATAACTACTATAATCTTACATGTAAGTAAATACAATATATATATATATGTGGGGACAGCGGAGCATCTTCGTTATCCATAATAGTAATTCTACCGGCTGGGCATGGGTATTTGGGCATGGAGAAATAAAACGTAGCACTTCAACTTATTGATGGTATATTACAATTTGTTGGAGGTTAAACTATGAAATACAACTGTAGGAAGATTGTCTGATATCTAATTACACTAATTCGGTCGACACTCCAACCAACACGTAACGCCACAACGCGATGCGAACCGATTGCCGTCCCAAGTAAGAATGGCGGTCTCTCGCACGGCACTAGCGCTGGTTGTTGCGTCAGAGCAGGATCCCGAAGTTAGTCTCAAGTCAATATCAGCCGTTATTGACAGTGACACAAACATTATAACACATTTCGAACATTGTGACAGCTGACAGTGACATTGAAACCAACTCGCCTACTCTCCGAATCAAACATTAAGATCAACTTAAACACTCTTCGAATCAAACGCGCCGACACGGCCAGACTGACATTCGCACGTCCTCGTGCGATCCGATTTCTCTCGCAGCAGATGACCTGGAATAAAAGAAAAGACACAGCTGGGATCACTAATGTCATTTCGCTCGTCTATCCTGACAATTTCGAAAGATATAATTCAGTACACGCACATATTATCAGTATCTACTATTTGGCTTCGAGAAATTGAGATCACGTCAAGATGTTGTTTCAACTAAGTTAATTATCACACAAAACTTCACTATTCGACCTCGTGCGAATATGACCGTACCGCTGCAGGGTGTCCCCACCACCAAGATCGCCACTCACCGGCAACGACAAGGAAGCACCGGACAGCCCTGCAGCTGCAGCTCCACCCCAAGACACTATTCGACATCGTGCGAATATTATCATACCGCTGCAGAGTGCCCCCACTACCAAGATCGCCACTCACAGGTAACGACAAGGACGCACCGAACAGCCCTGCAGCTGGAGCTCTACACCACGACATTATTCAACTCCGCCAAACAAGCCACTGCAAGGTGCCCCCACCACCAAGATCGCCACTCACAGGTAACGACAAGAGAGCAGCGGACAGCCCTGCAGTTGCAGCTCCACTTCACGACATTATTTGACCTCGTGCAAATAAACCACCACAGGGTGCCCCCACCACCAAGCTCGCCACTCTCAGGTAACGACAAGGGAGCACCGGACAGCCCTGCAGTCGGAGCAACTCTCTACGACAATATTTGACATCATGCAAATATCGTCAAATCTCTCTCGATTCTACCCGAAGTCATCTCATATGACGTGACGTTATCTCATCTGACGTGAAACCAACTAACTCTTAAGCAATGGTGTTGAATGATACGTAACAAAGTCACATCTCAAAATTAAATCTCTAATTCACTTCCCAATGCTGAGAGGGTCGCCGAGGTGGCGCTCATTGTGTGCGAACTAGCAACCAAATCGTATCATCGTCTGATGAAACCTCCTCATTAATTTAACTCTGACCCGCCGTCTCGGCCTCCTCCTCCTCATCGTCAACATAATTAATCAAAAAGGTATCTACCTACTTCTATTAAGCCGTCAAGACCCCTAGGCACTATGCCCAGATTTTCGTGAACATCTTTATGAATCTGATTTTAACTATCTTTTCAAAACGTGGGTACCTGTGCTGTATTACTATGCCTTCTATTCTAATCCTTTCGCAGTACCCAGAAATTGATTGACTGTTTTACTATTCACTAATGAGTAACCAAAAGGAAACGAGCTCACCGGGAGTATGGTCAAAGTGTCTCGGGCAGACTATGTACGCTCCAAACCACGCCGACAGCATCCCTGCTCTGGCGGTGCTGATCAGCAAGAAGGCGGCACCACTTGTTACTGGCTGGGTGCGAGGAGTGACAACAGCATTCTGAAAACAGAAACGGATACGCGCCAGTACTGAGGCATCTAATATGGGCCATTTAAACAGGGATGATTTCAGATTCAGTTTCATTTTATTTGCACAGTATATATCTTGAAATTCAATCTCTAACGGACACGACTCCCAGAAAAGCTGGACTGTTAACAGAAAAATCTCAACGAATCCTGTCAAGACCTGATTTTACTGAAATATCTTGCGTAAAATAGGAAAAGACTACTAAGTTAAAACTATGACAATGTTAATTTTGATTGAATCTTGAGTTTCAATTAAATTTCACAGTGCACAGCTGACCTATTATGTGGCATAAAATGAACTGCCACTTATTTAGCACTGCACAATCATAAAATAGCTACGCACTAACAGTTATCAGCAAATTGGCAATAAATTTTCTACAAAAAAATTCAATACTTAATCGTACCGCAACATTTATAGTGCTGTATGCTCGTATTAACTGGTATGGTTCTTCTCAATAACGCCTTTTAATCATTTATAACAAATTGCAACCAAATCTTACTTCGACAAAAGAGCATTCAACACCAGAAACGTAATGAATTTAAACAATATCACCTTTGATATCCGATGAAGTTGCACGCTGCACTCAGTCACCACTCGACCCTGGCTGCGCTCGCCCGGCCGCGTGCTACCACTGCTGCTCCATGTGCTGCCCGGAGCGCATGCCACTGCAGCGGCATCGCGCATCACTGCCACGTGGCATGAGTCTGCTGCAGGCGCTGCTCTTGTACTCCCTCACGATGCGGTCCATATCTTGTAATCTTCTTGCTTGTCAATATTTTTTGTCGTTTCTTTCGTAGTCTTTCTTGTACGACATTTCCAATTAGAAGATATAAAATTCCTACCAAATCCGAACAGCAAATCTTGTCTTTCAATTCACAGCACACGTATTCGTAAATTTCAACGCAATTATGAAATCGCTTTATGGTCTTCTCTCGGATTATAGTTGCCGCATTGATAAGTTTCAGTAAAACACAAATCCCAACTGCTTTTTATCTTTCACACGTTTTTGTTCATTGACACGAATAATTGATAATGTTCGGGGGTCTGATTTTCACGTAGGCAGAACATGCATGGCTCCCATTGTGTTTCTCGGCGATCAATTATTTCTCCATTTTGCCATCATCCCACTTCTGATGTGGGGACAGCGGAGCATCTTCGTTATCCATAATAGTAATTCTACCGGCTGGGCATGGGTATTTGGGCATGGAGAAATAAAACGTAGCACTTCAACTTATTGATGGTATATTACAATTTGTTGGAGGTTAAACTATGAAATACAACTGTAGGAAGATTGTCTGATATCTAATTACACTAATTCGGTCGACACTCCAACCAACACGTAACGCCACAACGCGATGCGAACCGATTGCCGTCCCAAGTAAGAATGGCGGTCTCTCGCACGGCACTAGCGCTGGTTGTTGCGTCAGAGCAGGATCCCGAAGTTAGTCTCAAGTCAATATCAGCCGTTATTGACAGTGACACAAACATTATAACACATTTCGAACATTGTGACAGCTGACAGTGACATTGAAACCAACTCGCCTACTCTCCGAATCAAACATTAAGATCAACTTAAACACTCTTCGAATCAAACGCGCCGACATATATATATATACCTATATGATATATATATATATATACCTATATAATATATATATAAATACAAATTCACAGACATACATAAACTACTGAGCAGCTGTTAGTATGATGTTAGCTGCGTAGTCTTGCGATGTTACAGTCGATCTTCAGCCTTGTTTCTAAAAAAAATGGTGTTATAACTAAATAATAAAATAAATAAATAAATATTCCGGGACATTGCACACAGCGCCATCTAGCCCCACACTAAGCTAACGCTTGTGTCGTGGGTACTAGATAACGGATATAATACTTATATACTTTTTTTTTGTAAATACATACATAAATAAATACTTTTAACTAACCCATATATTGTCTCCTTTCCAGCCAAGATGTGTTCGCTCATCGGTTTCGCAGAAGCAATACTCCCGATGGTATACGGTCCCATGTATTTACAAATATTCGAGAAAACCTACTCAAGCGTCCCAGGCGCGGTCTACTTTGTTGGGAGCGCTATGACTGTGCCTGCGTTTATTATTTTTTTGTGAGTATTTTTGTTTATTTCCTCGTCTTACGCTTGACCAAAAAAGCTTGATTGTATGCCGTGTTATGGATCTTCTTCTTCTTTTATTATTGTTCTTAGTGTTACGGGTGACACAGGTTCATTCCTGCTAGTAGGAAGCTCTAAGATTGAATCGCTATAACAGCCACTATGTAATGAATTTAATTTCCGAATCATCATGTTGAAAATAATTGACAACCCGGATTTACCAACCATGGTAAAACATTTGTGGTTGCAGAGAGCTATGACAATGAGTAATAACTGATGTTCTGCCAAATCAGATGGATCAAACTAACATTATGCCACTCTATAAATTTGGAACATGTCTTAGAGAGAGAGAGAGTAATCTTCACTCATTGAATTGGGCGTAGTGTTATTGTAGAACGTAGATCTTTTAGGACATATATTTTTTCTAAGCTACTTTTAATTATTTTTTTGTACCCAAGGCTCTCTAATCTAAAAGATTTGAGAGAACTTAGATTCAGAGATTTGTACACTGAGCATATTTCAAAATAATCTAAATCAAAATTTTCTGTTCATACATTTATTCCCAACCCAAACGACATTAACATTTGAGTTATTTCTGCCATACTCCAAGTATTTCTCCAATGGAATTTAGATACGTTTTAAAAGGATTCAAAGTCCCCTATCCAATTCAGCAGCAATTTATTAATCACGTTCACACAAGCTGAGTAACAAAAAGGCAAATATTGTCGGCAAATTACGTGGAATACAGCACGTCGTCTGAATGGGCTCCGCTAAAGGTCTAGGACGTTTTTTATTAAAAACTTAACGAGTGTAGTACATGTCGGTATTTGACTTTGCAGGGTTCTTGCTCTCGGTTTCGGTTTGTTTGGTAGTGGAAGTTAGTTGATAGTATTTGTTCTCGTAAAATATATTTCGTATTAAATAACTCTCTCTTTCCCGCGTTCTATCAATATCTTTATCTCTGTTTCATGATTGATATATTATGATCATGACACGGTTATGACTTATACAGACAAAAGATTCGATTTACTGGCGGAATTTGCTTTTGCACTTTTTTGCACTACCAACATACATGATGAGTGGCGTACAAGAAGATAGGCCTATACTCAGAAGTAGGCGATAACGAGATGATGATGACGATAATGACATATGTACATGGCAAAAATCATGAGTAGATCCTGTTCATTTAAATCTTTTTATTGTTGACACAAAACATACAAATACAATGAGCATAAAAATCTTCAACTAGTGTTACTAATTAAATTAGTAATGATGCAAGAACAGACTTACCTACTTGAATTTACCTACTGACCTATAGACTAATAACAGAACACGTTCCAGTAATTTATATATTTTTTTCTGTGTCTGTTTCTCTGTCTATTAAACGCTCTTCACGCAAAACGGCTGAACGGATCTTCATAATTTTTGGTATTAAGGTAGCATGAGGTCCCGGAAGTGTCATAGGCTACTTTTGTCCCGAAGCCGCGGGCATCCGCTAGGAGTAAATCATCAAATGAACTACGGGCGAATTAAGTAATTTTTTTCTCCACAGTACCCTATACATTCTGCACAAGCGGCAAGAGCGCGATCGAGTCAAAAACCCAGCTGCAAAGGAAATATACGCCCATGACAATGTAGTCTCTTCCCTGTAATTTTACTAATTCCCTGGCCCTGTAATTTAACTAATTAATGAACGGTACTACCGTCTTTGAATTTATTTTTAAGAATATTGTTTCGAAGTTTTTGTGCCATCTGTTTTGGAAATAAAGAGTTATTTTTAATGTTTGTGGAGTTTTTTCGGTTTGGGGTCTACATGACTTTGTGTAAGTTAATACTTTCTGTTAATGGCATTTTTCAGTAAGTAGTTATTTTAAGGCAGATTTAAGATATGAACGTTTGTCTTTAACAAAAACTCAAATAAGTATATAATAAAATCGAAGACGTTTAATAAGATAAAAATTGTAAAATTATTGCAATCCTTAATCAACATTTCAAAAAATAATAAAATATAATGATTGGTTTGAAGAAAATAACTAATGTAATGAAAACAGCCATAGAAACCATCGATATCATAACGCCTTTTATTTATTTCTTAGTTACGCGACGTGTTCTTTTTAATCAGGCGTTATAATTCTTTATTCTGTTAATTTGAGTTTGGTGATGTATTTGACATACTCTGTCATTACTAAATTTAGCATTGCTTTCACGAGTCCTATTCCTCATTAATGAGCGTCGTCACTTGCCAATTCATTCATAAGGTTATTTGTTCAGCCACTCTTAATGTTTTAGGTATAGACTGTAGTACATGCGAGGAGAAGGAAGAATTTCGTGTGCAATAGGAATAAGTAGGTACTAATAAAGATAAAAATAATAAAATATAAAGATAGAAATACATAGATAAACGTTTCGTGTCACAATTCGGCCCCAACTCAGCAAGTCCAGCGCTGGTCTTCCATTGGGACCGGCAGCAGGTGACGTCACGAACGGGCTGTGTGGTATATGAGTGATTGGAACGCAATTCAAAATTAATTTAGAATTGAATGAAGACATTAACACTAACACAATTAATAATAAATAATTTACCTAAATGTGGCTAATGTAAACAAACAAAATCATACTACAAACATATAATAGATGAATTAACGAACAAAATACATAGGAGATGGCGTAAGAGTTACATGAATAGTGCAGATGTAATTAACAAAAAGTTTGAAAACAAATATTTTGATTTCTTATGAACGTATAGTAAAATGGGGTGAAAAGGGATCGAGAGGTGAATAGGGACAAAACCGGGAATCAGTTTTGACATTGAATATTTTCTTCCACATCATTACAATTTTTACCATTTTAGTAGGATTTGTAATAGATTATTGAATCTTTCCTATGGCAACATTAAACAAGCGTGAAATTAGCTGCAAATAGTCAAAAATTACGTTTGAAAATGGGTTATACAAAACGCCGGTTATAATCGTGATATTAACTTCGGTCTATAGGCTTTATTTTGAAATATGTCAATAAGAGTGTTTGTTTAAAACGTTATTTAGTGTTATAGTCATATGCATATGACGTAAGCTTAATTTATCACTTAATATTAGTATCATTTTGATAAATTAGAATGCCATGGCAAATTTGTGTGTTTTGGGGTGAACAAGGACGCCTCAGGTATGAATAAGGACATGAGCGGGGTGATACGGGATAAGAATGAGATGAATAGGGACGACTTATGTATGAATAGGGACAGCTTTATAGGGTTGTCACTATGCAGTTAACTATTTTTAAGATAAATAGGTACCTATTCTAGATAATAATTTGATTAATTTTATTATGTTTTCATATTCATAATTATCAAAACAATTAAAACTTAAAATAATTAGGTTTATCTCATTAAATTAAATACCTAATTCAATAAAACAAATAAATTTAGTAACAGCCCTAGTAAATTTCCCCATTCACCTTATTTTTGTCTCTAATCACCCCGTTTTCAGGGTGAATAGGGATTGCCTATATTATACCGTTTCATTCCTAAATTGCAATACTAATCGCGTAGTTTTATATTAGTTCACAGAGATACCATAAAGATTCATATAATTCAATTGTCATACAGCTAATTTTCTTACTAAAAGCACCTCAATTTTCGGTGTGAAGTTCAAAATCGTCCCTTTTTACTCCATTCTACGGTATTAAATGCAACAACCAATCTGACTACAGACAACCAGGAAATACGATTATATTAGTCTCATTCTTCTGTGCTACAATAATGTTCAAGTTTGGTTTGCTGTCAACTCGGACAAAAACTTCTCGGACAGTAACCCTTTACACCGAATATATAATAATACTACTACCCCTCTATGAAAGTCGCGTAAAACACTCAAAAAGTAAAAGTATTATTTTGTACCTAACTTGAAACATTGAGAAAGGTAATATTGAGTATTCGAATTGGTAAATTTTATGAAATCGGCTCCGATGAAATAAATTTTCATGTGGAATACTTATTTTTAAAACAGGTTTTGAGTTTTATATATATATAAAAATATACATAAGTATTATGCTTATCGGAAAGACAAATGTAAAGTGTCGAATCGTAATATGACCAAAATTGCCTTTTCTGTCACTTTCACAGATTGCGCGCGGGGGCGATGTGGCTCGCTCGTTGTTCTGTGAGTTATATGTATGTAGGAAGTAAGAACCTAAATAAAATAATATCAATACAAAAATAACACAAACTAAATAGCCATAATGAACCATTGACTTATGAGTATAAAAACAGTAAACACTATTGCTAGACATATACCAAACATGTTTATAGCTTTTTTATATTTACGAGTAGGTACAATAAAATTGCACATCTATGTGCGAATATGTACCTAGACTGAACAAAAGAACATTTTTTATCAGCGCACTGATTACTCGACCATTAAAAATATATTGATTAAATGAATACTTATTCCTTTTACAGTTCTGTGTTTGTGATGTTGTTATGCATCTATTTAAAAAAAGAAAAAGTATATGAGTATATAAAAACAAATTAAATTAAAATATGTAATCTATTTATACATACATATAATAAAGAGGATCGAAAGACTGAACATACAAGATGTTTAAAAAAAATGTTTGGATAAACTTCGAATTGATAGCAGAAAAAGTTTCGATTTTTTTTAGAAATTATGTCTGGTTATCTGTTTCTCTGTGTCTCTGTTTATTTAAACGCTCCTCACACAAAAACGGCTAGACGGATTATCATGGTTTCTAGAACATACCTATGTATCTATGTATGTAGGTGGTATGAGGTCTTCGGAGTATCATAGGCTACTTTTATTCTCAAATAATGCGCGCCAAGCCGCGGGTGTCTATTAGTATTATATATTTTCATATATCTACTTTATTTTGCTTTAAGAGTTTTGAATCAAAAGAGTAAAAACGCACCGTACTTACTATGACCTAATTACCAAATCATTTGTTTGTTTGTCTCTAATTATTTATTGTCTTCTTATTTAAACCATTCATGCTGGAGAGTGGAGATTTTCACAGATGACGTATTTTATTGTTGCCACAATACACACTATAAAAATAACATAACTATCTTAGGACAAAAATGAAATAAAAAAGTGATGAACTTATCAGGTATCCTTTCATAAATAATATAGGTACCTATATTATTAAATCGGAAGCCTAGCCACGCGTTTTTTTTATTATTTGTCGTGATAGCCACACATAGACAAACCCAATCACATTTTTTTAACAATACTAATTAGTACAAATATACCTTATCTTTTGCTTGCAATAAACTACAACAATCTAGTTGAAGCAATATTCTTGAGACCATTGAACTAGCATAAAAAGAATAAAAGACCGATAAAAGATAACTCATCCGTAGATAATCTCAGCACATTACCATCTGCCGTGTCCCCCGAAGTAATAAATACTACTTTATTGTCTTCATCATCATCAGCCAGCCCAGTTTCAAAAAACAAAAAGAAACCTCTGCTGAGCATAGACCTCTCCTGCACGCCACTCGTCCTAGTCTTGTGCAGATTTAATCCAGGCGCTCCCTGAACTTTTTCGTAAGTCATCGACCCATAGACCGACTGTATGGTGTGCTAATATAGTAAATAGGTTTTCAACCACCTTAATCTTTATAATTAGCCCCATGTTTTTTTAGGCAAAACCAAGCAGATTAAGTATTATCATCATCATCATCATCCACAGCCCTTGGGATCCCACTGCTGGGCATAGGTCTCCCTTTGTATGTGCCATCTGCGTCGATCTTGTGCAGACCTAGCAAATTAAGTAGTTCGTTAGCTAGTAAGTAGTAGTTTAGCTAATAAAAATCAGAAAGTTTACTGAGGAAGTAATGAAGACTGCCTGGCAACAGCTTCAATACTCTTAAATCTTAACAATGACCCGAATATAAAGGTTACATCGAATCTCGCCGTCTGTGACGTAATAGCAGCCATCTAATTGCATAAGCGGACCTGTCACAAAGTAACACTCAGAAAAAATGTATGGATCCATTAACATGCACGAAACACGCAATTTTTTGTTGCCACCGAACTTATTTAGCAATTCCAACGTCACGAGAGAAAGTATAACTACCTCTCAATTAAAATATCTCCATAAGGACACATTTTAGTCGCGGTAGCGTCAAACACTAAGCAAACACCCGATATAGTCAATTTAACAAGTAAACTCGACCCCGTACGCGATACGGTCATCGTAAAAAAAGGTTGACGACCTCATGTTACGTTCATTAGAGCACCAGAGTTATGTTTTAGACGATTGATTCGGTTGTATTAATCTTACCAGTTTTAAACCGTGATTGATAGGAGCCGCTTTTTATTTATCAACAAGCTAATGGCGTTTCAAGTAGCATCATAGAATAAAGAAGTGTAGTAGCCTCAAATATACAACAACACGTCACAAAAAACTCATATTTTAATATTTGAACAGTTGCGATTGCTAACTGTTATTGTTAGTTACAAATCGTGGTTTAAAGGACGAGCAGCGTTCGTCACCCCGGTGAAGTGAAGTCAGGCGGCGGTAGGTATAGACTATCAGCGCGCAGCTTGATGCGTAACTTAAGGTACAAGATAAATGAGCTACATATTTATTAAACGTGGTGTGTCGTCGGCATTGAGCCTGTGTTATCGTGGCTGCCGAGATGTAAGCGCCTCGCATGCGCCGACGCACTCATATCGCGCTCGATTTTACAACCTGACATTTACTGCTCAGGTTTTTGGAAACGACAGTCCAAAAGACACGGATCAGGCGTATAGTCTCCACTGAGTGCCGGCGACGCAGCGTCGTGTGTGGAGTTAAATAACCAACACTTTTACTGACTCTCACTTTTGCGATCAACATGATCGGGACCATCGAGCACATCAGCAGCGTCGACGAGTTGACCAACTCGAACATTCGCCTCACAGGAGACTCGACGAAACAAACATGGAGAGAAAAATCAAAGAGTGCCCTCAAGACTATCAAATTAATTTTACGGGAAACAACGGTAGAGCCATGCCTGTTCATGTACATGCTTTGTACTGCGATCTCGTCCCTGGCGGTCCAGAACATGCATTTGGAGAAAGCTTGCAGAGTTAACTTCAACTTCAGTGACGAAATTTGTGACCGCATCAGGGATCGCAACACGACCGGCCTCGAAGAAGAACTGTTCCAGATCCATTCATTAGTGGCACAAGTGGTCGCTTGGAAGTTTCCTCTGATGACGGCCATACCAGCAGTGATGGTCATCTTCGTCGGGGCTTGGAGCGATAAATATAAAAAGCGAAAAATCTGCATTCTGTTCCCATTTATCGGTGAGATAATCGCAAATATTGGGTTGCTGCTAGCGACGTACTACTTCAGAGAGCTGCCTCTGAGAGCTACTGCGCTGATCGAGGCGTTGCCGGCCGCTCTGACCGGCAGTTACATAATTATATTTATGGGCATGTTCAGTTTCATGGCAGACAGAACCTCGGTCGAGAATAGAACGTTCCGTCTCGGACTAGTCACGATATGTGTGACACTGGGGACGCCGATGGGAACAGCCCTCAGCGGCATTCTGTTGAGAGCTTTGGGATACTATGGAGTCTTTAGTTTGGAACTGATGTTGTATGTTGTGTCGTTTTTGTATGGGCTGTTCAAACTAGAAGATATTTTACCAAGCGATGAAGTGAAAACTCAAAGCGTTAGTGTAGATAATAAGTGTACGAAAATATTTCGGGAAGTGCTGCAACTAGTCGCTAATACAGTTAAAGTTGCGTTCAGGAGGAGGGAATTTTGTGGAAGAACTCAAATATTTTGTGTGCTTGCTCTGTATTTGCTGATGGTGGGACCTCTTTACGGTGAGTATTTTTGTTATTTTTAATATATATTTTAATTAGTAGATAAATCACTACTTATAATACCTATACTTACCTATGTTAAAAATATTATGTTTAAACAAAAGTGCTTGCGATGTGTAGTAGGAGGATAAACATTTGATTGGTTTTATGAGCACATTGCGCCTTCTGAGTCGGGAAACCTGAAGGCTCTTGTGATAATTTCAGCCTTGAGGCTTCGTAACCATGCAACGTTGTAGCCAGCTTCCTGATTTCAACTGCAGAGGTATTTCATGCGTTTGATAAAGTAAAAAAAAAGTATTTTGTTGAAGTTTTAAAATAATATTTTTTTATTTATTTTAACTCGGGCAATCTTAGTTAGTTAGTCTTTTTGCTTGCACTACTGAGATTTTTGAGCGGAGTTGTTCGTAACACACTAACAATATACAAGTACAAAAGAGTAATATATAAAAAGCCAAAAGCTATTTATTTAATTTACGATCATAGATTTGATACCTGCAACTTTACTGAAACGATAAGATGAGAATCTAAAATAGAAAAAAATCAACTTCTTAAAAAATGCGCCTTTTTATTTTTAATTATTTGTTTTATCTCAAATTTCTTATGCTAATGAAGTAAGTGATTTAGCAGTGAACTGTTTACTTTTATTTTATGAGGTAATCAGGACACTGGATAATGGAAACTTTTCCAGAACTTTTTCTTTGCTGGTAACGTTTGGGACCTATTTTTGTCTAAAAAAACAATGTCATATTCCATATCGAGGTTTTGTTTTTTTTTTGTTAAATTAATCAATTTTTGACATTATATAGTAATTGTTTTTTATTGTTTCGATAAATGCAAACGATTGTCAATTGTTTTGTTTTTAAAAAAGTTGCGGTATTTCCGGTCCAAATTTTCTTTTTACACAACATACATATCGATGCCTACTGTAAACAGCTGAGCCGGTTTATAATTTAATTTAGTTTTTGCGTTATTCGCAGTATTTTGCACATGTTTGTTTTAGCATGGATTTACCCAAGTAAATGTTGAATCATTTTTATGTAGGTCAAAGTTCTTCGTGGATTATACGCACGTGTATTATATTAAGACAACACTTAAACACAAGCTAAATTAATTCGTAGTATTTTTTTAAATTGTGCCAGAAATTTAAAGCGTATCATAAAAAAACCCAAATATTTACTTTTGAATATAAAATGGGAACAGGTGGAGACGAGAAGCACAAAATCCGGGCTGAGTTGCGTGCCTTGGGAGAGGCCTATGCCCAGAAGTGGACGACTGTAGGTTAGGCACGATAAGCGCCTGCAATGAAGAAACTACAGTACAATTCAACTTTGCGAACGCTGCTAAGTTTAATAATTTTAGGGTTAGTATGTTTATTTTATCTCTATACAAAACAATTTTGAGTTGGTCTGCCATAAACTTTCTTGCAAGCATTTTAACTTCAAGATTATTAAAACTTAAGCTTAAGTATGTGTGTTCGATTTACTATTCCCACTTTATGGCAATACTTCCTTATGTTGACAACTCTTAAGCAACTGCAAGTAAAGTAAGTAGAGCTAAGCTACGCAATGCTGATCTAAATACACTTCTGCGAAGTCATTTTTAAGTTATGCATTCCATATTTTCTATGCTGTTTTTAAGCTTGAATGAATCATACTAACATGCAACAATCTTTATTTTGTAGGCTTGGCTTTTCTAATCATTTTAATTTGGTTTATTGCTTTTGAGATTACAAAGTTGATTATTTTCCATGTAAGGCCAATTGTATATTTTGGACATACGCACAATATAATTTAAGTCTGTGCTTTTATTTTTAGAATTTTTGCTATAAAAATATTTTTGTATTTTGATGCTTTTAGATTTGTTCAGAAGGGTAAAATAAAACACCGGTGATGCAACTCCATAATTTCCTCCTCCTTGTGTCGTATTTCCTCTTTGCTGAGGGTTGTATAGTGACTGGTCCCTCGAATTGTGGTGTAGCAGAGGTTATTCTACATTTTTTGTTTGTTTGTTTGTATGTATGTAATAGAACAATCTAAATATATAAAACTCAAAGACTGACTGACTGATTGACTGACTGACTGATATAGTGATCTATCAACGCACAGCCCAAACCACTGGACGGATCGGGCTGTAATTTGGCATGCAGGTAGATATTATGACGTAGGCATCCGCTAAGAAAGGATTTTTGGAAATGCCACTTTTAAAGGGGTGAAATAGGGGATGCAAGTTTTACTTCTTAATGCGAGCGAAGCCGCGAGCATCCACTAGTACACAATAAAAAGTAATATCACCCATTTAAACTAAAACTACAATTATTTCTAACCAATTTTGTCTACAAATTTCCATCACAATTATGCAAGTTGCATACTAAGTTGCCACCTGCATTTGATTACGCTCATTTCGCCAATCAGCAAGGTAAACTTGCAGGTAACAGGGTAGCCTTGGCTTGCTTCAAGTAGGAGAGACAAATTAAACTTTAATCAGCTGTTTTTAACGTTTATCGGGCTGTTTGTCACACTATAACAATTGTATTTTTTTATTATGTTATATTAGTCTGCCTGATGGGAATCAGTCACCGTCCCCTATGGACACTTGCAACTCCAGAGGTGCTGCAGCACTTTGCCAGCTTAGCGAGGTTTTTGAGAATACCTATCCTTTTTTGTGTTTTCGTTGGATTACAACTACTAACATTTTATTTTAGTCTTTTATTTAATAATTAATTGGTTACAAGCACAGTAAATTTTAGTCCTTAGACTGTTTTTATTTATTTATTTCTAAAAGGTACAGACACAAAATGAAGGCTTAAAGATTAAAACAAATAACACTGTCATGTATAAGACTAAACCTAAACAGTTATAATTCAATACAAATATAATCATAGAGTACATAAATATTTTTGCTGTTTACGACAAAATAATTGACTTTTTTGACCAAAATGCTGGACTTTTTCTGGCTTAACGTATAAGCATTGCCATCCAGCGTGGTAATGCGGCCAGTATGCTGGGCACGCTGCCCTCTGGTAGTGGGCTGGAGCACTTAGATTATCTTTAGGCTTATCTAAAGATTTTCTAAGTGCCCCTTTTTTGTAGTAGTTAGTAGTAGTACCTAGTATGTTTAGTTTTTTTCCCGAAAAATTACTGTTGAACAAAGCCTGAATTATACGATTTGTATGACTTTCAACAGAGAAAATTATTATTATACTTTTCCCTGTGATACTAAAATATATGTAAAATCATATAATTAACAAATTACAATCTAGCCATAAACCAAAAAAATATCCTTAGTAGGGATATAATTGTATTGCCAAACAATTTAATTTATACAGTCTTTTTCATGTTCTGATTTGGTATGAGATAATAAGTTTAAATTAGTTTGTGGCTTTTGTAAATACGTGATGAAAAAGTATAGGATAATAGGTAGGTATAACAAAATAAAATTAATAAACATTTATATGAGTAGCTTTTATGAGTCAAATAAAAGCCACATAGATTCGTAAGTTGTCAGTATTGTCATAGACTGACCACAAAATGAACTATGACCTGATGAATTGCACATTTTTTTATTTATTTGAGACTTTTTACTCATATGAAAAAAACTTACTAAACTCATACTGAACTTAACTTTTCCAGGTATAATAGGTCACACTATAAAAAAATATGGATGTCCTGTATAGGTACTTATAAGAATAAGATACATTTATTGGGACACGAAACAACAAGAGATACAGAACACAATAAAATATAAAGATATAATATACAAGTACACGTTTCGTGCCACAATCTTAAAGAAGTCAAATAAAAAAAAAACAAAGTGCTTATTGAATACTTATCAATATCAAATAATTAATTTATAGTTTATTGTCATCTGTCCATTTCTGAAGTAATTTTTTTAAAGAAAAGCCTACAACTAGAATGTGAGCTTCTGTCGTCTCTGTAAAAATAACTAATTTGTTATGTTCTTCTTCTTATTAAGCTATATTTATTGTTTACAACTATACAATAATTATAAGACACTGGTGTAAGGCTGGATTCGAACCGGGGTGCGTCTGGATGAAAAGCAGACACTAGAACCGCTGAGCCACGCTCGCTTTTAAATTGTGCATATATATAGGGTGCATAATATGTGTCCACCTAAACACACACACACACGCATGCACACAATTATGACAAAGACTCCATTAGCACGACATAAAAATACTACACCTCTCAGTTCACAGTAAATGGAGTTATAAAAAGTTGAAGAACCTACAATGAACTTTACTAAAGGCTTATTCCATCGACATCATAACCAGTACACCCATAAATATAGACGTCATGAATTCCGACACATATATGCTAAATAAATCATCAAATCAAATATAACATTGGCTATCCGGAAGCAAGAAATCATACCACCTTCCGAACTAATTTAATTATGTACTTGATATCAAAATATAAAGAAAATTATTGATACGTCAGTTACGAATCAGTTTTATCAGAAATAGACATGTTAATATAGTTGGGCTTTGATTAATCTGCGCAGGACTTAAAAAAAAACTTTCAGCTGACATGATAACCTCCTTTTTTTGAAGTCGGTTAAAAATAGAGAGCAGATTTTAAATGTATACATTTAAAGTTGACGCAATCGCTTATACTTATTCTAATGGACAGAAACCCATTAACAATAACAGAAATAACAGAAACCCATTAATTAATAGAAGCGAAGAAACAATAGAAAATGTGGAAAAACCGGGGAAAATTATTCATCTTTGAGGGCTTCCGTTGCGTGCGCTGCGAAAACGGTTCCAGATATCAATAAAATGTGTATGAAAGAATTATTCTTCTTGAAATAATCTAACAAAATGTCCGCAACAGTATATGTCTATCTTTTAAGGTTAACTCACTAGAACCGTTTTTATGATAATAACTATTCCACGCGGACGAAGTCGCGTGCACCAGCTAGTATAATATATAAGTTACGGAAATCTCTACATATGTCTGCATCTCGCCTATGATTTTCCCAACAAAATTACCCGGTGATTCAGATGTTTTCCTTGTTCTATGTATCATAATGGTCGAGTCCTCGCGAACAATCTCGAATTGATATCATTTTATCTCCAAGAGGGCAAATAAAAGAAGTGTTTGCGAAGATTTGTGAAGGTTTTTGATTATTATATGAGCGTTTCTTTTGGGATCATGTTGTCAAGAATTGTTTATAATTCAAAATTCTTCATAGTACTATCAATATGTTGTATTTTTTTATTTGTTTTATTACTAGCTCTCAAACAGAAACAAACAGGTTTTATTACACAATTTATAGACGCTAACTAATTATTACAGCTCGTTTATTTCGTATACAGTGAACCGTATTTTTTTTATTCTATGTTTCAAAAATACCTTCCGACAGTTTAGTTGATAATAGTTATTACAATAAAAAGTAATTAAAATCACTTTACTTATTTTAATGTGATTTCACAAAGGCAACCAAGGGCAATGCGTTTTATTATCAACATTATAAGAACTTCAGGTTTTGTGATAATAATGGTCATAAGAAAGTTATGCGATATCTGAAAACACTTTCCCTGAGATTTACTATTTGATTGGCCAATTAGATAAATTTAAATTTTGATTAACTGTTGAAGTTTTAATTTGTTAAACATCTGCATATTATTAATCCGTTAAATAGCTGTTAGTATTAAATAATGTCTCCAAAATTAGTAAAAAAGATAAAAGATAAAGATTTTTATTTGTAAACAGGTAAATGTGATACAATTTTGTGTTGCTCTGCCTTCTACTGTAGTGTTGACTGTGTGTAATGTTTTATTACAAGTTATTAATTTAGGATTTTAAACAAAGAAACATTATAAACAATTAAAAGAAAAGTATAAAAGTGTTATAGGTATATCTAGTATCCACGACACAAGCGTTTGGTGAGTGTGGGGCTAGATGGATCTGTGTGCAATATCCCTGAATATTTATTTATTTATTTAATAACGTTTTTTTCTTTATCTATAACAGCACATAAACACATATTATACAAGAAGATTATTTTATTTACCTTGACACAGAAAATTATTACATAACTAACACAATAAGGTCAAAATATAAAATGTAACCAAATGAAACAAAAGTGAGTTGGCTGATGTTAACTTATTTATACGACAAGAAAGAAACACTACAAAGATTACCTTGACTTTTGATATTGAATTAATATACGGTCTCCAAACTGTACATGAAGTTAAAATTGTAAAACTATAAATTGCATTCTGGATAAGGAAAAAGTTGGAAACGTACGATGTGGGATTAAAATAGTAGGGTCAATGATCTATTCAAGGTTTTGTAAGAAATATTTATAAACAATCGGAAAGAGGAAGAATTAGTCCTTGTTATTAATGGAAGGCAAACGTCACAGATAGAAATGGCGTGCAAATAAAACCTTCAACAGATTTGTAACAATGATTTACCGGGATTTAAAAAAAAATACGTGTGGGTTCAATGTCTATGGATTAGTAATTTATATTAGCTTTTCAAAATAAAGTTCTAAATTTATTATTATAGTTCTTATTTCAAGCTTTACAAATAAATATGTAAAAAGAAATCCGTTGGACAAGATTTTAATTGTATTCATTTAACCTTGGATAGTTTGACTAGTTTTTAGATAGGTTATTTACCTTGTATTTTAGGACTTATATACTAAGCTGACAAAAAAACATGATTCATAAAATTATACTATACATATCAACCGCAAAGTAATCATGTCTACCACAAATTGAACCAAACAGAAATATAAAGGAGATATATGTATGTATGTGTATGTATTCAGTTTATGGCATACGAATCAAATATGTATTCTAGACAAGCAAAAAACGTAATAATAGAGTAATGACTGGTATCAAACTCTTTACCTAAAACATTTCTTTTTTTACAAGAAATGGGTTTGCATTTGACCGTAATTCACACGGGTGTCAAACTCTTTGCCTAAAACATTTTTTTTTACAAGAAATGCGTTTGCACATGACCGTAATTCACCTGATGGTAAGCAATCATTACGGTCTAGGATGGAACGTGATTACCCAGTAAGAACCGATTTACTCTCGCTTTGAAGAACATTTAAAGATATTAAATAATATATGTAATGGTTTAAGATTATAAGTAACAGTTTAATTGATGACACACGTTATATTTTAGTACTTTTAATTTTTAGCATAGCTTTCCTATACTATTGTTAATTACTTTCTGTCTGGATATATACCTAATAATATACCTTGTCGCTTTGAGACCTTCATTTATTGCACAATTTTAAATATATATAGTAAATTTATTTTCTTTCTCGAATAAATAGCTGTTTTTTTATCTTAAATACCTACGAGTACTAATAAATTTTAAATGATTGAAATATTTATAATTTGGGATACACATTCCTTACTCTAAATTAAATTTAAGTAAATTAAATAAAGCCTTTTTATATACTAAAAATAATACCTAAACATTAAAATTTGCACCACACTTATCTGTTAACTTTATCTAGCATCACTTTCGCTTAAATTTGCAAGCTCATTATATACTTAACCAGAGTTTATCCTACGTTATAACATGAATTACTCATTGCGTTTTCTATTACGTGTATACCTAGATGTAAGTAAGACGTAAATGTTACCATAATTTAGAATTTCACCACAACTTGCTATTTTCATTTAAAAATTAATTAATTACTTGATAGATATAACCGTGCTGTCAATAAGATTGATATTGAATTTAGAGCATGCCCATTACCTTAATCTAATAACTGATTTTACTGCATCTAAAAAATCATAAATTGCTGAAGTGCCTATCAAAGAGTAGGTAAAATTATCTAAAACCGTTTTAGGTAGGTACAAAACATAACATAACCTGTTGGGTAGTCTAGTATAATAATCTATAATAGTCACGTATCATAGTACGGCCATGACCACTTGAACACAATAAACTAAGTGACATTGCAAATGTCAATATATTATTAGTTTTAGACGATTCGATGTGATGAACACGAAATGTATCAAACTTTTCTTCCACTTATTAAGATTTATCTAAGTCCCGTGTTACTCGCCTTAATCCGGGATAAAAGAAGCTTGTGTGGGAATTTTACTCCACGGCATTACACCTGCTAATATTGTGACCGCATCTGTGGCTCTTGCATTGTTTTTAGTACACTAGCAAACTCCGTGTCGCCACCAGATAGTCCGTTTTTTCTTTATCTTTTTTTTATAAACCTCACGGAGCCCGAGACCTTTTTAACGAATGCAAAACCGTGGAAATCGGTTCGTGTGTTCTGGAGTTATAGCGTCAGGAAGGAAAACCCGACTTATTTTTTTAAAATATACTTAGTAGATTATATCCAAGAGCTAAACCAAAACTCGTACGGACGCTACATATATGAATACATAAACCATCTCACGTAGATGTAATAAGGCCATTGTTGATAATATTTGAATACATGGTCTAAACTATCTCTAAACAAATTTATCATCCAGATTGGTTTTGCCATTTGAACGCAAAGAAACAACAAATATACTCACTTACAAACTTTTGCCGTTGTTAGTGTGATGTGATGTTCTTTTTTACCGCTCTCAACATGGCGTCATTAAGGCTCTAATCCATGTTGAAATCACTCTTTTTTATCTCTTAGTGTAGGGATCCGAGTACTTTTTCTTTTTTCTTTTAAAACCTTTGTCAATTTGCATATTAATCAGTTTATTTGTCCACAGGTGACTCACAAGTGTCGTATCTGTACAGCATTCGTAAATTTAACTTCACTGAGGTGGAATACAGCATTTACGGCACCATAAACATCGTCCTCGGCTTGTTCGGTATGTTAATTACAGGAGTATAGTTCTTAAAACCTTTTTAAAATTGAATTTTAAGTATTGTAGCTACCTTGTATGCTTTGATGTTTGTTTCCACATCATTATAATTTATTCTAGTTTTCATCTATTGAAGCTTCTAACTCCTATTTTGTAGACACATTACTGGATTCTCTAAGTAAAGGGGTGTATAGGTATATATTATGTTGGAAATGTTTAAAGGTGTAATCATGATTTATTCATTTATTTAGAAAAGGTACAGACACAAAATGCAGGCTAAAAGATTACAAACAAATAACACTGTGACGCGTAAGACTAAACCTACAGTTCAATTAAATCCGTACTCAACACTCATTGTGGACTCTGAGAGTTAAACAATTTTTTTTGTGAAAGAGATCAAATAGTTAAAAATAATGAACAACATATAGGTATACATTTATCCAATGTAAATCGTTTAGGTATTCAGAATGATACATGATCAAGGTTTTTTAAATGCATGTCGGTGGTCGCTTTACATTGTTTAGTTATTGTTTACGCTCTATTAAGATAAATCGTAAATATAACTTTGTAATATAAATATAACATGCTTGTAAAGTAAATAATAATATTAATAGTAATTGTTTTCATTGTTAATTAAATTTTTAAATGTATCCGTTTAAATGTGACTAAAACCATGTCTTAAAAACTACTTCCCTAATCGGTTGTAGTCAAAGGTAAGTGAAATGTCAAAAAAACATTAAATTGGATTCATCGTAAGTAGTCTACAACTTAGTATAAAAATACTTCATTATTTAATAACCATTTTTTTCGTGATAAATATATCAAATTAATTTGATTACTCTAACTGTAATCATATAATATATTATAGTATTTATACATTGAGCTATAATGTACTTACGTAAGTACATTATAGCTCAATGTATTTATAAAACAAAGTAACGCAATACTATGAATGTGCATGTTATTCTTGCATAGGTATTGCATCGCAGTTTGTTTTGCTGTAGTTCAAGTTTATCTCAGTCGCATTTCAGATAAACTTTAACCTGCTTCTGGTAAATCCGTAAATGTAGTACATTTATTTATCCGTAGATTAAATAAATGAATGAAACGTACTGATTAATCGGAAGATTTTACATTTGTAAATTTCGTACTAGGTAAATTGAAAACATAGCTTTGTCATATTTTCTTTGTCATACTTATTGTATTTTTGAGTTTATTTTACATGGTTATTAAAAACACAGCTACCCAGACCAAAATGAAAATTAGTGAATGTTCACATAAATACATATATGAAGGTAGGTATGATTAAAATATTATTTCTTCTAGGTAAAATAGTTCAAGGTTCAATAGCATATAATATTCTATCGGTTTAGTTTACATTAACCCCAGGTTAATCAATTTTGATCTCTAACTAACATTGGTTACTAGTCCAGAATAATATAAAACACCTAGGTACATTTTACTTTATCTAGATTAAATGGAACATTAAGAGTAAATAAATTAATTAATATATCCTACTTATTTTACTACTGCGTGCTGTTTTATACAATTTCTTGCCGACCTAGATCAAGGCATCGCGATAAAGAATGCACTCACGCGATGATTCAAACAAAAACTTTAAAAATTTACCTTAAAATTAAAGCGATAAAGACTAAAATGTACTGGCAAAATATAAGGATCATTAATAAATTAATTACTCATATCAATTCAAGTTCTCAAGTTTAAGTTTTGAATAAAGATATCGCTTATTCCTAGTTGTTATTAGTGCAGGATGTAAACAGCTATTTAATTTAACTGTCCACTAGCTCGCTCTGATAAGGAATTAATGAGGAACTATTTGTATTAACCTACTACTTATTAAATGGTAAATAACATATATAATAGATCAAGACAAAGTGATTCGTATTTATTTCATTACGCTATGCTTAAAGTATGTATATTTGACACAGTGTCCTTGTCTCTGTGTTCCTGAACGCCATTGTTATAGCGTTGTTACAAATGCATTAAATTAATAATTTATAATCCTAATGGAAACGAGTGTGGCTCGGTGGATTAAGCGTCTACTATTCATCGTGACGCCCCAGGTTTGAATCCGACCCTATACCAATGACTTGTTTTCCATGTCATGTGTGGATTTGCAATCGCTTTACGGTGAAGATATATAAAAAAACATAAATAAATATATGTATAGACCAAGTAACATAATAAGTGACACGGTTAAGTAAAATAAATAAAAAACAGTACATATGGTGAATGGAATAACCAGGTAATTGGGTATTCTCATATAAATGCGGACACCTGTGTTATCTTAGTACTTCATAGTATGTAGACTACTGAAATATATATGTATATTCACACGTACACAGATGTTACATACAAAGTTACTTGTAATAACATACGAATAAACTTTGCCATTTGGTATAACAGAAACTCGTTTTCACCGCAACTCAACGAGAATTAATGAATATAATTTAAAAAAAATACACAATATACAAATGCCTTACACGTTGAATTCAAATCACTACTGTTTGTCATTGTACGGTAGTCGTTAAGCAATGTCAGAGGCTAAAGGCGTTTTCATAAATTTTTGACACCAGTGTTAGCCACTTTCATTCGATAAGATGAAAAAGAAGTATACGTGATACAAATAATTCTAAATAAAAGGAAGTATTCTTATCCTCACACTATCTGATAAGTCGTTAAAAATCTTATTCCTTTTGCCATAAATTATGAGTTTTTTTTTGTTAATTAAAGATTTATTTACAATAATAAAATATAAACACAAGTGAAGGAAAACTAAACATACTACTTCTAACTACTACAAAAAGGGGCACTTAGAAAATCTTTAGAAAGTAGTATGTTTAGTTTTCCTTCACTTGTTTTTATATTTTATTATTGTAAATAAATCTTTAATTATAATTATGAGTTAATTTATTAAGTTCTAAACCTGCACTAGGTTCGAATCCTGCCGGTCGTGATTATTTTCGCTCATTTTTGAATTTAGAATAGAAATTAGAGATAATATCACAATGTATCTATGTGTTGAAAATCTACATAATATTTGAGGTTTTTTTTCGGTAAAATAAATAGCGTTGTTAAGTAACTCTGTATTATTTACATACATATGTAAATACACCGCGTTGTAATTATATTTGCATTGACGTCACAGTTTTGTGCAATTCGACCCGTATCTTGTCTTGTTTTTTCG
Source organism: Macaria notata (assembly GCA_927399415.1). Taxonomy (NCBI): domain Eukaryota; kingdom Metazoa; phylum Arthropoda; class Insecta; order Lepidoptera; family Geometridae; genus Macaria; species Macaria notata. Next base: position 4,005,143 of record OV656744.1, read on the forward strand.
ATTTATTGTGAATTTGGAAACAAATCATTAATTTTACATATTTAAAGAATTTGAAAAGACCTTAAATATTCAACATTAGAGTTCGTCGACGCGTTTATTGTCCGATCACATTTATGTTAATATCTTCTATATAGCTTCTTAAATTATTTTCGTATTTAGTTTTTTGAATCTCTAAAATTTTCTCTGAATTTGATGACTCGTAATTATCAGGAAAGATGATCCGTATGATAGTAACTTTTGTAGTTTGCACTATCTCGCGTTTGTTTGATTTGACTATGAAGATAGCAAAGAACTTAGTGCAAGAATTAAGTAGTTCTGCTTCTACCGTGAAACGGTTCCGATAGTGTTGGTCTGATTTATTTAGAAAGAAAATAAGGCTCATCTATTCTCCATTATTTTCTTAATTATTTAAAAGACACAGAACCACTCTGTACACTATTCGATTTAGACTGATTTTATTTTCACAGTTTTTTTTATCACGACAAAACAACAATGAATAGGCTTACGTTTGATTACAGCTTGCCTGATATTAAGCACCACTATAAAATCACTTTAATAATGTAATATCTCTCTAAGATCTAATCTAAGATGTCATCTCCATATATTTTTCTCAACTATAACTTCACCAAAACCATTAATATAGCGTTTATTTTAAATACACTATTCTTTTCTTTCAATTCCAGGAACCGTCTTCTGCATCTACGTGCTAAGTAAGAAGTTCCACGTACAGGACAGCGCTATCGGCGGCCTGGCGGGTGTGAGCAGGATAGCTGGCTGTTTCATGTTTGCGTTTGCACCGACCAGGGAATGGTTCTTCGCCGCTCCTGTGGTCAACATCTTCAGTCACACCGGCTTGACGGCAGTACGGTCTATTGCTAGCAAGAGTGTGCCTACGGAGGAAGTTGGTGAGTTTTATATCATACCTCCAAGACAAGATCGATCTAAGGATGAGATCATGACCCTCAGTAATGAGGAATAATAAGCAAGGAGGAGTAAGATATCAGTAGTCCAGGGTAAAAAGTAACCTACGTGTTAATCCACAGTTTTATTTACCTACATACTCTTCGACTGGCCTGTTAGCTTAGTTGGTAGTGGCTCTGCCTTCTAATACAGGGGTTGTGGGTTCGATTCCCGCATGACACAAGTATTTATGAATAATATGAATTTTAAAATGTATAATTACTTGTGTCGAGTCTGGTCGTTTTTTTATTATAATAATATAATAATAATTTGTTTATTTGACCAAAAACTTACGTGTACGTACATTACATATTACAAAAACAAATACAATCTTAAGCACTAGTATCTACAGTACGTCAGAAGTGTACTGAGCTCTGAGCTAAGTATCCAGTGGATCTTGTGTTTCAGAGCTGCAGTATCCCGCCGCGGCACATTTACTTAAATTTACAGAGATATATACTTTTTTAGTGTTTGTATATATAATAAGTATGTGTTTACAAAAGAAAAGTATTGTACTATATCCGTTATTTAGTACCGTACCCCGGAATATTTATTCAAATTGAATTTCATCCAAATCAGTTCTGCTGTTTGAACACGAAGTAGTAACAAACATACATAGTACATACATTCATCTATGTAATGTTTGTAGAATATGACGTAAAATAGGATATCTAAAGGGATTGGGCCGGAATTGCAATCATTCAAATGAGTAAATAATAGTAAAACGGGCTCAAAAAGTATTAATACACGTATTATACTTTGTTACAAAAATAAACCAGAAGGCTTTGACCCGAACGAATGAAGCTAAAAGAAGCTTTACTTACAGAATCATATATCTACATTACGTCAAACATTCAAAGGGATTTTATGTATAAAGATTCTTATGTAAGGATATCAATTGGCTGAAAGACTTTCCCCTTTTGTATCTGCCTTTATTTGATACGGGATATTTAGAGATGAAAATATTTGTATCCTTAAAGCTGCTCTATATCTGTTCTTTATTTATTTTTAGATTTCTTGCGAAACTGTTATCGAGTTTTTCTTAAATAAAAACAACAAACACGATTTATAAAACCTGTGCTTTGATATTAGTCCACATAGCTACTTGAAGCAACTCCCGTACAATCGACATTGTGAAACATGCATTTAATGGGCTATTATGTCGATTTCCTCACGATGTTTTCCTTCACCGGGTGCGTCTGGGTGAAAATCATAAACTATTAATTTGTAGATTATGTACTTATTTGAATAAAAAATGTTGTATAGCATTTTTTTTTATATTTTGCTAAAAAACATTCACAAGAATCGAGCACCTAATTTTGTGAAATCGGTTATTAAATAATGCAACGGTTTGATGACATAGCAGTCGCTGTCAGGTTATTTCCTACGAACAAACAAATCTATATTATATAAAAGAAAGGAGTGTTAGTTACACCATTTATCACTCAAGAACGGCTGAACGAATTTAGCTGAAAATTGGTGGGGAGGTAGCTTAGAACTAGGTGACGGACATAGAATACCTATTTTTTTATTGGAATGAATAAAATCCAATATCTGCTTATTTATTGCCTCTAAGGCAGAACATAGTTCGCCGGGTCAGCTAGTAAATAAATATATAAAACTCAAAACCTCTTGTTTTAGCGAAACTCAACGCCCTAATAGGCGTGACGGAGGCCATAGCTCCCTCTATCTACATGCCAGCCTCCAGCCTCATCTACACATACACCATAGAGAGCTTCCCGGGAGCGTTCTACATGTTCGACGCAAGCCTCACTGTGCTCGCCTTGGGACTTTTCACGTGAGTTAACTATACTTACTATTTATAGTTTACTTAGATATATATATATATATATATATATATATATATATAATTTACTAACATACAGAATTACAGCTAACTTATTACAATAATAGGTAATAAGAGTTGGCATTAATCATGTCTCGTTAAATATAAATACAATTTTAAGTTAAAAAAATCTTATTACTTATTAAAATTACATTAAAATAAAATAATAATTATTTTAGCTTATTAACAGTAGGTCAGTTATTTTGAATTTTTTCGACTGACTTCTGATTTCCAAAGTTAATCTAGGTAACAATTTTGTAACATAATTAATTAAGTAATAAAGCATTAAAAATAAACTAAATTTAAGTTAAAAAAATATATTGCAAACCCTTAAATCCAAAAAAAAACATGTGCCAGCACGAGTAGGTAACCCATAATGACTGTAGTACATTAGTGTTGTAATTACGTAGCCTTTACAAATGGCAGCCCACCCCTGCAGTTCCAGGCTAGTAAATCATAGTGTCCGGTAGTTTGAAACAATCCCAGCTAATTCACTAGCAGTTTGAAGGACGGGTAGAACTCGGGTTCTATCTAACATGGAAATAAAGCTGAGGAGGGTCAAATATCTGAACATAGAACATGTTAGAAAAAACTGGTTTGGGTGTACTTTAAGTCCAGATCAGAGCAGACGTTTCAGCAGTTTTTAGATTTTTTAGACTGTTTATCTCTGTCTGTTTTTTTTTTTTACACGAAATAGGCTTACGTTTGACTATAGCCTGCCTTATGTTAAGCACTGCTATAGTCTAAGATGTAGCACGCTTGCCTAGAAGAAACCTATTTACTCTAGATTTGAAGACCCCTGGGTTATAATTAACTGGGAACAGGGCTCCAGGTAGAGAGTTTCATAGTCTCGCCGTCCTTACTACGAAGGTAGAAGCAAAGCGCTTCGTGCGAGTCGTTGGAACTTCCACCATGAACCGGTGACGCCCTGCTGACTTCCTGCTTGTTCGACGGTGGAATGGAGACGGAGGAATTATGTTTAATCTGTTTATTTAAACGCCCATAACGCAAAAACATTTTCCATAACAATGGATATCATATGGGAACGTTTGACTATTTGCTGCATAGTCTTTTCGTTTCCGCCATTTGCTCAGTCAACAAGTGACCATTAATTAACATTGCAGACTTTTCCCTCTACCCCGAGAACTGCAAGAGTAGATTTTAGTTAATTGACTCTTTGAACGCGGAAATTAGAGGGTGTGAACCCTTTGATGAAGAATTTGTTTTGATGGCGCATTTCTTGATGAGGGAATGAAAGATGATTGGGGTAAAGGAAGTTAATAATACGTGTAATTATAATAAGCATGTGATTTTGAAGGAGTTTGTAATTAGGTATCTTTTCAGGCAAATTTGTTGCTAGGAAACGGCTTGCTGTTGCTGAAAATATTTTGTAACATTATATTAGATAAAATGATAGAAATATTTAATTAATAAATACAATATACCTAAAATAAAATATGAAGTAAAATAAAACAAACAAAAATTAATCAAAGAGCCCACCCCGGATCGCTCCCGGTGCAAAGGTTCCCATTACGCTCGCCGCGTTGCCACGTTGAATCGCGATGGCTATATAACCTTTGCACCAAAATTGATCTAGAGCGGGTGTCTCCCGTCTTCTGATAGATATATTTAAATTTAACAAAACTTCTTCAAAAAGTAGTAATATATATTTTTTTAGATTTAGTGATAGTTTCTACAAAGAAACTCGTAATCTAGGTTGTACAAGGTACAAAAAATATATTATGTTTTTTAATTAAAAGGCCGTTTTCTTATTTCCAGATTAATTTACGTACTAGTCAAGAGAAGAGACGCAGTAACAGTGAAAAATCCGAGCAGAAAAGAAGAATTTGCGAGAACAAACGAAGCATCAAGATTTTAATATATCAAAAACGTATAGACTTATTAGATAGAAACTTAGCGGCAATATTATGATGTAGTTAGTAATGTAGCTAGTTTTGTATATAATATAATATGATGGTGCTATTAGCTATACTATACAAATAAATGCATTCGTATCCAAATATTATTTTTATTTCTTAAGCTAATGTTGGATAGATAGATAAAACTCTTTATTATAACACACATACAGAAAAAAGACAAACAGAAACACAAAAGACTTACAAAAAAATAGTGCGACAACTGGCGGCCTTATCGCTAGCAGCGATTTCTTCCTGGCGTAGGATGGAGACTTTATTTTTGCTATCGACTAGCAATAATACATATGTACTTAATATTATTACTTAAAATTGATGCGTGAGGTTTACAAGTCATTTTTTCCTCGACATAAATTACAAGAAAGCTAAATTTTAATTAGTTAGTAGGATAAGTAATAAGATTTGATATTATAATTGGAAAAAGTTTCAATGGTCACATAATTTTCCAAAAAAAATTTCAAACAAAATGAAGATATAAAGCTGGATAGTGCTCATGCACAATCGTTCATTTATAAAAAGAAAATAAAAAATACCTATGTATGTCCAGAAGTAAATAAAAAAGGTGAAATGAGCTAATAATGATGATGAACCAAATTTCATCACCACTTGATCCACATCATTACCAAGCGAGAATACTTAATTAAAAGTCAAAGTCTAAGAAATCTCAAAATTATCTTATTTGCTTAGATTACTAGAAGTTCAATGTTCCTTTATCTCGGTAAATATTGATGAAAATGCCGAGTTTACTCTGGTATATATGTGATTGTTACACTTGTATGAGTGACGATTATCATAGAGCGAAGTGAATAAGATCATTTTTATTTATGCCGTTCATCCCAATTTTTTATACAGGGTAAACCGCCAAATGCTGAATAACATTTGAAAAATAAGCTTTCGTCAAATATAGATAAATATAAAAATTTTAATCACAATAAAAAAACATTTATTTAAAATAAATAACTAATTTATTATATTCCAACATTGAGATATTATTACTGCTACGTATAGAGAAGTCAACGCGTTGCATGATTTTGCGCCACGCTTTGCTGTACGCTGTACAGCAACTGTCTAGTGAGTATCCAACGCCCGTGGTTATTCTGTTTGGCTCGCATAAATAACAACATCAAATGCCTGGTTGTGTTCTTAAAGACTGCCGTATACACTCCAGAACATCAAAAACATTTCATCGGTAAGTAGACATTTAAACGTTGAAAACTCTTTGATTTAAAGTTTTTCGAGATGTAACAATGCTCACGAGAATTGGGCTGCCGGGCGCCGCCATTTTGCAAATACACGGCGCTTAAGTCGTTTATATACCACACACTACTAAATATAATACTATATAAACTGTTCTCTGTACGCTTCGCTGCATATTTTAATAGTTTGGTTAGACGACATAAGTATTGTTTCTTTTTACTTTTCAACCCTTCTTCTCCTCGCTACTTAGTTTCCCGGTTCAAATACATCCATTCTTCCCTAAGCTCTTCGGTCATCAGACAGGCTTACTTTACAGCATCCTACATGCAAGAAAGCAGTCTATGGCAAGTCGTTCACCGCGCAGGCTGTTCTACTCTGGAATGCCCTGCCACTTCACATCAAAAAAGCTCAGTCAATTGATAGCTTCAAGAGTCAAGTAAAAAATTGGTATCTGTTGTCATTATGCTGATATACATATGTAAATGCTATAATTTAACTGCTGTCTTTACGTATTATCTACATGTTTATGTTTTATATTATATATATATATATATATTTTAACACTATATATTAGTTTATGTTTGTACTAATTATGTATAATATGTATTAGGATGTATGTCTTTATGTTTATGTACATTAAATTATATTTGTGTATATTATTTATTCTATCGCATCTATTTCTGTTGTACACCACGTCCTTTATAATCCTTTATTTATTCCTCTCCATCCAATGGTTGCCTGGAAGAGATTGCTTTTAGCAATAAGGCCGCCACTTGTGGCACTAGAGTAATTTATGAAAGTATTTTTAGTTAATTTTGTTTTATAAGTGTGTGACAATAAAGGATTATCTATCTATCTATCTATTGTTTTCGCGCTGCAGCGAATTTTAGTTAATCTCTTTCCAAAATGAAGCAAGGTTTGGTTCGGGGTGTCTGTTCCATACGCTAGTAATATAGTTCAATATATTCCACAAGTATATACAAAAATGACTTACACATACAGAAAAACTAAAAAAACAGATATTTAAAGATAGATAAATACTTTATTAAAACACTACACATAAAACAATACAACTGAAAACAAAATGCTTATTAATATTATTATAATCTACTGCAACAAATATTTTCTTACACTAATTTGACTTCTAAGCAGAATTAGAATCTACAGGTGGTTCGTGCTAACACCGAAATACAGAGTACAAGACTGAACTAAGAAGTAAAGCAAGTAAATCCATTGTCGAGCAACTTAGAACAATCTCGCGATAATTATTTCAGTCTGAAACTCTGAAGGCGGCTGGTTGTTTCAACTTGAAGAACTTCGGTCTGATTTAGTTATGGAATGATTTGTAAGGCTCTATGGTTTATCTATAGATACGGTGGTAGGGTTTTTTAAGGATAATAGCAGTTTTTTCAAGTAATTTATATTTTATGTATATTAAGACCCGTAGGTACGTAAGTTTGAAAAAAACATCTCGACAAGAACAGCGCACGACATGGATTTATATTATGCGTAAAAGGAAGGAGTTAAGTGTGCCCTGGGGTTTAATAAGCTGATGATGATACATTTTTATTTCTAGTTTAAATTTAAATAAGAACCGGAGTGTGGAAAGTATTTTACTGTGTACTCTCGAAATTAAATACCCTAAGTTGATCAGGTTTAATGTCAGATGACTGAGGTGTCTTAGTATGAAGCACATCAGAGTAAAACAATATTATGGCTCTATTTCTGTACAAACATACATTAAAACGATTATTCTAAGTACTTGTTATTAAAACTCATGAAACCCTATATAAGTAGGTACCTACTCAATGCTTTATTCATCAGATAGGTACATACTTAGCTTAGAACGCGGTGTTAGAACATGTTGAATTAGATATCTGCCGGTACCTATTAGGTAACAACATAAAATATAATAGCTCCATCCACTTAGTAACTAAACAGAGATCTAATTTCTATGAAATAGAGCGTTCGAGATCCAACAATACGCCCGCAGGGATAATAGAACATAATAGAAAGATAAGGCCTATCCCATGTCACTTGCTCTAATGGCATGTTCGCTGTATAAATATCTATTATATACGTAAGTACTGGAATTCTAGTCACATTGGAAGTTAATATCGTAAATGTATGCTGCGGGAAGTAATTTTTGTTGTGGAGCTCTAGTTCGCGCCTATATAAAAACTTATCGCAAACTGTTAGTAAGTGTCTGGGTATGAATTGGAAAATGTAAGTAAATAGGCGTTAATAGGATCTAAGCTTTTTAACTCTTTTAATTAAGGATAGTTCCGTTCCGATAAAAGTAGTTCTAAGAAATGCATATGATATGATTTTAATAACAAAAAAATAATTATGTCCCTTATTAATACAATTGACATTATATAATTTCTAAAATTTTATTAAAACTAAATGTTATAAATTCAATTTGACGAGATATTTTAATTTGTGTAGCATATATATGATATTAGTACTTATACCTATGTTGCAACTTTACATTATCAATAAAGATTCTTTATCATATATCGGATTTTTATTGTTTTAATTTAATATTAAAAGAGGCAACAAATAGATGAAAAATCTGGAATCCCAGTAGGAATGTAATATTATGTCACAGTAGCAATCTCACAGCAGCCTTTCCACTAGAAAAGGTGAAAAAAAGGGAAAAGCGAACACTAAAGTTTGCCTTCGTCGTGGTCTTTTCATTAATCATTCTGCTACTTGGATAAATTTGGCTTCCAGATTTCACAATGAACGCGTCACAATGTGAGGTTTCTCAGAATTCTGTTTAATATACATATGTACATAGATACGCAGTTTGCGTAGCAATATAATGCCTAACATTCGTAAAGACTAAGACATTTTTAGAGAATATCACGATCAAAGTACTATGAAATAATAATGATAATATGGATGCAAGAAACAGTAATTGGTGTTATAATTAAGTAAATGCCTAAAATGCTCAATACACACTAACAAATTATTTACGCGTTATTTATATTATTGCTTGCGAAAAATTAGCAGGCGTTTGACAAATGTACTAAATAAATTAAGTGACAGTTTTACCCAAGCATTTCAGTAATTTGTAGAATTTACATTTATGTGGTGCTAAGGATAGTAAGGTGATGCTTTAAACATAAATTATTTTAAATCGTCACGATGACATGCCATCATATTTTTTTATATAAGTACGTCTTGCTTAATCTCACTTGAGCTTTATGTAGTTCACAGTCACTAATTAGTGAATCAATACAATTTCAAAGCAATTCAGAATACAATAGGAAGCTGTTTATCTGTAACTAGATTAGGTGCATCAACTAATCCTGGTTTAGCGAGAGGTTGCCGCATTGATTGATGTAGACTGATATTTACATCAATACCTGTCTACCTAGCAAGAAGTTAGGTAAACTTGTTGTAGTGCTAATTTCTGTGTACGTTTTATATGAATTTACTATTTTGAATTTTAAGTTCATTAGCGTATGCAACGCTGATGAACTCAAGTTAGAAAGAAAATTGCCTTATATACCATATAATTTATGTAGGTATACACAAAACAAATATGTAGTTGTGGCTGGTAGAAAACTTCTTTCTTTAGTTTTCTCTTAACAATATATTTACGTAACCCTACGAGTAGATATGTATGAAATAACTAATTGACAGATAGACGAATAACGTAAAAGGTAAACCAGTATCTAAATGGTTCTTGGACGCAGAATTGTAAATTAAAGGGAAAAGTTCATTGCAGAATAAAAAAGTACCTACATTATAGAAAACACACCTTACAGACAAACAATGATGTTAATAAAAAAAAATCCACATTTGCCTTCGCTTGTTCGTCATCGTAAAACTGCAGAGGAAATTCATAAAGAACGTATGTATGTAAAACAATTTTCTCCCACTTCCTTGCTTCCGGCGGTTACCGCCGTGTGGTGGATGCAATTTCCTCGAAAATTCGGTTATTGTATCGATCTTTGCACACCGAGATGCCTGGAGCTAATTCTACTAAACTATATGTAAAGATTGTTTAAGCAAAGGTTACGAAACGCGTTTACATATAATATTACAACATTGTAAATACATAGGAGCAGTAAACTACAGAAAGTAAGAAATATATCTATTCATCTTGGCGTTGACGTTTTCCTCTTTTCTGAGGGTTGATATGTATGTCTACTGTCTACTCAGTAGCTTTGATTCTTTGGTGGAGTTCCCTTGGAAAAAAATACCCAAGAGGTAATTAAAACACAAAATCGTTGGTATGCCGACAAAGAACTCAGCTTCTCAATATTTTTATAGATCATGAAAATATTTCGCTTTTATATACCCACACGTAAATAGACTTTACAATACAAAACTAATATTTTTTTCCTTGAGATAGGCTCACGCTTGACTACAACTTGCCTTATGTTAAGCAACGTTATAATCTACGATCTAGCGCGCTTGCCTAGAAGAAACCGCTTTACTCTCGACTTGAAGACCGACAAATTATAGTTCAAGGAAAATAGAGATTCGGGCAAGGAGTTCCACAGTTTGGCTGTTCGCACGATGAATGTTGAAGCAAAACGTTTGGTGCTAGTCTTTGGAACCTCAACTGTGTAACGGTGCCGCTTATATGGAAACTATACCTTCACACACTCTCATGACGTCAGAGACCGCGTTGCCGTCGGGTATATTTTCAAAACCAGTAAACTAAAATCATTTCAATAAAGCGTACCTTTATCTAACATTTGTGAAGTCACTGTCGCGTGTTGATATCGGGTATACATTCAGATTTAGTATACTGCCCGCGTATTTTAAAACATACCCGACCGCAACAAAAATACTGATTTGTACACTAAATTATCCAATATTACCACAGAAACTTAGGGCACCCCGACTCGGACAGGTTAGGTTAGAAGAGGATGGCGGGGTCTGTTCGCTCGCTACGCTCGCTCACTCGACCCCGCCATCCTCTTCGTGGTTATTTTTTTTATAAACCACAGAAGTAATATCTGTATCGGTCGGGTATATTTTGAAATCCTTAACACGACGGTTCATATTTTTAAAGTATCCCCAAAACGTATGTTGCAGTCAGGTATATTTTAAAATCCTCAAAAAGGCGGTACATATTTTTATGGTTTACCCGAACTCAACACTATAGAGCGTTAAGTAAAGGTTTAGATTCCATATAAGCAACGGTGCCTCCTTGCCATATTTATTAATGTCATAAATTGAAAAGGTACATAAAAATACCTTGGGTAAGCACAGTATGCATCATATTATAAAATCTCGTATATAGTTGCCAATATGCTAAAGCGTTCTTAAATACAAGTTACAAGTTACCTTGTATAATAAAGTCATTAATAGTAGAATTCCCCTCACATCAACTTAGAGTACCTACCTTTACCTACCTACCTACCTACCTATACCTTTGTGAGTGCATTCCTTTGAGAACCTCCCGGCACGCGATGAAAAATGGATTTCCTTAAAACTCACTCTGTAGTGGCTCTGTTGGGTAGAAATTGAGTCTAAGTTTACACACATTCTATGACCGGAGGGGATAAAAATACCTTCCTGTGAAAATAGGATCTTACAGACGCCTTTGGAATACTTGTAAGTTTAGTCTTATCTTCTCTTGTCGATATCTGATTTAATAAATTGAATGAATGAATGAATGAATGAATTTTCTTTCAAGATTGTATGAAATTAATTTGTGTATAACCTATCTGATCAGGACCTATTTTTTATCACAGTGTGATGGTATTTGTCACATGCCACATAAACACAGTGCAATGATATGCTGTTTTAAATTAAAAATTAAGTGCGTTGTGCAAATGAAAACGCTATAGTCGTGCTATATAATTAAACATGTTTTAGCTGAACGATGAGATGAGTTATGTGAAAAAATTATTTATTTTCATACTTGCAACAGAGAAGCAACATTAGCAGGTTGCAAAACATAATTCATTAGTTTCAAAATCTAGAGGTTTGTTTCTAAGATGAACAAGACTGATAGTTAGTAAAACTCTTTATTGTAACATTCATACAGAAAAAAAGACAAACAGAAAAATAAAAGACTTAAAATTAGTGCCACAACTGGCGGCCTTATCGCTAATAGCGATTGATAGACTTTGCGAGTCAATTTCAAAACCTTTTAATGCTTATTTATGTAACATTCATTATACTTTATCAAAATATGACCCTTTCCAAATAATAAAACCCGCTTCCTCAATACATTAATTTTAATGAGAGATTTCATATGAGTGAGTTTCAAACTTAATGTAAGCACGTATGGGTAAAATAAAGGAAAACCGAGTAAATTTATGTATTTTGATGGTAATCTAAGTAATCTTTTTGAATGAAGAGGTTAAATTGTAAAATTAAGAGGTTGGCAAAGGAGTTCTAAGTTGAAATGGGGTTAATTTTATTCTTCTTCTTGTTATCGAATGAGAGTGGCCAACTCTGATGTCGAGAGTTTATCAAGCCGCCCTAAGGGCCTCTGACATGGCTTAACGCCTGCCGTACACGACAAACAGCCAGGACCTACAATTTAACGTGTAATCCAACCCACGTTATTTTTATTTAATAACTTAATTAAGTTGTTAGATTCAAAGACATAATATTATTATTCGTACCTAATATTATTGTTTGTAATTTCAGCTCGTTAATAAATAAATAAAAGTTGATTCCGAGACATAGAACTAATTCATTAGAAAGATTTTAGTATCTAATAATAAGAATTTCCAAGAATTCAATAAAATTACAGCTTTTCTATTTCATGACTTTCTTGTAATGATTGCATGTGTTCGAGTTATAATATCTTCAAAATGCTTTTAAATTTTAATGTAATGAATCAAAATATACTAATATCACAATCAATCTAAATTACTTTCGGCTTTTGTTTCATACTTTTCTCACTTAGTAGATCAACATAAAACACTAAAACAATACTGAATCCGTAATGTTTTGAACTCTAACTAGCCGGCTCGGAACATTTTGTAGCTTCTGTGAATATTTCATCAAAGCTTCTGAGCTCTTTATCTTACTTATTCAAAGCTAAGCAAGGGTAACGTAGGACTAACAAAGGAAGTTAAATGTTGCTGTTTTCAATAAGTAATTAACTAACACAGGCTTTTGGGTTCTGAAGATGATTTGTTTATGTTGAAAAGTTTATGAAAGCACAGTGTTTATGTTTACCGATATTCTGGTAATATTTAGAATATTGATAAGGAGTTACAATCAGAAATAATACATGCATACCTACACAGTTAAGATTTATTAGGTTGTAAGTATTCCAAATTATTTCAGTCTAGTCTAAGTGAAAAATAAGTTAAGATTGAATTTGATGAAAAATAAATGAGATGTAAAAATCTCCTAAGGATTTGAATATTTATCAAATTAGTGCCATTATATACCATAACTAGTGGGTGCTCGCGGCTTTGCTCGCATTAAAAAGTAAAACTTGCAACCTCTATTTCACCCCTTTAAAAGCGGTGTTTCCAAAAATCTTTTCCCAGCGGATGCCTACGTCATAACATCTACCTGCGTGCCAAATTTCAGCCCGATCCGTTCAGTGATTTGGGCAGTGCGAGGATAGATCACTGTCAGCCAGTCAGTCACTCAGTCAGTCAGTCACCTTTAAGTTTAATATATTTAGATTATAAAGTCAAAGAGTGATTGTTCTTTTAACGTCTCATTGGATATTTTTTACCGAGATATACTTATTATACCAAAACGACGCGAGCGAAGCCGTAACAGTTCACTATTTGTTATATAAAAGCTAGTAAACCATGTTTCAAATATCGTGCCGCCATCGATCTACCTACAAGTATAACAATATGTCAATAAAAGAAGCCATCGGATATCCACCGAAGAGAATGTAATGTGACAATTTGCCGTCCGGAAATCAACTCCACGCATTCCCCTACGAAATCCGCCTAAAGTGTTATTTGATGGACTAGATTCGGGAATTCGGGTCAAGTGTAAAGTAAATTAGGGTGAGCACACACGCGACCGCCGGTTACCGGTCAATTACCCGCTAGTGTGGACGCGGGTGAATGTGCTAGAAAGCTTGGAAAAGGGTTTCTTTTTTTGACTTTAATAAAATTTAACAAGTTTTCATAGATGTTATCAGTGTTAATCGGTATAAAGCACAAGTACCCTTCGTGATATTTTAGACTAGTGGACGCCCGCGGTTTCACACTTCTTAGACCTCATACTATCTACATACCAAAAATCATGGCTTTACAACAGACTAACAGCTAAAAATTCCAAAAACTTGTAAAACGTGTTCTGTTATCGATTTAAATTATATTATGTACATAGGGAGATAGATATTTTATATTGATAGCTGAAGTGTGAGTCTGCGAGTTGCAGTACCTATAAGTATATATTTTTTAGGAGGCGAAGAAAGAGGAAGGATAAAATGAGGATATTATTCGTATGATCATAGTTTTTATCCTATTTTATATTAATACATTGAGTAGTCAATGACTTGGATGTTCTGTTTCTAGTTCTATAATATTAAACTAGCCGGTTGCCCACGATGTCATCCTGAAATAAAATCTCTATCTGAAATAAAAAAGTAGCTTTGGTTGAAAATCAGGGGTTAATCTTATATCCATACTAAATTTCATAAGAATCTGTTCCGAAGAGTGAAGAACGGGTAAATATACACTCACTCATTGTAAACTTTCGCCTAACCTTTTTAATATAAGTAGGAAATACTCAACTATATTGTATTTCCAAATAACTCTGTAGACATTGCCTTACGTTCCGTATCACGGCCCCAGGGGCATTTGCCGGTTATTAAGCAAGTAATTGAGTCAAGTGGCTGATAATGCACTTGCATTGAATTTGCCGAGATTGTTGCGTAGGAGCCGAGAGCTAGTTATGGGCTATTTGTGGAGGAAATTGTGTTAAAATCGAGTAATATTTTCTGATAAAAATCTTTAGTACTTCAGTTATTTTTAGGCAGTATTTGAGTACTTTGATTATTATTATTTTACGTAGGATAGGTTTATTTTTTAACTACAGCCTGCCTGATTGCTTTGCATTAGCAAGCTGCAGCCTAGGGTACACGCATACCTAAAAGGTACTAGATTAGAAGACCCCTGGATTGTAGTTCGCATGAAACACAGCTTCTGATAAAGTGTTCTAAAGCTTTACAATAAACGTAGAGGCAAAGCGCTGTGTTCGACACTTCGGCACTTCCATCATAAGACTTTCTGCTTGTTCGGCTTTAGAAAGGTGTCGAGGGCATCATTTCATAAAGCTCCACTGCACAGTCTTTAAAATGAATTCGACAAAAGACCGACAGACTGGCCACCTTGCGGCGATGTTCCAAACTTTGGAGTTTTGCCTTCTTATTGGTGGTTTTACCTACTAACCTCTTAGCTCGCGTCTCAATCGAATCCAACGCCTCTAGCTGGTATTGCTGATCCATTCCAAAGATGCGAGCAGTACTTTTATGAACAACCGAACTTGCGCTTAAATGTAACACTCATGCCTATGCATACATGACTGCCATTCAAGGTAAAACAGTTTAACTGTTCAAAGCTTATCTCTCATGTCTACTTTCCATTAATAGATATGTTTCAGCTGTTAACAGTGCATTAAATGATTAAGTTTTATTATCTAGAATCTAAAAATTCTATTACAAGTCAAAATTTATGCGATTTAAGTATTTAACATTTATGATCTAGTGTTAATCAAGCACAACATTAGTTAAACCATGTCAGAGACGCACAAAGCTATATCTTCTAAATATCTATACAAAATTCAAAGGTGACTAACTGATTGACTGACATAGTGATCTATCAAAAACGCATAGCCAAAATCACTAGACAGACCAGGCTGAAATTTGGTATGCAAGAAGATGGAAGTACGTAAACATCTGCTAAAAAGATTTTTGATAATGCCATTTTAAAAGGGGGTAAAACAGGGGATGCAAGTTTTTCTTCTTAATGCAAGTGAAGCCGCAAGCAGCCACTAGTTTTCAAATAAACTTATTTACAACTTACTTAATAAATTAGCATTATCTATATCTAAGTACTGAAGCATCACAAAACCAGTACTGCATTAATACGATAACCAAGCACTAATAGTTGGTTAAGTTCTACATCAGACACCCCACGTTGTGGCCACAACTCGACCTAGCTACTTCGAGTCCTCCGCAGAGATTTCTAACTTGGATCTTACTGGTAAATACTGGAACAGACTGAGGGATAAAGAAAGTTTTTTTTAATGTGAAATTACTGGCATTTATTTTAAATGAAACTCTGGAGGAGTATGCAGCGTGCCGCTGCGGTTGCTCCTTAACTGACTTCAAACAACAAACTTTGTAGTTTTTGAATGTGTAACTGCAGCGGAAAACACTACATATTTCTCCAGAGTTTCATTTACAATGGTTTTCCGCAAAATAACGTAGTGATTCAATATCTTAGCATTTATTTTGTTTATTTATAAAACTAGTAAATTCACACGCGTGGTTTGTAAATAAAAAAGAATTCCATGCCCTTTCGGATCTCTTTACGAGTGTACGTAATAACTAATACCTATTTAAATCAAGATAAGGCGTTGTTCCAATGGTGCATGACAGAGGTATTATTATAGACACAAACAATGTCATTAAATTTCATTTTTGAGGTCGGTACCTATAATTTTTGTTTTTGATCAAAATTTTACGAATATATAAAAAATCACAGCTAAGGCCGGAGAAATAAAAATGCTTAGCGTTTCTTACTACGTTTGTATCCTTGAATGGATAAAGAATTTTCAGTAACATTAACATCAAACTCCGTCTCTGTGTAAAACTTGCTCAGATCGGACATTCAAGTAATTAGCGAAGTCAACATACGGAGTCGGACTTCGAATAACATCAGAGAATAGTTTGTTTGCAAACACATCTGCTGTTCCAGTACGAATTTTGGTACAGCGTGGTTAAATTGTTTGTCTTATTTTAGTCTTTTATTTAAATTTAACCATAATATAATTGGCATTCCATGGAAACAATTATTTAATTTTGTGATTTTTTTATTACTTTAAAACTATGAAACTGATTTTACCAATTGATTTTTTATGAGTTAATTTATTAAGTGCTAACCTGCACTATGGTTGTTTTAAATTAAACTTTTATTGGAAAATGAGCGAAAATAATCACGACCGGCAGGATTCGAACCTGCGTATTTCTGCTACCGTCAGAACGTCTACTAGGCTACGGTCTACTAACTGCCAGGCGCGAAAATCCACACTCATTTCCATACACTTCAGACTTCAGACTGAGCGGCTGATGGCGCCACATACGCAGGTTGGAATCCTGCCGGTCGTGATTATTTTCGCTCATTTTCTAATAAAAGTTTAATTAATTGATTTTTTATTTAGTGTCATGGGTAATAACCCATAGACTAGTATCAAAATTGCATTCTTATGAAAAACTAGTGGGTGCTCGCGGCTTAGCTCGCTTTAAGAAGTGAAACTTGCATCCCCTATTTCACCCCTTTAAAAGTGGCATTTCCAAAAATCCTTTCTTAGCGGATGCCTACATCTTATAATCTACCTTCATTCCAAATTTCAGCCCAATCCGTCCAGTGGTTTGGGCTGTGCGTTGATAGATCACTATATCAATCAGTCAGTCAATCAGTCAGTCAATCACCTTTGAGTTTTATATATTTAGATTATATACGAGTATAACAAAACATTTGTTTTCATTAAATGGACATGAAATTTGAGTTTCAAAACTTCTCTGAAAGCTTGTGGATACTTTATTTTAAGTGCTTATTTGTGTATTATTGCTTTTTTGCTGAACTCTGAAATTAGTTTAACAAACTTATTTGAGAGCAGCCACGAACTTTCACAATTAAATTAATGAAATGCTTTTGGTTTTTATACATTATATGTAGTTAAAAAATGGAGTGTTTTAATGCAAAAGTATTTTAATTTATAAGTAGAGAAATAAATTTAGTGGAGGAATAAAAATAAATCGTTGTTTATAAATTTTGTGGACCACGCTGATGTAGTGGTACACTGTGCATTGTGTGCATGTCATTCTTTCAATCAGAGGGTTACAGGTTCAACTCCCAAAATATTTGAGTTCAACATAACTTATTGGAATACTAATTGATATTTCAACACAACAGGTTTTGTCATACTTAAAGCGAACATTGGTATGTATTTTTATTAATATTATTCACTTGGTAGTAGAATGAAACTCTTTCAGTAACTAGGGTCTGAAATTACAAGACAAACAAACAACAACACCGTAATTTTCGTTAAAACTTTGTTTTACCTCAAACAGCGGACAGTTCTGTAACAGGAACCAAGACGTGTATCAAATAAATATAATATTCTAGATTGGCCAAATTTATAAACATTGTCAATCTAGTGTTAATTATCCTACCACAACAATACCATGCGCTACAATATGTTTATGTGGTTAGTTACCTACTTTTTAAAACTCCATCTAGTAATCAAAATTTAAATTTATGCTGTTAAATAATATTCATTTTTTTACATTAAATAGGCTTACGTTTGACTATAGCCATAGTATATAAATATAAATAGATAGATATACATTTTATTAAAACACCAGCACAATACAGAAATTTACAAAAATAATATTAAAACTGAAGCCTAGTGACTTAACTGTAAATATATGTATATACATAGTATGTAAATTGAATTATTTTTGTATATTTAAAAATAAGTAACTTTATTATGATATTTTAGTGGTTTAAATTAAAGTGCTACAAAACAACCACAATAACCCACCGTCGATTATTGTGAGTGCTTTTTTATTTTATTTTAGTTCACAAAAAACAGAATTAGAATCTTATTTCTAATAATCCATTTTCTGTCTATACGGAAATTATGGCGAAGCATCACCTTTAAACTAATTTATAGTATATTCAGTGTTTTAAAAACTACAAATAAATAGTTTTATGTATGTGTCTGCCTGTTCAAGTAAACTCTATGAACACGTCGGAAAGACGTGTATAGATCAAATGGAACCCTTTGTTGTCGCAGTGAAATAAGAATGTAACGATGTTTGTTTACGGGGCTTGTCTTGTCTGGATATATTCAGTGTTCGTGACCAGTGAGGTTCTAGTGGGGTAGAATAATTCTGTCGGCAGTGTATCGGCCTATAAAACTAGAGAAAATAGAAACAGTAGAGAAAAGGCACATTACTATTAACTTTGATATACAATTTTAGATTAAGATAAAAGATGAAAATAAAGAATCTTTAATTAATGGTACTGTAAATATCAATTTTTGAATCTATGTTGCAAAATTTTCCCTACGTGTGTATGTATTCATTTATTTTGTCATGTAAACATTTTTTAAAACTTTAATTAATTGTCTATGTAGTAACTGTTAATTTTAGATTCTAGAACATGCATGTATATTCTACAATTGACATTGGAAGAATTTCAATTTGCACACGAATAACAGTGAAAGACTCGTCACGTAATATTCAAAATCGAAAATTTGCAAAAAGTTGCGGATTGAAAACATGAAAGTTAACTTGTGTTCAGTCATTTAGTCATTTTTTGTAAAGTATTTCTTTAAATCTATACATAATAATAAAGCTGAAGAAGGTCGAAAGTCTGCATATATTTCAAAAATGTTAAGGGATACTTCGAATAGATAGCAGAACACGTTTTAACAATTTCTAGAAGCTTTGTCTGTTTATCTGTTTCTTTGTTTGTCTGTTTATTTAAACGCCCATCGCGCAAAAACGGCTGAACGGATCATCATGATTTTTGGTTTGTAGGTAGTATAAGTCTTAGTAGTGTCATTATGCTACATTTACTCTTTTACTTATTATCCTGAAATAATGCGTGCCAAGCCGCGGGCGAACAACTAGTTGTAGAATATGTTACGTTCAATCTTCACAAATAATTTTATAGAACTTATCGTGACGTACACCTTCGGAAGGTAAATTTCCAACATGATGTGTGCCTTGTCGTGCCTGTTTCACGAAAGCTTTGGCCGTGAAACTTCTAAGAGCTTTAAGCTTGCATATATAATATCTGACGCATTTAAACTGACATAATTTCGAGAAGCTTCTATTTTTGTCAAGACCTTGCTTAGTACAATATTATGTCAAGGACTCGAATTAGCTCTTGTTTTCCTTCTAAGCATTTATTAATTAGGTAAATAGGTTTATTTTTACTTCAAAGTAACTTGTACAATTGGAAAAAAGTAAATTTAATTAACTTGAAAAATATAGATCCAATTAAACAGGTTTATATTTGAAAACACACCAATAAATTCGACTCATGTGTAACAATAATAATTTTCATAATTGGATAGGTTTAGGAATTCAGCAAAGGTCGACGTGGTCAGTTTTTGAATGGGTGACCGAAATGGCATTCTATTTTGGGGCTTCCGTGGAACGGATGTCACGTTAAATTGTAGGTCCTGGCTATTTGCCTAATACGGCAGTCGTCAAGACATGTCAGATAGTTAAAGCAGTTTGATAAACTCTCGACACCAGAGATGGCCACTCATTCGATGAGAAGAAGATAATTGGATAAACTATATACAGCTGAAAACATGTGATACTTGTTTTTTATATATATATTTAAATATACAAAAAAAAACAGGTTCAGACTTTCAATTGCATTAGACGAATCACTCAACCATATTACGTTATTGACTCCGTCTCGCCCGCGGCGGTCGACTGTTTATTATCTGTTACAGCTAACAGTCCTCAGAAGGCGAGCTGGAACCTCTTTTGTCACGTAAAATCCGTCAGATCGGCCTTCGCTTGGACGAGTCGGCCTGCTCGAGGGCCTACCACGTGGATATTGAAGAGAAAGGGATCAGAAAATTTTATTCTACTTGTATAATATAAAGTTGAATAAAAAAACTCATCTGATTTCACTTTTACCACTCACGAAGTAAAACTTGTATCCCCTATTACACCCCAATAAAAATTGCATTTCCAAAAATTCTTAGCGTATGCCTACGTCATAACATCGACCTGCAGCCAAATTTCAGCTCGATCCGTCCAGTGGTTTAGGCTGTGTGTTGATAGATCACTATGCCATTCAGTCAGTTACCTTTGAGTTTTATATATTTAGATTTTGCTTCTTATCTTCTTAAGTTATTGAATCAGGCGGTGTCAAACGTGTTGACCGGACCGACGTTTGAAGAGTCAACACGTCCTGAGGATGCCTCGTGGAGAGGCGAAACACGTGTCGACGAGAATATCTTGCCGAAAGAGAACAACAAAGCTTCAAGACACAAGGTGCGGTGTTGGTAAGATCTTGAGATCCACGGAGGCCACGTTGGCTAGGAGGTGAGGTGTGGCGGTGGTATATGGAGGAACACACCTAAAAACCATCAAGTTTGTTGTTTGATGTCGATTAAGGAGCAGTCGCAGCGGAAAAACACTACATATTTCTCCAGAGTTTCTTCTCTTCTATTATAAATATAATATTTCAGCCATAAGTACTTCCTACAAAAGCATCGCTTTTGTCGTCTTTGTTTGGATATTACTCATTGAGATATAATATATCTGTTAATCTTATGCAGTTTTTGAGATTTACTGTTTGTATTAAAATTATGTATGGAATTCATAATAATATATACATAAAATTGCGCTCTTTCTTCTCTGAAGTAGTTTATTAATTTGCGATTTAAAAGATGTTGAAATGAAAACGGTTTCTTATTGTGAATGTACTAGACGTACATTTTACAATTTCCAAAAAAAAATGTCTTATACAAAAATTTTAGTGTGACTTAATGATAGGTCACACTTTTTTTCCTCAACAGCCACTCTCCATGCAAAATCAATTCCATTATTCGCACCCTCCCGTCGGTTGCCTTGATCTGTGGAGTGTCACTTTCCAAGTCAATAATAATGCAAGGAACACCGAGAGTCTGTCGAGTTGACACTTGACTGTGAAAAATGTTACAGTTACGTGGATTTAGGTCGAACAAGGGCTCGAGTATACGCAGTTTGCTGTTTGTTTAGGTACGGGGAGCTTTTTCTTTTGCAATAGATAGGCTTGTTAACACAATCGTTTGTAGGTTTCTTGTTGATTATATCGTTGTAAAATCTGATGAAAAGCTTGATATTTGAAATATGTTATAAATAGTTGTTAATATAAGCGAGTGTGGCCCAGCGGTTCCAGTGTCTGCTTTTCATCCAGACGCACCCTGGTTCGAATCCGCCCTACACCAATGACATGTATTTTCAAGTTATGTGTGGATTTGCGCTCGCTCAACGGTGAAGGAAAACATCGTGAGGAAACCGACATGTTTGAGGACCACAATATCCGAGGACATGCGTCTTCCGTGGAAGGACCTGGGCGCCCACCACGATGTATCTACCCAAGAAAACTCCCCTAGTGAATTAATTCTGCGGGGCCCTTGACCCTCAGTCATAAGGAAATACGACTCGAAGAGAGATAAATAGTTGTAGTTTAGCAGTATCACTAAAACTTACATGTTAATTTCGTTAGTACTAAAATAATGGTAGGTAAGTAGGCACTTAGGTTAGGCAGTTTAAACATTACCAATTATATTGCTGTATAATTAAATAGATTTCTAGTGTTTATAGCACAGATGTTCTTCTTTCTTAAGCTTGGATTTCCTAGGAAAGCGGTTCCGACATATAGCGGCCGTAATACAGCGGTGAATGAACGTTGTCTATGTAAACGTAATGGCGCGGTTTCCTAGAGAGCGGTAACTTGCACCGTAATTTACTTTAATTATTTTTGCGTCCGTAATATTACAGCCGCTATATGAAGGCACCGCTGTCCTAGGAAACCAAAGCTTTAGCGATTAATTTGTCCATTTCTGTACGTAGGCCACTCCTAATTTTATTCATAAAAGACAGATATATGATTAAATATATTAATTACAAAGTTGAGAGAGATGAAAATAGTTATTGAATAAACGAGTTTATTTGTAGAAATTAACAGAACTTCATTCCCCTTAATTGTTTGCCTTCTTGCAAAAGGAGTTTGCTTGAAGCAATTGGAAATAAGGAGCACCTGTTTCTTAGTAAATAATATTACACAGAAATAACTAAGAATACCTTTCTTCTCAGCTTCTGTTTTGTTTTGTATAAATAATTTTCCAAGCGACTTAGAAATTGCATAGAATGAGGGGTGCAATTTAATTTGATATTCTAGGTATATCTTGAATGTATATACAATAAGTAATTTGTAAAAGACAAGAGAAAAAAAAACAGAAAACAAATAAGAAAAAGAAGAAAAAAAAACAATAGCAAAAAAATAAATGCGGATAAAAGGAAAAAAAAAGATAAATAAGGAACCCGTTTTATTGTACATACCCCAACCCTTACCCCACGCAAACCTAGACACGCATTATATTAATATATTATATACTGCTACTAAACTTATAGATTAAACTTCGCTTCAAAATTTGTTTGATGTGATCAGTGTTTGTTGGACAACATCTCCGACTTCTATATGTTGGTGGATTAATCGACGAACATACAAAAAAAAAATTGATATTCTAGATAGTAAATAAAATAAAATAAGTGTTGTTTAAAATAGTTTTATCAGATAGTAAATTGAATAAACATTCACAAAGTAAGGTACATAAACAAAGTTTTTCTTTGGAATAATGTTTTACGTGCAAATATAATAAATAAATAAATAAATAATATTTCAGAACCATATTACACAGCGCCATCTAGCCCCATACTAAGCTCACGCTTGTAATTATTGTAGATAAAATATTTTTAAGTTTTCCTAATTATTGTAAATAACTTCGAAATACTAAATCACAACATTAAGTTTGTTTATTTTCTTGCCTGATTTCAGTAAAGTACTCGTAAAATCTCATTTGCAGGATCACTGTCCTTCGTAAGAGAGTACCGTCATTTGGGGGCGTGCCAAATATCTACGTAGCACTGGAGCCTACAATTTTTTTTTATTTTGGTAAGCACGTAAGTTATTGTACTTACCTACTTGGGTAGTGATTACTCAGCTTGTTTTGCCGAGTAACCGCGATCGTGTTTTGTTTTAGCCGAATCATTCTATATATATATTTATATATAATAGAGCTGAAAAGAGTCCAAAATCTGAAGATGGAAGATATTAGAAAAAAAATGTTTGGGTATACTCTAAATCCATAACAGAACACGTTTCAGCAGTTAGATCTTTTGTCTGTTTATTTAAACGCTCATAACGCAAAAACGACTGTATCGATCATCATGATTTTTCGTATAAAGGTAGTATAAGGTCTTAGAAGTGTCATAGACTCCATTGTATTCCAAAATAATGCGAACCAAGCCGCGGCAGTTACAAAATAAGGAGAGCTGTTTTTTTATCAGAGAGTAAGTGAACGTTTGACTGCAACTATTATGATATTAAACACACTCCTGAGACGAAGCATCGTAGGTTAGATCAAAACTATTGGATCTGAATTTGGGTATAAACTTGGATTTTAGTTTTAAAACAGGGGCTGATATGTC
Source organism: Macaria notata (assembly GCA_927399415.1). Lineage (NCBI taxonomy): Eukaryota > Metazoa > Arthropoda > Insecta > Lepidoptera > Geometridae > Macaria > Macaria notata. The sequence continues at coordinate 4,029,507 of OV656744.1, forward strand.
ATGAATCGATTCGTGTTACTAATTACTTTTCACACAACGTACACAAAAATTAAACAAAAAACTTATTTTAAATAAATTGTTATCTTCGTATTGTCGCGCCGCGACGATTCTCGAAGTTTCACGCTACCACTGGCCTACCTGCGCGTACACGTAAACAAGTTGTTTACCTCATTTTAATTGCGTTCCAGATTGTTCGACATTCATCATTGTTAAGAGTAACACAAAAGAAACTAATTTGCATCACAATGGTTTTATAACCCTGTTTACATCAAGCGCTCACCTACCTAATTTGCATGACAAAGGATTTATGGTTGTGTTTTGATCCAAGTAATACAAAAGCATTCGAGAAGTTTCTTACCGATATATAAACGGGCGCAGCTCAGGCCAGTGGACAGTTTTAATCAAGCGATCGAAGCGAACAGTCAAGCGATACCGAAGCGATATTACGAGTGTGAAAGTGCTAAGTGAAGTACTGTGTAGTGAACGTGTGTGCTTAGTGTTTTTCGTAGTACTCTACGTACTTGTGTGTGAAAACATCGTCGAATTAAAGGCAATAAATTAAGGCATTGTGTTTTTCCTTAAAAACAGCCCCCTATCCCGTAACAGTATGTCTAATTTGATTTTTATTATCACTGAACAATATCTGTAATTGAATCCCTATTATTTAATAATCTATTGGCAGAATATAAGAATCAATATTAATCCGGAATCTCTATTCCCCTTGAACTATAATTTGAAGATCTTCAAGTCGAGAGTAAATCGGTTTCTTCTAGGCAAGCGCGCTAGAATGTAGGTTATAACATTGCTTAACATCAGGCAAGTTGTCAAGCGTCAAGTCAAGCGTGAGCCTATCTCATGTAAATAAAGAAGATCAGGAAGGATGGCGCATGCTCTACAGACAAGGGTCTTGCCCTTAAATTTGTAATGATGATGGTGATGATGATTAAAGCACCTGATATCCGACTTATCATCTGTCTTTAAAACTATTCTTTCACATCTCTCGGTAAGCTTTCCATATCTCTCGGAAAAGGTAAGCTATAGGTAAGCTTTTTACGCACCACTAACTGTTTTCATTCGCAACATAAGCTTACATGGGAAAAAAATCCTCAAATCCCCTTTTTTACACATACCCGGATATAAATCCCATCACTTAGGCCGAAAGAACGAAAATTAGCCGAACACGCTGGCGTGCTCTTATCGAAAATTGAATCGTAAAGACGCTCCCCTTTTCCCGAGCGCACGAATATTAAGGCTGGCATTGGTTTAGGCCTGTCCAAAGTAGATACATATAATATAGTTAAACTGTTACCGTCTTATTACAAAACGCGGTTTAAATATTAGCCCAGGACTTTAAAAAGTGAGTTATTGTTATTCAGACATCACATACAATTGATCAAAATGTCAACTTCAAATTGGAACTTTGATTTAACATTATTACATTTTGACAGTTTGATAATTATGAAAGTAGACAGACAATTTTCGAACAACTAAAACGGACTTGGACTAGACTAATATTTAAACCACGTTTTGTAATAAAGACCTTGTAAGAGATATTAACAAAAAACTAAAGAATAACTTTATCACATTGTAAGAGTCATGTTTCCCGTGAACTATAATACTATACTACTAATATAGCGATAGTGTCTAGCGCTCTTCAAAGCGAGAGTGTACCCATTCTCATTGAGTCAGTACGCTCTTGTTTACGATGAAGGAAATTGTGGTAAAGAACCAACCCGGTTTAGTTCCAAAAAATGCCCAATATGTCACCAAAATTATAAGCGCGTGTCTACAACTCTGTAATAGAAGATTTCTTAAAAACATAATCTGGACTGTCTAGATCTTTACTATACTTAGTAAAGGCAAAATGCGGTTTACAAATCAAGTCAATATTTTTGACGCCCTGCTTGTGTCTTGAAGGTACATACATACACTTGCGACGCAGCACTTCATAGTGAGTCATAGTGAGGGAGATGCGAGGCCGAAGGCCGAGCTTCACTATCACTTTGATATTTCAGGATGAATTTAATGACGGAGCAAGTGCTGTGATGTCAAATCGAGGAAGAAGCGATGCCGAGCTTCACCATCACTTTGCCCATGAGACCTATGGATATATTTTCATATATCGGAGCTCCCCCCCTTTATTTAACCCCCCTCGCGGGCCCCTTGGCGCCCGCGCACAGAGCACCTCTAGTACCTCTAGTATATTGATGTTTATTGAACTTCACTTTTTAAAGTAACTTTATTGTTTTACTGCTATGCGTGTATTGATCCGGGATACAAAAGAGCCTAAGCAACAATCAATGCTATTATCTCATTTATATAGCCTAAATACTGGTCAAATTGGTTCAGCAAATTGAGCGTGAAGACGGAACAAACCCACTTTGCGGTACACTATTTGGTTATACCATAATAGACGTTACTTAGTTTTTTTTTGTTGTAAATCCTTATTAGTTTAATTACATCATTTTAATTGTAACCTCCTCACTCCTCCATCTGTGGACATGTGTGTTGATCTTGCACCTACATAACTATGGTATTACTAGTGGACGTCCGAAGTTCCGCTCGTATAATTTTAGGATAAAAAGTAGCTTATGGCACTCGAAATTAAAAGATAACAGACAACAGAGACACAGATAAACAAAAAAAATAATTGAAATTGTTGGAATGTGTTTTGCTATAAATTCGAAGTATCTCCAAATATTTTTTCATACATCTTCAATGTTCAGACCTTCGACTCTCTTCAGCTTTATTATAGGTATGTATAGATGCTTGTACCACGAAAGATCACACTGTTTATAAGAAAGAGAGGATGGCCAGTCACTCCAACTCTACTAGTATCTACTGTCTAGCTAGTCAGTGTAGCAGTATCTGTGGGCCCGAGCGGACGCGCCGGTCGCTTCGGCGCTTTGCACTCGACGAATAAAAGTTTTCGGACAATATCATCAGGGAAATAGAAAAATAAACTGAAAGGTTTTCGCATAAGTGGTGGTAGTGATTGTTAGTGTTTTTTAAGTGATTTGGAGTTTGGTTTTGGACTTTTTCAGCGGTGGTCTTCGTGAAACTTCAGTTTGAGTGATTACGGAGTAAGTTTGTTTTTTGTAGTACCTATTTAATTTGTGCTTATAGATAAGTACGGTATCAAATATTATGATCAATTAATAACGAAACCTTTTGAAGTTTTAAACCAAGCAAGCCTATTTTTGTTGAATTTATTTAAGCAGTTATCATTTACAGCAGTTGCAGGTGTATTTTTAATAGGTGTCTGTTACTGTCTTGAAGTGTCCTAGAATTTATAGAATTTATAATAATTGAAAACTAGGTTTATTGTAGCAAAAATATTAATAAACACATTATAAACATAACATTTAGCTATTGATCTGTGTGTTATTGTAACTATATTATATATAAGACTGAAATGAAAATCATCACGGAGACATAAAGTATTATTATATCAAACTACGTATTGAATAAATTGTAAATAGCTTTCCAACAAATATATAACAGCAAAATTGTGAACATGCAGCCCACCCGGTTTTCATAATTCCCCGAGTTCGACCTGTAATTTCAGAAACATACGAGTATTAAGTAATGCACTTCAGTTGATTTCATAGCATCAAAATAGGAATTCACATGAATCAATACATACATTGTGTTGTAAATACATAATACGGTATGTTGACTTGGCATTTCACTTTTACAGATAATTTTATTTCTATTATCCTATGACCTAGAAATAAAAAATCAAATTAATACATTCAATCCAACAAAAAAAATAACGATGTAATTTTTTCCTTGTGATACTATATAGCTTTAAGTTAGTTTACTACTGTTTTTTATTAAATATGTTAAGGGAGATCCAACAATATAATCAGTACCGTTTTATGGTGTTTCTGGCAGCTTCTTTGGAAAGGGGCATATTCACTTGTGGTATCTTTTTAGGTTTTCAACCACCACTTCCCTGTAGGAAGTGGTGGTCAAATGCCCGACAATATTTTGTAATAAAACGTCGGTAGCCTGCAAGTCTGCTCTGTGTAGTTAAATTATAGCGGTTAATTTATATTAATAAAAATAGTATTGCCTGCTGGTAAACACGAATAACTTTGCAAATGGAAGCTATCGCGATCCGATTCGCAATGTCATTAGTAAGAACTGTCAAATGACGAATGAGTAGCACCTTAACTCTTTGATTTTTTCAGTACTGTACAGATTTACACTTGGCTACAATTTTCCTAATGGTAAGCAATAATTGCGGCCTAAGGTAGGGCGCGTCTTCCTACTCATAATAAGATCAGATTTACTTCCTTTGGAGATCGTCAGATAATATCTAAAGTGATAAAACTAAAGATCCCGGTTGGTTGTCATAGTCAAAGACCCCAAAAGCTTCTTAAATACTTTCGACGACAGAAAGAGCTTCTTTCAAGCAAAATTACTTACTTACCTATCTCCAATTATTTTTTACGGAAATCAGGAGAAAGAATCTGTAAAAAAAAATCTTTCGCTTTGAAGACTGCGAAACCATAGTTCGAACATGAAGCCTATCTAAAAGATCTATGCATACTTTAAAACGTACACAAATAGAGTCTTGATGAGCAAGTCCATAAAAAAACGGCTTGATGTCAACTGAGACAAAGAAAATCCTGGCTAGTTTGGTTCAGTTGAAAAGATTGATTTACATATATACTTTAAAACTTACATGTATATACCTAGTTACAACAGTTCATCCATATTATATCTCTGTTGTGTAACATCTCACGCCGTTATCTAGTGACCCCGGCATTGAGCCGATTGAGTCTTGTTTGTTCAATTTGTTAATGTTCGGATTTATAGGCAACGGGTATAAGGACGTGTGAAGTGGCATCTACGTCCTACTAGGAATTCCCGTTTTAGATACTGTATGTGAATTCTAGGGACATAATTTGGTATGTCAGCAATTGTTATCCGACTTCCAAAAAAAGTGGTAAGCAAGTATTCTGATAGTATTTTTTTAGTCTTACTTATTGTTTTTTTAAGTATATCAACAGGCTTTTATATAGAATTTACGTCAAACATATGTTCATTATCTTATTTCGACGATATTTTGCTAATGTCTGTAAGCTATGGCTTGTATTAAACAAGCCATAGACTTTTACATTGAAGAAATTAACATCGAATCATTTTTTTTCAAGAAATGGGTTTGCACTTGACCGTAATTCGCCTGATAGAAAGCTATCATTACGGTCTAGGATGGAACGTGCTTACCCAGTAAGAACCGATTCACTCTCGCTTTGAAGATCGCAAGGTTATATTCCGCGGGGAACAGGGAGTCAGGCAGGGAGTTCCACAATTTAGCCGTTCGTTTTTTTATTTCTCTATCGGTTTACATTGATTGTATAGGGTTCACAAACTAGTGCATAACTTTGTACCTACAGACAGGTATAAATTAGAATTAGTAGAACGAAATTATTAAAAAAAAGAATATATCAAACTACATACTTTTTAGTATATACTATTTTCTATAAATGATATCTGATTTTACAAAATATTATGGTAAAAATCTTAGTCCGTTAATGTGCCTCCGTAATTATTAATTTGAACAAATTATTTAAAAAGTTTATAAACCTGTTTTTTTTAAGAATACTGTATCTATTGGTAGGTACTCTAATGTCACATCAAACCTCTATTCAACGTCTTCTTTTGTACAAAAGGGAAGTGGCAATTTGCTTGTACAAATATACATAATATCTATAAAGACGTCAAAAATCTGAATAAGGAAACTCCAAAGTAATGCGTTTCTGAATTCCCTTTTTTGTCTGTGAGCATTTAGAAATTGGGAAATATTATTTTATAAGACAAACACATTTTCATTTATTTACATAAACAGCGCTCTGTTATGTAAAGGAATGGTTACTTAAAGAAAATTCCCTATTAGAATATTTAAAAGTGCAAGGCATTTTATTATTACTCATTTAATGTAATGTTATTTAAGATACATAATAATGCTATTTCAAACGGACGACTATTATACTCACTTATATACTCTAAACAATAAGTTATAAAAATTGGCATATTGATGCCCGAATATTTAATTATTATCAACTATTGACGCGCACACAGAACTATATAATCAATTTGTATGCAGTACTTAGTAGAGACAAGCACAAGATAAATTTACATACGGTTTAAATAGGAACTAAAAAGGTTTGATGAAACAATTATAATGAAGGTCAAAAGTGTTGCCAATATTATAATTGCAATACAACGTCAGCAATGTCAATTCAAGATTACGAATTCTATAAGACGTCTGTTTACATAATATTAGCTGAACCAATTAGGTATGAAACAATAGGTGATTGCTATTACTACACTTCAATGAAGTCGCAACGTAATACATACTTGGAATAATACAACATACCTCAACATAGAAAAAGGTCTGAGTTGTACGTATATCAACATCAATAGAAAACATGAAGACATTTCGTGTTGCTGTGATTTTAATCATATATTTATTTACTAATAAATTTTTAGACGCGGCTTTGCATAATCACTTCATGATGTTGTTTTATTGTAAAAAAATGAATTTTACTGTAAAAAAGTAACTAAAAACACTACGATAATAATTTTAAGAAATGATAATCACTAAATATTACTTTTAATATGCAAATCCAGAAAAATGCCATTAACGAAATTTGAATAATGTCAAAATCATATTTAAATGATCAATGTCATTTTCTATATCCCGCAAGAAAGAGAGGGATAAAAATTCTTGGTCCTGCATTTTCAATAATAACATATGTAACTCATTCAGTTATTTGTCAAGTGCTAAACCCGCATTATGTTTGTTTGTTTAATTTAAACCCTTAAGTATATGGGCAAAAATAATCACGGTAGGATTCGAACCTGCGTATTTCTGATTACCAGTCAAATGATTCGCTCACTTTCCAATAAAAAGTTTAAATTAAAAACTTAACCTATTTTTCTTATCAAATGAGAGTGGCCAACTCTGGTGTCGAAAGTTTATCAAGCCGCACTAAGGGCTTCTGACATGGCTTTACGACTGCCGTACTAGACAAACAGCCGGGACCTGTAATTTAATTTAAAAACATAACTGAAAGTAAAAGACCAACCTTCGATCAATTTCTATATATCACAAAGCCTTTCTTATATTACTGACCTTTGCTTAAAAATATATATGGCCTTCACCTAATTTGTTAAAATCACAAAGAACTGAATTTACCGTCTCTGTAAAATAAACCATTATTATTGTTCGCCTTGTTTTGATCATTAAAAGCCTACAACTTCCGTATTAACTTCAACAAGTAATCAACTCTATTTATTTTTAACTAGTGGACGCTAGCGGCTTGGCTCGCATTATTTCAGAATAGAAAATCGACATGGTACTGGAATGAATTCTTTTCGACTTATTTTAGTTCTAGTGGGCGCTCGCGGTTTCACTCGCGTTATTTGGGGTTGAAAATACGTTAACTATGACACTACTGAGACCTCACACTACCTACATACTAAAAATCATGATGATCCGTTCATCCGTTTTTGCGTGATGAGCGCTTAATTAAACAGACAAAACATCTAGAAATTGTTGAGCGTGTTCTGCTATCAATTCGAAGTATCTCCAAACATGTTTTACAAAATATCTGTTGCTAATGTTTACATTCGGTCCTCTTCAGCTTTATTGTGTGTATGATAACCGACTTCAAAAATAGATAAAGGTATGTTATAAATGCAGTAGCTTATATGTACATACGTAAATCTGTTTTCCTTGCATCAATTTTGAAAATTGGCACGTCATATTGATCTTAATCAATCGATTCTTAAATGATTCTAAGTTTGAGATCTATTTATGTATTTACAAAAGAAAAGTATGTATGTATAGGTATTATATCCGTTATCTAGTACCCATGATACAAGCGTAAGCTTAGTATGGGGCTAGATGGCGCTGTGTGATATGTCCTGAGATATTTGTTTATTTGTTTATTATTACTGTAAGAGATAAAAATGACGAGACTTGTATTTGATTGTGATTTTATTGTATTTGCCATTAATCTGATTTCATGTTATCATAACAAAGCTTTCGGCGAATCGATACGCGGTATTTCTTATTGTAGTAGGTTACATTTTTGGCCCATTTAGATATTCTTATAACAAAATATTAATTATATATCAAATGTGTGTGTTTTTGTATAAACATTTGGCTTCATTTGTAAAATTATATAAGGTTGCGTAGCTTTTGTTTTCTTTTATTTTAATAACACAAAATAAAGCTTAAAAACGATAAATAACAAAAAACAAATATTATATAAAAATGTCTTTGACATTTGAAATCATGAATCGTGGATTTTATTTCAACCTTTCTTACCTCTAGGGACAAAATAATTTAGCTGATATTGTATTAATTCTTTCTCTCAAATTAAAAGTGAGTGAGTTTTGCAATGTTATTTATTTTTATTACCGAACCTAGTTTTTATACAATAGATGTGGCAGATTTATATTGTAAATAGAGGTATTTTGATGAAGTAAAATTCAATGTTAAACAAGATGCGATTTGGACGTTATCCAATGATAATATAATATTTTGTACTTATACACTGGTTACAATAATAAATATTAAATAAATATATAGGTTTTTATAACGAAGATTGAAATGTATTGACATGAATCTATACTAATATTATAAAGCTGAAGAGTTTGTTTGTTTGAACGCGCTAATCTCAGGAACTACTGGTGCGAATTGAAAAATTATATTTATGCTAAATAGACCATTCATCGAGGAAGGCTTTAGGCTATATAACATCACGCTGCAACTAATAGACGCGAAGAAATAATGGAAAATGTGGAAAAAACGGGAAAAATTATTCATCTTTAAGGGCTTCCGTTGCGTGTGCTGCGAAAACGGTTCAAGATATCACAAAATTTATATGAAATAATTATTTCTCTCAAAAATTATCTAACAAAATGTCTTTATTATTATAATATGTCTATCTTTAAAAGTTAGCTTACTAGAACCGTTTTTATGGTAATAACTATTCCACGCGGACGAAGTCGCGGGCACCAGCTAGTTCATGATATTTAGAAAGGGACTCCCACAATCTACCTATATTGTCTGTTATAATTTTATTGTATGTACTATCAAATGTTAAGCCTTAATAAATATTTAAATAAATAAACAGTTTGAATTTATTCATTTAATTAATTTACTTCTAGTTTTCATTTGGCTAGTCTACTAGCCTAATGTAAACTAGAAGTACTACTATCTATACCTACTATTTAACTATGATCCCTTTTATAAAAAACGTTTCAAAATATATATCTCTAATATATAAGCTTACACCTCTCTATTTTGTGTGTGTATTTTTTTTATACATATATACTTTAATAATTATAGCGGTGTATAAAAAACCAATAACGTTTTGAAATCATATATAATATAAATAATATATTAAAAGATTTAAAAGTCTTGGAGCACTGATATTGAGTGGAATCACTCACACCAGTACTGGACCAGTATTTACTATTTATCGTGCATGCTGTAATATTATTTATTTATTTAATATTAATAGCTCGATTTTTCCGGCAACCTCTAAATAGGCCTCAGATAGACCGGATCAAGTTCCAAATTTAGTTTCAAATTGGAATTGGATATATTTTCAATCCATCATCATAATACAGAGAAGAAAAATATGGGCTCCATAGTATCGTTTGCGTGTTTTAACACAGAACAGCGCCATCTAGCGTTCCTACGAGTAGGTGTCATTTATGAGTAGGTAGATTATATTACTTCTAATATTGAGTTGCGTGACCATCCGAAACATCTTTTACATAAAAAATACACTGGAGGATATAAAAAAAACTTTTATAATAAACAATTAATATTTGGCTAAACACAATTTTTTATAATACTAGCTCTAAGGCTAGAGGCTATTAGAATGTTGATAGCCCAGGGTCTTGAGATATAGGCTATGTTTTATATTTAAAAATCGCGGGAAAAGCTTCGGACATCCAGTAGTATATGTAAATAGCAGTGGATTTGAAAACTGTCAACACCAGAGTTAGCTACTCTACGAATATACTTTAGTAGAAGTAAACTGGTTAAGCCAGCTTTTATTTTTCTTTATCGTAACTTACATGCTAGCTCAAACAAATTACAACAATATACATATGTACATATTCGCTTACATTATAACTCAAGCAACTTAACACGTTTATATAAATTTGTCTAGTATTAAACCTGACACATTGATGGATACCATACAACCCTTTCTATTGAAGCGTGCATTATGTATCGAGTTTCGGAACTTTTATAAATTTGTTACTTTAAGGTCACAGCTCACTTAAACGACTCTGCTCCCACCCGGCAAAAAGAATATTATTCAAACATAGTCTTTAAACATTGCTCTTTAGATATATTTTACATTGGCATCATGAATTAGCAGACAGCCCGCTGTCAGCGAGCTGACTGCCGTCAGACTGCCCGGTAGTTGATGCCTCGCTGGCCGCACGAGGTAGGCGAGCGGTCGGCGCGGTGTCCGCGCGGAGCCAGCGCGGAGTCAGCGCGGCGACAGCGCGGAGTCAGCGCGGCGACAGCGCGGCGTCAGCGCGCTGACTGCGGGCTGTCTGCTAATTCATGATGCCAATGTAAAATATATCTAAAGAGCAATGTTTAAAGACTATATTTGAATAATATTCTAATATTCGGGTGGACAGCTGGCCGTCTGCAAGCTTTCGCCGCGTGGACTGCTCGGTGCCTGCTAGCTGTCGCCGCGTGGACTGCTGGGTGCCTGCTAGCTGTCGCCGCGTGGACTGCTGGGTGCCTGCTAGCTGTCGCCGCGTGGACTGCGAGCAGTTACGGCAGTGTTGGGTGGGAGCGGTGTTGGAGCAGAGTCGTTTAAGTGTGCTATGACCTTTAGACTCCGTTTCTTTCACACAATGTGACGATAACAGCTAGTTTCTTGAACTCTTGTTTGCTTTTCCATAAACGACTTGTGACAGCGACATATATTTTGTTTTGTTATTGCATAATGACGTTTATTGTGGTCACCTTTATATTCTTCTTCTTCTTTCAGTGCCTCTCCTTAATGGAGGTTGGCCGTCAGCTCAGCGAACTTGTCCCTATCTTGTGCCAAGCGAAAAAGTTCTTCTACGCTGGCAATATTCGTCCATTCTCGTATATTTTTCAGCCACGATTTCTTTCTTCTTCCAACGCGTCTTTTGCCTGCGATTTTGCCCATCATTATGAGTTGGAGGAGGTCATATTTCTCGTGTCGCAAGACATGTCCTAAATAGGCGACTTTTCTCTTTTTGATGGTCTGCAAAAGCTCGCGGCTCTTGCCGACGCGTCGGAGCACTCGTTCATTGGAAACCTTCTGTGTCCAGCTAATGCGTAGCATTCTACGGTAACACCACATCTCGAAAGCTTCAAGAAATTTTTGTGTGTTAGCTTTCAAAGTCCAGGCTTCACTACCATACAATACTACAGGCCACACATAACACTGGAGTAGTCTTACTCTGAGCTTTATGGACAATTGACGACTGCATAAGACTTTACCCATTCTTTTTAAGGTGTCTCACCTTTATATTGGTTCGCATAAATTGACACTAATGAATTCTGTGCAACGGAGTGGATGTGACGGGTTTATCTATGGGACTTACATATATATCTTATCTCTTCTTGTTGAGTTAAGATTACTTAAAACATAAACCAATGTAACATTTAGCTTGTATTACGTTGCCCAAGCTCTACGGAAGCTACGTGGGTCTGGTACGAGCTACGAAGATGTACGCTGCTTAGACCATAGGTAGTACTTTTGTATACTGAGTCCACCAAAATTAATACAAAAAGAAAGTTTTTGCGAGGGTGGTATTATAGCTCGATTATTTACCTGTTTGTATGTGATGGAACAACAGGAACCAACTGTTTATTATTAAAGTTCTGAAAATATTAATAAAACCACGTTTTGGAAACAAAAGGTTCGAGTTTTATCGCAAAGATTATTCGTAGCAGGGAGTAACAAATAATTATAATTTTCTTAAAGTTTTTTTTAAATCTAGATAGGCTCACACTTGACTACAACATGCCTGATGTTAAACAACGTTATAATCTATGAACTAGCGCACTTGCCTAGAAGAAACAAATTCACTCTAAAAGTGAAAACAGTGAATTTATTTTATTTGAGTGATAATTGGTAAGGTGGGTCAGGATACAGAAATGACTAGGTCGTCTAGACCACTTTTATAGGGCTGTTAAAACGACTGAAGTTTTATGATAATCCACCAGACGATTTCACTTACTATTATTAGAATTGGATGTGAAAAGATATAGGTCTAAAAATATGTGTAATCGGCTGCTTGAACATGCATATTACATCAGTTACTTTAAAGTCTTTAATATCATTATATCACAGTTAATTTCAAACAGTCTTATTTATAAACGTTTATTAACAACTCTTATAAAACACTGAAATAAGAGTAAAGTTACTACAAATACCGAATCTGAAATTATTTCCTTTAAAACTAAGCATCCGTTGTCTCAATACATAAACACAAATCATGATAATACTTGCATACTACTATGAAATAGCACGTTCTAGGAAACACCATACACTAGTTAGCGTATTCGATTCCCGCCCTTGACTTCCAGCGATATTGAATTTCCCCCTATTGCTCCTCCAATACAAGTTAAACAAAAGTTCGTATTCATAGCTGAGATAACTAAGAGACAACTAACTGCATCCCTGTAAAACATAATGAGAGAATGCTTTTATTAATTCTGTCCTATAAAGTCAACCACTAACCATTTTACAGACAACAACAGGCCACAAACACAAAAAAATAACACGTAACATGCGGTACATTTCACGATTGACGTGTTTACTTAGTTATTGAACATCTATTTCGTTTCATTCTCTGTGGTAGTTGATATAAATATATATGTGAATAGGTGTAATATCCTTGCGCTGCAATGATATTGGCTGTGATAATCTGTTTGTTATCAGTAGATGTCTGCTGTGTTTTAAGTCGTTGTTCAAACCATTCTGTGAGGGTATTTGTACTCGCAATATCCGATATTGGTATTGTGACGTTGTTTGAACGGACTTAACCTTTGCTTTGAAACAGTGCGTAGCTCTTTACTATAAAACGTAATAAAATCTATTAATATTATATTTTTAATGTGCATAAACTCTAATCGCTAATATTTACAATTTTTAAAAATATATGCATATTATTTTCTATTTATTTAAATGAGTACCTACATAACAAAATGACTTCTATTTTTTTTTAAATATTACCTGTTCATTGGTTTTTGTACATGTTTCTAATCTGAATTGAAAATATCTTATTGGAATTAAATATAATAATAATTTAGGGTTAGGTTATTTAGGGTACTTACCTGCAAAAAGTTATATGGTATTATGCATCTTACCATGATTAGAGTGAAAAAATTATAATATATTACTTATCACTAAGAATTTATTTTTAATTTCAGAATCTGATAAAAATCCACGTATTTTAACCACTGTTTAGTTAAAAAGTGTTTTGTCTCAATCTCACATTAATTTTTTGGTAACGAGCGAGAGAGACAAAAACACTTTTTAACTAAACAGTTGTAAAAATACATTTATCTACACTAATGTTGTAACATTCTACTTATGTTTCCAATACTTGACTTATAATTACTAGTGTTATAGCACTGACAACAAAACACTCAATTTAAGCAATTTCACATGATGTTATAATATCCACATCGATATCGTAATAGCTCATTATAACATCGAAAAAGCGTGACCAACCTGATTGCAGGGCCAATCAGGTTGGTCGCGCTGCACTCTCGTTGGTTAGATTTTAATGGCGGCAAAATCACTGTGACAATACACGTACGCGTGAATTTAATTTAATAAATTATCAATGCATTAGTGAAGATAAAGTAGTAAAACACACGGGTATAAAAACACGAGTGTGAGTTTATGAAACGAGCGCAGCGATTTTCATAATAGTAACGAGTGTTTTATTTAATTATATGACAGTTGCATAAACTACTATTAAAATATGACCGGTATTGTATAAAACAACAACCTACCCAGTCCTGTTAACAGTTCTAGTTTAAACAGTTTTGATACTTATGAATATCAAATTTAAAAGTTTAAGCGTAAAGCACCAAAATAAGAAATGTTTATAGATTGATATAATTCTTATAAAATTGTGTATGCAAGTAATGTAGGTTATAATGCAAGCTGTGCTTAACTTCAACATATGACACAATCTACCTATATTGTCTGTTATAATTTTATTGTATGTACTATTGTGATATCAAATGTTAAGCTTTAATAAATTATTAAATACATAAACAGTTTGAATAAATAATTTACTTCTAGTTTTCGTTTGGCTAGTAGGTAGGTAAAGTCTTGGAGCAATGATATTGACTGGGACCACTCACACCAGTATTATGCTTTAATCTTATTATTAACTCGATAGCGGCAACCTCTGACAAGGAATTAGGCCGGATCAAGCTCCAAAAATAAATTTCTAGTGAGGTAAGTGATAAATCAATTATCATAATACAGAAAACAAAAATATGGGCTCCATAGTATCGTTTGCGTGTTTTAACATAGAACAGCGCCATCTAGCGTTCCTACGAGTAGGTGATATTTAAAAGTAGGTAGAATATAATCTCAATAGCTCAATATTAGAAGTAATATTATTACTTCTAATATTGAGTTGCGTGACCATCCGAAACATCTTTTATATAAAAAATACACTGGAGGATAATATATACAAAACTTTTAAAAATAACAATTAATATTTGGCTAAACACACAGTTTTATGTAATCTAGCTCTAAGGCTAGCAGATTAGAATGTAGATAGCACAGGGTATATAACATTGATCTCCATCAGTACAAGTACGCTGTAGGTACTGATGGAGGTCAGTGGTATATAATCAGGTTGGTTGCGCTGCACTCTCGTTGGTTAGATTTTAATGGCGGCAAAATCACTGTGACAATACACGTACGCGTGAATTTAATTTAATAAATTATCAATGCATTAGTGAAGATAAAGTAGTGTATGCAACTGCATATAACACGGGTATTAAAACACTCGTTACTATTATGAAACTCGCTGCGCTCGTTTCATAAACTCACACTCGTGTTTTAATACCCTTAATTATATGACAGTTGCATAAACTACTATTATTGTATCGTCTGCTGAGGGAAGTGGGGCTGTTAACGAGAACGAAGCTATCACGAGGCTATTAACTAATACTGTTTTATTATTACTTTTAGAATAATGTGCAATTGCGGATTAGGACTTTATATCAAGTATTTTTGATAAAAAAATTGTGTTCTATAGATGTGTTGGCAATTTTTATTTTTAACATATAATCAAAATTAATAATTTAGTTGAGACAGACATAAGTATAAGGTACATTGTACATTGATTGATGAGATTTTTGTCGTGAACATTAAGTTTATAAATAAATTTAAACAGATATTGAAAAACAATAGATTATTATCTTATTATAAGATAACGAAGTATTTAAAGTTTTGTTGAACTATGATTACCGATTACTTGGATAACCGCAAGATAGTTGTGTAAACTTGAGTAAAATTGACCCAAATATGTTATATTTAATGTTACTTTCGATTCCAAGTTAACTTGCCAACATCAAACATGGTAATGCTTAATAAAAACGTCGAATTCCAACGCACGTTTCGATTAAAACAAAAACGCTCTTGCTTAAATTACCTTTAAAATGACAATAGTTACAATAGTTTTCTAACTATAGCAGCGGTAATTTCTAACTATCCAGCGTGGTATTGCGGCCAGTATACTGCGCACGCTGTCTTCTGGCAGAGGACTGTAGTACTTAGACCTTTTTTGGGTGCCCTTTTATTATTTAGTAAGTAGTATGTTAGTATTTTCCTTTGTGTTTCTGTATTATTATTGTTGATTTCTATCTTACAGTACCCCCTGGTGACAGTTTTATGTTTGTTTTTACGGCTCCTGCGACCGACTGGATGGAGTGTGTTACTCATGTCGTAATCTTTTACTTTCTATATCCGTTTCTAGTCGCTTAACTTAGATTAAAAACTGTTACTTTACCTGCGTTTACGAGGCAGATGGTTGAAGTCTGTAGCTTATCTTCGATAAATATATTGATAAAGTCTTTATTGCACACATGAAACATGAGAACTAAAACTAGTATCAGCTACAATCAATCGCTTTCATGAACCATGCGGTACTAGTTCTCTATTGTAAGTTACTTCTAGCAAATAATGTAATTCGAGTCAAAACATTGCTGAAAGGTTATAGCAGCTATGGGTTAAACATAAACCATCTTATTACAAAACGTGCTTTAAATATTAGTCCAGGACTTTGAATATAAGTAATAAGACGGATTTTATTGTTCAAATAATCAAATGTCAACTTCAAATTGGGACGTTGATTTGTCATTGGTTACATTTTGACAGTTTAATTATTATGACAGCATACAGACATTTCGAACAGCAAAAACGGACTGCATATTTTCAAAGTTCTGGACTAAAAGTTAAGCCACTTTTTGTTATCAGGCCCATCTCTCTCTCTTTGAGTCGTATTTCCTCATGACTGAGGGTCGTGACTCCCCCGCAGAATTAATTCGTTAGGGGAGTTTTCTTGGGCAGATACATCGTGGTGGGCGCCCAGGTCCTTCCACGGAAGACGCATTTCCTCGGATATTGTGGTCCTCAAACATGTCGGTTTCCTCACGATGTTTTCCTTCACCGCTAAGCGAGTGCAAATCTACACATAACTTGAAAAATACAAGTCATTGGTGTAGGGCGGATTCGAACCAGGGTACGTCTGGATGAAAAGCAGACACTGGAACCGCTGAGCCACACTCGCTTATCAGGCCCATACTTATCAGATAATCAGTATAGACTTAAATCTTGACAAGCAGTGTGTTGAAACTTTAAAATATTGGTAAATATAAGCTAAGGATAAACTGAAATAACTAATGTTCATTAATAATTTGCTTGTAGTAGAATGGTTTTGTAAACAAAATTTGTTGTTACCGAATGTATCTTATTTATTTCAAAACTTATTTCTATTTATTAGTACGAAATCAAATTTTATCTCTGAATGGTAGGAATTAATAATTATACTAAGACTGACCTTTTGGCCTCTCTATGTCAA
This sequence comes from Macaria notata, assembly GCA_927399415.1. Lineage (NCBI taxonomy): Eukaryota > Metazoa > Arthropoda > Insecta > Lepidoptera > Geometridae > Macaria > Macaria notata. The sequence continues at coordinate 4,046,664 of OV656744.1, forward strand.
ATGAACAGCTTTATTTCGGACTAATTAATATTCAATTTGCACGCAGGCAATTATTTCGACTTTCAATGAATGGAATACAAGAAGCCTGTGAATGAGTGTATATATTACCATATTTTTGGTCTATTTGTTATTAACTAAAAGTTATGCTTACCTTTTAGTTATTAACATAATATTGTTACAGCCTAGGCTGCAACAATGTTTAAAATCAGGCAGGCTGTAGTCAAAAACAAAGCTATTACAGGAAAAACATAGTGCATATAATGTGAAATCTTATTTATTTTTTTAGTTGTTATGGATTTTTTATGTGGTATAATTGAGTTTTGACTAAACCGAGTTATTTGATTGGATTTAAAAAGTGTGACGCGCTTAGAACATGCCTAAAATAAAATTATTGTGTCAATGGACTATTTGTAGTTTATTACATTAGATACTTACGAGTATGTCCATGACATCTGATATAGAAAAAAAATGTGATAAGAAGTTTTTATTTATTATGTGGAGATAATGAAGAATTTATTACTGGACAAAATTTTGTATGATTAATAATTATCATTCAAGCGTTATGTCATAAAGTAAACAATAATAATAATCGGGTCAAATGCGGTGACCTCTATCTGCTCCTAGATTATGTATATTTTATGCCTAGCTATAACTACTACAAGCTACATATGTATATATAAATTAGATGTGGGTACATAATGTTGTAATAATTGTAACACGCATCGGTTAATTTGCTATGATATCACTGAATTTCCATACCTAAATTGTCTTTTCACGCACGAAATAGCTTTCATCTATATATATATATATATATTATATCAAACTTAAAGGTGACTGACTGACTGACTGATATAGTGATCTATCAACACACAGCCCAAACCACTGGACGGATTGGGCTGAAATTTGGAATGAAGGTAGATTTTAAGATGTAGGCATCCGTTAAGAGAGGATTTTTGGAAATACCACTTTTAAAGGGGTGAAATAGGGGATGCAAGTTTTACATCTTAATGCGAGCGAAGCAGCGAGCACCCTCTAGAGTAATATAAAATTAACTAAACATAATTTTCATACCTAAAATGCTTAAGAAACAGTGTATAGTGTATAACAAGATATACACAAACAACAAAATTTGCTACATTTCACTTAGGTACACTAAAACTTTCAAAAACCGCATCAAAATCAAATCAGTACATTTGAAATTATCCGGAAAATTTAATTCAGTGTGGTTCAGTCACCGTTCCGTCGTGGGTAAATGTTAGTACCAAAAATATGACGATAAACTCAACACCTAGCAACATAAATGTCATTAGAGGCGCCCCGATGTTTTACGTGGTTGCAAGTACAAGTCATTGGTGTAGGGCCGGATTCAAACCAGGGTGCGTAGCAGACACTGGAACCGATGAGCCACACTCGCTTAAGGGCCTTATCTATCTCCAAACCAAATGTCATCCAAATCGGTTCATTATTTAAGCGTGAAGAAGTAACAAAAAAAAATTATTTTTAAAATACGTTTACTACAGCCCGCTTGATGTTAAGCACCGCTGTTGTCTAAAATGTAAATACACTTGACTAGAATAAACCAATTTCCTCTGGATTTAAAAGAAGGGTTATAATTATAACATACACACAGACACACGCACAAACCCACATCTTCATAATATATTGAACTTGATGAAAATGGTTTAATTAACAACAATCCAGTATATAGACCTATGTACATATTGTAGTATATCTTTATTGGCAGCTTGATAATAATATATCGACAGGTTAAAGGTGCTTGCCACGATTTTATTACACCTATTATTTGGTAAGATGTTATATTTTATATTATTACAATCACCTCAGAATGGCGCCACTCATTAAACATTGTCTATGTCTTTATCAAAGTATTGTTATTAATCGACATAGTACTGGAATGAATTCTACTCGACTTATTTTAGTTCTAGTGGACGCCCGCGGTTTCACTCGCGTTACTTCGGGGTGAAAGGTAGCCTATGATACTTCTAAGACCTTATACAACCTTCGTACAAAAAATCATGATGTTCCGCTCAGCAGTTTTTGCGTTATAAGCGTTGAAATAAACAGATAAACAAACAAAACATTCTAGTAACTGCTGAAACGTGTTCTATTATGGATTTAAAGTGTACCCAAATATTTTGTTTTTCTAATATCTTCTACATATTATGTTCCATCTATTGACCTTCTTCAGCTTTATTATATGTTTAGAAGACATACAATTTATGACTACTTTGTCACATGATAAATACTTTACATATCATTTAACCTTAAAATATAATTTTTAAATCTTATTATTTAAGCAATATATTTACTTACTTTAAAAATCCATACATACATACATCAGACCATACAGACATTATTTATTCAAATTATAATTATTACGAAATAACCATAGATTAGAATATGAATAGACATGAACTATAATACAAATATTGGTTAACTTAATCCAACTTATGTGAGCGAACACATTTGTTTGTTTCTTAAATATCAAAACACACTTCAAACCACAAGTAGCTTCAAGTTAAACTAAGTTACACCACAATAAGCAAATAGAAATAAAACAAATAGCAGCCAAGTACAAAATAAGTTTAAGCCATATTATATTCAAGTTGAAATTTGATAATCAGAATTTACTTAACTGTCTTAATAGATTTGCGAGAAATCTGCCTCAAATACGATTCGGTTTTGTGTTTTCTGTTCAAACAATGCAAAGTTTGAATATCAGACAAAAGGTGCTGAATTGTTGATAAGATACGTTTGGGAACAATTTATAGATGCCGATGAAAATCATATACCTATCTACATTTATTTATTTATTCTCACAATTAGAACCGCTTAGAGCGAATTACTCTAATGATAAAAATAATCTAAAATCTAATACATAAAACGAAAAGTGTATTTGTAGATTAGTCTTCTTCTTATCGAATGAGAGTGGCCAACTCTGATGTCGAGAGTTAATCAAGCCGCCTTACGGTCCTCTGACATGGTTTAATGTCTGCCTGTACTAGACAAATAGCCGGGACCTACAATTTAACGTGTAGATTAGTCTGTTAGGTACTTTATAATATCGCAATAAAACTTCGTGTAAGCAAATATGATATTAGGATGGGATGAGGAAACAAGGTCTTTAAACCTATTAGTATATTAAATGGGAATCGTTAATTTATATAATAAATCAAATTGTAGTTATCTTGAGCTGATACTTCTTTTGAGCACCCTGATTTATGTACGGATGATAAACATCATTGGATTTCTGTATTATAGTTCCCGTAAGGCATGAACAAACAACTACAACTAAATTTAATCATTGGATTTTGTATTCACGAATTTGGCTTGGTCACGACGTTCTTTATACCTAAGCGATTTGGTACGTTAGCTACAGAAAATGACTTGAATGTGCCAAACAAGCATAAAAAATAATGTAATTTAAAAAAAAAACAAAAAAATGCATAAAAATATCATGATAATTCAGTTTGAAATTTTCATTTCTCCGATAAGGTATGTATATAGATTTTTTCGTAAGACTGATTTTTCAACCGGTTGTCAGATCTATTCAGTTCAAGTGACCATGAACAGATGTTTACTAAAGACTTCATAATTAGAGTGGACTAGCATTTTGTAAAATTAACATTTCAGTTTCATGAAAACACTTACTGACAAGGCCTAGACAGTATTTATTTGCTACTGATAATATGCATATTTTTGTTTTCTTTTATGAACGTAACAGAATATTTAGTACTATGATTGTGACCTAGGAGTTTTGTTTCTGTTATTTTCGTAGATTACGAGAAAAGTTTCGAAGCTATACAAAATTTACGTGATATAATAATAAATAAAAATAAATTTTAATCAGTTTGTAACTTTTACGTACAGCTATATTTTTTCCAAATACAATTTTTATTAAATCAATTGTTGAATTATGTACCTTTTAGATAAAAAAATGTATTACTAGTGCATATTACTTATAGGGAATTCATTGAAAACACCTCTTTCAATGTGTCGTCAGTTTCACTACTTTAACTAGGTATATTTTTATCATATACTCTGTTTTTTGAGAAATTGATATACGCAGTGCATAGCTTTTTTTCCTTCTAACTATAGTTATCAATTGCATCTAAATCTGTTCAGACATATCATTTTTCTCAACTTCGTCATACAAATCGGCGATTTCATAGGTCTAGACCTATTATATATTATCACAGTGTAGTGTATGTAATTGGATACATTCTAGAAATCAACGTACTCAATAAAATTGATACATTTTTTTACAGTTCTAAACGTTCTGCTCGAATTAATATCCGAAAAGATTGATTAGCAAATACAGCTGAAAACTAACTATCGCATCGACCTGCCGTGAAAAATGTGCCAGTGCTTACTGCACGCGGAAGTATCGAGGGATTGAGTTAAATATTACTCGTTTATATATTAAACTATATTTAATTATATACTCCACAGACAAGGGCCCGGCCCTTAAATTTATGATGATGATGATGATGTATACAAAAATTACATAGTTATTTATACACTTGTTTATATTAGTATTGTTTATATTATGACTATTTATCAATCAAAAGCAATGCTAATTTAATAAAAAAAATATACTTTTTAATTTGTCAAAGTGGTAAGCTTTATAACAATGCTTAGCAACTTGCTAATCAACATATAAAAATTGATATATTTCAGAATCTTTACACGTTTTTTTTTATATTGACAAGGTAAAATAGTACGTTGAGATAGTTTCCATTAAGAACATTAAAAAATAATTACTGTCTCTTTTAGGGATTTTGTTATCGATAGAAGTTTATCGACTAACAACCATTTATAAAGGTCGTCACTACAGATTGATTACCTCAAAAACAATTTTGTATTGTTTACTTCCGTTATTTTTCCCCAGTATTGGGCACTCTCCTGAAATTTCCAGAGCTCTCAAAAGCTTATCATTTTTATCGGTGTCAAGACCTAGGGTTGTTTGAATTCAATATAGTGATAACGGTGGTTTTTTTAATCGTAAATCTTAGAGATATAACAAAAGAAATAAGGAAGCGCCGTAAGGCATAAAATACACATGTGATTTTTTTCCTGTATCTCTCTTGAGCCGTATTTCCTCATGGCTGAGGGTCGTGACTCTCCCGCAGAAAATTTTCTAGGGGAGTTCTCTTGGGCAGATACATCTTGGGCACCCAGGTTGGTTCCTGTATACTGTATTGCCAATTTTTAGGTTGGCTTTTGATGTATGTAATTGCTTTAGCAAACATTGCGTTTAAATGGAGTTAATTAATCAGTAATATTAAGTAGGTTTTATTATTATTATTATTAGGTACATGGAAAACAGAAATAGCTGTACGAAGTTGTATAAGACATGGCCACAATGATGACATTATTCCAAAATCAAGTGATGTTTTTGTTAATGATGATTGATGTAAGCATATCAAGATATTCCCGGATGCTTATTGGCCAACGCATAATTAAATCAGTATCTATAAAGAATGGCTTAATTACTAGGAGTCTCTGAGCCATTTTGTTTATAGATCTCATGAAATCTATCATAGCAAATGTCATGGCGCTACTGATAAATTTTAATAGCTTTTATAAAATTGTTAACAATCTGGGATGACGATTACTGAAGCCTCGAACTCTAATTTGGGAGCATTGTTCATGGTAAAAGGTCACATGTGATTGTGTTTTATGCTGAAAAAAATAAACAGGAACATCTATTTAAAATCATTTACAATCTACAACAAAATTTGAAAAAGCAGTAGCACTACTACATGCTAAGATAACTTGACAAATAGATATAATTTTCTATTCAGTATGTTTATTTAAGTTTACTCATATTTAGTATTTGTTTGATTTATAAAAGCTTCATGATCTGCCTTTAATCTGTGAGTCTTTCTTTTCTTTTTAAATATTTCTCTTTTTATTTCTTAATTCTAAATCCTATTGAAAAAATGTTTCACTGAAGGAATCAGCTGCTATAACACGAGAGACCATTTTTTTCTCAGCGTAGCAGCTGCTCGACATATCTTTTATTTTCTAAAATGCCTTATTTTAAATTACAATATTAATAAGTGTTCGTATTATAAGAATTTGTGTGTCCAATAAACATTTTTATTTTTTATTATTATTTATTTAACGCTGTATAAAAAATCTGAAATAATACATATTGGGTCTCAAAACAGTAAAATCTTAGAGAAAAATAACTAGTGCCAACCTTTGATCATTTTATAACTTTTATATTTGTTATCAATTATAATGGTTATATTTGATCGAAGGTGCCAACAGTAGAAACCACATCTTAAAATAAATCACTTTACAAATATTTAAAACTATTAGGTAACAGGTCTAATATATTCCCGTGCTAACATTCTAATGGAATATTAAAATAGTAGTATTACACCTTAGTGATAGAGGTTGTGTCATCGTTTCACGGAATTTAATCGTTCATATTACATGAGATTCGTGGGGTTGGGGCTACGAATAATAAATATTATGGAATCGTAACTGAACCAAGTAATACACGATATGGTCGGACGACCATAGATAGATACATAGATATATAGAAAATTCTATATAGCAACACACGATATAAATTAAAAAGAAAGAAATCCAAAAAAAAAATATGCTACTGCCACAAGTGGCGGCCTTATTGCTAAAACAACTCTTCCAGAAGTTTATTCCTTTAGTGACCAAAAGCGACCAGGCTTTCCGCAGCATTCGATTACTTCCGCTATCGTAACCAATCATGAGCAAGTTTAGTAAGCAAGTGAGAGAGAGAGAGAGACAGTTGAGACATGGAAGTATTTTATTAAGCATTTTGAAAATTATACAGGATCAATTTTATTACAATTCTATAGCCTATACCTATTCGTAGGGTTGGGGTGAAACAATACGCTTGAAATTTCCGCGTAAATTCTAGCGTAGGGTAAATTGAACGCAATTGATGGTAAAATCATGCTTTGATATTTAGTGGATGTACTAAAAGCATTGATTATGTGATACATATGGTTACTAGTAGGTAATTTGCAAAAAGCTATAAGCAGCTTTTTTAGTACATTGGCAGAATAATAAGAAGTTAATTTTAGCATATATTATTGAAAATAAATTTTAATCTACGAGTACAACTTTGATAACTCACATAGATATATCAAATGCAATTTTCCATTTACATGATTACCCATCCATAAAGCTTTAGTACATTGCCAAATACCAGATGGTATTTGTGTTATTGAAACAAACAAAAAATAATTTACGACTTAAAAAATCGTTAATAAATGGTAAGCCTGTCGTGTCAATTAACCAAAAACACATAATATGTAAGGTCACATACAAATTCTATCGCGGCAAGTTATTAAAGTTATAATAATAATAATAATAACCGCAGGGGCGACTTTATGGCGAGTCGTCGGTGAGTGGCGCCACCGCGGACCCCGATTCCCTGGGGGCTAAATGAGACCCCCTGCCTCCCGGCTTGCCTTAATTGGCCGACCGGGAGTGGAAGACGCAAGAGCTAAGTACCTAAGCTCCAGGGTGGAAGTGTTAAAGGGCATAACGCCGCTAGTACCGCTCAGAGAACGCGCAGCACACCTCTCTACACCCTAAGCCACTCACATCAATGTTGCCCTTCCGGCGTCATCTTAGGCTGCCTTCTGTGGAGGGCCCATTTAGTGAGCGGCAAGTCATCACCCGCTATAATTTTTATGAATGAGGCATAACTGGCGGGTGCCGTTCCTCGTACAATAGACCAGTTTAATTAAGTCAATGAACAACTCAACACAATAGCCTGTAACATTAATACCATGTCTGCAATAGTTACTTGATATACCTAACATCCTCTTTCTGTAGTTTTGTACTTAATTTTAAGTATAGTATTGTAAAAGGCCTCTCAGTGTTGGCTACGGCCCCACTAATGCCTTAAAAATACCGGGCGTAAGGCCCGAGAGTCTGTGAAGGAATTAAAGATAATAATAATAATAATAAATTTTATTCCATTTATAACTTTTATTCATTAATCAATTTTATAATTTATAAAAGGTTAATTAATAATAGGCTAATATTTGTAATAGGTTACAACTAAAATTACGATTATTAAAACTTCTAATCGGCTCATTAACTAAAGCCCTAACAGGCTTTTGAAATACTTTCGTGTTTCCAACGCCCATTATCAACATAGATTGCGCATAATCCGCCATAATTTTAGAATAATCTAGGCAAGGCACACAAAGGGCCGCAGTGTACTAACAAGCTTTTTAATTAAAATCGCCGAGAGCACTAACTGTTCCATTTATACAGATGTCTTGTTAAAACTTTTTTTAACCATCCTCTGAAAAGCAGGTGGCTAATTCGCTCTGTATGTAATTTATAGCATTCAAAATCTCTAAGTGTATATGAGAAATTAAATATGGTTCTATATAACCGTGGTTAAATAAAACTTTATTATATAACTAGTGGGTGCTCGCGGCTTCGCTCGCAATAAGAAGTAAAATTTGCATCCCTTATTTCACCCTTTTAAAAGTGGCATTTCCAAAAATCCTTTCTTAGCTACCGTCATTCCAAATTTCAGCCCAATCCGTCCAGTGGTTTGGGCTGTACCTTTGAGTTTTATATAATAACTAGTGGGTGCTCGCGGCTTCGCTCGCATTAAGAAGTAAAACTTGCATCTACTATTTCACCCCTTTTAAAGTGGCATTTTCAAAAATCCTTTCTTAGCGGATGCCTACGTCATAACATCTACCTTCATTCCAAATTTCAGCCCAATCAGTCCAGTGGTTTGGTCTGTGCGTTGATAGATCACTTTATCAGTCAGTCAGTCACCTTTGAGTTTTATATATATAATATATATATATAAATTATTAAAAAATGTCTAACCAAAAATGTTGCATTTAATCAAGAAAACATAACCACTGAGAACGCTTAGTTGATGCGACGCATGGCCAATGTAGGACTTTCTGACTCAGGAAATCAGCATCCAGAGTCGTAATGCGGCTTGTAGTACATATGCTTAGATATTTTTTCCTTGTTTTTTAGCTAGAAAACATTTTCCTTGCATCATCATTTCCTTTAATCTTAAAAAAAATTATTTAAAAACAACAAGGCTTTTTACTTAAAATCGCCCCGAGCAATAGCCGTTTCATTTGTACAGCTGTCTTGTAAAAACATTTTAAAATCCGGTAAAAGAGAGTGAAATTTTGGTAATTACTTCTGCAAACAGTTTTGAGGATCCATTTTCGGATTTTTAGAAGCCTGGTTAAACGTAGCGTTATAAATTATTCATTGAAAGTATTGAAACGAGCGAATTGTTGTGAATTTGAACCAGTTCGATCCTTTTTTCGCAGTGATTTAAATAAGAAAAGTTGTGAAAAAGATGTAAAAATGGTGATGATAATCTTGAAGTGAACATGATGTATACTTGTTAACGTGTGTATCTAATAATAGGAAGTAAGATGGCTGGTACATCCGAAGATCACCAAGTTAATACAAGACTGAGCCTTCGTACAAAACCAAAGATCCTGAACGACATGAAAAATAGCCTTTTTGGCCAATAGCTGAACAAGTAAACATTTAAAACATTACTTTACAAAACACATAAAAGGCTTCTTTTTAAAGTATCACCACAAGAGAGAAAAAAAACTTAAACTTTACTAAAAAAAACTCACATCAAAAGCCTAATTTTTCGTATTAAATGTGATAAAAGACGGAGGCGCGAGTCCATTAGATCCCTGTCAAATATTTGCCGCTAACAAACCTTGGCGTCACGTGTCAACAGGATTTTGTTACGTCACTTCTATGGAAAGTGGATAAATGGCCGGCTTTAAGCCGTGAGTACATTGACGTACATTGTTTACATGTACGTACATAGGTACGTATGTATGTGTAGACTTTAGCGCAAAATGTAGGAATTAATATTTTCTCTTTGTGCTGTGGTTATTTCTCAATCTTTTTATTTAATTAAAGAAAATAATACAAATGAAAGAATTTTATATCTGAAATATGAATTTTAGATTATTCGTTCCATGTATTTTTCTCTTTTGCTAAATCAATAGGAAACAATACAAACAAGAATACAGTCATGTTAATGATGAGGTTTTTTTTTACGTGGGATAGGTTTACGTTTGACTACAGCCTGCCTGATGTTAAGCATTGCTGCAGCCGATTACGATTCTTGTTCAAGAACTAGTTCCAATTACAGATAAAAAAAGCTCAACCAATGCACGAATTTCACCATTTTCAAATACACTTATAAGACGGTTTTCTTATTGCTGAAAAACGGTAAAAATAAATTTGAAAAAGAAAATTTAAAGAAATGTTTAAAAAAATTGACTACAGCCTAGCGCTGCAGTCAAACGTAAGCCTATCCCACGTAAAAAAAAACGTTAAAACTGGGTCAAATTTCTTTATAACACAACTTTTGTACTACCCAATACAAACTTCATTCTTGAGTAACTGCCACTTAAAGATATCCAATCCGATTCTTATATTGCCCCTTATTTATTCATCGGCGGGTCGAAATATTTTTTCTGGGGACAGTAATACGGTTGAAATGAAGAATAACACTATTTTACGAACCCCGAAGCACCCTTATTTGCCCTTTATAATAGATAATATAACTTGGAGACGTTTGAAATATTACTGTTTTATTTTGGAGGGATCACTAAGTACATAGTTCAATGGCGAATGACCAATAAGCAAGTCAATATATCGCGTGCAATTTATTCATCTATACTAATATTATAAAGCTGAAGAGTTTGTTTGTTTGAACCCAAAAATTCATTTTGTGTTGAATAGACCATTTATCGAGGAAGGCTTTAGGCTTATAACATCACGCTGCAAATAATAGTAGCGAAGAAACCATGGAAAATGTGGAAAAAACGGGGAAAATTATTCATTTTTGAGGGCTTTCGTTGCGTGCGCTGCGAAAACGGTTCAAGATATCAAGACAATGTGTACGAAATAATTATTCCTCTTGAAATCATCTAACAAAATGTCCGGAACAGTATATGTCTATCTGTTAAGATTAACTCACTAGAACAGTTTTTATGGCAATAACTATTACATGCGGACGAAGTCGCTGGCACAGCTAGTGTAACATATTTGCATCGAAGTATTTACTTGGTGATTGGTCACTTATTTTAGTTTGGTTTCGCCCGCTTTGTATTGGAATGAATTAAATACTTTTGGTAGCAAGAGACCACACTTCCTCCATACCATAAATCCTTTGCTCCTTTGCTTCATCACTGTAAGAAAAAGAAACCACAAGACGAACAAACAAACTATTATAAATCTTTAACGAGCATGTACGATTTATAGTTTTTTAGTATAATGAGGAACCTATTAGACGTTATGTCGATGTCAATCTTCTTGTAGCCTATTTCCGCTACAATGTCTTAGATTACGTATTTTCATCGTGGTTTACAAGTTTCCAAGGATGAACATTGATAACAGCCACTGTTCGAAGTTTGGTTGGCCTTCTTTAGTATTGGGGCGGGTGCCTTGTCAAAGATTCACATCGGCCTAGTTAGTTGTTTTACTTTGGAAGTTCCGTGAGGTAGATGATAAAATCTATGAATTGTTTATGGTGTATATTGTCTGTTATAAAATAGAATAGATAGTATTAAATGGAATTAATCTTTACAGAAACATTAATGGTGACTAGTGGTAGTCACCAGTATGTACTCGTAATGTATAAGTCAGTCTTACATTTAATACATTCAAATGGTCCAGCTATTTAAGGGTAAGAAAGCAATATATACACACATATTTTTATCCAATTTTAGATATTAAAAGCTGCTTTTAAAGTAATAAATTTTATAACGAATATTGAGACCAAAGCAGTACCTATCTATCAATATACTCAAAATTTCATAGAAGAGAAATTCTTCCAATATTAACACACGCGTTTTAATCAAATTTTAATAAGTTGAAGTTCCCAAATAAAGTTCTTATAAGACGTTATTAGCGATGTAGACTGAACCAATATATTAAGGGGCTCTGATTGAAGTCTGCGTGGAATCGAATTGAACATCGAGCCAATTTCAACCTATTGAATGAATAGACAAGAGACATCACGTGTGGTGTCATAGCTAGCATAGTCAAAGCAGACACATTTTTAACCGACTTCAAAAAAAGGAGGTTATTAATTAGTCTTCTGAAAGTTTTTTTTTTTGTGGGTAGGTATGTATGGTAGGAATCGATTTAAATAATATTTTTTTTATTCGACGGGGACAGTTTCCGAAATAGTCTACTTTTATACGATTGTAAGTTTGAATAATTTGATAGATTCTTTACTCCCAACTCTGAATTTTGAAGTCGGAAAAATGGAAATTAAATTATTTATTAACTTTTTAGTGACAGTAGGCTTGAAGTCAGTTCTTGTTTTTTTTTAAATAATTTATATTAGTTATAGGTATGTGTTCCGGTGGCCTCGTTAGAGCCAGAGCTCCATTACGGTCCAAGTATACTCCATCAAACTAAAAAAAACACGAAATTTTATTTAATTACTAGTGGACGCCCGCGGCTTCACTCGCGTAATTTTGGGATAAAAAGTAACCTATGACATTTTCGAGAGCTCTTACTACCTACATACCAAAGATCATGAATATCCGTTCAGCTGTTTTTGCGTGATGAGCGTTTAAATAAATAGACAAATAGAGACACAGATAAACTGAGAACCAGATAAACAGAAAACAGACAACACTTTCGGTAATAAATGCCTGCCCTGCCATTCAAACCTGAAAAACTAGTATAGTAACGTAACTAGTGTTACAAAAAGTAAATTATAGTCTCTAAATCTCTCAATTTATTTTATTTCTCCTGGTCCACTGTAAGATGGATGACAAAAAAACGGAATGTTCAATACCGGGTTGCAAGAAAAAAATATTTGTTTCAAGAGACTTTTGTATTTTTAGTAACTACCACAACAAAATATCTTCATGGTAAGTTGGTAAATAATGAATGAGAACGAACATTTCTTAATGTTTTAATGTAAAAATACTGCCTTAGCAAAACAAAAATACTTATTCAAAGTTTTCAGGATGGGTTTTGCTATTTGTTTAAGTAACATTTGCTCGTGAATTTCTAAACTGCAATTTTTTTCTCAATTTGCTCCTACGTCGTAGAAACATCACTTACGAAAAAGTCACATAATCAGTATACCTGTACATCTATGGCTATTTGCGATACCCTTTTTGTGTATCAGAAATTCCTTTTAGGTCAATTAACTTTTGCGAAAGGATCAATTTGTCCCAATACGCTATAGACGAAAAGGTTTTATATAAAATTATGTATGTATATCAGAGCACGATTGAACAATAAAGTCAACTTAGTTCGTCTATGGATAAAAAAGTCTTGCGGGCGGTTAACAACGGTTTTTTCTACACTATTTTTTATTTATTTATTTAATATAGTTATTTTTTTTTCTTGTGATTGATCTGTCTTAGGGTTAAAGTTCATCAAGACAAAAGTGTTCTCTATACTCGAATAGAACTGTCCTCTGTCAGATGATAAGAGAACAAAGAGTTAGGCTTTTTCATTTAGCTAACCAAATTTCATATATACATAAAACTTAAAAATGACCGACTGACTGACATACATAGTGATCTATCAACGCACAGCCCGAACCACTGGTCGGATCGGGATGAAATTTGGTATGCCGGTAAATGTTACGAGGTAGGCATCCACTAAGAAAGGATTTTTACAAATAACAATTTTAAAGTAATGAAATAGGGGATGCATGTTTTACTTCTAAATGCGAGCGAAGCCGCGAGCACCCACTAGTAGCCTGTATAGTTATCTACGTATTTAAAAGGTACATAAAACTGAATTTCCGTACATCACTAGAAATTTACGCATCGCAATATTGTTACATAGTAACTGTTTACTATAGTGCGTTAGCGGCAGCCAATCATCATTTCAGCAATTTATGGGTATCATAATAATGCACGTGTATCCATCATATTGCTTCGACCGTGAACTATCGTTATAGATTACTAACAATGCTGTGGAGAGATGCAAAATGATACGGATATGTATATTTTTTTAAATACACGTATTGGTAATCGTCACTTTATACGGTAAAATATAATAAGTTAAAAATAAAATATCAACTTCACTACTAATAAAAAAGACAACGATTTAATATTGGGGTTAAATGCATGTAATATACGTGTATTGGGGTTACGGTAACTACCTTCATTTCATCATCAGCCTAATGATACCCACTGCAGGGTATAGGCCTCCTCCCTCTTACGCCAATACATGTCTTGCGCTGTTGTTCATTTCACGTTCACATATTTAAGTTATAGCTCCAAAAAATCATTTGTTTCAAGATTTACAGAGGTAAACAGTAAAGTGACTTTGGTCTATTTTTTTATTCGCTGTTTTTTTGTCTAAGTGATACTATTTTATCTACTTAATTGCTTTAAAAAAAATAGGTAAATTTAGTTTTGGTTAGGTAATCAGATATTTCTAGTGCTGTATTACATATATATGTACGTAGGTATTAATCTTATGAAAGGAAAACAACACTATTGCCATGGACTAACAGGTAGAACAAATTAATTGTTCTATTTCTACGTTCTTTAGAAATTTTACTGTAAATATGGCAAAGAGAAAATAATAAACTACATACGTATACTACGATACGTCACATTTTGCTTCTATGTAGGAGCTATGGTAGTATGTATGTATATTTTAATGAAATCGTGGTATTGTTATGAAATATAGCAATTTTTACAAACATTCCATAACTAAAAACCTTATTTTTATCTTCGATTTTCGTAATAAGATTAAATTAAAAAAAAAATATTCCATAAAAATATTTTATTCCATTATAAATCAAAATGATCGCTTACCATCCGGCCAATATATGGTCAAATGCTAACCCATGTTGTTAAACAAATTTGATACTACATTTGTCAGGTACATATCTTAGAAGAAACATAACTATTCTCTATGTAATAACGTTACGACAATAACAATAATTTAATACTGTAAGCATTTCTTATCATCATGAAAGAAAACACCACACCTTTGCCCTCTGCTCGTATTCAACGACATAACACTAAATAAACACCTCATCAAGATAAAAAAAATAATGCTCATGAGTCTAATCAATTTAGGTAACATACAGTCTCTTAGCAAAATGGAAAAAAAAACACACACACACACTAACAAATTATATTTAGTGTGTGTATCGTAAAGCCCCAACGCGGTATATGTATATGAATTCATAACAAGTCGGCATTGTTGATTTTCATACATACTAAGCGATTTATTAATTGGTTTAAATGTAGGAATTGTATGGAAATGTAATATTGACGACATCCTTTTTTAAGTATCAAGGTGTGTCTTTCCACCAAAACGGTTCAGCGATATTTAGTGCCGGTATGGTTACTAATAGGATATCTTATGGATTGGAACGAGTAGTTGACTATAGTCGAGATTAGTGTTATGATATTATATTAATGAGGCTTTTTCCGGGAGCCAATTAAAAAAAAATAGTTCAATAGATGTCGTTGTATACTGTTAATGTACACCAAAACACGTTCCATTTCTTACAAAAAAAATAGTGGAATATTTTTAAAGACATCGTTGTCTAACTTTTATATTAGTATTTTGTAAATTGATTACCAGAATAAATTAATTTTACCAAAACCTTGCCTCACTCATACTGAATATAAATAAAATTGCATTGTAAAATTTATGTAACGTTCCGTTTCACATATTATGAAGAACTCGCTTGTACAGGGTAATACAACGCCATCTGTTGAGCATTTTTTTCACCATTTTTTATTTTTTAATTCAGTTGTCAGAAAAAGCCTCATTATAGGTTGTCTTCATGTTATTTAGTCTATGCTCGTATCTAACGCCAGGCCACGGACAACCACCATCAATTACTGTCTAATCGAGCAAATAGGTTCGTTGGGAATGGCTACTTTTATTCTATTCGGTTTCTAGTGTGTTGAGAAAAATATTGTTCAAGGTAAATTAGGTTAGGTTTCTAACTTGCCTAAAAGCTATAAATATAATTAATAAGATCAGCAACAACCAAATCTGGGCTTTAATAACACTATAACATATAACAACAAAAAAAACATGTATTGTTAATTACCTACATATGTATTTTATTCATGAGTTATTTACAGTCATATTCAGCCACATTCTTTTCTCAACTAGCTCTTAAAATATTTTTCTATCTAAACATATATAATAAAGCTGAAGAGGGTTGAAAATATGAACTTCGAAGATATTAAAAAAAAAATGTTTGGATATACTTAACAGAACACTTTCCAACAATTGATAGGTTTTTTGTCTTTTTCTCTGTTTATTTAAACGGTCATCACGCAAAAACAGCTGAACGGATCTTCATAATTTTTGGTATCCAGGAGTGTTATAGGCTACTTTTTACTCCGAAAGAAGGCAAAGCCGCGGGCGTCCACTAGTAGTTTAATATAAATGAGCATCACCACTAGTTCTTAAGAGGACACCGATAGAAAATACAGAAAGAAAAAAATAAATAAAAATTCAGAACACCAATACAAACTCTTTACTCAATGTTCCGTGTGAGCTCTAATTACACGAGCAGTTTACAAATGAGTAAACAATTAGGAGAACAATCTGAACACCTGAATTTGAAGCAGAGTTTAATGGGCCGGTATATTACAGCGCTTTTATTGAAACGAAGTAATAATGTGCTGTACGAAGTAATAGGGTTAATACGTAGAATGGTATTGGTAAACCATTTTTTAATGTTATTAATAGAACATTAAAAAAGTGTACAAATGAATAGTGACATAAATATTTTT
This sequence comes from Macaria notata, assembly GCA_927399415.1. Lineage (NCBI taxonomy): Eukaryota > Metazoa > Arthropoda > Insecta > Lepidoptera > Geometridae > Macaria > Macaria notata. The sequence continues at coordinate 4,063,481 of OV656744.1, forward strand.
GGATAAGTTACGATGATATAAAACATAAGGGATGCGTTTTTTGTGTTCTTAACTGTAGTCATAACTTTTTTGACCAATTTATTAAGACACCCGCGGCTTCGCTCGCATTATTTTATGATATGAAGTACTATGACACTCCTACGACCTCATTCTACCTATATATATCTGTTTTTGCTTTATGAGCGTTTAAATAAACAGGCATTCATATAAACAGACAAAAGCTCTAAAAGCTTCTGAAATGTGTTATGGATCCAAAGTATGCCCAAACATTTTTGTTTTTTTCTAATATATTCTATGTTCAGATTTTTGAGGGTCAAAAATCTGAACTGAACTCTTTAGCTTTATTAAATGAATAGATTACGAGTTTGCCTTTAAATAGCTACCATTTTTTTAGATAAGCATAAGCATTACATATGCCACGTCAATGATCACTTATTTTTTACAATAGAAACAATTAACAAAAACTTGGTACTATCCTATTGTACTTTTTACTCTGTGGAAAATATCAACACAGTTAACTTTTCTCGTCTACACGTCCATTCTACTCATTGTTGCTAATACGACGTGTTTATGAGAAACAGTAGCTTCGCGGAGTCATTAGAGATGATATCACTTCGCTTTTACCTGATGATAGTTTTTTTAATCAAATCAAAATATATGATTTATTTGAAATACATGATACATATAATAAGTATGTGTTTACAAAAGAAAAGTAAATATGTATTATATCCGTTATCTTAGTACCTGTACAAGCGTAAGCTTAGTATGGGGCTCGATGGCGCTGTGTGATATATCCTGAAATATTTATTATTTATTTATTTACATTTCTTGTACAGTGTCTTAAAAATAATTTACAATATGTTTTATTGCAAAGTTGTTGTCATATTTATAACGATTAACTGGGTATACAAAGATGTATTCACCTTTACTAATCTAGCATGAAAAGTAGAGAATGAATGTCCTTAAAAGATAATCATTTGAATACTAATTTCAATCTTAGAACTTTGAATTATTAAAGCTAATATAGTCGTTCGCGCACTAAACCAACATTACTATCAATGGTCCACTCACATTTGGTTTGTATTCTATTATATGCAAATTGTTCCTAATATAAGATAACCATATACTTATACCATACATATCTAACAAATTATTCTTCTAAAGATTATTCCTTTATTATTTTAGCTTTTCATAAGAAAATAAAGCATCCTTGGGGAAACCCCGGTAATGGGAATATAAAGTAACTTTTGTACGACAGTGGTAACTCTGATGTCTATATATAATATTGAACTTTATGGATCTGGGAAACGTGACAAATAAAATATAATACCTTAATTGTTTAGCAAACTGTTACATAAAGATTGTTATTAAGCTATCTCATGTATAGAAAGGTCACGTACAAAGTACCTACATACATAAATACTCACATTTTTAAATAGAGCTAAGTACAATATTTTTTTTCCGTTTGCTATTCAGTCATTAAGACACACTTTGCAAATCACCAAGAAGATTGCGAGTTCATTCTAGATTCTTAGATTAAGCTCGCTCCATCAATCATGTTTGTTATTACGCTATGTGGAACAAAATCACTCACAAAATGAGGTGGAAGAAAATGACACTTCTCATCATACTTTCTTGAAATATGCCTATATTGTTATTGAAGGAAAGTTAAGCCTGATTTTCCGTTGGTTACTGCTTCCGATCACACAATAGACCACCAGTACTTGAAGTTATACTATTTTATTGTATGAGTACTATCCTTTGTTGTTCAATGTTTGGAAATAAAAATGTTCTCACTGTATTATAGTTCCTGTAAGGCTTGATTTAATTTAGTTGTAATAACCGGCTAGCACTTAAGTCAATGATTAAGTCGACAAATTAGCCCGACAAGTTTCGAAAAACTGAGGTTTCCATCATCATTATTGACGTAAGTGCTAGAAAGAGTGCTTTTAATAGAAAGAGTTACTAACCAACTAAGACCAGCGCAAGACAGGGAGTATTGGCGTAAGAGGGAGGAGGCCTATACCTACACTGCAGTGGGTCCCATTTGGCTAATGATGATGATGACTAACCAGCTATCAAAATTACATATTTTATTGGTCTGTGTCCATTTTATCCGGTTTCGTTCAGGCAGCACTACATTTGAAACCGCAACATATTGTTTAGCTTTATTGCAGAAGAGTTGTTCTAATGCATAAGTCTATTAATTATAATAAAAGAAAAATCACCACGGGAAAATTATACAGCCAGGTCGAATAACTGATTTACACTTATGTATAGAATTCCTTTCTTAATATAAGTAATTTTTATCAAGTGCTAAACCCGTACAATGCTTGTTTAACTTAAACTTTTATTGGAAACTGAGCGAAAAAACTTACGACCGTAGCCTAGTTTGCTAAGGCGTTCTGGACGGTGCTCAGAAATGCGCAGGTAATTGAATTCTGGCGGTTGTGATTATTTTAGCCCATTTTCCAATAAAAGATTAAGTTACATACCTATATCTTAAAAATTAAAGATCAAGGTATTTTATATAGCAATCCAGCGTGGGAATGCAGCCAGCGTTCTTGGCTCCATACCACATGTGGATGTTTTAAATTTAGGTTAAATGTACAATATGTACATACAATTTTTTTTAGTTTAGTGTATATATGTATATGTATATATATTTTGTTTATTATTATTGAATAAAGTGAATTTCTTATTTGCGAAATTAAAACATAATAATATAACAAAAAAAAGTTATATCTTAATGTAAGAAACAAAGGTTTCAAAAGAAGCTGTATCACTGACTCCATGTATATTTCCCTAGAGCCCATGACTTATTCATGTTGTCATTACAATATCACCTTGTTTATATGGAAATGGCCTTTTTCAGCTGTTTATGAATTCAGGCCTAGTTGCTGTCATAATAATAACAGATGGAGCTTATTATAACAAGCCTGTGATGTAATGAAAGGTTTTTCTCATATGAGTGTTAATTTCATGAAACTTTAAGTTTTAGAAACATTTATTAAATACTAAAGCCACGCTTAAAATACAGTTGCTCTCATTCAAAAAAATTTCGTAGAAATCATGAACTATTATTATTAAAGTATTATTAATTCCTGTAAATCTGTGGCAGTGATTGAGAGAATACGGCCAATAGATAAACCAATATTTAATTTGATATCAAACTGGGATTTTTAATAGACTGAAATACAAATAATATATATAAAAAATACAGTAAATAAAATGTAATGCCTACTCTAGATCTTATTGTAAAATCTTAGTAAAATTTTATTAATTTAATTAATTATGTGTTAATGTACAGTTAAGTTTAAAATTTTACTACTTTAAATATCTATTTAGATCACAACACATACATATGTCTACATGAGTCAATTACATATAGTTAGCATCAACAACGTATATCTAACAATTGGTATCATTCCAATGATTTCAACCATTGATTCATAATGACAGATCTAATCATTTATACTTCTGGGTTATGAGCACATTAATTTGTGAAGTAACAGTAAAATATATCCATTTAGAAATATAAATAGAAACACATTTATTGAGACTGACTACAAAACATACACACACACATATATACCATAAATAAATAAATAAGTCTGCCCCAACACAGCCCCAACTCAGCATAATGCTGATTACTGGAAGCAATCAGCGCTGATCTTCCGTTTTATAAATCGTTTTTCTAACAAAAGTTATGGTTGTTCAGGTGCAACTAAACCAAAAGTTTTTTTTTCCTTGCTACATTTTGTTATTGCTTGAAAATGTACATGAATTTCTTTACTTTTTGTATATTATGATTGTATAGCGCAAAACCACCATTTAATTTCAGGACAAGCGTGGTTTGTTTTTATGTTATTATATTTTTTTTCAATAATCTATTTTTATTCTTAACGTTTAGTTCAAATAGCTCTGTATATCTTTACGTGAGGAACTCACTAATGATAACTACACGAACGACCGTCAAGATAAACACAATCAATTTTCACATGAAACTCGGCGTTAATACTGAAATAATAAGGTTCAATATACCTAGAACTAGAAAACCTAAATAACTGTGCTTTGGTCACATAATGACCAATGACACAAAAAATGTAAATGAAAACACATGATCTATGACATTAAGCCTACGATTTCTTAACATTTAGCACTTTAGTTCAAACTGAAGATGTAAACATCACATGACGATTTTCTAATTGCATTTGTGACTCATAAAAAGGACGCAACAAAAAACCTTCTCTGAACTCTAGTTGGCCTATTTAAATAGTAGTGAGTATATTAATGTATACATTTAACTTTTGATAATAGGTCTTTACCTATGAAATTGCCGATTTGTATGACGAAATTGAGAAAAATGATATTTCCATACAAACATTTTTAATGTTTGTATGGAAATGTCTGAACAGATTTAGATGCAATTGATAACTATAGTTAGATGGAAAAAAAGCTATGCACTGCGTATATCAATTTCTCAAAAACAGAGTATATGATAAAAATATACCTAGTTAAAGTAGTGAAACCGACGACACATTGAAAGAGGTGTTTTCAATGACTTCCCTATAAGTAATATGCACTAGTAATTTTTTTTTATATAAAAGGTACATAATTCAACCATTGATACAATAAAAATTGTATTTGGAAAAAATATAGCTGTACGTAAAAGTTACGAACAGATTAAAATGTAAGAAAAAAACGGCAATTTCATAGGTAAAGACCTATTATATAAATAAAGAGCTCAGTTGAGGAAGGTCCGCAGGTAACTGAAAATTCGACCAAAAATAAGTAAAATTGTTGAAACGATCATTCGATTTATAATTTATTTTGCAGCTTAAATTAAACAACATATTTTTAAGCTAACACTTTTCAGTTTCTTTACCTCACTTCCACAAAACCATTCATTTCTCCTTCTCAAAATAGCCTTGAGCTATTATAATATGCACATTTGTTATCATTCTGCAACCTAGAAGCCGCCCCGGGCAATTTAGTTAAATCCCCGCTGACGCCCGTGCAAGATGCAAATGCATTGAAAGCTCAGTAACTCTATTAGGAATCCAGTTAGAATGCTGTTTGATGTTGCGGCTTTATACTAATGGATGAGGTAAGAAAAAAGGACCTTTTTTGTACACGTGCTACGATTTTATGTGTATTTTTGTAACGAATAAATACAGATAACACATATTGCTTTCTTACGAATGAGTTGTTCTAGACATGTCTCATAACAATAATTTTCGGTAAGTTTTGTTCCTACGTACGACTTCTAAAAATATTTGTCCTGTTCCGTTACTAGAACATGTTATCTATAACAACTTACTTCATTGCTTTTATGGATGAACAGCCATCAAATTCATTAATAATCAAGCTTTTTACTAGCTTATGCTAGAATTAGGATTCTTTTAAGTGTAAAGATTCATTTTGTTTATGTACTTACCTATAATTTCTTATACCTAAATCAAACATATCTACGCGTAACTGTAACTTAAAATAGACTACCGACAATCTACGTATTCGAATTGTTCGACCAAGTCACTGACCAATCTCAGCCAGATTTATAAAATCAATCGTCGACTCGTCAATCGAATCAGCAATCTTACTAATCGAATCAGAGTACGATTCTCGGTGCTAAAACCGAGAGCATTTCTCTCAAGTGTCTAATTGGTTTAATCGTTCACTGTAGGGTGTAAATACTGGGTAATACTCACTTGTGCTTCGTTTATATTGAACAGGTTGCTGACCTCTGATTGCGCTGAAAAAAAAACGCTTAGCAAGCAAGTGTAATAATTGTGTAAGCAGAAGTGCCTTTCAGAGTTCGAAATAATGGGAAAAATATACCTACTCTTCTGAAAAGAAGATCTAAACTATAGAGTCAACTCTTAAGTGACCAATGCATATCGTGTTAAGAAGTATTACGAGTTGGGAAAGTTTAAAATTGGGATGACGAGGCAAACTAAACATTTTAACCCATTGAGATTTTTTCAAAAGTTTTTTGGTGGAAATTTTTATAAAACTTCATCTGTTGATATACTTTTATATTTTCATCTAGGGTTTTTTACCTAATAGTTACAGTACCATGAAAATCTATCTGAAGAGAAAATATTGTAAAATTTTTGTTTTATCCAGCCCAGCTACTCGCATAGCTACTGGTCCAGTGTAAGCCCAGCACAAATAAACACTTAGTGCACATTACTGTGAGCCAGAGTTGGCTCGAGTGAGAGTGGGCTGCACCCGCATCTTGCTAACTTGTGTCCTCTTCACCCACTCACAAATTGGTATAATCCTTGACACAGTGAAATTTTATTCTTTAGATGTACTCAGGAAGATAGATTGATTTGCTCATATTAGGCAATAATCAAATAATTGAATTACAATACAATACAATACAATACAATATAACAGAACTTTATTATGCACACCAAAAATAAATTACAATATGAAATGAACTTGCACAAGAATGCACAAGTGGGCGGCCTTATCACCTTGAGTAATCTCTTCCAGGCAACCTATTAATTATCTTCTGGGTAGGTAATATCTTGGTGGGACAAACCGATTTTTCCATGTTATATAATGTACTCGGTGATTCAACGAGTTTCTTTGCGAAGTAGAGAAATTAAATAAAAACAAATTCACAAATATCTGAAAAGATATAAAAACCTTTGATGTATAGCCGGATTTGAATCAGGTGGTTTGAATTCAAAAGATGAAATACTAGCTATATTTCTGTAAATTAAAGTTATTTTGTGAATATCAAATCAAATCAAATCAAATATTTTTTATTAACTAAAGAAATTAAATACATAGGTACATGCACATACAAGGTACATATTAATACAAATTACTTAACCTTATTTTAATTTTACATACTAAGTACGTACATGTGCGTTCCTAGCGGACCCCGAACTAGGCAATGCCTGTATCTCGGAGGCCCAGGAAAGAATTAAATATTTGGAGTAAACATTCGCGCTTTCTATAGCAATGATTTTAAATGATTACAGGCTTAATTACATTAAATAATATACAACACCAAAAACCAATTCAACAAAAGTACAGATAGTGTTTGTTACAGAACAGCAATGTACAAACTGAAGCTGCATCAAGAAAATAAAAAGATTATGTGTGGACATTACATGGGCATAAAAGGAATGCAAGGATTTTTGCGGGTTTATAAAGATTACGTATTACGTATGAATGTTTGGTATCTCCAATGAGTAGTCTAGGGTAATTATGTGGTTGTGTGTATGTATGTGTGTGTGTGTGTGTGTGCGTGGGAATGTGTGCATATTGTGACTAAACTTTCTGAGTAATTTCAATCTATCTACGCTTAAGAACGAACACCCGCTAGCTAGAATAGAAGTTCTACTTCTGTATTCATTCCAGAATCTAGGTTGTACACTCTCACCAGTTTTTCAGTGTCATCATAAGATTTGGTTAAAAGCCACCGTTTTATCTTTGCACGGGCTTTCCTGTGCGAGATTTTAGTAGTTTTTATAGAGTCTAGTACGTTGTTGAACACAAAGAGATTAATATACGGAGGAAGACGGGAGGCAAATACCGTTCTTACATCCGGTAAGAGAGCGGGTTCCAGGGAGGTCTGGTCTGCATGAGGGTGAAATACAGAGAGAGACTTAGTGACAGACTTCATTATGAATAGTTGTCGGACAGTATGTACCTGCATTTCCCTATAGAGATCCTCGGTTGGATATCGTCGCGGTTTGCCAAGTAGGACTTTTATTACCGCACGTTGAGCACGTTCAAGCGAGAGCATGGACGTTTTAGCTGAACCCCCCCATACACCTATGCAGTACTGTAACAATGATTGACACAGTGCGGTGTATACCAGTTTTTTTACAGCTTCATTAGCAACAGGTCTCAAAGTCTTCATGAGGAAAATTAGCTTGCGTGTTCTTTTGGTGATGCCAATAATATGTGCCTCAAAATTAAGTTTCTCATCTACTTCAACTCCAAGATAACGTATTGATGAAACTCTGTTGATGGCCTGACAAGAGCATCTTCTGACTAAAGGAAATGTTAGAACTGGACATGCAATTTTATGAAGTTTTAGAATGTTTATGTTTGGTTCTGTTGCCTTGGTTATGTGAAAACCCACAAACTTGGTTTTCGTTAGGTTTAGGGTTAATAGATTTGTACTCAGCCATTTGTGAATGCGTACCATGCCTCTTTCTGCAGTGTTAAGTGCGGCTTCCCAGCTTTGATTTTGGAATATGGCTACCGTATCATCCGCATAGCAAATTAATTCCGCTTTAGGGATAGTGAGCCTGAGTAACCCGTCCATATATATGGTGAAAAGGGTAGGGGAAAGTATACCGCCTTGCGGCACCCCAAAGTTGATAATTTGCTCATCGCTAACGAAGTCAGAAACTTTTAAACGCTGGCGTCTGTTGTAGAGATAGCTAGAGAACCAAGCGAGAGCTGTTCCCCTCACCCCGCACCCTTCTAGTTTGCGCAATAACAAAAAAACTGACACGGTTTCAAAGGCTTTTTTGAGGTCAAGGAACACGCCTACACATTTTTTTCCGGCGTCCATGTTTTTTGCCAGTATAGTTGTCAGAAATTGTACTGCATCTTCTGTGCATCTTCCCTGCCTAAAGCCGTACTGACGATCTGATAGCAATTTATGCTTTGCTATGAAATTGACTAGGCGCTTGTTTACTATTTTTTCCAGCATCTTTGACAGGATAGACAGGAGCGAGATCGGACGATAATTGTCAATTTTGTCTTTTGGTCCACTTTTATGTATTGGGCTGACAACAGCGGTCTTCCAGCAGTCCGGGAAAACCCCTGAAGCTAAGCTGAGGTTATAAAATGTAAGTTAGTGGTTCTAAGATTAAGGGTTTAATGTGTTTTAGCAAAGCTGGCGTAAAGTTGTCAAGACCCGGAGCACTGTCTGGTTTCAAGTCATACTATAATACAAATACTAAAAATATTAATATTAACTAAAATACTATAATATACAGGTACATAAATTCCATACTAATCCTACTGGAATATAGTACTGTGGTAGAGTAAATACCCAATACACACAGAAGGGCTAATCACGGCTAATAGAATGAAACCGCATTATGTAGAGGGCGCGGCGGCGGCGTTTGTCCGTAACTGGATATTCGACCTCTGTTGTTGGTACTATAGTATGTGACGAACAATTAACAGAGTTAGCTACTGGTAAAGGTTACAGCTGGAAATGTTAGATTATTGATTAAAATTTTAAGGAAAGTGGGAATTAAAGTAGCAATGCTTAACATCAGCCAGGCTGTAGTCAAACGTAAACATATCCCACGTAAAAAAAATATTTTGAATCCTTTTCATTGGGAGCCGAACACCAAGAAATTTAGGAACACGGCTTAGAGGAACAACATTAGCGTTATGGTTATTGTCACACAGAGCAAATTTGTAGTCATGATGATTTCTTTGTCTTGTTATTCGCCTATGTGTGCGTCAAAAAGAATATCAAAAACTATGTCGAACATACTTTTCAAAATCGGTTAAAATGCTAAAGTAAAAAGGATACACGCAAGCGTTACCTTCAGGCTGTCATTAAAATTCCAAAAGTTCCACTCCACTTGGTCCAAAAAACCTCGCTTCCAATTACGCCCCAGAAAGGCCGAATCTAACAGATGTCAAACACAGGATGTTTAGAAAGAACTGCGCAGTAATTTTGAAAAAAGTAATAAAAATACATTTCGAGCGGATGTCTGAAAGGAAATATTCATTTCCTGTGATCTTTCTCGGGAGGCCTCTGCAAATAGACTGGTCGCTTATCTGCTATTGAAGAAAAATATTTGCCCATAATTGAGTTCAGAGATGGTGAAAGGGATTTTGGACAATTGAACATTCTTAGTTTGATTTCTGTTGTGTTTGTACAAGGCTGATTTCTGACAGGAATACAAGGGACTGATTACAAAGCTGTTGCTATTCAATATTTTTACTTTCATTTATAATCTTTTATTCTTTTAGATTTAAATGTCTGTAAATGAGTCATGAATAGCTATAAGAGTAAAAAAAACAAAGTAAAAATTTAATTATATGGTGCATTTTTAATAGTTGATTTTCATATATGTGACATTTGTAATTTGTAAAACTATTTGAATCTGATTTTGAAGAAAAAGTGAATTTATCTGTTTTATCAATGTTTTTTTTCTTTTTGTCTTGTCATGTTGCAATATAATCCAAAACCCTAAAAAATAAGTAAAATAAATCAAAAATGTTCGTAGCCATTACATTACTTTTGAGTAATTGAGTACCTACCTATTCCATTTACCTTCTGAATATTAGATACCAACGTCTGTCTACATTACTACATCTAAGACAAAAGTCGTTCAAATAATGATTTCTTTCTTATTCAAGTTAAGAAATTGTGGTCGAAGTTCAAAGTCAAACTATTTTTTTACAGAAAAAAAAGACAAATCAAATATAATCTGCCTAACACGCCTACCATAAAATCTTACAGTCAATAAAGTGGGTGGTTATAGGTTCGCTCATCAACTAATAACTAATTACGTTGGCCCTCGAACCGGAAGTGGCTGGTACAAAATGGTGGCGCCAAACCGATCATTGCCCGATATCCGGTGTCAAATTAGATTGAGGCCCTGAGACTAATCAATAGTGTTAGGAAATTAGGGCCAATCTATCGACATATTAGCCTTTAGACGTCTTATAAGACAAAAAGTTATCTTTTATGTAATTATTTTGTTGACATGTAACATACCTAACTTTTTTATGAATAAAGACCATTATGAATATTAAGTTATTCCAGAAAAATAAAGTTATAGAAACTAAATTTGACTCATAGTTGTAAAATAAGGGGTTACGTAAGAAATTTGCGCATAACTTTTACGTCATTTAAAAATAACATTTAAACTAGCAATTCCATACAAAAATGTCAACTCCATGACACTGTTCTTCTGTATTATGTGTAATCTAAAAAGATTTTAAGGCACATTAATACTTATTAAAATCACTAGTCACTCTTTTGAGTCATATAATTCCTCATGACTGAGGATCGTGACTCCCCTGCAGAATTAATTCGTTAGGGGAGACGAGACGAGACACATGTCCTCGGATATTGTAGTCCTCAAATACATATGTCGGTTACTTCACGATGTTTTCCTTCATCGCTAAGCGAGTGCGAATCTACACATAACTTGAAAATACAAGCCATTGGTGAAGGGCATTCGAACCAGGGTGCGTCGGGATGAAAGCAGACGCTGAAACCGCTGAGCCACACTCGCTTTAAAATCACTAATATAAGTTCTCAAATATCAACTATCATAACAATAGCTTCGTTATAATTCCACCATAACTAGAGATACGTTCAATCATGTTAGACAGAACAAGAAAAGGGCGGAACCATCCGATAATTGTGGAATCCTCTCGCTACGATGTTGATCTTGTGTAATATTAGAACTCTGGAATATAACATAGACACACAAGTTAAAGAGTGAGTGTTATGGTTAAAGAAACCATAAGATGCTCTCCTATATAACATTTAGTTAATTGAAATAAACTCAAACTCAAAAATGTTTATTGGTTTCTTACAATACTTACTTAAAACTAAGAAAAGGTATATTTATATCTAATAACAAAGATGCAAACGGTGTTGGCATCCGGACGATATCAAAACTATTTTGTTTGTAAAGATTGATTTGATTCATTGCAGTTTAGTTACCATTGACACTCCGCAACGTCCTTCCAACGGTATCAGTGCAAATTTGCTGATGATAATACCACAAACAAAAAAAGCAGCGTGAAGACAAACAAACACTTTTCCCTAATTACAGGCCATCGAAAAGACTGACGCAATCGCTTACCCGATGCCTACGAATAAAGTGATACTACAGAACTGTAACTACTTACTAATATCTCGTCGAAAATACTTTTCTACTTCATAAGCCACTCGCACACAAAACGCTTGCTCGGAATAGCCAAATGCTGACGAAATAAGACGCTAAGTTCCAGTTGGTCGCTAAAGAGTTAACTCAACCGGGATGGCGGTGATTACCCATCTCATCTTCATCATCATCATAATAATTTAATAGTTTTAATATATTTAGGGTTATTTTCTGTTTTGTAATTTCTATGTTTTATGGTGTCCATTAAAGCAATTCTATTCTATTTTATTCTATTCTAATATTATCAGCCTGCGTTCACCCACTGCTGAGTGCATGCCTTCTCTTCAACGCGCCATCTCGTGAAGCTTTTTTTTGTCTCAGTTACGATTCTCCAACATCAGTTATTCGTAGTTCGATGCCCACTCGATATCCGTTCTCAAATGAGTTTCCACCGCAAACGACTAATACGTTTGATTAGGACTTATGTGAATGTGTAATCATCTGAAAACGGTTTAGGTTACCGCAAATGTTGACCCGCCTCTAGTATGCTGAATGAGACAGACAGACCGATTAACGTTTTACTGAACACGATAATAAAAGCAAACTAGTGTTACAAATGGCTTTATCGCTTAGTGATTTAGTCCAGGCTAAAATGGGTCAAAAATAATAGAGAACGTTGTAAATAAATAGGATTAAAAAACTATATAAATAAATATACATATAAGAACAACAACCTAAACTAATAGTGGTTGCTATACATACCCATAGATATACCTATAGCTACCGCTTATAATAATCACGACAGTAAATTATTTTACAAATTCTCTCAATTATACATAAGAAGATATCGTGGGAAAATATGGTTTTCTTAGTAACTGGAAACTAAAATTGTCTAACCAATTACTTTAAAGAAGTTTGCTAGTAAAATGTAATTTTCTTTAGGTTTCCGTTACATTCCTAGATGTGTTTACGAGACACATGAAATTTTGAAATCAAATATAGAATTTGCTACTCAGCGCGGAAACGCAGCCAGCTTTATGGGCACATTTGTTTTTTTTTTAACATGAAATAGGCTTACGCTTGACTACAACTTGCCTGATGTTAAGCAACGTTATAGTCTACGATGTAGCGCACTTGCCTAGAAGAAACCGGTTTACTCTCGACTTGAAGACCGTTTTGTACCAGAAACGAGTATGAGTACTTAGGTTATTTACTTTCGCTGATATTTTATGTATTATTTCTATTTACTTTATTTTCATTAATAGATAGTATTTTTTGCTTTTTTATACAGTGTCAAAGTTCAAATTTTATCGGCTCATAGTCTAAGTATGCTCGCTCAATTCATAAAAGGCATTTGAATGTTTTGAAAACGTTTTGAAAGCTGAATGTTGGCTGGAAGAATATAACAGACGGCATTGCCGCTTTGTCCGTGAGCTATATAAAGGAAGGAACAGACTAACGCTTTCATATGTGACAGCTGTGGCGATCGCGGAACAGGTTTGATACTAAGGTAGAGATATACCTCTATTTTAGCCTTACCTTTATTTGAAAAAGGGCTGGATAAACCTAGATAGGTTTACTTGGCCCTTAATAGGTGAAAGAATTATATTAGTACTAGTGGGTGTTCACGGCTTCGCTGGCATTAAAAAATGCAACTTGCATCTCCTATTTCACTCCTTCAAAAGTGGAATTTCCAAAAAAGTTTTCTTAGCGAATGCCTCCGTCATAATATCTACCTGCATGCCAAAATTCAGCTTAACCCGTCAAGTGGTTTGGGCTGTGCGTTGATATAATAGATCACAATATCAGTCAGTATGTCAGTTTTACAGTAATACCAAAAAAACTATTTATAAAAGTACAACAAGCTAAAGGTAACCTTATTACATTGAAGTGTCAGGGCCTATTGAGTTTGTACCATTTATCGTTCTTATTCTTCTACTTCTTGCTATAAAATTTACTTTTTTTGTATTAAAACATAACCTGTTCAGGGCATCAACTGTCTAACTTACCTGTAACCGCCACCGCACTGATATGCAATTAGAAGTTTCATAATTCCTTTCCCCTGCCACTGACATTTATTAAAGCCGCAGTTTCAATGCCTTCAATTCCGAGCGCACTTTTATCCCCATTTCATCCCTATTTCACCCCCCGAAGGGACATTTCTATCGTTAAATAAGCTCGAGTTTTCTAAATCGGTTAATCCTCTTTGCTATTCAGACTCATTATTGAATTCAGTGTCGACAATGGTTAAAGATTTGTCCAGTTTGTAATGATTATTTAGATACATACTTAAAAATAAAACGTAATTGTTTGCTTTCTGAGCAGAAAATATATGGCAAATTATGTAATATATGTATATATAGGTATAGTGTAGGAGCAACAATAACAGGCACTTTCGTATAATATTATTCGCAACATAGACTAAAGCCATTGCCTAGGCTTTTTTTTAATTTTTCAAATCGTTCTCTTGAATCCACACAAAAAAAACATTTGTCATTAAAGATTGAGAGTCACTAAAAGTCTTTCAAAGCCACGGTTTTTCTTATCAACAATCAAATAACACCAATTAAATAAAATCAAAAGAGAACTCCAAAAAATAAACAGAATGAATGAGCCCCGCGGCCGTGCGTGGGATCTCAGCTGCCAGAAAATTGTATTTTCATTTCATTTTATATTCAATTATCTTCCACAAACTTTGGTTAGACACTAACGTTCCCTCAGTTATCTATTTTATAAGATAGTGCTGAAATATCTTTGTTTTCTTCTTTCAATTTCTATGTTAGTACGAGAAGCTAATGAAACTAACAAATGAGTTTGTAAGTGCTCACCTTATTTATACAAAACATTAATTAAACTTAAGACAACAACATACTTTTAACGTCCCGTAACTATCAAACGCAAGACTATACAGGGTTTAGTTCTTCTACCTTTTTTCTATTACAATAAAAATATAAAGAAACATTACATGTTACATCAAAACGTAGGTATAAACATGTATTTTGTTTTAAATTAAACTTTTATTGGAAAATGAGCGAAAATAATCACGACCGGCAGGATTCGAACCTGCGTATTTCTGCTACCGTCAGAACGCCTTAACCACTAGGCTACGGTCTATGTGGTGGTATGTATTTTGTTTGTTTATTTTGTTTATTTATAACGGTACACATAACAGAATGAGTTCATAAATAAACCAAATATACAATATAATAATATTCATATTTATTTAGCAATGAAATATCAATAATAAAATATAAAAACAAGGGAAGAAAAACTAAACATACTACTTCTAACTATTACAAAAAAGGGGCACATGAAATATCTAATCTTGGAAATATTTCTCCAAATGATATTCAGCTTACAATCTTTGCTCAATATACGTTTGAAAATTTTCTCTGAAAATGTATCTCATCTCCTTCAATCTACAAAAAACAAACACACAAAGAAACTTATAAACCAACAATCTACTACAAGCAAACACGTCATTTACATTCATGGGGGATTATGGATTATGAATTTTCTGACACCTACCTCAGAAACGCGCAATATTTCTTGTGTTGTGATACTCGATTGTATTTTATATGAAGTCTATGAGTGAATTTATCTCATTGACGTCAGAACAGTCGAAAAATATACTCTCTCACTGTTTTATGAAGATACATTTTTAGATTCTTTTGTGATGAATGGGTTTGGTTTTCTAACAAAATGGTTCTCCAATGACCAATGACGGTAGTGGTCATATTTTAGAGGTGCAATGTTACGATGGAATAATTCTATTTTCATCTCTGACAACATGTTAAGTTGTAGCATGGTTTATGTATATTTGAATAATTTATTTAAATTATTTACACTCATTACAATAATAGTGATGGAAATTTTAATTTGGAAAATATCATGATTTATAATTTCACTTTGGCTGTGCTTTCGCATAACTATATGTTTTTGAACAAACGATTAACAAGACCATTATTTAACGAGCCAGTATATTGACATTGATCAGAAGCAAAAGGTAGTTTTGTAAAATCCTGGCTTGCAAGCATTGTTGCATTAGAATAGTCATTCTACTTCTTGGGTGATTTTTATTGTTTTATGGGATATACCAGCGATAATGGAGCGCAATGTGTTGAAAAGTGCAGCTCGTGAAATGGTACAATGGAAAGGTCTCGGCAAAAAAATTCAAAGATGACATGGTGTTACAAAAATTTCTTTGAGGGTTGTAAAACATCTATAAATTGATACTAGGAACTTTTTGAGGAACTGATTTGATCTTATAAACGTAATATGTAATGTGTTTTTTCTTGTTTGTTGGTATTTTTAATAAAGTGTTATCCATCGATCTATCTTTGCGCAAAATCCGATAAATTTATATAAAGACAATATATCAGTATGAAACAGATTTCATACATGCAACTACCAATTCTATTAACAATGTTTACCTATCTCAAAATATTGTTGAAACGTGCTGTCTAGTGCAGCTAAACATTTTAGCCCAATATCTGGCTTAGGGCCAAACACATTCTACTGATGGCTTGAAATAGATACATCTTATTGTTTATTTTGATCGATAGATTCGTCGACTTATTGATAGACAGATAGACATCTATTCAGAATTGTTGCTCGTGAAAATGACTATTTATTTTGCTGAAAGTCGAGTAGAGTAAACTAGACGACCTGAAATTAATGAGATTGAAATTATTTTTGTTTCACAGAGAGTGACTGATATTTAATGATGCTTGATTAAATAATTGCAAACCAACCGAAATGAAACACGTCAATTTTATTCTCGTAATTTTAGTTTTTTAGTAACCGGTTTTTATTGTGAAGTTAAAAATTTGCTTAGAGTGAAACTGAATAGTTAAAATATTTATAATTTTTATATTAATTATTTTTCTTTGTTTAATTGTTTCAGATTAAATCACAGACATCGTCGAATTCCGTAAGTATCAATATTTTTGTTGCGTTTGAAATATCTACATACCTATATCTATTTATTTTTCATAGCAAGCACAGGTTTTGGACTACGATAGATTTAACTCATTCTGATAACATTGCCGAACATCTCTTTAGAATGAATAGTCTAAATTTAGAATTCTCTTCATAAAAACCCATTTTCTTGAAATCCAATTATGCCCAATTGTCTTGAAGTAATTTGCAGTATTTAAAATCACTTCGCTGTAAAAACGATACTGCTTTTATTGTTACCCATTTATACAGAAACACAAAATGTTTACTTAAACGAAGAAACGTAGAAGAACTAATTAGAAATCCAAGAAAAGCAAATATCTAGATTTAGTTCCAGAAAATGTACTAGACTTATCTCTGCCGCGCTGTTCTGCCCATAAAATCAAATAAATTTAAATGGTACAATATACATAGGTTTTTTTATGTAGTTATACATAGATAGATAATTATTTATTGTCACACACATATAAAACAGAATTAAAAAAATTACTTGGCGGCTAAAAAGTGGCGGCCTTATTGCTAAAAGCAATCTCTTCCAGGCAACTATTGGATGGAGAGGAAATTAAGTAAATAATTAAGTAAATAATTAAGTATTTAGAATTTAGAAATTTAAGAGAGGGACTTGTACATATTTCATTCAGGAGTTCAATAATAACTATTTTCCCAGTAAAGACAAACATTCATCTAAATTGCTTTTCTGTTTAGTTATTTATTTCAATTGCCTTATTTAGTAAACAAGCGTTTCTAGGCTAAGTTATTCTGTCAAGTTAAGACCTAAAAGCAAGCCTTGTTAATTTATAAGGACTTAGCGTGGTGACAGTTCAAACCCTTTGATATAGAAATGTTAATTTATAAATTACTTTATTTGGGTATTTCATTTATTTGGCCCTTATTTTAGGTTATGTCAAAGTATGTATCAAATGTATTAATTTAATAATTAATAATAAAATGTAGGATATTGCGTAAGTTCCTTAACACGTAGTAACTATGTAACGGTTTAAGTAAGTCATCCCTACATAGGGCTTGTAAATATTAGCTAGTAAGTGTGAGTACTAAGCTAGTTTGTAAGAATTATTTGTAAACTTTTCAAGAAGCACTTGGCTCCAGCCCGTGCAAAATGTACCTCCTACGCTGGAGAGATCACAAAAGTGTTAATAAAGAATTATAATAAATATTCCGGGACATTGCACACATAGCCATCTAGCCCCATACTAAGCTAACGCTTGTGTCGTGGGTACTAGGTAACGGATATAATACTTATATACTTTTTTTTGTAAATACATACTTATTATACATACAAACGACGACAATTATAAGTAACGTTTAAAACAAAAAAATATATTGGGAAATATAAAAAAAAACAGACTATCACAAACTTAAGGTTACATTAAATTACTACTATACACACTCCAACAAAGTTCAAAAGCTCCAAGCAGCCTACTGTTTGAATAAAATTAATGGCAAAACAAAGCTTTTTAATAACTCCATTTAGAATAAGAGATTTTTCGAAGGCCCTCGTTGATATTTAAATTTTCCCTGTTTTCCTCAAGTAGAAATATTTATCTGAATTGTTTCTGTAAAATATGTCACCGGAGCAGATTTTGAAAGCTATTTTTAACAATGTCACCGGCAGTCGATCGTTACAGGAAATGCATGACTTGCCCTGAATCCAAGATATTTCAATAAATTCTGCGTCGATAAAATATGAACGGAGAAATCATTTTTTCCTTTACTGTAAGTATTTTTTTACGTGAGATAGGTTTACGTTTGACTACAGCCTGCCTGATGTTAAGCATTGCTGCAGCCTAGGGTATAGCACGCTTACCTAGAATATACCTATTAACTCTAGATTTGAAGACCCCTGAATTGTCATAGACATTTTAATTTTAGCTCTTGATAATTCTGTAACATAGCTTAATTGGGCTTACTTAACTGTATCCAACGTAGTTTTAAAGATAATCCTTAAATGGTTGACAAAAATATTGCCAAAAATCTTATTTCCTATACAAATCAAGTTTGATTAGAATACTAACATTGCTGGAAACACTGTCTTTCGAATATATATCTTCATTTCATACAAACTGGCATGAAACTATGTTGTGTGTCATATTCCTGGGAAGTTGTAAAGGGGTCAACAGTGTCTCTTGAGACAAACGACTTCTGTAACTGCCGGACCATGTTTTGGGGAATGTTTCGCCATTATTTTATGACTTACTTTAGAAATTTATAAATATTTTCCTAGTATCATAGCAATAGGTAGGAGATGGATCAGACAGGCTGGAGAACGTACTATGTGGCACGTTGGAGAGGAGGCCTATACTCAGCAGTGGGTGAACACGGGCTGACGTGATGATGATGATTATATAGCAATAGTAATTGTATATAAATACTATGCTAATTTGTAGATGGATTTTGTTATTTGATACTCATGATTTATTAATGACTAGTGGACTCCCACGGCTTAACTTATTTCAGGATAAAGAGGAGCCTATGACAATTCTAAGAATTCATACTACCCACATACCAATTATGATTAACCGTTTAGCCGTTTTTGCGTGAGGAGCGTTTAAATAAACAGAGACATAGAGAAAGAGACTAACAGACAAAATTTCTAGAAATTGTTGTAACGTGTTCTGCTATCAATTTGAAGTATCTCCAAACAATGTTTACTTCAACCCTCTTCAGCTTTATTATTGTAATAGATTTTTCAGTATGCTTACTGTAAACATAATGAAAAATCTGTACAAGCGAAATCCAAGACATTTATATTGAGGAATAGTCTTCTTAATCATGATTTATTGCAGTAAATATTCTCATGCTTTATAGATACAAATAATTTTTGATTAATGAACCGACAAAAGTTTTACTTTCAATATATTTTTAGCTCCTTTCATCTGTTCTCACAAAAATTTAACCCAGATTCTCAGCTAACTTATCACAGAAACTTGAAATTCAGTTGATTTGGTGTGAAAAAAGCCGAGCCACCATTAATATCTGACCAGAAAAATACTGCGCCGAGGGAAGGGCGTGACAAATTGGCGTGTCAGCGCTCTGACTTTAGGTGAGGAGACCAGGGAACATTCCATTACTAGAACAAGTATATGGTAGAAGGGTGATTGACGATTTGATTTCGATCAAGCTAAAAATGTAGATAGATGAAAGGATTAGTGAGAAGGAAAGTTTAAAAATATGTTAACAGACAACCTTACCTCAGTGTTAGTAAGCCACATTTTATAGTAAACGGCATTTCATTCTATTATTGGTCTTCTTCATCTCCCTTAACATATCTTGTGTACGTAGTGAGGAAATATCAGTGGCGTGAAAACAAGCGTGCAATCATTTGGTAATTTACTGTAAAATAAGTTAAAAACCAACTTAAAGCCTACATACATTCATGTGCTGACAAGAACGCAAACAAAATTTAAATAATTTCGTTACTCTATATCCACATAAAGAGTTACAAAATGTACAAAATCTCGATTTTAAAGATTACTTTGTGTAATAACACAAGTTTCATTTTTTTTTTTAAATATTGGTATTTATATGTTTAATTCTACGTGTAATAATAAAGCCCTGCATCTCCAAACCTATGAAGGACATAGGCAATCTGTCACTTGGCACCGGCAAGCGCATTGGCTAATGAAAATTGCAATCTTTCGCACTCTGTCCGTGACTCTGTACCCATTTGTATGTATGAGATTTTCAACGTGTATCTCTCATACATAAAATATAAGTTACTATATGATAGAAAACGAGATACATCTTATGATTTGTGTGGTATATTATATAGGTATGTTCTATGATATTAGTACTTATATATTGAGTCTGGTAGTTTCTATGTATAATAAGTACCTATACCGTTAACTAGTACCCACGACACAAGCTTTTACTTAATGTGGTGCTGTGTGCAATGTCCCGGAATATATATTTATTTATGTTATATGTATGTTGTAACTCTACAATATCAATAAAGATTCTTTCTCTTTATCTTATCTTGTATCTTATACCCGCGGCTTTGCTTGCGTTATTACGGTATAAGAAATACGAGTGTATGTACCTACTATGTTACGCCTACCATTATATTAAAAATCATGATGATCCGTCGTTCCGTAACGGCGTGAAAGTGGAACAAACAAACCAAAAGACACATTTTCGCTTTTTTTATAAAGTATGATATGATGTATGATGTATGAATCTGCTGGTCCCTTGGAATTTTATCGATGTTCCAAGTGTTTATTTTTAATTACTTATCTTATAACGATTCTGACTTTAAATCCATGCCATTATCTATAAAAATCTACTAGAGAATAGACTAGTTTACTAGACAAAATATTATATCGTTTTCATCTTCCATAAAAATAAGAATCACTTTTACTAGGATTTTTGCTGCAAACAGAATTAAGGCACTTGTTGCATCTTCCCGGAAAATCTATTTAAATGCTTCGTACTACGCTTACTACACGAACAGGTTTATTGGAAAACTAAAGAAAAGTCTCTCTTTTTACAATATTTCCTTCAAATTACGTTCTGTTGTCAAACGCAACATTTGTAAAAATACATTTTTACAAATGTTAGTACTTTTTCGTACTCAAGCGTAATAATTTGACTATGTAAGTTTGGAACTAGGTACATTAATGTCTTTCAGTACTTTGTGTATTCAAAATAATCATAGTCGTTCCTAAAAGAAGTTTCGATTTACTGTTACTAAGACTTCTAGATACTTAGTTATATCTATACTTCTGGTACTTACAACAAACACATCATACAACTAGTAACAACAATAACATTACAAACCTCCAAAACCTGAAACCTGATTGATGCCGCGTACACACACGTTTAGTCATTTTACGAATAATAAAATAAGCACCTATGCCTACATCTTTATTATATGCCTATACTTGTCAACTTCAATGCTCAGTAAGAATAATTTACTGTCGATCAAATAATTGAACTATTTGTTTCCTTGTACTCTACTGCTTTGAACTTATGTACAACTAGTGGGTGCTCGCGGCTTCGCTCGCAAAAACTTGCATCCCCTATTTCACCCCTTTAAAAGTGGCATTACCAAAAATCCTTTCTTAGCAGATGCTTACGTCATATAACATCTACCTTCATTTCAAATTTCAGCTTAATCCGTCCTGTGGTTTGGGCTGTGCGTTGATAGATCACTATATCAGTCAGTCAGTCAGTCACCTTTGAGTTTTATATATTTAGATAGATCCCACATTCCATGAAATGCTATAAAGCGGTCTATATTTACTATTTACTGACAGCTCAAACATTTCCACGGCAAATATACTTGAAGTAAACTCTAAGTTTACGACTAAAATCACTCACCAAACAGTTATACTTGTATTACCTACTAAGGTAAAAAAAAATCTAGAGATTCCAAAAAATCTTCCATAATTCTAGTAAAAAATCTTCATAAATGTTTGGGTATTTATAAGAAATTGAAATTGTTTTTGTGAATTTATTTGTAGAGGGCACTTTGTTATTTTTATAATATAGGTATAAATTATACTTAGTATGACTAAACTCAAGTTAAAATAATAAAAAAACTATCACTGCACAGCCTATATCAATAAATTGACAATATTGTTTTTGTACAATTTTATAGCGATAAAATAAATTCCATAATTTGAACTCGTCACTTGTAATAATTACTACAATTTTAGGTATTCTTTCACTCCTCCAATAGTCACATCAAAGCTCTCAGCCAAATTGTCTACTTTTACTTCTGAAGCTTCATTTGCAAAGTTTCTTTCATCGTCCTTAGTAATTGTAGATTTATTGGGTAGACGCGGAATTCCTTCGCAATTAGCCTGGAGGTGTGACAGCGAGCCTTACAAATTAATAGGATCCTACTGGGGTTACTGCACAATTTAAAGTATCGTGGAATTAATGTTACTTTCAAAATATATCGATTATTGGGCATGTGGATTATAAAATGTTTTTCTTTAGGAAATAATATTATATGCGTTTACTTGAAACGTACTTAAAATTTGGATGGTTTGATAACTCTTGACAGTTGATTACTGTCACATTGCAACACGAACTTGTTAAAATACAAAGAATCATAAGTTAATGTATGTCCAATGTAAAGCTGTATATACTTACTTTAAAGAATAAATACACATAACTATAGAACGACCTATTTACATAATTATAAACAATTATTTCCTGAAAAACATGCCTACTACTTTTGCAGTTAAGTTATAAACTAGCAAGAAATTATTATTTATTTATTGTTATAAACTAGATATTTCCGTGGAAGGACCTGGGCGCCCACCACGATGTATCTGCCCAAGAAAACTCCCCTGACGAATAAATTCTGCGGGGAGTCACGACCCTCAGTCATGAGGAAATACGACTCATGAGAGAGAGAGAGAGAGAGAGATATATACCTATATATTTTAATTTATTGCTCGCAATTGATTGAAGGTTTTCACTTTTCCACGTCTTTGAATAAAAAAAGGTTGAAACAATGATACTTAAACAATGATTATTTCGTTTTGGGCATAGTAACTGTTCAGGGCAAAAAGCAATTAACGTTAGTAGAATGACACTAGCCCCGACCCTTGCGTACTTGCCGGGCTGAAGGACTGAATCAAAATATGTATATAAAATTCAAAGGTGATCTATCAACGCACAAGCCAGGATTGATTGTCGAAAGCACAGGCCAAAACACTTGACGGATTCGACTGAAACTCGAATGAAGGTAGATGTTATAAAATAGGCATTCGCTTAGAAAGGATTTTTGGAAATGCTACTTTTAAAGGGGTGAAATAGGGGACGCAAGTTTTACTTCTTAATGCGAGCGAAGCCGCGAGCACCGAGTCTTTCATAAACGTTTAAAATCGAAGTCAAACTGCAAGTATATAGTTCATAGCACAAACTTATCCTTCTTAAATGAGTGACAAAAAGTAACAAATTAATAATTGCGAACATACATACATGTCCTAAAAAATTGTGAGTTTCATATTATTATTTTTAAACACGGGATAGACTTACGTTTAGCTACTGCCTGCCTGATGTAAAGCAATACTGTAGATGTAGCACACTTGTCTAAAAGAAACCTATCAACCACTGACCCCTGACAACCCCTGGGTAATAATTTTCTGGAAACAGGACTCCAGGTAGAGAGTTCCACAGTAGTAAATTACATGATTCGCTTAGTACGGCTGTTTTGACAGCTCAGGCAATTTTTTTTTGTTAGACGTTTTTAATATAAATTGTTCGTATTCTTTTCACTCGCAATAAATGTGTAATTGACTGTACCTTCAAATAAACTCTTAAAACAAAAGAGTTCCTCAAGTAATTGATTCCATTTAAGCCTTTAGAGCAATGAAAAGGTCCAAGTCTCTAATTAAATTACTGATTTTAAGATTTAGCAGCACACCTTTTGCCATTTAGATATTTAGCGAAATAATTGGCTTAATTTACTGCTGGGTCCCGATGGAAATTAACAATATTGTACCGAAGAGAAATGCAAAATGGGTTTGACTAAACAAATATTTTATTTAAATAAGCTAACAAAAAAAATTAATCGTATAAGAAAGTAATACAATTATATCTATCTTCCAGTTATAAAATATAAAATACTACCTAATAAAAATAAATGTTTTATAAAAGTGAATGTCTCGTATACATATTGTCCGTTACGTTCCATTCACGTATTAAAATTGATGAAATAGACCAACATACAGTCTTTCACGTATATATAATGGTATATAATATGTTGACAGCCACAAACAAACATAAGTTATTAAAGGATGTATGATTTCAGCGACACTGAGTTCATTCGTGCATAAAATCTGCTTCCCGCAATTAGTGCCCAACGCATTTGTTCCTAATTAACACGTTTGTCATTAAAATTCCAGTCTAATATAAGCAATACTAAATAAATATCTCAGCATTGCCATCCAGCGTGGTAATACGGCCAGTATGCTGGGCACGCGCTGCCCTCTGGTAGTGGGCTGGAGCACTTAGAATATCTTTAGGCTTTTCTAAGTGCCCCTTTTTTGTAGTAGTTAGAAGTAGTATGTTTAGTTTTTCTTTCTTTGTTTTTATATTTTATTATTGTAAGTAAACGTAATATTAGAATATTTCAGAAATACCTATTTTACAAATGTTATTAGTGGATACCAAAATCACGATGGCCCGTCGCTACGTTGGAGTTGTGGTAAATGAAAACATTGTAAAGACCTGAAAAAAACAGAAAATTATGTCTACAGATTAAATATTTTGATTTACACACAGCTTTTTATTGAGGAAAAGATTAGCAACGAAACGTCAAAAACAGGTAATTAAATGCTTTGAGAATTTTCTTGCTGTGTCTTGAGGAAGTTTAATCTCGTCAGAAATTTAACTTTTTAACTGATAAATAATATTTGAAGAAACCGGAGATGCCTATTAAAATATCCATGGCAAGCATTTAGAATAATATTTACATTATCGTTATACTTTTTTCTGAGAATGTTGTTTGTATGACCATTCGATTTTGTGAATCAGTTTTTAAGTAAATGTTTTCCCATGCACAAAAACATATTTCTTGTTCTATTGTAAATTTTGGTGCTTTATACACGAGTGAAGGCTAAAAAGTTAGTTTAAGCTCTGGATTATAACACATAAGCTACTTTTATACCGGATTAACGGAAGTAACACCGCTGGAGACTGCTAGTAAACCAATAATAGCCAATAATTGCTGGTGTACCGTGGAAACCACGTGGAAACCCCAGAGGCTAACAACAGCCGGCCTTTACTTCTCATGAATATGCAAGTTCGCGCATCTGTTTGTCTCGACACGATCCCAGGGATTAATAATGAATCGTTTACAAACCGCACTCAGTACATTGTTGACCGCATGTTTCCTCTTTTTTGTTGGGACTTATTTAACACACCTTTATGTTGTCTTGTTATGAAAATTGTGCCGATTTTGACAATGATATGGGACAATATTTTTTTATCATTACATTAATGGGATGTGTTTTTGTACTCAATGAATAAAATACCAAAACTTGACTGCATTTTTGTCCTATTGCAATTAAATAACATTGACAATGTTGTACCTAAAACTTTTGATATAAATGTTGTTCATGTGATGATCTAGTATCCAAATAATAAGTCTAATACCCAGTTGCACAACGAGTTGGAAATAAATTTCAAGTTCAAAGTTAATTTATTCATATAACTCAGTAATGCACGTCAACATAACAAAAGTTATCTATACTAATATTATAAAGCTGAAGAGTTTGTTTGTTTGAACGCGCTAATCTCAGGAACTACTGATACGAATTGAAAAATTCTTTTTGTGTTGAATTAGTCCATTTATCGAGGAAGGCTTTAGACTATATAACATCACGCTGCAACTACTAGGAGCGAAGAAACAATGGAAGATATGAAAAAAACGGAGAAAATTATTCATCTTTGAGGGCTTCCGTTGCGTGCGCTGCGAAAACGGTTCAAGTCGTGGGTAACAGCTATAATTTATAAAACTGAAGTGGTAGTTTCCTAAAATAAATATGATGCCCAAAATAACTATCCCACGCGGACGAAGTCGCTGACACAGCTAGTTAAGTATACAAATGAAAATAATTTAGCGAGTTTTAGTAGGTCATATTGTCGCCAAATGCGTTGTTCACGGTAGGTTTTATCCAAAAAACTACAATTCATTCTATTTCCACACATTCATGCAAATCGAGTTCCACAAACTGTTTATCCGGGCGATGTTGTTCTACGTCTTGGCATTTGATCCAATCCCAAAGTAATCATAGTTGAGACAGCCCAGGATTTGCTTCGAGACAGGACGGGCTTCAAGTTGGCTTTAGGGCTAAAACTATTATGTGTAGGTTCTGAACTAATACAGATATCTAGTACTTACGTCTAAACTAAGCAAAGAGCAGATCTTCCTATCGAATGTGAGTGGCCAACTGGTTTCTAGAGTTTTCAAACCGCCCTAAGAGCCTCTGACATGGCTTAACGACTGCCGTACTAGACAAACAGCCGGGACCTACAATTTAACGTGTCATCCGACCCACGGAAGCACCCAAAATGAAATGCCACGATTCGGTCACCCATCCAAGGACTGACCGCATCGACCTAAAGAGCAGATATGTATGTAGTACTTTACTTATCTATTCTCTACAGCCCAAAATAACAATGCAAACGAAAAGTTAAGTTTCTGATTGTCTAACATAATACCTATATGTATATTTTGTGGTATTATCATTTTATTTGTCAAATATGAAAATGTTGTTTTTGCTAAATCTACAGTAGAACTAAAACCTTTTTTCAATAAAAATTTGGTATTTTGAGCCCTAGCTTATGTAACGTCCGTGTCGATTACCTCTAATTATCGCATCAGATCACCTTTTTAGTTGATTTAACATTGCTAAAATTGCATTTATATAAATATGTTTGGTCAACTTCTAAGGCAGTACAAGTACACTACAATGTTCATCTGTATACTTATTTTATAAAGAAACTGCAAATGTAAATGAAGAGAGCATAGGCATAACCTACATCGATATAACGTTCGGCACAAGTACTTTACACCCAGGGAATTAATTCCCACCTACCCTCATTTCAGCATACAAGCGACGTAACGCCTATTGATTGCGGTTTAAATGAGATGAATTAGCACAACACTTACCACTAAGCGGTAATTTCAGCCTATCGACACAAACTATGTAGGTATGTGCCTTTGTTTGGTAATTTGAATTACTTATGTCAATTGAAAAAATATTTATTAACTAGTGATACTTTATAATAATAATCGTCATTTGTTTATAAAGCCATTTGACAGGTTACATGATACTTTTTGATATTTTTGCTGTAATTCTGGGATTTAAAGTAGCTTCTATAAAAAAATAAGGTCTTGAGTATTACATTTTTTTTTTTAAGCTGGTTCGTTGTTGCTTGGAAATGTTCACCTCATTTTGATTTTGTAATATTTAAAAAGCAGTCATACTGCATAGTAACTCTTTACCGGCTTTTATTCGATGTTCCTCTATATTTTTATAAGCCACTATAAAAGCTAAAGTAAAAAACATAGCTGCAACAATACAATTCACATCCAAGATTAATTATTTTCATATGAGCGAACAAAACATACTCGTACTTACTTACTTGTTCTTAAGGGAGTTACTGAGTGTTTTGTGAAACAACAATGTTACTTCATGTTTCCTATGAACCCTCAAGTGTATCAAATAAAGGATTTCTTGGTGTTAGAAAATTAACTTTCAAAGTTCAAATCCATGCCATGAAATATTCTTAAACTGTGAATGCCATATCTCAAATCACGCATTTTGTTAATCATCTACAAGCAACGACTAGTACAAAAGTGCTGTAAATAAGCGCAAGCGTAACATTTGCAGTCATGTAATAATTGGTATAAGACAATAAGAATAGATTTTAATTTAAAAAATAAACTTAAATCATTCCACTTTTTTAAGTTTTTTATTTCTGCACTTGTTTTAAAATATGCGAGTATGAGAAAGAAACTGAAGTCGGGATATCAGAAAAACAAAAGAAGGTTCAACTAATCAGCGTTTAAGGGTTTTTAAGTTTCATTATAGCCTTAGGGGCTATAATGAAACTTAAAAACCCTAAAAACCAGGCCTATTACACAAAACCCGCTTACGTCGTTGTTTGTCAAATTGAATATTTTACTACGTTTGTGTATACACTTATGGCTCAACCCTCGGGGTGTTTAAAAGTTTATAGGCAACTGTTATGGTTAAATCATATACTTACTGAAGGTTATAATGATTATGGTAAGTAGGTGAATGTGTGACGTAGATTTATAGATATGAAATTACGTAAAAGCTTGACAATGCTTAACATCAGGCAGGTTTTAGTAAAAAAAACGTAAACCATAAAATATTTTTGCGACGTAACCATGAATCAACTCTAAATTTAATAAATTATTTGAAAACATAACAACTCAGATATTTATAAAATTAAATTTATAGTTTGTTAAGTTGTGTTTGTAACTATTACGTCCTTAGTTTTACATCAAAATATTGACTTACAAGGTTATCAAAGATTTTATTCATTACAGTAAATACTTATGTCTATGTATGTAAGAATTTATTGTGAAATTAATGTTTTTTTTTTGTCAAATTGAATTTGTCTACTAATCACTTGGTAGTGTTCAACATTACGTAAGCCATAATGTTAGGTGTCTAGTAGTAACTACCCTGAACTTATACCTCTATTATATCGGAAACTGCAATAGTTTCCGTTGTTGAACACAAAATGCTTTTTCCAATTGAACAAACATTTTAAATTCATTGCAATTTCTCTGCTACGTTTGTTTTCTCAGTAAATATTAGGTTTGCTTCGAAGAACTTCAATTTCCCTATCTTTGTTTTTTATGACTATTCATTTATCAAGTAGTCAATGTTTTGAATGTATAAATGAAGAAACTGAAACTATACAAGAGTACTGGAAACTAACGAATAAGCCTTCAAGGGTGGTATAAAAGAGAAAGAAAGAAAGAAAATGATTTATTGTAGCAAATAATAAACAAATACAAACAAGAAATACATATATATATATATAACTACTTAAATAAGATACATATTTGCCACAATACAACCCCAACTCAGCATAATGCTGGCTACATAGCAACCAGCGCTGGTCTTCCGTTGGGGTTGGTGATGACGTTACGCACGTGTATATGGAATTAAAGTGTTTTAACAGAAACAACAAAGACATACCTAGACAACATAACATATACCAAAGACAAATATAATGGACGAAAGAAAAACAATTCTATTTTTAACAAAAAAGAGTATAAACTTTAGTCTATATGACGTATACAGTTCAATTTAAATAACACTGGTGTCATTTACTAATGAAACTTCCCTTTTCTGGTGTTCCAAAATAAAATTCGATCGGCGGAGGGATGTTGTTCCAACACCTGGACGCCGCATAACGAAAGCTTCCCCTAAACGCTTGTGTGGCATGTCTCTCAGTGAGCCAGCGAAGCGGTGCATGAGCGAGGGCTGTGCGAATGCCGCGGCAGCTCAGCGGAGATCAGCTGATTCATACAAAAAGTGGTCTCTTGATCAAATAATAAAAAAGATATTCCGTGATATTGCAAACAGCGCCATCTAGCCCCACAATAAGCAAACGCTTATGTTGTGGGTACTAGATAACGGATATAATACATATAAACTTTTCTTTTGTAAATACATACTTATAATAAATAGAACCAGACTCAACACAATTCATTATAAATTTAAAATTGATAATTACTTGTGACTTGAATCGAACCCGCATCCCTAGATTAGAATACAGAGCCACTACTAACTTATATAACATGCCAGTCAAACGAAGATTTAAACTTTTTTTTTCGCGAATTTTCAAAAGTCGTTGTTGCTAGTGATGCACTTAAACCATCTTTTAAAAGGTTTATGCGTTTGTTGCTTATAACCCAGTATAAAACATCAAAAAACTATACTTTTAGTAATTTACGATAATCATCATATGAAGGAGTAATGTTCAAGAAGGAATCTTCCCAAATGTAATCGTGGTTTACGACA
This sequence comes from Macaria notata, assembly GCA_927399415.1. Taxonomy (NCBI): domain Eukaryota; kingdom Metazoa; phylum Arthropoda; class Insecta; order Lepidoptera; family Geometridae; genus Macaria; species Macaria notata. The sequence goes on from OV656744.1 coordinate 4,093,842, forward strand.
TCCCATACCATTACATCAAAGCCTATTAATAAAATTTAACGTCTTCTCCCATAAAAATACAGATTGATCACATCAAAGAAAAGGCTAGGTAAAAGCTATGTACGATAGTTGCTGGGTGATAAGTGACCTAGATTTTAGATGTTTATAAGATTGAAACAACACCTTGACGTAAAGAAAGCTGTTGGAGTTTATGTTTATGTTACCTAAAAATTGTGTATGGAATATCACATCACAGTAACATATAAAGGCACGAGTTTTTATGTATCATGTTTTTCACGGTTAAATAGACCCGCACGAAGCGGTACGCTTTCACCTTTATGGTACGTACCGCAAAGTTGTGCCTTTGCTTTCTATCAGGCAAACTAAGGTCAAGGGGAAACTTGGTTTAGTTAAAAAAAAAAATTGACAAGGAGTTAAACCAAATATTAAATAAACCATACCCCAATTTTTATACTGGATTAGCAGGTAACGTGGCGAGGTGTTGCTTGTCGAATATTATTTATTATTCTGTTTGCAGCGGATTCGTTCCACAACCGTAAATTAAATTTCTTAGAGTTAGTTTCAGTGACGAAGTAACAAAACCAATTTTGTAATAACAAGAACTAGTTTCAAGTCAAAGAAACAAACTATATATTTTTAAATCTGATCAGGACCTCAATGAGATACCTAATATTTATGGTATGCTATAATCCTGATCTGCAGTGAACAGTGTGTGAACTGTTTTTCTTTATCTAATAGGAAACGCGCATGGTGTTATTTCATAATATGTATATTATATATAAGAGTAAATCTTCTTCTTATCGAATGAAAGTGGCCAACTCTGGTGACGAGACTTTATCAAGCCGCCCTAGGGGCCTCTGACATGGCTTAACGACTGCCGTACGAGACAAACAGCCGGGACTTACAATATAACGTGTCATCCGATCCACGGAACATCCTACGATACAGGTCTCGAACCTAGTGTAGGGCTTGCATAATCACTTAGGAACCTTTCACTCACTGCAATTAATAGTCATTTACTTACCTACTTAAAATAAGTTAATAGAATTATGGTTATATTTGTAAAATGGAAATAAATAAATGTTGTTTTTGTATTTTTGTATTTGGAAGCGCTCAAAATGTGATGCCAATATTCGGTCACCCATCCAAGGACTGACCGCGTCGACCTTTGCTTAACATTGGTGATCGCAAGTGATGAAAAAACAGGCTTCACTTCAGATAACTAAGTGGTCAAGCCTGACTGGTAATTGACTGATTATAATAAAAATATTTAAAAAAATCTTTAAAAAGTTCGGAAACGCTACTATTCCGAATTATGTAAAGATAGAAATATACACAATTCCACAAATACCTAAGCCGTTTAGTTTCAAAGCTTCCGAAGCTGTTCCAAAGATAAGCTCCCGAGAGCCGCTTTCAGGAGCTTACCACTTGCACAAGAACTTTAGCCATACTCAGCGGGTTTCAAGTTTTTCATCTGTTTCCTTAACAAATATAATATTATTTTCGGAAAACGTGGAAACGTTTCAACTCGGGTATAATATTCGTAATATAATTATGCAAGAAGCTATTTAGATCGCTTTAGGTTATCATTTTGGTGTTTCGATTCGTAGTAGACTGACTAAGCTATATAAATCACAGTTTTGATCCACTTTTAAATTCATCATCATCATTCCAGCTTGTTTTTAATATACTGTTGATTAGACCTCCTTTCCAGCGAATTATACAGTAAGGTCCCGAGCCTATTTAAGTTAACCATCTAATTGACTGCTCTGTTGGCTTAGTTGGTAGTGACTCTGCCTTCTAATCTAGGGGTTGCGGGTTCGATTTCCGCATGAGACAAGTAATTATGAATACTAAATTTGTAATTACTTGTGTCGAGTCTGGCCGTTTCTATATATAATTAGTATGTATTTACAAAAAGTATATTATATCCGTTATTTTGTACCCACGACACAAGCTTTTGCTTAGTGTGGGGCTAGATGGCGTTGTGTGCAATGTCCCGGAATATTTATTTATTATTTATTTATTTATTTAATTTAAACTTTTTAAAAAGAAACGTTCAAACGATTTTAAGTAAGTTCGTATAAGAGAAGCCAGCTATGGTATTAGAGTTTTCAGACCGCCTTCAGAGCCTCTGACATGGCTACAACAGCAGTATATAATATAACAAACAACATATGTAAGTATAACAAACATCTGGGACCTACAAATTTAAAATTCACTAAATTAATATTACAGATCTATATTTTAAAACTTCTCGCTTCGCTTCTTTAGTAAAAAGCTGCATTTCATAAACTCGTGGCAATGCGTTGAGCTGTAGTGCGGAATCGTGTCCGATGGGCTTCATAAATCCATCCACTGTCTAAAGACCCGTCACTGCATTAGCAAACCATTACCGCACAGTTCTAGGTAAGTTGGTTGCATTATCGATTTAGCCATTATAATCTGAGCTGTCCTTTCTAAGGCTACATTAATATTTAGAGGTTTTTAGATACTGGTTAGCGACACCCTTAGAAGGCTCGAGTTTAGCACAGTTGAAGGAGTCTTTTGATCCCTTCCAGCCATCTATATCTTTTTAACAAGAAATGTATATGGTTGAATGCATTAATATTTAGAGCTACAAAGTCATGTTCGACATTGTGATTTTAGGAGGAAGTAGGTATGTATTATGCATAAATAAACATTTTTACGTTTCTAACAAAAATAACATGGTATATCATTTACTTGACGAGGAAATATAACATAGTAAACAGAATACATTTTAGCTAAATAGAACAAATTTATTCACCTCATAAAAAATCCAAATCTAATACCATTTACATGTACCAGAAAAAAAAACGCACCCTGAGGACAAATTTCTAATAAACTATAACAGTTTAACGAAATGTATTAAATTTTCATTGCAGCATAAAAATTACATTACTTTCACAGAGCGTCGCCCATAAAAGTGGAAAATATCACAGTTTCCTGCAAACAAATTCAATTTAACTCCATTCCCGCTAATAAAAGCTAAAATCCGCAGCAAGTGACTATGTTACTATAGACATCTCATTGTGTAAAAACTTTATACACGTACATCACTTCCACTCAAACATAAAGTGAAACGTATGTATTATGCAATACAAAGCCATTATTATTATTAAGAGCCTGTAGAGTCCCATTGATGGGCAAATGCCTCCCTACTTATCTCTGTCCAGTACTATTGCTTTCCAGTCTGGTTGGTGTTTGAAGCCATATGTCATACCTATATATATTAGATGTACGATTATTTTTCTAAAATTACTAAAAAAATATTATAAAGTTATCTTTAACAAGTTCGCATTCTTTGTTTTTAAAGTGGCTAGAAGAAATACAAACAAAAATGTGAACAAAGCTAAAATCTGTCAGTCAAAAAAAGTATGTTTGGCTTAAGCTTTGGTTTCCTAGGAAAGCGGTGCCATCGTATAGCGGCCGTGATATTACGAAAGCAAAAATAATTAAAGTAAATTACGGTGCAAGTTACCGCTCTCCAGGAAACCACGCCATTTCGTTTACATAGACAACGTTTTAGTGACGTCATTCACCGCTGTATTACGGCCGCTATATGAAGGCACCGCTTTCCTAGGAAATCAAAGCTTTATCCTGTATGACTGGCCTGTTAGCTTAGTTGGTAGTGGCTCTGCCTTCTTATCTAGGGTTGCGGGTTCGATTCCCGCATAACATAAGTCATCGCGAATTTTAAAATTTGTACTTTATTGTGCTGAGTCTGGTCGTTTCTATGTATTTCTATAAGTGTGTATTAACAAAAAAAAGTATATATGTATTATATCCGTTACCTAGTACCCATGATACAAGCGTAAGCTTATTTATACTTTTGTCATTGGTCAATACATCTGCCTCCAAGTGACTTGTCTATGACTAAAACTCGACTAAAAAGCCGGCTAGATTGGCACAATTCTCACCCCCTCTTTGGCTGCCATCCACTGCACTGATAGCACTCTATGAATTTTAAACGGCTATTGCATTAAAATCTGAGCGAAAGTTACAATGAACTAAATCAATTTTAACGTTCGTTGTAGTAACTAACTAGGAAGTTGCTTACAATAATAAACGTTAGAATATATTGTCATCCTATCTTTATTTGTATAACAAGTATTGCTGAATTATACAGGCAACCTAGGTTTTAGGTTTTTTTTGAGAGGTTGGTGATGAATCAATACCTATTTAAAATAATTGTAAAATATGTACATATAATAAAGCTGAAGAGGTTCAAACACCTGAACATAAAAGTAAAGTTAAAGTTTGGGAATACTTTAAATCCATAACAAAACACGTTACAGAAGTTTTTAGAGTTTTTGTCTGTTTATCTGTTTGTCTGTTCATCTGTTTATTAAAAGTGTCATAGGCACACTGAGATACATTTCTTTACTATCATGAAATTATTATTGCAGTATTAAGTCAAGTAAAAATTGGTATCTGTTGTCATTATGCTGATATACATTATGTAAATGCTATAATTTAACTGCTGTCTTTACGTATTATCTACATGTTTATGTTTTATATTATATATATATTTTAACACTATATATTAGTTTATGTTTGTACTAATTATGTATAATATGTATTAGGATGTATGTCTTTATGTTTATGTACATTATAATTATATTTGTGTATATTATTTATTCTATCGCATCTATTTCTGTTGTACACCACGTCCTTTATAATCCATTATTTATTCCTCTCCATCCAATGGTTGCCTGGAAGAGATTGCTTTTAGCAATAAGGCCGCCACTTGTGGCACTAGAGTAATTTATGAAAGTATTTTTAGTTAATTCTGTTTTATAAGTGTGTGACAATAAAGTGTTATCTATCTATCTATTGCATCAAAGCGTAGGTATATTAAAAAACAAATACAATATCATAAACACATAGAAAACAAAAACAATTTAATGTATCTGTTTGTTGGGCTAAAATATAAATCGTGAGCCAGCTACATTGACCGGATAGTTTGGGCTCAGATAATACGCAAAGATCAATCTGAGAGTCCTCTGAACTGAGATTTCTGGTAAATTGGATTAAATCGGGATTTATTCGACTATGCTTCTATTTCTGCTCAATTCCTATTTATAACGAGAGAAGTTATAAGAATATTTGTATTATATTTTTATACATATTGTTTTATATTTTGTTTAATTTAATTTTACTACGCAACCTTGTCAATCACATATTCAATGTGATTTTAAAAATACAATACAATTAAATAAACGTACTCTCGACCACATTTTCTATGTACAATATATATGTACTCGTATAAATTGACTGTCTCCCGAAGGCAGGTTCAGCATATTTTAAAATATAGCTAAACAAAGATTAACATGAACTATCTCTTGAATTTTAAATCGGTAATTACCGTAAGCCCGTGGAGTCATAATCTTAATTTATTGGCCATTCGAGCCATACTGGCGAGTATTTAAGAATCCCGGCCAATGCGAGGTATAAAACTATTGAGCAGATATTATACTTTGTAGATGGCTCGTGGAAATAAAGGAATTATTTATGATAGGTATACATACATACATAATGATAAGTATGCATTATAAAATCCGTGATAAGCTAAATCATTGCTTACCATCAAACGGGCTGTGGTCTATGTTTATTTAAAAATCACAGTGTAAGGAAGATATTATTATGGAAATGAATTAAATTGTAGATTCCAGCTGTTTGTCATAGTATGTCAGTTGTGAAGCCATGTCAGAGGTCCTTAGGGCAGCTCTCGGCACCAGAGTTGGCCACTCTCATTCCATGAGAAGAAAAATGAACAAGCCACCAAAGAGTAGCCCTAATTTTAAGTTTTGTAATGTGAACAAATACCTATATATAATACCTGATTTTGCATACATATTAAGCGTACTTCTTAGTAAGTCTTAAACGATACAGGTATGCTTGAATGCTTGACTGTTATAAACTTACTTTGCTTACTATCAGGCAAACTATGGCCAAGTGTAAACCCGTTCTATTTTAAAAAAAAGCCCACAAACGATTTAAATTCAGTCAATAAGTTAAAAAGCTCATCATTTCAGCCTATACGAGAGCCACGTTACTGGCTCGGCCCAGTCCAGATTTGGCACCAACATACGGCACGTCGGGCCAAGAGACAAATTGAACAAAATAAATATAAATAAACAGATGTAAAATCACAAACTTCTCCCTTCAGGACAGGTAGTAAAAGGAAACTTATTCAGAAGTAGTTGAAAGTATGTCCAATATTTTCCTTCGGATTTGCTGTTTGCCATCCAGTTGATGCCAAGAAATCTTTGGACGGATTTGTTGTGAAATAAATGTAATATGGTTACCTTAACATGTTAACTGCTTATAATCCTATAAAACAATATATCGTTGAGTTAATTATGCTTTTATTTTGTCATTGAGAATTAAGCTGTTTTCTTCAGATCTTCTTCTTTGTATCGAATGAGAGTGGCCAACTAGTGTCATGCTTTTTGATACGTAAACTTTATCGGACTTTTTTTAGTTTTAGCAGAGTAAAAGTCTTTAAACCTCTTCAATAGATAGATAGACATATTTTAAATGTACACCAAACACTGATACAAACTTAAAAATGTACGTTTGTACATTGGGTGGCTTATCTATATTATTCATCGTTATATTCGCCCTAAGGCTGCCTCTTTTAAATACCTACAGATAACTCAGTTCAACCAAATAATGCGTACGGTAAACCAGTTTATTGACAGGTAAACGAACCAACCTGCCTCGTGTCCAGCCCCTTACCCGAGGGATGTTTTTACAAAAACCTTTCGCAAACGTGTGGTTGAGTTTTTCACGGTTCATTTAAATTGATGATGTTTTCTGTTGTCTTGGCCAGCCTAAAATAACGTGACCTGCTTACATACAATGTAATATTAAATTAAATATATTTCGTTCAAAACTGCTCGTGTATGAGATAAGTTTTGTAATTATTTATTAATGACTTAAGTAATGTGAAATCGACATTTCATAAAAATCAAATAAAATAGAAGTATATAATATAGAGCAATTTTTTCCAGTTTTTATAATTTTGTTTCATTAACACTATAATTTTGTATTTTGTAATGAAGTATAAAAAATGCCAAAACACGATTACGTATACTTCGCTCGATAGTTTTTTTTTTATATTTGTTTTGAATTATTTTCACCTTTTTTCCAAAAGTAGTACAGAAATTTAAACCAATTTAGTTAAATCTAAAAGGTACTTAATTAATGTTATTATTAAAAAGGAGTAGAAAACCATGAATAGAATATTCTGAATTGTTGATTTTATTTATATAAAATTAGTCATAATAAATTCATATTTATTTCATCAAAAACGTCTGCAAAACTGCTCAAATTGTGCAAAATTGTTTGCGTGTGGACAAGACTCGTCGGCCGGAGCTATGCGCGAGATGCTCGCCCTTGCTTTCATGTTAATACGGTGTGGAATTGCACGCGAAAAAGCAACAGTAGGCATTTTTCCAAGCGTAAAGCGTTTTCGGGTGAAATATCATGGCCTTAAGAGTACATAACTATCTTACTTAAAGTAAGAAGGTATAAATCAAAGAGTACTCGACTAGATCTTTGTAACTTTCACCCAACAAATCATTTATACGTCAGCTACATAAATGTATAAATAAGTTTACTTTAAAGGTTAGCATTTTTGCATAAAGTAAAGCACAATCAGTTTATTGGAACTAACAAATAATACACACCACATCTTGCTGTAACTTTTAACCTTTGCAAATATTGATCCTACACACATACCTATACAAATATAAATACTGCATTATATATGTACGTATACATATGTATATACAGACACGTGACGACAGTTGTCCTTGGGGAGCGACCGTATCTGAATCTGACCCTGATAACAATAGGCACTCGTACCCCGGGGGCTACCACACACACACACACAAACGACGGATACATGAATTAGCTATGAGTTCTTACTAGAGTAAAGTCTAGTCAATTTACCAACTATTTTATCAGTTAAAGTTTTGTGAGAAATGTCTATATGCTGCCACGGTTTTAGAACATACTTTCTCTATGAGTATGCCAGAAATCTGGTGTCGAGAAATTTTAAACCACCCCAAAGGCCTTTGACGAGCTTAGTGACTTTATTTTTATGTGGGACGAGACTAGCCAAGACTTACTATTTAATATGGTATCCGACCCACGCAAGTGCCCAGATGTAAATGCCTACTGATTTTTCGCCAAGTTTAACTACCACCCAAATAAGGACTTTCCGTAATAACTGTGCTTAACTACTTTGGTGACAAACTTCCCTCGTACGGACTACCTAACGGCCTGTGCACGTGGGTGTCAAGCTTCCTATCTGGTCGTACTATTAGTGTTGTAGTCGACGGATCACGTTCCGAAGCTAAGCCGATCAATGCTGGGGTCCCGCAGGGTTCCGTGCTGTCTCCTACGCTATTCATTCTGCATATCAATGACATGTTGCAGATTAGTAATATTCATTGTTATGCAGATGATAGTACGGGTGACGCATGTTACCGTGGACGTGTAAACCACAAGCGCTCAGAGGTTGAAGAGAGCAGATGCAAGCTTGTGTCTGACATTGAGTCATCCCTGGAGAAAGTCTCTCACTGGGGTGATATAAACTTAGTCAATTTTAACCCATCTAAGACACAAGTGTGTGCATTCACCGCTAAGAAAACACCTTTTGTTGTAGCGCCACGTTTTCAAGGTGTTTCCCTCACGGTATCCAAGAACTTGGAAATCCTTGGGATGGATATATCGAGCGAGGTCCAATTTAGGGGACACATCGAGGCTAAGGCAAAATTAGCCTCTAAAAAACTCGGTGTACTTAACAAGGCGAAACGTTACTTCACGCCGGGTCAACGGCTTCTACTTTATAAAGCACAAGTGCGCCCTCACGTGGAGTACTGTTCGCACTTGTGGAATGGTGCACCGAAATATCAACTAGATCCCCTAGATTCTATGCAGCGGAGAGCCGTCCGAATTGTCCATGATCCCAAGCTGACAAAAAAGTTGGAGCCGTTGAGTCTCCGTAGGGATGTGGGATCCCTCTGTATCTTTTATAGGCTCTTTTTTGGGGAGTGTTCTAAAGAGCTTTTTAATTTAATTCCGGCAAATCATTTTCATCACCGGACTGCTCGGCACCGTGAAAGAGCTCATCCTCACACCTTGCAAAATTGGAGCTCCCACACAGTCCGTTTCATGCGCTCGTTTCTTCCGCGAACTTGCAAGATGTGGAACGATCTACCCCCTGAGGTCTTTCCACGGAGCTACAATATGGGGAGATTTAAAAAGGGTATTCACAAACACCTCTCTAAGCTGGCAAAGTCCTGCAGCACCTCTGGAGTTGCAAGTGTCCATAGGCGACGATGATTGCTTACCATCAGGCAGATCGTCTGCCTTTTTGCCACTTTTTTTTATAAAAAAAAAAAAAAAAAAAAAAAGCCAACGGATAACGCAATACACTGCGCTTGTATAAAACTTTTTTAAATTATTTAAAACGTAATAACTTCTCGCGTCATCACATTCCGCCTGATGATAAACAATATCTGTGGCATGCTCCTGCTCCTCCTCCTTGCGTCGTATTCCTCATATCTGAGGGTCGTGACTATCACCATTCATGAGCTTATATCTGAAGACCTACCGCCAGCTCTCTCTATACTCAGCGTCATGCAGCGCTCCATACACATTTGTGTATACACATAATTTACCTTTATGAAACCATGATGCACTGTTCTCCCTCGAGCCTATACCGCGTATATCTTATAAATGTTTCCGGAGCGAGTCCGATGCCAAATGGGCTCTTTAGTGCCACTCTAAGTAAGCTGAACTCTCTGAAATGCCCTCACGAGTTCTAAATTGCAGTTTGCTTTAAAAATGTATATTCTAAATGCTTAGGGTGAAAGAAACCCTTTTTTAATAATATGTTTTTAAGCGACGTCCAAAAAATGGCTGAGAATTTTACCTGGTCGATTTTTATTCTTATTTTATACTAGTGGACGCCCGCGGCTTTGTTCGCATTATTTTGAGATAAAAAGATATACTCTCACTACTCATACTACCTACACACGAAAAGTCATGATGATCCGTTAAGCTGTTTTTGGTTTATGAACGTTTAAATAAACAGACAAAAATCTAAAAACTGCTGAAACCAGTTCTGTTATGGATTTAAAGTATACCCAAACTTTTTATTTGCAATGTTTTGAATAAAGTCTTATAGGGGAACTGAAAGCATCTGCCTTCATAAAACCTGGGCGCACTTTGTAACAAGAACTCATACACCATTGTTTCGAAGGAAGGTACGTACGTTAGCTGTTATTTACTTTAAAACTTTAGAAACAGTATCTACAAAATGCAATATATCAGCCACATGATTTATTTATTAACATGTATTCTCTAAATGCAAAAAAACATAACCTTTGTTACGTTATTATCGTTTATTTAACTCCAGCAGCAGTTTATTTCAACAGAACGGTTCGTTAATTTAACCAACAGGTGTTATTCCAGGTTGCATACCTCATCACGAGTTATAGCTATCTGAGACAAATACGAGATCTTTAACCCTAGACCAAAGGGAAAGCTAAATTGAGATACTAAGTAAAACTACTCAGTAGAATTATGGTGGTTTTAAAATTGTATTAGGTCCTTACATATGAAATTGGCGTTTTTCGTACTGGCCACTTTAATCGCGAATTTCTCCTCTTTGGTATGGAATGCCATATTCAAATTTGTACAGCTATTTACTTATGTGAATAATATTTTGTGCTTCAATAAACGTCATCTTTTTCATTTTTTTTTCTTCTGTTTTCAGTTTGCGTCATTTTTTTATTATATTGATTTATGTCGAAGTCAAATGTACCGAAACAGGCGTTGGCTATCGACGTACGCCCCAAATAAAATAAATAATAGTTTCAATAGTCTAAGAAATCTATATAAAAATTAAATATATCTATAAACCAAAAATTCTAGTTAGCATAATAACTACTAACAAAAATTTCCTACTAAATTTATTTGACAAACAAATTGTAGCCCCCAGATTCCCCAGTTACTTCTCATAAATTACCTCGTACCTTTCGTTGTATTGTATAATATAGTTTAGAGTCCCTAACATCAGCTCGCTCAAGTTTCACCGGCTACAACATTGTGGCTACATTTACAAGGGATGGCTGAAAGCTATTTGATACCTTCTACTATTAGTTTGTTTTAATTAGACGAGAGTTGGTATTGTAAATGTGGGATTTAGGTTTAGTTTACGCTTAGAAGCTTTTTTATGTTGATTTTTCTCTTTGACATATTTGTTAGTAATATACTGTTCATCTTCACAAAGAATGGCAGTTAAATTTATTTGGTTCTTTTCTATTATTTAATATGTTTAGCCTAGTTTTTTTTTAGTAAATTTTATCTACATACAAACCACAAGTTTTACAACGTTGTTGTCGTTCCCGTTTATATTTGCAATTATTCTGGTCGGCTTTAGCTCTCATTTCACAAACGAAATTATTTGGCTATATTATTCCGCTAAATTAAACTAAGCAACCAAACTTTTACAATAATAAAATCCTAGTCATTCAACTTTAGCGACAGTAATATTAAACTTCGCTTTTACAAAATGCTAAAGTTTAACAAATAAAGTTCTTTTTTATATTCTTGCAATATAAAAATCTATCAAAATGCGACATTGCACTTTTCACGCGAAAATATATTTCAGTTTGCAGAACGGAGCAAGCAAAAGTTTTACGATCAATGTTTGAGTAGTTGGGACCTGTCGACGATGTGTTCTGGGCTACTGTAAAATTATTTAACGTATGTAAACGATTAATGGACTGAAGACCCAGGACTGGCCATAAAAACAGAGGTCACCCACCAATGCGGTGGGTTGACAACATTAGAATAACCTCAGGGACTACGATTCAATCTGGGTAAGACCGGGACGAGTGGCGTACAAGGAGAGAGGCCTATGCTTAGCAGTGGGCGATAACAAGATGATGATGATGATGTAAGCTATAACTTTGATTTTAATGTTCAATTTGTTTCTCATAGTTAAGACATTTATGCAAAAAATTGCGAGATTTGGATGTTTAATTTACTGATTTTCGGCTGAAATTAGCTTCGTTTGATTGTATTCCATAATCACAGTCCTCATAATAGGTAAGAAGACCGCAATGAATTCGTTTTATCGTAAAACCTACGTTGTTTCCATTGATTTGGAAATTTGATCACATGTTAGAAGTGTAGTACATATACATAATACATACCAGCGAATATTAGTAACGTGTACGTATATACATTTTAGTTAAAAATTTTAAAAAGAAAGTAACGCTGTACTTTATAACGGCAGTCAAAGTCACCGTGTTTCAAAAAATAGAAAGCTTTTAACTTCTGAAATTGCCCGTGCACCGTCTATTGCCTGTTTTCCTGCAGGCGGGGCAAGCTAGATGACTTGTTACCTAGAAAAGAGTACATATTCACCAAGTACCTACAGACAGGCGATAGGAACGTTCGTCACTAAAAACTACAAGCAAATAGAAGGATTGGCGTGAAAAAACTACGATATATTGCCTGAAACGGTGTATAAAAGTTTCTTTCGAAAAACTGTAGTAAGAATTTTACAAAGACTATTTTATCCATTGTTTCGTAGATTTTATGCGAATGGATGGATACTTGGAAATTTCAGAGCATTCTGGAGCCAGTGTTTTGCTTTTTTTCTTTTTTTACGAACAACTCCAACGAGATATAAACTCACGGATGTTTGCACAGTACCGACGTTCAGATAACTTGATTTCCTCTCAATCAAATTAGTACTTAGTTCAGGAAACCATTGAAGTTTTATATTGAAAACATTTTGTATAAATTGCAACTTACATGATAACGTATCATCATCAAGGATCACACAATGACAACGTACAATATAACTCACCTATTAAAAACAATGACAAGTTATAAAAAACCACATACACCCACACTCACTAGAAATCCCGCTGTAAAAATAGCAGATAATCACCGAGCCTCATACAGAAGGGAACGAGAAACAATATCCCTCATGCAGCTATGTATGTATACTCTATAGTCTATATGTGGTGGTTGTATAGCCTTAGCTTTACATTCCAGTGCACCTTTTGTAACAGCATAGGATTGTGTGTGACTTATTTCTATTTGTGATTATAAATTGACGCTTCAACCTTCAAGGGTGGCTTTTGTAAATCAAAAACAACCACTCTTGTGATATTGATGACTTAGGAAATAAATGAACATGAACATGAACATAGGTACCGCACCCAGCCAGGACAAGCCTGCTCCGGTCAAACCGGCATACCGGGGGGCACGAGGTTGTGGAGCGTGGTTTTGTGCTAACGCTCCGGGATGGTAGTCGACCGGCTATGCAGCCAGACGCCGATTTGGAGAAGGTTGTTATTAAGGATAGGGATAAGCGTTAGTAAAAAATGTTTTTCGCCATGTCCTGCCCGTCAGATGTGTTCCTTCGTTAGACTACGTTCTTTCATATTTGATAGTCTTATTGGCCGCCATCTTCATGACGTTTGTTATCACTTCCCACGATAGCGGCTCCTTTCGGTTTTCGCCGTTCCTGCTCTTTTTGGTTTCCTCTAATAAAGTTTCTTGGTATTTTTTCGAGTGGTGGTACTTTGAAGCATCTCGTAATTTAGGGTTTTGTAGTCAAACTCGTTCGCAACGTTGGCCCTGGTTAGTCTTATTGGAGGTCTCGTAGAGTCCCTATTGTCCCTACACACTGGGTAACCCCCGGCGTTCGGGACTATCACCTACCTACTTGATACATTATATACTATGCCAATTTTCACTGAGTACCACAGTCACTCTGTACTCTGTTAGCAAAATTACGATTTCTAATTTTATATAATATCAATCATAATTCACAATTATCTTCCCTCTTAATGAAACCTTATGATGATATACTGATATTATTATTATTAAGGCCTAACTTACTTACTGTACTTAAATAGCCTAACTTACCTATTAAAAAATTAATATAAAAACCTACTAATATAACTAACAATCATTGTCACAACTCTATGCTGAAGTGAATTTAAATTGCAAGAACTTTCAATTGAGCCTTCAACTGATAAAAACACAATTGTATAATTTAATTTTTGTTCAACGGAAGAACCCTGGCACCGCGACACAGGGAATCCTACAGCGGTTGTCAGGGACACCTACAATGTAAACAAATGTATTAAGGCAAATAAAATTCTTTTATCTTTATCTTATCTTTATCCTATTGGAATTTAACGTGAGTGCAATTAGATCTAATAAGATGTCTCCGTTGTCGTTACTTGTTTGGTGTGAGAGACTTTTGCCTATTTGATTTTTATATGATTTTTGTCGCGAAGTTCGTGTGTATCTGTGAGTCCTATGTGGGCGTTGAAGTCACCTAGTATGATTGTTATTGAGTTCCTTGGTTTGTTCTTGGTCAGTTGTAGTAGCCGAGTCGCGTCGTTTGCTGCTTATGACGTTGAATTGGACCTGTGCGTTCTAGTAATGGATAGAGAGGCTCCACTGCTTGTATCTATTGAAGCAACCATATTGTTTGTGTTTGCTTTAGTCCAGTTCAGCCTTAGGCCGCTGCTTTTTCTTATGAGAATAGCTTCGCCTCTTCTGTTGTTGTTTCCGCTTAGGTGCCACGTATAGTGACTAGATTCGTAGGTCCCGGATTTTAAGTGAGTTTCCTGTAGGCAGGCAATATGGATAGATTTTCCGTCTAGAAACTCGTCGATCTCTCGTTTTTTAGTCAACGTTGCGGCGCCTCTAACATTCCATGTGGCAATGTTTTTGTTTTCATTTACTACCTGTTTTTGTTGTTTGGTGTGGCCTGGGGCGGGCAAGTCTGTATCTGGCCTCATCTGGTATCTCCTCTGGGGTGCTAGTTCCAAGAGTTAAGAGGTTCGGCGTAAGATAAAAAAAAAGGATGACCCGACCATTATAATAGGGCCTCGCAGCTGTGGCGGAAATAAGCGGGTGATTTTAGCTGTATTGTTAATGTTCTGATTTATTGTTTGGTTTTACGCGTCGTATTTGTTTTGGGAATGGATTGCTGTTTTGTTTAAGTAATATTTCACGCGCCTTTTTAAACTCTTAAGTCATTGTCCAAACGGACCTGCAGATGTGCGTAGTTTTTGTATTTAAGTATATTGCTCGTATTTCGGCTTTTGTGTTTGCCTTGGGAAAGTAGATTGTCTTATGGCGAGGTTTACCTACTTTCTTGTAGATATATGGGTAATTTCTGGGGGTTCAACCAGTGTTTTCGCATACGTTACGAGTAATTACGTCCGTGGTATGGGATCGCGTAATCTAGTCTAACCTTGTAAATTTTGCATGCTCTAGACCGGGATCCTAAGTCCTAAAAGAGTAATTAGAGATGGTAGAGATTGCTTTTAGGACCAATTGAAGTCAAGATGTTTGGGCCAGATTATATGAGCTTTACCAGATCGAAAGCTTTTAATTAGGGGGACTGGCTACAACGAAGTATTATTAGAGGTTTGCTGGTACGGGCTGCTTGACAACAGACTTGTTCCTCGTGGCAGATAGATAGATAAATACTTTATCAAAACACCACAAATGAAACAATACAAAAAAACACACAAATTAGAATCAGCGTCTTAATTGGCGGCCCCATCGCTAAGAGCGATCTCTTCCAGGCAACCAATCTGGCAGGGATATATTCTTCAAACGAAACGAGTAGGACGAGGTGTTGTAGGCAGACGTCTAGACAATGTCCTAGGATATTGAGAAAGGAGAGACAGAAGAAAAGGGGTCCAGACCGCGTGTGGCTAATATGGAACAAGCTCACCGAGTTTTTCTTTTGTTGGAGTGGGTTTCCCCGCGCTGGGCGCTGGTACCGCTGTTACCGGTGGCCTCTGCTGGCAATGACGCGGGTCACTGGTTGTTACTCACTGACACATGCAAAGCTATAAACACGCGTTGTACGGCACTTGATTGATAGCTAGGGACCGTCAGGCTTTGCTCGCAGCGATTGCGCTAGCCGCTTGCAGATGTTGTGCCTATTGTTTAGAGGATCAATTGTATTGACGAGGCTCTATTGATCGTTCCCGAAAGCGACCGCTCGTCACGGCGTCCAAGACGAGACTCCTTGATGACTTAGGAAATAAATGAAAAAAAAATGCTGTTTTATACGAAAATAATATCATCCCTAACAAAATGTATGTGGAAACGATTTAGCCGACATTTTAAAGCTACATAAAAATAAAAACTTAGCTATCAATGCATGATTTATATTTTATGTTCTTATGTCACAATTTTTAACTTATATACGATAAGCGTTCTTAATATAATACCTATTTAAACGTCAAACGTATGAAGAATACAAAGACTGCACATGCATGAAAGTTCAAAGCTTCAGAAAAAGTGAGCAGAAAATAAAACTGTCTTTGCGTCAAACCACAAACGTTTTGCATTCTTCAGTTTGCATGTAAAAGAATTTAGCTGAAAAGCAGACGCTTTGCAGGGCGACGAACTCTATTGAAACTGAGAATGTTCACTTCAGATAAAATAGAAAATCATTGTAGAAAAATATCTTTGCATCTATTCTATGATATACTATACCTATGAGTAAATAGCAAATATTTACACGTTTATAATGATTCGGGGCCGTGACTAGTAAATGCTTGACAAGAAAATAAATATATCAAAGTAAAATATTATTCCTTAAGGTATTTGAAAAGATTTATGCAATCAAATAGAAGTTTTCTATTTCATAAATCTTTTTATTTAATGGAAGTGATGAATATCTGTAAGTCTACATGCTTGGTCAATTGTATTTTTGTCACCTTGAATTTAATTCCATGAGAAGGTATAAAACTGCACCGTCACCCTGATAGACTTATCTATAATTTTATAACCATTATGATTGACAGTGACAATGATGATATCGATGATAAGAAAATACATGCTCTCTGATTTTTATATGGTAAAGCGTTTTTCAAAAGTTCTTTTATTATTTTTCCGCCAGTAATTTCGCCGATAATTGTATATTTCACAAATTAATAATCAGTAAATTTGGTCTTGTTTTAATAAAATTATTTTAAAAACTTAATCTAGAAAGAAAACAAACGTCTTCCTGAGAAATGCAATAAGCTAGTTCTCGTTGCATTTCTCAGTACATTTCCTAATGCACCGAAGCTGGGGCTTTGATTCATGCTGTAATGGAAGGCTTATCTTAACGGCTGTACTGTACCATCTGTAGTGACGTACCTACTGATTGGAATCTTTTAAAGATCAAAGACAAAATACTCGTAATGTTGACTGGCCTGTTAGCTTAGTTGGTAGTGGCTCTGTCTTCTAATCTATGGGTTGCGGGTTCGATTCCCGCGTGACACAAGTATTAATGAATTTTAAAATTTATTATTATCTGTGTTGGGTCTGGTCGTTTGTATGTATAATAAGTATGTATGTATTTACACAAGAAAAGTATATAAGTATTATATCCGTTATCTAGTACCCAATAGATGGCGCTGTGTGCAATGTCCCGGAATATTTGTTTATTACTATTTATTAATGTTACCGTGTCCATTTCTCAAGATGACTTGCTTGTCTTGTCTCGCTTGTTTCTTGAACGGGGTTTTGAATATGCAATATTTTTGCAAGTGATGTGTGATTCCAATTTATTTCCATCCGCAGTGGTTTTTAAGTAGATAGTATGTTTAAGTAGATAGTGTACCCTTGCATTTTTAACTAAGTTTAATTCACTGATAAGAGAAGAGAGGTGTTGAGGGTAGTCTTGAGTTAACTTTAATAAAAGACAGTTGTCATTGTGGTGCATAACCGAGTGGTTTGATTTATCAATTCACCCTGCTACAACAATATTGAGAGTTTTTGCTGTCTCAATGAAGCGTGTTGGATTATACGTCTTTATTTGACAATCTTTGAGCCATGAGCAAGACACCTAAGACGATTTAAAAACTATATCAAAAATCATGAGCTATAATTGCCAAGTGCTCAACCAACATTTTTTTGTTTGTGTATTTTTTTGTTGTTTGTTCTAAACTTTTAATTAGAAAGAAGCAAAATTAATCATAAAAATATATGATTTGAGATTGAGTCTTGTATCTCAACATCATTCAAGCACATCACTACTCAAGAGAGCTTGCAAGTACGCTCGTAAACAAACTTGATTAGATTTAGAGAAAGCAATCTGATTAAATGTGATGAGCCGTTCTAGACTTTATTGCTTGGGGATTAGACGTCACTTTTATGTAAGCAAGTGCTTCATTATGTCGCAATTTAGTTTACTCTAGTTTAGTAACTTGGTTATAGTTCTAGGAATATAAAACATAATAATATTACTAGAATGTATTTTTCTGAAACGGTTTCGAACAAACTTCAATTTAAACTCAATCGTCTTCATATATTATTCAGAGTAATCATGTTTCCAATTAGGTGACAAATCTAAGACTGGAGTGATGCCTTAATATCTTGATCGTCTAGTCTTTTTTATATGTTCCTCTTCATCCTACGGTAGCCTGGAAGAGAACGCTTTTAGCGAGAAGGCCGCCATTTGTGGCATTTGTTTTAATTATTATTTTTCCGTTTTGTATTATGTTTTTTTTTTATGTGAGTTTCCAATAAAGTATCAATCTACTTATCTATGTAATATTAGACAGCGTCTAAAAATAGCTTAATTTCGTAAGACATATTTTAAAATTACAAAATCTAAACTATTATTAATTAATTAACTTAAGAAATCCAATCTGTGTTTGATATTACAGTCAATGTTTAAAATGAGATTTCTATGGTATTCCATCAACTTTTCTGAAATATAATATTATTTCTAAAAGCAAATTACTTCTCAATCAACTGGCATTAAAACTATTTGAGCATTCTGAAAATTAAGCAGCATTTATAATAATAATAATAATAATAATAGGTCTTTATTTCAGACAGCAGGGTCCATAGAAAGGTTCACACACAAAGGTACAATATAAAAGCATAAATTGAATTATGTAGAAATACAGATTACGTGACAATATCCAACCATTGCCGGTATGTTGCAGTCATGTGCATGCGGTCAGACAGACTCTTAATAATACTGTTTTTACAAATGTCAACTCTGGACATAAAAGAAGCAATCCTCTTGCGCTGTATAGCATTAAAGCTGTCAATGCGTGCGTCAAAAAACATACCGGATGCACTACAGCTCCGCGACAGGCCCATGAGCTGCCTGTAGATGTTGTTGTATGCAACTCTGATGGAGTTGTGCGATTTTTTCGTGTAATTAGTCCAGAGTTGACATGTGTAAAACGTTTGGCAAAATGACTTAAATAGGGTAACTTTCACGTCAGGCGCAGCATTATAAAATTTTCTGGCTATCATGTTTCCGACCACGCATAAAGCTCGTCTTTGTCTCTCAATGTCATCATTATCTTTCATATCAGACGTCACAATGTGGCCAAGGTACTTGAAACTCTCGACGATTTTGACAGGCTGCCCATTTAATTTCAGTGGTGGTATATTTAGAGGACCACTACCCGCCCGGAAGACTACCATTTCAGTCTTCTTTTCGTTGTATGTGAGATTATGCTCTCGAGCATACTGCTCACAGACACCGAGAAGATTCTGCAGACCTTTGATTGTGGGACTCAGCAGCACTATATCATCAGCGTAACTCAGATTGTTGACATATCTGCCATCCAATCTGAGCCCGACAGGCGTGCTGCTCAGTTCCACAATCAGGTTATTCACATAATAGTTAAAGAGGTCTGGCGAGGTGATCCCACCTTGCCTCACACCACAAGACAGTCTGTAGCTGTCTGAAACTTCCGTATCCCATCTGACGCTGTTGGTCTGATTGTTGTACCAGTACTCCATCAGGCCAACAACCTCAGGGGGGACATTCGAGCCGTGCATTTTTGTCCAAAGGAGGTCGTGTTTTATTGTGTCAAAAGCCCGGCTCAAGTCAAGAAAGCATGCGTACACTGTAGTTTCGTTTTCAGTATAATACTTGACTACCTCCTTTAAAGAGAATACCGCCATGTCAGTTGCAAGTTGTGGCCGGAATCCAAATTGGCCATCGTCGATTGGTAAGGTCAATATGTGGGTTTGAAGAACCCGTTCCAGCACCTTGGCCACTATTGTTGCCAGAGAGATAGGCCTGTAGTTAGACACGCTCGAGATATCACCCGTTTTATTTTTTGGAATAGGTACTACTAGAGTACGCATCAAATCCGTAGGTAAGTAACAATGCTTCACGCAGAGATTAAAAAGCCGCGCCAAAACATGACATATGTACCTACCCGCAAAAAGTAAGTGTTCTATGCTAAGATCATCATGGCCCGGAGACTTCCCGCGCTTCATACTCCTCAAAATGTCTTCAATATTTTTCGGCGATATGTCAACGCGGAGAGGCTCCGAGTCTCGACAGATCTTAGAAGAAGCAGTTTTATTGTTTGTACTATTATTAGCTACATTAAAATGTTTACGAAAAATATTGGCAATACTCTGTTTATCACTTTCTCCTTCTACGTTAATTGGTATACTACTTCTATTATCTATTATTATTAATCTATTATTATTCTATTATTCTATTATAGGTCTACTATTCATCAAAGACATGATTTATAAATTTCTTAAATGTTTTCGTTTATTTAGTGTCTCTAAACTACTCTAAGATAGTTTATTTTTCGAAAAGAAAATTAATTTCATTCCATAAAATAAACTATCATTGATTAAATATTTACATACTTTGAATATTATAATTTGTGCTAAAAATGCAAAAGTATTGAACATAGAAATATTAAGGGACTATTTTGAAAGTGATGTTTATTTTCTTTAAAAAGTAGCCCATATATATATCACAAAGGCTCCAAGGCAACAGTTCCTATTTTCTGCACAAGATTTCTCCTCGCTCCTCTCCTAATAAAAGTAAAAGCGGCTTACCTTCTACGTCAGGTAGTACCTGGATATACAATACAATACAATACAATACAATACAATACATTTATTGATAATTCCATTATTACAAGTCATACAATTAAATTACATGTCAGTCTATTATATATCTATCACTATAGTTATTTTATATATCACATTTCAGGTGCCTTGAAAAATGTGTCAAGGTCATAAAATTGCTGCTCGAGCAGCCAAGCTTTAAGCTTGGTTTTAAAGCGCGCGGTGGAGGGTGCATCACGCACGGTAGCGGGTAAACGGTTGTATACCGCGGGACCATTGATTTCTATCAGTACAAGTACGCTGGATTTGCTGGTCGCCGCATCGTTTTGTGCCTATTTGATTTTCGCCATCTTGGCGCCGACAACGCCAGTAAACGTCCACGGAACTAAAAGTAGGGACGGGGCAATGTAACAAATTATGTCGAAATATATGTAACGGGACAATGTAACAAATTATATCGAATATATGTAATATAATAAATGATAAATACAAAAGACCTAAATTTCTAGAATATTGGAAAAAAGTAGTTATAATTGTAAATTATAGAAATAAGTATACAACGAAACAACACTTCTTTATAATTTAGTTTATACATATTAGAAAGTGTCCAAAACTATGTTAGTTAGAAATTCAGAATATATTAACTTATGTTGAATTGTTTTTTGTGTTGTATATTATTTAATGTAATTAAGCCTATAATCATTTAAAATCATTGTCATAGAAAGAGCAAATGTTTACCTCAAATATGTAATTCTTCCCTAGGCCTTCGAAATACAGGCATTGCCTAGTTCGGGGTCCGCTAAAAAACCACATGTATGTACTTAGTATGTAAAAAAGAACGTAAATACCATGTCTTTATTATTTCTTTAGTTAGTAAAAAAAATGAATTTGAATATATTAGTCAAAAAACCTTTGTTTTCCTATCTTTCTTCCAGTTACATAGATTGCAATGTACTTTTCGTTTACTTGTTGGTAGGGGTACGTTTGATGGTGCCGTTGGTTCTAATTCTGGTATTATGTTTCGGATACGGGTTTTGATATGCTGTGGAACATTAGCGATAAAAATTCTTATAATATGTAAAAATGTATGCAAAAATATGTTACGTATGTATTTAAGCGCTACCGGGTCTAATAGACCCACACGCACCTTTTAGGCCCATAGCACTAACATGTAGCGCACTAACTTAACTATCGGCTTAAATCGTTATCTACCGCCCTATACTATAGTCGAAAGGTATTAAGAACGGCCACATTACAATCGTCGTAATTTCGAAATAATTCAACAAAATTCAAGGGACTGGGTCCACTGGACCCAGTAGCGAGTCCTTAAGTGTTAAGCCACGGTTTTAGTGAAGAGTCTTTAAACCTGTAATTTAAAAACAAACCGTTCATTAATACAATTTATGCCAGAAAAAACATCGACAAAATATTGTCGATATGGAATATCGACAACACTATTGTGTTGTTTATGTTTATCAAAACTTGTCAATGTCATGTCAAATACGTTCTAATGTCATGTCATGCATGTAATACATGCATGGATTAATATATAATAATAAGGAATGAGCACTGCTGGTCCAATTACGAGCAGAACGAGGCGAATGTATGACAGGCTGTTGTCTTTTTCTAACTATGGTGATAATACATAATATAATTAGGATATTTCAATTCATCTTCCTACCAAATCTGGAGCAGTCTCTTTTTGGGCCCTATTTTACCTGCATCTTGCCAATCATGATAATCCCTAGCTTTATTGACGCGTTAAGTAATAAACACCAAACAAACTTACTTACAAAAGGCACTTTAATTGGTTACTAATGATAGTAACCGACATAAAAGAGACATTTTGTTGTGTCCTTTAATCAATTGAATAACTTAATAATCTTGTAACACTTATCACAAGATTTTAGAATACAAATATGAACGTGTACCGTAACCACAAACCTATTTCACTTTAAATAAAAGTCAACCTTAAAAAGTTAAGCATTAGTAAAGTCGCGACGCCCCGAAAAAATATAGGTCACCTTAGTCCTAATAATGTAATCTTAGCATAGGTACCTGTTGAAAGATATATTGCAGCCACTATAAGATTCACTTCTGCATTCTGCATACACTACTATTTCTTATCATTTTGTTATTTTCACAATGAAATACATCTAAATTAGTTACAAATGAAATTATTTTTTCCCGCTACCTTTTGTCATAATATAATGTCATCATAATGTTGCTTGTGTGAAAATAATATGATACCAATTTGTTATTTATTTATTCTATATTGTGTTAGTTTCACAAATTAATTCAGATTTCTTTGTGTCGAGTAAGATTTATAATAAATAAAATTAATTAATATTATTTATTGATAAATATGACTACGTTGACTAGACAGTGACGTTTCCCACAGAATATTTTTTAAACTGGCAAGCTGCTGAAACAGGACAACAGCCTGCCTACTATGTCTCTCATTTTTGACCGATTTCATCCCCGATTTAACATTTATAGAAAATGAACTTTAACTGTAGAAACATAAGGCTTCTATTTGTATAAAATCTAGTTCTCAAAACAAAAAGAGAAATCCTGTGATAATGAGAGGGATGAAAATCCTTGATTAAATGTCAAGTTTAGTTCTAAGGACACTCTAGGGAGGCGCTTCAAATCGGCACAAAAAAGAGCTGTCATTTGGTCTGGGGCCGCCGATCCAGCGTACTTGTACTGATAGAAATCAATGCGCGGGACCCATCACGTACACGGACCTCTCCGACTTCGCAAGACGATGCGACGGTGTTACTAATTGTTCTTTCTTACTGTCGCTGCGCAATCCGTACTTGCCATGAATTCCCCTGCGAGGGAACAAGTGCAGGTGCGTATAGATAGTGCTTTACGCCTATAAATAGAAGAAGGGAATAAAACTAGAACAGGGAATAAAAGTGTACAGTGTTTTTGAACCAAGTTTGAAAGTTTATTCGCGAGAGAAAGGTCTTCGATTAATAAGAGGGATTTATGATGACGTTGGGAGTTTTAAATGATGCTAGAGGTAGGTATCTAGATTTTTAATACTTAGTGGTAGTAGATCATGAAAAACAATGCTCATTAGATTAGTGCTCTAAACAGGGTGCCAAATTTTTTTAACACTGTATAGGCTCACGTTTGGCTATCACGTGTGGCCCCACACTAAGCAAACGCTTGTGTCGTGGGTACTAGATAACGGATATAATACTTATATACTTTTCTTTTGTAAATACATACTTATTATACATACAAACGACCAGACTCAACACAAGTAATTATAAATTTTAAATTTCATAAATACTTGTGTCAAGCGGGAATCGAACCCGCAACCCCTAGATTAGAAGGCAGAGCCACTACCAACTAAGCTAACAGGCCAGGTAATCTGATTCCAATACTAAAATGAAATTTCATAAAGCATTCTTTGAAATAAATGTGATATACTTATAATATATTAATCAACAACCAGACGAAAACATTCTATAGTCACTGATTTTATTCAACTTCGTATGTCTTTAACTTGTGGTATTTTATGTTTCATACAGCAAATCCCGTTGAATTTCCGAGAAGCATAATAATGTACAGTAAAATATTGTCCGTGGAAGCCACAGAATAGCTAGTATCGTAAATAGAGCTCGATTCAAGGAAAGAGAGAGTTGTGCAACAGGTGTGTAAGACATTACTTCTGCATTCTACGTAGCTGGGGTAAGTAATAATATAAACTGTAAAAACATGATGGAATTAACCTCATTTAATGCATCTGGCTTTTTGTCGACAGAAAGTTAAGGACGAAGCTGGGGAAGACCTACGCCCATGAGGCGACAACTGCACACCAGGAAGTATTGACTTAAAATTATTGCATCACTTGACATTGAAACAAACATTTTTGACATTTCTGTACACAATCGACTGATCAATTTTTGTGTCATTTTATGAATATGTAGCTGAATAAATGCTTTAAAAGAAATGCATCTGAATTTCTGGTTCGCGGCAAATATTGGGTTGTAAGGACGTATTTGATATGTTAAAACCATGAGAAAGTTGAATACAATACTCTTTATATTACAATATCGATACAGTCAAGCACAAAATTTTGAATTTATTATAATAGACATTTATTTACATGTAAATAGATAATAAAGACACAACTTTTGTTAACTCTGCCTACTTAGAATTCAGGATCTTCCAAAGGATCAATTAAAAGATAAAGATAAAGAATCTTTATTGATAATGTAGAGTTGTAACATAGGTATAAAAGTACTAATATCATAAAATATGCTACACAAATTACAATATCTCGTCAAATTGAATTTATAACATTTAAGTAGTTTTTATAAAATTTTAGAAATTACAATGTCAATTTTATTAATGACATAATGAAATTTTTGTTATTAATTTAATTTCTTTACTATTAAAATATAATATGTTTAATTCAATTAAATTGCTTTGTAATTGGAATAAGTTTGAAGAATAATACAAGAAATAGCATTCCTAATTCTCGTAGACATAGGTATGTATGTCTTAGAATGCATTGTAAGTGGACTTAAGGGAAACAAATACGGGACTAATCCCTATATGAAAACCGGGGTTACTACCTTCGTAACATATTAATTAATATGGCCTGTAACTGACCTCGTTTAGAATAGAATAGAATATAACTTTAATGTACACCATAAAACACAAAAATTGCAAACAGAAATAAACATACTAAAATTAAAGTGTTGCACCAAAAAAAACATAAATTAAAGTGTTTACCAGCAGGTATAATTGATGTTAATAAGTTATGACTTCTTCTTCTTTCCCTTAACCTTATTCCACTATGTGGGGTCGGCACAGCATTTTGCTCTCTTCTGTTTCATTCTTTCACATATGCAATAAAAAAACAGAGACAATGTGGGATCAAACGTTTATGACATTGACTTCTTTAAATAGAATGAATGATTGTATCTTCACAAAGTGAAGTACAAATACATTAATATAATTAGCAATAAAAATAAAGTCATATATATACGCATCCTAATAAAACCTACGTAAATCCATTATACTTTTATAAAACCGACATGGAAATAATAATTGATACCCACGAAAAAAGCCTGTTAGCCAACAACGACAAAATTCCAAAAACATGTAAAACAAACAGCATTCAAAACAGAACCTCTGAAATACGATAATCCCACGTCCCTACATCACGTAGGAAGGACACATAGACTAAATAATTCCGATACGACCTCAAAAAACTGGCTCAACGTATCAGCATTGCCGTCCAGCGTGGTAATGCGGCCAGTTTACTGAGTACGCTGACCTCTGTCAGTAGGATGAAGCACTTATACCATCTTCAGGGTTTTCTCACGATTTTCTAAGTGACCCCTTTTTATTATTTTGTAGAAGTAGTATGTTTCTGTTTTCTTTTTCTTGTTTTTCTGAATTAATATTCTAACATTTTTTTTAAAACTAGAAAGCCATATTATTTTTAGTAAGTTTTTAGAAGTTTTACTGAAAACAATTGATTGCTTGATTATAGTAAAAATTGGGCCGCTTTAGTATGTTAAAATATAGTGTTTATAGTAAATTTACTTTTGACTTTTACAATCATACAAATTACACACAACTTTTTGTACAAACTTTTGTTTCAACCAGAAAAGTTGTATGATTTTTTAATTAACACTTCCTTGACTATACTTTCATGATTATACACGCAATGTGTCACATTTCCAATAAACAAAACAAATTAAACGTTTACTAAAAATGATGTCGCTGTTAAAAATTCATAAAAATACGAGACAAAAATCGCCTCCCTCCCCTCCAGGTCGAGGGCCCTAGAGGGGCCTGATTCAGCATTATACATCGAAAACAATGCTTGAGGCAAACCTTTGGCTTGAGATGCTCTTATGAAAGTTTGATTAAGCAATTCCTTTGGTGCTGAGTTATTACAACAAGCTTGCCTGTTGTCGGCCGTGGAATGAAATGGGTCAGCGTACGAATAATTCATGGAGTAGAATTGTAACTAGTTAAAAATTTCGCTTTGAAAATGCTTCTACATTTCATCTCTCCCACACAACACTTGCTCACATAGCATGCTCATTATATGTTGGAAATAGCCGTATAATAAAATCGTATCCTCTTACAAATGTCGCATCAAATATTCTGCGATATTCTATCCTCTCTTCCCACACAACTCGAACAAAAAACTTGCTCCTGATTGGTTATGATGGCGGAAATATTCGAACGCTGCCAAATGATTGTTCGCAATTGGTCAAAAAAGCGCCGCCCACCATCTCAACCGCGGTAATAGCCATTGACCTTTTTTATCGATCTATGCTGTTCCGCTCCTGGATAAAGGTCTCCCTCAACTCACTCCATGAATCTCGGTCGACAGCCGCTTCAGCCAGTCACTTCGAAACTGGTCGAGTTCGCGATGCCAGCGAGTCTAGGACTGGGTTCTTACTGTGTCACGATCCCAGCCTAGCGTTCGGGCTGACAATATTGTGGAATATTTTTTTGACTCAGTCACGTTTCTGTAGTGACAATTATTCGTAGGGGTCAGAAATGTGTTTGTTTTACCCGTACTGCTAAAGGATTGCCTAAAATAATAGTCGTTTTAGTAATGTTTACCTTGGGAACTGCAACGTATTAATTCAAATTGAACAAATTATTTTTAAAAGAAATAAGTGGGATATGTCAGTATCAAAACAAACATCACGACTTATGTCTAAGTGTTAGTTTGGATTATTTTTAAAAAACCAACGGACCAAATTTATTAACAAGAACACAGGATAGGTAGGTGTTTAACAGTTTTATTCTAAGCAAGTAAATGAGTAGAAATGTACATATGTACTACTTCAAACTAAGTACCTACGAAAATAGAACCACTAAATTCACCCTCATTAAACCGGATAATACTTGTACACGTGTTACAATAATATACAGAGATACTTGTAATTTTTACATGAAATTTTTTATGAAGTATTACGTTTGTATAATGCGCTAGATAAAGGGTTACGTTCCTAAAAAACGGCTCTGAAAATAAGGGCACAAGTTAGCGTGTGGTCTTATTTGTATTTAGTAGGTATGTTCCAACCAGTGTCGACCAACGTGCTATAATGCCTCAGTGTGCTTACAAGAGTCGCGAAATTAACCACCGTAACAGTAAGGTTTCTGATGGGGTCCCTATCTTTAGGTAAGTACATATCAGTCTCAGATATACCCCAAATTATTTTAAAACTAATATTTCTAATTGTAAACCTTAACCTGTAACCTAGTATGACATATTTCATATACATATGTACCTACGAAAAGCGAGTAAAAACCGCTATCCCGTCCACTAGTGCCGTAAACTGTATAATTTATTCAGCGGCGGCAAAAGCGTTCGCTTACCTAGCCTACAGTAATTAACTTTATGTTAAACTTACGGTTACCACAACAAAGTTATTCTCAACACCGGCCTGAATCAAATATTTAAAACTCCGCTATTACCGGGAAACCATTATTTTCTCTTGTGCTAAAACAGGAGAAAATATATAACTTTATAACTTTTTTATATTTTATAGAGAAATCGAGATAGTGAGTAACAAATATTAAATTTATCGTTGATGGTTAAAATTATCAAATTAAATTATTAACTATCGTGTGAAATCACGTATAGTGATATACAGTTACTCAATTTCATTTGAGTAGGTAATTAGCGTTTACTGAACAAATACAATTAATAGCTTTCTCAATCTTACTATAAAAATGTCTGTATTTGCTTCAAGACAATTAAATATTAATGTTTCCTTAAGAATATCTGAAAATCAATGTTTAAGCATCGACACAAATTCTCAGAGTCCTAAACCAGCTTAATATTATGGAAATTTAACGGAACGCGTGGGTACTAAAATCATTTCAAACAGAAAAGTCTTGGGAAAAAATTATAAACTTTACATTAACAAGAGATTCTTTTAGGGATTAATAAAATCTTAAAAGCAGACCTGAGGCAAACCTCGCTGGCTTGATATAAATAATACATTTAAGAGCTACAAAAGAAACTAGGGTTAAAAGATTCTGAGCTAGCGTGTAGGCTGCTTTGAGGCTGTGTTGAGGTACTTTTCTGTAGGAAATAAGCACTATATACCGGCTACGGTTTACCTTTTTAAGGTATTAGCAGAAGATGTTTTAAGATTTTGTAATATTTCAGTCTTCTAGCACACTATAAGGAAATATATCATATTGGAATACCATTCTGAAAAAACAGAATTCAAATAATATTTTTGTTTTGTTTCTTTTCAAAGTGACAATAAAACAATCTAAAATGAAATCTTCAAACAAAAAAATCTTCAAACAAGAAAATTGAAACTACATCAAAATTATTAAATAATGTAATGCCTTTTTACCTTTTTTAAAATATGTAGGTGCAATCGGACCAAGAGAGTAAGCAACCTTGAACAAAGTAATGGAACTAATTTCCCAAGACCAACGAAACTTAAGATAAAAGCCATTTAAGTCGTATGTGGGTTCCTTCGTTTTGAAACTTACGTTTCTTTTCCTCTACAAATGGACTTTTTATTGCTAAAGTTAAAGTGATTAAGAGAAAATATTATTCTTTTCTCCTTTTTAACGTGGGACAAAAACTTATAATGTTTGTTTTATTTTGGACAAACACGCGCTACGCAGTTAATTTTTATGGCAATAATTTTTCAGCAGTGAAATGGTGTTGAAGTCTAATATTTTTTTTTAAATGCTGAAATACGTGACTTTAATTAATTAGTAAGTAAAGTTATTTGGTTATTATGTTACATAATTTATTTGCCGAGTTTTGTTTGTAAAAATAATTATAATATAAGATTATGGAAAGCTAATATGCAAATCAACTAACACGAAAAAAACATTCAGAAGAATAGAGACCTTTTTGAAGTCGTTTAAAAGTGACCTTATTTTTATTATATTCGTAATCTTTTTAGTACGTTCCCCATGCAAGTGAGAGAGAGAAAAGAGAGAGACACACAATAAATCCTTGAAGTTCACTCGATCAACAACAATCTCGACTAAATCGGGTGCCAATCGATCAAGTAAAAGTCAGAAGTGGGAAATCTGTCGACCGCACGCCTCGCGCGGCGTTTTTAATTATCATATCGCTCATCGATATGCAGCAGAAACTTCTGGGGCGTGTAATGAGATCATGAATTAGTTAACTTTCATGTACAGAGTTATAAGAACTGAAAACGTCACTTGGATTTCTTATAATAATCTTCTGAAGCGGAATAAAACCTACATTCTCGACCTTAGAGTTGGCCACTTTTTGCTATGAAAAAAAATTAAAATTGTGATGTGCGTATACCACGTGCTATGTTTAGAACTCTTTCCAATTTATTTTATATTACTCATCACCTTTAGAATCCACTCTCTGTCTAGTACGGTTCTTTATACATAGCCACCAAACGGACAATGGATTCTGCTCAAAAATAAAGTAAAAATCCCTAAAATGTGATATCATATAACACTGGTCCAGGTAACTAATTTCCTATATAAACTAAAATTTTAAAGCACATACATATATCCCTCAAAAGTATCCCTGTATATCACATACTCTATCTGAGCCAGACGTGAGAGTTCAACTTTGCGAGTAGGTTCCGATGTGAGCAAAGAGGTAGAGGTATTTCTTAACAAGTTTCTACGGTGCATTATTAACTTGTACCTGCGGTGAACGGAGCTTGTTCGTAAAACATTTTGTAAAGAGGTTAGATAAAGTTTGCTTTTTGTTAGAAAAATGTTAACGTGGTTTTATTTTTTGTAGTGTTGTTCTTGCTTTTAGTTTTAAATAAACAGTCTATCAGTTTTATGTGTCATTTGTTTCATTTTTTGTAAAACATTAATGAATGATCTAGTTTATTTATAGTTAATGCATACAATGATGCTGAAAGTCTTAGGGCCGATTTTTCAATCGTCTAATTAACAGTCTAGTAGTGTTTATTCGACTGATAGCAAATAATTCGGTTTTTCAATACTCAGATATCATATTAATCGACCAATAACTCACTATCGGAGCAATAAAATTATTCGTCGTTGAAACGGCCAGATAGCAGTTTATTTGTAGAATATCCTAACATTTTGACAATGTCTCTGTGCTGTCAAAAATGATTGATATTTCAATTTTATAGCTATATTATTTTTTCAGAGTAATTCTTAACACAAATTTTAGGGAAAATAAAATGATTTTTCAATGTTTTAAATTATATATATGGCACTATCGTTACATTGCAATTAAATATCATGGCATAGAAGTTCTCTTAATATTTTGAAATAACATTAAAACCACAAGACTCTTTGACCTAATTTAACTACCAATTAATATCCAATATTAACTTAGTAACTGCGTAAGTCTCTGACGTCACTTCCCACACCAAATTCTTCAAACATACATATACCTACCTATACCTATATATTGTGTAATGTTCCCAAAACAAACGGTTTAGTCCCAGAGCTACGAACGTGTAGCAAACGTAGCGTGTACGGTACACACATAGCTTCCACGTGGTTTACCTTGCCATGGAGTATTGTAACTCAAGACAAGCTAGTTGAGGAATACCTAGAATTGATTTGACAAGTTTGATGGTAACATTTCTTCTTTATGCTTTGCAAATATATAACGAACAGTCTATGCCTCCAATAACAAGAACGTGGGCAAGGTATAGGCTTCCCTTTGTATGTACCATCTGTGTCGATCTTGTGTGCAGACCTCATCCAGTGGGATCTCAGGGGCTGTAGACAATGATGATGATGATGGGTTAGGTAATATTTTATTGAGATACAATAGTCGCCAAGCGTAGCATAAACTGAACACGATTTGCTTGGCCCAAGGAAGTTAATCCCGTTAGGGCTGGTAAATTAGTTTTTCTTTTAATTGAAATACTGTTTTTTGTTTGTTTTTACTGTTTTTGATGTTGTTGTTGTTCTTTATTATAATATGGATAAGATATATTTGTAATACATACATTTAAGAAGATAAATACTACCATTTTTGATACTGGTTCTCATATTTATTTTATTTTTGTTAGATAATGGTTCAAATTTAACTCATAGTATATATGTTACGGTAAATGTGGATAATGCGGGAATTATGCATAATTCCCGGGAATTATGCATAATTACCAGTGCTCTTGGTAAAAGTGAGAAAAACATTCGAATTAATCACATTTACCGGTAATTATACATAATAACCATACCCCTTTGGTAAATGAAGAAAATAATGAAATCAAACATGGCAAAAAACAAAACAGGCAAGGCACTGTTGAACCAAAAACCGCACTGAATTATAATTTGTCGGTCTTCAAGGCGAAAGCAAACTGGTTTCTTCTAGGCAAGTGCACTGGATCGTAGATTATAACGTTGTTTAACACCACACACAAGCGTGAGCCTATTTCATGTAAAAAACTCTAGTAAAAAATAAAATAAAACAAAATAAAATCTTTACTTTACTCTACTCTACTCTACTCTACTCTACTCTACTCTACTCTACTCTACTCTACTCTACTCTACTCTACTCTACTCTACTCTACTCTACTCTACTCTACTCTACTCTACTCTACTCTACTCTACTCTACTCTACTCTACTCTACTCTACTCTACTCTACTCTACTCTACTCTACTCTACTCTACTCTACTCTACTCTACTCTACTCTACTCTACTCTACTCTACTCTACTCTACTCTACTCTACTCTACTCTACTCTACTCTACTCTACTCTACTCTACTCTACTCTACTCTACTCTACTCTACTCTACTCTACTCTACTCTACTCTACTCTACTCTACTCTACTCTACTCTACTCTACTCTACTCTACTCTACTCTACTCTACTCTACTCTACTCTACTCTACTCTACTCTACTCTACTCTACTCTACTCTACTCTACTCTACTCTACTCTACTCTACTCTACTCTACTCTACTCTACTCTACTCTACTCTACTCTACTCTACTCTACTCTACTCTACTCTACTCTACTCTACTCTACTCTACTCTACTCTACTCTACTCTACTCTACTCTACTCTACTCTACTCTACTCTACTCTACTCTACTCTACTCTACTCTACTCTACTCTACTCTACTCTACTCTACTCTACTCTACTCTACTCTACTCTACTCTACTCTACTCTACTCTACTCTACTCTACTCTACTCTACTCTACTCTACTCTACTCTACTCTACTCTACTCTACTCTACTCTACTCTACTCTACTCTACTCTACTCTACTCTACTCTACTCTACTCTACTCTACTCTACTCTACTCTACTCTACTCTACTCTACTCTACTCTACTCTACTCTACTCTACTCTACTCTACTCTACTCTACTCTACTCTACTCTACTCTACTCTACTCTACTCTACTCTACTCTACTCTACTCTACTCTACTCTACTCTACTCTACTCTACTCTACTCTACTCTACTCTACTCTACTCTACTCTACTCTACTCTACTCTACTCTACTCTACTCTACTCTACTCTACTCTACTCTACTCTACTCTACTCTACTCTACTCTACTCTACTCTACTCTACTCTACTCTACTCTACTCTACTCTACTCTACTCTACTCTACTCTACTTTACTTTACTTTTATATATAGTATGTTATTGTATGTTATTTTATTTTATGTTTTGCCACCAAACACCAAATAGAAGGTTTGAGCTCTTGATCCTCTACTCGTGCGATTTATTTATTTTATTTGTACATGTATTTATTCTCATAAACATATTGATTCTGATGTTTGATTTCATTATTTTGTACATTAACCAAAAGGGTATGGTAATTATATATAATTACCATACCCTTTTGGTTAATGTGGATAATTCTCAACATTTACCGAGTGCGTTGGTAATTATGTATAATTCCCGGGAAATATGCATAATTCCCGATTATCTACATTTACCGTAACATATATATATATTTTATTTGCATGGCCTACGACGTAGATATCGTAGAGGCTCTACAGCGTAGATGATCTACGGCAACGCAATGGGCCTTTGTCATTAAAATGGTTCTAAAATACTGCACATTTTAATTCTATTTCAGATTAAGTACAAAATTTGCGAAATCATATAAGATACTACTAAATTCAATCTTAATTAACTTTCTCAATAATGTAGATTAATAATTTATGCCATGAATTTAAATAAAATATACTCAATGAAAGATCACGTTTCATAAACGGTATTAATACAAATCTTTTCATGATAATTTTTTAATTGAATTTCTGCTTTTGCATATGAATGGCCAATTATTGAAATTATAAGGTACACGTGTACAAATAATATATTCGTTGTGCAATCAATTTCAAAATTAAATTAACGAACACACTATAAATATTTGCAGGTAAATTAGGTAAATTAGTCGAAACTGTCGGTCAAAACCAGATATGTCAATATCTGGTTTTGACCGACAGTTTCGCCAACATATTATTTTCATAATACAATTTTATTATACTCCATTGGAATGTTGAAGAAGAATAAAAAAAGAAATAAACAGAAAATACAAAAGCCCTATGGGAATGGCATAGTCAAAATTCATATATTCAAGTTTTGATGAAAACGTGATAACGTGATGTAACTAATAATTAAATTTCAAGGTATGGTGGGAACCATACCTTGAAATATCCCCCGCATATATATACACAACAAAAATCAAGTTAACGTCTCATTTGATTATCCCTACTACCCTAATCCGAAACTGCAATTTTTTTCTTCGTTTCATTACAACGAGACTACATAATAAATAAATAAATAATAAATATTTCGGGACATTGAACACAGCGCCATCTAGGCCCATACTAAGCTTACGCTTGTATCATGGGTACTAGATAACGGAAATAATACTTATATACTTTTCTTTTGTAAATACATACTTATTATACATACAAACGACCAGACTCAACACAAGTAATTATAATATTTTTAAAGTACATAAATACTTGTGTCATGCGGGAATCGAACCCGCAACCCCTAGATTAAAAGGCAGAGCCACTACCAACTAAGCTAACAGGTCAGTCATGATATATATCTAAGTGTATTAAATACAAAATTTTAAACAAACCAATTTATGAATAGGGATTTACATCATAAATTTCATTGTCCATACGTAATTCAGAATTGCCACCAAAAATAAACTTATTAAAATAAAACGGCTCGTTTAAAATACGAGACCTTTTGCCGAGTGCCCTCGTGGTTAGTACCGTCCATTTATGACAAATTAAATTTCACATAATTCATAACGCCAGAGGCTTTATATTCAACAACACGAGAGATCAAAGGGTGCCTCCGTCAAATAGAATAGGCTTTCATCCAGAGCAAGACAAATACATTATCCCGAATACAGAGAATTGGACTGATATATAGAATGGACATAGTTAAATAGTGCGTTTGAAACTTAAAAATATATGAAACTACAAAATGTGTGATGTTAATTTAATTCATCTTCGTCATCATTGTCATCAGCCTGCCACCGCTCCATGCTGAGCATCTGTTTCTGTTTGAGTCGTATTTCCTCATGACTGAGGGTCGTGACTCCCTCGCAGAATTAATTCGTTAGGGGAGTTTTCTTGGGCAGATACATCGTGGTGGGCGCCCAGGTCCTTCCACGGAAGACGCATATCCTCGGATATTGTGGTCCTCAAACATGTCGGTTTCCTCACGATGTTTTCCTTCACCGCTAAGCGAGTGCAAATCTACACACAACTTGAAAATACAAGTCATTGGTGTAGGGCGGATTCGAACCAGGGTGCGTCTGGGTGAAAAGCAGACACTGGAACCGCTGAGCCACACTCGCTTGTGAGCTGATGCTGAGCATAGGCCTCCCTAATACGACACACGTCCTGGTCCTGTGCAGATTGAATTCAGATGTAACTTCCCTAATTTTACTCCTTTTAATTTATTACTTATTAACTTTTGTGAGCAAATTGATACTCGTAACGTTTCAGACCGTTTTTTGAGTTATTGAATATTGCTACTGTGAAGCCAGAAAGATTTCTCTCACTATGGCTACTCTATCTCCTCCTCCTTGAATCGTATCCCTCATGTCTGAGGATCGTGACCACCACCTCCCAGCACCTTCTCCTTGATGACATCTTTCCACTTCCTTCTGTCCTCGGCAACATGCAATGCATTATAGACTGTAGTGTCTAAAGTGGTGCGAATTTGGTCCGACCAACGTGTTGGGCTGCGGCCTCGGGATCGATTGCCTTCTACTTTTCCTGTGATCATCAGTTTTTCCAGGTTGTCGCCATCTTTCCGGGCAATATGACCAAAATATTCGAGGATCCGAGGACTCTATCTACAAGTATATTTATTATCTCAATAGCTCTTGTAACAGTATTTTATTCGATGGGAAAGGTTCATCCATCAAGTGAGTCATGACGCTCGCTGAAATTGTGAACTTTCGCCGAAACCTTTGAGTGATGGTAATTAATTGACTGAAAGAAATTGTCGCTGTTTGAACTGGAGAGGGCAATTTTTAGGGTTCAATGTGTAAAGGATAAAAACGGGAATGCCTATTACTGACACCCTAATGTCAGTATCGTACTCTATTTAACTAATAATAAACAAAAAAATAAATATTTGTGGACATATCAGTCAGCGCCATCCAGCCCCTTACTATTTTTACCATTTATTATTTTATTATCAATAAAAACTAAATACAATTAAAACATTTAAATGAGGCTCCCAAGCAACACACGTGATCTATTGCCATTAAAGTATTTATTCATAAGAGATGTTGGTACAAAACCCTCTATACGCGCGCCTGACACGCGCTTGGCTAGTTTTTTTTTTGTATTTTCATTCACTAGATTACGCTAGGCAATTTATTATGTAGCAAATATTGCTGTAAGATTGAAAGTGTATCTTTTCGAAGACATTGTTTGTTAGTAGACGAGTAGGTACGTAGATAAAGACTTTACCTATACTTTATTGATTGATTCTAATTCAACAAGTATAATTTTATACTAACAATAATACTCAAATACATAAAATGGTTGCCAAATACTTTAACAAT
Organism: Macaria notata; assembly: GCA_927399415.1. Classification (NCBI taxonomy): domain Eukaryota; kingdom Metazoa; phylum Arthropoda; class Insecta; order Lepidoptera; family Geometridae; genus Macaria; species Macaria notata. Next base: position 4,130,805 of record OV656744.1, read on the forward strand.
CGCAAAATATGTAGACCAGTCAAATATATAATTAAATAAATATTCCGGGACATTGCACACAGCGCCATCTAGCCCCACACTAAGCAGACGCTTGTGTCGTGGGTACTAGATAACGGATATAATACTTATATACTTTTTTTTTGTAAATACATACTTATTATACATACAAACGACCAGACTCAACAGAAGTAATTATATATTTTTTTAAAGTACATAAATACTTGTGTCACGCGAGAATCGAACCTGCAACCCCTAGATTAGAAGGCAGAGCCACTACCAACTAAGCTAACAGGCCCATATATATCAAAATGCGTACAAATGTCGCATACTATATCATAATGTAGTACGATTCTCATATTATCCAGTGTACATAGTTTGTTATTAATATGAATAGGGGTTTGATGACAGATAAGATACTAAATTCTGAAATCTATTTTTTTGTTAGCAATTCAAGAAATATTTAATGTAATTCTGCTTGTGCATTAGCTACGCTCTTGAGAAAGCTCCTCGCATTTCAGTTTCATGTAAGTATAAAGTTAATTCAGAGTCGTGACACTTCCAGCTTCTAACGCCACTAGTGTAGGAAAGCTTTTAATGGCATACCATGTGTCTAGCTTGGTCATTGACTTAGTAACTCAGGAACTACTAAGTATTGGATTAAGTCATTTTATTAAAAGATGAAATTGGATTGAAATGTCAAATTTATTAGGGCAATTCTATATATTCCATTAATATAATAAAAGTCTAGGCTAAAAGTTATTACTTATTACACTTAATACAAAAACGCCAATCCAAATCGATTAAAATTACTTTATTTTGATAAATTACAGTGGCATCTGACCATCACAATCAACATAATCATAGTCTCATTTATGAGTGAAAACTTTTTGACGTGATAATTTAGTGCAGCTTAGAGAGCATATTATTGGTATATAGCAACGGACCAATCAGCAACCGTACCTATAACGTGATATGTGTACGTGAGACGTGGATTTTCATAAGCCATATTCGCCATATGTGTTTCGAGCTTGTTTCTTTACATGTTTTGTCTACTGGTAGCGTTATCGCTGAGTTAGTCCACTAGAAGTCAAGAGATACACGTCTCTGGAGAAAATCAGGAAAAGCACTTAAATAGCACCTAAAACCTAGATATATCGCTTGAACTTCTACAAGCACTTGTTTTAGTACTTCAAGACTGGAGTTTTGATGCATTCACTTTGCAGGAAAAAGTTGAGGATATTTGTACAGTGTTGTGTCAGAACTTGTATGACAAAGTTACCTACAGTTACATTTGAAAGAGTTTTGCGCTGAAAACTATTTGAAAATATTCAACTTTTTTTATATCAGACATTTCAGCCATGCCACATTATATTTATAAGAAATTATTAAATTATATTTATAATCACAAAATAGACTCTGTAGTAGAAAGTGAGTTTTCTTTAGGACATATTTTCTGTTCGACGGAAACATTTTCTAGATAGTTTGACAGAGAACAAGAAAATGCATACATAGAAACACAAATTTCATTAAACTCTCTATAAACAATAATTATATTAAAACAATTCCTGAATCTATACAAGTATGGTATTTCCTTAAATATCATCTGGATCAAGTTTCAAATCGCTTGTAATCTCAACTAATCCTTTTACGTGGAAGGATATCATTATACTACAGTGGAATCAGTACACGTGGTAGCATTTAATATTAAACTCTGATTTATGAAATGTAGAACCTGCTACGTTTGTATTTGTTATGGATAAATTAGTTTAGGTATAGATATATAAGATTCAAAACTGAACATTTTTGTAAAAGTAAAACTATTTGGGTTTGAAATCATAAAAGTAGTCTAAACTTTTAGATATATGTACATAACATTTTGATGGCTAGGTAGATGAGTATTAACAAATATTCTACTAGCTGGTGATCAACGGCATAAAGTCAGTCCCAAAGCACGAGATCGTGGCAAATATTTACTTATGCAAATATGACTACCTAACCATAAGCATCAAACCCGTGACCACCAATCTTGAAGTCAGAGCGAAACTACGACAAAAGTATTCCAGGCTTTTAAAAGTTCATCAATATAAGTACAACCGTCTTAATTGAACCTCTATTAAATTAGTTTCTGAATGCAAAGAGGTCAGTGACGACACGAGAAATCAATTAGTTAAATACCTTACTCCTAAACTTTCAGTTAATTCTCGCAATTCAAAACCCTATTCAATTTAAAAGCCTTAATTAAGTCTTCCTTCTTTAAGACAATAAGTATTTTAAGGAACTTTTCGTCGCTGAATAGTAATGTTTGAACCAAAGAGGTGGAATATCATACTTTATTAGAATGTCCATTTTATTTTGAGTAATAATTTGACTTTTTTGTCTCTCTCTCTCTTTCTTGAGTAGTATTTCCTCATGACTGAGGGTCGTGACTCCCCCGCAGAATTAATTCGCTAGGGGAGTTTTCTTGGGCAGATACGTCGTGTTGGGCGCCCAAGTCCTACCATGAAAGACACATGTCATCGGATATTGTGGTCCTCAAACATGTCGGTTTCCTCACGATATTTTCCTTCACCGTTAAGTGAGTGATATTCATAACTTGAAAATACAAGTCGTTGGTGTAGGGCCGAATAGACTTTTATGTACATATGTACTTAATATTTGTTTTATAAATATTTAACCGTTTACAATAAAGGAGTTACCTCTGGATAGATACATTATTTTTTTAAAACAATACTGAAATTAGTAAGTATATTACAATAAAACTTTGACAAATTAGGTGAATTTAATTATTATATAGAGTCCGGTCAAGTTAGCATCAAAAATAGGGGTATGGTTACATTAATTCGCACCTTGCTAAAAATTGGCATGAATGTTGGGAACTCTATTTTACACAATTTGTCAATTATCCACATCAATCCGAAGTGTGGAAAAAAATATTCAAGGTCAAAGGTTGCAAAAATCGGTTTTTGAGTTTTCCAGCTAAACGGTAAGTTTTATAATAAAAATAGGTGAAACAAAATTATTCATCATGCAATTATCTATAAAAATTGTACATACACTTTTTTCCTAAGAATCACTATTTCGGAGACACAGCGATGCAAAATTTTGAAAAAGTTGTATTGTATTATATATAGGGCAACGAAATTTACAAAAGATTACCACATACAACAACAATTCCTTTACATACGAATTGTACTAGGTGTGACACAAGAAAATATCATCATAAGTTTTTCCTAACACTAGCTATTAATTCACAACTAGAAAACATAACTAACATAACCTTCTATAAAAACTTCAAACAAGCGAGATTATTCTCGAGATTCTCCTCGTCTTGTAAGCTCTAACATTCATTAATAATATGCAGTGTCTTGGAACATTTTCTTATAAAAAGGATAAGGGAACGAAGTAATACTCTAGAGCTACTCTTTTGTATTAAATCTTGGGTAAAAAGAGAAGAGACATTTATATTCTGTCGCTTTTCGTTTGTTTCATGTATGAAATGGTTAAAAACATGTTTGGATAACGATTGTTTTTCTTGTTTCAGATTTGTTTTTAAAGACGGTAGTGGTGAAAACGATGTCTACGTGATTTTACATGTAAGTGTTACACTTAAAAACCAGTGATTTAATTCCTACTTTTATAGCATTTTAGATATATTACTTTATCAAACCCTTTCAATAATTTAAAGTAGTTATTAAGTTTAGTTCATAAACTTTTGAAAGCATTAAATCATAAATTTATTACTTACGGATAAATAGTCAATGGAAAGTAAATAATCAAAGTTATAAATCTATCAATATTACTGATTTTGCACTACGAAACGAAAATTTATAATGTCATAGTTAGCTTGCAGTTTGTATATGTACTATATAGTTATATTTTGTGAAACTAAGTTATTCAAATCCAATATCTCAGATAGTTCATGTCTCATATCTTATTCACTGAATCTAAATTTGATTCCAAACTAAGTAATAAAGCCCCGAAGGCTGCACTGCGGTTAATGAATTAATGTTGGCTGAATGCAGCGAACATTTGCTAAGTGGATAAGAAACATCACTCAATTAGTTCTAATGTATTGGTGAAATTGAAACAGTAGCATAGCTTTAAAAAGTACCCTATATTATGAATAAAGATTCTTGATTATATTTTGTAAAATTTTATTTATGATAAAAACTTTACGTGTATTATTTTCTTTTTTTTTTTATGTCATAAATGGCCTGTAAAATTATTCAACTAACACATTAAAATCTTATGTTACATAATCGTTGAATCATTCGATTCACAATAATGTAAAAGGGTAGGTAGATAGTTTTATTAAAAAATTCTACTTAAGTAGATATATCTCAACAGAATATTTACAGCCAATAAAATATTTCAGATAACTTTAAAAGCAGAGCTTGTTAGCACTTGCAATTGTATTGAAATAGTAGCCTCATGCATTCAGAGTGGATGAAGGCAGTAGCGCATTCATCTCAGGAACGGAGTGGCCTGGGGCGGCAAGATGGAAGGTTTGTTTTATCTGGTACTAGTGGGTGCTCGCGGCTTCGCTCGCATTAAGAAGTAAAACATGCATCCCCTATTTCACCCCTTAAAAAGTGGCATTTCCAAAAATCCTTTCTTAGCGGATGCCTACGTCATAAATTCTACCTGCATGACAAATTTCAGACCGATCCGTCCAGTGGTTTGGGCTGTGCGTTGATTGATCACTATGTCAGTCAGTCAGACACCTTTCAGTTTCATATGTTTAGATAGATAGAAGGGCCACTGCAGAGTATAAACCCTGAGCGACTTGAAACTGGTTATTCACATTATATATTTAGGGCAGCGAACCCAAAAGTTGACGGCTGCGAAATTATGTATTTTTATAGGTGCTGTACATTTAAGCATTTGATCACTAGACCAACTAAAGCGACACACGCAAGGTCGATGCTGTAGCCAAACGTTGGCTTCACCTTCATACGCATACCTAACAAATAAAGAGATTTATTTATATACTGGTTGAACACAAGCTTTGATAGAATATTTTTTTCGTATAAAGTTCTCTGAGAATTATGTAATTTTCTTTAAACTTTGCACATGCAGTGTGTTAAACGTCAGAAAGCCTATTGTGCAAAAACAATTGCCACCACAGATATATTGTAATTTTTTATACATACCAAAATTCTTGATGATCCATTCAGCTGTTTTTGCGTGATGAACCTTTAAATAAACAGACAAATAGAGACACATATAAGCAGAGAAACAGATAAACAGACAAAAAATCTAGAATTTTTCGGAACGCTTCTGCCATCAATTCGAAGCATCTTCAAACATTTTTTTTTAAATAATGACAATGTTCAGACTCTCGACCCTCTTCAGCTTTATAAATTTCCAAATACGGCACTGTAGCAGATGCTCAGTATAAAAGCACCAAGTGATCTGAGTAACTGGTGCCATTTATAGAACGTCACAGTCGGTGAAGATTAATTTGTTTCAGTACATTACTCTGTTTTGCGTGCTTGCCTTACGTTTGTCTTGTTTACAATATTTATTAAGTTAGAGCAAAGCTTAGGTGTCTGGCCTGTCTTGGGGCTAACAAATTACTTGATGGATATATCTGAGACTAGGCCTAGTAGCAATTAGATGTTTCAGGTGATAAATCTGCAGGTTAATATGTAGTGAAGTAAATTAACAAATTAATGTTTACTTAGTGCATATTTGGAACAATTATAGTAGAACTAATGTTTGGCTTGCGGGAAATTTTTAAATAAAAACAAAATAAGATTAATATGTTCAGAGAAAACTAATTTATTTACAATAATAAAATATAAAAACAAGGGAAGAAAAACTAAACATACTACTTCTAACTACTACAAAAAAGGGGCACTTAGAAAATCTTTAGAAAGCTTAAAAGATAATCTAAGTGCTCCAGCCCACTACCAGAGGGCAGCGTGCCCAGCATACAGCTGGCCGCATTACTACGCTGGATGGCAATGCTGATACGTTGAGCCAGAAAAAGGCCAACATTTTGGTCATGCGTCGCGTCAACCAAGCGCTCCGAGAGGTTTTGGAGTAAATGGTATTCAAACAGTATAGATGCTAAATTTACAAAAATGAATTACGCAAAATATTAAAATACAACGCTTCGTTTCGAAAAAAGATTACAGTTAATTACTTTTTTATCACAGTACTAGCTGGTGCGCGCGACTTCGTCCGCGTGGAATAGTTATTACCATAAAAACGGTTCTAGTGAGTTAACCTTAAAAGATAGACATATACAATTGGAAACATTTTGTTAGATCATTTCAAGAGAAATAATTCTTTGTTATACATTTTTTTTGATATCTTGAACCGTTTTCGCAGCACACGCAACGAAAGCCCTCAAAGATTAATATTTTCCCCCGTTTTTTCTACATTTTCTATTGTTTCTTCGTTCCTATTAATTTCAGCGTGATGTTATATAGCCTAAAGCCTTCCTCGATAAATGGTCTCTTCAACACAAAAAGAATTTTTCAAATCAGACCAGTAGTTCGTGAGATTAGCGCGTTCAAACAAACAAACAAACAAACAAACAAACAAACTCTTCAGCTTTATAATATTAGTATAGATTTATAATATTTTATTACACCGAAGAAACATAATATAAAAGCATAAAATTTTACTTTCTTTCGATTGAGTGGCCGTCCGACCATCAAATATTAATCTACGTTTTATAGGTGAATCTAAGTGGAATTATTCAAATGCGCTCCATTTTAGCCGTTTCCTTTGCCATTGTATTTCGCCTTGTCTTTTTTACGACCGTTTGTTTTGTTTTCAAAATAAGCTCTAAAGCTTCAAGTGCTCACTTTGATTTACGAGATTTAGATGACGGCAGGCACGGTTGAAGATTTTAATATTAAAACTTTCGTGAGACATTTTATCAATATGTTAACTAAACGGTTTTCTGCGTGCTGCCGCGATCCCAGAACTTACGTTCTGAAGATGGATGTCATAACATCCGAAACGCGTAAACAACTTACGCGATTTACACGTGAGTGAAAACCGTTTAGTAAACATATGGTTGAAGATTTTTATCGTAATTTCTGTAATATAGCATTTCCAATGAAATATTTTACAAAAACACTTAGGATACAGTTAATCACCAGTAATTAGTAGGCAAAAAAGTAACTCTCAATGATCAATACAACCAACTTAGTTTATTTTGGTGTTTTATGTTGTATTTACCAAACTGAATGTTTTTGTCTGTAGCTAATTTCTTATCACTAATTTAATAAATAATCTCTATTCTCCATGAACTATAATTTGTCGGTCTTCAAGTCGAGAGTAAACCGGTTTCTTCTAGGCAAGCGTGCTAGATCGTAGATTATAACGTGGCTTAACATCAGGCAAGTTGTAGTCAAGCGTAAGCCTATATAATGTAAAAAAATAAATGAATAAATAAGTGTTAGTAGAACTATGAAAAGAATTGATAACTATACACCAATTCAATTCACGCAATTTATTCACAAAATACAATACATATTGTACGTGAATTGTTTACATCTGTGACAATACGAGTATAGAAATGGCTGTTTAAAGCATACACATTTAAAATCCCATGCATATCATTTGCAGACTGAAGTGCGGCAATAAAAGGGAACAAAAGTTTCAAAGCGGCATTTTCCCAGTTTTAATATAGCAAGTTTATTTCAACTACGCAGTTGAGGTGAGATTAATTGCGACAGATTAGAGGTTTTAAAATGTATGACATTTGGCTTTATTTGATTTTGAAGATGAAACAGTAATATTAGTGTGGTGTTGAATGAAAAACAAAGGAAAATGAACCGTTAACTCCGAGTATAATTTCTATTTATATACCACTAGCTGATGCGCGCGACTACGTCCGCGTGGAATAGTTATTACCATAAAATGGTTCTAGTGAGTTAACCTTAAAACATAGACATATACTGTTGCGGACATTTTGTTAGATTATTTCAAGAGAAATAATTCTTTCATACATATTTTTTGATATCTTGAACCGTTTTCACAACGCTTGCAACGGAAGCCCTCAAAAATGAATAATTTTCTCCGTTTTTTCCACATTTTCTATTGTTTTTTCGCTCCTATTAGTTGCAGCGTGATGTTATATAGCCTAAAGCCTTCCTTGATAACTGGTCTATCCAACACAAAAAGAATTTTTCAATTCGCACCAGTAGTTCCTGAGATTAGCGCGTTCAAACAAACAAACAAACAAACACACTTTTCAGCTTTATAATATTATAGTAATAGTTATAGTATATAGTATAGATAATTTTGATGTTGATCTAGAACATTCATTGTTACGTGCAAATCAACAAATAATCTGATGTCCAGTCTTGCCAACTAAATATGTGTCCACAATCTACATATGTGTATCCCTTTGGCATGCGGTGGTTGAATGGCAGTCAGTTAGTATAAAATAGGTTTGTCAAAATTATCTAAAGATTCTATCAAATAAGTATAAATAGAAGGTTAAATTGTTAATCCATGCCAGAGACCTTGAGGATGGTTTTGAAATTCTTGACACCGAGTTCGCCACTCTCGGATGTTGATCTTTCACTTTTTTTTTAGATCTGAATTAGCCAGTTTATTGGGTAGATAAGGCCCTTTGATGCATAATACGGTCACGCGCAAGAACAGTTGTGTAGTTTTTGTACCCTTAAACCCGGAATTAATATGTTATGCTCGATTTCTCGTGAAATTACCAAGACCGTAACGTTATTTTATGAAATAAGTATAACACGATTTCCGAGTAATAAATACGAGAAACCATCTCAATGTTTGTGTGTACTTTCATTTGTACTTACATATATTCAGCGTGTTTTTATCTTTGCCAATGTAGGAACAATGCAGAAAAATATCCTACTTTAATTAATCCTACTTTAAATGAGTAAAAATATAAGTAAGGTATAAACATTTATTCACTGTAAGTCTTCAACAAACTAAATAAATTAAAGTAATTATCTAATTTAATTCAAGCATTATTCCGTTTTGTTCTGCATCTGGCGTCTCCTTGCAACTGATTAAATAAAACGTGGTTTGTTTACATGACCCGCCTGTTTCCAGTTAAAACTTGATTACAAATTCATTCCGCACTCAACAGGCTCCACACAACCGTATTCACTTACACGGTTGTATATGGAACTGGGGGAATTAAATATGAAAAACTGAGCTGCATGTATGTATTTTAAAGCCCGCTGGTGCCGCTGGTCTGCTTTTGTTTGTGAGATGTAGAAATATAATTACAAGAGAAACGAGCTGTAGCCGACTGACTGAGTTAAAGTAAACACGTTCGTATAAATAATAGTGGGTTACTCACTTACATTTATTAAATATAAAGTTCTCTTGTTAGTGATAACAGATAAAATAATCATTATAAAAGCATAATCATAATGCATCAACCATACATTTCAAGGCATTAATAAAATATAATTACCTACTACTACTGTTTCCTACCAGACTATATCTTTAAGAAAATGTACAAGATCCCTGCACAAAACACATTATTGGAACGTCGTCTATCAAAACTTTAAACTACGAAAGTTTTACGCAACAGAGGTTACATAAATGTAGAATAAATAAATAAATAGCAAGAAATCAGCCCCAAAACGATTCCCTACATAAAAAGTACAGGCAAGTTAACACATCGTGTACAAAGTACCAGTGTGCGTGTTCCAATCTAGCATTCGTCTTAAATGTGCTCGTAAAACAAATTTAGGGCCTGTAAAACGCACGACGGCTTCGATTTCCTTTATTATGTACCGCTGTACCCACGTCATACGAACCTCTTTACAACAGTCTTTCTTTAGACAGACTTCATGCTTTAAATTTTACTTTTGTTTGTGTGATTGGTCAATGAAATAGCAGAATGGTGGTTGAAAGCTGCGATTTTTGCTTTAATGTGTTGAAAAAGCAATAAGACAGGGAGTAGTTAGTATTGGCGTAAGAGGGAGGAGGTCTTTATCCTGCAGTGGATCCCATTAGGCTGATGATAATGATGATGACTCGAAACAAATTATATCATTGGTAGTAGTGAACGTGTTTTGTTTTTTACGTATGGATCATGCAAACCATCAGAAAATATGTCGGCAAATTTAGTACAAGAGTTACGTGCAATTCCATTACGTTATGAAAAAATCAGTTCCTACGTAAACAGATCTCTGAGCTTTATCCAATTTACTTACTTAAATAGTTAATCTATACTTATACAGTTACTTTATTTATTAAATATTTTATTTTGTTCTCTAGTTCTTAAAACTGTTAATGAACCGAAACAACGAGACACTTCTCAATTCAAGCAAGTATTCGAACCATGAAACAGTCATAAAATATATTATATGGTTCAAACATTGTTTTTTTTTTTAATAACGTATACAAATAAGTTCAAGTATGTGAGCAATAACTCTTGCATGCAAGTAGTGACATCTATTCACGAGACACGTTCGCTGGCAGTTTTACTCTCTGAATAATACCCCTCCATCGCTCACTGTCTAATTTTCACTTGATCCTCGACTCCAGACGGTAGCCTTATTAAATTTTGTTTGTGACGAATTCTTCGTGTCTGGAGTACAATTTGGACACTGCCATACATCACTAGGGATAAGCTTGTGACAGTAAAATTTTATTATGTTTTAATATTCTTATAAGCAACGAATTAAGATCAGTAAACTAGTTTGGTACAACTAGTTTTAAGATCATAAATAAATTGTTATGATTTAAGATATAAATATTAAGATATGTCTCAATATGAAGTTAAGCTATTAAAAAATATATTTCAATTTGTTTGTTTCATTTAGGGCCAACAGCGTTCTCCTTTTCAAAAAACTTTTGTAGTTGCTGAAAGCCAAAAAGAAAACCACATTGAAGAAATTTTACCTGTCAACGAGAACAAACCTTCGACGAAGAATAAAACAAGAATAAAATTAAACATTTACCACATTAGGCAGGGAAACCAGGCGTACAAATATAATTTTGGAACTTTCTGGAGAAAGCGAGCTCAAAAGATTTTCTCGACTTACATTATGAAAGATTTAACGGAGCTTGGAAAATCACATCTTAGACGGAATTAAAAATTTAACATGGAGAAAATTACAACGCTACGCTCAAATATACGAATGCGCAAGCATAACTATTAACGCAATACACAGACCCATATTAGGTACTTTTTATTTACATATGTATATTTTACTAAATGTGGTACTTATCACGTAACAGTGAAGTATTGCCGGCTAAGGTGATCAGGTTCATGCACAAATAAATAGTCTATGGCGGTCCTGCTTCATCTGCAGAGCTCCTCAAACAGCGCAAATATTCTAAACTAGACAAGGGCTATTTATTTATACCGTTTGGGGTAGAAACTCTTGGGCCGTGGGGTCAGAGCGCACTTGACCAAAATGCTGGCTTGTACTTTGCCCAAAAGATTAGTCTAGCTATTCAACGGGGCAATGCAGCCAGCATTTTGGGTACGCTATCTTTTGAAAAAGTAGATTAGTTTGTTAATATATCTAGGTATATACAAGGTGTAACAGAAGGGTGTGACAATACTTATACTATACATACCTATGTATATATAGGATACAGCCCACTAGGTTTCAGAATTCTAAGTGTCATAGATTTCGAGTAATCATAAGTTGAACTTTCATTAAACTTTAAGACTTGCAACCCTACATCTTATCATTTTGAGCGTTCATTGACTTTTGACGCTATCAAATGACACGGCGCGGCGGTGTCTCTCTGAGAGCGCGAGAGAGAGAGAATACGTTGCGTTAAAACTAATGCTAGAACGGGATGAAAGAATGTGTGCTTATTTCGGTTTCGTTCGGTCAGTGATCACTCGCTAGGGCTGCCACGAAATCAAGTGAAAAATATTATCTAATTTTTGTATGGTAAAAAAAATTTGCGATTTAATTTTTCATATTTTGGTATATGACTCCTTACATGATATATATGTATACTCTTTAATATTGTCACACCCTTCTGTTACACCTTGTATATATATATACCTAGATATATTAACAAACTAATTGTAAGTGTTACTATTATTTTTTGTTGTTTTGAATTAAATAAATACAAGTATATTTATAATAGTCTATTTTTTGACAGATTTTCAACATTTCATGACATGATATCCCACGACATGTTTAGAGTAAATTGATAACGTAATCGCTCTTTTTGCAATTTATTTGAATTTATGTATTAAAAGTTAAGGTACGTACAGGAAATAAATCAGAAATAACTGTATTTACTCAATATTCCTTTCACCATGTTGTAAACAGACTTTTTAAATAATAAATCGAATTGCATTTTTCCTGTTATGAAACAGCAAACAGGAAAACTGCGAATAAATCCGGGAAATGTATCAAGGTATCTGACCCGAGCCCCGTTTTTCTCAATTACTGTGCCACCATCTTTGATTTAGGTACCGGAAGGATTTGGTAAACCACTGAAATGTACAAGTCTTACTTGCGGCTTATTTCATTACATTAGATTTATTTGGTTTCCGATGGTTTCCGATTGTCTTTACAAATCGTGGCTAGAGAATAATTCTTTAATATAAATAACTGCATGTCATCTATCGTGGAAATCTATCTATATATATAAAACTCAAAGGTGACTGACTGACTGATTGACTGACTGATATAGTGATCTGTCAACGCACAGCCCAAACTACTGGACGGATCGGGCTGAAATTTGGCATGTAGGTAGAAGTTATGACGTAGGCATCCGCTAAGAAAGGATTTTTGGAAATGCCACTTTTAAAGGGGTGAAATAGGGGATGCAAGTTTTACTTCTTAAAGCGAGCGAAGCCGCGAGCACCCAATAGTCCTAAATAAACACGTACTATAACATGCTGTTATAGTATTACAAAATTTAATTTTTAATTACTGTACCATAAATGTCTGATGTGAAGCATATCGATTAAGTTGAAAACTTATTCATATTTACATACATACTTATTACTAAGAGGTTTATTATACTGGTTTGTATATTTTATACGTACACAACAAATCTCTTCTTACCAAAGAAAACTACTTCGTAAAACCTAGTTCTCTTTATGTGGAAACGAGAGATATAAAATGGTTTCCTTGAAAAGGATTTCATTTTGAGCCAAGTTTTCTCAAACGCAATATTTTCTAGGAAAATGTATGCGTTTATTTAATCAACACATCGTCATATTGCAGTTTCTATCTGCACACAGAAAGCTTTTCTATTTATCTCAGCATTATTCAGTAGCTAAATGAAACTCTTCTTTTAATGATTTGCTAAAATTGTTACATAATATGTAGATAAATCAATAAAACTAATTTCTAAGTAATAATTAAAATATGTATGGGACATTCGACTTGTATTTCATACCAAGCGCTACGAAGTAACTACTTTTCTGCTTGGAAGAGATCGCTTCTATCTATAAGGCTGGCATTTGTGGTTTTAGAACAAAATTGTAATAAATATAATTATATACATATTTATTAAATTGTAATAAATATAATAATATAGTTATAACACTTTATACAAATAATAATTGTATGTTATTGTATTTGTATGTTCTTGTCGTCATTAAAGTATGTATCTCTCTTCAAGTCGTATACATCACTACTGAGGGTCGTAACTCCTCCGCAGAATTAATTCGTTTTCATTAACAAGTCTCTGTACTCCTAAAAACAGTTCTTATACTTTGACAGTCAACCTACGTGATTAAAACTGATTACCAAAGTTTGAGTAACGTTGCCTTATCGTTAACTTCGGCGAAAACTTTCTATAAACTGTCAGCTACCAAGTTGATCGCAAAGTATTTCACAGGCAGGTACCAAATTTGCGGTTCGAGAGATATTTCTAAGATATAGAATCTGCTGAGCTATTGAAATATAATTATATTGAACGAATGAACAAAGTGAGTGAATTGGCTTGGAATTACAAAAAAGGTAATGTTTTACCCATAAAGTAATTGGAAATAACTGATCACGACTGGCAGGAATCGTCGTGTCTGCACTTTTTTATTACACCTTATATTGTTTATTTCAATATTATGTCCTCTTATCTATGTAATTATTTCACCCACCCGATGCACAAAAACTAGTTTAGTATAAGATTTTTCTGTGTTTAAGTTGAAACTTACGCATTCAGTAGCTATTAGAGATAAACAACATTGATGTTATAACAATATAAGCCATTAAATCCTGATTTTTTTATTTGGTTACCTAATGGACCTGGGCGCCCACCACGATGTATCTGCCCAAGAGAACTCCCCTAACGAATTATCTCTGCGGGGGAGTCACGACTCTCAGTCATGAGGAAATACGACTCAAGTGAGAGAGAATGTAGCAAAGACTACTGTTTTTTGTTTTCTCCGTCTGAATTCCCGCGTTGCGGAGGCCCTTTGTTAGGATTATTTCTGGTATATTGTTTTAATGTTAATAAGTGACCTTAATGGTCAGGTCACGTGTTTTGATTTGTTACTCTGTGATACTCTTGCCTAATTCAAATTGTTTTTTTTTTTCAACTATTTTATTAACATTATGTACATACCCGTAGTACTTAAAAAAAGAGAGAAAGAAAAAGAGAGAGAATGTAGCAAAGACTACTGTACAACAAACTACCGAAGAAATATCCGAACAGAATCTGCAAAGACATTATCGAAGTTATTTCTTTATATTTAAGTTTTACATCGAGCAGCGGCGCCTCAACTTTGATTACGGGTAAGTTAATGAGGCTCGAAGTTTCAGAAACACGTACTTTGGAGTACCTACATTGTATACAGGGTGATTGGTTGAGAGAGAGCGAGAGAGATTGTGTGAAATTTAAAAAAAACACAACTCCCCCGCAGTATTAATTCGTTAGGGGAGCTTTCTTGGGCACATTCATCGTGGTGGGCGCCCAGGTCCTTCCACGTAAGATACAATGTCCTCGGATATTATGGTCCTCAAACGTGTCGGTTTCCTCACGATGTTTTTCTTCACCACTAAGCGAGTGCAAATCCACACATAATAAGAAAATACATGTTATTGGTGTAGGGCCGGATTCGAACCACGGTGCATCTGGATGTAAAGCAGACACTGGAACTGCTATACCACATTCGCTTTTTCAGTAACGATATATGCCTAGTAAAGTCCTTAAAAGCGGCTCAGTTAATACACATCCGTGTTACTAATACTGTCTAATAAGTAATTGGCTTCCGAACAGTTTCACCTAAAATGATGTGTGGTAGTGACATTAGTTCATTAGCCATAATCGTTAAGCCTATTTCATCATTTCTTGGACTTGTAAATAGGCTTTACGATAATAACATTAGGGGGTCTGACGAAGATTCAACAAGAAATGATTTGTCACCCTGTATATTCTATGAAGTCACGTCTTGTACGAGTACAAATGCGGTAGAATATAATACATTCTTTATAATAAGTTGGCTTCGAATTTACTTCCAAGATTAGAGACATCTGCGGTAACACAGAAACTTTTTGCTTTACGTATTTGACTTTATTTAGTCAAAAAATACCATAGTATTATATATAAAACAGAATAGATGTATATTTTGCAATATTGTAATATCAGTTTTTTTAAATTCAAGAGTACACAAACATTTTATAACTTTTAGTTACAATTATTGCTTTTTGGAAATATATCTATCTATCTATACATACCATATTCATAATAGCTGAAGACCGTGAAATGTCTGAACATAGAAGATATTACAAGAAAACATGTTTGTATACCACATTAAGTCGATAGTAAAACATGTTTGTATACCACATTAAGTCGATAGTAAAACATGTTTGTATACCACATTAAGTCGATAGTAAAACATGTTTGTATACCACATTAAGTCGATAGTAAAACATGTTTGTATACCACATTAAGTCGATAGTAAAACATGTTTGTATACCACATTAAGTCGATAGTAAAACATGTTTGTATACCACATTAAGTCGATAGTAAAACATGTTTGTATACCACATTAAGTCGATAGTAAAACATGTTTGTATACCACATTAAGTCGATAGTAAAACATGTTTGTATACCACATTAAGTCGATAGTAAAACACGTTTCAGCAGTTTTTATATTTTTTGTTTGTTTATCTGTTTCTCTGTTTATCTGTATCTCCATTTGTCTGTTTATTTAAACGCTCATTATGCAATAACGACCGAACTTATCATTATGATTTTTGGTATGTAGGTAGTATGAGGTATTAGAAGTATCATAGTTAAATCCTGAAATAATGTGAGAGAAGCCGCAGGCATGCACTAGTACCTATTATTACGATAAAATATATAAAAAGAATTATTATCATTACTTACCTGTCTCTTACAGATTTTTCTCTCGTGCCAAACAAATTGAGACAATTTATTTGAGGCCCTAAATTTGTCTCTTTGCTTGATCAAGATAATGTTAGAGATTTATCAGATTTTTGAACTCGAAGCTATAAATTTTCTTTACAATTTAAGCCATCTATCGATCAAATATAGAATTGCTGTCGAGGGAATTTGAAAAATGATCAATCAATTTGTGTGTGTTAGAGAAATTTTCAAGTGTTAGATACAGATTCTTGCTTCTTGAGTATAGCTTATAAAGATTAATACAAAGTATACATAAACAAATTGAGAATCCATTTTTGACCATCTATTGTATAAAAAACTCAAAATTTACATTATAATCTACTCTACTCTTTATTTTTAGCTCATTATTTAAGACAAAACCAAAAATAAATATTTAGGTGTCCGAGCCTTCGCTTGACTCATTTGGTGAGATAATTTCTTGGATTTTACGTGTGTTTTTGTTTAAAGGGGTACAAATACAAATAAAAGTTAATAATTATTAAGTAGACAGATTTATATCTGGTTTTCAATGTCTTTTGTTGGCTTTCATGATATTTAAAAAGTTTTTGATATTCAAGTCCCTAAGATAATTTCGTGAATTTAGGCCATAGATTGTGGGCGGCAACCTTTGTCCCTTCGGCCACTTTATATGTCGAAAGGGGGTTCCTTATATTTAACAATGTTCTTAATTTGACAAATATTTACTTGATTGATTTTGATAACTTGAAGGTTACGGTATTGAAAATATTTTACCTGAATTCAGTTAATATGGCCGCCTACGCTTTTAAGGTGTAATTTCCCGAGCGTAATTTTTTAAACACAGGCTCTTTAAAAATTATACTCAAAACACTGTTAGGTTATTATTAGTACTCAACTGTAATGCAGGTATCATGGCCTCACAAAAAATATAAGTTAACTGAACAAGGGATGAAATTCAATAGGTCTTTAGTAAATACAAAAAAAAATTATTTTTTTTGAAGAAGTGAAGTGATGAAATAATTTAAGATCTTGAAATATAAAGCTAAAATTATACATGACTATTTATAATTACACCTACCTTATATATTTTATATACCAACACAAAACGTGAAAATGTGTTTATTTGTATTCCATGCTGCAACGGATCCACGGGACATCATGATTTTTGTAAAGGTTTCCAAGAGAGGTTCCCTTAAGATTTCCTTTTCATGTCGTTTTAAATAAATATTTCGAAACGTATCACAAAACGCCATCTAGCACTATATCAAGCAAATATATATATAAAAATAGCTTTTTAATAGAACTTAAAGTCTTTCTTCTATATAACAGTGTAGAGAGTCTCCCAGCGTCTGTGTGCGACGTCGCCTAATATTAAATTCCGTTAGCAGCCTTATTACTACAGCCTCAAGCAACTTAACATAGTTGAAAGCGAAGGAATCTGTGTACGAGACAAATATTGTGCCTTAACTTAGAACTTAGAAAATAATTATATATTCAACGTTTCTTAGCAATATTTTGACTAGTTTACTCGTGATTTAATTTAATTTTGAAAGCAATTTCACTAAAACACATTATAATCTTTTTTGATTTTGTTACGTTACAAACCTATCCCTTGTTGTTTTTAGTATTATACTGATAATGATCATTAAAAAATCGACAAGTATATTAATTAGTATGGGGCTAGATGGCGCTGTGTGATATGTCCAGAAATATATATTATTATTATTTATTAATTTTATTTTTTGCATGTGTGAATTTATTGGAGTCACTACTATATTTTATTTGAAATTCTTTTCACAAATAAATTGTTTATCAGTATATTCAATTCAATTCAGAAACTTTATTTTTATTCCTTTTACTCGCTAAGCATTTACAAATTTGCTTACAAATGTATACTACTTGTTGATTTACATATTTCTTTCATATTGTAAGTTACGTTGTTGATGGTATTATTTATATCAAAATCCGTATTTGTTGTTAAAACATATTTCCTTACAATCACTCCAAATATATATTTACGAGACAGATGAAATCTATCCATCTGCGCCATATTTCCGAGTGATTTCATTAAACAAAGTGAAATGAGAGGAAAAAGGCACAGCAACACAAATCACAGCACAATTACGTCTTCACTTCATAGATCTCGTCAAAAAAGAAAAATATTTTATTTCTTCGTCTTTGTGCTTCGGCCGGATCTTGTGTCCTGTACTTTAATGGTGAATTATTTGAATGAAAAGACCCGTTGTGTAGGACTGTTTATTAATTGCTGTGGATTGAGGAAAATAATAAGCGGAATATGTAATGGAAATGTCAAGAAAATGGGGATTGGTAGGTTTTTAAAGAAATGGTTATCATTTTAGGTACCCGTATATCTTATATTTACACATATAATCTACACAAATAATTTGCTTTGACTATATAAGAACCCATTGAAATTAGCAATTTCACTTTTTTTCAAATGTCTGTATCTTATTTTTCACAATTGCCAGAATAACAAAAATCATTAATCATGTTGTATTCATTTCTTTATCATGCATTACGTGAATGAGAATAGATAATAGAGAATGCTATAAATTGTGTACGTAGGTTGTGCCATTAATATTTAAACTGAGCAAAAATATTATCCATTTTCTGGATAACTTGGGTAAAGCGGCAATAATAGAAAAATGTGCTACGCGGTCGTCGTGGGTTCGAGCTACGATCGTAGATCCTCTACGTCTGCTACGCAATATAGATAGATACGAGTTGTAGACCTCACACAAAACATTTGGCAAACTTAAAAAAAATAAGAATTTGTGCCATCAGAGTTAGGTGTTTGAAATTTAAATATGCAGTGTCTAAGCACACGTAAGTGTAAACTGATATTGATCGAGTTTTTTTTAATAACAATGATTTTACTTGCCTCCTATAATTTGTACCTGTCACAAACAAACGTTATGTCTTTTTTCAGGCAACCGACATTCTCTTCTTATTTTTAAGTGTTTATTTCCTCATTAATGCAAACAACAAAAACAAAGCTCTTTTTATAATAATTTTGATAATGATTTGTGCAAAGTTTTTCCCACAGGATCATTTTTATATTTTTGTGACCTGATATTACATTTTTATTTGGACCAGTATTAAATAATGCTTTCTCTAATGGTACAAGATTATATCAAATTTTGATACACAATTTCCGATTTTGCTCCCTCTGTCGATACGTTTCCACGTCACATTATTTATAGATTACATTTGCATGTTATATGAGACTCTAAAACGTGAAGGGTGAATAAATTTCTACGCGTTTGTATAAATCTAAAATATGAGTCAAAAAAAAACAACTCGTTAAATGATTTGGATTATAAACTTATCAAAAGCTTATAAGAAAAGCTTACGATTAGCTTAATTTTGATTGCAAAAGTTGTTGAGTAGTCGTAAAAATTGCTATGAATAAAAAAAAAATTTTGCATACTATGAAATGATTCATTTATTTTATTTTATTTTATTCATGTATTTAAATTAACAGACTCTACGTTAGCACTTGGCCACATTTTTTTAAATGGAAATACATAAGTCGTGCACATAGATAGTAAAAACACACTACGATACATTAAAAAAAACTTGCAAAACAACGCACCATAAAAATGCAAAATAATCCCGAATACGACCGGGTCGAAGCCTGTCAAACACATGGCGGTAAAGTTCGTGTAAGCTGGAAACTCACTTGGAATATCTTATGATGGATTCCTGTGCTTTTAAATCTTATTGGTTGAGCTTTATTTCTATGTCTTCCGTTTCGTTCCGTTTTATTGTTGTTTATGTGTGATTTAATCTAAAGAAATAGAACTTAAAGGTGACCTTAAAAAAATCGGAAGACCTCTTTTTTTAAGTTTGTTAAAAAGCCATAACGATTTTGTTGATATTTCAAAATTCTACTTGAATTTCGTAGATATTCTTCGAAGCTTTTCCTCAGTTACAAGTAACGTGAAAGTAATGTTATATACCTACATTATATTTATCCGTAAGCAGTGGCCCTTCAAGTGATAACTAGCGATGCGAGAAACTTTACGAGGCAGAAGGTCGTTAATATTGATCAAGTTATTTATAAGAAACCACCTATGTTGACACTCTTGGTATTTAAGTGATCCGTCAATTCTTCTCATTAGGTAGTATATATATTAAGAAAAGTTACAGCTCTAGACAAGGAGATATAAGGAGTTTAAGATATAATACATTGAAAAACATCTTGACATAAAAATCTTATAACAGAAATTATAAAAAAAATGCAAAGATATCGCCATCAAAACTGAACTGTTGAATATCAACATTTTAGGCTACTTTGATTGGCGGATTCTTGACCCAACTTTTTTTTTATAAAACTATAAATAACAATATCGTAGTTGGCTTAAAAAACGCTTGCATGAATTTTCGATGGAAAATCTTCAAAAGTTTTATGAATACAAAAACAAACTGTCAATCAAACTTCGCGTAAAAAGTCTATTATGTATATCTATTTTTATACCAGTTTCACCCCTCTGAATTCATTTCAAACCATGAAAATTAAATTAATCAAAATTTATTGCAAAACCGATACCAATTTTGGTATGAAAAATAAAAGTGTTCAAAGATAAATTAATTGGCTCCGATATCTAATTAATTTTCGGTAGCGTTTCATTTTGGTAATTGATTCGTTTCATGAAATTTATGTGTGAAAATAATATTACCTACTGGAGTACCAACGAAATTAATAATAGGTAACTAACAAATTTTGAGTTAGTAAATTATATAAAATTAATATATTGATTCGGCAGTTACTTTGTGGAAAACTAAATATATGAAACTCAAAGGTGACTGACTATCATATATACAGTGATCTATCAACGCCCAAACCACTGGACGGATTGGGCTGAAATTTGGAATGATGGTAGATGTTATGACGTAGGTATCCGCCTCCAGAATTCATCTATGCTATCTATACTATAATATTATAAAGCTGAAGAGTTTGTTTGTTTGTTGGTTTGAACGCGCTAATCTCAGGAACTACTGGTGCGAAATGAAACATTCTTTTTGTGTTAAATAGACCATTTATCGAGGAAGGCTTTAGGCTATATAACATCACGCTGCAACCAATAGGAGCGAAGAAACAATGGAAAATGTGGAAAAAACGGGGAAAATTATTCATCTTTGAGGGCTTCCGTTACGTGAGCTGCGAAAACGGTTCAAGTAGTGGGTAAAGGCTATAATTTATAAAGCTGAAGAGGTAGTTTGCAGAAATAAATACGATGCCCTAAATAACTATTCCACGCTACGAAGTCGCGCGCACAGCTAGTTCACATATAAAATTGACAAAAAAACAAGATTTTTAATTCATAGCTCTATTGTGTTTGTATAATGTACATACAAAACAAAATTAAACAGTAAATCTTGATTAACACACTAAGATCAAAATCATAAAGCTTAGTAAATGTTACTCTCTGTATCCTATATCCTCAATTTCCCCTCAAAAATCTTTTTGCATTTCTACATTTTACTAGAAATAAAACACTTTTCAGTGAATTTCGTTGAAAAATCTCTTATTTCAAAGCTTTGTTGTACAAAGTGCTTTTAGGAAGTGATATCGCTCGCACCAGCTGCTGCAGATAATCTAATGAGTGATCCCCGCTGCGAAATATAGTGCTGAAAATGTATGATACTGAAATGTCTAGATTTTACAGGAAATTCACTACAAACCGATTGCAATCAGGCAAACTATGGTCAAGAGCAAACCTGTTTTAGTTAAGAAAAACTAAAATGAAACTAAAACTATCATGAATGTTGTAGGATGTTGTTGGTTTTAAGCTGACTGGTTTAGAATTCTTTAGACAATAGAAAAGTCGTAACGTTTCACTAAAGTGATATTTATATTCTCATAAATACTATCACCGTGAAGAATGCACTTGTCTAAGAGAACTTAACATAAAACAATTATTTTTTGTAAAAAATATTAACACAAGAAATCCCAATCGACTTTTAGATCGACATATTTTGCATTAGTTGAGTGTAAACAACACATTTTTATGGTACCAAACAAACTAACATAAATATAAACCTGTTTATTCCAAAAATGGTAAAATTATACCCATAAATAGAAATGTAAATATTGCGCTCGATTTTTATACAGTTAACTCTACTCTTTGATATAAAATTTCGACAGAAATGTCACATATCGCGTTACGATCAGTCTAAAATACCCGCGCTCTTCCCTACCTCGGTGACAAAGCTATTTGTAGGACAATTCCGTTGCTATTTAATAAAAAAAAAGTAAAACCTTTTCAGATTTACCTTTTTTCTTTCAGATTTTTTTGCAAATTCGTAGCTTTGTTTAATGAAGGTAGACACACAATTTTCGTTGAAAAATGTAGATAATTCAAACAATGTGAGGAGACCAAAACGATGCTTGTTTTTTTGTCAGATTGGTGTTCAGAAGAATGACTGAAGCAATTGATCACTTTTCTGTGTGTATTGTAACTAGTTTATTTTATTTCTCTACCAATAAATAAAATAAGACAAATAATAATTAGTCAAAGTAAAAATCGTTGCACAAATAATAATAATAAAATCAGTCGAATTAAGAACTTCATCCTTTCCTTTCTCTGAACCTTTTTGAAGTTGGTTAAACAACCTCGTCTAACAAAACATTCGCTCTTGTACTCACAGGTGGTTCCACGTGACATTTTCACCAACAATTTCCTCCTATATGACGTCACCTGCCTACAATCCGCCCGAAATAACTCTGCGTTCGGACAAAATTTGCACTAAAACGTTCATACTGGAATATAGTACTTATTAAAGGCAAATTTTGTAAAGCAAGTGCTGCTACTCGTCATGTATTAATTTTTCTTGCTTGGACTAGAACCCCTAACCATGTTACGGAGCGAACTTGTCGTGCCATCAGTTATTAGATCCTTGACAAAATATATTGTATAGATGGATTGTACACGTATTGTTTTTCTTAACTTACAAAAATATGGCATTAGGTTTAAGTTCTGATCATTAAAATTTAATGCAGTTAAACCTAGGTATCCAAGCTAGGTATCCTAGGTATCCTAGGTGTCTAGGTATATAATAAAATTAATGTTTTAACAAATTTCAATTAAAATCACGTATTGTGTTACATATTATAGAAATGATATTTTATTTTAGGCAAAATAGTTAATAGTGGAAGTGGAAGATTAAATATATTCAAAATCCAACAAAAGATGTAAATAAGCTTTAAAGCGAAATTGCAAACGAACTAGAACATTCTGAAGTACTAACTTTTATTTTTAACCAAAGATAAAAGAAGTAGAAAATATTACCTACTTACCCCATTTTTAAAAACGAAAAAGCAATCAAAAAGTAAAATAGCTAAATTCAACACGGATATATTTCAACCAACGCTTTTGAACTAATCTGAATTGAACATGCGAAGCTATATAATTTAATTTACAGTCGACATTGATTGCTATCGAATTTAGGTTCGCTATTTTATCGTCTTCCGTTACTTTGATTCCTATCGACATTGTTTTTAAGGATCGAGTATTTATATATAGCTTCAATTTTATTTACTTTACTGCAGTTATTTCAATTCAAAATCTTAAGTTACTAAAAATCTGTAATGCTAATAGTATTTTATTTAAATAGTTGGTTTTTTGCGAGTGTAAATTTATCACTTGTATTTATCGCATGTAAATGATGGAGGGATAGGTTATTTATTCATTACCTTGCAAGCCTTGCATATCTATTATAGTTTTCATAAGTACATGAGTAGTATATGCCATTACAAAACACTGTTTTAGTAGCAAGGCGCACTCATACATAATTATAATGTTGAAATATTTTTTGGATAAGCTTTAATTTTTTTAAGCTTGTTTATTAATGAACACAACAATAAATGACTTTTTTCTACAACTTTTGAAACTTTTTAGCTTGTGACATAGGAAAGAATCCTGAAAACTGCACGAATCTCTACAAATTCTAAAAAAATATCTGAAATAGTATCAAATTGTGAAAACAAAGGCTATATATTGTTTTTCTCAAATCAGAGCTATAAAAATATTGGCGGAAGGTTTAAGACGCAAATAGCCCGAACACACTTTCATACAATCTATTTCATAGAGAAATTTATCTAAACTAAGGTAAAATAAGTGATTAATTATATTTTAAATTATAGGTACATGTATATAAATAAAGATTGCCTTTAAAAGCTAACTTTAAATATTGTATTATGGAGCAATTGTCGTTAAAAACTTTTTTGTAAGAATCTATTTAATCGATTTCAGAAAACTTCATATCTTCTTATTTTCTACTTGATTTCCTAAAGGCGAGGTTTTTGTTCAGGTCACTAGCATTAAGAGATCTAAGTCATCACTCAATTTTTCTAAGAAATTGAGTCTTACTATACAAATCATCGTTATCGTTGGTCTTATTATATCTACGAAATACGAATTCTGTAATGTCCGTACGGATTTTGCAGCTGCGCTCGTGGCTGTATAAGCCAATGCAAATGCCTGGAAATTATCGTTCTATGCGATAAGGCCGCCCTATGTTAAGTTAGTCTAGGTTAAGTTGTGTTTCTTTAAATTGTTTTTTTTTTCTATATATTTTCTAATAAATTTTGTTTAAACAACAAATTTACAACAAAGTGTCTCGTAGATATGGTGTTTTTAATAAATGAATTGTATTTGTTAACTACAGTTTGTATGAAGTTTGGTTTAGGACATCACACGTTAACAACAATAACAAATTTTGTTACGGCTGAGAACAGCTTCGGCATCAAATTCATCTTGTTTCGGAACAAATGGCCTTTAAAATTCGGAAACGATATTTTAAGTGGATTTTTATAGGAGATGGGTAGACTGGACTTGAGAGCCTAGAGCTGTGGTCATAATAAAATTGGAGTTGTTATGTCAAGAAGTAATATAAAGAGTTAAAAAAATATGTAAAAAATCCATTTCCTTTTATTTTAATTAATCAATAATAAAATACAACCCCGTAACGAATCCTGACTTAAATACCAAAAAAAAAGTTTTCATATGTAGTATATTCAAAAATAGGCGAGAAAAAAAAATCACAGCATCAAAATATAAGCTCAACTACATATTTTATGGTAGTTAAATATTATTGTCTACTTCAAATTATTGCACTTCTCAAAAAAAAATGTCAAAGCAGGTAAGTAATCTATCAATTTAACAAACACGAACATATTACTCAGAAGACAGAGCGTTTATCTCTGTGTATTGTTTACATACTGACACTGACTTACAAGAACTATATAATTATAGCGTCTTTATAAATCTTCACATCAAGCATGAATGATGTGAATATGATGTTTCATAAAATTCTGAGGAACATTTTTTTTTCAATTTGAACGGGTTTGTACTTGGCCATAGTTTACCAGATAGCAAGCAAAGGCTATGGCCTAAGATGGAGCGTTAAAACCGATAACATTTAACGTAGTTATGTTAGTATTGGTGTTTTTTATGATAATTTTACAATTTGGTTAGTTTATTATGTAAGTTTTATTACGTAGATACTGATTAACCTAAGTATATATTTTAATTTTGAAGACCTTTCGATTATACTTTCCACGAAAGACAGCTTACGGGTAATTTGTATGTATGTTACTGTATAATTATAAATAGTTGTAATTAATTGAAACTATTATTGAAATCCAAAAGAAATCACTTAGATTACCGTAATTGAAAACTTTTCTTTCTTTTCTATAAACTCTTTCATGTTATAAAAGATGCTCAAAGCAACAACACGGTTGAAACAATCATTTTTCCTGTAAACTTTAGACATAAATGTTTAACCGGAAAGCCGGCTGCCCTGTCAAAACATTCCATATCTGCAGAGTTGCCTGCCTCTGTCAAAAACAGCGAGTATTCAGCATTCGTAGCATTTATTCAAAGCCGCTTGCAAATCTCATAAACAAATGGGTTAAATGTAGAATAGAAAGTTTAAAGTTTGACCATAGAAAGCAATAAGCTGTAAAATCAATACTGAATTAAAATTATGTTTAATAGGTAAACTTATGTAGATGGAAATAAATTTAATTTCATTAATCTTCGGGTAATTATTATCGAGAAATAGTAAAACTGCAAATTATTTTATAAATGCATTAACTGCTATGCGCAAGTACAATTTTTCTTATAACCTCTTGATTATTTAAGCTTTTAAACATACATCGGACAGTAGTGTTTAATATGAAACATGCCTTTTATACTCAACACATTCATTCATACCTATAATAAAAACGCTACAAACTTATGACTGCCATCTTTTTTGTACCGCTGCTGCAATGGTAACAAAACTAAACAAAAATACACAAAGCTGGGAGCGAGGGCACAACGGAAAACCGCTTGCAGTGTATTGTGGCATGAAACTACACTTAAATACTTTAGATAGATAGATAGATAGATAGATAGATTGATGCTTTATTGGACACACATAAAAACATAATACACAACGGAAAAACAAATAATTAAAACTAATGCCACAAATGGCGGCCTTATCGCTAAAAGCGATCTCTTCCAGGCAACCGTAGGATGGAGAGGAAAATATACAAAAAAGACTAGACGGGGTGTACAATAACTTTATTTACTCGTTCTTAGTTTTCTAAACTATTGAGCCGATTTTCTTGCCCTAAATTAAATAATAAATCTCTTTTCACAATATTGGCTAGAAACTTGTAACAAAACTGAACCAAAATAAGCACAAATATCCAAGTTTTCTAAATAACTGGGCCAATTTTGTTGTCCTAAATGATTTTCGATAAATGATGCTATTAACTTCCAACAATATAACAACCCTCTTTTACAATACTGGCTTGAAACTAGCAACAAAATAAATAAATAAAATAAATAAATAAATATCCTGGGACATTGCACACAGCGCCATCTAGCCCCACACTAAGCAAACGCTTGTGTTTTGGGTACTAGATAACGGATAATACTTATATACTTTTCTTTTGTAAATACATACTTATTATACATACAAACGACCAGACTCAACACAAGTAATTAAAAATTTTTAAAGTGCATAAATACTTGTGTCATGCGGGAATCGAACCCGCGACCTCTGGATTAGAAGGCAGAGCCACTACCAACTAAGCTAACAGGCCAGTCAAAAAAAAAAAAAAAAGGCACATAGCTAAAGCCAGGATACAACGGAAATCCTGTTGTGGTGCAAAAAGATTATATATTTCCTAGGAAATATTAAGCATATTTTTTTTAAAAAAGGACCAGTTTTTTGTACGTATATTATTTCCGATACTATAACAACTCCCTTTTTACAATACTGGCTAGAAACTGGTAACAAAACCGGAACAAAAAGGCACAAAGCTAAAGCGAGGGTACAACGGAAAACCGATTGCGGTGTAGTGAAGCATGGAGCCGCAACTAGTGTGCTCAGAATTACGTGGTTAGTTTTGTGAAACAGGAACGGGTAGGTACACTATTTTGTTACGATGGATTTTTTCGAATGGTTTAGTTGGTCAAATACTCTAGTAAATAGAGATGTTATTGATTGTTTGCAGGACTATCGTATCGTACAGTTTTTCCCTGAGTAATTATTAATTAAAATATATTACTATTTTTTATTTTATTTTTTACAAGAAATGGGTTTGACCGTGATTCGCCTGATGGTAAGCAATCATTACGGTCTAGGATGGAACGTGCTTACCCAGTAAGAACCGAACTAATTTGCTTTTTACATTGCCAATATTTTGGCAACCTTTCCTGTCAACCACTGAACTATTATTTAGCTCATAAATCAGTTTCATTTCATTTATTATACTTAAAGTTAAGTATATGTTTTGTAAGTTATTGTGAATTCCTTTTAACATTCCTTTTATAAAGTCATTCTTTTGATTCTGTATTTTTCTATGTAAGTTTTTAATGTTCCGACAGATAAGAGGATTTTTTCATTTGTTTACATTATTTCCTTTGTTATAATAATATTATTAAAAGAAATAATGGGTAACACAGATATTTTACCTGTGACATTAAATTTACTCGACAGTTCGATAGTTGTTTGTCAAAGCATAACAAGCCTATACTTTACCCAGCCTAGTATATAAATGGCAACCTTTCTAATAACTGCCAGCTAGCCTGAAGTACTAGAGCTATTCTAACGACATAATAGTATTAATGGACTAGCCTAAACGCACCATTTTATACACGCACAGAGCACTCTGTGTTTCTAACAATTTATTCAATAATTAGTAGATTGGTACCCGATTTCCAACATATCAACAAAAACATCTCACATGTAATTTTATGTAAATTCAAATTAACACAAACACAACACATGGTGTTACAAGCAATAAAAAATTTAAAAAAAAACTAGGTAACTAAGTAAAGGCATTGTTTTATAAGAAAACGTTTTGATGTTCTTCTTACCGAATGAGAGTGGCCAACTCTGGTGTCGAGAGTTTATCAAGACGCCCTAAAAGCCAATGTTTTGATAAGGTTTATCTATTACTGTACTATGTGAATAGGTTATTCAATATTGACTCCACCTGTAACTCTCGCCCACGCACGTAATATCACAGAATATTATGCTTCGTAGTAGTTTACCAACAAGGACAATATAAGCCAGAGGCGAAGAAAGACCTTTTCTAACCTCTGACAAAAACAGAGATGTTGTAAGTTAAGCGTCTTTAGTTTATGTTTCTGGTAATATGTAGCTCTATAACGGACAATTCGATTACATTCGAGCCGTTTGTCTTGTTTTATCTAAACTGTCATTTATTAAGGGTAGATAAATAACTACATTTCTATGTCTTACTTAAAATATGTGGGTAACTAACTAATATTTAAATTGACATCTGTAATTAAAATACACAACACAACATTAATATGTTGTTTTGAATTTAATGTAATGTGATTTTGGGTCTGAGATAAATGATTTTTATTTGTATTTATTAACAATTCTTTCCTTGACTGACGGATGAATATCAACTGCTATCACCATACAAGCGAACTAATCATCGTGTAACAATATCGCGTGTTATTTGTTACTGACACTTCTGGTACTTTTTTTTAATAGGGCAATAAATTATTTTTAAAAGAGAAATATTTGAAACTGCACTGTTTCTAGAAAATTAAAACCTAAGGGTCTTCAAATCCAAAGTAAATAGGTATCTCCTAGGCAGATGGTGTTTAACATCAGGCAGGCTTTAGTCAAACGTTGGCCTGTTCCGTGTTAAAAAATAAAGTGAAGCATCTATTGAATATAATATCGTTGTTTATGTAGGTACCAGAAAGCTCTGTGGTATGCCTTTGGCGCAGAAATAGCGGCCAGAGGTTAGGAAATTCTCCACGGTATCCAATCGACAAGGTACGTCGTTCTAGGAATAAGTTTACATACATATATAATCTTACCTACAAACTACAAATATATAGCAATTTGTATTGCCTGAGCGTCATGTAAAATACCTGTGTAAATCTTCGTTTTGAATACTTGCGAATACAAACAGTTAAGAAAAAAACTTTTTTTTTAATGCTTCAAAATCTGCAGCTCTGATTGTATGGTTCTACATACATTGGTTTTTGTTCGTTATTTGTAATTATTTAGTGGCTTGGTACAGTTTTAAATCTAATTTGATTGAATCTGAGTGAGTTAATTAGACACTATAAAACATTAGTGTAGGGCTAGATGGCGCTGTCTGCAATGTCGAGGAATATTAATTATTTTATTACAGGAATAAACAGTATGTAAGTTTTTTGAATTTACGCTTGTTCTGACAAGGTTCAATCTTGGTAGTGTATCTATAGCAATGAAGTAATCTGTAACAAAAAGTATTTAAAATTTCGCCTAAACAATTAACTCAAAGAGGTTTACAGAAAGCCAGATAGAATATTCCGCTACATTAACTATTCCTTTGTGACTTTTTTCAGACTTTTCAACTCTGGAACAGTTTGTATCGCGCTTAGTCACTAGAACCGAAAGTTTTTGATACTTTCTCAACCTAAATTACAGTTTGATATCAATCGCTGTCTTGTTTGTTCCACTACGCCCTATATTTAGGTAAAACGTATGAACAATGGATACCATAGAATTGTAACTTCGTACAAATGATGCGTTGAAAATGATTCCACATTACATCTCTCTCCCAACTACCACTTGCACACAATAAGGTTGCGATTGGTTGCAATCATGTTACAATGCCATATCCATAGCCATGCTATAGCCAAACGCTGCCAAATGCTTAATCGCAATTGATCACTAAAGGGTTAAGCTTCGCCCAAAAACTCAACCGCGAAAGCAACGGTTAGCCGCTGCAGTTTTACCTAAATATAGGGTGTAGTCTACGAATTATTGAGACTATTGAATCAAACTCAAACTCAATTTGTTTATAAAAAAATATTGTTACATGTCAATTCAATAATTAACTAATTGTCTTATTTATGTATATATAATAAATAACATTAATTAGGTACATACTTTTTTTATATTCAACATATCATTAACGTTATAATACGTTTTTTCGACAAGCTTGAGCAACCGTTTGCAACAAGGGCGTTGTACGCGTGCACCGCCGTCACGTGCACTAGTTTGGACGAATCGTAACTACAACAGTAACGATTCAATAGTCTCAATTATTCGTAGACTACACTATATTTAGGTAAAACTAATCGCAGTAAGATGTTTTTCTACCCCCTATTATTTGATGAATGAGTTCTGTAACTCATTCCGGAAGTTTAATAAAGGTGATGCGATCGTGGCGAAGGAAGCAGTGTAAGTGGGAGAGTATAGAAACATAACATTTTTATTACAGTAAACGTATGAAAGAAAAATGACGATGTATTTGAAGAAAATATACAATGAAACTAGAAGTACCGTAAAACTGGTAGTGATGTTGACGGCTATTAATAAAATAAAATAAAAAAGTATACTTATTAATAGTATACTTTAAAAAATTAAACCGGCTTTGCAGCATTCAGTTTAAAAAAAAGGGGCTAAGCTAATTTTGTGTGAATACCCACATTTAGATTGGTTTAGTTTATGGCACTTTTGAGTTTGTTACTAAGCATCAATCTGCAATATTATACAATCCCAAAAGCATTGTCATTGTATCCCAAAGACTGGAATTAATTATTCTACACCCAAAGGTATCGTGCCAGCTTGAGATGAGATCAATGCAACTTGGTATTATTCAAATCCCAGTCGAATTTCAAAGGTCCTTGAATACTAAGCAGGTTCGTCTCTTGGCAGTCGATAGATTACGGCTTTCGTATCAAGAAACCAAGCGTTGGCTCTTCTGGTCATAAAATATCAATTTAACGTAAATCCCTGTGCACATTAAAAAGAAGATTTTTTTTTATTTTACAAAAATAGGTAGATACTTTTTCCCACTTTCTAACAAGCACGATATTTTATTATATATAACTAGCTTTGCCCACGCCTTGCCACAAGTTATTATTCATATAAATCATTCTATTTATTAAAAAAAACTGCATCACAATCCGTTGTGTAGTTTTAAAGATCTAAGCATTCATCATCATCCACAGCCCTTGGGATCCCACTGCTGGGTATAGGCCTCCCTTTGCATGTGCCATCTGCGTCGATCTTGTGCAGACCTCATCTAGGTTAGACCCTCGACTGACGATTGAAGTCATTATTGCCCAGAAAATCCTAATAATTCTCCATGTATACCTAAAATAAAATTAAATAAAAAACTTAAAATCTCTCACTATCAACCATCAATATACGCCAACCCGTATAAAGTGTTAACTGCTCCGGGGAGCTATTTCACTTTAAAAGGTCGTTAAAGTGAAGTTATCATAACTAGCGGGCCGTAAAGTGGCACTCTGCGTTCACTTTATACTCGGAGCCATCAAAGTGGTAACTGGGAAGATTCTGTCAGCGGGTTAGTTAGTACTATTACTAGTTGCAACACTGGTAATGATTTGGCTATATTTTTTCATGTATGTCGAACAATCTACCAACTTGTAGAAGTTGTAGAGGTGGTCCAACAAACACTGATCACATGAAATAATATTTTGTAGTGAAGTTTGATTTGTAAGTAATAGTAATTATAGACTGAGCTATTATGAGTTGGATAATAAATTGCAATATTGCCTTATTTCTTATTGTGATTGTGAATAAACCTTAGTGCGAGCTTAGTATTTAGCAAAATAACCTAATGTTGGCTACGGCCTTTAGGTTAGGCTTTTAATTTTTTTCGTCTTTATAATTGCATCTAAAAGAAACAGCATGGGATCGCAAGAAGTTTTGCCAACTGACGGAACTTCACAATGAAGATGGCACCCGATAGTGAAAGATAACTTTGTCTAAGTTATTAGATTTTCTAAGTTATTTTTTTATTTTTTCAAGTTTTTAGTTAAGATTTTTCCTTCTTGTTTTTGTCATTAAAGATGCCGTCCATAAAAAACTTTGTCTTTTACAACAGGAAGTGATGGAGCGACGGATCACCGGTACTATTTGATATGCAGATACTACAATAGGAGTCTAAGAATTACCTATGCTTCTTTTTCTTAAAAGCAGTTGAAGTCAAAGGTATCAACAAGATAGATAGATATATGCTTTATTAAAAACACTAGCACAAAACAGAAATTTACATGAAATATAAAAAAAACTAGCGTCTTAACTGGCGACCTTATTACTAAGAGCGATCTCATCCAGGTAACCAATATAGCAGGGATAAGACGCAAGTATGGTAGACTTAGTTACCTAATAAAACTTTTTCTTCATAGTGCTTCAACAACAACGTTTTAGTTTTACTACTAGCCGGTAGAATGAGGTCAGATATCTCCCAATATCAATTCACGCAAGGAAGTGGCCCAGACAAACATAATATTTGAATCCGACACGAGCCAGCTCCTTTGTGGCCGTAAATTGCTCACAAATCGGCCTCACTGTATTTGAACTATTATAAACTGAGCCAAAATGGACCTTATGTCAATTGAATAAACGCTCAGTTTCGAAAAAGCTATTGAGAAGTAGTTCACAGTTCAACCAATATATCTTTGAGTTTATCGAACGAGCCACTGTAGCAGTTTTCGAACAAAACGGTAAACGTTTTTAGATGACATTTTAGTACCTAGGGTTTGTCACTCGAATAAAATGTTGGCGCCAAGGTCGACCGATCGAGGATTTCGAACGGTCCCTACATATTTTATCCTCTTACACGATTTCTGCATGCGAACCTTGAAATTTAAGTCCAGATTTGTAGTAAATTCTACCCGGATTTGTTGTGAGAAAGACATCGCCTACTTTATTATGTACAACACAAAAAATATGTATTATTCAGGATTTTCTAGAATAACAACTTCTACGAAACTGAGAACCACGCCTTAAGTACTGGCTTCTTTATTATTTATTTTATCATTCTTGTATTTTCCCAGGGATATTGGGGCTTTGACTGTGTTATAAAAAGTAAACTTCTGAATATTTAATAGGGACATAGAGTTATTTAAATATATTTTATTTATCCATTTGAAATAAATTTATTAGGAAAAAACAACTGGTAAAAGGGCTGATTGTTTTTTTTTGATGTCATTAATTTTTCGATGAAGACTTTGCTTTTTTTATAATAACCTACATTAAAACTATCCATAGAAAAAAATATTGATTTACTGATTTAATAATACTAATAATTTATTTAATTATATTGTGTTATATTAATTGAACACGTTGTCGAGTTAAAAGGTGTCTATTTTGGAGTGCAGTCGTTGGATAACGAGTAATGGGAGCGACCGCTTTGGACTTCACTCCCGCTTGCTTTCAAAGGATCTAGAAATCATTTTAGGTACATGCTAATGCTATGATAATGACTGAAATGTCGTAAAGTTGCAAATTACTGAAATATTTACAACATTTTTAGAAATCCCACTTAGATAATAACTACAAAGAAATAGTTATGGAGTGCAATAAGTTTAATGGCAGTCATTAATTCAATTAATCATTTATATCTCTATTAGTTTAGACAGACTAATTCGCCGATTTACTTTTCGGCTTGATAGGCTTTAATACACTAACAAATTTCCGAGAAATGTTTGATTATCGTTTGTATTTTTTGTAGGTTTTACTTTTATACGTGTACTAGTGGATGCTCGCGGCTTCCCTCGCATTAAGAAGTAAAACTTGCATCCCCTTTCACCCCTTTAAAAGCGGTTTTTCCAAAAATCCTTTCTTAGTGGATGCCTACGTCATGCCAAATTTTAGCCCAATCCGTCCAGTGGTTTGGGCTGTGCGTTGATAGATCACTATATCAGTCAGTCAATCAGTCAGTCAGTCACCTTTGAGTTTTATATATATAGTTTTAAAAAAACAATTTTATTAATAATGTATGCTGGATACCACTATTACCACGTTACATTGTTGGTCCTGACTGACTGTGAAATTCCTTTAAAGCAATATAAAAACTTAGCCGTAATAGATTTTTTTATATTCACATAGGTTTTAGTTTGTCTTTTTCTATTATATGTTTTTATTCTCAGGCGTGCGATAAAGTTATATTTAATTGAATTGAATAGAATACTGAATCAAGAATTAATAATAATAATAAATATTTTTAATTAAGTCAATGAACAACTCAACACAATAGCCTGTAACATTAATACCATGTCTGCAATAGTTACTTTATATACCTAACATCCTCTATCTGTAATTTTTACTTAATTTTAAGTATAATATTGTAAAAGGCCTCTCAGTGTTGGCTCCGGCCCCACTGATGCCTTAAAAATACCGGGCGTAAGGCCCGAGAGTCTGTGAAGAGAAATAAACATTTCAGGACATGTCACACAGCGCCATCTATCCCCCATACTAAGCTTACGCTTGTATCGTGGGTACTAGATAACGGAAATAATACATATATACCTTTTTATTCATAGTTAAGTATGTGTTATACTTCTATGTTTTTTTTTGTTGTAAATACATACACTTATTATACATAGAAACCTTTATACTCCGAACTTACACTACTTATTTTCTACATAATAAACCACATAGTACCTTTTTAGCCATTTAATCCCAGTAATGCCCTGTTGCTAATTAGTCAGGAATAATTTATGCTTTGAACTATCTATACTGCGCTAAGCATACGTAATTGAAGTTAATCCATTAAACAGGTGGGTTTATAAAATCAATACACGTACTGGCAGTACATAGATTTAGTAATTTAATGAGAACTCGTAGACTCACACTTACAAAATATTACAAAACGTGAAAATATCCAAAAGCGTATCCAAAAGTAAGATTAAATTTTTACCGTGTTATACTACAAAAAGACCAGGTTAAAACACCAGCTATTGTTATGTAGTGATTGATAAAAAAAATAATTATAATGCTAACAATGACCGAAACTTAACATTTCATATCGACAAGCCATGAAATGTTAACAATAACAACTAGTAACAATACTTAAGGAACTTAAGGAGACTTACTTTGCATATGTGCACTCCACAATGTCATATGGCATTCTTCTTTGGGGTGCAAGCACCGATTACGAACGCATATTAAAAATGCAAAAACGTGCTATTAGGGTTCTAACCAGATCTAGACCCAAAGATTCATGCAGAGAGCACTTTAAAAATTTGTCCATTTTAACGTCGGTGTCCGTTTATATTTATGAAATTTTGAAGTTCACCCGATCCATATTTAATGAATACGAGATAAAATCTCAACACAGGGAAAGATCCTGTAAGCAAAGAAAGGTACTAGAAATATTCCTCATCGACTGGCGAAAACCGAAAAACTTCCCGAGCTAATGGGTCAAAAATTGTTTAATAAACTGCCAAAATCCATTCAAGAGATTGATAATGATTTAAAGTTCACACGAAAAGTTAAACAGCTTTTATCTTTTATTATCCAAAACGCTATACACCATAGCAGAATTCTTAAAAAATGACTATGGCAACTTTGACGTTATAGTAGATAATTAGGAATCCGTAAATATCTGTGATACTTTTCAATATGTCCTGTTTTGTTGTTGTAATTTGTCTCAGTGTTTATTTCCTGTATTGTATTATTCGTAAATACTTTTAAGTGTGGACTAGGTATTTAAATTGTAAACTATTTTCTATGACGAGGTATGATAATTGCCGACATGTTTCTTATTGAGTTATGAATTATTTTTGACAAAGCCCCTTTACAGCTGCTTTATTATTAGAATGATTACTAATGTATAAAAATATTAATTATTGAATGTTAAATGTACCTATAACCAATTTGACGCGTCGTTATGAACTGTTTATTATTTTGTAAACCACTTGTAATGAAATATCACATAACTGACATAGATATAGGTATCTATGAATGATCAGATACTACAAATATACAAGACAACACTTATATCACTAGCCAATAAAATAAAAAACATACGTACTTTTCGAACTATATCTATGGATCTACCTGAAGCAACGACGTATCTCATACAGACATAATGTGGTCTCACAATGAGAAACTTTATGATCAGTCAATACAATATCTAGTCAATCGATGAGAGCCGCTCTAGTTTAATTAAAAGTACGAGTAAAGCTCAACCAGTAGAAGATTAATGTTTTATGATCTTTATTAGTACACGCTTCAGTAGTTTTATAATAGTAGATGTAGTAATAGAAGGGGTATTCCCACAGGTGATATCATTTTAACACTGGAAAACAGCCCATCAATCAAAAAACCATAAAATAATTATACACATTTGATTGACCAATCGTCTTGCCGGTACATTAACAAACCCTTAAAAGCCATAATTTTCTTCGTCACCCTTTATAGTTTTGAAACGAGAAAATATTGAATACAGTTCTTAATTACGGTTGCCTGAAAGAGATCGCTTTTAGCGATAAAGGCTGACATTTGTGGCATAAGGTTTAAATTTTCTCCTGTTTGTGTTGTGTTCTATTTTATTTTTTTGTCCAATAAAGCGTTAATCTATCTATCTTAATCTCCTATAGCTGCAGTTTCGGTACTGTCAATTTTAGTAAAACTATGTACAATATAAGCGTATTTTATGTATGGGACGTGCTGCCATAGGAAAGCCTTATTATTTTTGTAGCTTGTAGCCGTAGCCCTGAAATGTAAAGTTGATATCAACCACTGCTTTTTAAAAAGTATTTCACATTTTAAAAGACAAACAAAGTTTTCAAATTTGTCTTTTAAATTCAAAACGTACTTACTTTAATTTAAAATTTGAATTTACGACTTGTAATCTTGCAAAAATGTCAGATTATTTGTCATTTCTTCTGAAATTTCGAGCGTTTCAAGTTTTCTAACTAAAATGTTTGAATAAAATATTTGCTAGACCTTTTATACTCTACATTTACTTATCATAAACACTGACAGCTCTCAAATAAAATTTTACAAAACTGAATTCATCTTACGATAGATTTACTTTTCAACACTGTTTGTGCTAAGAGAATACTCCAAATTTTGTAATAATTCTGAAACAGCTGAACTATATAAGTACCCGTTTGTTAAGAAACTCTTCAGATTTTGAAATGTTAAGCCAAATAAATCCCAGATTTACGACTTAGTTCGGCGAGTTAATCTAAATACCGTAATTTCTGGACTTTTGAAGCCAACCCTTTAATTAAAACTAACATCCGAGGTAAATCTTCTGAATTGCCCTTCGCTATTTCAAATAAGACTTTATTGGAATTCTCAAACGGTTAAATAAAAAATTAAATCATTCAACGATTTCTCTATCTGTAGGATTACTCCAAATATTAAAAAAATATACTTATTATAACAATCTATTATACAATTAATAATAAATTTGTCAAAAAATATTTTATTGGTTTAAGAAAACTTTAGCTAAACTGTTTCTTTTTTCATTAACAAGGTGGGCAAAGTAAAGCTTTTAGAGAAAAATACAAACGTTTTTCTTCATTCGCACGCCCACAGATATACCTTCAATAAATGCCTTCCAAGATCCGGTAAGGTTATCTATCATCAAACGTCTGCCGGAATTTTCCGCCTCATTGATTCAGCACCCAAGATATAATGATGTTAGATATAATATACAACGTTAGATGTACGCGCACAAGTCGATGACTTACAATATTTGACATGAAAGCAAACTCCGCATTTTTATCTTCATTCACGAACAAATAACTTGATACCGTACAAGGTTACAATAGGCATATTAGTTATCAGTGAAAATTGTAAATGTACATTCTGCCCACATTAAAGAACCTAAGTATAATGTAGCTATCACATGTACCTATTTAATAGATATATAGGTACATGTGTATATGTATACACGATAACTGTAGTTTACAAAGCATTATCGGAATGATAACATGACCAATGTCTCTTTGCAGGTCGTCCACGAAGGCTGAAATGGAGAAGGCAATTAAATAAAAACGAGTTCCTCGCACGATACACAAATACACAGACCGTAGATGTTTGCTCCGCGAGCGTTATCACTTGATAAGTTAGAACACAAGCCGAGAGCAAACATCCTTATCATGGTAACGTGTCTAAAGGCTCCAAGGTACGCAGACTCCCGCCCGGCGAGTCGCTGTAGAAACACCTGAGACTGTGTTCGAGATGGAATCGAGATAGAGTGACTGTGTCAGTGTAGTGTAAGAACAAAGGATAGCTCTAAGCTGATAATTTTGAGCACAGGAGTTGTGACATAGCTTCAAACTGGAGGACTTAGGGACTTTGGAGAGTGCCGAGAGGCTGGACAATGCCAGTGCGAAGGTCGAAGAGTGCCTGGCGAGGAACTTCAACTTGTCGGAGAAGTATTGTCCGGCGTACTTCGATGGCCTGCTGTGCTGGAACCCCACCCCCTGGAACACGCTGGCTGTGCAGCCATGCTTCAAGGAGTTCCATGGACTGCAGTACGATGATACGCGTAAGTAGCTTGGCTTTAAGGAAAATAGAGTTAAGTCTGACTATACATTGCATGATGTTAAGAGCCTGTTAATTATAGGCCGGTTAATGCTTAGAAATAAGCTTAATGCTTTTGACTTGTGAAGCCCTGGTGAGCCTTGTATAGTTTTATTTTCATATTCTTGTTTGTTCCTCATTCGAAAGATTTTTTCTAAAAATTCTTAGAATTCTAAAAACTAAGAAAGATTATGTGATGAGATAATATGTATCGTATTTTTGGTAACCAAACAAAGATATCCTAACTTTCATCACTTTGAATGAAAATACGTTCTATTCACTACTTCTTAACTCACAATTATCTGAAACTACATAAAAAATATGAAGTTTCTTTTTTTCGTACTATGTGTTTATTACAATAAAATTTTCGTATGAGGATTTTTTTTTAATGAAACTACGCACATCGTAAATTCATGTTTGTTCAAATAGTGGCACTAACCCAATTACAAGGATATGAATGTGAAACCGTTTAACATTTTTCCGATTTAATACATTAACGTATGAAGTTTTAGATTTCTCATTTTCTTTTTTTAACAAACTTAGATCACCCAAAAGTAGGCACAGTAGGTCACATTTTTCATCAGATTGACAATAAGATAATTGAAAAGAGAGCAACTTATGCGCGTTTGTTTTTTACTAGCATATATATGATACAAAATAGGAAAACCCTCTTTCCACTGAATGCCAGTGTATTTAAATAAACTACCCACTCGTGTATAAATTGAATCAACCGATATTGTTATTTGGGCACTTTCGTGGGTCGGATGACACGTTAAATTGTAGGTCCCGACTGGTTGTCTAGTACAGCAGTCGTAAAGCCATGTCTTGTTAGGCCCTAAGGGTGGCTTTATCACCTCCAGACACCAGAGTTGGGCACTCTCATTCGATTAGAAGAATACATTGTCAATTTGCTACAGAATCCACGTCCATTAGTTTCAAAAACCCTGAACACATTCTAAAAATAGGATCTCTTTAATATATTTAAAACGTAACCGTATTCTCAGATTGTCTCGTCTCAGTGTGAACAGATTGCGTTCAGATAGACGTTGATAAATGTAGATCAATCACTGATTTATAGCGTTTATCTAGGGTTAATGCCTTTCTTCAAAACAATGCAGTGTAATCAAGACGAGATAAGTTGTGAACTAGAAATGTCTATGCAGGATTAGTGACTTGCGTGAGGTTTCATGTAATCTTCTACTTACTGAAATGCTAACAGCTGAAATGTTAATACGTACATAAGTATTTACTGAAATTATACAAAGTTTTCTTTACAATCACGAATAAAAATCCTCTAAAAACAGACACATGCCGAAGTGAATTAAAATACAAAGTATGACATCGAAACCATAAAGTTTAACTATTATGTGTTATCACAGGACCGAGATGTCTAGCATGAAATGAAAGAGACCTATACCCAGCAGTTGGATGATAATTTGTTATCGAAAGATTTTCATAAAACTAGACAATAACCTTGTAGACAATAACTCGTATACTAGGATTTACTTACATTGGAATTGTTCGAAACAGCTTTATTTTTACTGTATTTACTCGCAGTTTCTCATTTCATTTTAAACTTTATGCAAATTTCAACCGAAGTCACTCCACTTGAAACTTCCAGAGAATCAATGAATAATTTATCGCAGTTTTTCTTTATAGCTATATCAAATCCATGATTATTTTCTTTAGGAAATAAATAAACAACTTCTTATAGTTTTGCTGACTCATAACTAATAGATTAATTAATCCATGGGGTGCATTATACTTAACATATTAATTCAGACAGTACATACAAACAGCTTGCATGGTTGTAAACATCACTGCAGAAATACAGAACAAATATATCTGAAATACAGACTGCAGAATCATATAAGAATAAAAAGAAAGAGAAAACAATATCTTGATCATAGACTAAGTATACTCAACTTGATAAAGCTTTTTTCTTATTTTTAAGTAATCTGAATGTAAATACTATCATGTTGTTGTACTGGTAGTATGCTAATCAAAAAAACCTATACTGTTCCACTCCTGTCTCCCCCAACTCCCTCCATGCGCCCCGGTAAAGCAAAAAATAATCTATTTATTTGTATGGGACTTGCATACCCATTTTAAAAGTTTCTGCTTTATCTTGTAAACAAATAAATTCCTTTAATTTCAGCATATATATCTTAGGTGAGTTATATAATAGCGTAAAACGAACTATTTATCCAGCAAAAAGTTTGTATTCGCAGAGGTCCTCAGAAGTAGGTTCTAATTGAATTTTGGCTTCGAATCCCTAAAGTTTCTCAACATCCCTACGCATGCCACAGAATAAATATTAGTACGAACGTTCACGTTTATTCAGCGACCGAAACGTTACACAAAAGTTAAC
The DNA here is from genome assembly GCA_927399415.1 of Macaria notata. NCBI lineage: Eukaryota > Metazoa > Arthropoda > Insecta > Lepidoptera > Geometridae > Macaria > Macaria notata. Next base: position 4,172,323 of record OV656744.1, read on the forward strand.
TGACCAAATATTATGTTACGGAATCAGGTTAGCAGAACATTCCAAAAACGCTACAGAATTCTGAGAAAGGAAAAAGGCACGAAACACCAGGATTTTAACAAATGACTGACGAATCCAATTGTTTTTAAAAGCGGGATACTCATCTGGGAAATAAAAGCTGGGCTATTATTTGTCCTGAAAGCAAATAAAATAGACTTTTCCCTTATTATGTTTTGCAGCTATTTTGAGCTCGCCTTATTGAAGAACCCGCGGGCTTTTCATTTATCTTGCTATCTGTTGTTCTGGGATGCTGGCGTAGCTTTATTCAGGGTGACTGGTGCAATATTTTGGTTTTGATTAAAAAACCTAACATACATAATAGAATAATTAATTTAATCAGTTAATTTGTTCGTAATGTAGGTGCCGCAATTGACCTGATGTTACTTATTAAATTGACATAGTTTTGTAACTTATAAATCAATTAACATTAACGCAGTATTCCAAATACGTTTTTGTGTGGAATGTACTTGACCATATTCGCCTGAAGGTAAGCGGTCATGGATCGTACTCACCCAGTAATAACCGATTCAATCTCGTTTTGAAAACTTTCACTGAACAACATTACTAAACAATGATATTTTGTTTGTTTACAAAAACACTGAAAATTAATATAAAACGTCTGCTTATCCAGTCACCCTGTATAAAATTAGATAGTGAATGTGTTGAAGTTTTATCAAGTGGATTAACCTTCTCCGGATGTTTGGCTGCCTCGGCGGGCGACGTTGATACAGTGAACTATACATCTAGAAGTGTAATTTAGTAAAAGTAAAAAACCCTTTATTGCTATTACTCATCGAGGAATATTTACAAAATAAGTAGGTAATGTACAGTATAATTATTCTTTCTGACATATTATACAATGTGCATTTAAGAATTTATATAATGTTTGTATACAAGTTTTTGTTTATGTTAAGGTAAGTACAAAAAAAATATTTTATTGATATCGGACATATATTTACCAGCATAGTACATATATATATATGTTTTTAATTTATCAGCAAAGTACATAATATTTACAATGTGCACACCAGAATTTTATTTATACAATATCCAAAATTTTGATTTTATTATATCTAGAAGTGTAACTCATTCAAAAACAAAGTATAACAAACAAATAATAATAAATAAATATTACGGGACATTGCACACAGTGCCATCTAGCCCCACACTAAGCAAACGCTTGTATCGTGGGTACTAGATAACGGATATAACACTTTTAACTTTTATTTTGTAAATACATACTTATTATACATACAAATGACCAGACTCAACACAGTTAATTATTATACATTTTTAAAATTCATAAATACTTGTGTCATGCAGGAATGGAACCCGCAACCCCTAGATTAGAAGGCAGATCCACTACCAACTCAGCTAACAGGCCAGTCTATGCTAAAAGTACCACGTGATGGTCAACCGCCGCCGAAACGGTTGAGTTGGTAGTTGGTATGTGGGTGTGTGAGTGAGTGCGGGCGATACTTCTACTAGATGCTCATTAGTCAACCACCGCCGCCTCCACGGTTGAGTTTGTTTAGGAGTGTGCGAGCGAGAGCTTTCTACGCTAGTGTAGCAGAAAAATGAAAGATGGAAGCATTTCAAAGAGATAAAATGTTCGCAGTTACGGTCCTAGTTATGGATTATTCGTAGGGTAAAAGTAAGAAATAATTAAAGATTAGCCAGGCTTACCTTACTTACTTCACCTAAGCCAGCTGGCCACTGAGTTTCTGAAGCTAAGTAACACCACTTAGATACACCTAAGTAAGCTACTTGGTTTAAGGTCAAGCCAGCGTCCTTTTTTTTGCTGGTTACAGTGAAAAAATTCACATTTACAATGTGCTCGTACGAACCCAAATTATAACTATAACAAAACGAACCGAAAAACAAAAGAATTCTACGTAGTGAATGTACAAAAAAAATCTCCTATATCTACTCGTATCTACCTGTAAATCAATTTGATTTAAAAGGAACATTGATATTTTTCCTATACACAAAATACTGACTAAAAAACTGTTCCTAAAATTTCTCCTTCCCAAATTAAAATATCCACAAGCTTTTATTCATCTTGATACTTGTCGCAAATTCTATTTTGTTCTTTACAGATATAAATCGTTTTTGTTTTCCTTGAGTACTCTTTCAATTTCGTAGAACCTTTTATGAAGTCCCTATAATATTGTGATAGCTTTACGTTTCAATGAAAAATGGGTTTTACTTAGTGTATAACTACAGAAGTATAATGCAAACCTATACAGCGAAATAAACGTATTCGAAATCTATTAAAACAATAACATTATGCAAAGCAGAATGCTAATCAAATGCTTTTATTTTTATACTGAATTTTATATTGTTTGCTGGTTGTCTGGTACGGCAGTCGTTAAGCCATGTCAGAGGCCCTTAGGGCGGCTTGATAAACTCTCGACACCAGAGTTGGCCACTCTCATTCGATAAGAAGCAGAAGATACTGAAATAAACTAGTTATTGTCAACTCAACTGTAAATTTTTTAAGAAAAAAGATCAGATGTCCCCCACACCATACTTATAGGGCAAGTCAGTTTACATTTATATTTATTTATATATAAACTTATCTAATACTTTCTTTAAACTAATATAGGTCTGCACTTGACCATAGTTTGCCTGATTGTAAGCTATATTGGTCTAAGATGGATTGTGCTTACCCTATAAGAACTTATTCCGCTACATAATTACCTATAGATATTTTAAAAACCTTTTTCAAAAGAGAAAACAACTAAGTACTCATATTTTATCAGACATGAGCGATGTTCAATTAATGAGTTAAAATGAAGTTTCTACTAGTGCTATATTTAACAAACGTAAGTAAATACATATGTACTTGTAGCAAGTATCTTGGTTCCTGGAGTTTTCTTATTACCGCGTGCGAATATAACTCGCTATTAATATTATTATATGTACATCTACAAACATTTTCAATTACATTTGGTGAAATATAGATATGTACATAATAACAGTACACAAAACAGTAATGGGTGATATCTTATTAAAAAGCCGCAACGAAATTAGTACACGTGGAATATTGTATGTTAGTCTATGAATGTAGGTATTTGTATCTCTGTTGCTATCGTTTATAATAATACTGCACTGCTAGTTGACTTAAAACAATTATTATTGTGCATAATTTTATTCATCACCTTAATCTTTCTTCTTTTTTAAGTTGTATTTGCAGCCATGACTGTGATGGTCAATACTAGTTAATGTTCTAATGCAATAAAAGAAGAACTTGCACACACAAAAAATAAACCCTTACTATAGAACGCCAGCAACTTCGTTAGCATTGTTTCGATATAAAAAGTAGCTTTTACTAAAAAACCCGTGGAAGCGGTGATCAATAAGTCGTTAAAGAGAAACATACAAACAAATAAACTCTTACCTTACTTATATATTGTTACAATTTCTGTTTACAGAAAATGCATCCCGCCTATGCATGGACGGGACATGGCACAACTATACCAATTACGTAAACTGCACGGAGAGGATAGCCAACGTGAACCCGATAGATGTCACCACTCTCATCTACCTGTCGGGGTACCTGCTCAGCTTGGCAGTGCTGTCCTTAGCTGTCTTCGTGTTTCTGTACTTTAAGTGAGTATTCTTTACGTGAGAGCACCTACACTTAAAATTCCAATAAGATACTAGTTCACTGTGTTGTTATAGGTTGGCTTAAAGACATCCTTTAATTTTGTAGTAATTGACGGGTAGTTAAAAAACATAGAAACATTAACTTATCAACTGTTTTAGGTATTCTTGTCTACTTAAAAGATATTAATAAAGAACTTCGACTCAGTTTAAAAAAAATAAGGTTTATCGTTGCCTAAATCTGGTAATGGCCAGTAATTTCACTAAAACCATTTCTCTTGTAATGGGCATGATGATAATCTAGATACATTTTTCCTTTCCACTTCGAATCAAGTTTTATGGAAGCATTAACCTAAAGATATCGAGGAGTTTCGCACCAATATCTGTACGGTACTTTCATGGAGGTCTAACGACTATGATGATTAGAGACTTATTACGTGATAGATAGGTCTTTTCATTCCAAAACACTGCGAATTAACAACGTTCTCAGTTTCTTATAAAATAATTTGTTTGATATTGATGTCAACAAAATAGTAATCGTTTTTGGAAACTTTGAGAAGCCATAATTGCGAATATTATGTCATATGTGTCATCAGTATCAAAAGCATATATGTACCTATATGTAGGTAGGTACGTTTTATTAAATGATACCAAACTAAGATAGAATTTTTTTTTTTTTTTTTTTTTTTTTTTTTTTTTTATTAACTAAAGAAATAAAAATACATAGGTACATGCACATACAAGGTACATATTAATACAAATTACTTAACCTTATTTTAATTTTACATACTAAGTACGTACATGTGCGTTCCTAGCGGACCCCGAACTAGGCAATGCCTGTATCTCGGAGGCCCAGGAAAGAATTAAATATTTGGAGTAAACATTCGCGCTTTCTATAGCAATAATTTGAAATGATTACAGGCTTAATTACATTAAATAATATACAACACCAAAAACAAATTTAACAAAAGTACAGATAGTGTTTGTTACAGAACAGTAATGTACAAACTGAAGCTGCATCAAGAAAATAAAAAGATAATGTGTGGACATTACATGGACATATAAGGAATGCAAGGATTTTTGCGGGTTATAAAGATTACGTATTACGTATGAATGTTTGGTATCTCCAATGAGTAGTCTAGGGTAATTATGTGTTTGTGTGTATGTATGTGTGTGTGTGTGTGTGCGTGGGAATGTGTGCATATTGTGACTAAACTTTCTGAGTAATTTCAATCTATCTACGCTTAAGAACGAACACCCGCTAGCTAGAATAGAAGTTCTACTTCTGTATTCATTCCAGAATCTAGGTTGTACACTCTCACCAGTTTTTCTGTGTCATCATAAGATTTGGTTAAAAGCCACCGTTTTATCTTTGCACGGGCTTTCCTGTGCGAGATTTTAGTAGTTTTTATAGAGTCTAGTACGTTGTTGAACACAAAGAGATTAATATACGGAGGTAGACGGGAGGCAAATACCGTTCTTACATCCGGTAAGAGAGCGGGTTCCAGGGAGGTCTGGTCTGCATGAGGGTGAAATACAGAGAGAGACTTAGTGACAGACTTCATTATGAATAGTTGTCGGACAGTATGTACCTGCATTTCCCTATATTATATTATCCTCGGTTGGATATCGTCGCGGTTTGCCAAGTAGGACTTTTATTACCGCACGTTGAGCACGTTCAAGCGAGAGCATGGACGTTTTAGCTGAACCCCCCCATACACCTATGCAGTACTGTAACAATGATTGACACAGTGCGGTGTATACCAGTTTTTTTACAGCTTCATTAGCAACAGGTCTCAAAGTCTTCATGAGGAAAATTAGCTTGCGAGTTCTTTTGGTGATGCCAATAATATGTGACTCAAAATTAAGTTTCTCATCTACTTCAACTCCAAGATAACGTATTGATGAAACTCTGTTGATGGCCTGACAAGAGCATCTTCTGACTAAAGGAAATGTTAGAACTGGACATGCAATTTTATGAAGTTTTAGAATGTTTATGTTTGGTTCTGTTGCCTTGGTTATGTGAAAACCCACAAACTTGGTTTTCGTTAGGTTTAGGGTTAATAGATTTGTACTCAGCCATTTGTGAATGCGTACCATGCCTCTTTCTGCAGTGTTAAGTGCGGCTTCCCAGCTTTGATTTTGGAATATGGCTACCGTATCATCCGCATAGCAAATTAATTCCGCTTTAGGGATAGTGAGCCTGAGTAACCCGTCCATATATATGGTGAAAAGGGTAGGGGAAAGTATACCGCCTTGCGGCACCCCAAAGTTGATAATTTGCTCATCGCTAACGAAGTCAGTAACTTTTAAACGCTGGCGTCTGTTGTAGAGATAGCTAGAGAACCAAGCGAGAGCTGTTCCCCTCACCCCGCACCCTTCTAGTTTGCGCAATAACAAAGAAACTGACACGGTTTCAAAGGCTTTTTTGAGGTCAAGGAACACGCCTACACATTTTTTTCCGGCGTCCATGTTTTTTGCCAGTATAGTTGTCAGAAATTGTACTGCATCTTCTGTGCATCTTCCCTGCCTAAAGCCGTACTGACGATCTGATAGCAATTTATGCTTTGCTATGAAATTGACTAGGCGCTTGTTTACTATTTTTTCCAGCATCTTTGACAGGATAGACAGGAGCGAGATCGGACGATAATTATCAATTTTGTCTTTTGGTCCACTTTTATGTATTGGGCTGACAACAGCGGTCTTCCAGCAGTCCGGGAAAACCCCTGAAGCTAAGCTGAGGTTATAAATGTAAGTTAGTGGTTCTAAGATTAATGGTTTAATGTGTTTTAGCAAAGCTGGCGTAAAGTTGTCAAGACCCGGAGCACTGTCTGGTTTCAAGTCAGATATGAGACGGTTTACCTCATGTAGATCAGTTGGAAAAAGAAATAATGATTCTGGTAGGCACGATTCTATCACAATTTTCTTGCACAGAGAGTCTTCTGATTCCATCAGACCATTCAGTATATCTGAGGCAAGTTGTGTTCCCGCTGAGGCAAAGTGAGAGTTGCAGTTATTCACAATAGTTTCAGGTGTATCATTATCAATAAGAAGTCTATGAGAGTCATTTTTAGGTCTAGGAAAATCACACACTTCTTGGATATTCTTCCAAAGCTTTTTGGGGTCCTTATGATTGCTAGCTAACTTTTCAGTTTCATATTTTTGTTTTATATTGCGGAGCAAATCATTGCAGAAATTACGATACCTAGTGTATGACAGTTTTAGAACTTCATTATTTGGAATTAGTTTTGCCTGTTGGTGGAGATAATCGCGATGACGCATACAGCGAATGAGGCCCGGGGTTATCCAGGGCTTTATATTATGCTTTCTGCGACTAGACTTCACTTTGCAGGTGTGGCTGTCAACCACTTTCGAGAGTATATTTGTGAAAGTAATGGAGGCCACTTGAACATCTTCTACGCTATATACTTCGTGCCAGTCTTGTTTTTTTAGTTCGTCAGATATTGCCGGTAAGTCTATTCTTGTTTTAGTCCTGCCAGAGTCGTCATTCCTTGTTTTTGACACATTTATTTTCGTCCCAACCATAGTCAAGTCATGATCTGTGACTGTACTACAGCAAACAAACCCGGCTGAATTTTCAAATGATTTCAAATATAAATGATCTAGACAAGTACCCAATCTAGTGGGCTGAGAAATAGCTGGCAAGAAACCGTACTCACTTAAGATACCTTGATAAATTACACTTATGCTACCTGGCGTTTCGTCTAAAATATTTATATTCATGTCCCCGGCGATGATTGGATACAAGTCGTTCTTAGTTTTATCAAGCAGAGTTTCGAGCGACGTAAGGAAGTTTTTAGCGTTTTCCGATGATGGGGGTCTGTATATACCAATCACGTGAGCCTGGTTTGCGATATTAGCTATCAAGCAGTTAGCATTGTCGAGTGGAGCTTCATAGACATTAGCGGACCAGCAGTTTCTTACATAAATCGCAACCCCACTACATTTATTGATAACTTTGGTGGAGTGGAATGTGAAAATAAAAAACATAAAATACTAAAACATTCCATACTTTTACTTCAACTATTAACAATTGATTCGATATGACGATGATAGTTACCTGAAAGTGATTGAGCGAGAAAATATCAACGTACCAAGACACAAGTGTGTGCAGAGTTTTGATTACTTTATTTTGACATTAATACTAATACTTTACGAAATTAGCTAAGCTAATAAGTCCTTACAAGACAACATCTCTGTAGCGAAGTAGAATCAGTCTGCAAGATATATAATCCATAGTTCTGACCCACATCGAAGCCCGAGGAGATTTCCTAAATGACTAGACATTACATTCAACCGCTATTACACCCGTTCATGAATAATATTCTACGGGAACCGGAAACGGCCGTGACGTGAGTGATTCTGATTTTGAATATTCGGATATCGTACTTTTTTTGTTATATCCGGATAGGGGCCAACAAAAGTAAGAAACTACATCTACTATATTATAGGTATAATGTATGTCTATCCATTTGGCACAGTGATTATATGCTCTTATTATTATTATGCTCTCACCGAACTAATAATAATACTGCTCAATGTAGAAAAGACTAGATTTTGGGGTTATAACTAACAGCATAATGTGAGCTTTACTCTTTCCACGAGGTACATGTCAATCTAGGATCAAACTTTAAAACATAATATTGAGTGGACAAACTTGATTTTTTTATAATACGTCTGCCTACAGCCTGCCTGATGTTACCAATGTAGTCTTACTTAGAATATGCCTGATTTAATTCTAAATACACAGTAAAAACCGCAAGAGTTAATACACAAGGTAATGATATCTTTTTATAAAAAACTTTTCTACATTTATTATCCACTATTAACGAACGAAAAAGTATAGGTATAATAAATTCCCAACACATTAATAATATCAATTACTATTACGCATCCGCTTTTTTTTTAAATTACAAAGCTATCCTGCCGGCATTGCGAAACTGTTCAAATATTGCTCAAATATCAAATAATTATGTAAAATTATTATTATGTATGCTTAATGTTTTTTATTGCATGAATATTTTTGTGGGGAAGCACAAGAATCTCTGTTTATCCCATTCTTAGTATCCCACAGATGAACAATATTTAAGTATTAAAGAAAAAAAAAGAGCTACCTAAATGGAAGAGCGCGTCTTTTTTGTAGATGCGTTCGAAACGAAAACAAGAATTATATATTTCAACGTTATCAGTCATTAAATATTATTCAACAAGCAGTTTGTATTATCTAAAGCACAAAAGCAATTAGGTGATTTGCATATTTAGCGCTTGTGCTATTTACTGAAAACATTTTGCGCATAAGTATTGTTTTCTTTGCGAATAATAAAACATAATTTAATTGGCTTGTTTCTGTTTACAATTTAAGGTTAAACATGATATGAGTAACAAATCTAATTAAATGGAAACAGTTTGTTTTCTTTGTTTATTCCATTATTTCTACCGTTGCTTACATAGTTACATCGTAAGTGGATCTTAAAACTCTTGATACTAAAACAGCGATCGTATACTAACTAATATAATATATTGCGCCGTGAGCGATCCGAGTGGGTTATTTACTTTATGTAATTGATATTTTATTTTATTAATTTAGGTATATAATTTTGACATCGACTATAAATTGAATATATTTATTTCTTGAAGATAATTACAATTAATGTTGAAAAAAAACTTTAAAACTATTTATGTTTGTAAGTTATGCGTAACCCAAGGATAACTCAATCAATTATTTTCAAGTATTTTTTTTAGTATTCACATAATTTAATTCTTTTTCTGACAAAGATGTATCAAGTGATAACTAAATAGAGACAGAAAAATATTTTCAGTATTTTTACAACCAAAAGTGAAGGTAAGTAATATATACCTACAGCAAATGGTTTTTCATTATTTTTTTCCTGTTTTCTACAGACAAAATCTTAATCCATCAATATCTTACGTTTTCATAAAAATAGATTATTATTGTGATTTAAATTATTCTAAGACACCAAGAAAATAAATTATTTAAAATAATGAACAAGCCACAAGCCCTTTGAGGCAACAAAATAATCACGAAAGATCAAAGTTCAGCGAATTTCTTCGAGATTATTCTTTGTATTTATCAAATTAAGCTTACAACTGAACAGAAAGTGCAAATATTTTGATCTTGAAAGTTTCGCCCTGGGCTCTTTCCAACGTGGGTTCTAAACACGAGGCTTGAAAATCTCGAGACGCTTCATGACTAAGAATAAACTTGAGTAACTTAATTTTATACTATCGAAGGTAAAACTGTACTGACCGTAGATTATAACGTTGCTTAACATTAGGCAAGTTGTAGTCAAGCGAGAGCCTATCTCAGGTTAAAAAAAGAAACGTTGTAAAAATACAATGTTAGTGTCATCATCTACTTAAAACATTTTATTCGTATTGTTTTAGACCCTTCAGCGTAAAAAAGTTTATCAATTTTAGTGTGATGATAAACTATGTAGAAACCAGTTAAAAAGCACAGATTCAAAATACATTGACGTTAACTTGAAGTCCACTGCATCGGACCAATCAACATCTAGTAAATTTGTACATTTATAGTGCCGATTATGGCGGGGCATGAATGTTATTCAGATGATCAAATCTATGAATTCGCTAGTCTTAAATTCATGAAACATGTAAGACTTATTTCCAAGGCAATATCTGAATATGTTTTATTCGACGTCTATTTGATGTAACGTCGTAAGTTTTAGTCAAACAAAACTTGCAAATCAGACAGAACCTTAACCTCGGACAAATGCTCGGTATGGTTTGTTTTTCTTAATTTCTACTGACGAGCAAAGGTCAATCAACTATGTAAAAGAAATCATAAAACTGTACAACTTTTTGAATATCACGAGGACTTTGATTTCGTACTTGCGGTGCTGATAAAGCAACTTTTGAGTGATATTTTTGTTTTGCAAGTTTGAGTGAAACTTTTCTAATGCTATCAATTTTAATGATCACTAACTTGATTAAATTGAAGCTGTGTTTCATTGGATGATGTATATTTTTACAGAAAACCTCTATAGATTAATGAAATCATTTGTATTATCCTTAATTTTTCTGTTTGCGTTTGTTTCAGGGATCTTCGTTGTTTACGGAATACAATACACACTAACCTCATGTCTACTTATATACTATCTGCTTGCAGTTGGATATTAAATTTAGCGTTACAAGTAAGTATTCTTACAATTTTTTCTTATTCTTATTTTCTTCTTATTCTTTATTATGTAATACCACTTTAAAATTGAGTTTTTAAAACCTGATTTAGTTTATTGATTAGATTTATACTAAAACTGCTCTCGATATTATACTTAATAGTTTTTTTTTGATTCTATGACTAAAACAATATGAAACATGTTATTTGTTATCTGTGTACACACATAGATAACAAATAACATGTTTCATATAGTTTTTGTTTGTGTGTGTTAATACCTTCACAGTTCAGTTCGTTATCGTCATTACCTTACTAAAAGTAACATTGATACTACTTTGTGTGGAAACCTTTTTCTTCCGCGGAGGAAATGCATTTACGCGTCCCCGCACTCTTCCCAGCGGTTAAAATCTACCACGATGTTCCTTCGTCTTAGTTAGGGCTAGTTTTACGGTCAAGTGAGGAATACTCCTCCGCAATTCCCGCCCACCTTATGTCTCAACGTAAACCAAGTTTAAATAATTTGAACTTTTCCACAACAAGATTGAATATGAATAGGTTTCTTATAGCCAAGCGTTTTAATCTACAACTTCGTCAGATAAAGCGCAGGCAAACGCAAACCGTAAATAACGTGAAAAAGGAAAAAAAAAATTCGTCATAAAACATACCCAGGAAAATGCGAAACCAAAGTAACGTGCTATGACTTGCAAACGTCTGGTGAATAAATGAATAAAGATGCAGGTAGGAAGAAAGGGCCACATTTAGCATTCAGAGATGGTTCTTTGGCGCCATTAAACGGATTAAGTGATAAATTCAGTACTGGAGGAAATTAGATATTCTTTTCAGCGTGGTTCTGTTAAAATTCAGGAGTGGTGTGATAGGGTAAGGAATGAATGAGTTTTTTGGGTTTTTAACACGTTTTTATTTGGTCAAGCTGTAATTAAGTAATAATTTTTCAAATAATTTGTATAATGTTTCAAATTTTTTATGCAATCGTTTCAGTTGTGTTGGCAATATTATGTTAGCCTTTTTATCTCCTTAATAAAAATCTTAGCAAACCTAAATACAAACTTCCGCTTCATTATTTGATTGAAGTTTCATTTCACGCAGTTTATGAAACACAATTAAAAAGCAAACAAATGTGATAAAAATATTGTGTCTCTTCATCGTCTTTGTTGTTTTTCTTTTTGATTAAAAGTTGAGCCCATTTATATTTTCCAACCGAACCTTTCCATTCAGTATGGTGTCAAGAGCAATTGAAATATTGGCTACTTCTGAATCGAAATGAAAAGTGATGATTTTGCAAATTTTTACTAAAGTAATTGGTTGGAAAAAAATTCAATTGTTCGGGTAAATTTATTTATACGGCTTAACACAAATTTTAATAAGATATGTAAATAACTACAGCAAAATGTACGTGAATTTAACAAATAGACACAAGAATATAAAGTTTGTTCCCAAATAGCACATCTGGCGTACAAGACCTACAAGTTTTAGCAAAACTATTTAGCACTTCGGAAACTTTTAAAGCGATTCAATTAGACCCTATTACAAGTTTCTCCAAAGCGCTTTGATGCTTAAAAGATTTTATTTTACTTTTATGATCAATGTCATCATAGTCCACAGCTGGCTTTATCCTATTGCTGAGTATTGGCCTCTCTCATACTATATATACCATTGGCTTCCATCTTAAGCCACTTATATGATACCCTAAGCATTTTACTTTGTGAATTGTAGTAGAGTTTTAAAACGCGTGTTAAAATTAATTATTCTATATTCATCATTTTCAATGGAACTTAGCAATACAATATTTATATTATTGTGATGTTGTTTCAGAATTGGTCAGACGGAGCCCAACAAGACCAAACGTCGTGTATGGTGTTAGTTATATGTACTCATTACTTCTATTTAACTAATTTCTTTTGGATGCTTGTGGAAGGTGAGTCGTAATCTCTTGATGTCTTAATTAGTATAGCTTTTATTAGTATGTAATAAATTATATACCTAAAATATAATTAAGAAGTTATTGTGTGAGTGAAGTCATGATAATATGATTGTTTTATAGATGTAAGGATTTGGACTAAAAGTTGTAAAGATAAAAGATAAGATAAAGAATCTTTATTGATAATGTAAAATTGTAACATACATAGGTATAAGTACTAATATCACAGAATATGCTACACAAATTACAATATCTCGTCAAATTGAATTTATAACATTTAACTTTTATAAAATTTTAGAAGTTACATATGTCTAGTTTTATTAATAAAATAATGAAAATTTTTGTTATTAAAATCATGTCAAACATAATAATAGGTATGTAATCATACAATATGTCAACTTAAATAAATCTTGGTACTGTCACTTTAGCTGTATAGGGGCTAAAATGACAATTTGGCATCACACTCCTTACGTAGTAGTTAATTACATAATTTCTAAGCAAGATTAGAATCAATTGGTAGTTGACTGTAGTCATTTTCAAAGTATTCTTTAAAACTGTATAGTGTCTGATCTAACAATAATTGTTTGACGCTATTGCAAAATTGCTGATCATTATTCAAAGACTGAATGTGTGCGGGGAGTTTATTGAACAGTTTCTCTCCCATTATAGTGGGTAGTTTCTTAGTCATACACAGCCTAGGCACAGTTGGTTTTAACAATACTCTGTTTATCTTGGTTCTATTTGAGTTATAAGTCTTAAGTTTAAACAAATGTGGATTTCTTTTTACAAACTTTATAATCTCTAATATATATTGTGACACTGACGTCAAAATCTTCAACTCTTTGAAATGGTTTCTACAAGACTCTCGATATCTACCTCCCACAAGTACTCTTATTGCTCGTTTCTGCATTATTAACACTCTTTCAAAGTCTGTCGCATTGCCCCATATACTTATGCCGTATGAAAGTATAGAGTGTATGTATGAATAATAAGTTTCCTTTAGGTGCTCTGGGCTTGTTATTGGTTTCAACTGTTTTAATGCATAAACCCCTTTTGCCATTTTTTTACAAGTATTATTAATATGTTCTTTCCATGTTAAGGAGGGATCTAAATCGAATCCTAATAGCTTAACATGCTTTGCGTATATACATTCAGTTCCATTCTCTAATATTAATGGAGCTTCTTTAAAGTTTGGTGATACAGCATTGAAGGACATTATATTCGTTTTATCAGTATTCAGTTTCAGACCATTCACCGTAAACCAGTTTTCTAACTCTCTTGAAGTTTTATTTATACATTTCTGAAGTTCTTCATGTGAGTCAGCGGTTATAATCACTGTCGTATCATCTGCATACTGGATGACTTCTCCTTTAATTCCACTAAGGCATAAATCATTGAGAAATACCAGAAACAAGGCATTTCCCAATGACGATCCCTGCGGAATTCCTATATCTACTTTCCCTGGTGATGATTTATGACGTTGTTTGTCTATTTTCACTTCGACAATTTGCTCTCTATCTTCAAGGAATGATTTTATAAGTCGGAGAGGTTTTCCAGTTATTCCGTAAGCTGAGAGCTTCACTATTACAAGGTCGTGACTCACAGAGTCAAAAGCTTTCGATAAGTCTAGAAATATTGCAGCCACTTTTTTCTTATGTTCAAGGCCATCAATAATCGTTTCTACTGCTTTTGAGCCGCAGACGATGTAATAAGTAGAGAGGTGTGACAACACAAAGTTACTATGCATAAGAATATTTTTTACCGAAGCTAACTAGACTACTTAGATGCTGTTTGAAAGCCTTATGGCTGGCCAGCTGAATTAATAAATAAAGAAGCGAAAGGTCTAACAGTGCATCGACTCGCACCTAGCAAAATATCCTAGTAGCAATATGTCCAATTTATTTTCAGATATTTAATGTTGTTTTTGTTTCAGGTTTATATTTATATATGCTAGTCGTGGAAACCTTCACAGCTGAAAATATTAAGCTTAAAGTGTATGCTACTATAGGCTGGGGTAAGCTTTTCAAAGTTATTTACATAAATATAATACTATTATATATATGTAAATAACTATAATATAATACTATTTATTTATTCAGGAGACTCGTATATTAATCATTGCAGAAAATTCGTCATAAATTATGCTATTTGTTTATTCTGTTTGCTCAGTCCCAACTTTAAAATTCAGTTCAAAAATGTTTATATGGAGCTCTTTAATGAATAACATTTATCTGGAAAAAATATGGTTGCAAAAGAGCATTATCTTACATCAAGAAAACTAATTCAAGTCAACGACAGGTTTTCACTCACAGCTGATTTCTCGTATATTTTCCTAACTTCTAAGACTTGTCAATATAAAATAAACTTAAATGCGTGTTGGCATATTTGTTCCTTACTTACCACACAAGGGAGTAACGGGTTTTCGATATATTTAAGACTGTGGTAGCATAAGGTTCCATGAGTGACATTATTTTACCTTTTTTTCCAAGAGATCTTGAATGAAGCAGAAATAAAATATATATTATGAAGTGAGTTATAGTATAAAATGTACTTGATAGCAATTGATTTACATTCTGCTTCATGTTGCAGGAGCGCCGGCGTTGTTCATCACAATATGGGTAATATCTCGATGTCTGGTCACTGTGGTGGCGGTGCCGCCCTCTGGGGCTGATGGGGTGAGGTTTTTAACATTATTACATAGTTTATAAAAATAAATAATGATAACATTAATAGATACAATGATTTGGAATTATTGTAATTAGTTAATTAATTATTCATTATATTAATGTAAAAAGCTTCCTCTTTCTCACTCAATGATTTCAAAATACATTATGCGATTTTGCACATTGTGGAACTAGCTCATAATGCTATTGACTGACTAGGCGTGAAAATCAAAATTTGATAATGTCACGAAAAATGGTCTTAATAAAAATTTATCTATTTTTCAATCCCAACCCGCATTTCCTTAAACGATTAAGTACAAATAGTAACACGTACCATGTAACCGTTTCCACGTCACCGGTTCGAGTGATTTCCAGTCATGTCGTCACAACACGCATCTCCTACATCATACTTGTATAATATTTCCAATACGAATATCTTATATCACATCCATACGTATAAAACATATTTCTAGTCTATCCGTCTGCAATATAGAACGACTTCACACTGTATAGACGTCTAAATAACACACACACACACACATCGGTATCACGCCTTTATAAAATGTGTTGATAACTTTTGTTTGTTCCTTTATCTACACTAATGTTGTAACATTCTACTTATGTTTCCAATACTTGACTTATAATTACTACTGTTATAGCACAGACAACAAAACACTCAATTTAAGCAATTTCACATGATGTTATAATATCCACATCGATATCGTAATAGCTCATTAAAACATCGAAAAAGCGTGACCAACCTGATTGCAGGGCCAATCAGGTTGGTCGCGCTGCGCTCTCGTTGGTTAGATTTTAATGGCGGCAAAATCACTGTGACAATACACGTACGCGTGAATGTAATGTCTCGCAATGTGTTTTGTTTTGTAAATACAAATTAAAAGTTAAAAATGGATAGCGACGATGATATTTGTACGCCTCCGGATATTCTAGAATTGGCAACAAAAGTAACTCACAATCTTTTGCCAGAAAAATCTAGAAAATTATATGAACAATTAACTATTGTCAGCTTTTACTCTTGTTGTTTGATTAATTGCATTAGTGAAGATAAAGTAGAGTATGCAACTGCATATAACACGGGTATTAAAACACGAGTGTGAGTTGATGATGATTATTGAAGTGGAGGTAGTATGGGGGCTCCAAAAGAGGCTGGTAACTAGTAACCATTAAAATCCGTAAAATGGATAAATTAATAAAATTTTAAATGACGGGGTACAGGTGAGATATATAAAAAAGATAGATTAATAGTTCTTTAATCATATACATAAAATGCAAAATAACATAGAAACCCATTTATCCTGAAGTCTTTATTAGCGAACTTATATTTTTGATGTATGTAGTTATGGTTTTCAAAGTCAAATGGTCTATGTACCTACTTATAAAATATGTTTCGTCTTGTATCGTACATCCGTTCTGGAATCTTGGTATCGTTTTCCTCAATCACGTCGAAGCATTGTATTGTACATGTTTATATCCAGAAACGTCGATAAAATATGGACGAAAGCGATTGAACGTGACCTGAAAAATTAAGGTTTTGTCTTCTATATATTTGTATACATTTTTTTTTACGTGGGAAAGGTTTTTTTTACATTAAATAGGCTTACGTTTGACTATAGCCTGCCTGATGTTAAGCACCACTATAGTCTAAGATGTAGCACGCTTGCCTAGAAGAAACCTATTTACTCTAGATTTACGATTGACTACAGCCTGCCTGATGTTAAGCATTGCTGCAGCCTGGGTGTAACACGTTTACCTAGAAGATACCTATTAACTCTAGATTTGAAAACCCCTGGATTGTAGTTCGAGATTAATAATAACAAAAGAATAGCGTGAAAAAAATGGATTTTAAAAAAATTGCTCCGTAGTTTGTAGAAAATATGATACCACACATGTAACTGCTGTTTGTTAGGAATAACAATAAACCCGTTAATTAATAATAAACCCGTTCAAGTTAAAAAAAAACTGTATCTCATTCGAGTACCTATTTTTTGTAAATATTCGGTAATTAGCGATAATCCAATACGGGAAGGATTAAAATAGTCGTTAATACAACCATACATACATATACATTATGTATGTTTGTAGACCACCTAATATTTATTTTTATTTATTTATTTATTTATTAAAACGGCCAAAAGCCAATTACATTAATTAAGATTACAATCACATTATATAAAAATTAAGAATAAGAATCAGTTTCACAAAAAAATAAAAATAATTGAAGAATATGTACTTTACAAACATTCCATAACACATTTCTATATATAGTGAATATTTCTCTGATGGCATCAGATCTCCACGTCAAATCATACACTTCGCCGAACAAAATAACATTAAGCAGGATTGAATAGCAACCTAGATAGCGATCTTCCAAAGCTATTTCCAAATGTAAATAGGAATGAACGTATCATGAAATTATTTCCGCACCCTCGTATGATTTTATGGAGCAAAATGGAGCCATATCGTAGAATATATAATGTCATATACGCAACATGCTGGCAAATATGTTCGACTAGCTCAGAGTTCGGATGAACAAGCCTACCAAAATATAATTAAATGTAATAACAAGACTTTGATACTAAATTTTGTTCGTCAGTACTTAATGGATAAAACCTATTATACACTAAAAGACGCTATCAATGATAAAGATTTATTTAAAGATATAGACAAATTACTTTGTAATTCATAAATTATATTAATTTACACCATTGTGTATAAATAATTTGTATTTGACGTTTCTAAGAGCATGTAATTGCCTACAGAAATAAAACTTACACTTTGAACTTTTTTTACTGTACAGTGATAACATTTTGGGATTGATATTGGCTTGTCTCGCCTGCAGCAGTTATTTGCTGGCGCAACCATGTAGTTAATAACTAAACAAAGACAAGATCAATACGAGATAAACCTCAACTAACGTAACTAAAAATACCAATACACCTAGCCAGAACTCTGTTACATAACAATTTTCCAATCAATAACTGAGTCAAATAAATTTAAAGATTTATCCTCATCGATTCTAAGGAGAGCGAACAAACACTCAAATTCTCTTCATAAACCGGCGAAAGCTGTTAAATAAGTAGGCAAGGCAATGTTATTGACATTACAGCTGCCACTAGCATCACAAGAAAACATGTCTGTAGATGCATGAAAACTAAATAGCTTGGATTGTCTCCGCGCATATAGCATATAGCAAACAAACCTTGTTTAACTCGCAGTCGGCGCGGGGCGGTTCAATCGAGTCTGCGATTACATTATTTGTATGAAGCGAGCAAAATTATTTAGGTATCTTTTTTCCCGCCTTTATTATTTAAATAACTTTTTTATTTTAAATCACTTTCAAGAAACTTTTAGTTACACATTTTTACAGGACTACTGCTAACTAACAAGGCTTTACGAAAAGAGCAGCGATTTTGGTTTTACAACTAATAGGCTCTTTGACAATGCGAAAAATAAAGTGTCAATTGCTAACATCCGTATATAATATGAGTGTAAAAGTGGTTATATATTGCCGTTAGTTGAAAATAATAATTAATATATTAAAAAATCCATAAATTAAAATATATATTTTTAAACGCTTGTCACGTGACACAAAACGCTCCTGATTGGTCGAGTTTATAATGACGTCACTAGCTTGTCAACATTGTTTGTCTACATGTGTATTATTATATTTCGAAACATATTTGATAAGATTTCATTATTTTGTGTGATTTGTTAGCGAAATTTTACAAATTCCATCAAGAACTTTTACCATGAACCACGATTTTGTAAAAACAGACAGCGGAAACCTGCCCCAAGTAGACGCAATCATGGTCGGATTATATTTCAAAAATAATTACGATTATTATGCTGCGGAGCTAAAAAATTTATAAACAGCAAAGTAATAACACCTAAATGGTAACTTAAATTCTATCATAAGGAAGTGAAATGATGATAAACTTCTTGCTAAAACGCTTTTTGTACTGATAGTAATTAACCATGTCATTTTCCATCTGTAAAAAACAAACAAGTTAGTCTGGAACCTTTAGTGCAATGCTTATTGAAATCACAAGACTGTATGTAGCTACAATTTTTAAATAATATTATGCAATACAGCGGAATAGAAATGTTCGAAGTGATTTAAGTGAGACATTTTGCAAACAACATATAAGTACATATTATAACCTCAAATCCATAAAAAAGATTAACATTCTAAGTGTAATAAAGGATTTCAAAAGTACCTATCAATATTACGTTTACTTATGTACATCGAAATAGTCTTCATAGAAGAAAATATTTGTACTATTCCCTATGTCATTGTTATCCCTCCGAGAAAGTTGCAGCCACTTTCGGTGCACTTGGACATTCTTTTGAACACTTAGAAATAGTTTGTTCGGAGTTTTTATTGACGTATTTGTACATTTTGGAACTGCACACAATTTGTAACTAATATTGTAGCACATTAATCACTAAATTCAATCGTACTTTCGTCATTTGTTTGCGTATTGTATGTGGATGATATGTGCCACAGATCTCAATACAGGTTAGTGACGTCACCGATTCGATTGCAGCGCCATATTGACAAAGAAGCGTTTTGGCGAACTATTTAAATATAGTATTTTTAATTTGATATTTTTCCGAAAATATGTACCAGAATTTAAAAATACACTTTAGACTAGGTTTCTTAACCCCTAAATAAAAATATGAAATGGATTTTAAAACCAGTCAAGGAGCGTATTAGAAAATGATAAATTTTCAATGGTCTTAAAACGATTTTAATAACGGTGTTTTTTGTTTTTTTTTTTAAGTAAGTAGAACGGGTTTGCACTTGGCCATAGTTTGCCTAGTAATGTTTGATAGTAAGCAAAGACTATGGCGTGCTTCGGGTAAGCACGCTTCACAATAAGAACCGCTATGAAGTTCGCTGGATTATAGTGCGTGGGAAACAGGGAGTCAGGCAGGGAGTTCCACAACTTTAGTTTAACTTTGTTGTTGCTTAGATAGCAGTAATCTTGTATAATAGTATGATGGTATTGTAGCTCCCGGATGTTTGTTTAGTACGGCAGTCGTTAAGCCATGTCAGAGGCCCTTAGGGCGGTTTGAAAACTCCCGACACCAGAGTTGGCCACTCTCATTCGATAAGTAGAAGAAGATGGTATTAATAACTATCCTCCTTACAGTTGGCGCTAGCATCAGAAGAGAACATGTGTCTATGGATGCACGAGCACCAAGTAGACTGGATCCACAAGGCGCCCTCCCTCGCCGGGCTCGCGCTCAACCTGTTCTTCCTCATTAGGATCATGTGGGTGAGTGTCTTGCAGCTGGCGCTAGCGTCGCAGACTTCAATCGTCAATGGTTCCGTTTCATAAAACTTTCTTTTAATCTAAATAGAGGTTTGCTTTTATTCAATTGAATTTTAGTGGCTTTAAACTAAACATTTGTGCCAGCCCCATCGTAGCCTTATAACAATTACATTTACTTAATACACTTATAATACTAGATTACCGCTAGAACTAGATTAACTAGCTAATCCGATCCCACTAAATAGAAATTAGTTTGCAAACCCATGTAGGTACAGTATCAAGGCTACCAATGATTTTACATAAATTGGGTATTTTATTGTTGAAATAATAAAGTTACCTTCTATATTATGTTGTAAGGTACTCAAATCAACGTATCCGATAATAAACAGAGAGGAGGTTTACCTTGCAACAGCTACATGTATTGATTACCTACTAATACTAACCTAACCTAGATGTGAGTATTTTTTTACCCAATAAACGTTTTTATATTGTATTGTACTAGTTTCGATTGTATTAAGAACGTTTTTACTTCTTTTCTCCAGGTGCTGATCACAAAGCTCCGTTCAGCGAACACGCTAGAGACGGAGCAGTACCGTAAGGCAACCAAAGCACTCCTCGTGTTGATCCCACTGCTGGGCATCACCAACCTGCTGGTGCTGTACGGGCCCAGTGATGATGGCTGGTTTGCAGATGCCTTTAATTATATCAGAGCGCTGATGTTGTCTACACAGGTATGTACTTCTTTGCTTTATGTATATATAAGGAAAAGAAAAAATGTAAGAAATATAATTCTTAATAACGGTAACCGTTTTATAAAAGCGAAATTGTGTTGATTGGTTTGTTTGTTCCGTTTTCACCCTACAACTGAGCGTATTGGGTATGGTGATATTATAGGATCTTAAAAGCAATGGGGTTAAAGCTGAGGGATTCAACTTAACTCAATTAACTTAACTCACATAACATGCAATCCACATAAAATATATAAAAAAAACATAAATGGCTAGAATATCATTAAAAAAACATATAAGTTGGATAACATGTTTATTTCCTGAATTTTCAAAGAGTCAGCACAAATCTTTAACGAAATTGCCCGATAGCAGCTGTGTATTAATAAAACCATACGTAATACAATTCAGTTTCCAATGCCTCCACTAATCCCACCATCTCAGCTAAAACAACTTATCAACAACAACACAACAAACTTGTAACAACCGGTCCCTTTGACTGCCCTACGTCAAAAATAGTCGCCGTCTAAGTAGAGCAAAGCCATCCTAAATCGGCTTAAGTATCCTAGTCAACCACTTCAATGTTTCTCATACAGACGCTCGACCAAAGCTGGCCTTTGAGAGTTGGTACTGCATGTGATTGTTTCTCTAGCAGAGATATATGTCTCTATTTCCCGTGAAATCTATTCCTCTTGATCAACTATCTCGGTCTACAAGTTGAGTTTTTACCGGTATTTTAGACAAGTGTGCTAAATCTGCATATATGTATGTAACCACAACCTACATTTTCGCAACAGCTTAATAAATAGTCAAACGTGAGTAAGATTGTAATGAAAAAAATCGCAAAATGTGAATCAATTTTTTTGATGAAACTCTTTGGTAGCAAGATTTAATAAATTATTTGGCTAGATCCTATAAAACTTTTTAAAATAAACTTACTGATGTTGATAGAGCGAGACATTTCATCCCCACAATCTGAGTTTATCTTAACAAAGAGCCGAAACGTATGTCGATCTCATGTCTTGACTACGAATTTTATAGATTGATCTTGTGAATGTACGTTATAACCAAGAGAAGTACACCAAAAAGAAGTCGCCGTTTTTTAGTGTAGGTTGTCCTTGTCTCTTAAAACCATATTTTCTGTTTATCATCTATTTTATTTGTTAATTATAATGTACACAATTTTTTTACAAACAAAGTATGTTGGTTTTTTATCCCTATTCTTATAGAAACATAGCAGCGGATCGTGGCGCTTTTTGTAACAGTGGTAGTCTGGTCAGGTCTAAATCTAAGGGTTCCGATCAGACTTACAATCAAAAGTAATTGACTGCCGCCACTTAAAACGAAGCAGCCATAAAAATGCAATAAATACTTTTAATATAATAGGACGAAAGTTCTTAATGCTATCAACGGTTTTATAAATCTCTGTTCGCAACTAACAACGCCTCAGTACGGTGCATTGTTAGCAGCTAATGAGTTTCCAAGTAATCGACACAGTATTGTCTTAAGGCGCTTCAACTTTATTTATGTATAATAATAATAATAATAATAATAGGTCTTTATTTCAGACAGCAGGGTCCATAGAAAGGTTCACACACAAAGGTACAATATAAAGGCATAAATTAAATTATGTAGAAATACAGATTACGTGACAATATCCAACCATTGCCGGTATGTTGCAGTCATGTGCATGCGGTCAGACAGACTCTTAATAATACTGTTTTTACAAATGTCAATTCTGGACATAAAAGAAGCAATCCTCTTGCGCTGTATAGCATTAAAGCTGTCAATGCGTGCGTCAAAAAACATACCGGATGCACTGCAGCTCCGCGACAGGCCCATGAGCTGCCTGTAGATGTTGTTGTATGCAACTCTGATGGAGTTGTGCGATTTTTTCGTGTAATTAGTCCAGAGTTGACATGTGTAAAACGTTTGGCAAAATGACTTAAATAGGGTAACTTTCACGTCAGGCGCAGCATTATAAAATTTTCTGGCTATCATGTTTCCGACCACGCATAAAGCTCGTCTTTGTCTCTCAATGTCATCATTATCTTTCATATCAGACGTCACAATGTGGCCAAGGTACTTGAAACTCTCGACGATTTTGACAGGCTGCCCATTTAATTTCAGTGGTGGTATATTCAGAGGACCACTACCCGCCCGGAAGACTACCATTTCAGTCTTCTTTTCGTTGTATGAGAGATTATGCTCTCGAGCATACTGCTCACAGACACCGAGAAGATTCTGCAGACCTTTGATTGTGGGACTCAGCAGCACCATATCATCAGCGTAACTCAGATTGTTGACATATCTGCCATCCAATCTGAGCCCGACAGGCGTGCTGCTCAGTTCCACAATCAGGTTATTCACATAATAGTTAAGGAGGTCTGGCGAGGTGATCCCACCTTGCCTCACACCACAAGACAGTCTGTAGCTGTCTGAAACTTCCGTATCCCATCTGACGCTGTTGGTCTGATTGTTGTACCAGTACTCCATCAGGCCAACAACCTCAGGGGGGACATTCGAGCCGTGCATTTTTGTCCAAAGGAGGTCGTGTTTTATTGTGTCAAAAGCCCGGCTCAAGTCAAGAAAGCATAAGTACACTGTAGTTTCGTTTTCAGTATAATACTTGACTACCTCCTTTAAAGAGAATACCGCCATGTCAGTTGCAAGTTGTGGCCGGAATCCAAATTGGCCATCGTCGATTGGTAAGGTCAATATGTGGGTTTGAAGAACCCGTTCCAGCACCTTGGCCACTATTGTTGCCAGAGAGATAGGCCTGTAGTTAGACACGCTCGAGATAATAATAATAATAATAATATGTCTTTATTGCACACCAACAT
This sequence comes from Macaria notata, assembly GCA_927399415.1. Classification (NCBI taxonomy): domain Eukaryota; kingdom Metazoa; phylum Arthropoda; class Insecta; order Lepidoptera; family Geometridae; genus Macaria; species Macaria notata. Next base: position 4,196,615 of record OV656744.1, read on the forward strand.
GAAAGAAATACATGAAAGGATAAATTTATGATGACGTACATATGGGCGGCCTTATCGCCTTAAGCGATTTCTTCCAGGCAACCCCCACCCCCACCCGTTTTATTCACCGGGAGATATCACCCGTTTTATTTTTTGGAATAGGTACTACTAGAGTACGCATCAAATCCGTAGGTAAGTAACAATGCTTCACGCAGAGATTAAAAAGCCGCGCCAAGACATGACATATGTACCTACCCGCAAAAAGTAAGTGTTCTATGCTAAGATCGTCATGGCCCGGAGACTTGCCGCGCTTCATACTCCTCAAAATGTCTTCAATATTTTTCGGCGATATGTCAACGCGGAGAGGCTCCGAGTCTCGACAGATCTTAGAAGAAGCAGTTTTATTGTTTGTACTATTATTAGCTACATTAAAATGTTTACAAAAAATATTGGCAATACTCTGTTTATCACTTTCTCCTTCTACGTTAATTGGTATACTACTTCTATTATCTAATTTTTTTGTTTCTTTCCAAAATTCAACGAAATTATTATTAGCACGATGTCTGGCCAGTACTTCCATTTTTATCCTGTCTTGATTTTTTAGTACATATTTATGCGCGGCCTTAAACTCCCTACGAGAAGCAGTCATGTTATCAAAGTGATATTCCGAGCGAGGTCTACCATACGATACCCAAACTGAAAACATTTCTCTGGCTTTAGCATGATGGCGCCTGACATGATAGTTCCAACAAATTACTCTAGCTGACTTCCGAGACTTCGAGCTATTATCAGCCATACACGTATGTTCAGCAGATGACTGCAATGTACCAACAATACCACTATAAAAAACATCTATACTCTTATAATGACATTCATTGTTACATACTAAATCTGTGTCTTTACAGTCCATTTCATATAGAATTTTGTCAAAATTGTCCATTAACATAAAAAACTTATCATCACATAATTCCGAATACATTAAAATTTCTTTCCGATCCCTTGTACCCCAAACATATTTTTTCAAATTCTTAATATTATTATCATAGCTAGTTGTCTTACGGCTAATCGAATTAAAATGACAGTCTATGACTAGAGGAAAGTGGTCAGAACCATTGAGCTATAATGTACTTACATTATAGCTCAATGGTCAGAACCCGTAATGTCGAGTCGAACACGCACTGACGTCACGAGGCGAGCCGCGGCGTCGGTGGCGAGGCAGTGGTCAAGCCACCGGCACGAGCCGCGCGCCCCACTCACGTACGTAAACGTGTCCGGGTCAAGTCTGTCTAGGTCTACGCACACTAGTGATTGCTCACGGCAGTAGTCCGTTAGCTCTTTGCCAAAAAGAGTATTCGGATGCGCATTAAAATCACCTAACACTAGGACACACTCTACATCTGCGCATTCTATCGCCGCACTAACTTGCGCGAAACAGTCCGTAAATTCTGGTAGATTATCCAGGTCGTCAGTAGGCATGTAAACGCAGAAAATCAAAAGGCTACGATCACCCTGCGATAGGCGCACAGCGATAACTCGGTCACTCTGGCAAGGAATGACGTCAGCTCGCGAGAACAGGCTGGTCCGCCACATAACCGCCGTCCCGCCGTAGGGGCGGCCGCGCAGCACCACCGTCGGGTCCACAGATGACTTGCTGCAGCAGCTGAACTCGCTGTCAATCTTGTTAATGATGCCCAGGTCGTGCTGCATCAGCCAGTGCTCCTGTATACATACTATATCCGCAGACCTACATATATCGCTCACAGCAGGTAGGCAGCTTTTAAGTGAATGACAGTTAAAAGAGACGAGTCGTATATTATTTATCTGCTTATTTTGTACATCCATACTTATTTGTTAGGCGAATCGGTATTGTTTACGTTCGACCGCGGTTGTCTAAATTTTCGAAATACATAACCTTGAGGCCAAAAGTCATCCTTCAAGAAAGTAGTTAACTTTGTGGACAGTATTTTTATTTTAAACGAATTAAAATTCGTCTCTCTAGTTTGAGTCAGCTTTTCTACTTCTAGGCAATCTTCCTTCAGTTCCTGTATAATGTCCTTTAATATCCTCTTCAGTAGTGCTTTTATGCGCACGTGAAATGTATATGTAGGAATATGTGTCCGCCGCCTGTAGTTTAGAGCTTTGTAGTGTACCTCTAGTATTTTTATATTTGTATGGCATAGGTTTTTTCCGTGTCACTATAGTAAACCCTTCGTCATCAACGTTATCGCTGCGAGCCGCCATAGCAATATCTCTATACGTAGGTATATGCGAAAAAACGGGTTCAATGTCCACTGTCAGCTGTTGTGTAGGCAAGGCAGGCGCGCGGGGGCGGTGCGCGCGCGCGGTGCCGACTCGAGGCAGTGCGCGTGCACTCGACACTTCGACACTTTCGACAGTAGGCAAGCAGCGCTCGGCCCGCCCTGTCGCGCGGCGGCCGCACTCGCTTCCGAACTCAAACCGGTTGTTTCGAAACGAAGCTCGCTCGTATTTGTGACAGAATTAGTGATGCGTGTATCTTGAGATAGGTCGTCAGTAGATTTTTCTGTACTTATTGGCCGAGCTTCGCGTAACTCATGAATTAAACTTTTAAGGTCATTAATTTCGGTTTTAAGTTGATTTATATCAGAGCTCGTAGCTGCATTATCACACACGGTATCCGGTTTCGACTTAATACTGGCCACATCATTTTTCAAGATGCTCAGTTCTTTGAGGAACGTCGTTATGTCTATGTAGTCAAAACTAACGGGGGGAAGTTTGTTAAGGTTTTGAACCACGAATGTCGGTTGTACTTCAGTATCTGTTTCAATATAGTATATTAAAGCAATTTTGTTTAGATGGCTGAATTCTGATGTTAATGGTTTAGTGCTGAGTAATACAGGCATTTCAGATTCATCCATCTTTAATATTTAGAATATCAATATAATATTATTACACGTGTCACTTAAGTAATATAGTATAGCTTTCAAAGTAAAATATACTTCATTTTGCGATCAAATTTTCGAGCGTGGAGTGTTGAGAAAAGCGACTTGATTGCGACTTATTGAGACTTTTAATATGTTTATCTATTCAATGTATGGCTTAGTTGGCTTCTTTATTAATTACTTTTTTTTCGATATCAATGTGAAAAAAATAACGATAAAAATATCTCTTCATATTAATTTAAACCATATGCTTTAAGTTTACTAAAACGTTTCTTTGTATCAGGCGAATAGTAAAGTTAAATAAAGTATTAGTTCTTATTATTATTTTAAATGTAATATACGACTAGGTATACACTTACATATTATTATATGACTTACAATAAAAATCAACTTACATCCAGAAAATTATATTGTACTATGTTTAAATGAAATAAAACTAGCAAACATTACTAAATGTGTAGGTATATTCTATTTTCTCTTGAAACGAATACAAGATGTATCTTAGCTTACAAGCACATATACCTACAACAAAACCTTAAAATAACATTTAACCACAATTTCAAATAATATTCAATCCTGAAATTAGTATTCAGAATCCTAAAGTGACAATTAGATTTTAATGTTTGAACCTATGTACTTACATTATATCTAAACGTAGATGTAACGTTGGCAAGGTTGTCTGCCAAACTGCTCACATTGTTATTGGTTACGTGGCTAAATTTGGTTAATTAATACAGGGTTTGTGTGGAAACTAATTATGTTAATATTTGAAAAACACACTACAAATCTCTTCTTATATAATAATAAATCCTTTATTGTTTCAACTTACGTGTTACGTACATACATGATTTTATAATGACAATAACAAAGTTTATGCACTACGTTGGTAGGTGTACTAAGCTCTGTACTAGGTATCACAAAGGATCCTGTGTTACAGGGCTGTAGTATCCGTTAGCTATATGTGCTCAGTGCTGAAAACTCTTTTGATTTTGTCCACAAAATGTCGCCATCAATTACCTACATTGTATAACTTTAAGTCATAGAGATTCCCTTTTTCAGTAAATGAAATTTAGTAAAATATCATAGTTCTCTTCTCACCTTGCCTATCAAGTTTTTCGATCAACTGTCCAGAATCTTATTGCTCCAATCTATAACTTTAACAATTACTTTGATAATGAAATGAAAAAAATAAAAATGAAACAAAGAAAAATGTTAAGTCAAGTCGTAGTCTTTGCATTTTGTAATTTACAAATCTATACTAATATTATAAAGCTGAAGAGTTTGTTTGTTTGAACGCGCTAATCTCAGGAACTACCTACTTACTGATGCGAATTGAAAAAATCTTTCTGTGTTGATCAGACCATTTATCGAGGAAGGCTATAGGTTATATAACATTACGCTGCAACTAATAGGAGTGAAGAAACAATGAAAAATGTGGAAGAAAATGGGGAAAACTATTAATCTTTGAGTTTTTCTTCTTTCCTTTGCGTGTGCTGTGAAAACGGTTCAAAATTCTAAGATGAATGAATGAAGAAGATGAATGACGATGAAGATGAAGTCACTGGCACAGCTAGTGAGTAAATATTAATTACTTTAGCGGCAAGGTGTATTACTAATTTAATGTATTGACGGAGACAAAAAGCTTTGGTGATATCAATGGCATACAAAATTTTAAAAATAACGTGGTTGAAATCTGTGATTTATTTTATCATCAAAGCCATGTCATGTACATATGAATATATTCACCCTGTATGTATATTGTACACAAACTTGTATAAAACATAATATACCTATAATAGTGTGAGTATCTGTGTAATACTATGTATGTACAACAAAATGTATACATATACATACTACATGATAGACTAAGTGTTACATAGAGAGTGATGTTCAAATTAGTAGTAGACCTAAAGTGGTAACATCTAATATATTGGCTAGACAGTAAAAGGTGAGTCGAGATAACGTGTGACTTGTTTTATAAGGCAATCAACGTAATGGGATTGCTAGACCCGGTGAAATGTAGAATAGGAGACACCTTATTACGGTTTATTTATTAGATTATGGTGAAACAATATAGAAGTACATCCACACTATCCTATTAATATTATAAACACGAAGATTTTTGTGTGTATATGTTTGATTTACACAAAACGTGTCGAATGTTTAAATGTAATTTGTACAAAGGCAGTAGTATCTGGAGCAGGAAATGTTTTGATTTTTTCTTGATTAAATTATGTCTCTTTGACTACGTTGTATCGTATCGTCGTTATTATGATGATAGTATTGATAAATTAATTTATCTGCAGTCCATTAGTATCAAATAAATTTGAAATGAATTGGGTCGTTGCCATAGAAGCCTGATAAACCTAGATGGAAATTCCCACTACATAATGATCAGTGTATCATATACATGCATATGTGTGGTTTGTACGAAACATAGATGGGTTAAGATATTAGAAGTCTTTGGTTCAATTTTATCTATGACCGTGAACTAGTGTTCTTGAATGAGACTACACTTTATGTTTGGAGGGCTATATAAAGGCACCAAAGAGAGTTACAGCCAACAGAAATAAGGTTATTTTTACACATCTATGGCCCTTTAGACAAACTCAGGGCAAAACATGAAATACTATACCTATTTACACGTGTAATGTCACTATTTTCTTCGTACCTATTTACATATTCACAGAGGGTACTATTCAGGTTTCAAATAAACTTTGATTTAAAAACCTAATCGACGTAGATAATAGAAAAGATTTAATTGACCTTTAAACACACAGTCAAGAAGATTATTATGGGTTTTGTAATAAGTGTATTCTTTATATACTTAGGTTTCATATTGCTAGCTTAATAAGTTTTAGTAGTGATAGCCGATATGAATATGCCGAACATCCTTCATTTGATCAATTTCCGAACATCAAGGAAAAGTAACCTATTAATAAAGCTTATTACAATTTTAAATGTATGTTCACAATGTTGAAAGTTACGAACAAAACAAAACAACCTACTCTCTCTCTCTCTCTGCGAGTCGTATTTCCTCATGACTGAGGGTCGTGACTATCCCGCAGAATTAATTCGCTAGGGGAGTTCTCTTCGGCAGATACATCGTGGTGGGCGCCCAGATCCTTCCACGGAAGACACATGTCCTCGGATTTTGTGGTCCTCAAAACATGTTGGTTTCCTCACGATGTTTTCCTTCACCGCCAAGCGAGTGCAAATCCACACATAACTTGAAAATACAAGTCATTGGTGTAGGGCCGGAATCGAACCAGGGTGCGTCTGGATGAAAAGCAGACACTGGTACCGCTGAGCCACACTCGCTTTTAAACAACCTACTACCTACCTATAAATGGATACAAACGTATCAATGAAAATAAACTGGAACATTAATATGAAATTTCGTTAGCTAGAAATCCAATCCTAAGCAAACGGCTTCCCATTATCATGCAGACCATATTGAATGGGTTTACGAGGTATTTCGGTACATATTCACGTTATAATCATCGGCATAAAACCTTTGACTATTCGCTGTCTATCTATACATATACCTAATAAAGCTGAAAAGGGTGGAAAGTCTGAACATTGAACATATTTAAATAAATGTTTGAGATACTTTGAATTGATAGCAAAACACGAAAACAAATCAAAAATCAAAATATATTTATTGCGGAATATAGGTTAGTACAGTTGTTAAAATATTCACGTTCCAACAATTTCTAGAAATTTTGTCTGTTTCTCTGTTTATCTGTGTCTGTTTGTCTGTTTTTTTAAACACTCATCACGCAAAAATTGGCTGAACGATCATCATGATTATGGTATGTAGGTAGTATGAGGGCTAAAGAGTGTTACAGGCTACTTTTTATCCTTAAATAATGCAAGCGAACCCGCGGGCGTTTAATAGTTTTATAATAAAACGAAGGTTCGGTTAAAAGCTGTTTTAAAGGATAAAGAGGATGTTTTGGTAGAAAATAATGCTTATTAGCATTATTTTACTCAAAAGTAGGTCATTATTCTACCGATTTTTGCCTGCGGCTATGCCTGTCCGTTATTTTTTGAGAAGAAGTAAGCCATGTCAGGGCTAACTGTATAAATTAATATTAATAATTAATATTGTAACATAACTGTGGTTCTTATGTATATTAAACAACTTTGAATAAAAATAGGTACTTTATTTATTTTATTAATAATTTTCTTTGTCCCACTTGTGGGCAAAGCCCAATTGCTTAGTTCCTTGCCTAAATAAAATATAACATTTTCAAGAAACCCTAAAAATGTAATTCGTTTTCAAAAAACTATTTGAAGTTTTATTAAAGTTCGTAAAATAACTGCAAAATAAAAACGTGTCATGAAAAAACTTACTTTAGAAGCTGGCAGAGATTCCTTTTAAAATATCAAGTGTGTTTTATAACTGCTTGCGTTATTTTTCTTCAAAACTCTCCTCACATTTTCTAGTTTCTAGATTTTTTCTTGTTTGACAAGTCCTTAGCAGTCCCACTTAAGCAAGCATCGCAAATTCAGTTCGTTTTCAAGTTTACATTCTTTTCAGTAAGTTTTTTGCTGACTGAAAGTATTCCTGTCAAACTCAGTTGCTGAACAGCCTTCGAGGGGATTTATTTTAGATTTGAGCCTCATTTTATTTAAACGACCTTTTAACTTCTTTTCTGAGCCTTAACGAGATCATAATAATATCGACTAGTGTTTGAAATATTCGTCTGAAACCTGGAGATTTATACATTAAGCAGGCACTACTATAATATATGTTTTTATATGTGTCAAAAAGGCTTCGCTCCCGTTGTTACGGCATAAAAAGTAGCTAACGTCACAACTGGATCCAAAACATACATTTATATTAAAACTATGATTTTGATGTGGCGTATAAGAAGAGCAAACAGTCATTGTACAGCATTGGTTAAGCAACGTCACAAGCCCTAAGGGTGATTTGAAAACTCTAGACACCAGAGTTAAGCCCTCTCATACGAACTTACATTAACTTTTATTATAATAATAATATGTGGTTCTTCCTTTCACTTCTTCCAATCCTATCGAGGAAAACCTTTGCCCAGCTCTGAGACAATGTAGGTTAAATTAAATAAATAAGTACGGCAGTCGTTAAGCTATGTCGGAGGCCCATAGGGCTTGACAAACTCTCGACACCAGAGTTGACGCTCTCATTCGATTTTTCTGTTGCAGGGTTTCACAGTAGCGTTCCTGTACTGCTTCATGAACACAGAGGTGCGGCACGCTATCCGGTACCACGTGGAGCGCTGGAAGACGGGCCGCAACATCGGCGGCGGGCGGCGCCGCGGGGCCTCCTACTCCAAGGACTGGTCGCCGCGGTCACGCACTGAGAGCATCAGGTATATCTTACTAGGACTTTCTTATCACTAATATGTAGTGTAAAGGGGAACGAGTCACTTTGCACATTAACGTAAGTCAGCATATATCACATAGTACTATGACATTTGTACCACTAATATAGTGTGAAGGGGAATCTCTCACTTTGCAAATTAACGTAAGTCGGCAGACTGTATTCATACTGTAATTTTTTTTTTTGTTAGAGTGTATCGTTTTAATTTCAAGTAGAAAGTAAATGTTTTGAATAAATTATGCCGATTATAATAAAAAAATATAAAAAGCTAAAATTTATAAATTTCATTGTGTGAAATATTAGGTAAAGGACTAAAAATAATTAGCATAAAAAATAAAACTACTAAATAGGTATGTGATAAATGAGAAACAGCAAAATTAGTGCCTTAAGCTGTCTGTAAAAATAATAATTTCATTTCTTGCTCTATCTGATAACAAAACCAATTAGACCGACCGGGACTACCGATACATTAACGTTGTTGTTGCTTGGTCCTTTGACGAATATTCTACTTAATATAATCATTCTTATACTCGTCATAAGAAGAAAATTCAATCAAAATAATCCATTTTCAAAGTCGCGCACATTTCCACAAGGTTACCCAAACACACCATTTCACTTATCGGCTTCGCACAAATTACATTTTGATACACTCGAACATTGCAGAAGCTTCATTATAACCTCGTTAAAATTCGGCCGCGTCTCGCATCAGTTTACTTTTCGTATAACTGGTTTATGACAAACATAATTAGACTCCTATCAAGACATCAAACACCACAGATGCCTCATTTTGCAGAAAAAAATATATTTTTTATATTTTCATGGGAACTTAACTTTGACTTATCATGGTTTATAAATATATATGTATGATAAGTCACACACAAACACAACATTATGTAATAAATAAGAATACTTGCCTTCACACCTAGGACCGTGCTTATGAACATTTGTCATACCTAAATTAAATTATGATTTTAGAACTTAATTTATACTAGCATGCATACATTTGGATTGAGGTCGATTTCATTTATAAATACGGCCCCAATATTCCGTCATAGCCCAACTCAGTTTTTTGTCATAATAGTTCTAAAAGAGTTTTGCAGAGAAAAAATTTGGATAGATAGCTTGTAATTAGGAACCTCTGAGTTATAGTTACATTCTTTTCTACTCGAGTTGGGAAAACTTTTTTCGAGCTTCCCAGAATTGTTAAGTAGGCTGGGTAGGGTATTTTACGGTAGCAAAAAGTAGATAGAACTTTTACAATGTCTTTAAAACGTGTACGTTATGTGCTTTTTAGGGGGGCTATTTTATTAATTAGAAAAGTATTTAGACATTAATTCCTAGAACAGAAATAATGCTATACGTAGGTCTTACGTAGCAAATTATACCAGCAGTTTTGTTCCGATAGAACATATAATTCTTCATTTTAACTAAACTAAGACAACTAAATGTGTACTCGAAAGACAGAATAGCTGTATTACTCCGTGTATTTAATAAAATGTAACATAATATACCTACAATAAGCCACCTTGCCCAGCTGCACGACCCCATTACGTCTCTAACATTGTATATTTATTATTTGCTATCCCAAATCCATATTTGATCACTCGTTTTTCCTCATAGGCTCACAGTATGAAGACAACAACCTTCGACCGAAAGGAATGGACATTATGCATTTATGAAGAAATCATTAATTCAAAAGATACAATGTGGATTTGGAATAAGTTTTTTTTTTTTGTTAATAATAAATCGTATTTTTAATCAGCTTTTATCATTTTGGTTTTAATTTAACATCTTTAGAGGTACTAACATTCACCTATTTTGAGGAAAAAACAATGTATGCAAGAACTTTATTTAAAACTAAGGGAAATTATACTAACTAACTGCAACTTTTTAATGTCAGGTAAGTTGTAATGACGCATAAAAGTTAAAAAAGTAATAGGCAATTCGCTTTCACTCAGTTTGACTATAAAGTCACATTAATTGCACACTGACCACCGATGCTGACAGCAAAATTTACAAACCATCCGCGGTAACCACTCAGCTAACCATGTGAGTCATGTCCAAGAAAACTATAAATTTTGAGCAGTTAGCGCCGACGGTCAGCGTACGATCAGCGTGGCTGATCAGACTTATGATATAGGGTTTTTAAGTAATACAGCACTTTTATTTAAATAGATAGATAAATTCTTTATTAAAACACCACACATAAAACAATCCAAAAAATACAAAGAAATTAAAATTTGCGTCTTAATTAGCGGCCTTATCGCTAAGAGCAATCTCTTCCAGGCATTCAGGTAGGGATATAATCTTAAAATGAAATGAGTAGGACAAGGTGTTTATGGTATTAAATAATGAAAAACGATAAATATATCGAAAGGTATATACGAATAAACATACACAAATACAAACAAAAAAATAAATGCATATTTATTTTAAGTTTTATCACGTTTAACTTCACGTCATTTGTAACAAAGCCTCGCAAGGGCTCGAGACTCTAGAGCCTCTAGACTCCTCTAGAGTCTAGGAGAGTCCACCGCATGAAGGGATAATATGTACTTACTGTACGCAGACTGCTTGGCTAAAGGGCAAACCAAATTTACTCAAGAAACGCTAAGATTTGTTCAACTACGAAATAACATACCCATTATAAAGGCATACTGGTTAACATTATTGATGTAACTTCAAACCTCCAGAGCATAAACTATATGTTAGGAACTACAAGCAGTTAGATATAGTTTTAAAAAATATTGACATGCTCGTAAAAAATACAATAACATTATTACTGTTCTGTTTGCTCTAAGTGTAATTTTCAAGCTTTAGAACATAAACTAAATGTCAGGTACTTGATAGAGTGTAACATATATCTACTATAGGAAAAAAATTAACACCGTCTCTCAAACTGGAGTTGATCACTCATATACTATATTATACAGTCACTATCACATTACAGTCGTGTGATAGTCATAAAATAGTTATTTGTTATACAAGAGTGCAAAGTTGCTTTTTAACCGCGTGCTCAATTTTGATGACCGAGCAAGCGAACGATTCTAAAATTGATTGATTCATAATTAGAATCCTGAGCGTTAGCGAGGGAATTTAAAGAGCACGAGGTGAAAAATCTTTGCACTCGAGTGCAACACGTAACTTTTCATTCCACCTCAGCGAGGAAATGACTAAATGCAAAAAGCGTGATTGTTGAGGGAGAAAGCTCATTTGCGCATTATTAACAGTTTCAGTCAATTCTGTTGGCGTCAAACAAACTTCCTCGTCGCTAGAATCACTCATTTTAGTTTTTTCACTGGTTTTCAAGTTTCTTGTTTTTAATATAAGGTTTTACAATGACGTGAAAATATGCCGCGTAAAGAACCGCGTACAAAGAAAATTGAAAAAAAGAACACCAAGAAGGTTCCGAGTCTGAGATTTTAACAAATTTAAAAAAAGTTGTATGATATATTCGGCACCATAGAAGTAGCAGTAAATAGGTTTAATGATTTTTTTTAATTCAAAAACTTGTAACACACGATGTTCTAAATTCAATTTACTTTATCCTCTAGAGAATAAAAACGGCTTTTGCACTCAGATATTGAAGAGCAAAAATACTGTTTCCGAGATGGTGGGATGAAAAAACTATTTTATACCATACCTACTCAGAAAAGCTCATTTTATCAACGCAAAACAGTGAATAAAGAGGCTTTTTATTCACTGTTTTGTTTTTATTCACTATTTAGGTGTTTGAATTTGGAACAGAAAAATATATCCGAAATATATATATATATATATATAATATAGGTATATCTCTATTTCAATGCTTACACAAACTCCTTGCGCTAAGATTCGAAATTCAAAACTCTTCGGTGCAAATACATTCTCGAGATTTGATTGGTCGATATTTGCGACAAGGAGTTTGGCATTAGATTAATAAATATTGTTTCACAAGTGGACCACCCTAATGATAATAATAAGAAAATTACGCTTAATTTCAGTCACTGCTCTAATTTTAATGTCCATTTAAATGAATGTAACAATTCTTATTTCTTGATTAAATTTCTATTTTCGCTTAAATTATGTCTTTTCTCGTAGTCATGGTATAAAGTATAGTATGCAACTCCTGAATAAAGTACGAATTTATATCAAAAGCCCTGAATCACTCGCGTCGTTCAGGATTCTAACAGTTGAATCATTAGAATCCTTCACTTGCTCGTGACTCATCTACGGCCCTCGCTTTAAATCCGTCCTTTATTCACTAGTTGCATAATATACTATTATTTTTTTATTACAAATAATTATTTTAGACTAAATTACAAAGTCTGATTTTATAATCTTACCTTTTAAAATCTCATTTTGAAATTCACTTACTACGAGACCTTATAACTGCTTAATTCACCAGAGACCCTGTAAATATGTATGTACAATGTATATAAGCCTACTTACTAAACTTGGTAGTTTATCATCACCGACCAGACCTTATTTTCATTGCGTTTATGCCGAGTTAAATATGCAGAGTCCTACCCGCTTTGTACTTTAAGGGTAATCACTTTATAGTAAAAAATAGTACTAAATGTATAAGTCCATAATATATAATGCGTGGATTTTAGTATAAAGTAGATTGTTTATGCCGAGTTAAGTAATTAAGGCCCATCCAACTTTGTACTTTGAGGGTGAGTACCTATATTTAAGTAAAGAGTAAAGTAATCATTTTATACTCAAAAATAAGTAGCATGCATAAAATTACATATTTGTATAATTACGTGGATTTTAATTTAAACTGGTTTCACTTCTTTAACGGTACACTTGATAAAAGTTTATGTCATTGAGCATTTTATTGGTTTTTATCGTTACTTGTAAAAACTGTTTATTTGTGAAAACCGTAAGCAAAGGTACAAAAAGCCTTCTACAAATTGACTCCTAAATAAGAAGTTAGTAAGAGACAATTTGAGAAAAACACGTGGGAAAATTGCCTATTACAAGTTACGGTATTTTTCTAAATTTCTGGTAATAGAGTTATAAATATATATTTCAGTGAAATACCAACCGAATTAATGTTTTTATAACGTGGATTAGAAGCTTTGAAAGCGTAGGTACGTACTTGTGAAGACACATATAGTTATGTTATGAGTACAATATTCCACTAATGTAATAAAAGCGACAGTTTATGCGTGTTTGTGTGTATGTGTGTTGCTTTTTCACACTAAAATGTCTGAAACGTCTTGCATACAATTTCCTATGGAAATAGATTGGATAGTTTCTCTTTTATAATTTTGGATAAGTGGAATGCGATTCGCCTTAGTTGATTAGTTACTCGTAGATGGATATTCGATAATCACAAAACGCATGGCAGTCGCCGTAATTATGTATTCTAAACCTTTAAAACAATACAAATACATATACAGATATGTATATTAGAGCACTAACATCCTAACATACAATCATGAGTAGATTATATTATATACATATATATATATGTACGTAGTTTTAGTCGTATTACTTAGATTATTTCACTACCCGAAGAAGCGCCAGGATGCACTATCAATGACAAAAAAAAATAACATTCGTTTGCAGCTGTTTTTAGATTTTTTATAAGCAAGGTGGGGACCATCTAATCATTCAATAACTTACTTATTATACGGTTTATATTGTAGGCTATTTTCTAATTCATTAAACAATAGAATCAGATCCCCGAGGTCTTTCCGCAGAGCTACGATATGGGGAGATTTAGACCAGGTATTCAAAAACCTCTCTGCGCTGGCAAAGCGATGCAATACATCTTGCGTTGCAAGCGCCCATAGGCGACGGCGACTTTGCCTTCTTGCCACTTTTACTAACAAAAAAAGAGGTATCTAACATGCAAGTATGGGCAGGTTGTACCACCAACCGTCGAAGCGCGAGAGTGCTGCCTCCGAGACCACCACCACGACTCTGCTGGTGCCGCGGACCTCCCTGCTGCCACCGTTGGAGGGCCGCCATCATGCTGTGAGTACTGCTTAGTACTGCTTAGTACGCATTGTAGAATAAATAGCTTCCTTTAAATTTTGATAAGTAAGTCAGAATGTCTCTATGAAATGCAATATTAGGAAAAATGTTCTCTAAGACGAATATATCGTATAGAGTACTCAATCCTAGATTCGATTACGTCACGATATTTTATTCCTCATTATGGGACTTCAAATCCTTACAACTAACAGGTGTAATGAAAATTAATTTGCTGATTAAGTTAATTAATTACTTACTAGCTTCAAACCAGCTAAAACAGATTTAGATTATTTATTGACCAATTTATACGATCGTCATTTATTTATTTATTTATTTATTTAATAACAATCAAAACGGCCGAAGCCAATTACATTAATTGATTAAAACAATACTTATTCTACAAACACATAATCAAATCAAATCTACAAACAAATAATAATCATCATAATATAGTCAAACAAGTAAAATTTATATATTATCTACATTAAAACATTCACACATTCATTCATTTCTTCTTTTGCTCGCAAAATCTCAAACACGCTAACATTATTACCGGCCATCCGTCCGTAAACAAATCACACGTCGGGTTGGCAGCGAGCAGCGCGTAAGTAATAGTATAAAATAGTAATAAACCGACGACTAGCACCAATAGGGGAATATTAGGAACTCTTTTTATTAAAATTGAAAATAATTACAATATTTTCAAAACAAGTTAAGTTTGGTTTACAAAATAAGACTGGGTTTGATTAATTTTGTTTACTAGTGGTATAACTCTATTTTCGTACACGTAATTATTCCGCATCGTTGGGCAAATGTGTGTACTTATGAAGTAAATATCACACCGATACCTAATTTATTGCCCCGACAGCGCGGTGCTTGAACAGTTTCTGATTGATGTCATGTCAGGAAACCGCATTCTCGACGCAAAATGTACGCGTTTGCGCGAATTGCTGTTTTGGCCAGAAACTGACATTGAGACCAGTTTCCTGTTATATTGTGCGGGTTTATTATGATTATTAAACTGATATTTTTATTTATTTATTTACAATACTAATATATAAAAACAAGGGAAGAAAACCTAAACATACTACTTCTAACTACAACAAAATAAAAAGGGGCACATAGAAATTCTGTAGAAAAGCCCAAAAATAGTGCAATTGCTGCCAGAAGGTAGCGTGCCCAGCATACTGGCCGCATTACCACGCTAGAAGGCAATGGTGAGCCAGAGAAAACCTAGACGAGAAACTATGCGGTCCTGGTTCTTTAATTAAATTAAGTACAATCAATTAAATAAGGTACTTCAAGGCCCTTAGATGTCTTGACCTGATGTAACAGAGAATATTGCTGTATTTTAAACAGACAAAATCATTTATCTGTTTATTTAAAACTAGAATACCTATATCTATTTAAATTTCTAACATTAGTTACTCAAGTCTATTTCCTGCGCAGGATTACATCGGCAGCGCCAGCGGGGAGCAGTCCCCCGTGTGAGGGGCGGGGCGGGGGAGGCTGTCTCGCCTGCGAACACTGCCTGAGGAGGACGCCGGCCCCGCCGCGACCCCCTCGGCCTCTCCCGCCTTGTCGCCTCTACGCAACCACCTCGCCTTCATCTCCACCAACAACGACAACCCCAACTACATCTCCACCAATCACAACCAAGCTGAACTAAAATCGAACGAGCTGGAGCAAGATTCTACCAATCACATCAACGCGACAGCCAACCGAATGGAAACAGCCAATAATACCGCCAATCACAGCGATTCAATAGGCAATAATAGTCAACCGTTGCACAATTTGAAATCTCCAAATAGTCATTATTCGAATAGCTATGGAAATTCATGCACTCCGGTCGTGACATTCCATGCGGAAGTTTGTAAAAGTGATGTCGAACAAAAATCACCAAATGGTATGTGTTTTATAAATGAAGCTAAAATCTCAAAACTAACCACACCAAGTCCTGCCAATAGTAGTCCTAATCGAAAATGTTTTGAATATTAGTTAGGAATGGAATAATGTAAGTATAAATATATTGGGTAAGTTGTATGCAAAAGCTAATGTGCTATAATGCTAGTTATAATAGCATGTTGCATTTTTTTGTAAACGGAATAATTATTTCATACTAGCTGTCCCGGCAGACTTCGTATTGCCTCAATCGCTAAATAAAAGACCTAAACTTTTGTATAAATTAATTTCAATTTTCGTTTGTTTTTTTTCGTTTTAAACCTTCCCTAGACCTCCACAAACATTTCAAGAAAGATAAGATAAATCCGTTCAGCCGTTCTCGAGTTTTAGTGAGACTAACGAACAGCAATTCATTTTTATATATATAGATTTGTACACAATAGTTAAGAAACAGTAGGTATACATATTATGTGTCATTGTACTTTTGAAAGCATTGTTAATTCAGTTTTATCTGTGTAAAGCAACTATGTAGATAAAATAGCATAACTTTTATAAGTATAAACAAAAAGCATGTTTTGTTCGTCATGTCTGTGTTTTACCAAAAGTAAATATGTATTATTATGCCCTGTAAATAAAAAATTAAACGTTTTCTTAAGGAAGAGTCACACGACAACATAAAAATGTAAAATATGAAGTGTAAGACTTTAAATTGAATTAATTATTGCCAAAGCTTTTATATTTTAAAAACATAGTATAATTTATCATCTAGTTTATAAGAATGAAATTGGGAAACAAAGCGCTATTTGTAATATACAATTTTATAGCATATCGATGGTAATGATGTTAGAAAGTATATTTGAGATTAATATTAAAATTAAAATTTATATTTAAATGCATATTAAATTTATATTAATATTTATATTAAAATGTATAATGTAGTTATGATTATTACTTGAAAAGGGAAATTCTGTAGATAAATAACCAGTTATCGTTCTACTTTATTTGAAATAGCTAAAAATATTAACGATTAATCCAAATCCTCTTCTAGTCTTGTCCTAGATCTTTGTTAATATCTTCTCATTATATATAAATATGTATTTATTATACGATTACATGCATGCATGAATAATTTTTATTTTATTTATACGATTACAAAAGCTAAATAAAATATGTACAGTTTATTGATTTAAAAAAAATAAGGACAATATGAATGTAAGAAAATATTCTAGGAGATGTGAAACATACTTTGTGTATAATTTGCGTAAGTCTAAAAAAATATGTAAATATAAAATGTCATATGAAGATATATGTATATTTTATCTAATATATTTATGATATCATATCTGAAAAAGTAAAAAATATTAACAGGAAACACATTATACTGATTTACAAAAAAAATTGTCTCAACCCGGCCCTAATCAAGTCATTCTATCATTTTGCTTTAATAGCTTTTATCTACACTAATGTTGTAACATTCTACTTATGTTTCCAATACTTGACTTATAATTACTACTGTTATAGCACACACAACAAAACACTCAATTTAAGCAATTTCACATGATGTTATAATATCCACATCGATATCGTAGTAGCTCATTATAACATCGAAACAGCGTGACCAACCTGATTGCAGGGCCAATCAGGTTGGTCGCGCTGCGCTCTCGTTGGTTAGATTTTAATGGCGGCAAAATCACTGTGACTATACACGTACGCGTGAATGTAATGTTTCGCAATGTGTTTTGTTTTTTAAATATAAATTAAAAGTTAAAAATGGATAGCGACGATGATATTTGTACGCCTCCAGATATTCTAGAATTGGCAACAAAAGTAACTCACAATCTTTTGCCAGAAAAATCTAGAAAATTACATGAAAAATTAACTATTGTCAGCTTTTACTCTTGTTGTTTGATTAATTGCATTAGTGAAGATAAAGTAGTGTATGCAACTGCATATAACACGGGTATTAAAACACGAGTGTGAGTTTATGAAACGAGCGCAGCGAGTTTCATAATAGTAACGAGTGATCATTCACTTCATTATATGACAGTTGCATAAACTACTTTAATTGCATCTGTTTCTTTTGTGATATATCCTGTATATTACGAGAGAAGGCTCAACATATGTGTATTATTAGTCTGCATGACATCTTGAAAGGTATGTGGGACCGTATATATGTAGGTATGAAATTAAATTAATATAAAACTACGAATACTACTTCCACTGTAATATAACATTTAACAGTAAATTATTTACTAAAATCATATGTAGAATATATCCATAGCTTAAAAATACATTAAGAAATTTGATATAAATTAATATAATATAAATATTTCATGTGCATTTGACCTACATTTTATAACTAAGTTATAATATAGAATTTATAAAATAACAATCTAGCTACATATAATATAAGAACGCTGTATGTACTATATGTATAAGTTTAAGTATAATCAAATATGCCGAACGAATGTCGTCGTGATTGCATGTTTTCTTCATTTTTATGTATTTTATTTGGAATCGATTCAAATAAATGTCTTCAAGATATAAATCTGATTTTGTTGTTATTTAATTAACCTGACTGAACTGCTGGTAAAGATTTACAAGTAGCAAATAGCTGATCTTATTAATCATCTAATTACTGCTTTCTGCTGAGCATATCTCTCTCATTTAGTAGGTCACTCGACCACGGCACAGAAAAAACCTGAAAATACCAGACGTCATAATCTTTCAAATTTTTTACATCAGGCATGTTGTAGTCAAGCGTGAACCTAATTCATGTAAAAAAAACAAATTATGTCTCAATACAAAGTAAATAATTCAAACACAACATAATAAGTACGTACATAAATTCGTCTGTACAACGCCTTGGCTTATCAAGAACTAATGAAATTCCCTTTGTGTCACATAACAAGAATTTCGGTAAATACTTTGGAGAGTTCCCAAAAAAGCTCATCTGTAACCGACAAGGCGTAAAATTGGATATTATTGGAAGATATTTATCTAGAATACATTATATATTCGCTTTTCTACTGAATTTCTTAGAATGATATGAGAGTAACCTTCGTCACTATTTCAATTACCATTTAAATTGTGTTATATTATAGGCTTCGATGTAACAGAACGATGTCGTAACAGGTTTTAGAATATAATTCATTCTCACCTTAGTATATTATTACTGACTTATTGATTCGAAGATGAAATATTGCAAACAAATGAAGCCAAACGATGTTCTGATTAAATAATAAATAAATATTCCGAGACCATACACACAGCGCCATCTAGGCCCACACTAAACAAACGCTAGTGCCGTGGGTACTAGATAACGGATATAATACGTACCTTATTGTAGATACATAATTATTATATATAGAAACTGCCAGACGCAACACAAGTAATTACAGATTTAATATTTATAATTACTTGTGTCATGCGAGAATCGAACCTGCGACCCTATGGGAAGGAGAGCCACTACCAACTTTGCTAACATGCCAGTCGATTCAAAAGAAGTTTCTAAAGACCAAAAGCGGGTTGTTCGTGCAGGACCTATCCGCGCTACCTATGTATCTGCGCTGAAAGAGAGAATTAGAATGTTGTTCCCGATTCAGCCCACGATTCCAAAAACAAGGCCAAAAAAATAGGTGAGTTATTGTGAGAATTTTCGACTCCGATTTTGAGAGCTGAATTGGGTTTACAAAAAACTTTCTGCTCTTTAATTTCTGTTCAATATTCAAGGTGTCTTCGTATAAATGTACATGTCTCAGGATCATACAGACGTTAAAACTTAGCGACTTTCAAAGCAAGATTTGGCAGATTTCTATTCAATCACCGTGCAACGTGGATCACAAAAGTTTTGAAGTAATTTATAAATCAAAGCGAGAGAGAAAACTTTGACGTGATTACGATGTGAGACTTAAACACGGTAAGAAAACATTTACTTCTTACAAATTTTTCTTTGTGCTATTTAAGGTCTTTATTAAACTAAATATAAACTAAATTTACAACTATATAATTACTTATATAGTTACTATTACAAATTACGCATTTTTCCAATATAAATAAATAAAAATATATATTTTATTTTATTCATATGTACACGAATACGAGATAACTTACTTTAAACAGCCTCAGGTGAATATGTAAGGTTTCATAATCCTGAAGTCATTTGTATTTCGTTGTTAGCGCGTTCCATCTCTGCAAAATAGTTCCAGTCTGTGTTACATTGTCCATGTAATTACAGCTCGGTATGCAATGCACACTGACTTTCACGGTTACCTGCTTACTTTATACTAAGTTGTACTGTTTTAAAATGTAATTTTGTAAATGTCACTGTCAGTGTCTATTTTACTTTTTACTTGAAACACACTGGGAAAATGTAATAATGAAAACAATCATAATTTAATTAAGATAGAGGAAATATTCATGTGATTCTGTTTTAATTCTAAATTAACTGTAATTTGAATGAAATTTAGTAAGGAGATACATTAGGCTCTAGTCTATCTCTGTATATTCCAAATTAACGCGTAAAACCACCAGTTGCTGCTAGTTTATAATATTAGTAACAGAAACTAATAAAACAAATAATTTGTTTCTAACTTTTAAAATCGTAGTAGTATTTCATTAGCAAACCGTATCGATAAACTTGGTATTTTAATTGTCAACTAACAACAAACAAGATCAAAGGATTAAATGGAGCGGTAACAATACACTCTGCAATACAATATTTCAGCTTTGTTGAATCAAAACATTGTTCTTGCTACGATTAAATGCTGACAAGGATTTTCTATTTATATTGATGTATCTGTATTTAGCACAAATTAAAAAAAGTTTAAATTAATGTCAAAACAACTTAAAATAGAAATACGAACAATAAAAACTAAAGAGGTTTGCACTTGACCATAGTTTACATGATGGTAAGCAATAGCTTTGGTCTAAAATGGATTGCGCTTACCCAATACGAACCGGTTCACTCTCGTTTTAAAGATCGGATTATAGTTTTTGGGGAACAGTGACTCAGGCAGACTACTATATAATTATTTATGTAAAAAAACATCTTTTACAAAATATTTACATAAACAAAAATCTCAAACACACTTTATTTAAACTTGAACTGTTTAATTTGCCACTGAAGTCCCCTCTGTATTAGAAAAAGAAATATTGAGAAAGTAATCTAAAGTTAAATGGACGGACAGGATGAATTCCAATCTTATTCGATGAGTTTCCGCCTATAGGTACCCATAATTACTTTCCTGGCTTGATCTCCGTGTAACTGCGATTTTATGAGTTTAAGGTAAACTTTGAGTAAGCAATATAGCATGAATGATTTTGAATGAGATAATTTACGATGTATTTTTAATGAACATTACAAATTTTCCCTAATAGGGTAAATTTATTCATAAACATACATTTTTAGTATATGTGTCGTTGTTCTAACCTCCATTATTTTTCATTTTCGAATTAAAGAAATAATAAATAAATATTCCGGGACATAGCACACAGCGCCATCTAGCCCCACACTAAGCAATCGTTATTATTATTTATTACATGAATTATTTTGTGGAGAATATTCTTAGTCATAATTAAGTTAACTGACTTCATAATATTATATAACGAAAACAAAGGATAACTAAAATCAGGGTAGGTAAATATGCACGCAATAAAATAAAAACCCATAAAAATATACCTGACGAATACTAATAAAAATGGCGGCATGTCAAAGGAAAACCGCACAATGCTTTGAAAGCGCAAACAATGCGCTCCTAACTACGGAATAGTATATATAGAAACTGCCAGACGCAACACAAGTAATTACAGATTTAATATTAAATATATAAATATTGCAAAACAGAAATCCAGCACTCTAAAGTAAAGCCATGAAATAATGTTGCTCACTATAGTTCGCGTATTATATCAACAGTAACAGAACTGTGTGATGTGTGTCATTTTAACGCTTTTGGATTATTTAGTACTATTGTTTATACATTCTGTTTATTATTCGTTGTTTTAGAAGCGGCTGCAACATAGCTCATTTTACATCCAATATTCTATAGTCGACAAATTAACATCGTTTCAAAACTGTTTCAAAATCAGGAAAAGTGCTATTCTATTGTCGAGAGATTAATATTCATTTCATTCACAGTAGTGGTAATATGTATAGATATTTATTATTTTAAAATTCTGATGGGAATACAACTAATCTTCAAATGTGGGAAAGTCACAATATCATCAAAAAGACTATGTTTATTTATTAGCAATCTCTCTCTCTTGAGTCGTATTTCCTCATGACTGAGGGTCGTGACTCCCCCGCAGAATTAATTCGTTAGGGGTGTTCTCTTGGGCAGATACATCGTGGCGGGCGCCCAGGTCCTTCCACGGAAGACACGTGTCCTTTGATATTGAGGTCCTCAAACAAGTCGGTTTCCTCTCGATGTTTTCCTTCACCGCTAAGCGAGTGTAAATCCACACATAACTTGAAAATACAAGTCATTGGTATAGGGCTGGATTCGAGCCAGGGCGCATCTGGATGAAAAGCAGACACTGGAACCGCTGAGCCACACTCGCTTTTTAGAAAAACAGCCACTTTTTTAGATTCCATATTTCTAATCTATTTGTTGTACTAAGCTTAACTGCAACGACTTGCATAAAGTTCAAGGTTTAACTAAATATGAGCACTGAGCAGTTAACTTCACTAACTACTGTTAACTAGCCGACGGCCCCTTCAAGCTAAAGTGCCGGTTAGTTTAACTTTAACTCACTCGTGCTTCAGCTGTTTGAATAAGTTATCTTTTATTTGATTAAAGTTGCTATTTATATAAGAATACAATAGAATAGAAGCAATGGTAGTTCGTATAGATTTATACTTTAAAGTTATCTCAAAAAACAAATCAATGAAATTTCTTTTTACTGTCTCATTCTTGAAATTTAATTCTTTGTTGTTCTTTAGCCATCTCAATTTTACGGAACGTTATGATAGTTGTAAAAATTGGCTTTGTCTATTTGACTTGCACAATTAGAGATGAGTTGTTATTATTTTTAAATTATTGGCTACCAGATGTTAAGCGTCACTTTTGGGCTACCGCGGTTTATCTTACATGTGAAATACATAAGATAAAACGCGAAAGCCTAGAATACAGCACCACACCACAATCAGGTCAGCAGGAACAATCTTTACACGCATGTTTGCACAGAAATGCCTTATATAAATTCAATTTAAGAAAAAAAAAATAGGTATGTATATTGGATCAAAGCATCGGTCAACTCAACCCGTAACCGTAGAGTGTTTTATTTAGTCTAAGAGCTCCGTGGCGTATGGATTTCTAGACCCCTTTAATACAATCAGATCGAGTAGGGCTCCCAGAGGCCAACCTTTTTTATCAACACAACGTTACCGTTTTCAGAAACCTAGGATCTCTAGAATTAAGGTCTTTTATACAAAGTATGTATGGAAAAGAGGCACTCATATAATTTGTAAAGTTACCCTTTTAGGCTAGGTTTATTGTATTGCTACTTATTTTTATAAGAAAGAGGTAGGTACTTTATATTACAAATATTGAACCCGTAATGTTATATAAGCGAAGCATTTATTTGGTATATAATACATATCTATGTATATGTACATATATCAAGTTAATGTTATAAAACTCCTTTCATAGATTAAAACTTAAAACAAAATTAAATATAATCGAAAGATTGTATATGTGTTGCGTTGTTCTTCTTTTACGCATATAAGGCAGAAACCATTTGGATAAAATCAGATGCAGATACATAAGAATTTAGGCATATATTGTACTTGGCATATACAATATACATACAACATTGGCTTTTGTTTTTCTCGGATTAACTGTGGTAACACTGCCGGGATTAGGGAATATTATCTAAAAGTTCATATCGAAAAGCAACGAAACTTCAACGCGCATAAACCGCCGTGAGCCATAAAAGACGTATTTTAGCCAAATTATTCAAACATAAGAGGCTTTGCATGTCAATTCACTTACTTAATAGCTCTTTGTAGACAACCCTACAGGAAAGATATCAGGAGTCTACTGGGCGCAGTCAGGATAGTCTAATAGGGTTAAGAAAAAAATATATATAATTGAAAGCTTATAGGTAAAGTAACCATACTGTATTTGACTATGATTAAGGTTAACATCATTAATTTATAATTTGCGTTTTGTTTTTCAGTCAAATCTATACTTGCTATTAATTATATTCATAATATTCTGTAATGAAACTAGCCTTACTTACACAACGACTCTTGCATATAACATTATTTTACAAATTGATTTTACTAAATGCGTTTAGGAATCGTTGTGCAAGTGGACCTGAACATAAAAATTGAAGTGTCGATCACCTGCCTCCGTCCCCGCGCTCGGTAAGCTCTTTATCTGGCTGATCCCGCGGGGAATTGTCTCGGTTCTCGCCAAATCTGCACTTTGTCACGTGTTGCCGCCAATTTTCAGATTGTTTCCATTGGGAAATAACATGTACGGTAAATATACGCAAAGCTATTTGTTCCCGTATTAACCGAGTGCGTCGTAAAAAGGAATTTTGTGTCGCGAATGTAGCTACGGCTTTGCGGGAGTGAAATGCTGGAGGCGTAATGTATTAGTGAGACAAATTGATACTATATCTACCATACATGGGGACTTGAAATTATTTAGAACTAGTTATTTTACATTACATGGACTCTGCACCTTCGTTAAGGCCTATTGACACTTTAGGTATCATATGACTGAATGTCAATAGTAAAAAATCACTACCGCGTTTTTTATCTAAAGGTATTTGTAACAAAATTAACAACACAATTTAAATAAATAAATAAAAAATTAACAATAAAAATTACTACGTCCGGTATACTTATTAATATGAATATTAAGTTTTTATTGTAATTAAAATATTTTAGCCACCATGTAAACGATAGTTCTTTTACTAGTGTCTGACCTTTCAAAGTAGGATAGTTTCCATAATATTTAGTCGTAAAGCACAGACCAGAATGTCCCGGCTTGGCCGGAGCAGTGGATTTTACCGCATGACCTATTTCAAATAATATCGCTGTTGAGCCTCAAACCGCCAAGCGTTATTTTAGCATAACACCGGATAATTGAAACTCTGGATAGTGATGAAAGTTATTATCATCATCATTAGCAGCAGTAGCATGTTATCGCTCACTCCTGAGCATATGCCTCCTTTCTTGTATGCCATGTGAAAGTTGATGAAATGTAAGTTTGTTTAATTTGTTTTATACAAGAACAGTTAGGTACATAAGATGAATCAAAACAAAAGTTTATTTGTGATTAAAGTTATTTAACATCTTTATTGCTTAACAAGTTAACACTGCTAGGAATAGGTTTATAATAAGTAAGTATAAAGTAAATTTGTTTTAAAAGTGTTGTCCTGTTGGACATGCAATATTCTTCGACTAATATAATATAAGTATTTACAAGGTATCTACGATTCATTACGTTTTCTGAATTAAAATTTTAGATTTAAAATCACTTTAAAACAGATGTATCAAAGCAAGTTATGTATGTTGGTTTGTTTATAGATGGTCTTAGATAGATGGGCTTAGAGTAAAACATCAATCAGTTCTTCTTCTTCTTATCGAATGAGAGTGGCAAACTCTAGTGTCGAGAGTTTATCAAGCCGTCCTAAGGGCCTCTGATAATCAATCAATTCGAAA
Source organism: Macaria notata (assembly GCA_927399415.1). Lineage (NCBI taxonomy): Eukaryota > Metazoa > Arthropoda > Insecta > Lepidoptera > Geometridae > Macaria > Macaria notata. Next base: position 4,222,431 of record OV656744.1, read on the forward strand.
CTCTAAAATAAAGAAAATGTGCTTTATTTTAACTTTGCTGCAGTCAAATATGTGATTCAAAGAAAGTGAAACACATCCATGCATGTTAGCTAACATTAAGAAATGATTTATGTAACTACAAAACGTACGGAAGTCGTTATCTGGAGCCCCTAACGAGGGAAGGGCACAAACGATATTTTGTACCCGCTTTTTATGATAATGTTACGTATTGTGGCATTTACATAATATTGCCGAGTGTATTTTGTAAACTATGCTACGGTTTCGTTTGTTTTGTTTTTGTTGTGAAAAGCAAAGAAAACATCGTAACTGTATGCGAGCACTGTTACCCATCGCTTGTACATTGAATTTTTTTACACAGTTTACAAATACCTAAACGTAATCTTGTAACGTATCCTGCCGTAATCTTGCCTACGTATGGAACATGTAGTATGTGTGATGAAATAGTATACTTAGTATTATATTTAGTTTTATAAAGTGTCTGATACTATAAATTTTTACTTTCTTAACATCAAAAAACATAAAGGTAACCTTTATTTATTATTTTGGGTTATATAATGTATGTACATCTGTGTGACAAGCTGGTATAGAGTAGTCTTCAAGCCATAGTACAGTACAAAAATATCAATCAATCAACTAGGATAAATAATATATGTTTTCGCATTCATATACATACATACAAAAATACATTATTTATTACTGGTTGATATATAAGCTTCTGTACAAAAGTACAAAAAAAAGCATAGACATGCCTACAAAAAGCTACAAACGACAAACAAATACCAAAAAACAGTGTTTGTTTGTCTTGATAGAAGCATTATCAATCATTGCCACTATTTATCATAATAAGTCATATGAAACTCCCCCTTGTGGATGGCTAAATCATGGGGGTGTTAGCGTGAACGACGAATTTCCATATATCTTAGCTACACTAGCTTTATCCTACGGATTCACTCTTTTGATGATAATTTTTACAACGGAAATACTATAGATACATACATAGCCAACAAAAATGTATGTATTTTCGTTCATATCATAAACATAAACTAAAATATCCTGCCGGTCGTGATTATTTTCTCTCATTTTCCAATAAAAGTTTCAGTTAAAACAATCATAGTTCGGGGGTAACACTCAATAAATTAACTCATAATAAACTAAAATACTATATACATGAAAAACAAAAGAATCTATTTAAAATAATAGTTAATATTAATTATCATAATCATTTCTTTAGTAATTTTCCTTGTACAAAATGTGTAGTTTTATCAGTGTGTTTCATAACATTAAGCGTAAGACATAATCAAAGAGATAGTTTTAGATATGTACATACATGTTGGCTTTATTCAGGCAGGTGAATTATCAGACAGATAATACACACAGTTTCCGTTTATATGTATGTATAGTCTTGAAAGTACAAGACAAACGAGATGTCGCGCCCTACGGCCCTTAGCCCTTATAACATTGTGAAATTCTTTATTTCTTTTTCACCACGAATTTATGGCGCATACCTACTTAGGAAATAAGCCTAAGTGTGCGGGAATGGTAAGCAGGAATTATTCATAAGACAACGGATAAACATTTTATTGTGAACGTTGTTATTCGGGCTTTTACAGGTTACATTTTGTATTCGGTGTTGAATTATTACAATGTTCAGGTAATTTCTATAAATGAGTTTTTTATAAATTTATATACTTTATAGTCATAGTTTTGTTATTAATAAAACTATCACATTAACGTCCAAACTAAATGACTATGACTGTAATTGAATTTAAAAACAAGTACACATTACAAATACATCATTACGCATAAAGATATGAATCGATTGAAATAAAAAATATTATTCATGCCATGTATACACTTTCATGGCATGTGTTTATATATTTAATGCAACATTGTTTTGTTTAAAAATATAAAAGTAAGTAATTAAAATTAACAAGGAGGCAGCAAAAACAAATATTGTATATTTCAATTGAAAACCGCATAAATTTTATAAACAACTTGCGCGACATTTCCAAACGTCTCCCGATTCATGACAAATGTATCAGCAGCCGTCAGATACAGAGGTTTCTGGCTTAAACAAAGCATCAGCCGGACCATCCTCGCATGTTTCACCTCCATATATTCCCAACCACATCCATACACCGCCTCTGACATCTCACGGCCGGCAGATATCAACAATTCTCCACCAAAACAGTAAATAAACAACGGCAAAATACCAGTGAAACCGGTCAAAATAGTATTCCTTATATCCCACTGCCCTAAAGTCTGCAAAGTTGTTACTAATACAATGGTCATCATGAAAAAATGCGCTCCGAAAATAGCCGTGTACAACTGCCGGATTTTGTTGTGAAATTTTAGGAGAAATTGATGCTGTTTGATGCAGAATTTTAATTTATCTTCAACAGAAATTCTTTCTTCTTCTTCTCCTGTGGTTTTCGTCAAGATGTTATAGATTTCGTTCAAAGTTTCAGTGATAGAGTAGCAATGGCCGAGCTCGTGCGCTAGCAGAGTTACAAACAGGACGATGTAGCCAGTTTGGTTGACTGCAGAGAAGAATGTACCGAGAGTTGTGATGACGAAGGTTATCTCGTAGAACGGGGTTGCGTATTTTGGTGATAGACCTGAAACATTAAATAAAAAAATAGTAATTAAAAATTGTACATATTGTACATATATCATAAAATATTCTAATGTAGTCGCTAAAAGATATCCATTTGTTTTGTAGCTAGCGTCCATTTAAACGAAAATAATTAATGATTACTAATAGCAGTAACTGAATTCGCTCGGAAAAGGCCCCCGTTTTATCAAGAAACATTCCGATTTAAATTTAAATTTAACACTATACTTACCGTATGAATCTCCCGGGGTAGTCGGCAAGTAGCGATCATTCCCGAACACCGTAAATAAGAATGGTACAGATAAATACAGCACATGAGACAGGCCCTGGTTCAGCACCACCAGCCAGGAGGCGTAACGAGCTTTATGGAGTGTGGACAGCATCACTGACGAGGCCGGGGTGTTGGCGGGAATTGAGGACAGACCCTCGCTAGCTAGGGAGAAGATCGTGCGGAGACGGGATCTGAAATAAAACTGGTGGTGGTCATTTTGTTTCCTTGACAAGCCAGCACTCTCAAAAATTAAATCTATTCCTATTTATTTAAGCGTATGTCTTATTGTGCTTAAACACTATATTACGACGTTGGCGTCGGTTTTGTTATTTTAAGTACTAACCCTTAATTTGAAACTTAGTAACGGTTACTCATATATTTTTAAGTTACTCACAACATTGGGCGAATGTCGCGTTAGGTGTTCACTCTTAGCTTCCCTGCTAACTACTGATATCTATTTTCAACTAGAATAAGTGAGTTCAGTTCCCTGATTTTCATAGCAAGTACTTTAGTAATGAAACTAAAAGCGTATGTACCTGGCAGTCCACATAAACACATATTTGGAGAAAGGCACGGAGGTGGCGCTAATGCAGTTGAGCACCTTGAAGCACTCCACCTTGTCCGGGAACACCTGCGCCAGGTACACAAGCTGGTTGAGCGAGCCCACGTACATGTGAGCGCCCGCGAACAACACTGTCGCGAAGAGGTTGAATATTGTGAACCCTGGAATAAATATTTCACGGCATATCACACAGCACCATCTAGCCCCCTTAATAAGCTTACGCTTGTATCATGGGTACTAGATAACGGATATAATACAATATACTTTTCTTTCGTAAATACATACTTATTATACATAGAAATGACCAGACTCAACTTATTTTTGTTTCTCTTTTTTTGTGTTAGCTGGGCTAATGTGTACACACGTACCTAGCACAGAGCGTAGGACTCATTCAATTCAACGCATCACAAACCCCATAGCTATCGAGAAAATGTTGTAAAGTACGTAAAATCAGTCATTTGTTTTATTTGGTTCAGTAAACGTAATGTAATTTTAAGTTAGTTACCATAAATATAACTTGTTTCGTTTGTTACTTACGGTGATTATTATCGCCAAAAACATTGTGTATTCCGACCAACTTTTGAATACCACTGACCATACTTTTCTCTTGGTCTATGGGGTCTTGACCATCTTTCTCAAACAAATGCTCTAGTCTTCTACTCAAATACTCTAGTATTTGCATTTTTCACTAGACTTCTAAGCTTTTTGGTAGTCTACGAGCGTAGACCCTCTACAACGCGTAGGCGCCTACGAATGCTACAAATTTTCGTATCCCATACATACAACGAACTGTACCAAAATTTGGTAGAATCCCAGAAAATTAAAAACGCTTTAATTAAAACAGTTATAGATACAATAACACATTCCAATTTATTACAAACATGTGACATATTTTGCCAGCAAGCCATTATAGAATTCAATTTAACTTAATTACGAGAACAAAGAAAAATTGCTGTTAATTTGTTACCGTATATTATCCAATTTTATCCAACGCTATTTGATTGTGAAAAAGTAACAGTAAAATTTTAAGCGGGTTTAAGTCATTACACCTATTCAATTGCTTTCAACGTTTCTAATTTGCCTATTACTTACTAAACTCTGCTTATAATTGACTTTACAACGAGCCCAATATTTTATTTACTTACTAAAATTGGCTTATTAACTATGAATTTAGCCTAATTTTGCCATTTACGTAATATTTAAGCACAAGAAAATTTGTCTTATTCATTGACTTTGGTCAACCAGTACCTAATTATTTACAAAACACTCGTATGATCATCTTATAACATTTACGATTGAGATTTCTTCAAATAATATAGGACAATTACTTACTAAATAAATATCTAATGTCTGGTATAAATGTGGTAGGTTAATAAAATAGTAAATACTTAGTTTTCTTCTGAATAAAAATGCAAAGAAGTTTGCTAGTACGAGTAGTTACACGAAACCATTTCGCAAAGCAACTCGCAGCATTCGAATTACAATAAATATTTTATTACAAATAGAATGGAGATTGCAATTCCAGTTTTAAAAGAGCAAAGCTTACAAATACCGAGCGATCTTTTTTCAATTTTGCAAAATTAATTTTCTTTTATGACCATTGAAATTTTATTAAGTTCCAAAGGAGTTTTCCACCTGGAGGTTTTATTTCTCGAATTCTATCGAGGTAGAAGAGTCGTTTGTTTTTTAGGAGGAAATTAAGTGTTATTGCTTTTGAATTGATTTATTTCCCTCGGGAATTTGTCGCGCACGAATCTCGGGCGTGGGTTGTCCACGCGATGTTTTTATTCCTGGGCCTTTACCTGTTTATAAGTATGACTATGAACAGACATTTGATATTGGTATGATATTTTTGATTTAGTTAATTTTCTGGTGACCAGATTTCGTTGCATTTGCAATTGAACATGAATGAATGAATGAATGAATGATTGAGAACATGCTATCGATGTATTGTATTGTACACAAGAGTAGGTACTGTTTTCCTCTGCTTACTAACTTAAGCTTACCATACTGCGTAACGAAAAGATAAGTTGTGTCTCCTCCTCCTTGCGTCGTATTCCCCATTACTCAGGGTCGTGACTCTCCGCAGATTTTTCTCATTGGGGAACTTTCTCTTAGTTGTGTTCCTATCTATATATTTACTTTCTAACATGATGAACTGGATTCGATATACCTGTAGGCCATGCTGTAGACGAAAAATGGTACATAAGCAGGGTTACTTAGAACTAGTAACACCATTTGTTCTACAACTTTTGGAAAATCTCGAAAAATAAATGCGATTATGCGTTACTTAGCAGTACCTAACCTTGTATATTATGATAAATCAATGTATATCACAAGGAATATTCATCAAACTCTATCACATCTGAATACAAAACTCCCGTATCTTGAAACACATTTATAAAATCCCACGCAAATGGCCTTACGTGCGATACCGGACATGGCATAATCCATCTGTTTTGGCACGTTGGGCCCGACCTGCGGGAAACGATCACAATGGGACATACTGACTGTAAGAAATCTATGGGATATAGCTTTTCATAACATCACAATGAATTACAACTATGGGCCTACAAAATAGAGTTTGAATACGTATGCAACACGTAAGTTTAGAAAAGCATGTGTGACTACTTTAAAGACTGTTTTTATTGATCAGGTTGATTGCTCGTCGCTCCAAAAAATGTGTTCTCTTTAGTAAATTTTACTTAATAAAATAAAATAAAAATAAAAAAGCCTTTATTTGCCATGACATGACGTTAAACAGTTATAAATAATTATACTAGTATACTAAATTTATATTCACTAAATTTATAAGATTTTTCCTTCAACTGTGATAATATTGAGCTGTGTGTGTCACGGCACTCAGAGATGAGTGAAGGCCTCCTCCATGCTTCATCGATGTGTCTCGTTCCTGCGCTGCTCGGCTTCATGTTATGGAATATTTTGATTTTTAATTCTCTGTGATTCTTTCATTAAATGAATTTTTATTTCAGGCTTTCCACATATTTAACGTAGTTTGTTGATTGTTTTTAGGATGGTGTTTGCTGATATCACAGAGTACCGAAGGTGATAGTTCATATGACAGTACACAGCGCTGGTGTCGAGTGTTTTTGAAGGTTCAAATGAGTAGTACATGGAGGGTTGTGGTCTCTATACTCCCGCGTTGACCAAACGTCTTGGGAGTGCTTGTGACTATTTTTGTGGAATTATTATTGTTGTGTATTTTCGAGTTCCGCTTGATGTTGCCTTTGTATTTTTTCTGGATGTCAGAGTTAGTTATTTTTCTTCTTGCATGCTTGGAAGGGGTTGTTTTATAAGTTGATTATTCTTTAAAAATGCTGCGATTGAGGAGCTTGGGAAATGTTGCGTGATATTGTCGCTCGGTTGCGGCCGCTCAGTAGTGGTACGTTTTGTTTTTTTCTTTGTTTGTTTATTTGGTTTTAATGACGTGCCACTGTCATGGTCCGATTTACCTGCGGGCTCACCGACACAGATAAAGCCCTCTTGTTAGTTGGCTTATCTAGAACGAGTATTTTGTCATATCTGAGAATAGCTGAAACTCCACTTTCCTTGTATTGCATTAGTTGGGATATCAAAGCTTTTCTTTTTTCTAGTGTTTTGGGTGAAAAATCTTCTTTGATGTATGAGCCGCTTCCTTCCATACAGGATTTTTTTCGTAGAATTTGTAATTTTGTGCCTAATGTTGAAAAAGTTACCCTAATGGGTCTTGGTTTCGTGCTTTTCATCCCGATTCTTCCCACATATTCCAGGTCTCTCCTTTCGCATTCAGTGTCCATCTTGTTTTTAATAGTGAATAAAATTACATTTTCTAGTTCATTGTAGATTTTTCCTCTTCTGTAATGCCAAAAAAATAACATTACGTTGACGCAGTATCTTGTCGAAATTGTCGAGACTTTCTTCATGCTTAATTTGAGTGCATTTTATTTCAGTTCATTTTTACTTACGCACAGTTAATATAAATAAATATTAAAGGACATATCATATCTGTTTAATACTTCACTATGTGCATCAATTCTATAATAGGTACCTACTTCCGTTGAATTATTTAGTTTTTCGAATAAAGATGATGTTGACGCGTTTCAAATCGATTTTAGCTGAAACGGCAAACGTATTTTTGTGGTCTTTGACTGATACTTACCTACCTAAGTACTCAATAGTGGTTTCGCTTGTTCTTGAACGTTGTGAAAAGAAAGTTATATAAGTACCTACGCATACAGGTAGACTTATGTACCTACGTATAAAATTCTATACATACCTAATACAAAGCAGTACATCTCTTGGTATCAATTATTCGAGTTATGAAGTCTCGTATGACATTTCTCACACGCGATGTGATGGAAATTGGATTCGTTAACTCGGGTGCTGCAAAAATCAGCGACTCGGCAATAACTCGCTTTAATTTTAGCTGAATGTGCCGGATAAAGAATGAGATATGAATTTAAAATGTTAGGTTTTTTTTCGGTAAGTATTGTCAGGGGTTGAAAACGTTTTGAAAACTTTAAATTCAAAGATAAGTGTAAAACATCACAGGTACATAGAGTAACGAAAGTTTAACTAACACTCCACCACGACCTTAGAGTAATAATAAAAAAGCGTTACATAGCGTTCATTTCAATTAATTTCTCTGTCACCGAAATACAAAAACCAGCTAACTTCACACTCGTTTGGAAGATTGCTAGATTAGGTAAGCCTATGAGTCAGGCAGGAAAGGTGTAATACAAGATTTAAAAGCTTAATTACCTCCGCTTACCTGTCTTAATTTTTACAATAAAAGATTTAGTAGCTGAAATACAGAAACAATTAACTTTTTTTTTTATTGTTTACATTTCAGTCATTCCTTAAAACACAAACCTTACTTACCGTGCAATGTTTGACTAGGTTTCCACTCATGTGACGATCTTTCCAGTGAAAAACTCGCAAATCGTCGCTGTAGGTAAGTATGTACTAGGAAATAGAGCGCCCCTCAGCCGTGTGAGCGTTTAATTTCCGCACTAGATGCCTTAATAGTTATCACAGACGGGGCTGATTGTTGCAGCTGCAGAGACGAAACGTTTCGGATTTTGTACATTGCCTTGAAAATTGCTAGGCACTTTTTTCTTATTAAAACCAGGTTTGCCTAGAAAAGTCTTAGACCTACTTATGTACACTGGCCGCCTTCGTAGCATGACCAATATGATCATTCATACTAACTGATGTAAAATAACTTCTTCTTATCGAATGAGAGTGACGGGGTCTGAGATGGCTTAACCACTGGAATACTATGACGAACAGCCGGGACCTACAATTTAACGTATCAACCGACCCACGGAAGCAAAGGAGATAGACTTATATATGCATGAAAATGATAAGAGTTTTAACAAAAGTAAGTACCTTTGCTTTCATAATATTACATTAATGTGACATTTATTAATAGAAATCATCTATTTCCCTTGTCTGTCCTACAATCATATTAATAAAACACATTTATTGACAACAAAAACCAATTTATTTCCACTTTTTCACTCCATCCCAGTCATTAATCATCGCTCAACAAAACTAACAGTATGTACAAATAATACAAACAAAACTATCAAACACAACACTTGTACATTTTACATTGATCGCGAGAATTACTGGCATACGCTGAATGTCATTAATAATAACATTACATTAACACTATCTGCTGTACATAATGACTCATTATGTACAGCAGATAGTGTTTAAAGACAGAATTTCAACATGGTTTTATTATTATATTTAACATGAAAGTTGAATGGTTTATTTTCCTAAGTTCAAACCTGGACGTAAGTATTTCTTATACATAAACTTATTAACGCCATCAGACGCTTAGTCCAATAGTTTGGAAATGGGTGCAGATTTTTGCGCCTGGCTGTAAGGCGATCGTGGCCGAATGGCTGTGGTCTCCGTTTCCAGAAATATGCAGGTTCGAATCACGCCAGTCGCGATTCTTTTTGCGCATTTCCAAATACGTTTATGGATAGGTATTTTTGTACAATCTACTTTCCAACGCCCTTCTTCCTCATGCCGAAGGGCATCTGTTTGTGTTGGAACTTGGAACCTTGCTGGTACTGCGGCTTGGAGCTAGTGAGAGCGATCTCCGCACCCAGGAGTTGTGCCAACGTCTAGAGGGAAAAAATAGGTATTGTAGAATTTAAAGGTAATAAAAAAGATAAAGATTACTGCTTGTACTTCTGTACCACAGTAGAAACAAACAGTATATTTATCTATACTAATATTATAAAGCTGAAGAGTTTGTTTGAACGCGCTAATCTCAAGAACTACTGGTGCGAATTGAAAAATTTTTTTTGTGTTGGATAGACCAGTTATCGAGGAAGGCTTTAGGCTATATAACATCACGCTGCAAATAATAGGAGCGAAGAAACAATGGAAAATGTGGAAAAAACGGGGAAAATTATTCATCTTTGAGGGCTTCCGTTGCGTGCACTGCGAAAAAGGTTCAAGATATCAAAAACTAATGTAGAATTAATGCCCAAAATAACTATTCCACGCGGACGAAGTCGCTGGCACAGCTAGTAATATAATAAAATAATAATAAAATTGTTTATTGGACACACAAATTCTTATAATATTAACACTTATGAATAATATTAAAATATGGCATTTTAGAAAACAAAAGATATGTCGAGCAGCTAAGGTCAAGGGTAATTAGGTTCTATTCCAGTTTAGAATACTCCATATCTGACTGTTCTTAGAATGGAGAATGTCTCTGTGGCGACATACAAAGGAAAGTAATATTGAAAATTGAGCAAACGTTATTTAAAAAACCCTTCTCTTTTTAATTAGACAATTAAGTACAAGTACAATTTCAGGTACTCCGTCGATCATACTAACGATGTATACGTAACGTGTGATTTTTTGATGGACTTAAGACAAATTATACTCACCTGGGAATCGATAAGTCCCCTGTCTTTGAGCGCTTTGTGAATATTTTCGAATTCCTTCTGCAAGTCTTTGTTGTCACACTTTTCAACTGCTTTCTGTACTCTGTCCATCTAAATAACAACAGAATAATGTTTTTTTTTATATATTATTATTTATGATATCAGATAAGACAATCTATAATAGTAAGGTAAGGTAAGGGCGACGAAAATCATGACATCCTTTTCTCACTATCATTTTGCCTTATATTGAGCGAAAAGGAAAATATATTTTCTTTGCTAAAAGTCACGTTTAATATTCTACATAATCATCGGGTGCCATCTTTATATTGAAGTTCGGAGGTCAGTTGGCAAAACTGCTTGCGATAGGTACCATGCTGCTTCTTTTAAAAATACAAAATACAAAATTATTTACTAGCCAAAAAACTTTGTCACGAAACGTTTCGAATCCTCTGACTTCGCGGTAGTCGTCGGTTTCTAGTTACACAAATCTGTTTTAAATAAATAAATAATAAATAAATATTCCGGGACATTGCACACAGCGCCATCTAGCCCCACACTAAGCAAACGCTTGTGTCGTGGGTACTAGATAACGGATATAATACTTATATACTTTTCTTTTGTAAATACATACTTATTATACATACAAACGACCAGACTCAACACAAGTAATTATATATTTTTAAAGTACATAAATACTTGTGTCATGCGGGAATCGAACCCGCGACCTCTAGATTAGAAGGCAGAGCCACAACCAACTAAGCTAACAGGCCAGTCGAGTTTAGATGCAGTAACTCTTTCATCATCAGCCCGCTATCGCCCACTGCTTAGCATAGGCCTCTCTTCTTGTACGCCACTCGTCCCGGTCCTGCGCAGATCGAATCCAAGTGCTCCCTGCGGTTGTTCTAATGTCGTCAACCCACCGCATAGGGCGACCTCTACTTCTATGGCCAGTAATGGGTCTCCAGTCTTCAGTAACCCTATATAATGGTATGATAGACAAGTATACTCACAGTCTCCTGGAAGAAGGTGTGCTTGTTCTGCTGCTCGGGGCTGTCCACGTCCAGCACCTGCCGCAGCACGGGCAGCGCGTCGTCCACGCGACCCATATCGGCCAGCGCCATCGCCTGCGTGTATGTATGTTTGTGTTTATAAAGTACTAGCAGGTGCTCGCGGCTTTGCTCGTATTTAGAAGTAAAACTTTCATCCCCTATTTCATCCCTTTAAAAGTGGCATTTCCAAAAATCCTTTCTCAGCGGATGCCTACGTCATAACATCTACTTTCATTCCAAATTTCAACCCGATCCGTCCAGTGGTTTGGGTTGTGCGTTGATAGATCACTATATCAGTTAGTCAGTCAGTCATTCACCTTTGAGTTTTATATATATAGATATACATATATATGTATCAATATAAACACAAATAAATTACACTCGTTAATAGATTTCAGAACAAGTCAACATGAGATAAGCTACAAAAAAAGTTTTGGAGTGTTAAAAACTCCTATATTTACATGCAATAAAAAACCAGGCATAGAAAAAAGACTTTAGATGGAACAAGTTTATCAAATGTACCTTATGTACAATATCTAATTCTAATTTGTAGTAGGTAGCTACACTGACGACCAGCTTGGGGCGTAGTAAGCAAAGTTCATGTATTAGTAACTAGTAGACGCCCGCGGCTTCGCTCGCATTATTTTGGAATATAAAGCCTTGAAATTAACATAACTTTTTTTATTTATGAACCGATTCAAATGAAATAAACACCAAATGTTAAGTTAAAAATGCACCTACATGTTAGTGAAAACAAAAAAAAAACAACAAACAAATCGGTTCAGCCGTTTTCGAGTCTAAAACGAACAAACGTTCCTACGGACAAACAGGTTTTTTTTTAAACATGATTTTTGTATTCCATTGTATCAATGAAGACCCCTCAACATTTTTTTTTCAATCATCTTCAATGTACAGTTACCGACCGGTTACAGCTTTATTATAAATATAGATATATATTACCTTGATGTTTCTAACAGTCACATAATGCTGCTTCTGCATTGATATTGACTCGAGCGCTATGTGTGGCGCACCTTGGTTTATTGCTAGAGCTGAAAATAATAAATAATATACATTGTATTCTTGTTTGTAATTATAATTATATTAGAAATATACTAAAAAGCGAGTGTGGCTCAGCGGTTCCAGTGTCTGCTTTTCATCCAGACGTACCCTGGTTCGAATCCGCCCTACACCAATGACTTGTATTTTTCAAGTTATGTGTAGATTTGCACTCGCTTAGCGGTGAAGGAAAACATCGTGAGGAAACCGACATGTTTGAGGACCACAATATCCGAGGACATGCGTCTTCCGTGGAAGGACCTGGGCGCCCACCACGATGTATCTGCCCAAGAAAACTCCCCTAACGAATTAATTCTGCGGGGGAGTCACGACCCTCAGTCATGAGGAAATACGACTCAAAGAGAGAGAGAGAGAGAAATATACTGTGAGATGACTCTGGCCTCACAACACAGCCTAACAGCTACCACGACGTCTGAGGATTCGAAAGATTTTGTGTCTAAGTTTTTAGGAAAATTATTAATTTTGTATTTGTATCTGTTTTTGGTGAGTTTAAAATGAGGCGACATGTCGTGACGTCGTGTGTTCGCAAATGTATTGCTTGCTTGGTGACTAGTACAATACAGGTTGTCCACAAAAAAAAAAGGTTTTGTCGACCTACAGTTTTCATACATTTTGTAGTATTGATGAAGAGTGCTGTCATTACGTCCATCTATGAACTCACTTGGTAAAATTTGAATTATTTTAAATTAACTTAGTAAATTTTCATTGAATTTTTACAAATTAAAGTTTTCTGTTATGTAACTTTTTTTCCTAGAATTTACTTTAACTTAACATACCTGCCAGGAAACTAGATGCCCTTCTCAATGGGATTGTACCAACATTAATCATGTCTGTCCACAGCTTTGAGGCATATTCCAGACTCTTTGGTGTGTTCTGAAATATATTACAAACTTTTATTTATTGTAATTTCAAATGGAAATCCTGAAGAAAAGAAGGTAATCACACACAAAAGGGAGTCTGAGTAGTATTGTGTTGTTTTTTTTCAAATAGATGTTCAAATAACAAGAAAATAATTTTAAAATGTAGCCAATAACATTGGCCACTCTTTTTTGATAATGTAATGAATAGCTTTTATTTGTACTTGAGGAGAGATTTATGCTCAGCAGTGAATGAAAATAGATGGTGGTGACTAATGGTATATCAAATTGTATAATTGAAAGATTTTACCTATTTTGAATTTGTGACCTTGTTCGCAACAACTACACTTATCAAACCAAATATGGCATACCTAGGTGCAAACCCGTATTAGTTAAAAAAAAACCTTACCTGTTTATAACAGGCTGCTAAAACTAGCACCACTGGATATTTAGGATATTTAGTCATATTAATTTGTTTCGCCTTCACTTTGTCAAATACTTCATACATTTCGTCATACATTCCGTTGTTGTAGAGCAGGTCAAGTAATAGTTGGAATGTCACCAGCTGGTCAAAGAATCCATCGTTTACAGGATCATTGAAACACTGCAATTAAAATACACATTATATGAAGAATCTGTTTACTGGTTTGCTGCTCTCCTAATTTGTATAACTATTTCTACTTGCCCCCTTTTTTAATTTCAAATTATGAAGTGTATGTGTGTATGAACACACACTGAAAACTCAAATACGTGATATGGGTACCCAATGTGAAGAACAAATTTAATGGCAGCCAAAATCATTCCACATCTTTTTCAAACCGAGAGGAGGAATGGAGAACCTAGGTTATATTATTATTACTGGGTGCAAAGGATGGAATGATTCCCAGCTCCATTTATAAAAGTCATCTTTAATGTACCTGGTTACATACAGTTTTATTAATAGCTACCTAGATGGAATAGATAAATAGCTTTAATACTATTCCAATAATCCAAGATTTCCAACAAGGTGCTTCTTACCGCTAACGCCTGTGTTGGTGCATCAAGAAAGTAAAACATTCTCATTATGACGGGCCCAAATATGAATGAACCAAACCTGTATTCATTTGTATGTGAGTTGAACCTGAAACAAAGTAAATAAAATATTATAAACCCTAGAATAATCTCCATAACACATTTATTAATTCTTCTTTCAAATAAAGTTTATTTATTTCAAAGTAATATTATCAAATTTAAATGGTTCGGCTTTACATGTCCAATCATCGATTTTGGGGGGGAGAGGGGAGGGGGGAGGACCCCCCCTGTGAAGGGGAAGTTGCGGAAACCACCACTTCTTGAGATATGATTTGTTAAAGTTCCTAACCTAAAACATATAAAATATCTATTTTTACCTTTAATTGGGGGGAAAGGGGTGGGAAAGGTTAAAAGGAGATGGCGGGGTCTGTTCACTCGCTACACTTGATCACTCGACCCCGCCATCCCCATCTAACCTAACCTGTCCAAGTCGGGGTGGCCCAAGTTTCAATTTATTTTAATTACTTTATCGCCACAGAGATTACTTCTGTGGTTTATAAAAAAAAATAACCACGAAGAGGATGGTGGAGTCTGTTTGCTCGCTACACTCGCTCACTCGACCCCGCCATCCCCTTCAAACCTAACCGGTCCGAGTTGGGGTGCCCTGAGTTTCAATTTATTTTAATTACTTTATCGCCACAGAGATTAGGTACTTCTGTGGCTTATAAAAAAAAATAACCTGTCTAACCATAACCATACATAGAACAAAAATCTACAATAATGTTTTGTTAATCCTATTTTTCCCCCTAATATTTTTTGTTATTTTTTCGCTTTGAAATACTATTCAGACTATACAGTACAATTGTAAGAATTTCGATTTATGTGCTTACTTGATCATTTTTGTACAGAATTATGTTTAATTTGAAGCTCTAGGTTTTTATTTCATGTAATGGAAACTCACAAAGCATGTTGCCGTGCTTGTGCTATGAGAAACAGAACATTTCACACCATGAAATTACGTGCCATCTGTCAAATTCTACAGAGCAATTGTGATATTTCAAAAAATTATTACATAAAAAGTATTTGTTTCCGCAACTTAAAACTTTAGGTGGAGGCTAACACTATTATAGGCTATCTACAAAAAAAACTAGGTTCAAAATCGATGATCGGTAATGTAAAGTCGAGCCAATTATATACCTAATAGATAACAATTAGTAACTACTGACTTACTTTTTAACCATTTTCGTCACCAGTTCCAAGTCTGAAGGTTCTGCCAAATGGACCATGTTCTTTAAATCTTCAGTGAATATCATATTTTTGGAATCATTGACAAAATCATTCATCTTTCCGCGGAATTTGTCTGTGAAATTAGAAAACTGCTCCTGTGTCCTTTTCCTCACTTGGAGGTAGCTATCGAGACCAATTCCAGCAGGGGCAAACAGATGATTCACTGTAAAACATCATGGTTAATTGTGACAAATAAACATTGAATTAATTGGAAACAATTTATTCTGTTATATATTAATATTTACCAGAAGTTAAATGCAAATTTCTACATGGAACTAGTAAACGAAAACTATGATTTAGCGAAATTCGCGATACGGAGTTCAGAAATACAGACATTGCTCTATAATATTAATGTAACTAAAAGTTCTTTCAATTTATAAAAACCACAAAAAATGTTGTAAATCACAAATCTAAGTATTATATTCTAATCTAATCTTGGTTATGGCCTCTGCGGTATGGCCGCAAAATCTATTATATTATAACATAGGTATGTAATCACTTTTGATTTAAGGTTATATATATATGAGACAGGACAGGCCGCAAAGCCAAAAACTCAAACAAGATGTATTGTATTTTGACGTTGACAGCAGATTTGCCTTTGCCTTCCTGACTATCAAATAAAAGAATTTATTAGAATCGACTATGTATCTACTTTTGATTTTTTTATCTCATCTCTAAAGTAGCAAGACATAAATAAATAAAGTCAATGTCAAATCGTGTCAAAGTCAAAAATAGAATTCGGGTTTGCGTTGCATTTTCTTTCGATATTTGTTTTTCGTTTTCTAAATCAAAAAATGTAATATAAAGTGTCTATTCGTGTATTTTGGATTGTACCAACTAATGGTACAATACAAAATGCCTTAGATTAAATCAACCGTTGAAAAATATTTTTCAAAATAAGAGATTCCAACAATTTCATCACCTGGATAATTCTTCCAATTTATTCAAATTCTGTGGATTAAATTGCTAACTTGATATGTAAATAAAACTGCACAGTGTTCTTTGATCACCCGAAGATTGTTGGAATTGAATTATTTTATTCTTCTGGATTCTAGTGGTACCCATAACATGAAGGAAAATTGGTGATTAATCAGTGATACTTGGCCAGAATCGGTTTATAAACTTTACCATTCAGGACATTACATTAGAAACAACTAAAACTAATGAAAATAGTGAATGATTTCATGTGTTTTTTCCATTTCTTCATGGTCTGAGTACACTATGGATAACTGAATAATTCCATCTTATATATGACCACCTTCAGTCATAAATAGGATTGGAATTATTTATTTTGAGATATTGGGATGAGTATCAAACATAATTTTCATTATGAGTAATTTTTTGTTCATATCTGAGTCTTCAAAATGTATTACTAATTTATGTGTTTTTTCTAGTTATGAATTATGCACAAGTCTACCTTTATGAATAGAAATGATTTAGATATAACTTAAAAACCATGGATGGTAAAGTTAAATGAGGAATGCTACTATATGCAGGCTGGACCTCACTTTATTATAGAACAAGATGAGGGAAGATGAGCATTCAATATAAATAACATGAAAAGTTGTGACTGAATGTCTGCCTCTCCGCCTTGTGGATCTGGGTGGAAATGTAATCACAAATATAGTTTAAAATACTTTATTTCTCTATAGATGTGCTATATGTTAGTCATTTTTGTGATAGTTGTTCTTTTTTATAAACACTGTAATCTATAAAAACAACATTCATAAAATTGACTTTAAAAGCTTCAAATATAACAATTTGTGATGAAAACAACCTGTTTTTGTTTCAAAGTATTTTTATATATTTATATTAAATTTGTTGATAATATTACTAACAGAATATTATTGTTCTATGGTTACAGATGATATTGCAGCAATCACATTAAAAATATATGTTTAAAAAGCATAAAAAAGTGAATAAAGGCAAAAATGTCTGATAAATACAAGCAACGAGATTATGACTCAAGTAGAAGAAAAGAGGATAGTTCTTCAAAACTTAAAACCAAAAAAAGCTCATCCTATACAACAACCAGCAGACGATCGAGGACCCCTCCATTACCAACAAATAGCTATGAAATAGAGGAACTATTAAAGAGAAGATTTAAACTAAAGAAAGAATTACAAATGCTGGAGCAGAGCAAGGACAAAAACTTGAGCAAACAACAAAACAGTGACAAAAGAAAACACAAACTGTCAGAATGTAGTACATACCCTAGTAAAAACTCAAAGTCAAACCATGAAAAACTTTCTAGAAAAGATAATAAAGCAAGGGAACGTTCTCCAGACTACAAGGATATTCATTTAGATTCCGAAGATGAAGAAAATATCATAGAACAAAGAAGAAAACAAAGGAAGCAACTGTTAGAAAAATTTAACAATGAAGAACCTAATGTAAAAAAAGCAAATGTTGAGAAACATGGAACAGACCAACAAGACTTTTCGGAAGAAGAATCTAGGAATAAAATAGTGATGTTAAAGTCAAATGACGAAAAGCAGTCTACTGACATGTTCTCAGAGAATGATTTTGAGCTCAAACACAGTGCTGGGACTGTGGATAAAGATCAAAATAACACTCAGTTATTTGATAACTGGGACGATGCTGATGGCTACTATAACATTAGGTCAGGTGATGTCATCAACAAGAAATATACAATCAAAGACATTCTTGGTCAAGGTGTTTTTGCTAATGTAGTTAGAGCTCAAGATACTGAAGCAAATACACAAGTAGCAATAAAAATAGTGAGAAATAATGACTTGATGTACAGAACAAGTCTTAAAGAAATATCAATGCTGAAGGAAATCAGTGAGGCTGATCCAGAAAACAAATACCACTGTGTTCGATTTATAACACATTTTATGCACAAAGGACACTTGTGTATTGTTCTTGAATCACTTCACATGGACCTGCGTGCTGTGCTCAAGAAATATGGTAAACACCAAGGGATCCATATGAAGGCACTAATCAGTTACAGCAGACAACTGTTCTTGGCTCTCAGATTGTTGAAAAAAATAGGCATCATCCACGCTGACATCAAACCTGACAATATCTTAGTTAATGAAAAGAAAAATCTCCTCAAGTTGTGTGACTTTGGTTCAGCTGGTAAATTAAATGAAAGTGAACCTACACCTTATTTAGTCTCCAGATTTTACAGAGCCCCAGAAATCATACTCGGCATACCACACACTCACAGCATAGATATTTGGTCCACTGCATGCACCATTTATGAAATGGCCACTGGAAAAATTATGTTCACCGGAGGCTCAAACAATGGGATGCTAAAACGCTTCATGGATTTGAAAGGCAAACTATCAAGCAAAATGATAAGAAAGGGAAAATTTAAAGACCAGCATTTTAATTACAATAATAACTTTCTTCTGCACAAAAAAGACGAATTCTCTGGCAGAGAGAAAGTTGTGGAAATCAGTAACACTGTACCCAGCAGGGACCTTTATAAAGAACTTCACAAGTCTTGTAAGAACTTTTCTCCTGGGGAAGACAAGAAGATGTCACAACTGAGAGATTTGTTAGACAAGATGCTAACATTAGATCCTAACCACAGAACCTCAGTGAGTGACTGCTTGAGACATCCTTTCATACATGAAGACCTAGAAAAATGAGTATCTAAATTTTTACCTTAAGTTACCTAAAACATTGTTGGGAAGGAAATAAAACCATGTTTCATTAAAAGTATTTTTATTTAAGATATGAAATCAACAAAACATATACGCCATCAACCAAAATATCACTTAGTTCATCTAATACAGACTATCACAATTCAAAGGAAAAATTGACAATATCAATTTTATTAGGTAGATGAATCTGCAATTGACTATTTAGCCAAACAATAACAAAAATAAACTGAAAACAAAATCCATAACTACAGATAGCATTTCAAAATCATCTTGAAATAATCTAAACACAATCTACTTATTGGTAATCATTTTTAGTTACAATTTACATGCCTCAGAGCCTACATCTCGTTTAGGTAGTTTTCTGGAAAATAATCTTAACTTATTCTAAAATTCGAGAAGCATTCTTTACATAGATTCTGTTGATTCGATGATAGTGACTGATTTGCATAAAAGAAAATCAGTTGGAAATAAAATTTAATAGGTAGGTACATATTTACACATTCACATACATAAAAATAAATAAGTAAACCAATGGTCAAACATTTTTGAATCAAAAAGTTACTACTGCTTCACGACGCAACAAACGTCGCTTTAAAAAAACAGAAGTCAAATAGTTGAGATACAATAAGGACAGATCATTGATATTTTATACCGAAACACGGTTTCTCCATGTGGTGCGTTGTAAATTAAATTTCATAGTCTAAACGCCCTACTCTTTGATTTTAGTTATTTTTGACAAATATAAACATCGTTGCCGCAGAAGTTTGTCCTTAAAAAGTTAATAAATCCATAATTGAGTCTGAAAATACAGTCAAAATCAAATAAGTACGTTATATTCACTCAGAGATAATCACACAAACGCTCTCATGTTTATTGCAATAGCATACACAGAGTTACAAACTAACAATCAATTATTGCTTGTAAGTGATAAAGATTTCAATATGTGAGGTAGGAAGTGATATGAAATAATGATTCATTGCATACGTACTCATACAAAATTCAAGTGATTTAAACATGCTGAATTAAAGCGATGCAATGACATATCAGTTACAATTAATTAGTAGATAATAATCAGTAGCAATTAATATGGGTTACTGGTGACACAAAACAATTGTAGTTGTGTAGTAAATTAAATAAAACGTAACCTTTACAAATTTTAGATTACACATTCTGAAAACTGTTTGTTTTCAAGTTTAATATTCAAATATACGTGAAACACTCGTAAGTGCAATATTAAACATCATCTCAAAAACCAGTTTAAAAATAGGAGAAAATACTAAGAAGAGTTTCCAGTAACCCTCTTTAGATACGAAGCAATCAAAGAAAGATATATGTCTAAAGTATACTGATAAACTTCTATGCACAGGTGTCCTAGAAAAATAACTTCACTAAACTATAGTTTTGTTAATAATTAGTAGCAGATACTAATACATAATATCAAATCAGCGCCATTCTTGAGTAAGGTAGGTACCACATACATACAATATTGTTATACATAATGTTATATATATCTATATATGTTCTAGGTTAAACTCATAGATGATTAAAATAAGACTTTAGATGTTCTCATCATCTATAAAATTGATATTTCAAGACAAAATCAGACATTTGTATTTTTCAATAGCAATCAATGGTAAACTAAAATCACAAGACAAGTCACTCACGTGTCACAGCAAACATTATATCTACATCTTATTTTTAGCTAAATCTAATGTCAAGTATTTGGATGGATCAATTACATCAGCCATGATACTCTCGCGGCGGAAACTTAGCGTCATGGAGAGAAACCACCAATAGAAGAACGCCAAAATGACATCATTTAGATTTACTTCCAATCACAAGAGAAATCTGTTAACACATCCAGTCAATTAACCAATTCATGATATGTGTCAATTAAACGCATGAAAGGGTTAATTTGCCAGGTTTTTTTACTTGATTTGATAAATATACGTTCGCGTAATTGAAAATCAATCACTTCAATATTGTATCATTCATTCATTGAGCATTATACACGGGCTTATTGGATAAGCGCCTTTTTTTTTTTACTTTTTGACTCTTTTCACAACAGCTAATTTCCGCAGTGAGAATACCTCTTGCAGAAGTTGGGATGTAACACAGTCTCAAGTAATTCGATTTGATCACTGGCTTCAAAATATATCACAAACATAAATGGTAATTCGACAAAATAGTGCATTAATGGCTGGAGCATAAACTGACAACATATAGACATAGGTATATTATGGACATATCCTCTTTTAGTAACTTTGTCAACTGTTTTAAACTTTTGTAATCGAATGATTAAGACCTCTTTTCTTATGTAATGAAAAACTGATACTGTTTCTAGTTAACATATGTTCTATAATTCTCAATCACAAACAAAAAGTTACCTAGGTATCTACATAGAGGAGTAGGTAAACTATTTTGCACCCTCACGAAAGAAATTTAGAGTTCATATTCGTGGCTAAATGGTAAATTTGCAAACTACTTTCACCTTTAGCTAAAGTTATTCAGTATTGCTCCAGCCACCACTAAACTTAATATTATTCCGAGATTCGCGTACAAGTAGAAATGATAGCTACTCTATAACGGTGCTAAAATTACAAGATTCTAGTCTAAAATTAACGATGCCGACGTTACAACGGTTAGCGGCACCCTTCAAGCCAATGCCTATTTTACTACAACAAGTACCCCCAAAAACTTGATATCCAAAATAACGATTGACAAGTATTGCTCTCGCTCACACCTACAGCTAATAATTCAATGAGTGAGCAGGATGGATATAGTAAAATTCATTTCAGTTGCGTATTCTAAATTCATGAAGAGACATCAATTTTTTGAGGATACTACAACAACATAAGTAAACATTGCATACCCACAAACAAATACCAATCTGTGTTCTACAAAAACTATACTATACGAGCAATTTTCAACAGCCAAAAGATGCCCTCGAAAATGACGTCACACGGAACTCTATCGTTTATTCTTTCTTCTCATTGGTCGATTTCAAACTCGCGCCATCCGCTAGCCAATGAACATCGAGCACAATCTTTGGATGTCTCGAGTGATATTATTGTGTTCTCCTGCAAGAAAAATAAGAGGTGATATTTAATTTCAAAATAGTGTGCTGTTTCATTTTTTTTATCCAACCTCCTCCCTTTATGATATAAACGAGGATTGTGAATTGTTTTAACCATGACTGAACATTAATTACTTGTTAATTTGTCAATTGTCTTTGTTCTGTCGTTTCTTGTAGGTACAAACATACAAATAAAATAGCTGAAGAGGATAAATAATCTGAACATGAAGATAATGAAAAAAATGTTAGGAGATACTCAGAATTGATAACAGAACACCTTCCAACTATTTATAGATTTTTGTCTGTTTATCTGTCTCTCTTTTTGTCTGTTTATTTAAACGCTCATCACGCAAAAACGGCTGAACGAATCATCTTAATTTTTTGTATGTAGGTAGTATGAGGTCTTTGGAGTGTCATAGGCTACTTTTTATGCTGAAATAATGCGAGTGATGCCACGGGCGCGGCGCAGCACTGCACTCGGTAATAATATGGAAACTGTACAAATACAAAATTCATTTATTTGACGTAAATATTGTACAATAACGTGTGAAGTGAATCCTCTGACTTCGTGGTAGCAGTATGTAAATAAAATGAATTAAATCCTTACCCCTTGTTATGTAGGCGGCATGGTGTGGTGGCAGGCGGCGGGCGCGCCCTCCGCGGACTGCCCCGACGCGACGGAGTCGGGCGACTGCAGCGAGGCGCTGTACAGCGGGTTCATGGGGGTGGTGCCGCCAGCCTCGAACAGCGTGCTGTCGTACACGCTGTTACTCTGCTGGAAGGGAAATAGCCTCGGGTGTCTTTATATACTTTTCTACACCGGTTTATGTACATGTAGGTACATCCTTAAACTAAACTAGTATTTTAGTGAATAAATGGAGCGCCCGTAGCTCAGCTAGCGGAGGGAATTGCATGCGATCACCAAAGTTAAGCGAGGGTCGACGCGGTCAGCCCTAGGATGGGTGACCGAAAAGTGGCATTCCATTTTGGGCGCTTCCGTGGACAGGACAAGTTAAATTGTAGGTCCCAGCTGTTTGTCCAGTACAGCAGTCGTTAAGCCGTTTTAAAGGCCCTTAGGGCGGTTTGATAAACTCTCGACACTAGAATTGGTCACTCTCATTCGATAAGAAGTGAATAAATATTTGTAATAATATAAATAATCCATTATATCTGTATTAGATACTGCTGATTGTCCGCAATGGCCATGGTTACTTTGCTTTTTCTTGGAGTAAATTTCTTTCTAGACAGAGTAATGAGCTTCTGACACAAATTTCTTCAGTTTTCGCATTACAAAATATATAAATGACAAAATTACTGTGGAAAATAGTGTGATAGTATTACTACTGTGTAACAGTATTGTAGTTTTTTAGTTTTTTGATAATTGAATACACTAAATTATATTGTTGCAACAAGGAATGTTTAAATAATATGCCAAAACAACGCATATAATAAAAAGAGGTTTTGCCTGATAATCAGGTCCGTATAACCAGAGTGAGTCTTGGTAGAGTATCTGCGTTGAAGGTGGGTCGCACCTGGTAGATGTAGTCGGAGTCTGTCTTGAGCGAGCTGAAGCTCTGCTGGTGCGGCAGCGACACCTGCTCGTCGTCCGCCGCCTCGTCCAGCTGCGCCTTGTACGAGAACAGGATGCTGGGCTGCGACACGCTGCAAACACGCAAACAATAAATGTATGAAAATGGAAAAAAAACATTATTGAACTACAACTTACACTTTATTACAAGACAACGCTGCAACCATGCATACACGATGAATAAATAAATAATAAAATAAAAAATAACATGCTAGATAAGGTAAAAATATAAACTTTTATCGGATTTGGAAAATAAAATCTTTTAATTATTAATTTGATTAAAAGAATCAAAAAACTTTATTGGACACCAACTTAGACTTTATCACACGTTTTTTAGTTAAATTTATGGTTGAGAAAACTGATAAAAGTACATAATATTATGTTGATTTGTCGGTGTCATCTACTACACTAGAGTGCCCTGTGTCGTGGGGTACAGGCTGTTCCAAGCAAAAATTGGTAACTAGATAAACACTATGTGAGGTGGTTAATATACTTGCTTAAATAACTATCACTAGCATATAAACTGCAGACGAAGGGTTAAGGAAGGTGTCAAACTGGCTAAGCCATAACTTACTTACTCTTAATGTCACAAAAACTAAAATAGTGGCTTTTAGAGTTTCAGCTCGAACTATGCCCAAAGACCCACTTTCCATCAAACTCCACCTACACACATGTCATGATAGTAATCAGTGTGAATGTCCAATACTAACGCAAGAAAAGAACTATAAATATCTCGGAATCCACATTGACGAACTTCTTTCCTGGACCAAACAAATAGAAGTACTTGTAGCGCGATTAAGAAAACTACTATTTATTTTCAAAAGACTTAGAAGCATTGCAAACGTGAACGTTATAAGAATGGTATACATTTCACTCTGTGAATCTATTCTGATTTATTGTGTAAACACTTGGGGTTCAGCCGGTACAACCAACCTACTTAAAATTGAGCGGGCTCAACGCGCTGTTCTAAAAGTTGCGTATAATAAGACATTTAGATATCCCACAGAACTTCTGCACGAAGAGACGAATCACCTTACGGTTAGGAAAATATACATCAAATCAGCAGCACTGCGCTTCCATCGCTCAGCAATGCAAACGAGACGTAGGACTCGCGAAGGTATACGTAACTTATCAAGATGGCCAGTAATTAAAGTTAACACACAAATAGGGATGAGATCCTACAATTTCCGAGGACGCTATATTTACTGTGTACTTAATAAGATATTAAATATAGAAGAAGATAGTAAATACAAAGCAAAACACAAAATAACAACTCACCTGATGGGTCTAACTTACCAGGAGACAGAAGAATTAATAAGAATAGTAGAATAACTTCAACCAAATACAAACACTCACTCTTATCCACACATTCGTCACACACACTCACACATACCTACACGTCCCACACTGGGTAACCCCCGGCGTTCGGGACTATCACCTACCTACTTGATACATTATATACTATGCCAATTTTCACTGAGTACCACAGTCACTCTGTACTCTTTTAGCAAAATTACGATTTCTAATTTTATATAATATCAATCATAATTCATAATTATCTTACCTCTTAATGAAATCTTATGATGATATACTGATATTATTATTATTAAGGCCTAACTTACTTACTGTACTTAAATAGCCTAACTTACCTATTAAAAAATTCATATAAAAACCTACTAATATAACTAACAATCATTGTCACAACTCTATGCCGAAGTGAATTTAAATTGCAAGAACTTTCAATTGAGCCTTCAACTGAAAAAAACACAATTGTATAATTTAATTTTTGTTCAACGGAAGAACCCTGGCACCGCGACACAGGGAATCCTACAGCGGTTGTCAGGGACACCTACAATGTAAACAAATGTATTAAGGCAAATAAAATTCTTTTATCTTTTATCTTTTATCATCTACAGCTTTCCTAATTTCACTGTGGTGTATATTCCATGTGTGTGAATTCATTGATAGAGAACTCACGAGTCGAAATATGTCAGTCTATCACGCTGCCAGAACCCCTCTTTAGTATTAAAAGTAACCATTTCAGGCGATTTGGAATTCTCGTAACTGGAGGTGCTGGCCACACATACTATCACATTTATTATTTATTTATTTGATTAATTAAAGCAGCAATATGCTGATATGCCATTGTCACACCGTTTTATATAGTACCTATACATATTTAATACATATTACAATACATCTTACAAAACACATAGGGAATTAAGAGTAACTAATTAAAAACTAAACCTTATAATACCTAACTTACAACAATTATAAATTAACAACTAAGTATATAATATAGTTAGCCAAAAGTTCACAACTAATACAGTCCACATAATGGTGCACCGATCACATGTTAGCAAGATAGTAAACAAACTCACCTAAAGAACTCGCTAAGGAAGGTGTGATAAACGAGCGGCGTGTAGAGCGCGAAGTAGAGCCACGAGGTGACGTCCACCACGCACAGCCCCGACTGCATGGAGCCCCACACCAGCAGCGCCGCGCCCGCCGCCTGCGTCGAGTCCAGCAACGCCAGCAGTAGCACGTACAAGTAGAACGACAGTTTGGCTGCCAACAACCAAAAAAGCGTTGTAAGTTCTCTTGCCTACACCGCTCTGTCAAGAGTGTACCGATGATGAAAACTCTTGCCTTTATTTAATTATTTATTTATTAATAGTCTACAAAACAGGCACTGAGCTAAAACATACAACATAATAGTAAATAAGAAGAAAATTACGAACACTTAAAGCCCTCTTGATGCAGACCTAACTAACAATCTTAAATACACATGATTGGCGACCAGACGGCAAATAACACATTGTTCCAACAAGAAGAGCCTACCAACATTAAAAGACACGCAATTTAGAGCTCATCCCGTATCGAAACGACAAAATTACGCCAATAATTTGTCCACTTCAACTGTCTTTTAATAAATTCTCAGTGACCACAATGTGCTTTTTGCACACCAGAAATGGTAAGATGTAGGTAGGATAGGTACTATAAAATATGTTTTTGTAAAATGATTCTCACTACATCTTTCCAAAAAATAACAAACAATAAATGAATTTGAATTATCAAACATTGATGTCTCGCTGTTTCTCGTCAGTGACGGACGACTATGTACATTCGGATGCACTGGGAGAGATACATCTCGATATTATTTGGGCAAAAACCACGAGAAACGTCTTTTATTGCGCACCACAAGCCTACTGGACATTATTTGCCATTCAAGTTTGCGGGTTCGATTCCCGCATGACACAAGTAATCATGAATTTTAAAATTTATACATGCTTGTGTTGAGTCTGGTAGTTTCTATGTACTTACATATAATAAGTATGTATTTAAAAAAAAGTATATAAGTATATATCCGTTATCTAGTACCCACGGCACAAGCGTTTGCTTAGTGTGGGGTTAGATGGCGCTGTGAGCAATGTCCCGGAATATTTATTTATTCAAATAATGTCCTATCCATCCAGTCTCAAGTCTTTTTTACCAGACACGTATATTATTGTGTATGTGGCTTTAAATATTACACACCCTAAACGATACCCATATTTGTATTTTACGCAGCGAATACATCATTAAACACTGGTTGACCTAGATTTATCTCAACAAGAGTTTAGGAACTCTCTCTTTTTTCTCAAAGTAAAAACTACTGTACCGGCTGCTCTTGAGATGTCTCAGAAAGTTTGGCTGTGTGAAATAAATCTGGTTATAAAATCCTTGATCCACAGTATTTCACTCGTGTTCTCTGTATGTTCGCAATTTTTGGAGAGTGGCTGTCAATGTACCCCTTTGGCCATTAGCTCTTGCCAAATGAAACTAAATAAACATTCAAAAGCAATTCACAGTGACATAGATTAGTGACT
Source organism: Macaria notata (assembly GCA_927399415.1). Taxonomy (NCBI): domain Eukaryota; kingdom Metazoa; phylum Arthropoda; class Insecta; order Lepidoptera; family Geometridae; genus Macaria; species Macaria notata. Next base: position 4,250,250 of record OV656744.1, read on the forward strand.
CATACATAAACAGCCACAAAGTTTAATCGAGTTTTTGCCGCAATGATGACTAACAGACTGACAAGTGTAACAATGAGCAAAGTATGCTATTTCGAATTACAATAGGAATATTTTTTACTTCTTCTTTTTGTGGTCTCACTTCTGACCATTATACAGTAGATAGCTTTTCGAAACTCCTTTGAATAATGTTGCCCTGTTTTGTGAACAAAATGTTTTAGTTGCAAGAGTTTTTAGGGTAGGAGAGATGACACATAGTTAGTATAAAGAATATTCTTCAGTAACACCTATTCTTGAACAAAGGTCATAAACAAGATAACAAATTTATTCTATTTTTACATGAGATTGGCTCAAGCTTGACTACAACTTGCATGATGTTAAGCAATGTTGTAATATATGGTACTGCGCGCTTACCTAGAAGAAATCTTTCAAATCAATTCAGCCAAATATACTCTTACATAATCTTTACCAACATTATTAGGTTCATTTACTCAAACAGCCTTTGTAATATGTAGTTGCGTATGTAAAACACAGGTAAGTCAGTTGGCCAATCCAATTAGAGAATCTACAGGGTTATTAATACCAAGTAACTATAGCTTCTACAACCATAGGTTTTACCCTTTCAAAAACCACAGATATACATAGAGGAATGACCAACTTGGGTTCCTTGGAAAGTTCAAAATCATCTCGAAAAGGTTATCAAACCTTATCATGCCATAAATTATTTCTGTTACCAGCCACCATTTTATCATCTCCATTGTTTAATAAACAATATATATTAATATGCAATAGTTTTCTAGAGACTTATTAAGGAAATGCAAAGATATAATAAGTAATTAACTTTGTTTATAAATATAATTTTATGCACACCTCTTGAGCAATTACATAAGATTAATTGTATATTAATGAAGGCAATTAGAAAGAAAATAATTTATTTAGAAAGTATTCAACATATTTAAATACCCTAGTTAGATAATAAGTTATTATGGTAATGATAATTAGCTTTAATTAATTGATACATTAAATTTAAATGTGCAACAGTAAGACCCAGCTAAATAGCTTGTACCTGTTAATCTAAATAGCCTTGTTTAAGCACTAAAATAACTGTTATTGTGTTATTATTGTTCAATTAGTGGTTTCAAGCATTCATTTATTTACTCATTAACTTTGTTTCAGACAATTAGCTCACAATGCACAATTGTCATTATAAATTAAGCCTTGTTAACTAGACTAGTGTTTGGATATTTTGATCTCCTGCAGAATAATTTAATGGGTTGTGGGGACTCAAATCTTTCCCTATATGACAATGTTCTAAGCTTTGATTATTAGGTTTTCCAAATATGTGATGATAATCTCATACTTTTGTTTCTTTATTTTCTATGATAGTGATAACAAATTCACACATTAAATGTGACCAAAAAAACTGGCTAAATGTAAGATTTATTGTCCCACAGACACACTTTTAGCCCAAAGTAAAACTTACAGCTAAAAATATTTTAGTTCTATACTTTTTATTAATTTTCATTCATAAATTTATCAATGTAGGTAGATAAAATTACACTTATGATATTATGTACTTACATGGCAAAGCCAAATATTCCCTCAACGGTATCCACGGCAGCAGCAGTATCAGGAAGTAGATCAATGCAAACACCACTGATGATGTGAACCAGAACAGCATTCCTCCGTGGCCAAACAGGTTGTAATCTCGAGTGTCAATGTGGAATGTGTCGTCTGGCATTATGATCTCCAGAGTGCCTTGAGTCACCGTGAAGGCCAGGGATATGAGAGAGGTGGCCAGGAGGACATATCTGATACTGCTGCGACTGTCTAGGTGGCCTGCAAATGAAATAAGACTATGTAGAAATAGCTGTAGAGAAATTTAAAGTAAGATTTTATTATGCTGACAGCCAATGGATTATGTGAAATATATATGTTTAAAATAAATTACAACACTAATATTATAAAGGCAAAAGTTAGTGTGTGTAAGTTTGTCACTTCATCACCCTTGGGTGAACAAGGCTAAACCAATATGGATGAAATTTGGCATACTAGATTAGATCCTGGATAAACACATAGGCTACTTTTCATCCCAGTTTAATGTGAGTTAAACCATAGCTGCCAGTTAGAAAAAAACAGATGAAAATTTGATAAACCACTCAAATAATTTCATATAACAATTATTTGCAATCAGGTGTTTGTTTATTCAAGTGTACCTATCACAGGGAAAAAAACAGAGACAATTCCAAAATAGGTACATATATCATATTCAAGAAACATGTTTTAGATTGAGAAAATGTTTCAAATAAAATGATCACACAAAAATCTGTGAAATCTTATTAACAAAAATCAGCTGTCCCACTATTAACTATTACTTTTGTAGAACAACACAAGTTTCTTAGCAAACTTGTTTTTGGACAAAAATTATCTTTTTGTTTACAGAACACTTGATTTCTATATTATTATCTTAGTGATGATTGATATTAGGAATTGGATGGTAAAGTTGACAACATTAACAAATTTTCTAGCATACTCCAAAGTTTGTTGAGTTTAATAATATGATTGCAATATGTAATGTAAAGAGATGAAATTCATTTATTTTGAACAACTGTTTGATATCATTAGTAAGATATGATAAATATTGGTACAGGATGATTTATTGCCTTATAAAATACTTCTACCTCCATTCGTGATACTTATGTGTTGGATTTTTTAAGATATTTTTTATGCTCATTAAAAAAATATATCTACTATAGATTAGTAGGTACCTACCTCCATATTATTATAATTTATTTCAATATGTATCTATCTACACTTAAAGCTTTCCGAAGTACTCACCAAAAGCCAAGCCAAAAATGACCACACTCATCTCGGTGGCAAGCAGGAAGAAGCGCACCACCACCCACAGCACTTTATCCACCAGCCCTCCCACAGGCACCGCTGCATTCACTGTCATCGACACCACACATCGCACCACACTCACTATCACATTCCCCCACACCAAGGTGTAGAATGTCAGGAATATAGGACTACTAGTAGCACGCAGTTTCAGTTGAGCCTTATTAAACCTTACGACTAAAAACAGCACGAACAGCGCATTCGGTATCAATATTATCAAATCCCAGATACGGACCCTGCAAACAAACATCACAAATTAGACGGTAACAACAAAAAACAACGCAAGGACGAATCTCTAAGCTGTCCACGAACCTTGAATTATTTATCTCGTAGTACAAAACGTATTTACAAAAAGTGTCCTCCTTTACAGGAGGCAAATCTGTCGTGGTCGTATCGTTCATTTTTTCGTTGGAGGCTACTGTTTTGCCATTTAAATATTTTTAATTGCGACTGCCTTCGTTCCCAGAGCGATGCTCTGCTCACATTTAATCGAGTTATTAGAATATTGCGTTACGTCAACTGAGCCAAATCATTATAAACATACACACTTCGCTTCCAAACCAGATAATCGCGCTTTCTAATTAAATTTACAGTGACGACACAAAAACGCAACACGAATTTTCTGCAATCTTTTCTTTCTTCTTTAGTCTGAGCCTTGCCTGCTTGCTTGCTTCGTTTTCCTTGATTTGATTGACGTTGACAATTTTACATATTCGGCATTGATGTTTTTTTAAAAATTGAGTTGCTCCCATCATACAACTTCTAGATTCAGCCACAAATAATCGACTTTACTTACGGATACAACGCTTGTGTGTGACTGATATTTTTTTTTTATTGCTATCTTATTAGTCTGTGGTTTATTGTTGACAGAGGCAGACAGAGGTCAGCTGCTGTTTCTGATTGTCATTTCGGGTTATATCCTAGAGAAATTAACCACTACGTTATAGTTATATATGCAAAATTCTAAAGTTTAAATTTGCGAGAATTAGCATCGATGTAAATTCGAAGTAACATTTGGGTATAAGAAAATTTAGCCCTACTTTCCATTTTGCTAAATCGCTATTGTATATAGCTATTATAAATCCAAAATATATTGTTATGTAATATAGGTGTCTCGTTTCTTGTAAACATGTCAATGAGGTGCCGATTTTTAATGAAGAGATTATCGCGTATGGTTTTCTGCTTGAAATCTTTACAAGTACCGGTGCGAAAATTGCAACAAATACCTGAAACAGCGAGGAGCAATGCAGTGCCTTACATGTTGGGATTTTCACTGTTTACCTGGTTAGGGTTTGACAAGAAAATGACAGCCGAGGATGACCTCATACACACAATAAAACACTGTGTCCTCTTCATCCAGCGCACGGAGTACGAGAAGGCAGAACAACTACTTCATGTCGCTCTCAGGCAAGCACAGCAGATCAGACATGATCTTGGCATCACATACATATATGACATTATGGCAAACTTGGCTCTTGAACGAGAACAACTAGATAAAGCCAAAACCTTATTCATCAATCTCACTCAAAGAATTATGTCAAAGGGGGCCACAGAAGATGATCCTCGAGTGGTTCATATCAGTGTTAAATTGGCCAGAATCAGTCATTTACAGAAAGAATACAACACTGCACAGGTAGGATTCGATTTTTGCCTCCAGAAACTAACACAACTTGTTGCCAGTGACCCTACTGAAGACAACATTAAACTTCTGGCACTTACAAATGATTGGTATGGGAGACTGTTCTTAGATAACAATCAATTGGAACAAGCAGCCAAATTAATGGTCACTTCTCTGACTCAAATGAAACAAGTAGCTAATTTGGAACCGGAGCATTTAGTGCACCAGCTGAATGATATTGGAACAGTGTACGATAGAATGGGAAATGCTGATGAGAGCATTTCATACTTCCAAGAAGCAATAAAACTAGGACAAACTGTTAAGCTTGAAGATATAGGAACAATGTATGTTAATCTAGGTAGAGCTTTCCTAAAGAAAGCACTCATAGATGATGCTCGAAGAAACTGTGGCTACGGATGGAAACTTGGTGTAGTAAACAAGAACAAGGAAGTCAAAGATGAAGCTGAACAATGTTTACAAGAAATAAAACAATTGAGTTAGTTAAAAGTTTTTATTTCATAGTAAAAATAAGTTTTTAGAAATCTCCAGTATCATTGGCATCTAGATGAGACATAAAAAATAAATGCACTGGGTGAAGTTCGAGAAATTAAATAGAAACCTAGTTTACACTTATTGGCTATCTATTTGCGACGGTTAGTCAGACTTATTCCTTTGCAACAGCAAAAGGTTCAGCCAACTCTTCAACAACACATTCAGCAATGACTACATCCTTGACAGGCCGGTCGTTGGCCCCGGTGGGTGATCTCTCAATCTTGTGCACAATATCCTGTAAACAAACATCAATATTTGTCATAAAGCTGGTTTTATGTGTTTGGGATAATATTGAAGCAACACATTGGCAGTTCAAACAGGATGTTATTGTAATTCTAGCAGTATTTGATTTGTGTGGTTAGCCATGCCAATAGCATTCTTTAATGCCACCTAATATTTTTTTTATTTTCTAAGGTATATTTATACTTATTTAAAATTAAATATTTACAATTCAGAAACTTCTATTATACATCTTATTAAGGAAAACAATTCTTCTATGTCCAAATAAGAAAGTCTGTGTAACCTTATACCATAGTATGAGTTAAGTAGCTATGATAATATGATTGATAGAGAATATCCTGTGAGTCAATACCAATTTTTTTATGCATTAGCAGCTGTTGTGCAAACTATAATATACAGAATGTAAAGGAGGATGCCAGTTACAATCATGTATGTATGTACATAGAATATTTACACACATAGGTGACTGCCCAAACTACTCTTCTGTATCAGGATAAAATATAGCCTATATCACTTTAAAAACCCTATACCTATAATCACTCCACTCTGTTGCGGTGTAAAAGAAAAACAAACTCACTTTTTAGTTTCGAAAATGGCCGAAGTGTTGCTTTTGACCAATTGTAGGAGGAAGTAGGTGGTTAAAATCTTATTCATTTCTATGGTCAAAACAAGTACTGACTAATATAAACTTAAGGGAGTAAGTCAACCAACTGGCATAGCAATATATATAGCCTTAGGTTCGCAAACTGACCATGCCTTCCAAGACCTTGCCGAAGACAACATGTCTGTTGTCCAGCCACGAGGTCTTCACGGTGGTGATGAAGAACTGTGAGCCGTTGGTGTCCTTGCCAGCGTTGGCCATGGACAGCCAGCCGGGGCCATAGTGGCGCAGCTTGAAGTTCTCATCCTCAAAACGGTCGCCGTAGATGCTGCGGCCTGCAATATAGGAAGGTGAAGTGATTTTACTTTGAGAAATAAATTGAAGTTACATTGTCTGTATTATAGTTGTGGAGTTGAGACTGATAGAATGACTATATCTGCAGAATTAAGTAATAAGACCCTACCTGTCATCAATTCATTGGCTCCTTACTCATTAGTATAAAAGACCCACACTTACTTATTATTGGTATAAGAAAGCATAAAATTATTATCAATGCTAAGCAATGGGCAACGCGGTCAGTTCTTGGATGGGTGAACGAAAAGTGGCATTCCATTTTTGGTGTTTCAGTGGTTAGGATGACACGTTGTAGGTCCTGGCTGTTAGTCTAGTACCGCGGTCGTTAAGCCATAAGCCAGGCTCTTAAGGCGGCTTGATGAACTCTCGACACCAGAGTTGCCCACTCTCATTCGATAAGAAGAAGGTTTAAGAAAACCAACTCACCTCCAGTACCATCACCCTTGGTGAAGTCTCCGCCCTGGATCATGAAGTTCTCAATGACCCGGTGGAACTTGCTGCCGGTGTAACCCTCGCCCTCGGGCTTCTGAGCAAGCTCGTAGAAGTTCTTCACAGTCTTGGGCACGGTCTTGCCGAAGAGACCAATCTTGATGTCGCCGGCCCGATCACCTCCGATGGTGATTTTGAATGTCACCTGTGACAAGAAATATTGGAAATTGAGCCTAGCATAAAAAAGTTCGCATCGCGAAACAATTTTTTACAAAATCACATTACATTTGTTGATATTTTGTAATGATATATGTATTGTAATGCAGATTCTAAAATACCTAAATAATTGTTGAGCTGCTTGATTTTAGATTTAACAATTATAGTGGTTCTGAGTGGTTAGTTAACTGAGTTCTAAAAAGATTCTCTACTTGATGGAATGTAATTAACAAAATACAAAAAACATTGGCATTAACATAGTAGCAGGATTTAGTTCCTATAATGTTTTGAAAACTCACTACACCATAGATAGGTACAACTTTAATTTAACTTCTTTACATGCCTATTATAAACAAAACTTACATTTTTTTTATTATTTGAGAACACTTTAGTTACAATACACTACATATTTATAGTAATCTACAAAAGTATTTATAATTGCATGTTTCTGAAACAAGGAAAATTGCAAAGAGCAGCTGTTGCTATCCACCATACATTATGTGGGAGTCACTTGCAAGGTCAACAGGCTCCTGTGCCCTTACATGTAATGAAACAGGTTTACATCTTCATACATTGAATGCTAAGTGGACTACAAATATTTATGGTAATGCTGTAGCTTATTCTGACAGAGGTGAATAAAAAGTGAAGACTGGTTTTAGACTGTAGAATTTTTATTTGTATATACTTAATGTTTACAGTGTATGGTAATAATATGGCTTTTTTAAAACTATTTTTAATTGTGCTAGAAAAATTATCAGTAGATCATGCAACATTTATAAATAATATGTGTTTAATCTGAAAAATATCTTAAACCAATCATTACTAATTTATGCATGTAATATGATGAGTTCAAAAATAGTTGAAATATTTTCCAATTGTTACTATGATAGCATAAAAACAGTGATATCAATGGACATATTATGTAGTAGGGATGTATAGGTATTTTATTTATCTTATCTGTTTACAGCAACTATACCTACACAATGTATGTATAAATGTTGCATAATAACTATAGATTAGACATGTACATGTATTCTGACTTGTAACTATGGAGTTATAAATAAATAATTTGTATTTGTATTTGATTAATAAACAGAAACTTGACTTGTTTCCATTTATTGTGCTATTCAGAAGAATTTGATTTTATTGAGTCAACAATATTGAACTTTTAAAATTAAAGTAAATTTAAAACTTTTAAATTTACTTTTCAACTTTTTTATATTGAACTCTTTGATCAGATTATATTATTTAGCATTGAAGTTTTTTCTAATTATAATTGGACAATATCCAATAAAAAGTTTAAGTTAAACAAACAGTGTGGATTTAGCACTTGACAAAATAATTCAAAGATAATATCTTTAAAATAACAAAGCAAGGCAATGAGTAATGAGATAGACCATACAATCAAAATGTCAGTGTGAAAATATTTTAATATCTCATTGTGCAATGTAACACAGGGTTATATTACCTAAAAATGATAGAAAAATCAAGATTGATGATAAAATAAGGTGGTGTGGTGGCTAGTGCTGAGTTTTTTATAACTAATCTAGAGGTTTGAATGAATAAGACTAATTGTTTCTTAACATAAGTAAATTACATTTAGTAGGATAATTATTAATGTATGGTACTGTGTATAATATTACATGGATACTTATCTCAATCTAAAAGGCTAGATATCACAGCTCCTTATTTACAAAGGTCAATAATCTAAATAAATTGATGTACAAAGACCACACAAGATTACCCTTCCCTTGAATGGGTTTTATTGAATGATTGGTGTTGTTGACAAATGTTTTGTAAAGTACTCTACCATCAGATCAGTGGGTCAGTTGAAAATCAAACATCTTGTAGTTTGGCCCTAGAGAGCTGATACTAAGTTGTTCTATGTTCAACTAGAAGAATGAATTAGTCATATTAGTTAGTAAAACTTAAATAGATAAGTCAGTACTTATTTGGTTTTTGAAGCTTTAAATAGGGCAATAAGGAACTTTTTATAACATAGGCGCTTCCGTGGGTCGGATGACACGTTAAATTGTAGGCATGGGCTGTTTGTCTAGTATGGCAGTTGTTAAGCCATGTCAGAGGCCTTTAGGGCGGCTTGATAAACTTTCGACATTAGAGTTAGCCACTCTCATTTGATAAGAAGAAGATAACATAGTTAAGATATTTAGCAGTTTAAAAAATCTTCTGTACATTTTATTCAACCTTAAGTAGTACAGATAAGGTTCTCAAGATGTTTGATGAAAATTCTCTCAGTATGATAGTACCTAGTTCCTATGAATGGATAGAGTAACGATGGTAGGGAAGCTATTTTGTAAAGGCAATATTTTAATATTTAAAAGTGTAGTAAGTAAAAAAGTTATTACTTCAAGGTACTTATTACTCCTAGCTGTGTTTAAAGACAAACAAAAATTAAGTGCAAACCAAAAAAAGATATTTGCATTTTATTTTCAAAATAGAAAACTTAAATCTGGCACAAAATATCACACAACATGCAGTAGTAAATCAATTTAGTACCCAAGGCGATAAGATAAGCATGGTATGTGCAACATTCAATTAAGGAAATTCATTTAAAAATGGCTAGATGTAAGAACTAGTAACTAAAATAAAGATTTATTTATTTTAGTATCTCATCTCATTTTTTTTTTATTAGTTCTATACTTGTTAGATTGTATTGTGTACTACTGCATTGATAAATAAATAAATAAAAATATTACCAACAACTACCTATAAAGTAAAACAATTCTGAATTAGGTACCTACCTACTGAGAAAAGGGATAGTTGTAATGATTCTTTCCTTTACAAATATAAATGATTTTCAAACAATCACTACATAAGTTACTAAATTTACAAAAAATACTACCTGTTTGACATAAAAATTTAAGTCTATGAGACGCCAATAAATCAGAATCAAAATCAGTTACCTACCATAAAAACTTTATAGCTAAATAGAAAGGTTGTTGACCATCAATGATGTCATTGAATAGCAAATAGATTGTGTACAGTTAGACTGATAGTTTTATAGTAATAGATAGTTTAGAATATGATGTGGGTTTGGTACACAATGAGCTCAATAAAGCAATTCTAGTGTGGATACAATAGTCTTTCTAAAATGGAGGGTACAATAACTAACTTAGTTTTTTTTTTATATTTATTGGAGCAATAGAGCTTTCTAGTCCACCTTTTGTCTTTGATAAGTGATGAAAATTAAGCTCACATTTATATGTTAAGCACACCTTTATAAACGTTAAGCTCACAAATAAATACCTAGACTACAATTTGTCTGGTGCTGAGATTTTAACCACTCTTTGAATGGAAGAATAAAACTAGATGGTTTACTATGTCTAAATCACAAGACGAACCATTAAATATTGTCTCTCATACAGAAATTACAAGTATTTGACAAAAAAAAACTAACATATAAAATTAAAAAAACAAAATCAAAATATATTTATTGGGGAATATAGGTAAATACAGTTGGTAAAATAATTATATAATAGAACACTATACTCCTACCCATAGGGCCTGCAATTTACAAACAACAGAATGGAAATTAAATTAAAAATATAGATATTATGTAAGAATGTCACCAAAACATTGTAATTGCATTGTCAACTTTTGTCATTAGGGATGTTTTCATTTTACTTTGACAGGCTAATTTGTTTGTATGTCGTGTACCTAGTAGTGTAGGAAACAGATGGAATTTTTTCTTAACAAATAAAGCTATTTCACTAATATATATGTGTCGTAGGATAATTCGATACTTCGAATTTTCGCGGAAATCCTAGGGGTTTTGCGAAAACGCGGATAATTAGACATAGGCGAAAAATTATCAAATCTTACTGGACAAAGTCAGGATTTTTGCCCCACCACTTGCACTACAACAGGACTTGGCTCCTCCTCGCTTCGCTCGTCGTCGCATGTGCGTGGTAGAAAGCAACCTAACGAACCTAATCTACCTTCTGTCACAGACAAGTGACTTCGAGTCCAACACTAGCACTACAACAGGACAGATAATTTTTCGCCTATGTCTAATTATCCGCGTTTTCGCAAAACCCCTAGGATTTCCGCGAAGATTCGAAGTATCGAATTATCCTACGACATATGCACGGCAGAGTTAATAGACGTAGTTCTATAAAGTGTGGTTTGCAAGATTACGCAGATACAAAAACCAATCTTCCTCTTAATACATCTTTATTACTTCTTTATCTGTTGTCTAGTAGAAACTAGAGCAGATGTACCATCTTTAGACTTTTCCTAGACTTTCAAAGTTTTTTTTCGTTTGATTTATAAGTAATGTTTAAATAAATAATTTGCAAATTATACACATAAATTGTCTGTATAATTCGCAAGTTAGGCTCGAACAAAAGAAGTTGTAGCGTCATCAGAAAAAAAAGCTTGACGAAAGGTCACCGACCGGTCAGGTCAGGTCGACATGCCGTTATTCATGTTCTCAGGACGCCTTTATAATACAAAGAAAAGAAATTTTTACTTACCGTGTGGGTCACTTTAGGCCCTTTTGGAGCTTCCTCGGAATTAGCCGTGGCAAAAGCCAGGAGTAGCAGTCCAAGAGCCGTCGTTAACGCACCCATGATGATCACAAGCTTGGTTCTCCTCCTAAGTATGTTTGCAAAATAGCCTATGACTTTAGTCTCTAATTTTATTTATGTTTTAAAGTGGGTAAAAAAATATTCTAAATTAAATTACACGTCTTTCGGCCGGCGAATCAACGACGCAAAGCAAAGAAGCAGGAAGGAAACGAAAATTGGCCAGCGGTGTGTAAAGTGTGGCCAGTTAAATAAGTACACAATAGCTATATGCAGAATATTATGCAAAAGATTTCTGTACGCATTACAATATTTTTACAATATCCTTTATCAATGTGAGATAGAAACGACTTATATCCATTAATAATCCTTATCATTATATAATTATTATTTTTACACTTAAGTACAAAAATGATTTTGGCACAATAAGACATTTTTAACTAAGCATTTTAAAATTATAAGTGGCATTTATGAATGTTATGATAAGTAATTATTAAAGCAATAGCTACTTCTTTATCATGTTGTACTACGGCTTCTGTATTTTGATCATATACTTTCCATAATAATAAATCACTTTAAACCGCAGGGGCGACTTTATGGCGAGTCGTCGGTGAGTAGCGTCACCGCGGACCCCGATTCCCTGGGGGCTAAATGAGACCCCCTGCCTCCCGGCTTGCCTTGATTGGCCGTCCGGGAGTGGAAGACGCAAGAGCTCAGTACCTTAGCTCCAGGGTGGAAGTGTTAAAGGGCATAACGCCGCTAGTACCGCTCAGAGAACGCGCAGCACACCTCTCGACACCCTAAGCCACTCACACCAATGTTGCCCTTCCGGCGTCATCTTAGGCTGCCTTTTGTGGAGGGCCCATTTAGTGAGTGGCAAGTCATCACCCGCTATATTTTATTATGAATGAGGCATAACTGGCGGGTGCCGTTCCTCGTACAATAGACCAGTTTAATTAAGGCAATGAACAACTCAACACAATAGCCTGTAACATTAATACCATGTCTGCAATAGTTACTTTATATACCTAACATCCTCTATCTGTAATTTTTACTTAATTTTAAGTATAATATTGTAAAAGGCCTCTCAGTGTTGGCTCCGGCCCCACTGATGCCTTAAAAATACCGGGCGTAAGGCCCGAGAGTCTGTGAAGAGAAATAAAGAAAATCACTTTATATTTTATCAGTCAAGCAAGCTCTATAAAAAAAAATAAAAAAATACACGCCAAGTAAATTTTCACCAGCAAACGCTTGCTATAAATATATTATGTTGGTTACATAAATCACATCGCGACATATTCCTAACATTAGTAAAATTGCTTAAAATAGAAATAAATTGCTCGATTGTGGCAATAATAACATTGACGTGTCACGTCATTCAAAAGTACACGTCAGTTGTCTCGTTTGACGTATTCTGCCAGTAAACAAGGAAGGAAAAATTAGAGATAAGAAAAGTAACAGGCACAACTTAGAAGTCGATTAAAATAAAAGAATCGACTCAATATCATATTTAGGAAAATATTTACAAAAGCATTGGCTCGCGGCTGTACCCGCATTAACCCGGGTCGTTAATGCGTTTATCCAGAGTCTAATGTACTCAGTCCATCCATTGTATTAAATTTCATTAATATTGATTCAGCTGTTTGAGCTTGAAGAAATAACACATACAGTCACATACAAATTTTCACCATTACAATATTAGCAAAGCTAGGAAGTACCTAGGCTCAATTGGTTGCGATAGGCTTTTTTCAGCTAAATAACCCAATAGAATATAGTTATAGACAATATATATTGTATTTTATTTATTTGTATAATTTATATAAAATGTTGATTGACATCACTAGAGACAAGAACGCTGGCTGGTTCCTTGCGCAAAGGATTTCTATAGCAATCCAGCGTGGGAATGCAGCCAGCGTTCTTGGCTCCATACCACATGTAGATTGTTTAAATTTAGTTTAGATGTAAATACTCTTTTTTAGTTCTATTAGTGTTAATATGTGTAAATATTGTTTCTTATTATTTTAATAAATCAATTTATATTGTATATTTTAATATTATGTTTATGACTTGTAAATATATACCTACTATTAGTTAGTTACCTACCTTATGTTTTTTAAGTTTTGAATAAATGATTTACTTCTTATGTTATAGACAAACCTTGAATAGTTTTGTCTCTACATATAAAATAAACTTTAGATAAAAGGATGGAAGGGATAATAATTTAAATCTGAGCAAGTATCTATAAAAACTGCAGTAACTGTATCATTATAATATGATAAAAAAAAACACAATTTGAACTTAATCAAGGTAAGTAGGTACTAAATATGTAGGTAGATGCTTGATTCTCGCTGTCGGTGTAAAACTTGTGTAAAACGATCACGACCTGTTTTAATGTTATGAAATATGCTGTCGCCAGTTTGGTATGCCCCTGCAAAGAAATAAATGCAATTTACTTAACATTTGTGTACCTGCCTGAACGAACTATATAGGGTAGGGTGGGGCAAAGATCCGCAATTTTAGGTTTCAACCTTTTTTCTCACCCAATAAGTAAAAGGTCCTGCAGGTTTTGGCTTCACTGGAAATCTTAATTTATGTGCTACAATATACCATTTTATTACTAGCGAAATAAGCACCATTTCGGAAAAAAAAGGAAAGGTAGACAACCTTGCCTTTGCGGACCTTTGCCCCACTGTTTGGGGTAAACGTCCGCAGATTCGGGGCAATTGTCCGCAGCTGCGGATCTTTGCCCCATTGAAATGAAATACACGGAAAAATTAACTTTATTCAGTTTATTTATTCACAGTTATGAGTAAAACCATTCCAGTTCACTGACTGAATAAACATTTCGGGTCGTGCTAGTTTTTTTTGGCTCCTTTATACTCGAAACGACTGATCCCCATTCATAATCCGGTACGGGTACGGTGGGGCAAAGATCCGCAGTGGGAAATGATCCGCACGGTCAATTTAAAATTGGGCCTGCAAGTACAGTTCTGGTGTGAACGGCTTCACATTAGTTTTGCGTTTGTAGTTTCTATAACGTAAAAACAAAAATTAGAACAATGAATACAAATCTTGGGGCAAACGTCCGCGCGCGGACCATTGCCCCATGCAAAATGCGGACCTCTGCCCCATTTTGTCATTTTGTAATCACAAACTAACCTAAAAACAAGAAATGCGCATTTGGCCAAATTATTGTTCATAGATCGCCTTTCAAAACCTGAATTATGGAATTGAACCAGTAAAACAGTAAGCAAAGCGTATAGTAAATTACATTTTCAACTGAAGATGACCTACGAATTATTACATCAAAACAAGTAAAAAGAATTCTAACCTCATTGTTTTTGTTGTGCCGGTCGGACGCCATGTAACTTTTGTGAGTCGTCTTCTATCAATGTTGCCAGCATAAAAATGTGTCTAAAACCACGACAATATTAAGCGATCATTTTAAATTGACCGTGCGGATCATTTCCCACTGCGGATCTTTGCCCCACCGTACCCTACCTACTTACTTACTTCATTTTATTGACTTAAATAGGTATAACAAAGTTTTTAGTTCATATAAGTATTTAGAGCTGGGTTAGTTTAGTGTTTATACAATTGTAGTAACAAATAACTTTAGTTGTAGTAATAAATAACTTTAGTTCAACGACTTGTTAGTTACTAGTTACTCTGTATAGTATTTACGAATTAATTTAACACCTGTGTAAATAACCTTAACGTTGTTGATATTAAGTGATTATTATACAAACAGATAAAAGTGATAGGTACTTACAGCTTTTCCAAATTCTCGATGTCAAAAAGTTGGTCCATATTTTGAATGTCTTCGTTGCATCTACTGAGCCATTGTTTTGTTGGCTTCATCAAGCGTTCAATATCATCGCTGCTGATTACTTTACGAACAGGTTTAATTGATTCATCGACATC
This sequence comes from Macaria notata, assembly GCA_927399415.1. Lineage (NCBI taxonomy): Eukaryota > Metazoa > Arthropoda > Insecta > Lepidoptera > Geometridae > Macaria > Macaria notata. The sequence continues at coordinate 4,265,626 of OV656744.1, forward strand.
TTTCTTTAATTCGCATATCTTTTTACGAGGATTAGAATCGGTTTGCGTAGAATTCTGCTTAGGACTATCTGGTATTTTTCTCATTGATCTCCTATTCAATTTCCATTTATCAATAGCAATCTGTTGTTTCGATTTGAGGAACAGATATCTTTTATACCAGTCGACGTGTGAAATCAAATTGTTTCTATCTATTCCTGAAATTTGGTGATAGGTTATTCATAACACCTAAGTGAAATGATTTCAAAAGCTATTTAGATGATGATTCCATTACATAAATTTAGTGAATAGTTATATTTTACCTTGTAGTTTTAATAAACACTCGTCTATAAAATTATCAAATGCAATATTATCTGCCGACTCAGGAATTGTAAAATTATCAAGATGTGCCTTTCCAAAATACTTGTTCCATAAAGTAACGAATATGTTATGGTGATATTCATTCCATCCTCCGTATCGGTTGGGGCTATTCTCCATGAAGTCTTGAAATTCTTGGACATCCTGTTAAATTAAAAAAAAATACATGTGACATTTTGTCTACCATGCAATATATTATATTTACAATAGATCTTTGCTATAGAAAACTAGGCACATGAAAATGTTGTTAGATATCTAAAATAGAGTAGAGTAAAGTATTCTATTCATAAAAAAAGAAACAAAAAATATTGTATACCGAGCATTTTAATGGTGACGTCATCAATAATCGCACAGGACTGGGAACCGCTTGCTTCAAGCTCGCTGAAGAAGTTTTTGATTGTTTCTTAGATAATGTTCTGTGATGAATCTCTTCCAACTGAGAAAAAATAGTTCAAAACAACTTCAACAACACAAGCCTTTGAGTTAAGATTTAATCACCTATTTGATACAAGTGATTATTAGCTCTCGTGTAGTCGAGATAAAAGGTAGGTAATCTAAATTATGTGTAGGACGTTAACGCCTCATTTAGGAACGCACACTACCCCTACACCAAAATCATGAAGATCTGTCGCTCCACTGAAGCGTAAAAGAGCAACAATTAATGTGAACAAACCCTCCTGAAATCTCTTCTTCAATGTGACGGTACTTAATGAGTTGTATTTTGTTAATCGAAGATTGAACTAATGACGATTTTATTTTCCGATAGCTAAAGATACTATCGCGCTATAATTCAGAATAAAAAAAAAAAATATTTTCGGGACATTGCACACAGCGCCATCTAGCCCCACACTAAGCAAACGCTTGTGTCGTGGGTACTAGATATAACGGATATAATACTTATATACTTTTTCTTTTTGTAAATACATACTTAATATACATACGAACGACCAGACTCAACACAAGTAATTATAACTTTTTTTTTATGTACATGTCATGCGGGAATCGAACCCGCGACCTCTAGATTAGAAGACAGAGCCACTACCAACTAAGCTAAAAGGCCAGTCAAAAAGAATAGGTAAGTACTTACTTCTTTGATTAAAATTGCTTCATCACTTTTTAACGAGTTTAGTTCAGTATCAAGATGCAATTTGAATGAGCTCATTATAGTTTCAAGTTCCAAGACTTTATTTTTTATTTCATCCATCTCTGTAAATTACAAATTTATTTATTTATTTATTCATACTTGCACATATACATTTTCCAAAAAAAATTACATGTGCCCCGAGGTATTTTAAATTGTATGTGCGATAAGTTTTATACATATTCATCGAGCTCGGATATAGCTCGATATATAAATTGCTAAAATCTGGGGGCACGGCAGTGCCCCCGCCAAGTCGAGCGCGAAGCAAACTGCAGTACCATCCTTTACTGGAACCATTTCGCCGCATTTTCAGCCCCCTATTTGAGAGCCTCTGGATAGGATTAAAACGCTAAAATTTTCGTCATCTAGAAATTCGTAATAACACACTTGAAATCCAGAATTTCAAGTTGGTAGATCAATTAGTTCCAAAGTTATGCTAATGCAAAGTTTCGCATTTTCGACACTGACTCACTCACTGATCATCAAAATAGAACTAGTACTTCCCATACACCTAGAGAGCTGAAATTTGGTACAGAGGTAGATTTTAGCGCCCACATAAAGAAAAAATTATCAAAACAAGATTTATGGAAGATCTGGACTACCTGGTGACCCTGATGAGAAAACGTAAGAGTACAGCCAAATTAGCGTTATTATGAGAAATATGACAACGCAGTACATGCGACGTCAAAATGAGCGGGATGCGAGGCCGAAGGCCGAGTATCACCATCACTTTGGCCATCAGACCTTGGAGTACCATAAGGGATCTCGAAAACTATAAGAGATAGCGGGTTGGTGCTTGAACTAAATATGATGAGAACTGGTGGTATGTATCGGATCTTACAAAATCATCATCATCCTCAGCCAACTTTCTACTGGATTCAATTTTCTATATTTATATATATATAACTGTATTCTACTCAATAAACAAAAAAATATTTAATATTTATATATATATATATATATATATATATATATATATATATTAGTCCACGTCCTGTCAAAAAGAAGTGATATCCCACCAAAAACATTCTGTAAAAAATTTGCCAAGTCTCGATAGAGCTGCTTGTTTATCTCTAAAAAGTAATGAAATCTCTAGAATTAGTTAAATATTTATTTATTAAAAATTAAGATAGATTAGAATCAGAAAAACGACACTAATGGACTCTACATAAAAGGCAAAAACTTTAGAAGATTTGAATATATCTGCAAATAAATTAGTAAATAAACTTGTATCCACTAAACGTGTAAAGAATGTTCAACGGCAAAGTCACGTAAAATTAACTATAATAATAAATAAATCGCAGTAAGGAACCTTAGACTTGGCTTAACTAATTCTAGAGATTTCATTACTTTTTAGAGATAAACAAGCAGCTCTATCGAGACTTAACAAATTTTTTACAGAATGTTTTTGGTGGGATAGGTATTGACAATAGAGAACTCGGTCACATACCGACATCAGCCAGAAGTTCTTGAGAATTTGTTATAATTTTGATATCGTCAAATAGTGTTTTGATTTTCGTATATGAATCCAATAAATTCTTCGTTGTGTTTTTAAATTCCATATTGATGGTGTAAGATTCACCAACTTCGTAATTATTTTTTTGGTCGAGTTTTTTTAAAGCCTGTAGTAAAATATTTTCTTCAATTTTTAATCTCCTTAATTTTGATGTGGCGTTAGTCTGTTTTGTTTCATTTGTGGTACACTTTGAAACATGTTGATAGGTATTCATTATACCGCACCGTCTTTCTTTGAATTAGAATAAATTTAACTATCGTTAAATATCTTTATATTTTATTATAAATTAAATATTGATCAAACAATCCAATCCAAAATACGCGCTACATTTACGTGTTGCCAGTTTACATCATTAGCCGAAAATTGATATTGCAAAATCGACTAAAACAAGTATCGACTAAGACAAAAAGTATGACAATGGCACTGTCAGTCCCCTAAAAATATTTAATATATCAATGTCAACCAAGTGACGAGCCGTATCAAGAGCCGAAGAGCGAATTCGAAATAATTATTTTGATTTGAATTGGAATGGATAAAACGTTTTAATAAACTGCTTGAGATATCTTCAACATGTTTACCCGTTCCAGATTTTTCCTCACTAAAGCGATACCTTTAAAAGTATGTAACAATTAGTATATTTATGTTATAGTCCTTCATAACCTAACATAATGTTATCAATTGATTTTTTCAGAATATTATTTTACCTGATTACCAAAACAATGCTCGCGTTTTATTCAACATCACAGCGGCTCGAAGTCGATCTACGACGCCCCTAAACACAATAGTTATGTTTGTGCCGCAGCAAGAGGTTAGTTTGTTATGAATTATATATTTAATAAGAAATTTTGTTCCACCTTCATAATATGCCGAAGTAGTCATTGTATCCTACAAAATTAAGCCATTTGAACATAATGATAGATAGATAGATAGATAGATTAACTCTTTATTGTTGACACATATTAAAAAAACAGTACATAGAACAAATTGCACCTTAACTAGTGCCACAAGCGGCGGCCTTATCGCTGAAAGCGATCTCTTCCAGGCAACCTTCAGCTGGAGAGAAATAAGCAAAAGAAAAAAAAAGAAGAATGTGGTGTACAACAAAAAGGAAAAAAGAAATTTTACTAATATATATACATTTATATATATATATATATATATATACATATAAATACGCAATACACATACTTAATATAATAAAATTAATGTTTATATACAAATACATATAATACACAACAAAATATTTAAAGGTGATAGTAGTAGAAATAATAACAGCAATTTTCACTGAAGGGAAGCGAGATAAAATTCCTTTACTTGTTTTTTAAAGGAATCAATTGTCTGAGCCTTTTGAATGTTGATAGGCAGAGAATTCCATAAAGTAACAGCTTGTACAGTAAATGATGAGCCATAAAAAGATTTCTTTTTGAATGTTGGATGTGCGAGTGTTAATTTATTTGTAGATCGAACCATCTGATAGATCAAAAATCTTATAGTGTGAAATTTCCTATGATGTAATTATCATTGTTTTCATGTAACATCTTAGGTATATGAGCTGTAATTTTACAGGCATGGGTGGTGGAGCGAATGGGAAAGTTCCACAGAATACTAGAGCCTGGTCTGAACCTGCTGTGGCCAATAGTAGATAAAATAAAATATGTGCAAAGTCTCAAAGAAATAGCAATAGATGTGCCAAAGCAAAGTGCTATTACATCGGACAATGTTACATTGAGTATTGATGGAGTTCTATATCTCAGAATTGTTGATCCATATTTAGGTAAGAAGATATTTACTGTTTTTTTATAAGATTGAACTAATTTGTAATCCTTCTATTAGACACAAAGATCAATGTTTCTTGTTTGAATGATAAATAAAAAGTGCAAGAAAAAATAAGCAAGCAATTCTAAAAGACAACATTACAAGCCCACTGCACCCTACACAGCAAAAGAGTTTAGTTGTTACATACTGCTTTTGAATATTTCTTATCTCTGAATAAATTAATTTACTATCAAACACTTCCTGTTCAATATTTGCTCACTATTGGCAGAATATTGATTCAATATTATTATCATACACAATATAAAAATAAATATATATTTGAATCCAGCCTCATATGGAGTGGAAGACCCAGAGTTTGCCATCACTCAGTTGGCACAGACTACCATGAGATCCGAGCTGGGTCAGATATCCCTGGACAAGGTGTTCAGAGAGAGGGAGTCTCTCAACATAGCCATTGTGGAAGCCATCAATAAAGCCAGCGAAGCATGGGGCATTACTTGTCTGCGTTATGAAATCCGTAAGTTTGTTTATCTATTGAAAATATCATAGTTTGTCACTTTGTTTACTCAGTATGAATCTTCAAGTCAGTTCTTTATGAAAGTAACATTTATTTAAATTATTGATGACCATAATTAAGTAAGAAACTCGGCTGACTGGTGAGACAAAGATAATACACAAAAAAAAACACCGTAGAATACTGATAAACAGATGAACAGATAAACATTTTTATTCATAATTTGTTAGAATTACATGTCATTATGTTGTCGGCAAGCGTAGTGTAGGGCGCCCTGCCACAAGGTGGAGCGAGGACATCATGAAGATAGCAGGGAACAGGTGGAGACGAGAAGCACAAAGTCGGGCTGAGTGGCGTGCCTTGGGAGAGGCCTATGTCCAGAAGTGGACGACCGTGGGCTGATGATGATGATGATGATGATGACATGTCATTACATTTCAATTTGTCTTTATTCAAAATAATACAAGATCAATAAAAATTGATAATAATTCAATTCAATAATTAAACAATAAATATGTATATATATATATATATACAGTACTTACTATGCCTAAATGGGTTGTTGTCAAGTGTGATTATTTGCCTGGAAGAGATTACTCAAGGTGATAAGGCCACCCTCTTGTTCATACATCTATAGTTTAAGTCCCTTTATTATGTTCATTTCTATTTTTTGGTGTGCCATAAAGTTGTATTGTATTATTTAAGCACAAAAAAACGTAACATTTTGTAAGTGCACCCCCCCCCCACCCCCTTTTATATGTTATAGTTGTAGTATGTTTAGTTTTTTTCCCTTGTTATTATGTATTGCAAATACATTATATTTTTTAAAAACATCTATAACTCTCTTTTACCAATGTTCCAGGTGACATAAAACTCCCGTCTCGCGTGCATGAAGCCATGCAGATGCAGGTGGAGGCGGAGCGGAAGAAGCGCGCCGCCATCTTGGAGTCGGAGGGAGTGCGCGCTGCTGATATCAACGTGGCGGAGGGCAAGCGCCAGGCACGGATACTGGCTTCAGGTAAGAAGGAGAAAATTACAGACTAACAGAACATCTTAGATAGATTAGTCTCAAAATTGTTGGCTTTTATTTTCTTACTAGCATATTTGTATAGAACCCTTATGAGTCACAGTATTCGATGACGACGAATATTGTGAATTGGTCGACGTGGTCAGTCTTTGGATGGGTGTGACCGAAAAGTGGCATTCCATTTGCTACTTTACTTTACTACTTTAAATTTTTTTTTGTCCCTAACAACTTATGTTAACTTGGGTGCTTGCTACACAAATATGCATATCCAGCTTCCAACTGCAATGTTCCATATGATCTGTACTAATAACATACCAGATTTTGTCCAAATCAGTTCTACCATGTGGGAGTGAATAGTTCATTAACAATACATAGCTGAATAGTTAAGGAACATAATACAATACAATACAAAATTCAAATTCAAAATATGTTTATTGGATTCAGAAAACTTACAGCTAGGTACTATTTATAAATAGGTACATATAAAAAACAAAACATATTATTCCTAAACATATTCATAAAATAGAGAAACTTATCATATCAGGTGTATAAAGTGCTTAGTTCTTAACTATGTTGTACAAAATTAAGCTATGGTTTATTGCGACACAAAACAAAATCTGATTATCCCATAGCTATGTCCTGTATTACTCAAACCATTATATATTATGACACCCCCGACAATGGTAATTCTGTAGAAACATCATTTTTCAAGTCCAAACGCTATTGTAGCATGTATACTTAGGTATACCTACATTATTTTCTGTTAGATATCTACTAATCATAACCTTAGCTTTATAACAGTAAAAAAAGCACATTCAGAAGAACTGAGAATCTTTATTTAAAGTCTATCGATAATGAATCAAATCAAAAGAAAGTGTAAATTAATATCAAGTTACTCCCCAACACTCCAGAGGCTGATAAGCAGGAGCAGATCAACAAGGCGTCGGGAGAGGCCAACGCAATGTTGGCGGTGGCGGAGGCACGCGCCAAGGGACTGCGCCTCGTGGGCAGCGCGCTCGCGCATGTTGTGAGGCATTTACTTAACTAGTTTAGCTTTATTTATTATTCTATATTAGGTACTTTTATTAAAAAAAAACATAATTGACCTGATAGTAACTAAATTCGCAGTTGACATTTATTCCTACCAAAAAAACTATTGACTAGTGGCGCCTGCGTCTTCGCGGGCGTTTTGTCGGAATAACATGTAGCCCATGTCACTCTTTGAACCTTATACCAGTATCATAGAATCAAGATTGATCTGTTAGTTTGTATATAAATATATCAAACTAGTGGACACCCGCGGCTTCGCTCGCATTATTTTGAGTTAAAAAGTAGCCTATGAAAAAAATCATGATGATCCGTTCAGCCGTTTTTGCGTTATGAGCGTTTAAATAAACAGATAAAAAGGCAAGCATTCTAAAAACTGCTGAAACGTGTTCCGTTTGGATTTAAAGTATACTCAAAAAAAAATTTTGTTTTTCAAATATCTTCTATGTTCAGATTTTTGACCTTCTTCAGCTTTATTATATGTATAGATGTTGTAGTCAAGCATGCATGAACCTATCTATATATATAAAACTCTAAGGTGACGGACTGATATAGTGATCTATCAACGCACAGCCCAAACCACTGGACGGATTGGGCTGAAATTTGGAATAAAGATAGATGTTATGACGTAAGCATCCGCTAAGAAAGGATTTTTGAAAATGCCACTTTTAAAGGGGTGAAATAGGGAATGCAAGTCTGACTTCTTCATGCGAGCGAAGCCGCGAGCACCCACTAGTCGATCATAAAATAATCATCGGCTGTTTAATTATTTTAGTGTGACAAGACTCTGAAGCCTCCATAGCAAAGTTAACGAATATGTACCTATGTATATTAATTTCCCATGATCTCGTATCGCAGGACAACAAGCACGCTGCGTCCCTGACGCTGGCGGAGCAGTACGTGGCCGCCTTCAACAAGCTGGCGCGCACCAACAACACGCTCATACTGCCGGCCAACGCGGGGGATGTGTCTCAGTTAGTTGCACAGGTAATAAGTTCATTCAGCTATTTGTTTGTATTAACAAGGAAAACAAAAGCGTACTAAAAGCGTCTAATTTACATGTGAGCTGCGGTCTAGCAATAATTTGAATGCTTCTGTGCACTCAATTTTTCAATTATCTTTATTCAGGCATAAACTATTTACAATATATATACAAGCACCAGTGTTAATGTATCCTAGTGGTATATACTTAATAATAGTTTACATAACACTTTGTCTAAGCACATAGGCCACTATAAAGCTTTTAATTTGTTGATTATTAATGATATGAAAACAGAACATTCTGTGCACTCAATGTTGCACGTTTTGTACTGAATTTACGACAGTGATTACATTTACACTTGAGCGCTAAAAAGAGAAGTTTTTGTGTATTTCTCTGATTATGTTAATGTACAACTAAATGTTATAAATACATAAATAAACTAAGTATCTATCTCCTTCCCCAGGCAATGTCAATATACTCGACGGTGTCCTCGCACAACTCCCCGGCGGCGCAGACCCCGCACGAGCCCCCCGAGCTGGCGTGCGAGGAGCCCCTGCTGCCGCTCTCAGAGCGGGGCTCCCTCGCCGGACAGGCGCTACCAGAGAACGACAGCCTCGCAGAATACTTCTCAGACGACGAAGAGAGAGAGAAAGCACTCCAAGTACAGAAGGAGAAGAAGGAATTGAATAAGCTAGAAAGAGATACATAGATGTTTCGTAGTGTTTTAAATAAATGTGTTTAAGAAATTCGCTTGTTGGTTTTGGGTTGGTTACAGTTGTAGGGGTGGATTGATTTTGTTTGTTGAGCAAATTTCAACTTTAAGTGAAGTTAATTGCATAGATAACCAACTACCCTTCCGTTATTGAAACAATTATAGATAATCTCATGATAAACTACACAGATCATTTCATTAGGGGTTACATAATATCTCCAATAGTTTTTTGTGTTTGTATACATCATACAAAAAATATTGACGTCACGCTCGTTCAGGCATAATTTGCCCTAGTGTGAGTGAGACAAATATAATCTTTTAGCAAATCGATTTATGATACAGCGGGCTTCAATTGATGTTTGATAGTTTTTATGGAACTAGTCAGAATCTAGTTTCTTAGCAAGTATAAATGATTATTTTAAAGTAGTCACCAATTAGGACTTTTTTATTTTGTTTCATTAACATACATTGTTTCTTGTGTGTTATGCATGATTTTATAGTATCTTTCCTGATTGTAATGCTCAAATTAAGTTTATCGTGTCTTCATAATCATCGGTCTGTATTCACTACTGCTGGACATAGGCCTCTTAAGTTCCCCTATATGTTAGGCACAGAAATCTAAATAAACAGGTTATTTAGATTTCTGTGAAGTTAGGAGATTATATATCTTCCATCTTAATGTTAGATTTTATTTTAAAAGTATTGTATGGATAAAAAATAGGTCCTACCTATTTCCAGAAATTCTTATTATCCTAATTAGGCAATTAATTTGTGTTTTATTATTTAAATTGGAAAGTACAAAATGTAGAGGTCATTATTGTCAAAGAATTATATAAAATGTATATTCCACTGTTGCTCTTTAGAAACACAAAATCAAATTCCTATATAGGTATATATTTCCTTCCTCGCTGTAAATAATGTTTGAAATAATACAATTGTTACAGTAATATTTGCATTTATTTTCATACAAATCATATTCCTTTTAGCTATAATATCGATAGAAAATTCAACATAAACTTTTTTTTTTTTTAACTTGAACGGGTTTGCACTTGACCATAGTTTACCTGATAGCAAGTAAGGCTATGCATACAACTACAACACAACTTACAACTATTTTGGAATCATTTTAGCAGTCTCATGGCTTTATTGCCCGTTATTGTTATTTCTTTAATTCTAATATGCAGGGTCACTGACGAAAACTATACTTTAGTATGCCTTTTTCCAATAAAGCACTATTCGACAACTTTACGTTCCATACATATCCCACGAATTTGACGCAAATGATTGTCGAAGACGCAAACAGTTTAAAAATGACAGCTGAGAATATGATATAATCATAATCTAAGTATATTTATATCAAAGACTTTTTTCAAATATGAGGGATAAAATCGCTACAATATTTTTGTATGGCATAATTGACTCTACATCATGAATTTCTTAAAAAATCTTTAAACATATTATGTTATTTCGATAAACAGCTTTTTAAAAGTTTTGCGTAAATTATATCTGTTACCCTGCATTTACAAAGCCCGAGAATCAATAAAAACATGAATATAAGCTTATAAAATTTAGTATTTTATCATAAAGCTAGGTTCTTATTCAGACTAGCGCTCTAAAAGCCGTTAATTCATAGTTTTTTATATTCTTTATACAGGATTATACCTGTCATAATTTATACAAGGTTAGTGGTACTTTTTGAGAAACTTTTAGGGGCAGTTTTAATAAAAATCGAATATAGCTACTTTTGTATTTCGACTCAACATGTCGAAAAAAAGTTTAGAAATCTATACTAAATCCGCCTCTAAATGGTTAAAAAAGTAACCCTATTATTCATTCAAATCAACATTACATATATTTTCAATTCTAAGAGATTAGAACATACATTTTATGTATATAAAAATACAGCTACATTGAACTTCTTTAAATCAACATAATTTTTTTCCGAGTAAGACGGTAAGTACGGACTTATTATATCATTTAATCACATACAATTTTTTTATGCATCACATAATCATCATCATTTAAACAATCCATAATTATTATAGGTACTTACATAATATATTTGAATTCACATTATATCTTCAGCATAAGCAAAATATACTTCAATTAGTGGTATTAATATAATCAACAATTTTGTTAATGTAGTAGAAATAAACACCATGCTTGTTAGGAGTATAAATAGTTATCATTTAGGTACATCATATATAAATACCTATCATTTTCAGAAACTTCTCACTATTTAATAGCTGTCACTAAGTTGAAAGGCCGTATTCAGGTTAGGGGCTTGGTTTTTATTTCTTTCTTGTGACTACTTAGCTTTAACCATCATTTTTTAGCCTTTGCAAAATATTAGCTAGTTATCTATGATTAAAATTCGTATTTTAAATCAGGACTCAGGACTGCTTGCACAGCAATATTAAAAAACATATTTTTTTACTTGCGATAAGTTTACGTTTGACCACAGCCTGCCTGATGGTAAGCATTGCTACAGCCTAGTGTGTTACACGCTTACCTAGAAGATACCTATTAACTCCAGATTTTAAAACCCCTGGATTGTAGTTCGCTGAAAACACAGCTTCTGGTAAAGTGTTCCAAAGCTTTGCCGTCCGTCATTTATTGTCAATTTTTCATGTTTTAATTTTATTTGTAGTTAGTTTGTATGCACCGCTGTCATACAAATTCTTATGTGAACGTAGAGTAATCAATCGTCTCAGAGGCTTTTGACCACCACGATAAACCGGAGTACCTACACTTGAGTGTATAATTTCAAAACCCAGCATGACACTGTATATTATACTGCTAGTGCTACTTATCGTTTATTTTCAGACTATAACCTTTATTTATTTATTAATTTAAACCCCTATTGTTATATCCTGAGTACGTCCCATCTAAGTAGTGACAAGTTACTCAGGTTGCAAAAATAGCAAAGGTGGATGCCTTACACATATCACTTCGGCTGTAGCTAGTTATATCCTATTGTAACTTGATACATGGCTTGTTTATATTACAATCATTTTTAACTTAGTTGACAGGCTCTTATATACAATTTCACGAGTTATAAGAGCGAGGCAAAAATCTTTTGATATCAATCGCTGGCTTCGTGACCATTGTGATTGGATAAACAGGCGAGATCTACAATTTAACGTATCGTTTCATCCACTAAAACGCCAGGAGATAATGATTTGGCACTTCACTCAATATATTCATGATAATGATTTGACACTTCACTCAATATATTTGCCTGGAAGAGATCACTTAAGGTGATAAGGCCGCCCACTTGTGCATTCATTTATGGTTTAAGTCCATTTCATATTGCAATTTATTTTGGTGTGCTAGTGATATTGTATTGTATATTCATAAACGGCAAACCAATCATGCGTTTTTAATTATATACTAATCCAAAGTGCAAAAGTTGAGTTAGTCGATAGTAACTTTAGAGCATATTCTCAGAGGGCTGCTGGTAACTAACGCAAAACCTTTCAAGGCAGGTTTTCGTAGGTACTCAAAACTTGTGACTTTTCTTCTACGACTGGGACTTTCACTACAGACAATTCACTCCACTTTCATTCTTTCAAAAAAAGTTTTGTTTTTATGGTTTGTATAAGATTTTCTAGCTAATTTAGAAAAGTCGTAAATCCAAAGTATGTTGTTCTAATGCACCTACTAAAGCCGCTCTTAAAAGGTTTTACGTAGTAACCAGTAGCATATTAAAAACATCGCTCAAACCAAACAATATTCTTATACGTGTAGGTACATATTACATTCCAACCTTAATAAAGTTGGCTTCGTCATCACAGATAAGCTGTCCTACACTTATTTACAATCAGCTTTCCCGGGTTACTGACCTCTATAGTTACATAAAAGTTATTATAATTGGTTCAAGTATCTTTCTTTTCGCTACATTTGAAAGACATGCAGTAGAGAAACCGGAAACGTAAACATAGGCGCTGAAAACCACCATTTTGCCTATTCGATGGATTTAAAAGACATGCTTTAATTAAACGTTTGCGTTAAAAACCCTAAACCATCCATACCATAGTATGAAGGTACATAAACTATTTGCGTAGTAGTGACATTTATATATCACTTTGGAGTAGCTTACTGTACCTTTCTTTTCAATGGAATGGTTAAACGTGAAAACCCAAATATTTCTACAGATAAATCGCCTAATAAATACCTATGTTTATGTATGTTTTTTGCGTGATAGTGACATTTATATCTCGCTGTTTGGCGTAGTTTACTGTACCTTTCTTTTCAATTTAACGGTTAAACGTTAAAAACCCCAATTGTTATACAAATAACCTAATAAGGTGTCACAGAAGGGTGTGACAATATTAAAGAGTATACATATGTATCATGTAAGGAGTCATATACCAAAATATGAAAAATTAAATAGCATATATTTTTTACCATACAAAAATTAGATAATATTTTTCACTTTATTTCGTGGCAGCCCTAGCGAGTGATTACTGACCGAACGAAACCGAAATAAGCACACATTCTTTCATCCCGTTCTAGCATTAGTTTTAACGCGACGTATTCGCGTAAACTGGTACCTAAACTCAATAGCTCAATAATCTGCTGTTGAATTCATGTGTTTATAGTTGTCTCCTTTTGTCGTTATAGTATTTATTTATTTATAACGGTACACATAACAGAATGAGTTCATATATAAGCCAAATACACATTCAAAACTGGTTTTGAACCAGAACAAATTCCTCAGGTGAGTGTACACAGCTTGAACAATATGAATTTGATTATTATTTTCAAAAACCTGTGTTAGACAGAGAATACAGTACCTAACTGGTACTGTATTCTCTGTCTAACAAACACACAAACAACAACGATAAACAAGGACAACATTATTACAGACTAAATTTTATCTTACAATTAGTGATTATGCATAGCTTTTCATTAAAATAACTAGAACATTACGCTTGAATGTGGATAACACACAATTAAATACATCCAGTGACTGATGGTGGTTCGCTAGGATACTATTGTATTGGCGACACATCCTAATTAATGGGTTGTAAAGAGATGTATTGTTTTTATAAACACTGAGAGAGAATATATTATGGAGTCTGCGAGAATTAGGGTTTATATTAATGTTGATGTTGATACAAGACAGGAGTGAGGGTGAGTCAATTTGGGCATGAATAATTTTAAATAAATATATGTAATCGGAGTATTTGCGGCGATCTTCAAGAGACATTAATTTATGGGTTAGTATATGGGTATAATATGTATATGTGTCATATATTTATAGTTATTTGTTATTGTATGTATATGTATCATCATCATAAATTTAAGGGCCGGGCCCTTGTCTGTGGGGCATGTATATGTATATTATATGTATATGTATATATATATTATTGAATATTTTTATTATTTGTATATATTTTCTCTTTTTGAACACCCCATCCTTTATATTTCTTTCGACTCCTGTCCATCCTACGGTTGCCTGGAAGAAATCGCTATTAGCGATAAGGCCGCCAGTTGTGGCACTATTTTTTTTAAGTCTTTTGTGTTTCTGTTTGTCTTTTTTTTTTGTCAATGTGTGTTACAATAAAGAGTTTATCTATCTATCTATCTATTCTCTCTCTCTCGCGCTCTCAGAGAGACACCGCTGCGCCGTGTCATTTGATAGCGTCAAAAGTCAATGAACGCTCAAAATGATAAGATGTAGGGTTGCAAGTCTTAAAGTTTTAATGAAAGTTCAACTTATGATTACTCGAAATCTATGACACTTAGAATTCTGAAACCTAGTGGGCTGTATTCTATATATATATAAGTATTGTCACACCCTTCTGTTACACCTTGTATACCTACATACATACATACACCTATATATGTATATAAATGTTATTTACGTGATAGAAACATACTTGTCCCGCTGGCTGGAGTAGCTGACGGAGCCCGGGTCGCCGGGGGGCATCCTGTGGAGGCTGAGGTACGAGGGGGAAAGCGGCGAGCCCTCGAACTGGCGCAGGTGGATCTGGAGAACAGAATACTATATCGTTGAAATAGGTTTTTTTTAATAATTTACGTTTAATTTATTCACAACTAGTGGGTGCTCGCGGCTTCGCTCACATTAAGAAGTAAAACTTGCATCCCCTATTTCACCCCTTTAAAAGTGGCATTTCCAAAATTCCTTTCTTAGCAGATGCCTACGTCATAACATGTACCTTCATTCCAATTTTAGCCCCACTGTACTGTACGTTCACCTTTATATCAGTGGGAAGGGAGATGGGTACCGCGTAGGAAAATTACTTTCAGAGCATCACAAACGACGAAGATACTATCATATTTCAGCTTCAGATTTTTTATTAAATAAAAAAATATATTTTAAGATACCTTACTATCATACTAATGAGTAAACACAAATTCTGAGACATTTTCGAACTGGTACTTTACGGAAAAAACCAGATATTTACATTTTAATGCGTTCCTTATTTGCATGGAAATTTAAATGCAAACAGATACCTATTTCAATGCAGATTCATAACACAAGATCTGTTAAATAAAGGTCAGATTATTATATGATTTTATATTTTAGTAGAAGAATAGAATACTGCTTTAATATACACCATAAAACATAGAAATTACAAAACAGAAAATACCCTTAAATATATTAAAGTGCTCTCTATTGGGTAGGCTTATCGCCTTAGGCGATTTCTTCCAGGCATCCTTTTGGATGCTGGTATATAAGCATTTTCTAATGTTCAAGGTGGTTCCATACATTCGTCATCCTTCGTCGAAATTTGTGCCCTTTTTTTCACATAGTTGCATAAATCAAGTTGCAGATAAACAAAAAATAGGGTTAAACTCACACCAATGCATTATATCTGAGTGACATCAATATACCTCCATACCTACAGTATGTTTCAAGTATCTTAACCTAGTACACAACAATAATCCTTATACATAATTTGTGGAGGATCGACTGCCCCTTGATACACGTTAAAAGAAAAAAGTAATGAGAAAAAAAAACCACTGGACGCTAGTATATATGTATAGGAATATTAACATAATCTGATAAAGATATAACATATACATTTTACTTTATATTCGGTTCTATTTTTAGCTTCAAGATCGTCCAAGTCTAGCTTAGATAAGACTTAGAATATTTTATAGTCTTGAATAACCTACACATAATATGTTGTGTCTGGTTTAGTAAATATATTATGGAATTCTATTCTATTTTGTATCTACATTTGTATAATCTTTTAGGCAGGTATAAAAATAAATAACACACGATACGCGTAATAAAATTAATATATAAGTAAAAGAAACTTATTTTTGTTACGAAATGTTGGGTAGTTTTACACTTTACATGTACATAATATGAGGAGAAAATATATAGAGGTAGGTATGTATATCGCCAACAACGTGGCTGAGCATTAACATTTCTAGTACAAACAGAAATATGTAAAGGGATCTATAAGGAATCTGCAAAAAAATACTCACCATTAAATGTAAGTTAACTTCTTCGATCCAACTCAAGTAAAAAACAAAAATTCCATTTACTCTCCAAATGCGCCAGTTTCACAGGAGGATATGACTTGTACAGATATTTTCTAACTCTCGAGATCAGTGCGCTCTCGTCCCATACATCCATTATTAATAAGCTTTAAAAGTACATAATATCCTACTTATAAAATACTTATCAAAGACACTGCTAACTCGAAAACGGGGCTCAAAATGACAGTAATTTTACTTATGGCACTTACTGAAAAAAAACTGAGAACACTATACTAGAAAAAAAATTATGGGACCATTTCGGAAACTATCCCTGTCGAATAGAAAGAATTTTTGAAATCGGTTCGTAAATAACGGAGTAATCGCTTAACATACCCAAAAAAATAAAAAAAAAATTTCAGAAGACTTGATAACCTCCTTTTTTGGAGTCGGTTAAAAACTGGGTTACCAAACCCATAGAAAACAGACAAGGTATCTTACCACTTACCAGTAAGTACATAAATGTAAGTTAACTTCATCGATCCGACTCGAGTAAAAAAAATTGCCTACTGTTCAAGTGCGCCAGTTTCGCAGGAGGATATGACTTGTACAGATCTTCTATAAATCTAGAGATCAGTGTACCATAATAAGACTTGAAACTATCCTTCTTATAAATAGGTACTTATCAACAAAACTTTGAATACTCGAAAACGGGCTCAATATGTCCGTAATTTTTGTGAAAACACTATACTGAGCTCAAATTGCAAAAATAATACAAAATAGTCAAGGTATCTTACCAGTAAATGTAAATTGACTTCATCGCTCCGACTCAAGTAGGGGAAGTTGCCTCCACTCTTCAAGTGCGCCAGCTTGGCATGAGGGTATGACTTGTACAGGTCCTCTCTGACTCGAGCACTCAGCGCACTCTCGTCCCACACATCCATGACTGTGACGGGGAGGTCGCTCAGGAGTTGCGGCTGCACGTAGCTGGGACTGCAGTTGAGGGTCAAGCGCGAGGCTAGTTCCGACTGATTTAGGGATTCCAACTGCAATGCGAATAATATAGATTAATTAAATTCGTTGTTTATAAATGAAACTCCGGAGAAATATATAGTGTTTTTCCAGAGTTTCATTTACAATGGATTACCGCAAAGTAGCGCCTGATTCAATATCTTATTAGTTTTTTTATAGCGAAAAAATGCAAATGATAATTGAAATAGAGGTCACAAAACCGAAATTTGGAGTCAATGGTGTAAAATAGTGATCACAACTCTCAGCAAAAGGATAGAGATCCTCTGAGTAAGCTTAAGAGGAGAAACATAAAGATACAGAGATATAAAACTTATTTAATCACCAATTTTGTTAGGAACCGACCAGAATAAGAAGTGAAATATCTTTCAAGTTCATTATTAATATTTAATATTATCACATTACTAAAATATTTTTTAAGACTGAAATGTGCCATGTTAAAAACTTGCATTTAATTAATATTACTTTTTCATTAATGACTTCTCAAATTTCTCGAATTGCTTAAAATGATATCGATATAGCTGCAAGTTTAGGATAATAATTACTCAAACATAAATATAGGTAAGTAGGTATATGTCTTTGCGAAACGTAAAATATCACGTTACTAGTTTCGTGAAAGGAAATTGCAATCTTACGATTTATAAAAGATTTTGCCTAAAAACATAGTTGTATTCTTTTTATTTTCGGGTCTAATCTATCTCCACTCCATTCTTAAAACGGTTCAGCCGCTTGACTGTGAAAAAGAACACACTCACGAATTTTCTCCTGTAGGTATAATGTGATAATATTATATGCATAGAGAAAATAATGATAGTACGTTGCTACAACCAAGTTGATCTGATATGTTTGACATTTCCAATATAACCTTTACCTGTTATCTATCTAACTTGACAATAAATCACAGCTTTAGACTGGTATTTTTATCTTAATGCACTTATAGAAAGAATATTAACATTATATTATCTATGAAATCATATTTATTATCTGGTTCAATAAAAATAAACTGGTTTTAATAAAACAAATCCAGTAAGATTTCTGCTTTGCATAGATTTGTATCATATAGAAAATAAAGTACTAAATTATAAATGAATGGTTAAATAGTAAGCAGGCATAATATTGTAATGACAGTTGAGGTCACTACTCTCCTAATGTGTATTCAGAAGGAATAAAGTGAAAAAAAAATTGTCCTACAAAATATAAAGTTTTGTTAGGGAGCCCCTCTCTCCAACATGTATCATAAACAAGGTCATAAAAATAATAACTAACCAGCTATTTTTTTTATAGGTTAGTTAACATTTGCATAGCTTACCAGTCGCATTGTCCTACAGATTGCGTGGTAGGTCATCTTGGTCCTACGCTTAAAAGCTGTAGTAATAATACTTAATGTAAAATAATTACTATCAAGCTAAATGTTCCAGAAAAGCTTCATTTCGATGAGACGCCCTACAAATTCTTGTACGAAAATTCTTTTTA
The DNA here is from genome assembly GCA_927399415.1 of Macaria notata. Taxonomy (NCBI): domain Eukaryota; kingdom Metazoa; phylum Arthropoda; class Insecta; order Lepidoptera; family Geometridae; genus Macaria; species Macaria notata. The sequence continues at coordinate 4,284,658 of OV656744.1, forward strand.
TTTATTTTATTTTTTTGTTTATAGCTAAAATAATAGGGTTGAAATATGTTGATTTGACGAATTTAAAAATATATTACTAACCGATTTTTTGTTTTTTAACTATCGAGATAATTATCTAAATGACGTAAAATAATATTTGTCCTACAAAATACCTATAAGGTTTTGTTAGGGAGTTCAAGTTTATCACCAACAAAACAAGAATTACTACAACAAATAAAAGGAACGGTATTTATTTCCAATGTATGGTGTAATGCACATAGTGTAGTCCTAACGACAAAGTACCAGAAAATTATGGATGGACAATTATTGATAATGAATACCAAGGTCCTTAATGGTTAGGTTAGGTAGGTGTTTAGGTAGGTACGCTATGCGCTGGGTGCCGGAGACGACTCCGTCGTCGTAAGGTTTAAGTGGGGTAGGTTTTTATAGGGTTATTAGGTAAATTAAGTCAGCGTCAGGTTAGGTAGGCGTTTACTACTACTACTACTACGGGTAGGTTTTATTACACATAAATGAGTAATAAAAACAAAACCTGCACACAACCTACCTACCTACATAACCCTAGGACGGGTGAATGTTCGCGAAAGGCCAACAGGAAAAAGAAAGAAAAAATGCGGCAGACAGATGCATGTAACCGGCCCCGTTAATTGGGAACGGCGGAATATAAGAGGGGTGCTCGTTTCAACCGAGTCAGTGTACAATGTACTGCGTCTACTACATCATTATTTCAATACACGTCGAAGAATTCATCAAAGATGCTAAGCCAACAACCGGAACCAGTCGACCAGGATCAGCAGCAGCATCAGGAAGAAATAATTGTGGACGACGAAGAATTTCTGGAACAAGAATTTCTGGACACTCAAGTATCGGCAGAATCGACTCCAACGAAGAAGAAGAAGAGGAGCACCACCAGCAGCAGCAACCCGAGGTACGAGGGATTAGAGGCGAGCGGCGGCCAATTCGAAGAGGAGGAGATCATTTACGTAGCACCCAAGAACAACCACGACACCAAGAAGAGACAAATGATGGAATTACAACAAGCCCCATCACTCAAGAAGCAGAAAATTACGAAACAATTACAACGCAACGAAGAGAAGAGGGAAGCGATGGCGAAACAGGCGAAGAAGTCGTGGATTGCACAATTACAACGAAACAATATCAATCTCCAAGAAATAACAGCTCTCCTTGGAAAGTCATCGCTATCCATACAGGAACAAGAAGAACGCATTACCATCTCAATTACATTAGCACCGCAAAAAACTGGGGACATAATTCACGCTTTGGCAAAAGCATTAGATCCAAAGAGTACAAATGTTCCCAAGTTGCATGCGTTCAATGCCTTTTGGAGTACATGTCTACCGGCCCTGGTCGTCGCACACTTACACAAATTCTCACACAAGATAATAAAAAGCGGGCAATGTGCGTCCCTCATCAACTTGGAATTCATCCTCACACCTCCAAAAAAAAATCTCTATGCAAGTGCCGAAAGGGGAAATCATCTATTTCCACTGCAAAGCTCAACACGAAACTCACTCGTCGCAAGAATGGGTGGAAGCACTGATGCGTCCGATGAAAATGTACATGAGCATCGAAACAATAATGAACAACAGCAAGTTCAGTGTCGACTCGGAAACAATGAAACTGGAACTGAATCGGACGATAATGGAACCGAGGGAAGAGTCAACAATACTACACGACATAAGCAACTTGCACGAGAAAACCAGGAACTTGTGTTGTACCTATGTAACATAACAACAAATATTTTGATGAAGGAGAAGCTACGAGATTACCATGTAATACACCTCAAGGGATTACATTGCAATTCCAACGGAACTTTGGAGAAAGACTTAAAACAGCACTATCAATCACCAAAACATTGGTATTTTTGGAATCAACCAAACAAATACTGGAGAGAGCAAAAGCATTCGACCTACAACAAGACCCAACAGCAAACGACTACGGCACAACATATGAAGGAATATAACAATTAGAAATGATATTAAATTCAACCAAAAAAAATATTTTAGGAATTTTTTCCTTAAATAACTACCACTGATATTGATGACTGTTTCTTATGCTGCAACTCAAGAAAAAAAAAACTTAGATTGACACACTACACTACCACATGTAAAAAAAGAATATTGTTTTAGTGTCTTTTTATTTACTTAATTCAAAATCCATTTACATCTTAGTATTGTTTTATTGCTAAGTTTAATTCTATTACACGTTATCAATTCCAACTGTGTGTTTTACAGGTCAAACTGATAACCTTATTCAGAATAATTTAGAAAAACAAATAGCAACTCACCCGCTCAACCATAAAATCAATAGCCTCTGCCATTCTCCGATCCACTTTATCCGTAGTAAAGTTACCCATCAGCATTCTCTTCAGCACTAGAGATGGTAACAACCAGAACAAAGCCGAGGAGTCATGGTACTCAAACACGGAGGTGTCAGTGAATGTGTTGCAGAGGACCAGGGATGCTACTCGGGGACAGTTCTTTGTCACTTCTGTGAACTTTTGGGCTATAAATCCACCTGTAATAGAAAGATTGCTATACATATTTGTTGAATTTAATCAACAATTTACCATGTGGAACATTGTTATAGTGCTCAGATATATCTGGTTAAAATGCATGGAATGAGGGTATTGCAAATATGTGAATGCTGGCTAGGATTTTTTTAAAGTAAAACTAGACAGTGTTATAATTAAACAAAGTTCACAATATGAAACAAAATGCACATTTTGACTAGATTGTAGAACTTGTTTTACTCCTAAATATAATTTATTATACAAAAAGGCTTCTTTTACAGGCACATTAAGTAGTAGGTATTCAGATTTGGATTTTTAGTGATTTAGAGTATTTTGGTTGTTTTTGTTTACGAAATTAAATTACTCTAATCAATTGTTATCAAAGATTAACACAGATACAAAGCAGCATAAAGTAGGTGACAGAAATTACCCAAAGACGCGCCGAAAATGTGAACCTTATCAAGTTCCAAGTAATCTATGAGTCTCTTGAAGCCATCACACCATTCCTTCATATTCCAATAAGGTGGAGGTTCTGCTGCTATGACCCTCACTCCTCGTGAAGAAAGTCCCATCACTTGGTTGAAAAATACGTCGGCAGTTCCAGACACAGGCGGCAAGCATATCAACGGGCAGCTCACGGATTTAGGACCGGAGTCGAATATTCGCCAAGCCTGTAGTAATTACGAAATTACAACACATTACAAAGTGTACAATATGTATCTAATTACAGCAATTAAATGTACCACATTTCAATGTTTATTGGTGTTGTGCAAGGAGAAGTTGGGAATAAGACGTAAAAATTAATATTTAATTATAATGAGTTCTCAAAACATAGGTGATAACTATCTTATTTACAAATAACTTTGAAAAGCAAGGACATGAAAATTCAGAAAACAAATTGTTTACCTTGGAGCCATCAGAGTCGACTACGATTTTTCGTAGTGGAATACTACTTCTGAAGCTCAAATACTCATTAGATTGAGCTAAATCACTAACACAACTCATTATTACAAATACTGTGATGAAATAATTGCATATAGGTAATTCATTAAATTCTACCACGACACATCAGTCTTGTTTACTTTCCAAAACAAGATTTTAATTTGACACTTTTGACTACATGTTCCTTACGTTGCCACAGACAACTTTTTTGTTTTTAAATAGATATACCTACTAAAATCATCCTTTGAATAGTCGATTATTTTGTCCATCCATACCGATAGATCATCATTATCATTAGCCTAAAGTGGTAAAAGATCTCGCTGTCTGTGGCTTTCTGGGTACTATATAGGTGGGTATAAGGGTCGGCAACTAACTCTAGCGGTGACCGTTATTGCGCAGAAGTACAAAATAAGGTACCTGAGGGGGGCTAGCGGGATGAAGGGCGGGCGTGCGGGGCGCTGATTGGCTCTCCAGTCGCTTGCCGTTCCCCGCGTACATACGCCACCCCGCGCACATCCCGTGGTACAGTCGCGTTATTAATTTTATTATTCAATAACTATTTTTGTTACGTATGAATTTATTTGTTGAATTTAAACTTTTAAGTTTGTTTGTGACTAAAGTAAATATGCATAAAACAAATAAATAGTTCAAGACATATCACTCAGCGCCATCATGCCCCATACTAAGCTTACGCTTTTATCATGGGTACTACATAACGGATATAATACGTAAATACTTTTTTTGTAAATACATACTTATTATACATAGAAACCACCAGACTCAAAAGAAATACCTAATTACAAATTTTAATATGCATAATTTCTTGTGTTATGCGGGAATCGAACCAGCAACAGCAGCAGCAAGAACCTTGATTAGAAAAACAAATACTGTTTTGAAAAGTCAGGCAAGGAAAATGTTTAATGACGTGATTTTTTTGAAAAAGTGTATCTATCTAATTAATTGATTCTCCGAAACAAATCAAAATTGAGATTCACGAAGTTACAAATACTTTACTCAGTCATTCGGACAGCAACACTGTAAATTTGAGTTTTGATTAAGAGTTTATTTTTTATTTATTTTGCATAATTCTATTTAACAAAAAGATAATATTGGAGTCCAAAATAATAGTTACATATAATGTATTGTGTGCGCGACAGTACACATGCGCAGCAATCCCCTCCACGTATCGGCCAGCGCTAGAGATATGTGCCGACCCTTATACCAGAGAATACATTATACGTTACTACTTCCACAGATAAATTAACCACTACGTTCTACTTCGATGAAAGTCCATACACTTCTGACCATAATCACCTTACCAAGGCATGCGAGTAATTTTCAACAATACGTTAGTAACCCTAAAATATACCTATATACTTAGGTACTTATAAAAAAAAGTCAAAGTCAAAGTATTTATTTGCCGAGTACAGGTAAAAGAAGATGGTTAATTTCATTTTCATTACTACATAAAAACACCATACTCAACCCACAAGGTATGCAGATATACTATGCGTGCCAAATAAGAATAGGACTGTCAAGACGCCATTTTGTTCAGCAATACGCGCCAACTTAATACCCAAAGTGTACGGTGTGCAAAAAAATAATTACATAAATTTTATTCCGTTTGAATCTTTAATGTACGTTTTTTTTGGTAAATCTCGCCAAATCTGATGTAGATTTGGAATAAAATGTATAAGATTTTTTTTATTTTTTTACACTAATATTGTAAAGAGGGAAGATTTGATTATTTGTTTGTTTGAATTGAATAAGCTCCGAAACTACTGGACTGATTTGAAAAATTATTTTATCATTGGAATCCTACATTCACCTTGACATACGTGGGGTACTTTTTATCCCGGATTAAATTTTGAATCCTGGATTAACGCGGGTGAAACCGCGTTAGTTAATTATAAATGAGTAGGATTTTAAAGAAAAAGTATTAAGATAAGGTAAATCCGTTCAGCCGATCTCGAGTTTTAGTGAGACTAACGAACAGCAATTCATTTATATATTATATAGATTTTGCAAACGTTAACAAATTTTACACATTTAAAATATACTTAGTGGTAAAATACAGTTAAAATATAGCGTAGGTGTTTTTGTTTTCGAATTGTTCTAAATGCTGGCATGTGCTGTAATCAATTATTTTGGATAAATCATTCACTAATCATGTCCTATCGCTACACAAAAATAAAACAAGAGGTCTCGTTCAAACACATCTTTTATTATCATTAAATAGGTACTATCATTATGTAATTAACATTCTTGTCGCGAATTTTTCCTACATTGATTTTCCAAACCACTTACGTAACTTAAAATCTATTTAACATTAATCTTTTGGACGATTTTAGCTGGATTGAGAACCAACGCCGTCATATGACTGGACAAAGGAAATGCGCCACTATTACAAAATATAGAGAGCGGGAATATTTTTAAACACATCAATTACTTTTATAACTATTTAATGCACACAGATAATTTGCTGCGCAAAATATGCTAACGCGCAAAAACTTTACATACTTTCTCGCTCAAAATATTCCCGCGTTTCTATACCTCATACCGAACTTCGCGATTTTAATTCGAAGATAAAAATAGAAGCTAAAATCGTAATCTAAACCTTACATGCAATGTTATCTTTAATTTAAACTTAGTGCACACTAACCATAATTATTCACTTTGCGTGTATCATTAATTAAACTATTACAGTTAATTTCGTTCATGAAACACTAGTTATATTATACGCGCGCCTTTCTATAATTATTTGTATCTTACAATATTATACGAATCAACTTTCATACCTTTGATCATAATTTGGCGCCATTTTTGTAAGATACCTACTTGATTTTTTTCGTGTTGCACCAAAAACTGACGAGAGAGAATATTTTGACGTTTTTTAAAACTTGACGCCATTTTCTCATTGAAAGACATTGGATAGAAGCAGTTAAATTTAGTTTTACATTTATAAGATGTGTATCAGAATTGGGTTCAACTGACTATAAAAGGTATTCTTAAAATGGCGCAAACAAGTAAGGGTTTAAAGTATTAAGTAAACTCGCATGATATTTTTATTATTATCGTATATGATTTGAGCATACTTTTCTAATTTGATATAATCTCTGTACATTTCAATTTTGAATCATAAAGTTAAGAGGCTGTCAGTACTTTTTACATTTTATAAGAATGTAAGTTAATGATACAACTTTTTACAAATTACAGGATGACATGACATCATGCACGCTCAAATTATACGTACAATCCATTCATAGTTATGAACATTTAATCAAATCAATATGTTTCTGATTACTTTCATATGATTATTTAACTCTAATGGCTGTAACATGTCACCGAGAGACCCGAGAGATGTATGTTGTTAAAAAGACAGGATTAGAAAAGAAATGTGCTTAACAGAAGAATCGTATCATATGATACATATGTATATCACATATGTATCATGTCATGTCATATTAGCACATCTATATCACCAGCTGTCAAATAACTCACTGTCTCTGTCTCACATTCCTTGCAAGAAAGAGACGAACAGATACTCCCGGGTTGTCGCAGCGTCAATAAAAGCCAGAATTAAAAATAAAATCGAACTAAAAGTTATGAATCAAAACACGAATAAGTCCACAATGTTTTTACACAATCACAGAAGTCTCGTTAAAATACATAATAGGCAAATGTATTTTCAACTTGATGAAAAAAAAAACTTAAAATTATTTATCGAGGACACGTGTCTGTCATACTAAATAGGCATTAAAATGAAGCGTGACTAATTCACTACTACATTATTAAGTTAGTAAGTAAGAGTTTTTATTAATAACTTATTTTACCAGTTCAGGCAAGTTGACATAAGTATGAAGAAAGAAAAATAACCTCAAAATTTAAAATAAGACAAGTCTATTTTGTGAGCCGATTCCATAAATCGTGCTAAACATTTTGTAATGAAATCGACTGAAAAACAGCCTTGTTACAGTTTATATTATGAAAGCTTGAACATTCTAAGGCAAGTTAATATGTTCAAAAGAGGATTATGTGACTTGTCTACATTTTGAAAAGTCACCATAACTTCAGCAATTAGTAAAAATCTAAGATAGGAGACCATTAGGAAGATACATCACCTACTGATACTACCGTGGTTCGACTGACACTATATAATGTAGGATCCAGCTAGCACAATTTAGATACACAGTAACAGGCATAGAAAACTTGACAAAGTACCACATTTTATGAAAGGATGTAAGTACTTAATCATCTAAAATCTAATATTTTTTTCTCGCATTTTTCAAAATCCTAAAAATGTCTAAATTATTTACATATGATTTGAAGATGTAACTATGCCTTTGTCTAATAAAATCTCTACAGAACATCATTTGTAAGAAAAAACTAAATAAAATAACTACGTACATTTACATCTACAATTGTTTACTCGGACAAACTCCTGTTTTAGCGAAATTTATTATTGGCAGTACCTAATAACTTCTATTGCTCACAGTACCTAAGTAGGTATATTTAGATTTTTTTTTGAGATGTATTCTCTTATTTAATGCCACAGGTATAAAAAGATGTTACATTGCATTTGCCCCTTGTGGCCTACCACATAAAGTAGTGTGCAAAAAAAAACAAGAGTAAAAACTAAAAAATACAATATTTTTTCAGATTAAAGCGAAAACACACTGCAATTTTACAGAAGTGATTTGTATAATTTACATGAACAGCTCAAGAAATGTTTTGCCTCACGTTTGCTTACTAAAAACAAGACTGAGCTTTATTACAATGAATTAGTAATTAGTAATTACCGTATAGTTTATATTAACCTTTACTACAGTGACACGGTATAATATTAACCGTAGCTCAGAAGGTTCAATTACGTGTCTTTCGTTTAATAGTGTCTGTTAATTCGGACAATAATACTCTCTCGAAATGTCTTTATTCTCCCACTAGAGGGCGACATATAGCTAAGAACTGTGTCAAAGAGAAAACATAGATAAACATTACCAACGACTTACACTTTTCTGTCAGAACAAGCAATAGAACCATATACACAGAGAGAAGATTCATGTACCCATCCTGTTTCATCTAGTTACATAACGGTCATACAGAAAGAGAAAATAGATCTAGTAAACATATCTCTCTCTCGCTTTCTCTTAGTTTTGACCAAATATTGAGAGAGTAAAAAAGAATAAAGCCGGTTTACAATTTATCCCCCTCTTACTCTTTTGGCAAAAAGTTATTTGAAACTCTGGGAAAATATATAGTATGTCTTCAAGCTTGTGTCTACAAAGCTTGAAGACACAAAGTGCGGTGTTGGTAAGATCTTGAGATCCACGGAGGCTACGTTGGTTAGAAGGTGAGGTGTGGCGGTGGTATATGGAGGAACACACCTACAAACCATCAAGTTTGTTGTTTGTAGTCGGTTAAGGAGCAGTCGCAGCGGAAAAACACTATATATTTTTCCAGAGTTTCGCCTGATTCAATATCTTATCTAAAAGTTATCTATCAACCGCACAGAAAGAGAGTACAGCCAGTATACGTTAAAAATCTCTCTCTTATTCGTTATATGTCCATCTCTTTTCGTCCAGTGTATCAGGCGGGCAGAAACAGAGAGAGAGCGAGAGTAAAGCTAGTTTAAATTATCTCTCTCTGGTTCGCTATATATCCATCCCTTTTCGTCCAGTGTGTCAGGCGGGCAGACAGAGAGAGAGAGAGAGAGCAGAGTGTTGCGTAGTGTCGTCCTCACGTCTCGCCGTTCCCGCTGTCGTCTGCGTCCCCCTCTCCCCCCTCCAGCTCCTCGTCCGACTCTGTGTCGAGGTCGTCGTAGTCGTCGTCGTAAAAGTCAGTCATGTCCAACTGAAATACAAATAAATATGGAAAATTAATTAAATCGGTTGTTATCGGGTAAGCAGTAAGCATGCTCCATCTTTTTTTACTTGGGATAGCTTTGCCTAATGTTAAGCATTATCAGAAAGTGATCAATTCGTTTTAAGTGGCGCCATCATTTATTTACCAGAATTATCTTTTATTCAAGTGTTCTACAGAAACTGGTCGGCAAATTCAATAGAATTCTCTCCAACGTCTGAATCAAGTGAAGTGCATTCGCACGGTCTCGTGACACGACGGGGGATTCAGTATAGCTGGAGATAGAATATAATATAATACTAGCTGGTGCGCGCGACTTCGTCCGCGTGGAATAGTTATCACCATAAAAACGGTTCTAGTGAAATAATCTTAAAAAATAGACATATACTGTTGCAGACATTTTGTTAGATCATTTGCAGCCTAGGATGTAACACACTTACCTAGAAGATACCTATTATCTTAGGCCATAGCCTTTGCTTACCATCAGGTAAACTATGGCTAAGAGCAAACCGGTTCTAGTTAAAAAAAATACCGTTGTAGTGGAAGTGCCGAAGTGTCGAACACAGCTTTTTGCCTCTACGTTTATCGTGCGGATGGAAAAGCTTTGGAACACTTTACCGGAAGCTATGTATCCTGCGAGCTACAATCCAGGGGTCTTCAAATCTAGAGTTAATAGGTATCTTCTAGGTAAACGTGTTACATCCTAGGCTGCAGCAATGCTTGACATCAGGCAGGCTGCAGTCAAATGTAAACCTATCCCACGTAAAAAAGCTAACAAATTTTTGTGATGTATCTTAACTTGGTGGCTAAATAAATCTTTCAGAACATAACACACAGCGCCATCTAGCCCCTACCAAGCTTACGCTCGTATCATGGGTACTAGATGACTGATACATACCTACATACTTTTCCTAAATATTTGCACGGTATTTCCCAGTTCATGGTAGTTCACAGGATCCCTAGCACAAACTTACAATAACAATTAAAATACATCAATTGACTTGCCCTTATCGTTATTTTCCTGGTTTTACCCAATAAGTAATAATTTACTTACACTGTACATTGACAAAATGATATGTAGTCCACGCGATACCAGCCTTGATTGAGGTCGAGTGACATTGATAATATTTTATGATATTGACGGAATCACCATGAGAATATAGAAGTACTAATATAATATGTGAAGTACTCATATTAAATTATCAATGTAAATTCGTTAAAATAGTATCTGGTGTTAGCTCGATTTTACAACGTAACCTGCTTATATTTTGGAATAATAAATAGCCTGTGTCACTCTCGCGACCGTATGCTACTTCCAAAACAAAAAGCATGTGCATTCGTCACTTTAAAGAGGAGAGAGATTTTAGAGATTGTGATCCCAATGTACCTAGGTTAAGTGATGTTTCTGTATATTATTGTAATTTTGTTTTCTGGTGTACAATAAAGCTGTATTGATTGATTGTAGCTATTCTTAAACCGCAAACAAATGATAAACAGGCGTCTATCGGCAACACGGCGCTATTGAGAAAATCTACATATACCTACATATAATAAAGCCGAAGAGAGTCAAAAGTCTGTAAATATAAGTTATAAGAAAAAAACGTTTGGGTATACTTTAAATCGATTATAAAACTGCTGGACGGAGCATCATGCTTTTTGGTATGTTGATAGTATAAGGTTTTAGGAGTTTCATAGGGTACTTTTTATCCTGAAATAATGCGAGCAAATCCGCGGGCATCTACTATAATTAAGTACATTTATTATAGAATAATATTGGTGGCATATCGTTACCTGTGGCTCGTGCGAGGTGGATTTGACCTGCGTCTTGATGCAGTAGTCCTCCAGCGTGAGCGGCACCACGATGCCCTCCTTCTCGGCGTCCATGCGGGCCACCTGCGCTTGCTTCCTGGAATTGTACGGGAATATACATCAATAGTTGTCACTTGGAAAAAATAAACCGATGTTCTTGCCATGACAACTATATTTAACCATGTCTTACGAGCTACAGAACCGATTTTGATCAAACTGGCGCTGTTTTTTAAGTTAAAACTGGCTCAATCTGATATAAAAGAACTATATCTATGTACCTATATCATTTATGGTTTTAGAGATATCCGTGGACAAACAAACAAAGATACAAACATATAAGCAATACATGATACATAACAAGCACACGTGTTTGAAAACTTACAGATCAACACACCTAAATTTCTGAAAATATGATGTCATATACATGTGTTCGTATACGTAAATAAAACTGAGAAACATTAAAAGGAAGGCCTGTCTGTACTAAAGGTACTTTTTTATTTTTATTGTATGTTTACTTCTAACTCCCCAGGTTGTTTATGGGGGAACCTAATCTACGCTTTCTTACGAACTACTTTACAATTTTTCTTACAACCTACTTGTTTAATTAAATTTATTGACTATTTACATTTTCCTTTAAATTTCTGACTAACATTGTTTTGGACACTTTCTAATATAAACTTAATTATACAGAAGTGTTGTTCCGTTGTTTACTTATTTCTATTGTTTACAATTATAACTACCTTTTTACAATATTCTAAAAATTTAGGTCTTTTGTATTTATCATTTATTATGTTACATATATTGTCTATCTTAATATCTTCATCTAGTTCCATTTCAGTATCGAATCTTAGCCTACCGAAGACTGGGCACTCAGTGATAACATGCAGAGCACTTTCTTGAACATCGGGATCACAGATGCATGACGGACTCTCCTTGCACTTGAACCGATGTAAGTAGAAGGAGAATCCGCCGTGTATATAGGTACTTATTTCTAAAGTATACACATACATATGTACATGTATGTACAGGCCTGGTACAGAGGCATAGATTTCAACAAATATTCTAGTGAGTAGGCAGTTACAGTTATCCTGTCTGTTGAGAAACAAACAACATTTAGGACATTCAGTCTCTAGTTCCACCCACTACAATATTTGTCAGCCCACGCAGTAAATATAATTGCACACCAACAGTATGTATCTACTCAACAATTGTTTTATTAAATAAATCTCTGCGATTTAAATCAAATTTTACGCGATAAAAGAAAAATGTATCAATACTCAGTTCCTTACTTCAGTTATTTATATTCATACCATCTATGAATTATATAGAGATAGCGAAGATAAGGTTGACTGGCCTGTTAGTTTAGTTGGTAATGGCTCTGCCTTCTAATCTAGAGGTCGCGGGTTCGATTCTTGCATGACACAAGTATTTATGTACTTAAAAAAAATATGATTACTTGTGTTGGGTCTGGTCGTTTGTATGTATAATAAGTATGTATTTACAAAAAAAGTATATAAGTATTATATCCGTTATCTAGTACCCACGACACAAGCGTTTGCTTAGTGTGGGGCTAGATGGCGCTGTGTGCAATGTCCCGGAATATTTATTTATTTATTTAAGGTTTAAAGAAATTGGCTGCAGGCCTACTAGATCGTCTATATTAGATAGTAAATACTATATTAGGTATTGAATACACGAATTATGTACGAGTAAAAGTGCTATTCTTTAGAAATCTCTAAAGTTATAACTTTTATCGATATATGGCAACTGTGATCATGAAGCTGCAACATTGCTATCTGTTTCAATGTGTGCACAATTCATTTATTCAAACATTTTCATAGACACATGTGCGAGCTATTTTATTGCTAAACATATTTTCTAAGGCTTACATTATTATAGCTCTAGAAAAATCTAGTGGGGTTTCTTTCTAGTGTTGGGGTTGTCATGGGACACAATATATTAATTATTAAACACTTATAGACATATTACAAATCAGACGGGAGAAATTACATAAAAGAGAGGAAGGAGGCTCATGCCCAGATCTGGGCGATATATCTACATATATATTAATGAATATTCCGGGACACTGCACACAGCGCCATCTAGCCCCACACTTAGCAAACGCTTGTGTCGTTGGTACTAGATAACGGATATAATACTCATATACTTTTCTTTTGTAAATACTTACTTATTTTACATACAAACGACCAGACTCAACACAATTACCTAATATAATATACAGGACATTTAAATCACCACATATTTGAATCATTTGAAAATATGAATTATCGAGAGATCTATCACGTCATTAGCATGGACGCAGTTTGATTAAAAGTATGACTCATTTTTGAAAGCTAATTGTCAGCACATGTATAAATTAGGACTTATGTTTATATTTTCCTCTTATGTTAATAAGGTGTTATGTGGTGGCTTATCTATGTACAAATGAGTATTTTGTTCTAATCAATATAACTATAAGTGCATCAAGTGTCATATCCAAAATTAAAGCAAAAGATGAATCAACACCCATGGACAACCCATATGAAGCATGGCCATCCATACTTGAATTTATTACGATATTTTATTTACCCGGATAAATGATCAATGATCCCGGTAGAATTCTGAAAGAGTTAAAAGACGGAACCATAGATTTGTGTTGGGAAACAATAATAACGGATCGATCATAGAAATCTAAATAACATATGGTATTCAGATTTCTATTTGATCGAAGGATATTTCCTTCTCTTTTTTCCTGCCAATTCTTAAGGTTATATAAATACTATACCCATATGAAAGAGCGTTTGTTTACATCTCGCCTGAGTTGCGGGCGCGCACCGGTGGGCATAAGCCTCACTGGCATCACTTTCATCGCTATCGCGGTCCACTTTCTCCCTCATCTCAGCTCATATCTTGACTTTGCCTTTCCAATTAAGATCTTACTCGTTTGATGATTGGTTTCCCTGTTTTTTGCCCAATCAGTTTTGAGTGGTCTAGAACGGTTAGATTTATAGAACATTGATGTTATGGCGATTCCTAGTACTTAGGTACTTACTTTTCGTTACAGCTGGCTGTTTATAGTTTTCTATCATACTTAAATTTTATATTTTTAGCATTTCTTATAAGTACATACCAACTTTGACTTCCCCTACATATTGTAATTTCATTAATAATAATAAGCAATACACGACTGATACTTTTTCTTATCCTCTCTTTTATAGTCTGTCACTGGGTCCAGATTGCCGCACTGAAAGTGTTTGGTTTGAGTAAATTAGACTAACTAGTAAGGATAACAAAGACCAACAATCACCTGATAATATTCTCGTACTCCTTATCCTTGCCCTTGGAGTCGCGCCAGCGGCGGTACATGACACTGGCGTCCACGTTGGCCGGACTGAAGGTGTTGGGTTCGTTCAGCAGCGAGATGACTGAGAGCAGCACGGTGCGCACGGACTGCGTGGGGTTCCAGCGCTCGCACGGCAGCTCGCCCGACTGCGGGTCATCCACGGGCGGGTGCAGGATCGATATGCACAGGTCGCCGTTCTGGAATGTAACGATTGTTTTTTTTATTATAGGGCAATTTTCTTGACTATTGATAGTAATAGGGTTGATTACACGAACGATTACTATCATTTACTTTTGAATGGCTTTATCATTATCAGACCCCAGTATTGAATCACAGCCTGAGGTATATCAGTTAATAGGCGCTGCATCCCTTAAAGTCTGGTAAAACTCTGGCAATGTTACACTATGTATTGTATTTTATATAAAATACAAAAAACATCCTCCTCGGAAACCTCCGATCAATGCTCAATGCTAAACTCATCGATATTGTACGCCATTACGGAGGATTGTAATGACAGATGACACGGAATATTATTTGATGGCATTAGTTTAAACAGTTCGCTTGCTGACCATTAAATTGGCAACTATAAACATTATTTACGTTAAATTTCATGTGTGTAATAATTAAATTAGTTTGCAAATGTGATTTACGCAGAAGACATACAACATTATTAGCTTTGGTTCAGTGCAATGACAAACAATACAGCGAGTTTATTGCCTTCGCTATAAAGGCAGAGGGAAGTTAGCTAAGTTTTTGCGGCATGTAAGGTCAGACATACTGAGGTCAGAGCAACCGTCTGTTCGTTGCCATTTATTGCTAAACACTGGGGTGGAATTAGATTGAGTATAATAAGATATAGATTATGATATATGTATAGTAAACGTTTAGAAATGAACGGATGGATAAGGTCAAACATTGACTGACGACAGAAGGTAGTCATTAATATTTGACCAGACAAATATAGATAAATGAACAAATGGCATCACAAAATAAAGAATTTAGTTGGGTAAACCAGAGGAAAATAAAGAAATAAAAAGTATATAAAGTGGCTGCATACGGAACAGTAATAAATAAATAAAATAAATATTCCAGGACATTGCACACAGCGCCATCTAGCCCCACACTAAGCAAACGCTTGTGTCGTGGGTACTAGGTAACGGATATAATACTTATATACTTTTCTTTTGTAAATACTTATTATACATACAAACGACCAGACTCAACACAAGTAATTATACATTTTTTTTTTAAATGCATAAATACTTGTGTCACGCGGGAATCGAACACGCAACCCCTAGATTAGAAGGCAGAGCCACTACCAACTAAGCTAACAGGCCAGTCGAATTGAAAGTAGAATTGAAACACTTTAAATTCGCTTAGAACAACGAAATCGTAAAACTCCTCACGATTGCAGTTTACTTCAATTGTAAACGCTTTCAGATTTTAGAGTAGGTCAGTAGGCCAATCCAATTACAATTCAAGTTAGTGTTGCGAACGATCTTTTTAACTGTCATCCGAAAAATTAAACTCAAGGAAACGTAATCGAATATGAAGCAGGCCATAGCGAGTAACAGAGCTGTTAGTATGAAACTCGTTTTAACGAACCACTTTCCCTAATTCGAAGTATCAATAGCAACGTTTCCAAATTATTATTTCGCACCGAAGCCAGGCAAAATATTGTTTTTGTAAACAAAACCTCTATACCTTCGAAAAGTTGCGAAGAAATTGCTCAAGTTGTTCCCCGTTAAAGTTTTCATTTGACAAAGAACATAATAGAGAGAGTTTTGTGGCTACTTTAGCGGACTTCTTCGTATTTTGTTTCGGCTCATTATTTTAAGAAACTCGCCATGTTATTCTGACGACGCCCAATTGATAAACCATTTTATCTTAACGACTTCCGTTGCGGATTCGCGAAGCTGTGGCTACTTTACCTATTAACTATTAACATAACTTTAAATTATTTCTTGCTTAGTAATAATATTTTAATAACGATGTAACACTTTGTTTAATAGTTGCACACCGAAAGGTAAACTTATGGAGAATGTTACTAATATTTTTAAACCATCTGTCTATCTGTACCCATTAGTGCAATAAATGATTTTGTTTATTTTTTATTATGATCGACATTAAAGACTTCATTTATGCATATTGGTTGCGCTAATAATACCAGAAATGCAAGCGTACACGTCAACAGTCTAGACTACAAATAATAAGTTTTGATGAAACTTGTTTAGTCAGTTCGCCAGTAGGATATGCAAAAAGGAACTGCAAGTGTAATGTCAAGATGATAGGCGATACACCAGAAGTATCGGCTGGGTACCTTGCGCAACGAACGTCGAAGGTCGGTTGTTATTAAACCTTCGTATGGCTGAGTGGTTGTGTAGCCAGGCAACTGGCAACCCAGTCAGATTTCGTTTTCATCCGTAACACAAAAGTTACATAAAATCTATTGTTTGTACAAACGACACCGTACCAAATTGACGCATAATTTTTAAAAATAAGACACTGTATAAAAATAATAATATCATCATATCGTACCATCATAACAACAATAAAGTTTTCTTCTTTCGCGACGGAATCATTGATCACCGTTTTTTTTAACTTAGAAGTACAAAAAAGTGACATTTCAGCTACTTTTATCTCGAAACATCACAGGCGGATCATGGCCACTACCGGTATCTATATTTTTAAGAAAGGTCAGTTACAAACAACGCGATAGATAGGTCACTTGTCATTGTCGCGTGATAAAAGTGAATGCTGATTGGTCCGCGAGCTAGGAATAATAAGACAGATGGAACAGTTTGTACTGAAGAAAGGTAGCCAGGTGTCTCTGGGTTACAACATCTGTTGTTCATACCTTCCCGGCAGTGGATTACGCACCGGGTTCATAACACGCGTGTTCGTAACGCGTTGAGGAAATTGAATTTCACGTGGAAGGCGTTTTAGCTCAGCCTGGAGATGCGTCTTGGAATTTATTGATCTCCCAATATTCCACCATAACGTCTCTTCTGCTCTCACTTTGATATTATATTTGATGGTATATTGTAGTAGTCTCGTATCACAAATGGACTTGTAGCACAGAATACAGAAGTACTTCTAACGATATGCTGTTTGAAGCGAAGAATGTTCTTAATCGTTATTTATGTATGTTATATCTTTCACATACTTAGTACAGTTACAACTCGCCTGAGGCATCACTGCAGTCTAGGATATGACACGCTAGGGTATATGGCATTCTAGTTGTATAGACCCCAAGATTGTAATTTGCTGAACTGTTTCTGATACATTCAAGAAAAACTTTGCCATCCTTACAATGAATGTAGAAGCAATACGCTCTGTTCGAATTTAAACAGTAAAATCGAAGTTTGTAGCTGCCTTAGAGCCTCTGACACTCTGACATATCTTACCAATAATCGTTTCTACTATAATAAACAACCGGGACTATCTATACCATAAAAATAATAATTTATTTAAGTCAAACACTTATGAACTATAACAATATGTTCAATGCACTCCACACTAGGATAACCTGTGTTGTGGAGGGCATTTTGCAAAAGTATTTTCTAGTTTTTGTTATATTCCTTAATTTAAAATCAGTACATTTATAAAGTACACAAGAGATATGATACAAGATCCATGTTCAGTCTATTGAACGTAGTAGGAAGCACTGAAAGCGCTAATTAGGAAGTTAAAGTGTAGTTTTTTCTGAACATAAACTGCGTAAAACGTCGATAATCTCTTGGATAAGTACGAGGTGTACTGCGGTAGCACTCGTACTGAATATTAACTGGATTTATGCCAGGTGCATAATTACACGTCACGTCACGGTGGCATTAGTTTTACAATGCACTTAATAACTCTTGAATTACGCTTCACGATTAAGTAGATAGATCTAATTGAATTGTTTGTATTAGTAAAAAGTATTGTAGTTTTTACAATTACAATTGATCATTTGTTAATTACAATTAAATTTTGCTCAACACTGTATATGGTGATTAAAAACACGATTACACATTGTCAATAAATCCATGTATTGCATTTTATATGAATTTAAAGGCTACGTATAATTTTATATTGCACTTGAGCACGATCCAACAATTTCTAGAATTTTCGTCAAATTTTCTGTTTCTCTGTTTATTTAAACGCTCATCACGCAATGGCCGATCGGATCATCATGACTTTCGGTACGTGGGTAGTATGAAGTTTTAGGAGTGTCAAAGGCTACTTTTTATCCTAGAATAATGAGAGCGACGGGCGTCCACTAGTTGAGCAATAAAATACTAGAGCAGCGGTCAGTTTCCTTGATATGACAGTAAGTAATCAGTTATAGTTAGACTCTACAAACTCTCAACAAATAGCAACGTAGAACAAAACCGAAACAGCTTGAGAATTAATCTCACGAGAACGCATAGCGACGGCTATCAATAACACTCAAGTCCAATATAAATAAACGCAGACTCTAGTCATTCTAGGAATCTAGACAATGGCATTAAGGTTTGAAATAGCATGTCTTTCAAAGGAGATAGCGGAAGTGCGAAGTCGGAAAGAGCGGTTGGACTTCCGCGGTGCAAACCAGCCTTGACGAACTAAATACATCTCAGCGAGACCGAGTTAGTGATACGCGGTAGGGGGCAGCACTTACGGCAATAGTTCTTTATTAATGACCAAATAGTTATGTGACCAAAAGAAACAAAATAAATTATAGAACAAATGTCACGAGACCGTTAAGTAAAACAAACAAAGTGGGGTGATTTGGGAAGTTTTTTTACAGGGACAGTTTCCTTTATTCTTAAACCGCTTAATATAATCAGGCAAATATGTATGTTTATTTAGATAGGCACGTATGCTACATACTAGAACGTAAGCAAACCTCTTGCTTCCAATAAAAATTTCCGATCTGAATTAAGAATTTCAACGTTTTTGGTTCCAATTTTGCCCACGCGCATTGCAAATGAACCTTGACGTACATATACATATAGGCGACAATAAAGCATGTTTGCTGGCTGGCAACGAACCGGCGTGTAATAAAGGGATGCGATTAGCACTCGCCAAATTAATTCTCTTCCTGGCCGAGGGAATGTGCAGTCGCCACATTTGACACAATTAACCAAATTAAGGGACACACTTTTTTTTCAAGCCTTACCTTAGCTCGGTCGAAACGAAATGTCTAGAAAATGGAAGTAGTATCTTCAAATTTTTTCAACAACACTAAAATTATGACGCACTTAGGTTCTCAACACTATTGTAAAGTAAAAGTTTACAAAATCATATCATCATATCATTATCAGCTTTCTGTATTTATCCTCTGTTGAATATACATTTGTAATCTATCATCTATATATCACACTACCACGTACATAATGTAAAAAATAATAATAAGCAACTACTTATTGACAAATTAAATCCGATTTAATTAGGATTAGCAAAGGATGCAACGCGAGGAATCATTGTAACCAGTAAGTACGTAACACTAAAAAGTGAAGGTTATTAGCAACATGGACGGTTTAAAGAACAATTGGAATATTTTGTAAGTTGAACTAGGTGGCCTACTCCGGTTTCCAAATGACCTAGATGGGCTGCGATACCAGCGCGCAGATAGAATGTGTGGACGGACTACTCGGCATCTTCGGGATGTTACACGGTTGTTATTATGAAAAACGGTTTTTTACACTGTATAAGCCAACGTTTGATATCAGCCTGCCTGAAGTTCAGCACCACTGTATTCGAAGATGTCATTATTGACGCATATTTCTTTTATTTTATGTAATTACAATCTTTCTTTCATTACAATTAATCATCTAAAACGACACATACACAAGCTATGAGTATATGTATATTTATGGTGGATCTAATGACAACCGCAGATCATAGCGCAATATTATAATTTAAACATTTTAACACGTGACTTAATTCAATGATCAAGATGTATTCTTTTTTGTATGAGAGTGGCCAACACTGTTGTCAAGTGTTTTCAAACCACCCTAAATGCCTCTGACTTCGCCTAACAAATGTCGTAAAAAGATGTATATAATTCACATTAAGTATAGATTCTGACGAAAAATAAGAAAGTGCTACAACTCATCCTAAACTCGAAAACAAAGCTTAAACAAAGTGTTCCAACAACTAGGCAGGCGATGATGAAGCAGTGAAAGTGGTCGAGTCTAACGGTCTGCCAACCAGTCTGCTTTGGCACAGCGATGAGGATGTCAACTAGTTTGAAATTCAAATTTATTTGTACATCAATATGGACAAATTTAAAAATAGAGGTATTATCATATCAGGGTAGGCAAAATGCAGCGATAAAATATTGGAAGTCTCCTTATTCCTGTTAATTACTATTACTTACATTCAGATTTCTTCAAATCTTCAATTTTGGTGGTGCTAACAATTGGGCACGCTAAAGTCAAACATAGAATTGTTTAGCGGTGATAAACCTAACTAACTGGAGTTATATTTGTCTATAGTTGGCGGTGATAGTTTACAATCAGATAAATAAGACATTGGCTTTACCAACTACAATACAATACAATATAACTTTATTATGCACACCAAAAATAAATTACAATATGAAATGAACTTAAAATATAAAAGAATGCACAAGTGGGCGGCCTTATCACCTTGAGTGATCTCTTCCAGGCAACCTTAGCAAGAAAACCAACTATTTCATTAAAAAAACTTTGGTCTCAAGGATCGAGTGCGTCGAATCTTTTATTTGTGCACCTGCGTCTGGTTACGACTCGAGGACATATAGGGACTCGTACATATTTGGCATGTGTCGATGAACTCCGCCAAATTGGACGGCGATTTAGTAAACAATGCCGAAAATACAAATACGCAGAAATAGTACACACTCGGGAGACAAAAGTACGCAGATTGAGAAACTACAATGTACATCTATAATAGGTACGTACGCACGTATACCTATTCATGGAACTTGAACGATTTTAATAGTTATGCACAAACTTAAATTTGGTTTGAGAAAGTAAGATATCGATCGAAATAGGGCCGGTGAACTATGAAGGGCACAGTCTGGCACTCAAATAACTCACAGACAAGACGAATTGGACCAGCGAAAACCTTTTCGATTTGAGACGAACTCAAATGTACTTACTTAATCTTTGAATTTTCTTATTGACTCGAAAACTTGCTAATCTGCGCCAAACTGGCAATAACGGTATCGACGATCAATATTTGGAATACATACATGAATGATTTGTTTTTACAGTTTCATGTCACGATGATAGCGCAAAAGAAACGTTCGTCTCGTCCGAGCACGCGGCAGAGCGTCGCCCCCGGCTAAAAATATGCCACCGGTTGAGCGAGCGATTCCTCACAAAGAAAATACGCGTCTGACTCTGACCTCTAAATCGGGAATCACTCGAGACACGGGAATAATATTTACGCTGCGATCTAGAAACTACGAACGATGGCTGTTGATGCTAGTTATAGGTGTCAAGGCACACGGTCATGAACAATCGCTCGCGCGGAACGATGCTGCCGATTGGAAGAATGGCACCTGCCCCCTACCGTTACCTAACAATCTAACGAGATTCCGATTTCCTTGAGTGGAATACTATTTGTACTAACACTAATGGGCATACCTATGTAGTTACACCTTGCCGAAGCGCAGTGCAGAATGTACACGTACAAGTATTTTATGTTTGTAGTTCTGATAAATGGTACCGGAAATAAACATTATTTATATCTTTCTACAGACATACGAGTGTATTTACTTACTTTACGAAATGTTACAGAATATAGAGACTAAATATATTCTAGAAATATTGAGTAACAAAGCAATAGATTATTTGTATAGCTGCTCTTCTTTATTCATGGGCAATTGATTCTGATTGTAGTATTACAGCAGACTGACGTC
Source organism: Macaria notata (assembly GCA_927399415.1). Lineage (NCBI taxonomy): Eukaryota > Metazoa > Arthropoda > Insecta > Lepidoptera > Geometridae > Macaria > Macaria notata. The sequence goes on from OV656744.1 coordinate 4,307,020, forward strand.
AAATGTGCGCAGCTAAGTTCTCGTGTGTTCACTTGTTATCAAGGTATTTGTAAATATCGTGCGGAATATTGTAGTAACGGACTTATTACAGAGATTAACAAGTGGAGCTGAGTCGAGGCCTTGGCGAGTAAGCGGAGGTGGGTCGAAGGCCTGGGCTGTGACGCACGATAGCCACGGAACGTGCTGCGAGAATCCTTTGAACATATGTAATTTCAAATGATACAAAACTCCTGAAAGTAGCTCAGACAGAGTCGTACAGCACCATTGGGTTTCGAAAGACATGAAGTAGCCTGTTCGCGATAACATAGGTCAATTAAGTTCACAATGACAACCATATCATATCTTTGAAACTTTGGCAGAAAACAGTATCAATGCTATTAATTTAGGATAGAAGAACAAACGGGTTTCACAAGTCTTTTGCAAATCCACGTGCGTTATTGGAAGTGTGTAAATGAAATGTTGGCACGAGCATGGGCCGTCGAGATGAAATCGTCTCTGGGGCGTTATTTAAAGACGATCGCGTGCGAATGTAGCACAAGTTCAAAGCGGCCACCGAAGCTCGGCCCGCGAAGGTTAATTACCCCCAAGGCCGGGGAGTGCCAACACTGGCAACCCCTGAGGAAAATGGCCTTTCATTAATACAATTCCTATAAGGAAATCAAAACAAGCGAGGACTGTTGTCGCACCAAGCGATTTCATCGAAGAGCACGTTCCGAACTGATTGCGTTTCGATGAACACAGCATTGCAATAAATTGGGCTGTTCGTATGAAATGCGTACCATTCAGATCGATGCTTTGTCCGTTTCGTCCTTACGACACGACACACGTCTGCACCTGTATCAGAGAGCTCTACAAAATGATTCATAATACGTTAAAATGTGTTGTCGGTTGCCATTGCTTCATGCTGTGCAGGTCATTCAACCACGTGGTACATCCTGTTTTATGTCGCTAGTGTTGATGTGATCTACAGCCTGCTAATATATGATAGCTTTTATCGATTTTGAATCGAGGGTTTTATTATCTAGTTTTACAACAGACTGTCTGCGATTTATTTAAAGTAAGTAGCTAATTTATCAAGAAATCTAGTTCTGTAGCATGATTCAAACAAGCTATCTATACAAATTGAAACGATTTTCGTTTCATGAAATCAATTCCGTCAACATTAGTCAGCAGTTTGGAGCTCACATTCGTAGTTTCTAAGGTAGGTGTGTGTTTTCTACGTGTCGTGTAAAAATGCAAAGCTTCCAGGAAGCTCGGGGCTAGCGACTGGTCCGGTCGAGTGCGCGTCATTCTGTGAATCACACACTTAGTAGGTCTGATGACCCCGCTGCAGACTTTACCGTACATAATTTCGCATTGCCGAGTCACCGCGAGCTCTTCTAAAAGCTAACGGAACCGTGGAACTCATAGCGACGCGAGCCAACGGTAGTTAGTTTCGGAAATGTCGAATTTCCTAGAAATTCGTAGTATTGTAACAATTCCCGGTGGGTGTTTGGTTTTGCCACAAACGACCCTACAAGAGCTACTGACTACAATTTAGATCGCGCAGAAAGGGAGCAATTAACAACGTCAGACATAATTATAACCATGACTAAATGATGTGCTGTCAGAGTTACCATGCATAAAATGTCTCGAATTAATTTGGTGGTGACGATTTCGTTTAGGTCTACCCACGTCATAATATAGTGTGTAGGACATAGGCCTCCGGAAGATACCTTAGAATACTCAAAGTAGAGTGTGATTCTATGCCTAAAAGCGCATTCTATGATAGATTTTATCCGTTACAGCTACCGCATGGTTTGTTCAGTTTCTGTGAGCTGTCGACGAAAAAAGACATGACGGCTGTATTGAATAATGCAGGAGTGTTGACATTTCAAACGATTGTCGCAGTTTGTGTCTAGATGTAAATGATTATGGGAACGGGAGTCTGTTGAATATGATGTCATGACGGGAATAACGGGACAGTTTGGTTTTTATTCATGCGGAAAATGATTTAAGTATTTAGGTACAGTGTGTTTCCATATTTTTGGAAGATAAGTTTTCTTCTTTTTAAACCAACATGATGATTATTTTTACAAGTCTTTACGTGGTATTTAGCAACTTTATGACTATATACTAAGATCATTGTAAAACGACGGTGAATTACGAGTATAACACGATTTTAAGACTAGGAATAAAGTAAGATTTCCGAAGATCAGATATCTATTGTAAAAGCTTAATGAAATATGTGTGTTAAATCGAAACACTGTGAGAAATACTTCACAGTTTGGGGCCAAAGCCTTCGGAACTGCATGTTGCAACTATGTACCTGCTTGTATAAAGGTAGGTTCTACTATCATTTATTCTGTGGCAAACGTAGATACAGCAAATAAAAGCCATAACGATTTTTGGTATTTCTAAACACTTCCATTGGTTTCAAAGTCTTTGATGCAATAAACCAGTTTTAAAATTGAAGCCATGTGTTTTATACAATTTTTGTTAAGTGTTTGAGTTTAACTATAGTATTTTAATGATATAATAAGGAGATAAACTACACTAATTTTATTATCTCATGGCACAGAACATAGAAGAACCTTATGGCAACCGAATTTGGACCTTTCCGCAAGAATCAAGACGGATCGCTACAAATATAAAAAAACACAGATATCATTATTATAATAGTAATTCTGTATAGTTTATCAAGCACGGTCTTGTAAGCAACATCGGATAAGCTCATATACACAATTTGCGCATACTTTACTTAGTATTGGCAATAGAATCAGGCCTACAATTAATATGTAATAGAAAAGTCTAATAATATAATAAAATTGATGGCTTCGTATGTATCAGAGTATTTAGACATAATTAGATTGATATAATAACGGCAAACCATTTCAATAATGACGTTCCGTAAACAAAATAAAGATTAGGTATATCTCGATCAATCCATTTCAATAGGTATTTTCAGTGTAAGAAAGAGATCTTCTTCTTATGGAATGACAGTGGCCAACTCTGGTGTCGAGAGTTTATAAAAATAAATTATGTCATTTATTTCGAACTTGTAGTAAACCATACAGTGTGTAGTGTGTGTATTTATCAAGCCGCCCATGGTTTAATGACTGCCGTACTAGACAAAACACCGGGACCTACAATTTAACGTGTCATCCGATCTACAGAAGCGCCCAAAATGGAATGCCACTTACTTAAGAAGGAGATAAAACACTTACTTACCTATAACTACAATACAAATTTGTGAATTAAGTAAGCTATGTAATAGACATATTTCAATATAGTTTATCTAGAAATTTTATCACTATAGTTACTTAATTAAAGCTTCAGTGTAATCATAATAATACCATCAAAATTTAATTAATTGCTGAAGTGGCCAAAGTACATATTAAAATAACTACAATTTCCCAGGTAGTTTCTTTAATGTAAAACAAATTAAATATTGAATTTAAATAAGTCAAAATCATAGTTGTGTTCCTGGCTAAGCCAGCGTTTCAGTCTACTCTTGAAAATTCCGAAGCTTGTTGCCGAGATAACAGTTTCTGGTTATTTAACTACATAAGAAAAGTGTGAAAAACATGCAACTAAAGTTTTGCAATGGGAGACAATATCCAACTACATTTTCATTTCTACTAAGTACATTTTTTATCGTCAACTTCTATGGTGACTACTGTACTATGAGGGAGCTCAACTTCTTGCGTACGGATAAAATACGAACTAAAATGATCCCACTGGGATATGATTTTGTAGGAAGAGTTGTAACAATAGTGCTGCCGCCAGTCATGTAAAATTACATTGCGCGCACTCTACCTAAAGCTTGTACTAACAATTGGCATTGTGTGAATGTTTTTCCTGTATTTCGTGTCTATAGAAACCATTGTCAATGGTTTTATCCGGAAACGTTCAGTATTCTACGCGAATATTGGATTTAAATGTGATCAGGTAGTTACTTTCATCACAAGAAATAACAATGATGATTTATAGAGAATCATTGAACAACCTCTGATCTTGACCTATAATAATTACTTTAGTCTCTCTCGAGTCATATTTCCTCATGACTGAGGTTTGTGACACCCCTGCAGAATTAATTCATTTGGGGAGGTCTCTTGGGCAGATAGGTACATCGTGGTGGGCCATGTCCATTCACGGAAGACTCATGTCCTCGGAACCGTTTTCTCACAAGTACAGGTACCTATTTTAATTCATTACATAATTTGAAGTCGTCATAAGTTTAACAAAGAGAAAAAAATAAGTAGGTACGTGAAAAAAATTAAGTGGTAAAACAAAAATAAAACTTACTTACCTCATATACATTTGGATGCCACACTTTAGTTAGGAACCTAACAGATGGAGGCGAGTAGGGGTAGTCTGGAGGGAACTTCATGTGTGCCTGAAACAAGGAAACCAATATGTCAGTCAACACATAAATAACACATAAAACAGTATTAATAAGTATACACATATGTAGTAAGTAGAGTATACAATTGGGAAATCTGAGCACCAAAAATCTCGGAATTTTCAAAAATGCTAAATAATTTCCTGGTACTTTTGGGGTTGTCTGCCAACATTATGATTTCTTGTCATAATTATGTATGTATATATGTATGTCAGGATTAGGATTTAGGTATAATAAGATATTGAATCAGGCGTTACTTTGCGGAAATCCATTGTTACTGAAACTCTGCAGAAATATGTAGTGTTTTTTCCGCTGTGACTGCTCCTTAACTGACATCAAACAACAAACTTGATGGTTTTTAGGTGTGTTCCTCCATATACCACCGCCACACCTCACCTCCTAACCAACGTGGCCTCTGTGGATCTCAAGATCTTCCCAACACCGCACCTTGTGTCTTGAAGCTTTGCTGTTCTCTTTCGGCAAGATATTCTAGTCGACACAGATAGTTCAGTCTAGTAGTAGTAGTTAGGTATAATGTTTATATTTATGTAAGGTCTAGCTTTCTTTATGCACAAAACACCCATAAGTGGTCTGTGCAGAAGCCATCCCCCCTCTTAGAATTAGGTCCAACTAAGTATACCTATGGTACTTAAATAATCTCATGGCAATAAAAGTAAATAATGATTGACATAGCCAGTTAGTGATGAGGAAAACAAAATAAAGCACTTAACTTCTTGATGCTTCTATAAATCAGGCCCCTAGGTTATAAATAGTAATGATAAGTGGATGAAAAAATAAGTATTTGATACAGCCAGAAATTTTTGTTGTGTAACAGTATTATGTAGGTATGTAAATAGATATTTTACAGATTCCTAGAACCTAGAAGTGTTGCTTGTTAAACTTCTGTGAATTACGAAGTATTTGTTGTGATCTTATTCCTAACTAGTGGGTGCTCGCGACTTCGCTCACATTAAGAAGTAAAACTTGCATCCCTAAGTGGCATTTCTAAAAATCCTTTCTTAGTGGATGCCTACGTCATAACATCTACCTTCATTTCAAATTTCAGCCCAATCTGTCCAGTGGTTTGGGCTGTGCGTTGATAGATCACTATATCAGTCAGTCAGTCAATCAGTCAGTCACCTTTGAGTTTTATATAATATATAGATTATATACTTACATAGATAGATATTGAAAACATAATTATTTTGGTTGATGCCAAAAATACTTTACATAGGTACATAAGTTATATGTGTATAACATAAGAATTAATAAGTAAGTTTTATGATAAAGAAGGAGTCGGCAATCTTCCGAGTTTATGGTCAATTGTATTGTGAATGAAACATCATACGGTTTCCTATTGTATGCAATAATAAAAACATAGCAAGTATGTAATCATAATCAATTTTATTTAGTAATTTAAACAATTTAATGTAAAATGTCATAAATAAAAACTATCCTAGTACAAAGATGTAAGTACCAATGTACTGGTTCTTATTTACCTAAGGCTTGTAAATAAGTAAATCAAATTTTTAAACCCGCATAAAAAGAACCACTGGGACTATAGTTTCATGTGTCATACTATGTGTAGAAGCTCTCTGATGTGATTTTTATGATGGTCATTACTTTATTTGTTGCATCAGTCTGTGTTAATTTTTTATATATGTTCCCAGAATTATTGTAGTAGATAGGCAAGTACTTAATTCAACAAAGAATTTTCATCAACAAGCAAAGAATTTTCATCAACAAGCAATCAATTTTTTTTTTTATAATTCTTACCTATACATACATATAAAGTAGAACCTAAATGAGACAAAACAATGACTTTATTGCATGATATTATCAATTATTTGCCTACCCTCAAATCACAGTTACTTTGCATTTTAATATTTTATGAAACACTACTGTTATAATGAAGGTGTACATGTCAGGTCTGGTATTCTCTTGCCTACTTGAACATTAAAGCAGTTGAATGACGGTAATTACCTTAAAATATCCTCCCTGGTAGAGTGTGTCAGGGGGTCCAAATATTGCCACTTCCCACTCAAAGAGATTGTCCTCTCCCAACAACTTGACACGGAAGCCCTCCACAGGCTCCTCCTGCAGGCTCTTGTACTCCAGGGCCAGCGCCCTCAGCGCCGAGCTACTTGGCACCGTACTAGACATTGTCAACAACTAAATTTTATAAAAATATCACTATCTAAATGAGATTCTATTGACATAACACTGTGGAGCTCTCCACGTATTCACGAGGCATTTCAGCTCGAATCACAATAACAACGAACGTTTTTTGGTAAACATAGCCACGAATGTTGCTAGCTGATTAATGATTCACACACTTCGAACGCCAATACTGCTCCGCGCACACAGTAATAAACGTTGAAAAATGGAAAGGAACAGTCTAGACCACACGGCGAGTTGTACAACAATGAAGGAAGCACAGCAAAGCCACTCTAAACAATCATCACGATCCAAGGAAAACGTCTAGGTACGGCTGCGTGCAAGTACAGCTGCTGCTTGCTTGCCTGAGTTGCCCGAACGAATATTGTGGAACAGCTGTTATTTTATTTCCGTCTTTCGATTGCGCAGTGCGTGACGCACGCGGCCATTTATCGACTTTGACTGACCACTGACATTATCAGTGCTGCTAGTTCACGAGATAGTTAACCCGTAGATTTTTTTAAATAAACCATTAAAACTGCGTGTAACGATTTTAAAGGACGGGAATTCCATTATGTCGCGTCGAATATGATTAAATTTTCCCAAAATTATCTCTCTTGCGCTCACAAATCTCCACAAAACTACTGTCGGCAGACTTTATATTTCAAAGTTTCAAACTTTAGACCCCATGTCTCGGAGGCCTTCCTCCGAGCCCCATGTCATTTCACCCACCACAGTGTTGCCAGTGGCAGATAGTCAAAAGTAACACCACACTGACCAAAAAGTAACATTTTGTCGAAAAAAGTAACATAACCTTTTTTAATGTGGAAACTGGTGAAATACATTACCTACTATCGCAATTTCTTTGTAAACTAATACTTAAATACGTTCCTTGTACCTTTTATTAAACGTAAACAATCGTACAAGTCGGGCAACAATAGATTAGTACCTATCGGTTGGCGGCTAACTTGTAGGTACTTGTAGGTACTTGTAATGTAACATAAATAACAAGACAACAACACAAAATTAAGTTCCATATTTACTTTTATTAAGTTCAGTTGCAAACACGACTGGTTGTTAAATTACCTATTGATTCTTTTATTACCTACACATTTATTAAAACTCCAGTAAAAAACAAAGTTATTACTTGCCAAATCACTTAAAATCAAAGTCTCTAACAAAACAAACAACACAGACAATACATAAACAAACTATGAATTCGAAGAAAGTGCCGAGCCTACCGGACCGAAACCAAACCGAGCGAGCGAGCGATCAGAACACAAACAAGCAACGCTTGGTCGCATGCGTAAACGGGATGAAGGATAGAGAAATACACGCAAGTGAATGAATAAGTCTATTCGACAGATATAAATGCGACTAGAAATCGCATATTGCATTCGCATCGGTCCACCCACCATTTGTTTGAAAATCTAAAAAGTAACGCAAAAGTAACATTTTGTGTCGTGTAACATGGAAGTAACATTGGAGGGTCAAAAGTAACGAAAAATGTTACAAAAGTAACGTTCTGGCAACGCTGACCCACCACATCCACGTGAGTCTAAAAATTTTCGTTTTCAAGAGTTAAAGGTGTAGCCATAATCCTACTTATTGTGTTGTGCTAAAAGTGATTTTAGTTATGTGATGAACAAATAATGCCAGTTTTAGCTCCTTATTAAAAACTACATACGTATGGTGTTTATAATATAATAAGTCATATAAACTGAATCGGAGTAGAATGTAGCAAATTAGCTATTGATAAAAATAAGAAATGATTAAAGTAATTGATGAAAATTAAGTGAAAGTGTTACCATGACAAGTTCACGAATTTGATTTCCCTTCTTAATTTTAAACATCCGTATATATACTTAAATTAATTATACGTATGGCAATGATTATAATGTATAATTGAATTTAGCGCCATCTGTTTTCTGAGCTGAGAACTATCTTACTCACCTACATACTGGATAAGGGTTTTAGTTCAAATCTAAAGGGATAGATGGCGCTTTTAGAAGTTTTTATATGTAGTCCGATAGTTTTATACGAGATGGCGCTTGATACAAATTATTGCCAATATTATTATTTTATGTTGCAAATGAATAAAAAAGAAATAAAACTCATTAAAAAAAGATAAAGGTACTATAACCCCCTAAATAAAATGAAACCAATTAATATACCTATATATTAGAATTAAAATGTACGGTATAAATATTGTATTTAAAATGCAACTGATCTTCAAATCACGATGCTGGCAAATATTTCTTTCGCTTGAAATAGTAAGTTTATATTGTATATCTATTCATCACCACACGGTTAGCAGTCGCACTGAGATACCACCTGTGCGTGGTGCGCCTGCATGTTACAACATAGCGAATCGCTCTTCAGTGACTTGCACGGCTTGGAACGCATCATAGATTGAGAATGCCATACAGAACGGGAATATCGGTTTTAAAAATACTTAAACGAAACTATGATAAGTACCAAATGTAAGTTTTCTAACATCTCGAGGAATCCCTGAAATGTTGAATTATATAACCCGGCTAAGTAATAAAATATGTTTGAATGATATGGTAGGTACGCGGTAGGTATCTAACGCCTTTTCGGTCACCCATCCAAATACTGACTGCACAATCCATTGGTTAACTTTGATGTGCCTTCGCAGCCATATGTAAGGTACCTATATAGCTTTTCCAGGTATGATACTATAGAAATGCTCACATACGGTGGTTCTTTTACCCACTATGTTCTACCCAACTCGCAAGCATATATTTGGGATACGCTAGCATATTAGTAAGTACCTAATACGCTCATACTTACAACAGCCCACTCTACCCACCACGTTCCTCGCAGGACTTGCAAATTCGTGGATGTGAGACGCAGTGCGCCAAGCCCCAAGGCCGGCGAGGAGTCACGCACGGCAGTGTGTCACCAACTCTGAGCTGGACTGCACTTTACCACGTGTAACAGTTTTTAACTACAACCCTACCTATATACAGGCAGGTTAGTGCATTCATTGAGTCACTAGGTCATTAAGATGTTTTTAAACTAGATCCAAGTACCTACCTACAGGTTAGATTGTACATCGAAACACTAGGTTTTTTATTTTTTTTAACTATACCCCAGTATCTAACTATATCTTCTGAATGGTTAGTGCATTCATTGAGTCATTAAGTCACTTAGATTTTGTTTTGCCTGAGCAGTTCCTTTTTCTTTTCATACAGTGTCTACGCATGCTAGTGACTACTGACTTGTGAAGAGTAAAGTAATCTTCATCTACAAGCAACGAGTCACCCAATTTACTCCTGCTCAGTCCTGCTAGTTAATATATAGTCTAGGATTGTTGATAATTTCTAACCAAAAATCTTAATAAAAATTTATTTTTCTTTTCTTTTCATTTTCTTAACAATCCTGTGAATAATCTAGAATCCAACTGTTATGTTTATAATCTAGGCTCTGAGTTCAAACATACGAGTAAGTAGGTACCTATGTATAACATATACCTGTATGTTTCCATGGTTTCAGATAAATCAAATACTCTCAAACCTCTGTCTCAGCAATGTCTCACTCCCGAGCTAAGAGCCAAGTGTGGCTCCACTTCACAGACATGAACCCCGAGAAGAAAGTGCAATGTCTGTACTGTCCTCAAATACTGTCAGTGACCAACAAGTCTACGTACAGCCTGATCCGGCATCTGACGAAGAAACATCCTTACATACAGCTGATGCGGCCGTCCAACAACGAAGACAACCAGCAGAATACCACGATGACCTGCTGCAAGCATGATGATAGACCTGTAAGTAATGTGTGTTTATACCGACGTAATAGATAGCAGTTGTAGAGTCTTGAGATCTTCTTCTTATCGAATGAGAGTGGCCAACTCTGGTGTCGAGAGTTTATCAAGCCACCCTTAGTCCCTCTGCGACTGCCGTACTAGACAAACAGCCGGGACCTACAATTTAACATGTCATCCGACCCACGGAAGTGCCTAGAGATGTTATAGATATAATAAAGCTGTAGCCGGTCGGTGCCTGTACATAGAAGAAAATTAAAAAAGAAATATAGTTGAGGTCTTCATTCATGCTATAGAACACAAAAATCATGCTTAAAAAAGTAATTACTAATACTTAAGTTAGGGATTCTGTAACTCAAAACTTTACAGTTACGATATTACCTACTCTGCTAGCTTCATACGAAACATCCAAAGTCAGGTAATACGAGTATGTATCTGTACAGAAATGATCATTTTTATCGTTAAAAATACAAGCGTGGGTTGAATTGAACCATATTTGTATCAACTTGTGCCAGCAACATCCATATCAACATCAGATCAACTTATGTTTATTCTACTTGATTAAGTATCTATCAGTAATTACATAATCAAAATGCTTGTATAAAACCTTAATCTTTTTAATATATCGTATTCGTATCGTATCTAATCACATCGTATCTATAACTACAAATTCAAAAAGAATTACTCTGATTATTCTTATTCCCTTCCAGCTTACTCCAGACTCAGACGACACTATCCTCGGCTACGATATCGAGGAGTTTTCCTCCGAAGACGACGGCGACAAGGACCGCAAGGCAGTCGTGCCGCGCGTGCGCAGGATCCAGACCATATTCCTCAAGAAACCAGAGAAGCAAGTCTTCAACTCCATCTCAGAAGCCAAGAAACACATCAACGAAGCTCTAGTCTCCATGAAATCACTCTCCATAAAAAGGCAGTTGGAATGGGACGAGTACGACCATTTTGCGCACATGATTGCCGTCAAATTAAGGAAGATTCAGGACATTGATGAGCGGGAGACGGTCATGAATTCTATCCATAATGTTGTCTATCAGGCCTTGAGGAACAATCTTTAAAGTGTATGTACCTACTTATAAGATATTGTCAAGTTGTAGATGTATTTATGTAGTAATACCTATCGACGTATCCCACCTTTCTTCCATGCCTCGTTGTGTTCCACTCTAGATTTAAGATAAAGTTTATAATTTGGTAAAGATCTTTTATTTTAAAAGCCAGCATCATCTTTACTATTTAAATCCTGTTCTGAAACGTAGGCTGAAAAAAGTAAAATTTCTTTACCAATTTCATTTAAAATGTGTTCAAAACACTGCCAACCAGTTAGCTTCTCGTAGGGTCTTGTAGATTAGATTTATAGAAAAAATTAATAAATATTTATCTACGTACCTACTTTTATTTAAAAAAATATATACATTCGTTACATGTTAATAAGGTAAAGTATATTATTATTACACCTAATTTGATTTCCTAGTTAACATAAAAGTTCACAAATATCATCGTTGGTATTACTATTATCTACTATCTAGCTTACCTTCTCGTCTACTTGTAAGGGACTCACTTCTGCATTATCAAAACAAATAAACACTAAAGTAAAAACATTTTAATAGATCCAAGCAGTCATTGTGCTAATCCAGCAACTGAAAGTAACCTCACCGTTATCCAATATCTCAGCCTGGCATTATAAAAACTAATTGTTATGATACATAACGGTGTAAAATGGGTGATTAAATAACTTGACCGTTATTTAAAACTTAATAAATTGAGAGTGGCAACCGTGTTTTCCGCTTCCTTTTTCCCTCTCTTTCAATCTTTGTGCACTTTTATCGTTCTGTCTCGCTCGCACACCCCCACCAACAGGCGACCGAACCATGAAGGCGAAGATGGTCCGATCTCTTTTCATTGGCGTCGAGTTTTCCGCTGCGACAAGTCGCTAGTCTTGGAGCAAAAGTGGAATATTAATTTTTTATTGAAATTCTAAATTTCAATTTGTAAGTGTGCCTTTTCCAATGGAAAGCAGTAAGTTTAATTCCACTTGACTTTATTTTATTGGTAAAGTGATTTTTAACGGTGTTACCGTTCGACTTTACCATTTGACTTGTTTCCTTTTATTATAAATAATTTTTACCCTCAATTTTCTTGCATGATTTGCTTGACTTTAAATATTGTGTACTTGAAAACTGAATTATACAATTTTTCTTTAATATCTACCCTCAGAATATATTTAATCAATAATTTTTAACGTAATGTTCAAAATTATTTGTGGATTGCATTTCAGTAATTTTAATACTTGTATGTGTATTGTATATGTACCCCGTACATAGGACGTAGCTAATACTGTGTTTTACAAGTAAAATGATATTCACGAGTGATCAAACTAGAATTTCAATTCGATGAATCACGAATATGCGCCGTCGCTGAGGTAAAAAAAAGGGGGGGCGAGTATGCATCATTGTTAAAAACGATCTGCTAGATAACTTCACAAGATATGAACCTCGTAGGTTCACGCAGTATTTTTCTAATGCAGATAAATGATGTTCTAATACAATAGAGTAACCGACATGTCTTTTTTTTACATCTAAATTTAATAGTGTTAATTTACTTTGCTTACAATTCAATAATTTTATTGAGTCCATAATTTAAGAATCTGTGATAGATAAGAGTTAAATTTGTAACATTACAAAATACATATATTATGTGATAATATAGCTAAGAACCGTGAATACGGATAAAAATGGAACTTATTTTTTGTTCGATTCTTATGTTCGATTTAATTAATTCTTCGGTAGTATAGTGGTAAGTATCCCCGCCTGTCACGCGGGAGACCGGGGTTCGATTCCCCGCCGGAATTGACGTAGGAGTCTGCGCGTCGCAGACCCGGGAGTAGCGAAACTCGCGCCGTGCGCGGTGGTTGTGTCCGTGACACCCAATACTTCAGAGTCCGTGACTCTGGAAAACACCAGGAATTTATATAGCGGGACATGCGTACATAAAGACATGCTGTGGTCTGTACCCAGCCCTCGCAGGGCTGTGGTCATAACGGCCCCTATACAAAGCTTTCCCAGCCAGGGATCTTGTATAACATATTGTGCTGTGATGCACTGTAAATCTATTCGTAAGCCCTCAGGGGCTCATTATGTAGGACCCTCGCAGGGTACTCTAAAGACATGCTGTGGTCTGTACCCAGCCCTCGCAGGGCTGTGGTCATAACGGCCCCTATACAAAGCTTTCCCAGCCAGGGATCTTGTATAACATATTGTGCTGTGATGCACTGTAAATCTATTCGTAAGCCCTCAGGGGCTCATTATGTAGGACCCTCGCAGGGTACTCTAAAGGCATGCTGTGGTCTGTACCCAGCCCTCGCAGGGCTGTGGTCATAACGGCCCCTATACAAAGCTTTCCCAGCCAGGGATCTTGTATAACATATTGTGCTGTGATGCACTGTAAATCTATTCGTAAGCCCTCAGGGGCTCATTATGTAGGACCCTCGCAGGGTACTCTAAAGACATGCTGTGGTCTGTACTCAGCCCTCGCAGGGCTGTGGTCATAACGGCCCCTATACAAAGCTTTCCCAGCCAGGGATCTTGTATAACATATTGTGCTGTGATGCACTGTAAATCTATTCGTAAGCCCTCAGGGGCTCATTATGTAGGACCCTCGCAGGGTACTCTAAAGGCATGCTGTGGTCTGTACCCAGCCCTCGCAGGGCTGTGGTTATAACGGCCCCTATACAAAGCTTTCCCAGCCAGGGATCTTGTATAACATATTGTGCGGTGATGCACTGTAAAGCTATTCGTAAGCCCTCAGGGGCTCTGTTCGTAAGCCCTCAGGGGCTCTAATCGTAAGCCCTCAGGGGCTCTATTCGTAAGCCTTCAGGGGCTCTATTCGTAAGCCCTCAGGGGCCCTATTCGTAAGCCCTCAGGGGCTCATTATGTAGGACCCTCGCAGGGTACTCTAAAGACATGCTGTGGTCTGTACCCAGCCCTCGCAGGGCTGTGGTCATAACGGCCCTATACAAAGCTTTCCCACGCAGGGATCTTGTGTAACACATTGTGCTGTGATGCACTGTAAATCTATTCGTAAGCCCTCACAAAGGGAGGCTCATTATGTAGAACCCTCGCAGGGTACGTAACAAAGACAAGCTAATCATACCGGACCCTCGTAGGGTATTTTGAAGACATGCTGTGGTCTGGACCAAGCCCTCGCAGGGCTGTGGTCATAACGACCCCTATGCAGAGCCATCCCTCGCAGGGATCTGGTAACAACTCAAAGTTATTCGCATTTCTAATCATATCTATTATCTATATTCAGCGCAGAGCTAAACTTCCAGCAACGTTAATTACCTATTATTTCAATACATGACAAACTGCTGGTTAAGTATAAAGATATATTATGACAATATCTTTGCAGGCCAGCTTAAATATCTTGTCAGCAGATAGCATGAAGTGGAAGCATACGCTTAACCTAGTGCTAAAATATGACATTGTTTCAAAACCCCAAGGCCTATGCCGACCAAACGATTTAAATCTATAGAATCTAAAGCAATATCGCAGAATAGTTTTGTCGTCACAAAACTGATAAAAACTGATACATGAAACATACTGATAAATGTATACGTGTAGGTACTGTCTTTACCTACCTGACAGTTACAAAGATCTAACAGACGGTTTCTAAGGCTAATTTAGCTAATAACTAAATCTCGCAAAGCTGCCTTCCGTTTTGCTCGCAACCTGATTTTCAAAGATGTGACATCACTAATGAAATAGAACTTAATACTTATATCCGTAAAATTAAATGGCAAGTAGGTAAGTAAATTAATATTTGTGATCTGGATATACGCCTTATACGAGTAAAGTAATACATAGTATTACATACGTAATAGACACCATGAACGTCAGGTGTGGCAAGCGAGGAAAATCTAATTTCGTATTCAAGTTTCTTCCTCCTGCGTTGTCTTGTATTTCTGGGAATAACCCGTAGAATATGAATATTCAAAATTAATGTTCTCTGCCTTATGGTGATATACTTGTTCAAAGAGTTTCTTAACTACCTGTTAAGCTTAGTCTTAGTCTAGACTCAGTAAATGAAACTCCTGATAAACACTCTTGTTCTCAATACTGTTTACAAGAAATATCTTTCTGCATTTTCACATTTGTCACTGAGGTTCTTCTTTTCGTAATCCTTCCCTGTCGCATTATTTGTCCTCAGAGGTGTCGATTTTGACTTTGGTCCTCGACTCAAACGTATTATCAGTCTGGACACGAGTCACGGTGTCTTCACCGCGAACAATAGAAATGGACGATAAACCGTATCCATAGGCACGATCATCGTCAAAGTTTATGTATCTGAACAGTGCTTGTAAATTGCTGTCTTAATGCAAATAAGCATACAGGCTTTTGATTCATTTGTATTCAATTGATTAAACTTGACAGTGTAATTCATCCCATGGAAACACAACAGTGCCATACAGAACACCTATAACTAGCTAGGTCATCATAATCATTATCCTGATAGCACCTATAAGGACTAAAGAGATCTAATGCTCAGTCTAAATAGTGATCATCTTTATGTCACCGGACTAGATCGATTTGATATTGATACCATTTGGGTAACATTGATTTGATTTGAACATTCTTGCGGACGCGAATGTACATATATCAACCCTGGTGTGGGTATATCCGTCACCCTTTTGTAGTTACGAAAATGTTTCAACCGACAACATCTCAACTTAGAGCCTAAATACTAATTACTATCTACCTGTCAGAATACAGAATATAACGCTAGCTTGGCAAAATGTTAAGTTGATTAGACAAAATCACAACTGGAAAAACCCTGGCGTAAAATGGCACGAGGTATTTAATATGAGCTGATGATAATAACATTTTTCCATTTGTACCAAAATTGGCAAGCTTATTACTTTAATAACAGATTTATTCAAATTACATGCTACATTTGGTTATAAATCCGTGGTACCTATATGGACTAATGTATTCATGTAACATCGTAGGCACGATATTACCGTGTCGTAGGCCCATAGAAATTGAGCTTATGTACCAGTATGTCATCATACCCAATACATCCAACTATCGCATTATAATATAAGCTCTCTACGACACAGTTTTTTACTAATGGCAGTGCAATTTGTAAAATGTAACATATTGTCTATTTACAATAAATTTATCTTATCTTAGTTTAAAAACCTCCATGACTTGGTATTGGT
This sequence comes from Macaria notata, assembly GCA_927399415.1. NCBI lineage: Eukaryota > Metazoa > Arthropoda > Insecta > Lepidoptera > Geometridae > Macaria > Macaria notata. Next base: position 4,323,580 of record OV656744.1, read on the forward strand.
TTTTAAAATATTTTCGACATTAAATTCATCACAAAATCATTGCATTTATTACTTTGCTCGAGTCGCAAGAGTTAGCCTTGATAGCTGAGTACTCTTAACATTTAATCCAAGAATAACTGTTGTGTCCATACTAGTCGTAGTAAAAACTGACACAACTAAGTAGCTATAGACAATCAGGACGAGAATTGTCTTAAAATCCTACTACTTAGCTTCATCACTGTTTTTGTGTAAAGCATAACTTTTCTTCATGTAAGCCATAGTATTATGACTCATATTAGTATTATGACCAAATCTATTTATTGATTTCACAAATCAATAAGAGCAGCTTTCTGGAGAGATGTTATATCAGGTTCAAATTCATACCGTCGGAAGTAGTAGTATTCAAGTAGGTCTGACAAATTACTTCTGATTAAAGCCTGGTCAGGGTTGATTGGTCTCCATCCCAAAGTAAAGATTTAAAATAATACTTCTGTGATTATATTATTTAACTGATAAATTATTATTATTTTATAATAATAGCCTCAGTTCTCTTACAGTCAACCCGATATAAGCTGTTATTTCTAGTCTGTCTAGTACTGCTAGTACTTTTGATTACTTAGTTACTTCAACAAAAGTAGTTATATTAGCTCTGAATAAAATGTGATTACATCACTTTCTGTCTCTCGCACATTGGTTGGTTTTATGTATGTATCTAAGGTACACCTACCTTACCCTTTACCTATGTACATATACCTTCCCAGTACTTAAGTATCTATTACTTCTGTACATGTTCACATTGGCGTCTTTTACCCACCAGGCGATAACAGACACGTCTCAATTTATTAAGTTTTAAATAACGGTCAAGTTATTTAATAACGATGTTTTACCTGAAATAAAACATATATTAAATACTTACCTTATTTAAAACTTACATTTTATTTCTGCCTGGTGTAAATTTCGACTCAATGAAAAGAGATCGGACCATCTTCGCCTTCATGGTTCGGTCGCCTGTTGGTGGGGGTGTGCGAGCGAGACAGAACGATAAAAGTGCACAAAGATTGAAAGAGAGGGAAAAAGGAAGCGGAAAACACGGTTGCCACTCTCAATTTATTAAGTTTTAAATAAGGTAAGTATTTAATATATGTTTTATTTCAGGTAAAACATCGTTATTAATGAGTATATGAGGCTGCAGGCAGACAAATAACCGTGGGCGAGTGAATCAATGGGCTCTCGGTCGCCTACAGCTTCCATACATAGTCAGAATGATCGAGACAAGCTCGAACCTTGCGCCACCCACGGCTGAAGCCTTCGCATTTGGTTGCCGCGGAATTGGCTGCGGTGGGATATGGATTGGATATTGCAGATATGAATGAGATATAATCGATGTAATCATTTACTTGCTGAAATATATAAAAGCGTGTCTGTTGTTTTTTAAATGACTAACTAATTTTATAATAAAAAATAATGTCAGGTACCTAAAATTAACATTAATTTATTGTTTCATAGAGAAATGGAGCGTTTAATTATGTTTTTTTTTTTCATATAAGGGTCATCATTTATTTTAGAGTTACGAAGATGACAGACTACTCAGTTCAAGCCCAGTTCAAGATTTAAACTCAAACAAAGCCAGGACTAACAACTTGTGGTACAGTAATTGGACCTACTTTCATTCATGTTTCATTATTGCACCCACGCAAGATGTCGCAAAGTCTGAAACGAAATAAAATAAAATACGTGATTTCACTAACTTTGGCGAACAATAAAAAAAATATGTTTTGACCAACGAATCGAAAATTCCTTGCATCATATCATTTTTGTCAGCAAGAAGACTGTTCGTGGCTGTCGTTTCGTTTCTCTTTATTTACCTTCGATAATACCGTCTCTTATGGATCGAATAGAATATTATTCCACTGTTTGAAAGGGCATGCTTAATGCTTGTTAGTGTTTGGTTTCAATATTTCATATCTGAGTCATTTGCTATACTTAGAAATACAATATAGTTCTTAAATCTTAAAAATAAATATGACTCGATATTTTCTGAATGACCTAAATCGACTAACCTTCACTTGGAAACAAACAAGATCTTATTCAAGGAATAAGTCACTGTAAAGTGGGTCAAAAATGAATAAATATTTATCCTCAACATTTTTAATATAACCTGGATATTTCTTGAAAATTTTTGCTGTCATATCTCTTCTCAAGGATTTTCGTTGTGAGAGTTGAATATAGACTATATTTTAAACATATGTATAACTAGTGGGTGCTCGCGGCTTCGCTCGCATTAAGAAGTAAAACTTGCATCCCCTATTTCACCCCTTTAAAAGTGGTTTTTCCAAAAATCCTTTCTTAGCTGATGTCTACGTCATAACATCTACCTTCATTCCAAATTTTAGCCCAATCCGTCCAGTGGTTTGGGCTGTGCGTTGATAGATCACTATATCAGTCAGGCAGTCAATTAGTCAGTCAGTCACCTTTGAGTTTTATATATATGTCGTAGGATAATTCGATACTTCGAATCTTCGCGGAAATCCTAGGGGTTTTGCGAAAACGCGGATAATTAGACATAGGCGAAAAATTATCAAATCTTACTGGACAAAGTCAGGATTTTTGCCCCACCACTTGCACTACAACAGGACTTGGCTCCTCCTCGCTTCGCTCGTCGTCGCATGTGCGTGGTAGAAAGCAACCTAACGAACCTAATCTACCTTCTGTCACAGACAAGTGACTTCGAGTCCAACACTAGCACTACAACAGGACAGATAATTTTTCGCCTATGTCTAATTATCCGCGTTTTCGCAAAACCCCTAGGATTTCCGCGAAGATTCGAAGTATCGAATTATCCTACGACATATATAAGATGTATAATTAAAAGAAAGCGACGCAATACCTATCTTATACTGTGACATCTTTATTTGTTAGAGAAACTTACGAAGACAATCTTCTTCTAGTTACGCATCGGATAGATTAATTAGTAAAAATCCGTAGATTAGTGCAAAACAGATTGATAAGGTTTTTTACTAGGCAGACAGACAAAGTTTTTTACGTACTTTTTATTCAATTTTCAATAAATATCTATTGTATCTTTGTTCGTAATTTCCTCCCTGCATTTCCAAGAACGCCAGCAACAATGAAACCCCATAGAAACATACAAACCACTAATGTTTGGTGACCAGCTACCGAAGGCTTTGCTTCAGTGTCAATTTCTATCGCGTCGCCACAGCTTGTGTGTGTCACTGAAAATGGAAATAACTGGGTCAAGTTCACAATAGAAAGCTATTTCTCTTCAGTTTTCTTCGTTCGTAACTTTTCTATCGGCTTATTAGTATTTTGAAGGACTAAGTATTTAACATATCACAATTTGAAGTTATGCTTACTATAGGTAGTGGTGACATCAAGCAGTCTAGGCATAGACAATAAACAAGGATTGTGTCTTGTTTGTGAAAAGACGAGCAAATCGCTAGTTTGATAGTAAGCGACAGTGTAGTGGCAATCCTTTTGGATTTTCTGAGTAGTGTTATTACCTCGTATATTCTCGTATTTATGAATGAAACCGCCAGAGCAACGTTTTCTGGTGTCACTTCTAAATCGTGGATGCTGACAAACAGGGGCTAACACGATGTTTCACAATGTAGGTACTAAATACAGAATTTGATTCAGATTTCTATCTAATATTATATAGTGACTTAGCTGCTACGATGTTTACTGTAATGCCGTATGAGCAATGAAACATTTATCGAATTTGATTACGCACAGTTTAAAATTATAATATTAGTAGGTACCTACTTAGTTTTATTGAAAAATATGTACTTACATACGTCACCTTAAAAAGTAATACTTACTAAACAATTTTAGCAACAGATTTGTGTTTCGTAATTACATGTATTCATGTTATGAATCATCATCTGAACCCTTACAATGACCAGAGCAGTTTATTCCAGTTTGCAGAGCTCCAAAATGCAATGCAAATCAAACATCTGTGCTACTTACAATTAACCGTTTTGGCACCAGTATATAGGACCTAAAGTAGATTTGTTTAGTACCTATACATCTCTACTATACCTTCTTAAAGTAGGCTAGAGCCTATAAAGGAATGAAGTGCAGTTTCATTTACATCTCATTGCAAAACGGTTACTTGATCACCCTGAGTAATTTTTTGTTGAATGGAGGAAAATTCTGAACATATTCGATGGTCCCTTTTTTTACTCATTATGAATTGATATAGTAAGTACATGAATAAATTAACAAATACAGATAATGAGTAATGTATGTAACACGCATAGCTTATTTTATTCTGTAGCAAGAAGCCAAATATTTTACATGAAGCCACCCGTAATTAAGTAGAAGCTATGTAGAAGTACATGCTCGCCTCTTCTCTAATAAATAAACTATAAAAAAGACTAAATATTACTATATATTGACTATGTAATTGGCGTTTCATTAAGAAATTAGTTAAATTAAATTAGTTAGTTTTTTCTGAGAAGACCATTGCTATAGGAGCCCAAGTCGATGACTAAATTTTAGCAGTAAAGCGACTAAATAAGGTTAAGATTTAACCCATTTTTGGTATGAGACCGCCGCGACCAGCGCGACTCGGCATTGAGGTGAGATGTGATGTGACGCTTGTCGCTTACGTGTCTCGAAGGTTAGTGGGCGGGCGCGGGCCGAGCGCGGGGGCCTGCGCCGGCGCAGCGCCAGACCCCGCGAGCCAGTGGACCGCGCCGCGCGCGCCACTCGACACGAACGACTCTCGCGAACAATACATCTCTCGTTACATGGCAATTGTTTGACTATATTATTGTGATAAGTTATAATAAGAATATTTAATCCTAATTATTTAAGACTAAGAATCTCCCGTATTTAATTTTGTTAGTGGTGAAAAGTAAACTGTGGGACCAAAATGACAATAAAAAATAAAAAGACTAAACAGTCGAAGTCCTCCGCTGTGTCTTCGACGAGTGCTTCAACTAGTGTTCAGAAGAGCAGCACGAGCTCGTCGGTGCAGAGCTCCAGCAGCGCGGTGCAGAGAGTGTCCTCCGGCAAGAAGATCCGCTACATCGACGTCAAGGTGGAGGAGGATGACCCGCTCATGATCACCGACATCAGCGACCACGCGTCCATCAGCGGCTCCACCATCTCCGAGCACTACAACAGCCACCCGCACTACATCATCACGGAGGCTCCCTCCATGAGTGACCTCTCACAGATAAGATCTCACGAACACAACATAAGTGAAATGGCTCAATCTAACACCGGTGAGTTCATATCCAATTCTGTCGTCCAAGGATCTTCTTCACACCAGCAGAGTTCCAAAAATGAAACATTCCAGAGTTCTTCGACTTCCGTCCAGCATTCCGGCACGAGCCACAGCCAAACGTTTGACCGAGCTGCTGACTCTTCAGCCCCGAATCAGACGATGAATACGGGCTTTATTGATAACTCAGTGAGCTATGTGCCAGGATCTTCTAGCTCGACGTTTACGTCGCGTTCAAACACAGCCAATGCTTCGGATAACTTTTTACAAACAGAGAGACAGAATCTGGTTTCGCAGACTCAGACAGGGTACTCAAGTAACGTACAAGATTCAAAAAATATAAATCAGCGCGAGAATGTAACTTATAGAAACTCACCCGAGCCGTCACAGAGAAACAAGACAGTCAAATCTAATGCATCTAATTTTTATGGCGGAGAAGGAAGCTTAGACAAAAACCCAAGAACTAAAGAGTTCACTAGCACGTCTCAAACGAGTGAATCTAAAAGCAGTAACATTACAAAATCGTCATCTTCGTCATATGTAGTTGAGATTGTCGACGGTAAAGAAAGAATTATCGACAGCTCCAACAGAGAATGGGGAGACGCACAAGAAAATTCTTCTAAAGAGGCATACGCAAGCAGTAGTGGAACTGGCATCAAACCACAATCTGTGCACAGCATTCAGAACCGAGACATGCAGTCTAACTTCGACACAGGTAAAGATGGGCAAAAACCAACCAGCAGCATGACGCTCAAAGAAGATTCCAAGTTATTAAAAGATGGCAAAACGGTTACTAAGCACGCCAATACGATTACTGAAAAAGACGATGCTCGTCATCAAAAATATATTCAAGACCAGTTATCGTCAGATGATCAGAAACACCAAAAAATAACTTCATCTGATAACGTACATCACCAACAATTTATTCAAGATCAACTTACAACCGGAAGTGACCAGATGACGTCAGAATATATTTCTGACAATACAAATATCAATAAAACTCACAGAAGCAACATTGAAAATATTACAACCAGCCATGAAACCGTCACCGATCAAAGACATAACGTGAGTCATACTGATTCTTATGACAATGTATCGACCAACAAGCAGCTTGTTCAAGATAGAAGGCGTAACGTTAATCAGACTGATTCCTCCAACTTCTATGGCTACGATTCAACCATCCAAAATGAACTAAGGAAAGTTGGCGATATTTTACAAGTAAAAAATTTGGATAATGTTAATTATTCAACTAAAATTATGAAGAGCAACACAAGCAGTGCTCAACAAGCTACTACATCATCTTATGCCGTTGAAATTATTGATGGCAAAGAAGTGATAGTAGACCGCTCGCACCGAGAATGGGGTGATAGCAAGGAACATTCGACGAATGAAAAGAGCCACAACGTTAGTGGCACTGGAATAAAACCCCAGCATGAATACTCACGTCATGTATTAGACAAGGAATCTCATTATGATACTGGTAAGAATGGAGTACCAACTAGCGGGACCATGATCACTGAAGGCTCAGTTTTGGTCAAGGATGGAAAAGAAATCGCTTCAACAAGTAATACTTACGTTGGTGATTTTACCAAGAAAAAGGCTATCACTGAACATACCACAGATAGAGATGATATGCATAATCAACGTATTCAAGATATTACTGATACAGATGTACGATCAACTACATATCATTCAACATCTACTGATACTCAGTCTCATACCAAGGACACTAAAGACACAACAAACACAACAGAATTTATTACTACAGAAAAACAAAATTTAACAAAAGAAACAAGTGATACTAAAAAGAAAGATACTTTGACTACTTATGAGAGGAGCACAGGAACATGGAATGGAAAGTTTGTTTATGAGACTGATGATGATAGGCCAAAACGGCCCAAAGAAATGTCACCTTTTGGCAAACCAGAGCAACCAACTCGCCACCTGAAACGCCAAGATACTGAAGAAAACATCATATTATCTTCAAGAGATATTAAAGATTTCACATCTATAAGCGATCTGCGGAAGATAATTGAAACTTCACAATTCAAGAAAGATGTCAAGGTTAGCAACAAAAACATCGTAATCAACAGGAACATTGACGACCGTATCCTAAAAGAAATCATTGACACTGTGAAGAAATATCCTTTCAAGCGTATAGAGAAAGTGACTTTCGGAACTAAAATTAATGAGGATGTGAAAGATTTATACGAAGGAATTGATACTGAGGAAACAACAGTAATGACATCCACTACTGGTGAAACCACAAGAAAAGCTTTCGATATACAAAAGAAGAGGAGCCAAGTGGAAGTTACTCGCTACATAACTGAGAACGGCATTACCAGAAAAATAACAACATATGAAGATGCGAAAGAAGATGACAAGATAAAGACTGACGTTTTCGTCGACAAGAGCGCGATTGACTTCAAAAATCTGGTAATTACCTAATAAATTGATTATTACAAAAAACGTGTTAAGTTATTTATTGCGGACTTAAATTAATAATCTTACTGTTTGCAGCGCGATGTCCAAACGACCGAAGACGTCATTCGTGAGTACGACGTGGTAGACCGTGGCATCACGGACACGAGGGAAGAAGTCGTCAACACCGTTTATGACGAGACCATCATCGATGATAGGAAAACGGTGCGCGACGACAGAACCACCATTGAAGAGACCGTGTACATTGATGAGACCAGGCCTAAGCACGGGCCTAAGAAACCCGAGCCGAAAGAGCAATGCATCTGCGAAATGTGCACTTGTGGGTGAGTACATCTTTTAAAATAATTACTACTTTCTTTATTGATCTATAGACCTTTTAATACGATAATAGGTAACAGCTGTTCCAATGTTTCGTGAATTGTAATCAAAGCATTAGCATGCTCGGTATGGATCGATCGTTCGTGTAATTTGCCGGCGATAAACTAGTGACCATGTATGACCGGGCGCTAATAGAGCGCTATTGTATACTTCTGTCGGTCTTACCGCCCAGTTATAAGTTGATGAATGCAAATAAGTGACTATTTTGAATGCGTCTGAATGAGTTTTAATTAGTTGTGGTAGTGTTATTATTTTCAATTCTTTATTAAATGTCGTGTAGGAGTCTAAGCTTGATTGGTTTTTAATTATTATTTTTAGCGTGTGTTTAAGTAAAATAGGTAGGTATGTAAAAGTTTATTCGTTTATGACGCGATAGTAGGTACGAATTGAATTATGTACCGTCGTGTAGAGGTAAATAGCAGTAGTCACGTTCTTCCATATATGAATCAGGGATTTAAATAAGATTTACATCATTTTGCATGGAAAAGGTCTGAGTATAATATGTACATGTATGGTACATTTTATACTCAGATATTCTAAATCACATTGAAATATAAATGTAGTTGCATAAAACTTGCAGTATGTGGCAATTTATCAACTGTACAATCATGCAGGTGCGATATAATTATTAAACCATAACACACACCCTCTGCTCATTGTTAGTTTGTGGCCTAAAGATACGGATCTTTAGGGAGCGGTCCCGATTGATAAATTTGAGTTGTAAAAATATTCGGCTTGGTTCTGTTATCGCGTTGCACCGTAATTAGCAGATAAAAGACTGAAAGATAGCTGTGAAGTTGTAAAAAGAGCCAAACCAACATCAGTGCAATTTTTTATATTGAGAAACACATCATCATCTTTTTTTATTAAATATTTAAACATTTTTTTAAACTAAACGTAATTTTCGTAAGACCTGAACAAAACTATTAACACAAAATATAAAGAGATAAGCTAGTCTCTAATCTTATCAGCTGTATTCGTAAATACCTTGTTTTAAAGTAAACCCAACTACATATTTTAAAGTATTTGGTTCTGGTCAACGTTGAGGAATGATAAAACTAAGTGACGGACATCTAAACGAGGTGCTTACGTAATACATTCTAATATCGTCTCAGTCGTGACACTGACTATGTATCCAGTCGCCTCTACGATGTCTATCATTGTATCCATTTAAGGCACTTCTGTTTTTCTTTCTACTTTAGAACTGAAAAGCACTGAAAACTGATTGCTTGACGTCAAAAGAAACAAAGCAGAGCTAGTTCGATGAACCTCGTGCAAGTTTTTTGAATGTTCTAACATTTTTGTTGGCATCGAATAATGCGCTCACGTACCGACTATTTCCGCGAGTCGCTTAGCCAGACCAAACCTGATTTTGATCAAGTAAAGAGATTTGCATTTTACAATAGGTTCAAGTGGGTAGAGAAACAACCTACGCGAAATCAAGCCTGTTAGTCGACATGACGAATTATTTGCTTTTAACTTTTAGTAATATTGCTTCATTCATAAGATAAATTGCCTCTAAAACTTTCAAATAGGTATGCGATTGTTTTCCCAAATACTCCGGCATTGTTGAAATAAGTGAATTCTGGCTAACTGCCCACTCGGCACTACGTATGTGATTTCCATGGCCTCTTGATCGCCAATGTCATGGTCGTAATGACTAATACTCGATATAAACACATACAATGTACGAGCATGAAACGTCGCATAAAAGAAACAGGTGAATCGTAAGCATGAGTGAGTAAATGGCGTTCGATATTTTTACGCCCGACATAAAATATAAAGAAAACATCGCACTTTATTGTTATAAGGAAAACAACATCACCATAACAATACTGTAATAATTAGTTTGTCAAGAACATAAATAAACAATAAACAAGAAGAACTAACTAGGTACCAAATTATGACTGACTAATAAAATATGGTTCTTTATTCTCTAAAAAGTGACTAACTGTTCTTGTAACATCTGATCCAATCGGATGCATGTTCATTACTCGTAGGTTGTCAGTATCGTTTGCATATATTTTTACATTTTCTAGAAATGCTAGTGTCTTTGCCTTATTAAGTGAGGACATATGGTGTTTGTGAGTCAGCTTGGTTTATTTAAACCGAGAGCCTTTTGATTGCCTCACTTGCGTGGGTGGCATCCGAGTTGCATTGAGCTGTTCTTAATAATACTTGTTTGGATTCTGCAATTAGCTTTTGCAGTTGCTCTCATTGCAAGTCTGTTTAGGATTTAATGCTTCTTTGTTAAGTTAAATAGGTTAAATGTCAGGTCTGCTTTTTGTTGCAGCTAGTTTTATTGAACTTTGAACTCGTGTTGCTAGTCAGGCGATGTTAGTTACTACTTATATTATTTGTGAAATTAAAAGTTTGTTGAATTGGTTCTTTTACGTGCCATTTGTTTGTTTTATTTCTGCAATTTTTAACTTACTGATTACTTAGACTTATTTTGTTATAATTTAAATTTTCATAAACATGCTAGACCACACAATTTTCTGTTGTGAAATTCATGGAACAGCCTAACCAATTTGACGAACGATGGCAATTGACTCAGTCTCTATATCACTGAATTAACGTTGATTGTCTCTAATTGTCGCTCAAAGTATCCAGTAACAGTCCAACTCATTGCAACACCAAAAACACAAATACTCTACGTATAAAATGTCTGAATATTTCGCAAGGACATTTTGCCAATTGCACTCGTTTCGTGGATATGTAATTTGGAACGTCACAATGACCACTTACGTCATGATAAAATCTAGTGAACAGGTAATAGGTAGCCACAAAAAGCATCATGAATGACCTAAGCGCCGCAAACACACGTACTTCTACCTAATTTAAAATTGATGACTATACTGTAGGTCAAACTAGATTGTTTGAATCATCTGTTTATGATCATACAACCAGCATTATGCTGAGTTAGGGCTGTGTTGTGGCAGATTTTATGTTTGTTTTTTATGTTTTTACTCCTGTGTGTTTTTAAAATCTGTCACAATTAATGTTTTCTTTCTTTCTTTCTTTAACATTACGAATATTGTCTGTATTTCGAGAATTAATTTCTAGGTTTGAATGTTTTCTCATTTGCTATCGGAAGGTAAGTTTATCGTTGAAGTCAGGTGCTAACATTTTAAACAACTGATTAAACACGTTCAGAGGTGTTGATTTTTGAGTTGTTCTTACGTAGGTATCTATAGTAACTACCTGTTTATTTGACTCCTACATCGAATTTGATTCCGGATTAATTTTATCAAAGTATCTGTATAGTATTGAATTCTCAAATATTTCGGATTCTCAAATATTTCGGACACATTGCTCGTAGGGACCCTGACAGTTTAGAAAAACTGATGGTAATGGCAAAGTCGATGGGAGAAGATCACGCGGCCGCTCACCTACCCACTGGTCTGACCTAGTTAAGACCCTTACAGGCTTGCCAATAACCCAAGCTCTCAAGACCGCGGAGGACAGGACATCATGGAGAAGCATAGTGCACCAAGTGATCAAGACTTCAAGCTAGACACGACCTTCAGCAATGAAGACGACTAAGAAGAAGAGTATTGTATTATATTAAAGAAAATAAGAGCATTACAAAGTAATTTTTTACACATGAGGCATCACAAGTAACTTAGTTATTGGTGGATGTAGAAAATGTTCTGGTTATTGGTCTTCGACCCTCTTTTTTAACGGTCTACATATACATTTTTACTGTTTCTTTTTGTGTCAGAACATCAACAACTAATATTGATTTAGTCGCAGTGTAACGTTTACCGACATTTTCCAATTCAGTATCCGATTTATCTACAGCTACTTTTACTGCACCACATCACGCTATGGCGTGCATATTCAGCAGTTTTATGTCAAAACAAAGATCATGAATAAAGTTTTAACAAAATGTCTTCATAATTTGAGCCTTAGTTTGATTACAAGGCGATATCATACCATGACGCCTTCAAGGTTGCCTTAAAATGTTAATCGCATTCTATTAATAACTCCAACTTTATGGTTCTCGCAATCGTTTCGGTTTACTAAGACTCCAAATTACATTCTACAATTTCTACTTCGGTAACCAAATGTCGCAATGTGTCGTTTTCAGTCATTAATTTGTTAAATTGTATTCCGTGACTGGTAAAGTTTCGTGGACCATGCGTGAATGATATCTGAAATGTCTACTTTCAAGGTAACGTTAGATATATGTATGGTTAATCAAGTGAAATGGGTCGCGATCGTGTCTCACTGTACCCGGCACCATTCTATGGATGCAAACTAGATAAAAGTTGCTGGAATGGTAAGGATCATTTGAAATTTAGAAAGACCCAGTAAGAGATTATATAAGACTAGCTGGTTCCCGCGACTTCGTCCGCGTGGAATAGTTATTACCATAAAAACGGGTCTATTGAGTTAACCTTAAAAGATAGTCATATACTGTTGCAGACATTTTGTTAGATAATTTCAAGAGAAATAATTCTTTCGTACATATTTTTTTGATATCTTGAACCGTTTTCGCTGCGCACGCAACGGAAGCCCTCAAAGATTAATAATTTTCCCGTTTTTTACACATTTTCCATTGTTTCTTCGCTCCTATTAGTTGCAGCGTGATGTTATATAGCCTAAAGCCTTCCTCGATAAATGGTCTACTCAACACATAAAGAATTTTTCAATTCGCACCAGTAGTTCCTGGGATTAGCGCGTTCAAACAAACAAACAAACTCTTCAGCTTTATAATATTAGTATAGATTCTAATATCTACAAGTTTCTTTATTTTCATGTACTTAAAATAATAATTATGTCTCCAACAATCTCATAACAAACTATAATATAGTTTAAAACTTTCTAAGTCCTTAATAACTATGATCATACGTATATGTAGGTAATCTACTTGGTAGATAACCAAATTTGGTGCCTCTTGAAAGGCGGGGATTAGACCTAGAAAAAAAAATGATCAAAAAGATAATACGATATTAAATCGGCTTTGAAATATCATAAAAGTATAGAGAAATTTTGAAGCGAAGGTAGAAGAATAATCTTACCTACATAGTGCGCTAATGGCCGACATCATCAGAAGGAAGTATTAAAATTCCTCCTCTGAGCCCTACTTAAGCTGATTACGTGATGTTTAACGTAAATAGGTAAGCATAACGAACGTCGACCCTTCGTAGGTTTACTTATTTGTCATAATACATATTGTGAATACACATTTCACATGATAGAGAAATTTTCCTAATAATTTTGACAACCGTTACAAGTATTACCAAAATCATCTCATAAAATGCAGTACCGCAAGTGTAACGCATTATTAAAATTCAAAATTGAAGTAAACAAGATATAAAGTTTATAGGAAAGCAGCAATTGAAACAAGTTCTGCAGACATCGAGAAAGCGGTTGAATTTCTTTCGGATTCCGGAAAGTTGGTCTGGAATCTATAATAGAATGTCACTAGAAAGGATTGTAACAGATCTGAGAAAAGAGAGCGTGTTTGTTGATAGAATGATAACGGAGATAAATCATATTGCAGTAGCAAGGACTTCTGTGTTGATAAAATCAATTTTCTAAATATTTTCATTACATATTTTGCTACATTATTTATGGATTTGAGTAGTTTTGTTTTGTAATCGGAAGTCTTTACTCATTGCCAATACATTACCAGTTTGATAATTATAAAGTTTTATCGATACTATCATATATTATGTATGTTATCAAATCCATTTGTTTTTTATAGAATCCGCGGAGTTCTATCTTCAAATATTTAATGATAAGATATGTGTTTCGTAGATTTCGGGCGTTGTTTCTATGCATAGCTTATATTTATGTGTCATTGTAAACTTTGCATTACGTAATGTCATAATATATCATTTAACCGGCATTCAAAAAGATCACTTCTGTTAGTTCTTATTTTAGCACAATTAACAGTGATTCATATTTTTGGTAACCCTTGAAACTATAAAGCTATTATTCAGCCGCTCAGTCTGAAGTATATGGAAATGAGTGTGGATTTTAGCGCCTGGCAGTTAGTAGACCGTAGCCTAATGGTTAAGGCGTTCCGGACGGTGATCGGAAATACCCAGGTTCGAATCCTGCCGGTCGTGATTAATTTCGCTCATTTTCCAATAAAAGTTTAACTATAAAGCTACTTATGTAGTACCCAAATATTACCACAAATCTACCAGTAGTTCGTATTGCAATTATGGCTATATTTATTATTAGTAGCGCTAGCCGTGGCCTTATATCAGCTGACCTCTGCTTACAGACCGACATTCCTACAGAGACAACTACAATATCTCGCTCATAGCTCTTATTAGCCTGTTCATTTACAATTACGATTTATCTCATTTCGAGAGTTGCAAGAACAGAATGAGCTGGATCTATATTTGGACGTGATGCCACAAATATAATCGATTTGTGAACGTCATTGGCTCATTAACCGCCGGCGACATTTGCGTACAACGGTTCTTTTAACTCTTTCTTATTGTATTCTATCTTTACTATATAAATGCTATTAGAACTTGCACTTGGCTACAATTCGGCATTGTTGTTATGTTGTGTGGTATGAATTTTCTGTATGAAGTACTAATTTCCGAGCACTGTTTCTTCAATAAGATCTTAGAATTATCCTTTATATGGACTTCTTGGGGCTTGTAAAAGTGGAAAAGGCATCATAATCTACTAACCAAAGTCGTAAAATTCCCTACTTGCATTTCTGTATAATTCTGTGGCCCTACCATAATATCTTCACAAACATACACATTTATTAATATTATTGGTCGGATAACATTTTAAAGGTACGCTTAGTTATGATAAGATATAAAAATATTTCATATCTTAAACTAATAACTTCTGATTACGAAGCATGGTAGCCAAAGCGTGTTTTGTGAGTTTTATATTTTTAGATCAATAAATATAAGGTTTAATACAAACTTTCTCCTTTACATTTCTATATTTACTTCAAAATGTAGGGAGCTACGATAAAGTGTCTTGTATTGACACACCATAAATAATTCAAATCATAGGTTACCGTAGAGCCATTATTGATTTCTAAGCTACCCAAGTTTTCAATAATAAAAACAGTGGGCTGAGACAAGGTAATTATACATATCGCCTATAGCTTTTACTGAAAATAGGCCGATCAATTTCCGTGTTTAATGGTACTTCTCCATTTTATTATGTTTTATAAGGATATAGAGAAAATATCTATAGGTTCAATGCGCTGTAAACCTTCATATTTGTGTCAACAGTTTAAATTCCCCACTATTTTTTATTTACTTTATCCGTTGTTTACCGTATTTGGGGTGGTTGAATCTTGACCTTCATTTAGCAGTCGCGTTAATTATCATCCTACCCTCCTCACTCAATAACAATTCTGTAGAGTCACTCAGTCGATCGTTAAGTGCTTTTAATATTTTTCTTAGCTCAGAGATGATGTCATTTCCTCCATCACTGGCATGCAAATCTTAAGGTTGTATTGCAGTTCCGGCATTGAAGCCTCACAAAAGGCAATGATTAATATCAGGCTTAAAATACACTAGTGATTTCTCGCTTTAAAAATACTTGTCTTGTTCTTTTTGTGTACACGGTCAATGTCATTAAATTCGATTGAGCCATTGTAACGCTTGGTTCACATTTATAGCGTGTCGAGATTGTTACTATGATAACATCTTCGTTCATAAAATTTGCGTCGTAAATTCGTGAAAGCCGGCAGCATGTGGCATGAGATTCACTTGAGCTGCGCCGGCGCAGGTTACTCGACTGTGACATTATGTATACTAACTGCTACCTAATCTTTGAAACTTGTGTATATTAACTGCTAGCTTATCTGTGCTCACGTGCCGGTACCGTGACCGATGTTTTGTTATGCTTGCAACACTGCTACCGCTGAAAAGGTTTTGTGATTCAGCTATTTGATTCCGTTGAGAAACATCTGGTGAATAGCCCGGAGCGATACAGTCCCGTAACTGTTCCCGTAGAAGGTACTTGCATTTATAAACTAAGAGTAGGTGCTTGTTTAGTATTAGTGCAACGATAAACTCCAGTCAGAGAACTCTCGGTTTGTAATTTGAGCTCGAAGTCAATGCCTCCCTTGTCAAAAATAAATAACATGCGGCTACAGTGGCAGATTTTATTACATTAATGGTCACGACCTTGAATCAGCTATGAGATAAATGACAAATTCGGACACTATGTTTAGTGTTGGTATATTGAAAGACATACTCATAATATGGCAGTAGGTATAGAATAACTTTATTTTGAGACACTTTCCAACGAAATGACTAAGGGAAGATAAATGGAGAGCGAAAACCAAAGTTACATCGATCACTCTGTTTCACAACGTTCAAAATAAACAAACGGAATGCGTGTTGCGTGACAAACGCTAACCTATTTGAAGAATAAGCCAGAGTTGAGCTCATCCTAAAGCTCACCACACATAATTCTTATACAGTCACATTTGTTGAATCATAAACTAGGTTTACTCCTAGCCTTGTTTGGTTTGCGACAAAACAGCGTTGAAGTGCGATATCATTTGTTTTTATTATAGCCCATTTTGTAAAAAAAACAATTGAAGTAAATTTATATAGGGAAACAGCGTATCACGCACGTGACTTTGGCGCCTGTCTATAAATACTACTTATCTACTAAGAAGCTGCATCAACTCATAATGCATGACACGTTTAGACCCACAGCACTAGAACAAGCTGGATAGCCATATCAGGCCGCAAAGCCATATAAAATCATAAAACATCCCAAGGAGACCTTAGGCGGCTTGGCGTAGATAATTGCACGGTGCTTTGGCAAGACTTGTTTGGAACGAGTTTTAGTCGATTTGGATATTTGGGCACGTTTCGACTGAAAAGTAGCGCAAAAAACTGCGAATAACGACTCAAACTTGGAGCTTCGTAGAGCGAGAAATTTTCGGTTAGAAGCTCAACGGCCTTTAAAATTTATTGCCATCACGACTGTTACTCATTCTAAGAACTTTTTGTACAAGACGGGTTAATGTACAAGTATGTATAACATACAATAATAAGTGTACACGCCTATTGTATGTAAATCTTGTGGGACTAGCTCCGGCACACAGCAACTTGACGTGATGTCCATAAGGTTCGCACTAATTTTGTTTAAGGCAGAAACACGCTATTTAGAATTCTTTCACGATTAGGAATCGAAATGACATTTGACTACCTAATTTTTCTCGGAAACCGATACATTATGCAAATATATTTGAGAGGAATATGTTTTGCATTCAAATGCAGCTATCGCGTTTCAACTAGGTATGACGTCAAGTCAGATAGCATCACTATCTTCTTATTTATATAACATCTTATCGTATTTGATTGCAGTTTTATGGTCACCTGTCGTGGCAAAGTGAGTGATAGCATGATGCCATCGCATGGGGCTAACGAGACCAAATGAGCAAAGTGTCCAATGGATGGAGCATTACGCCCACAGGGAGGTCTCAATTGAAAAATGCTACTGCCATCTAGAACTGCAGGGCAATCGCGCTAATAAAACACAAACGAAGCGCAATTGGATCGTAACTGAACCTGATACGTTAGTCAAATTTCGTATCGCGCTAACAGTTCGGACCAAAGTTCAACCGTTTATGGATCGTAACTGAAACGTTCACGCTGTCAAACTAACGTGTCTGCTTCAGTTACTACAACACGACTTTTTTGGATCGATAATGGAACGTTGCTGAAACGTTAGTCATTCTTATAATAATTTTACTGAAAAATCTCGTAAATATAAACGCTTAAGTGGATTTATTGGACCTATATCATGAAGTGAATACCTATATTATGTGTTGCACGAGCCCAAGCAAACAATAAAATAGAAGTGCAAGTGTCTGGAGCTTTTGATATGACCGACGCAAGCTTTATCAAACGATATAGGCTGACGAAGGAATCTTACCAACTAATACCTAGCTGATGGTTTGGATGTTGAAACCAAGGTAATATCTAGGCGTTGTGTGCAATGAAAAAGATTGTATGTCTTGTGTATTCATAACCTCATATTTACTTGTTATATTTGTATTTTAGTAGAGAGAAAGTTGCATTACACTCCTCAAGCTACAGCAAGAATAGCATGATACATGACATACGAGTATGTAGCTCACAGAGAACACTTCCCTTACACCGCACTGGAGGCGCGGCGCCGGAGCAGCGGCGTGGCTGGCACCGGGCGGGAGCAGCCGGGCCGGCCACTACCCTCACCCAGCTGGAGCTGGGGTGAAGTCGCACGGAGCCAGTCATTACAGCTTTCATTTACCATAGCCTATTTGATGGAATATTTATTTGACTTGTCAACAAGATGATATACCTATCTCTAAACTAAAGCAACATACAAGTAATCTTATTCAATAAATTAAATATTAAAAATATTTAAATATATTTTTATTTATATGTACTTACTTAGGTACCTAGTTTTTAGTTTACATAGTCTCTCAATTAGGTTTGCCAACTTTATATAGGTAAGTGTATGAATAGGAACTTGATGCAATATGTGAATAAAAACCCATAACACAGTGTCTCAACATTAGTTATAAACAATTTTATTAATTGACCTTTTTATAAATAAATGTAGATGCTGCCTCCTATACAATAAGCCCATTACACAATTTTAGTAAAATTAACACTTAACTTTAAGTCTTATTAAAACTAAATACAATCAAATTTTAAATAGATTGTAGATACATAAACATCATTGAATTTGTAACAAATTTTGACATAAATATGTACTTTACAAAGATAGCAAGCATCATACGAATTAAAGAACAAGTTTATATCTTTGTGGAATTCATGTAGATAACATATTATTGTTAGCTTAGAAATACAAACATAGTTTACTAGGAAGACAACAATAACATTAGTAAGTAAAACAAAAAGCTTACAATAATGTTAATATATTTTAATTTAATTATTCCTGCTTCACGGTGGCGCCATTTTGTGGGGTTGGTGTCTGGAAATACTGAAACAAAAGTAAATATCATTTCATTGGCCATGCATGGTAAGTTAACACATAATGAAGTCTTTTGGTAGTAAGCAGACAAACATTGTGGAAGTATGACAGCTTGTTTCTGTAATGACTTGGGTAATGCAAAAGAATAGGAAGATAATTAGTTTCACCTTCCCATTGCTTGCTTGCTGGGATTTGCAATGTTATGTGATATATCCAGCATATTGATAATATCATCAGCCAACAGGATTATAACAACTTGAAGGATTTACTTCAAAATTAAACAGGCAAAACTTAACTAACAATAGGTTCATATCTTACATTGTGTTCATGCAGGTCCTGTGATGGGTACACATGGATGTAATACATGCATACACTTGGTGAATAGTGAGTTTGGTTTGTTCTCTGACTTCCTCTCGCACATCTGATGCCACTACCTGCATGGCATGGAGGATGCAGGCGGTGCTAGTTCTAAGTGTGAACTGATGGTTGGTGGTGGGGATGATGCTGTGTTGCTCAGGGACATCAGTATAGAGTGGGAGCATCAAACTGAAATAATAAGTTAAAATTTTGTATTAATTATGTTGAATAGGTACACCAAAAATATGACAGTAATCCGAGTGAAATGTATGATATAAAAGGACATTTATACATTACTTTCAGACCGTACATTAATGTAATGTTATGCATTTCACTAATTGTAATCAGTTTCTTCCCAATCACATTTCCAATTACATTGTTTCTGAATGAGCTTTTTCATAATGTTATACTCAATGTTGCTGTTCGCCTACCATATTTACTATTACATTACTAATCTAAAGCATTATAAATAAAATATTGTACAAATATTAATACATCAATACTTTGGAAATATTAATCTTACATATTTATAAACTTGTGATACTTACTATATCATTCCAAGCAACATGATCTTGCCTCACATTATGTAGGGGGCCCAATGTCCATGTCTTTAATTTTCCCAACCCTGTGCACTGCTTCCGCCGCCAGTTATAAGCTGAATATTTTTAAAAAATTTTGCACTACCAAGTTATTCCACACCTGAAATAAATATGATATTAAATTTTTCGAATCCCAAAGTTTAAATAAAACTATGAGTAAGTAAGTACTCAGATTTTTCACATCTTAGAAGTTGTAAATACCTGGCTTATTTCTTTCCTGTGCTCGCAGATCCTTCAGATATGAGTTTCGGTGAACTATCGCCACAACCTAGTTGAGACTGCTCGAGTTTCCTTAGACTTTATTCTCTTAGAGCGAGGTTATCGTGGCCTTCCATAAACGATTATGTAGGTATGTACGATATTCTTTCATTATCAGCGCTTAAACTTTTTCACAATACACAATAAGATCTGGAGCAAGTCAGCTACAATACAACCGACCAACACAGAGCACCGTATGAACACTGAGTCCACTGATTCAAAATGAAACTTAAAGTGGTTTCTGACTTTAATAAACTCAAATTTCAAGGCATTTGAAGTGGTAGTATTTCAAGTGATGTGGGCCGCAGCTTTAACTCATTTGGTTTAATTGCTGAACATTTTTGTCACTAAAACACTTGACAATATTTTATAACAAACTTCAGAAAGGTTATATATTTGTTTATTTACTTTCGGCGTAGTTTTGACATTGAAATACTTTTCGTCTGTTTTATTGAATTATTGAATAGTTTAAGACATGTCTATGGGTTATGTGCCTGATAATAAAGAATTTTATTATTATTATTATTATTATTATTATTTGCACAGATAATATTCAAAATAACCTGCTATTAGCATGATATAACTTCATGTTTGCTACAAATGATTACATCACTAGTAACGGTCGAGACATGGGAGTGTTTACGTTACGATTTAGCTTCGTTTGAAATTTGAAACTTAGCGCAATACCGATTTAAGCAAAGTTGATACAGAGTTGAAGCGTAACCGTAGCGTAACCAAAACTGGACCACTAACGTTAGATGTTGTTTAATATTAGCGCGATTGGCCTGCTGACCTTCCAGCGTCCTACTAAAACTAAACATCTAGCTAGCATATAAATATGTGAAAAGACTACGTAGGGTCTAAAAGTTATAAAGCAGGTTTGAGCCGAGCACGATTTCAGATAATATCAGAATTCACAACTTGTTGCTAAGTTGTTTTGACTGTTTATTGAGGTGATTCGATCCGCAGACCAATTCTGGCGGTTTTAGTACCTGTATTGTGGTTGTGGGCCGAAATTATGGTCAACCAATCAGAAGATAATCGATATCTCTTATTTTTACTGCTTATTGATTGCATTTTGGTATACTATTCTGGATTCGATTCATGGAACACCTATGGCAATATGACCTTGTATAGAAAGCTTCAGCTAATTTGTTTTTCTTTGCAAAGCGCCGCCATTTCTCATGGACTTATCGTCGCGTGAGAGCCGTGGAAAGCACTCATTGTAAACAAAATCGGCACGGCGGCAATTAGAAAGATACGTGACGTGTAAAGTGGTGCAGGCGGCGACCTCAGGCGGAGTATTCGCGGCGATGATCTCACCGCCGGAGCCCACGTCCTCGCTCAAACTCGTTTGTTGTTTACTTGCCTCGGTAAGAACTTAACGTTTTCGAACACAGGACGCTTGTATCAGCTCAGCACCGGCCTTACGTCATCGCCCGTCGCTCCGACGAATTTCTTAATTGAACCTAACTAAACGCTCTCTAAGCTCTAGCGGAGATTAGTTTTGATTCATTAGTCTTCTTTGTAACGATTTTGTTGGCATTTTGCAACCACTCGCTCTTTCACAGCGGAGTTGGAATGCTGGCCTAAACCGGTTTTAGTTCATAGCTTCAGATTTATTATATGGTGTTTTTGCGAATGTTTGATAGGAAGTTAGCAAGGTTACAGATCATTTAGATATTCAAGAACAAATCAATTTGTGGCAGGAAACTGAACAATAAATTGGAACCGAGCTTTAGTGGTATTGTCGGTCTAGAGGTCAAAACAAAAATGGTGGGATTAAAGAGATTGCAATAACCGCAGACGCAAGAACGTTGCGTAATTTTCAGCTTGTATTTGTGTGATAGGACTGGTTACAGGTACGCCATATGGTCGTCGACCTTGTCTAGTTGCGCCGGTGACTGGCGAACTGTTCCTACTCCCACACGCTTTAATATTTCCGATTCTTCACACCTCACACGCCGCGAAAACAACCACAAAAACTAAGCCATACAAGTGCCGTATTTGTATGTTCTGTCATTTGGAGCGATGCTTCACGTATGCCAATATGTTACGAATATCTTATCTATGCCTGTTTTAAATAACAATGACCTTTTTAAAACAAACGTGAAAGACACACACGTAGGCAAATAATATGTTTCGCATGCGAATTCTTTTTGGTAACTTTTTATGCCTGCTGATACGCGTTGCTGGGTTATTTATGTACATAATATGTGAGTAAGAAAATAATCGTTTTGAATTACACAACGGTTTTGGGCTGCGGTTTCGTATGTTTCGTCTGTCTGACAACTTTACCAATAGACTACACTGTACGACATTATGCCAAGAAAATACGAGTAAATATCTTGACAAGTATTTTATTATGTAATGCTTATGCTACATCAGGGGTAAAAATTGGACTTTTGGCTGACTGAACGGTTTCTACAGTACAAGGGATTGATGAGTATTTAGGTGTACCGTAACAAAGTTGTCTGTGCTTCAGTCTGACATCAGGTACTATTCGATACCCGTTTGGTTCGACGTCGAGCCTCTTTTGGTTGCGATCTCGAGACAACTTTCAACTCCTGCGCATTGGGGTCGCGCTTTTTGTAGTCACCATAACTTCATGCTAAGGATTCTGATAAAATCGCATTGAATCGGTTTATGGAATCACGAAAGTATGCTATGAATGGAGGAAAAAAGAAATTGAAGGTGCGTTTCGTAACTGTAATTTAAGAAACAATGTAATATAGTTAGTATGATTCCGTGAATAGGCGAAGAATATAGTGATATGAGTAGAATAATTTATTGCATTTACTATTTTAATATCACGTCATATTAAAGTAAAATAATTTAACAGAGAAATTAACTAAATTCAGATTTGAATTAACTAAACCTTGACTGGTCCAACATAAAAGTAAACAAATACCTACATACAGTTCTTGGCAGGTACTTCGAATTTTGTGCAAATTTATTAATGCTTCAGAATGCACTACAACACATCGCGCTTCTCATTTCGAGCTTTAATTTCGAAGTAGCACTAACACGGAATACGTTGAGCAGCATCCAGATTTAGCCATTCAAGTAATATGATGCTTTCACAGTGAGTCAGGATTCAAAACAGATGTTGAGACATGCATCCTTTAGGCACGCATTGCGTTTGTCATAAACACTTATATTTTATAAATCAGTTTGGATTCTGTTTGCTGTCAGGACTTGATGATATACACAGATGTTGTTTTATCGATTGAATGATTGATTAGTTTATAGCGGTTAGGTGAGAGCAGTGACCGTTAGGTAGAGCTTTGTATTATTATTTGATCGGTGATAGTAGGAGACTGAAGTTATAATTAATTGGTAAATGATGGAGCATAAAATAACTAATAAAGATATATATGACACACATATAAAATATTATAAGTGAACCATTAAACAAATATATACGATAAATTTGAATTAGGTACATACTTACTTGAGTTAACTAAGAGATATTTAGATAGAGGTATTTTACATAATTTGGTCAACAAATACTTAGGATTTTTATTTATTGACTCGTCGGGGGTTTTTGTTATCTGCTGAAAACTGTGGTTAACAATGTATCTGTGTACTACACCTACTTACAACAGTCCTGTCTATTCATTTCCTCTTAATAATGGTTATTATTGGTGATGATTTCATCATCAATGTCTAGGTAGAGTCGAGTACTTTCCGTCATTAGACCACGTTTTTAACTAAGTATAATTATTATATGGGCAATACGTATAGGTATAATATTTTTTTTAAATACATTGGAATAGATAAATTAAATACTTAGTTCCCATGTCCCACAAAACGACTTTTACTCCGCTTTTACAAAACTACAAATATACAATACTATGCGTACCTAGAAGCCAGGCATATTCTAACGACATTGACAACCATTCATAGGCTGTTTAAAATTCGATACCTGTTGTTTATAGCTAGTTTGGTAAGCTTACCAGCAAGCTTTACAATAGGTTATTTCCTAATGCCTAGATAAGCTGAACTTTCTCTTCTGTTACGCAACTATTTAAATGTCCCTCGATAGACGATACAGCAATAGAGATGAGGTCATAAAACATCAGCTTTGGTTAGTGTAAGCTTAGCTCTACCAACTTTCTACAGCGTTTATATATATAAAACTCTAGATATGTTTATATATATAAAACTCTAACAATTTTTCTGAAATAATTTATCTTTTTCAAAATAAATTCATTTTTACGAAATGATAATATTGGGAAACTAATTTGCTTGTTCAGTAAGTACATGGAATAAAGTAACATGGCGCTATTCATCTCGCAACTATGTATTTATTATGACGATTCAAATGAAAATGTGTTTTCTCAAAATTGTATATAACTTACCAATAATCTTGTATAAACACACTTTAGTGAAAAGTTGTGAATTAACTCCCCAACCTAATACACAAAGCAAAGCCTAATGTAATGACAACATTTACTAGGAATGTCAACAAATAGGATGTTACCAGGAAAACCAGCGTTATAGAAACGTTTTGTGGATGTAACGGAGTATTCTATCGACCCTTGTCACGTGCTTATACAATAATAACTAATAGTTATTTCAACCTTAAATCTTCTACTAGATATATAAAAATAAGTCGGGTTTTCAAGGAAAAGGGAATATTTTGACACAATAAGATTATATTTTATTTAAGTTTTTTCAAATCATATTTCATTGTATTTGTTTTTTTTTAGTTTCTCTTCATAATAACTATATAAATTCAAGAATGTTTGCTAGAAAATATTGTTCAGGCAAATACAAGCAAGCATATTGTACCTACTTAGCAGCCTGCAAGTGTAAATGAATAAGTCTGTCTTTAGTCATGAATATTTCAAATCGTATGCTCTCATGTCAGGGCTCCTTTCGCAGAATCACTTCATTGCCACTTGGATGCATACCTAGTATACCTAACATTCATCGGGTTAATTCAAGGAGAGGTTATCGTAATGTCATTTTGTGGGCATAATTTACAGCTGTCTCTGTGTGTTGTGTGTCTGTGCTGTGTTTACTTCGTCTACCATTTCACTTGTACCCTGCCAGATTGGTTACCTGGCAGAGATTTGAGCGATAAGGTCGCCAATTAGGAGACTAGTATTAAGTTTGTATGTTTGTTGTTGTGTTTTTTCCCTGTTTTTGGTGTTTATAATAAAGTGTTTTCTATTTATCTATCTGTCTGCTTTCTTGAGTGTTGTATTAATTTTCGTTTTAATATTATTTTAACATACCTACCTATCATTCAAAACCTTAAGTCGAATCGAATTACCTCAATTCCGTATTGAAGCTTTTTTTACAAATCATTCGAAACTCTTGAGTCCCAATTACCTTATTTTCAGTATTGAAGCTTATACCCTAAAAAAACTTATGGTATAGCTTTGAGACTTATCATCAACACCAACTTCAATCGAGTTCTGATTTTTTCTGTCTCAAAAGGTAGATACTGAATGTATTTCAATAAGTGAAGTGAAAACGCATGAGAGCCTACCTACCAACCTAATGTAGTCCGAAGTTTACCAAATACAAGAGGCTCCTAAAATCAGCGACTATCCATTTATCTCATTAATCTGCAACTATGAGCCCATAGGTCGCAAATAGAAAGTTTCACTCAAACATAAGTGCAATACGGGATAAAAATCTGATGAAAATATTAAAATTTATTGAACGTGGAAAGTAAGGGAATTTACGCGTGACTTTAATGATAACGCCGTGCTTGTGTTGGCAGTTGCGATTTATAGTTTCGATCGATAAGAATAATAAACACTTCGTTTCAGTCCCATAAATTATCGTATTTTCGGAAACCTTTTATAGGTATTATGGTGTAAAGTCTGTCTGTTTATTGAATGTCTGGCTTCGTCTACAATTCTAATGTAATTTAAAGATATAATTGACACAGTCTGTCTACTTATTGACTCTCTGGCTTCCTCTACGATCATAAAGTAGTTTAACATTGCGTAAAGATATGATAATTCACACAAATGTGCTGCTATAAACTATTTTCAAAAGTCATCAGCACAATCTCAAGCCTAGAGCTTCAACGGGGCTTCAGCACGCCAATATTAATTATTCATCACTCATGCATTCTTGATAGACTTATCGTAATATCTTATCCCATTTTACTTTTCTACTAAAATTTGCAACAGCATAGAGCAAACAAAACGACGATTTCATGACAGAGGGGCTATAATGGTACTGTATTACTCTTTGGTGCGCAGTAAACTAGAGTATAACGCCCTAATCTGGGATCCGCATGAAGAGAAGTACAAAGAAATGATTGAAAAAGTACAAAGAAAGTTTGCTAGATATTTGTACAAAAAGTTATACGGCTTCTACCCTTTTTTGTATCCGTCTCTCTTCGTCTATGGTATGGTAGGTATGTATGCGTTGGAAGTAAGGCGAAAATGCAGTTTGCTATCGCATTACTTCCAGCTCTTGCGCGGATCCATCGACGATCCTAGTGTTCTATCCCGGTTGTCGCTGGCGGCGGGAGCGCGTGCGGCGCGCGCATGCTGCCCGCGCCGCCCGCTGGCTATGCCGTGCGGGTTGGTGCGCACCGCCACGGCGCGGTACGCTCCCACAACACATGCTGTCAGTCTGCTTAACGACATGCTTGCACAGATGCCAGATCTTGATATATTCCATTCGAAATTTAAATTTATATTACAATGTTGTAGTATATTTATTTGTAATAATAGGAAAATTTACTATAAGTCTAGGTATAGGGATTAATTTTAATATAAGTATATTTTTTTAAGGTTGGCCCACAGCACGCTTTGGGAAACTGTAAGTGCTGTGGGCAAGTGAACAATAAATAAATAAATAAATAAATAAAACATTTGTTTTGTTTATTTTTACACACAAAAAACATTTAATCTTTACTAGCCATAGTTAACATGCGGCTGGTAATTTTAATTTTGAATCATAACTGCCCCTACCCTACTTACTCGTAATTACGTCATATTTCCTTAGCCATTGCTTTTTCTATGATTCTCCCCTCATTAGTCGAAAATTCCATGACTCTACCATTGAGTCAAAATTGGCACCACATGGAATGTAGTCCGATAGTCACGGTTGGGAGCGTTGTAATCACGTTGTAACCCTATTGTTATCTAGTCAATGACAACGCAAAAGTATTTTGTACTCGGGAGCCGTCACTAAGTGTCCTATGCTTGCATTTCTCATTTCACTTCAGTAGTCCGCGAAATTAAAGCCAATGTTTGTGGTTTAATTGAATTTGCTCGCGAAATGGTGCTGTTTCTGAGGTAAATTATAGTGATTTAAAAAAATGAAAATATGGAAGGTTGGAAAAATGTTGCCGAAAACATCTTCTAGGGGTTGAGAATCAAAATACATTCAACATGATAATTAAAGTGTACCTAAGGATAAACAAAAAAATAAAACTGTCCTCAACAGTTACAGCACATAAGTAATAATAAAATAATAAATATTTCAGGACATATCACACAGCGCCATCTAGCCCCATACTAAGCTTACGCTTGTATCATGGGTACTAGATAACGGATATAATACTTATATACTTTTCTTTTGTAAATACATACTTATTATACATAGAAACGACCAGACTCAACACAAATAATTACATATTTAAATATTCATAATTATTTGTGTTATGCGGGAATCGAATCCGATCATAGATCGAATTTTTCAGTTTTTTCTAATGTTAACTTTAGAACTTACTTACTATGTTTCTGTAACATCGACCACCAATTTAGAGATGACCTTTCGATTCGGGCTATCGACATCGATCGCAATTAGCACTAGCTAGCTATAGATAGATTTAGGACATGTTTGTTTCCCATCGCTAGGCGACAGCTCAGAACAATACCTATCATTACCTATGTATATAATTCACCTACTTTACAACCTATTAAATAACAATCAGTCTGTGGTACTTACACAACAAACTTGTGAGACCGGCCATATGGTATCAGTTTTCCGTCAGCTTTACCATCTAAGGGGCTGGTTTCCTTTGGCTGTTATATCTGGTAAAGTGAATGAAAATTATTCTGTCTTATTTTTTAAGTACATCCATATCATTGTATGTTAAAAAACGAACTAATTTACACGATAAATGATCCTAGTATGAATAAAATAGAGACACATAGTTTAAATGTCATGCATGAGAAGGTAAGTAAATAATTACATAAATAATTTTATAAGAAAACAATAACTCATAATGAACAATAACAAAAGTATAAAATTTGAAAATGAGAAATCTGTCCATATACATTCAGATACATAACTAATACATAACCATACGAGAGTAGGATCATCTTTTAAATAAAGGCGCTCTGTGCTGGAAAGTGTTTTCAATGAGTCACCGCTATTTAAGGATTGGTTCAGAACTGCATCCACATGACTGCACGCCTCTGTGCAGTCAGTGCTATAGATCTTGCATTCCATAAATTTTATTTACACGCCGACTGAAAGTCTGCGGGCTAAGCATGAAAACACAGACATTTCTTAAAAATAGCGACAAAAAGTAGTAATTTATGCTGTTCAAGCTATGATCCTATTTTCTTCATTTACTGCTCCGGTGTCGAAAAATTTTTAAAAATACTTTTAGGTATTTTAAACATGATTTATCGACTGCTATATTGTGAATTGTGACATGACAACACCTATAATCTTACATTATGGAACTCATCTAAGTAGCCCAAAGCCTTGTACATATAAGGGTAGGATTTTTCAAGCTTATCATTGTCACGCGATCTAAATACAGAATCAGATATTGAATCAATACAGTGACTGAACTTATTCCACCAAGAAATAAAACGGCGAGCGTGAAGCAGGCATGCCTAATATGAATATGTTGAGACGTAGGTAGATGACGTCAGTGGAAATAAAGAGGCGAAGATTTTAAGACATTACTTTTAGCTATTACAGCTGTGATTATTTGAATGCCTAGTTGATTTTTTCTTTTATCTACATTATGTAATTAATGAATTTTCTTAACAATATGACCCGGAAAATAATTCAACAACAATAAATTATCTAAATCCTCCATAATCCATCTAACCCATAAACCCAAAACATAAGACCGATGTAAGTACCGTCAGCACCGATCAATGGTAATTCCATCCCCATTTACCTCATTGACGTGCTGATAAAAATTTCAGTAGCTATGAATACTGGTTGTTATAGTAACTGTGCTTGCTACTAGGTCACGCTACCTTCAGCCGGTAGAAGATGGGAACAATGAACTTAGGACTTTAATAAGCTTACTCTAGCGTACTACGAGCATGGTATTGATTTTGCTAGAAGTAAATTTTACTGTAAGATTTTTGAATACTTATTCCATCAAATTACATATACCTATGTAGGTTAGATAGATAGTAAAGTAATTCATGCAAATAATATTTAGGAGAGAGGAAAAATAATTTCGTTCACAAAGTTTGTTCTTATAAGTATTTTCCGCAATAGAACCTCTCTAACCTATTAAACTACAAGTTTGTACGGCTGCTTGTGTTTACTCGTTTATAGCACAAATACCAGCAATATAATATCGTAGATAGGTACGTTGGGTAAACTCGATGTGATATCACGAATGCTCTTGAAGCGGCGCGATGTGATGCCGAGTCCGGCAGTACGCGCCGAGCTCGGCACGCCGCCCGACTCCACACAGCCTTGATAAACAATATACCGATCGACTTGTTCACTTTCCTGAAATTTAAGAACTAGGTTCACGGTGTTGGTGGTGTGAAGGACTGCAATATTTAGGACTGAGAGTTTTGATCATGTAGGACAGATCTACCTAGAAGTGAACTGCAGTGCTTGTGACGATGAATGTTAGTAGCCGGACTAGGCGGTGTGATACTCAGTCGAGGCACAGCAGTGCAGTGCCGTGAGCACCACTAGCTTGCGACTCGCAGTGCGGCGCGGATGGGTGAACGCGATGGGCGCGGGCGATGGCCGAGCCTGTGACTCTGCCACCGCTGCCGCAGCCACGCAGGTTCCCGCTCTTCTTACACCCATATCGTGTCAAAAGGTCTCAAAAATACGCTTCCCTATACTGATCCTCACAAAAATTTGGCACATTTCTAAGCGTTTCGTAAACATTGTCTACAGGCGTCACCGTTGCCCACACAACGATGTCCCGGAGCCATTGTTCGATGTGGAGCAGACGACGAGCGTGGTCTCCGCGTACAAGCGCGACTACGACGAGAAGCACGTCAGCCGCACCACCGCCGTCCACCACGAGGACAACCTGCGCCTCGAGGGTGACTTCCAGGAGCCCGAGCGGCCGCAGTGGCAGCCCGCCGAGAGACCTAAGCAAAAGAGACCCGAAGACAATCTCAAACCTGAAGGCGATTTCGAAAAGAGACGTCCCGAAGAATGGCGGCCAGGCGAGAGGGCTCCCGTGAGGAAGCCGGAGGACAACTTGAGACCTGAAGGAGAATTCACGTCACCTGAAAAAGAGACTTGGCGTCCAGCTGACAGACAGAAACCCGTTAAGCCGGTAGATAACCTAAAACCTGAAGGTGATTTCGACCGAAGACAACCGGAAGAATGGCGTCCAGGTGACAGAGCACCAACACGACGTCCAGAAGACAATCTGCGACCAGAGGGTGAATTCACTTCTCCGGAAAAAGAACTTTGGCGTCCTGCAGAGCGACCTGTACAGAAACGGCCTGAAGACAACCTAAGACCTGAGGGTGATTTTGAGCAGCCCAAGCATGACGAATGGCGTCCAGCCGAAAAAGTTGTACAAAGGAAACCAAAAGATAATCTCAAACCAGAGGGTGAATTCGAAAAGCCGAAGCATGATGAATGGCGGCCAGCTGAAAGGCCAACTCAAAAACGTCCTGAAGATAACTTAAGAACTGAAGGCGAATTTGAAACTCCAAAGAAAGATCAATGGCGGCCTGCCGATAAGAGAGACGCAATCAAACCTAAAGACAATCTTAGACCAGAGGGAGAATTTGAGCAACCAAAACACGAAGAGTGGCGTCCAGCTGATCGTCCACAGCAGAAAAAGCCACAGGATAACTTAAGACCAGAAGGTGATTTTGAACAACCAAAACATGATGAATGGCGTCCAGCTGAAAAGGTCACTCAAAAGAAGCCCAAGGACAACTTACGACCTGAAGGAGAGTTCGAAAAGCCTGAACAAGATGAGTGGCGTCCTGCTGAAAGGCCTACCCAAAAGAAGCCCGAAGATAACTTAAAACCAGAGGGCGAATTCGATACTCCCAAGAAAGATCAATGGCGGCCAGCTGACAAACGTGAGCCAGTGAAGCCCAAAGACAATTTGAGACCAGAAGGTGATTTCGAACAACCGAAACACGATGAGTGGCGTCCTGCTGATCGTCCAGTCCAAAAGAGGCCCGAAGATAACTTGAAACCAGAAGGAGAATTCGAGACCCCGAAAAAAGATCAGTGGCGTCCAGCAGACAAACGTGAGCCTGTCAAACCTAAGGACAACTTGAAACCAGAGGGCGATTTCGAACAACCTAAACACGACGAATGGCGTCCTGCTGATCGTCCAGTCCAAAAGAGGCCCGAAGATAACTTGAAACCAGAAGGTGAATTCGAGACCCCGAAAAAAGATCACTGGCGTCCAGCAGACAAACGTGAGCCTGTCAAACCTAAGGACAACTTGAAACCAGAGGGCGATTTCGAACAACCAAAACATGACAAGTGGCGGCCTGCTGATCGTCCAGTCCAAAAGAGGCCCGAAGATAACTTGAAACCAGAAGGAGAATTCGAGACCCCGAAAAAAGATCAGTGGCGTCCAGCAGACAAACGTGAGCCTGTCAAACCCAAGGACAACTTGAAACCAGAGGGCGATTTCGAACAACCGAAACACGACGAATGGCGTCCTGCTGATCGTCCAGTCCAAAAGAGGCCCGAAGATAACTTGAAGCCAGAAGGTGTATTCGAGACGCCGAAGAAAGATCAATGGCGTCCAGCAGACAAACGTGAGCCTGTCAAACCTAAGGACAACTTGAAACCAGAGGGCGATTTCGAACAACCGAAACACGACGAATGGCGTCCTGCTGATCGTCCAGTCCAAAAGAGGCCCGAAGATAACTTGAAGCCAGAAGGTGAATTCGAGACCCCGAAAAAAGATCACTGGCGTCCAGCAGACAAACGTGAGCCTGTCAAACCTAAGGACAACTTGAAACCAGAGGGCGATTTCGAACAACCGAAACACGACGAATGGCGTCCTGCTGATCGTCCAGTCCAAAAGAGGCCCGAAGATAACTTGAAACCGGAAGGTGAATTCGAGACCCCGAAGAAAGATCAATGGCGTCCAGCAGACCGCCGAGAAATGATCCGCCACACCGACAATATCATCACTGAGGGTGAATTTACAGGTAATATTTGATTTATTCATTTTATTCTAGATAAGTAAACGAAAGATGGATATATAAAATTCTAGAAAAAAATATTTGTACTCAGTAGGTAATTTTGTTTACATCAGAGACAGCTCAGGTTTCATATTTAACTACTTTATTATGAATTAATGTAATATTACTGTTATGAAACGGCAAAGTATAACAAAAAAATAAGTCTAAAAAGGAATGAGCTAATTTACTAAAGTCATGATTATTACGTTTCAGATACGACAACTAGTCGTACAGAATATACTGTAAAACCAGTGGAAAGGCCAAAGCAAGTTCGCCGTAACACATGGACCAAGATTGAAGGAGACATGACTACAGAAACAACAAGTAAATCTGAATATATTGATTACACAGACATCGTGGAAAGGACAACAACGGTCGCGCGGAGAACTGACAACTTGATTCGAGAAGGAGAAATTGAATTTGTCACATCCAATCAAGAAGATTTCACCCAAAAACATACACCCGTTGAGCGACCACAAAGGCGGCGCACGTGGACTAAAGAAGACTTTGAAAAGTTCTACTCAACAGATAACTTGCAAAAAGTCACGACAACCCAGGAAGAGTACAGAAATTACAAAGAGATTGATGTCAGGCAACAACAAATTATTCGTCAAGATAACTTGCACATGGAAGGTACGTTTGAAACACATACTGTTTCACATGACACATACGGCCGACCTAAGCTAACTGAGAGACCGAAGCAAAAGAAACCCGTCGACAATCTGAAGCCAGAAGGTGAATTTGAACAACCCAAGCACGAAGAGTGGCGTCCAGCCGAACGACCAACTCAGAAACGACCTGAAGATAATTTGAAACCAGAAGGTGAATTCGAAACACCTAAAAAAGATAAATGGCGTCCAGCGGACAGACGAGAAGCTGTGAAACCTAAAGACAATCTACAGCCTGAAGGTGAATTTGAACAGCCTAAACATGATGAATGGCGCCCGGCCGAGAAGGTTACGCAGAAGAAACCCAAGGATAACCTAAGGCCAGAGGGTGAATTCGAACAACCTAAGCATGACGAATGGCGTCCAGCTGAAAAAGTTACGCAGAAAAGACCCAAGGATAACCTTAGGCCAGAAGGTGAATTTGAACAACCAAAACATGAAGAATGGCGTCCAGCAGATCGACCGACTCAAAAACGCCCTGAAGATAATTTGAAACCAGAAGGAGAATTTGAAACTCCCAAAAAAGATAAATGGCGTCCAGCGGACAGACGGGAAGCTGTGAAACCTAAAGACAATCTGCAGCCTGAAGGTGAATTTGAACAACCTAAACATGATGAATGGCGCCCGGCCGAGAAGGTTACGCAAAAGAAACCCAAGGTAAACCTAAGACCAGAGGGTGAATTCGAACAACCTAAGCATGATGAATGGCGTCCAGCTGAAAAAGTTACGCAGAAAAGACCCAAGGATAATCTTAGGCCAGAAGGTGAATTTGAACAACCAAAACATGAAGAATGGCGTCCAGCAGATCGACCGACTCAAAAACGCCCTGAAGATAATTTGAAACCAGAAGGAGAATTTGAAACTCCCAAAAAAGATAAATGGCGTCCAGCGGACAGACGAGAAGCTGTGAAACCTAAAGATAATCTGCGACCTGAAGGTGAATTTGAACAACCTAAACACGATGAATGGCGCCCAGCCGAGAAGGTTACGCAGAAGAAACCAAAGGATAACCTAAGACCAGAGGGTGAATTCGAACAACCTAAGCATGACGAATGGCGTGCAGCTGAAAAAGTTACGCAGAAAAGACCCAAGGATAACCTTAGGCCAGAAGGTGAATTTGAACAACCAAAACATGAAGAATGGCGTCCAGCTGATCGACCGACTCAAAAACGCCCTGAGGATAATTTGAAACCAGAAGGAGAATTTGAAACTCCGAAAAAAGACAAATGGCGTCCAGCGGACAGACGGGAAGCTGTGAAACCTAAAGACAATCTGCAGCCTGAAGGTGAATTTGAACAACCTAAACATGATGAATGGCGCCCGGCCGAGAAGGTTACGCAGAAGAAACCCAAGGATAACCTTAGGCCAGAAGGTGAATTTGAACAACCAAAACATGAAGAATGGCGTCCAGCAGATCGACCGACTCAAAAACGCCCTGAAGATAATTTGAAACCAGAAGGAGAATTTGAAACTCCGAAAAAAGACAAATGGCGTCCAGCGGATAGACGGGAAGCTGTTAAACCTAAAGACAATCTACAGCCTGAAGGTGAATTTGAACAACCTAAACATGATGAATGGCGCCCGGCCGAGAAGGTTACGCAGAAGAAACCCAAGGATAACCTAAGGCCAGAAGGTGAATTCGAACAACCTAAGCATGAAGAATGGCGTCCAGCTGAAAAAGTTACGCAGAAAAGACCCAAGGATAATCTTAGGCCAGAAGGTGAATTTGAACAACCAAAACATGAAGAATGGCGTCCAGCTGATCGACCGACTCAAAAACGCCCTGAGGATAATTTGAAACCAGAAGGAGAATTTGAAACTCCGAAAAAAGACACATGGCGTCCAGCGGACAGACGGGAAGCTGTTAAACCCAAAGACAATCTTATGCCTGAAGGAGAATTTGAACAACCTAAGCATGATAAGTGGCGTCCGGCTGAACGACAGACTCCTAAGAAACCTCAAGACAACTTGAGACCCGAAGGAGACTTCGAACAACCAAAACATGATGAGTGGAGACCTGCTGAACGCGTTACACAGAAGAAACCTAGAGATAATCTCAGACCAGAAGGAGAGTTCGAACAACCTATACATGAAGAATGGAGACCAGCTGAAAGACCGCAGCAAAAGAGACCTGAAGATAATTTAAGGCCTGAAGGTGATTTTGAGACACCTAAGAAAGACAAATGGCGCCCAGCTGACAGACCAGAAGCCGTTAAACCCAAGGACAATTTGAAACCTGAGGGAGATTTTGAGAAACCCAAACATGACGAATGGCGCCCTGCTGAAAGACCACAACAAAAGCGCCCTGAAGACAACCTCAGACCTGAGGGTGACTTCGAAACTCCCAAAAAGGACAAATGGCGTCCAGCCGACAGGCCGGAAGCTGTCAAACCAAAAGATAACTTAAAACCAGAAGGAGAATTTGAGCAACCAAAACACGACGAATGGCGGCCAGCGGAAAAAGTGACACAATGGAAACCTAAAGACAATTTGAAGCCGGAAGGAGACTTCGAACAACCAAAACATGATGAATGGCGTCCTGCAGAACGAGTTACTCAAAAGAAACCTAGAGATAATCTCAGACCTGAAGGAGAGTTTGAACAACCTAAACATGACGAATGGCGTCCAGCTGAGAGACCACAACAAAAGAGACCTGAAGATAATTTAAGGCCAGAAGGCGCCTTTGAAACACCCAAGAAAGACAAATGGCGTCCTGCTGATAGACCTGATGCTGTGAAACCAAAAGATAATTTGAAGCCCGAAGGCGAGTTTGAACAACCTAAACATGACGAATGGCGTCCTGCTGAACGAGTTACTCAGAAGAAACCTAAAGATAACCTTAAACCTGAAGGAGAATTTGAAAAGCCTAAACATGACGAGTGGCGTCCAGCGGAAAGGCCACAACAGAAGCGACCTGAGGACAATTTAAGACCTGAGGGCGACTTTGAGAGTCCCAAAAAAGACAAATGGCGTCCTGCGGAGAAGGTGACACAAAAGAAACCTAAAGATAACCTCAGACCTGAAGGAGAGTTTGAGAAACCTAAACATGATGAATGGCGTCCTGCAGAACGACCAACTCAAAAGCGACCAGAAGACAATTTGAAACCAGAAGGGGAATTTGAAACTCCTAAAAAAGACAAATGGCGGCCAGCTGATAGGCCAGATGTTGTCAAGCCTAAAGATAACTTGAAACCAGAAGGAGAATTTGAACAACCCAAACATGACAAATGGCGTCCAGCTGAAAAGGTAACACAGAAGAAACCG
The DNA here is from genome assembly GCA_927399415.1 of Macaria notata. Classification (NCBI taxonomy): domain Eukaryota; kingdom Metazoa; phylum Arthropoda; class Insecta; order Lepidoptera; family Geometridae; genus Macaria; species Macaria notata. Next base: position 4,360,112 of record OV656744.1, read on the forward strand.
AAAGATAATCTGAAACCCGAAGGAGAGTTCGAGAAACCCAAACACGACAAATGGCGTCCCGCTGAGAGACAGACTCCTAAAAAGCCAGAAGACAATCTCAAGCCAGAAGGCGATATGGAAGTTATCAGACGTACAGATTACACCGCCACACGTGGTGATAGAGTTGAGGTCGTAAGGCACGAAGATCACCTCAAAATGGAGGGTGTTATTGATACTCATCGATCTAGAGACGATTACAAGCGAATTGATAAAATGGAAAGGGTAGTGATACAGCGTCATGAAGATAACTTACGCACTGAAGGCGAGTTCATTGATCTCGAAGTAAGAAATGATTACAGTGCTACTATAGGTGAGAGAGCCCCAGTTGTGAAACCGCAAGATAACTTGAAACCCGATGGTAAATTTTACAAGCCCGAGGTTGTTCCTTCACAACCTGCTGAAAAGCGTCGTCCATTTAAACAAGTTGATAATATCACTATTGATCGTGACACTGACATTCTTCGAAAACAAAAGATTGAAAGGTTAGATATCATACGAAGAGAAGATAACTTGAAGATCGAAGGTGAGTTCATTGATATGAAACAAAGGAACGATTACAGCACTGTTACAGGAGAGAGGACGGCAGTGGTACGGCACGAAGATAATTTGAAAATGGAAGGTAAAATGGAAAATACTAGAACTTCCGACACTTACAGAGTCGTCAAGGGCCAGCGGGTAAAACTTACACGTCGTGAAGATAATTTGAAAATTGAAGGTGTTTTTGAAGATCACACTCGACGAGATGATTATAAAGTTACCAAAGGTGAACGATCAGCCATTATTTATCATCCTGACCATTTGAAACCAGAGGGTGACTTTGAGCGGCGACCAATCCAGCAGCCAGTTACAGGCAAAAAACGCACTCCTATTAAACAAACAGATACTCTTAAGCCTGACGGAGAATTTGAAAGGCCAGAGAAAACGTCTTGGAAACCGGCAGACCGCCCCGATTTAAAGAAACCTGAAGATAATTTACGACCAGACGGTGAATTTGAAAAGCGACCAAAACAACACTGGCAGCCTGGAGAAACTCCAGAACAAAAGCGCCCAAGAGATAACTTAAAGCCGGAAGGTGATTTTGACAGACCATCACCCCAAAAGTGGGCGCCTGCTGACAGACCCGACCAAGTCAAGCCAAAAGATAATTTACATCCAGATGGAGAGTTTGAGAAACGTCCGAAAACAAAATGGCAACCAGGAGAAACTCCAGCTCAAGTGCGCCATACGGACAACTTGAAACCAGAGGGTGAATTCGACAGGCCTACTAGACCCAAGTGGCAAACGGGAGAAAGGCCGGATCAAACAAGACCAAAAGATAATCTACACCCAGAAGGTGATTTCCAAGATAGGCCTAAATCTCAATGGCAACCTGGTGAGACACCAGCTCAAGTACGACCAAAGGACAACTTGCGGCCCGGGGGCGAATTCGATCATCCACAGAAAACCAAATGGCAGCCTGGCGAAAGATCGAGTCCCGTCCGACCAAAAAACAATCTTCACCCCGAAGGTGATATGGATTCACGCAAACCCACCATATGGGCGCCTGGTGAAACGCCAGCCCAGGTTCGCCCGAAGGATAACCTGAAACCTGAGGGTGAGTTTGAGAAGCCACAAAGAACTAAATGGTCCCCGGGAGAAACTCCAGCTCAAGTACGTCCGAAAGATAATCTGAGACCGGAAGGCGATTTTGAAAGACCAGGTCCGCAGAAATGGTCTCCGAGTGAAAAGGCAGGGCCGATACGACCAAAAGACAATTTGCACACCAATGGCGATATAACTAAGCAAGATACGTCAAGTACAAGCGAAATAACCAGAAAGACTACCGAGTCTCATTCTGTTACTGGACGCGACGACCGTGATGTTCAGTCTCACGTCACAAGAGTGGTACGAAATGGAGTAGTACAACAACACGACGACCAGACCAATGTCACTCGCAGCGAGACTCACGTGAAACAGTCGCATTCTCAAACATCTGCAGAGAATACTTCAACACAACAAATACATACAGGCACATTTGTCAAGCATTCTACTTCTTCACATGATGTGGTCGACCGTGGCATTATTAGATCAGACAAACAGATTGATGACACCACTCGTGATGTCAAAGATCGTACACAAGTCAAGAATGTTACCGACCGTACCGTATCCAGAGGCGTGGTAGACAAGAATGTAGTCAACAGGACGGACACGAAAAATATTAAACAAATCACGTCTACTACATCGACCACGAAAACTATAAAGCAAGTTACAGAGAAAAAATTAAGAGGAGGGAAATGGGTGATGGTAACACGTAATGTTGAAGTAGACGTGTCTAGTGCCGACTCAGGTCCATCCGGACCATCTCCGACTCAGCGGGTGGGACCGCGAGGAGAGCCTGATGACCGAGCTCCGCGCGACAGGCAGGTGGTGGGCGGCGACTCCTCACGGCGTGTAGTGTCGTCAGACCACACCACTTCCAGCAATCAAATACATCGCGTGACTTCTTCGGACACCGTCAACCAAAGGAACGTGAGTCACGTCACACACGTTACTAAAGGCTCCCATATCGACCAGAACCAAACGCGGTCGCACCAACATATCGTCGGCGACAATACGCAACGTATCATCTCCTCTGATCAACAAGTATCCTCTACTCAGGGCTCGAACAACCAGCGCCACGTGACCGAGAGTCACTCGCAGAAACACTTCGGAACAACATCATCATCGAGTGCCAGCAGCACTACGAGATCCACTCAGCAGCACTTGGTGTCTGACAGCCACCACACAAGGCAGGTCGGCGACACTACGCAGAGAATCGTGTCCGACCAACGTCACATCACAGATGGACACAACCAGAGGATAATATCATCCGACCAGTCGGGTGTCAACTCCAACCAACGCAACATCTCGGAAGCTCACAACCAGAGAACGTCGGGCTCCACGACTCACATCACGAGGGGTAGTCAAGTGGAGCATAGTTCATCGTCGAAGACTTCCCACCACGCAACAACGAGGAACCAATTGAGCGATAATGTCACCAAGACTAGCATTGAATTCCAGAAGGCGATGCACGGCGGAGGCCCTGACACCACGTACGTCGTGGACAGCTCGTCTCGCGGCGGACACCATAAGAGGACGTCCGACCTCGTCTCCGACGCATCCGCCGCTAACTCTGTGTTACACCGTAAAGGCGTGACGTCGACTACGGAGGCGCACCACTCGATCAGCTCCACCGCCGCCGCGCAGAGGAAGAGCATCGGCAACCTGTGCGACCGCGGGGAATATATCAGCAACTCGTCGCAGAGCGCCGACCGGAAGAGCATCAGTTCTATGCACCGGTCCACTCGGGACAACACGGCGGTCATCTCCCAGCACGCGGAGTCGAGCGACTCGCGGCGCAGTCAGGTGCGGGACGGCCAGTCCACGATGGTGATCGAGCGGCAGCAGCGAGCCAACGCGCGGGACAACCTGCGCGTGGGCGGCGAGCTGTACGGCTCCTCCGAGTCTCGCTCGTACGGGAACTTCTCGTCGCAGCAGCGCGTGGAGCGCGGCGAGCGCGTGGTGCGGCGCGGAAACACGTCCAGCTTCGTGCTGGGCGACGGCAGCACGAGCTACAAGCGCGAGTTCACGGCGCACGTGCACGGCCCGTGCCCGGCCGCGCAGCTGGAGGCGCCGCGCACGCCCTACAAGCACACCAGGGACACGCGCGAACACAAGTTCTACGCTCCCAAGGTTACGCAGAAGTAAACTGTGCAATCCACATGATCCTATGTATCCTATTTGATTATTCGATTCATTCCTTTCCATTATTATTATGTTAAGCTTTTGAAATTTTATTCTTTATTACGAGCTAACCTTTTGCTAGTCTTAATACTATTAACCGATCCTCTTATACGAGAATAATTCTTATGCATAATACGTATTTTGAATGAAATAAATGCGTTTTAACGTTTTATTTTTTAAATTTTAATTTAATATTTTATTTTGTCAAACTTTGCCATGTAATAAAATTTTATTAAATAAATGGTGTTTTAATTTTTTCCTACATAATATGGTACATATTCAAATAAGGTTGGTCCCGATAGAAAGTAATATAAAACAAATTAAAAAAAAATGTATTAATTAAAGTATAATTCGTAACAATACTAAGTACAGCTAACAAAACAGTTCTAGATAATAACTAGATCCTCCCTAGAAATATAAATTACTTAAATATCTAGAGAGAAACTTAAAATGGGCCTCTAAAATTATTTAATCCATAGCCAAAAGTTGAGCACTAACTCACTTGCAGACTTTTTAGGTAGGTACATAGACTCTAGCACTCACAGATCACAATAGCATATTTTAGAGTTTAAGAAATTAACTACATCGAAATAAATAATCGGATAGTCTTAAAAGTATATTCTTTGTGGCATATTACTAGGGTGCAGTGTGATCACGCCGCCGGTGCTTCAGTGACGTGCGACTGCTTGACTCTCCTCACCCTCTTGTACCGGCTCAGATCTCCCTCGTAACTACGTGGATAGCCGCCGAACGAGTCATTGTCCTGATAGTTCGGAATATCGATGCCGTTGTTAGTCTTTGCGTCAGTGTTCAGAGTCTTGCTGAGCTCTGATTGGACGAGGCTGTTCTCATCAACGCGCTCCGCAACATTTGCGTCAGTCTTGCGTCTGTTCCGGGACGCACCGTTGTACATCAAATTCTCATCCACCCCTTCAACGCCGGATAGCACGTTGTCTGTGTCTGATCCCAGATTCATCGTACCGTCGTTAACTAAAGTCTTGGCCTGATCTTTAGAATTAAGCTTGCAAGTACCTTCCCGCCGTGATCGCTCAGAGTTGCTCATGAAACCGTTGTCGTTGTTCACCAGATTTGGAGAAGGATCGTAAAAGCCATCGTCATCGAACTCGTTACCCTCTTCAGAATCTTCATCGCTGTTATCAGACTTGGAAGGGTAGTAGCCGACTTTTGCATCTGGCAACACTGCAGCAGATCGTTTTTTCATAACTGGACCAGAGTTCTTTCTCTTGACTCGGATCAAAGGACCCGTATAAGGTCCAGATTCGTCGTACACATCGGAGTTAGGAAATGATTCCTCTAATGATTTGAGTTTGGAATCGAGTTCGGATTGGTTTTCAACTTCCCGTTTGTATATTTTCGAGCTGTCGTATGTACGGGACTCTTCCACATCGTCCAAAAACTGAGTCATATCCTCATCACGAGGGAAAAAGTAACTATCATCGGACCTAAATTCTTTTACTTCTTCATTTCCCGACTTTGCGTCTTCAAGAGACTCAGCATGAATTTCAGTGTTTGTTTCTCTTTTATTTTCATTTTTTGTGGCAAGCTGTTCATTTGATGCTATTTCAGCTGAATTTTTGTTGGACTCTCCGACGGATGCAACTGATTTTTCAGGGCTAGCATTTAATTCTGCCTTGTTTTCGCCATTTGGTGCTGGTTTTTGATTGGCCAGGACAGTGGTGTCTGGTTGAGTTTCTGGTTGTTTAGTTGTAGATGCTTCCATCCCCGGCGTGGCCGGGAATACAGTTGTAACGTCAATGGCAGAAAAACCTCCCTGCATTTTACTAGATTCCGACTGTCCACTGTCCATGAAGCTATTGTCTTCAACTGCGCCAGCTTTCTTCGTAATTTCTCTTTTGTTGATATTTTCCAGGGACTTCTCAGCCATGTCGTCTTCGTCCATTATTTTCTTCAGGAGCGCTCTTTTTTCTTCCGACAAAGAGTTCAAAAGTTGTTCTAGCTCGTCACCGGTCATCTTCTTAATATGTCGTTTTATGGCCATTTCTTCATTTTCATTATCTATTTTTTCCAAGTTTTCCTTTCCAGTTTCAATACTAGCAATGTTTTCTGTGTCACTGGGATTGGGTTTTTTAGCTTCACGTCTTTCGCGATTATAGTACATGAAATCAGTGTCGCGGGAATTGATGTCTAATGCGACTTTATCTGGTTGCATTTGATTGTAATATTGTTTAGGGTACGATGTTCGTTGGTTGATATCTGCTGGTTCATCTATCTCACTTCTGTCTACTTTGCTGGTTTGATCGTTGTTGTTTTCAAATAGCAAGTCGCTGTCCTCGTGACGTGCCTTTTTAGATTCAAAATTTCTTTTGTTGAGTGGATTTTCAAGCAGCATTTCGTTGTGTATGCGGTTGCTTTTGAAGTTGTTGACGTCGCGGTTAGTGAGACGTTGTGCCATTTCAGATTGTTCGTTTGCATTGTCTATGTACCTGCGTCGTTTGCCGTATGGTTGGTATTCATCGTTGTTGTTTACAAGCTTGTTGTTCCGCGCGTCTCTGGTCCTCGCCGGTTTGTAGTCAGGGGTCTGAAACGTGAAACACATGATCACATTTCAGAATGAAGGCAACAACCGCACAACCAACATGAATGAATGTTATGAAATGAGCGCAGGTATTATTACTTACATCCATATTACTCCGAGGCACCTGGTCTTCAGCGAGATTCTTCTGGAGGTAATTATTTCTGTTGATCTCTAACAAGCGTCTACTCTGGTCCAGGTCTTGACTGCTAGCGTCCTGGAAATATTATTTGAAAGTTATTAGAAGCGTTCGTACTTCAGCTAGCGGAGTTTGTCGCATGAGACCAAAGTTATCAAAGCCAAAAGCAACTATCGACGCGGTCATTCTTTAAATGGGTACCTAATCAATAAGCAAATGATTAAGGCGGTTACGTGGATCAGATAATCATTTTTTTTTACATGATATAGGCTTACGCTTGACTACAACTTGCCTGATGTTAAGCAACGATATTATCTACGATCTAACGCGCTTGCCTAGAAGAAACCGGTTAAGTCTCGACTTGAAGACCGACAAATTATAGTTCAAGGGGAATAGAGATTCGGGCAAGGAGTTCCACAGATATTATTAAGGAGTATTGATAATTTGATGAATTATAAGTCAATTAAAGAAAAAAATTAGGTACAATAAAATTTCTATCGTGTCGTGAGCGTGTGAGACGTTCAATTGTAGGCTGTTTACGACAGTCGTTAAGCTGCAATAGAGGCCCTTAGTGCGACACTACACTTAAAAAGCCACTCACATTCATAATCACACAGACCAGTTGCTCTATCGCATCGAGAAGAGGCCTAAACAGTTACAAATCAAAAACTCCACTTTCATATATTTTTAAACACAGCATTTTTTTAAATAATATCATAAGTCTGCGTACCTCGTCTCCGAATCTTGAGTCTTCCATATTGTCGTCGCTCGGGGATCCATCTTCTTCGTATTCCAAGTCTTCTTGACTGCGTTATACAGTAAATATTTAAATGATTAAGAAAATATATGTGCATAAAAATGTACAAATAAAATACATATGTAGGTACATACATGTATCTACATTGTACAATCGCTAACGTGACACTATCTTCACACACTATCCTCGATAAAAAGTAGCCTATATTATATGATAGTCAAGATCAGAACCTATATCTATATCTAAATTACAACCAAATTGGTTCAGCCGTTAAAGTGTGAAGAAGGAACACACCAGCCTCAAATAATAACATACCTAACCATGTTTTTTATTTAACAAACAGATATACATAACTTGCAGAAAAACAAAAAATACAATCCTGCTAAGTCCATGATAAATAATATTTTGGCTTAAAAACTAGGTATATATTAGGAATACTATATACTTAAAGGGTTATACAGTGTACATACTTTTCGTTATCTTCTGACTGCGAGGGCCTGCATCTCACACTAATCACGGAAAATCCAAGTAAAATCAATATAAATAAACGAAACATTTTTGTAGTTTGCTCAAAATTCGATTAGAAAATTGACAGGTTGTGTGTCTAAAATTGCGATTGTTTTAATTTTTAAATGTCTGTATGTCAAGACGTTCGTCTTGACAGATAATGAAAAGTTTAAACGCCTACAGTAAAAACTTTTTTCATTTAAATTAATTAGTTATGGTTATTCATGATTTGATAAATTCTATGAAGAGCTTATAGATATAGAACCTACAAGAATAACTTTTTGACTTGCAAACTAAAATCAACGTAAATCTAAAGATTTAAATCAATCTAGACTGTAACGTTGCTTACCATCATGCTTAGTCAAACATGAATCTATAAATTCAGAGAATACTGTTAGAAATAGACAAAACACGAATTAAACTTAATCAATCGCCGATTAAACGAATAGAGAAGATATTATGTTATTATATTATATATAAATCAATAGAGAAGCACGTAAAAGTATAAATAAAATGTGCACATTACTTACAACAACTTTATTTTAAAATGAGACCGATCCATCTCTATCACACTTATGTACATTTGGTTTAAATAAAACAAACCTTACACATTCCACTGCAAAATCCTCAAGTTTGTGCATAGTTGAAATATGAACATTTAGGTCTTATAATTAAATTTTCGTATAAATTGATCTGATCAAATAGATTTTAAGATATTTATTTTACATAATATATTCGATCACACGACTTGGTATTTCGTTGCCTCCGAGCGTCGGAAGCGGAAACTGTACAACAGGTAGGTACTTTATATCTACACCGCGGGACTTGGCAGTGGGGACAAGAGATGATGCTTTGCTGGGCATATACAGCACTTATTAATATTATATTAAAGAAATAGAGACAAATTATACAAAGCTTCATAAATTATGTAGTCGTTCAAAATGCATTCTCTTTTTAATTATATAGGTTTGCGCTTCTCCACAAATGTTTTGTGATCTACAATATGCCGCTTAATATAAATGGCAAAACCTTTCTTCAATTATGACCAGACCTACCAATAAAAAAACTTTCAGAAGACTTGATAACCTCCTTTTTTTGAAGTCAGTTAAAATAGCATTCATGTCGTGCCCACACTGCCTCACACCTATACTATCCGTCTATCTCCAAAATGCAAAAGGTATAGAATAAAAACAGTTTATAGATAGAGTACTCATTCACAACTACACCACCGCAGTGGGAAGGTTTCAGAACCAACGCACATAAAACTTTATAAACATGTTTTGGTAAAGTGTAACACGCCTTTGTACTTTTGAAAATGAATGAACTTAATTAAAGGATAAACATCGAATCACATCAACTCGCAGTTCCAACACATCACTACATATTGCACCTGTTTCAGACTCAAATCTAACCCAATATATATTCTTTTATCATAAACCTCTTCTGCGTAAAACAGACGCTATCTTACAAAACACAACATGTACATAATGTATCTAGATTTTAGAAAAAAACACTATTTAAAATTTTTAATATGAAAAAGAGAAACTTAATTTTAACGTCAGATTAGGCTTCTATTCATTTATCTTGTGCTTTATTTCCTTTATCACAAATATACAACTATTTATACAGCAAGTAAATCTCTCCTCCTGCACACCAACATACCCTCATGGCGGAGTGTCAAGGACTATATACTTGTTGAACCCAACGGATTATAAAAGTAAACTGCAACATACGTACGTAGTTAAATCCATACAAATATATTTATATGAACTTTAATATGTTAGTTTAATAATATTTTACATAGTTACTGATAATTAACAACCTTTAAGGATGCGTTTAGTACTTGACTACCAGTAATCTACTACATATTAGTATATTTGTATGGGTTTATCTCCACTGTGTATGTAAAGTAGCTACATTCTCTAGGTACTGCGTTCACTAACACGAATAAACTCTGCCAATGTATGGACATCGCAAACCAAAATATTACACCAACTAGTCTTGTGGAACTATCGATAGATTTCATAAAAAGATGCAAACGTTTTTAATAAGCTATTTTTCAACATTTTATGATGATTATCAGACATAATTTTATGTACTATAAAAGAATCCATAGCACGAATGTTTAGTAAGAAAATTCTAGATATATATAAGTCGAAGCTAAAATGTAGGAAATAGCAACTCAGAAATCGTTCTGATATTTGCCACTAGAGGCGCTGACCTCTTGCTTTATGCATTTTCTTTTTTATTAGAATTAATTAAGTGATACTTTTACGAGTTACTTCCTGATACAAATTTAGAATTGAATCAGAATATTTTTAGTTTAGTATTGATAACTATCGATAGTTTAACAAATTTAACTGTCAATTTACAACCATTTGTTCAAGCGTCTCAAATATTACTATAAGATTTTCTAATAAGTCTGATAGAATTCTTGTACTGGTAAGATTTGCAGTCAGACTATAGGTCGTTAGAATCGACATCAGCACTAGTCATCGAAATTATAGTCAAAGGTTATGTATGTACATTTTTTTTCTCAATTGCGTATTCCAACGTTATGCGCTTGACGACTAATTTCTGTTTCAAACCACCCGAGTGGTACCAAAAGTATACATTCTTCGACAGACTTCATAAAAAATGTATAATCTTATAGCAATATGAGAAAACACTTGAACCGAACCATTCCTTCTCGACTCTGCCCCATACACCTTGTATTGGAATGGAAATGATCAAACAGTGCAATGGTCGCCGCCGCGCCGCGCCGCGCCGCCTCTGTCTGACATTCATAACTTGATGACTAGACTCTTAAAACATAATAATGAGCATTTACAAAACAAAAAGAAACACATGTCTATTGTAGAGTCGATGCCTTCACTAACATCATTGTACCTGGCTTGGAGAGACCGAGTTATATACAAGCAAGGAGAGAAATAAACTTTATTTTACAAATAAATGAATGGATAAAAAATATTGTTTAAAATACAATCAAGAAACCTTTTTTTGATTACATACATGATCAACTCTACCTTGATTTAGGTTTAAGATTCAGACGTTTGTATATTTTATAATCTAACAAATATTTATTAAAATATTCAAAATATATATTAAAAAGTGAAAGTGACAAAAAAGTAAACACATTTGTTACAGGTATAATGAATGTTGCGAACGCATCGAAAGTATAACCACTAATTACACGTCGAAACTTAATAACAACTTAAAGTTTAACTTCAGATAGTTACTAGCCTATGAAAATTAGCTCACTGCGACCGAATTTATTGAAATACCAATAAATGTTCGTTTATTTTTGCTTCTTCTTTTTTTTTAACTAGAACGGTTTTGCACTTGGCCTTTGTTTGCCTGATGGTAAGCAAAGGCTATGGCTTAAGATGGAGCGTGCTTACCCGATAAGGATCGATTCACTCTCGCTTTGAAGATCGCTGGATTATATTGCTCAATAGAAATATGTATGTCCTGGACTTAACAATAGTCAAACCAGATTAATTCATTATTTTATGGCTGTTTGAAAAACAAGCAAGATCTGATGGTAAATGGCTAAATACAGCACAATTGTCCCAAATATTTCACAAATATAGGTAAAACTTATAGTAAACAGATATAGGAAGTAGCTCAAAGCAAATAATTTGAAACGCTTGGTATAAAGGAGTCACATCCTAGCAATATTTCAATAAATTTGGTCACAGCGCTTGTATAAGGTGAAAAAATGCAGACAAATTCTATTGTGTCGAGTATTTGTCGAAAACATTTAGCGGTCTAATCATTTCAGGGAATGGCGTTGAAAAGTTGAGCTGAACTAAGCAATTTTATCGTCTAATGAAAGAAAAAAAATCTAGTTGTTGTTTACCTAAAATGGACAAGAAAAAAGTATTTTTTTAATGTGAATTTTTTAAGAGATTTTCGAATAGAACATAAACTAGTCATAGACAAAGGTAAGGCATCTTCGATGTTTCAAAACATGACCTAAATAGTCTTTGATAATTGACATAGGAGTATGCAATATCAGTCTTCACGGAAGAATGACTAAATAACAGAAAGAAATAGATGTAGGAACTTATCAGTGAATCAAACGAGAGAAACCTACAATTTTCCTGCCAAAACAAATGTTTTAAAATTATAAAGATACAATAAAAAAACATCTAGCATAATTTCTATATTCAACAAACTGTACATTTCAGCCTTTGCTCTATATGTATTTCTGCACTCAGAGCTTGCTTTATTTATTAAAAAAATATTGAAATTCTCATAACGATTCTACAACCCTTTTCGAATTAATAGAGATTTGTCAGTGTGTTACAATATCTGGGTTTTGTAAACAAAGTTATACATTCATTGTACTATTATATTATTAAAAAAAGTAATGTAATTGGAAATGCTTTGAATTAGCTCCGTAGTTCCGCTAATCACCGCTAGAGGCGCTGCTACATTGTTCAAAACGACACCAATTTTAATTTGAAACAACTGCTACAGGTATACAGGTATTGAAAAATAATCGTATTCGGCCTTTTCGATAAGTTGATACATTTTTTTTTACCTTGAACGGGTTTGCACTTGGCCATAGTTTACCTGATAGCAAGCAAAGGCTATGGCCTAAGATGGAGCGTACTTACCCGAAAATAACCGATTCACTGACATAAAATCTTCGCCATTCCCTTCAAGTTAGTTGTAAAACAAACGTGTCAAACCACTTGAATAACATGTACCCACAGCACGGTACCGCGTGTATACCACATTTAGTAACAACACACATGTAGATATGTTTGCGACAAAGCTTAAACCTTCAATATAACAATAATGTCATCTATTTACAACGCACTAACAGGTAGTCTATAGAATTATTATAAACATTTAGAAAGGAATTGGGGCGTAAGGACTTTGTTTTACTACGACACTAGTTTTAACACCAATCTATAGCCATCAAATTATATCTTGTACAAGTTACATTATAATCTTTTAGGCAGCTATTCATTGTTTGTCGGTTAACTGTATATTTATTTCATTTGATAGTCAGGGATTTGAAGACAAGATGGCTAGAAGCGACACTCATTCAAGCGAGTCTGGTCATACATGTACTGGAATGAAAATGGCTCCTAAAAGACGCTTCTGCAACACACTGCAACTCAAACTCCTTGTCAAAATGCAAATATTTTTGTAGGCTTTGAGATTTGAATAAGAACTAGTGTTGTAGTAAAACAGATCTGTAGACATGCTAACAAATAAAAGCGAGTGCCGAACTTTTGGTATGTTAAAGGTATGGACGCGATTAAAGCTAAATACATCGGTAATAATATCGACTCAGTTAAACCACTTTTATAATAAAACCGAAAACACACATAAAATTATCGATATCTGTGTCAATTTCCATTTTTATATGCGATACAAGGATAGAGATAATTTTAGATGTGTGAAATCAGTGGCCTGATTGTGTCGATAGTTTAAAGAGTTTAAAATTCAGTCACCGCTTGAGCAATCGCTGAACGACAAATATAAAAAAGTAGATCAAGACGGCGTACGAACATCAACGACACAGAAATAATATATGACGCGTGCGCATTCGAACAATTAAACACATAACTTTACACTTCCAGAAGTTATATTTTCTAAAAAAATATCATTAATTTTCACAGAGCAGTTTTTTTACCTTGGCTTAACTAATTTGATTTTTTTTATTAAAGAACACGCCCGATTGGGAATTAAAGTAATTAATGTATGTGATTGGTCAAATGCGTACGCGCATTATTCACACACGCACGTCGGCTTAAATGCAATAATCGTCAAGTGAACACTTTTGAGTTTATTTACAAAAAGAAACGGCCGCGATGGCCGCGCGTAGATAAAAAACTTCATTAGATCCGAATTAAATTTAATGATATTCGAGTGAACATTCACATTGAGGCTGCCTGTCCTCCGACCTTAGTCGACCAATGGGAGCGCTGGCATTCGGCCGAGACGAGCTCCCATTGGCTGGAAACCGAGTTTGTATTTGCAGGTATCGCGCTCGCGTATTATTTTCATGATCTGCGATTCGTTTTTAGGTAACATTCGGAACAATTCGACCACATTTCACGTAAATCATCAATCTAGGATGGATTGTACATATTGAGCTGTCGACCAACATTATTAAGAGCCGTTTGCACAACGACTCGTAAACACATTGCCATATACAGCTACATCATTTTATCGCTGACGCGTTTAGGAATCACTGTGAAAGTGGGTCTTAGAATCAAATCGACCCAACCGTTATTGTTCCAATATGTATGAGTGGTCGATTAAACCATCATTGTTTCAATACGTACGAGTGGTACGTCCGCGATACCTGCACGCACCCTGTGTGTGTGTGTGTGTGGGGGGTACTAGTGGTGTACTACAAGCGGTCGAGGCGGAACTCGTGCTCCACGGCGGAGTCGGGCAGCAGCGAGGCGGGCTCCTCCAGCAGGCTGAGCTCGTCCAGGTCGAGCCCGGCGCGGAGGTGCGCCTCCTCCCCGCCGAACATGCCGCCGTCCAGCTCGCTCGAGTACTCTGTAACCCGGTCGAAGTCTACACACAGATTGTTGGACAGCTCAAGAAGGATATAGTACATTACAGAAACATCATAAGTAATACAATATTGAAAGAAAATAACATAATGTGTTGATTCTAGCATATTGTATCTTCTCTTTACTATACTTATTTATGTTATAACTGCGAGCAAAATAAAAAATTCGGCGTTCTGTTGTAGACATACAGCATTTATTAAAGCAAATATTTGATCTATCTATCTATAGGTCTGGTACTGCAAGCATTAGATATAGCAAGGATCCAATAGACCTGGGACCGGCTCATTTAAAGCTATTACTGGGTCTATTAGTCCTGGTATACACTCACCAGTGAGTATGATGTCCGGTATGGAGGCGGGCGTGGCGGGCGTGGGCGGCGCGGAGGGCGAGGCGAGCGGTGCGAACCCTCCCCCGCCCGGCACTGGGTCCCGTAGCCGCGACCGCGACTCGCTCGCGCCGCTCGAGCTGCTGTGCGCTTCACTCGTCTGAAATATCATTACAAGTTAATATTTACATGTGTATTTCGTTAGGGAGTTTTTTAGGATATGAGCACATTACAGGGTTTGACTGACTGCCACGCTATGGTGAGTAACCGGGACATACAATTTACCGTATCATCGCTACCACACGAATACTTCCATGTGCTATAAACAGTGGTAACATTCCAGTCACTCATGTTATAGCTTATCATATCAGAATTTGTATCCGTTAGGTGATGTCGCTACCACTGTATTACCTACTGCTGGCGAGATTCACAAATATATAAAGTCTAATGGTATATACCAACCGATATACCATGGTAATGATATATCGCAGTGTCCACAAATCTTATCAACAACTTATCATCTATGTATGTTCTAGTCTACATCACAACTATTCACAACTAATAAACAAAAAGCCAACAGACCTGTGGGTAGGTGTGCGCGGAGTTGTTCGCTTGCGGCGAGTGCGGCGAGCTGTGGTTCATGTACGTCGTGTTGTACGTCGTTACTGGGTGATCCAACTGGACAGAACAAATGACACGATCTAGTAACCAACTATGGGAGGGAACGTGCGAATTGAAGGGACTCACTTTTTGCCTTTTGTTAACCGACTTCAAAAAAGAAGGTTATCAAGTCATCTTATAGTTTATTTTTGTCTTTTTTTAATAAATGATCATTTTGGCGAATCAGGAACTAAATAATATATAGGTATTTCTAGTAACGATTTTGTTATCATTAGAGTCAATAGGCTTTTAAATTTCTTGGTCTTGGTTGGTTGAGTTCTTGACCAGTTAAAAATAAAAACCTATTACGTTCTATGGAGTGAGAAATCGTTCTTATTTTCGTATCGAATTTTTCAATGCAAAAACAAATTTAACGAAAAAGGAGGTTTAGGAATTAGCTTCAGTACGTTTATTGTAATTGCAGTAAAAAAATAATTTCACAAGGCAAAAGGTAGGCAAAATTGGCCCAGACAATTTGCACGTTTTTTATGTAATAAGCAAAAGGAGAAAGAACAAAGTAAAATGTCTTTAAAAAGTACTATTTCTACAGTTCTATCAGTACTTAATACTAGATATAAGAAATAAAATAATAAAAGCACGAGTTTCATAATCATACATTTGTGAAATCAGAGTTGCAGAGAGTGATAAATAATAAATAACATTTTGCACAAGTAATAACTGAAATAAGATTAGGAACTCGCCTCAATTCAACCAGTCTACCAAGAAAATATGTCCAATAAGTACTTATCTAAGTAAAACCATGCTTAGCATGCGAATGTCATAATTTCAAGTTTGAAACAGTTAAATTAGGAACTAACTTAAAAATAAGCGCTTAATCGAATTAACAAATATTACAGAATGAAAGGGAATAACAGTATTACAAAATAATCATAATTTAAAGTAATGTAAATGATAAGACGTTATACAGTTGAGGTTCCAAAGACTCGCACCAAGCGTTTTGCTTCGACTTTCATCGTGCGAACAGCCAAACTGTGGAACTCCTTGCCCGAATCTCTATTCCCCTTGAACTATAATTTGTCGGTCTTCAAGTCGAGAGTAAATAAAGTTTCTTCTAGGCAAGCGCGCTAGATCGTAGATTACAACGTTGCTTAACATCAGGCAATTTGTAGTCAAGCGTGAGCCTATTTCAGTAAAAAAAAAAAAAAAAAAATAAGGCTATCGATACACACGCATGGAACACTATAAGAATGACTTTTGAAAACCGATCTACATAGTTTATTCATCCGATACATTCAGAACAACAGAATTCTTACTTTGTGCTGTCTCTTATTAATAAATTTTGTTCTTCTGTAGATCAGTTGTCATAATCTTTAAAAATGTGGTGCAAAATTAATATACAAGTTGAGAAGTACTGTTAATCATGCCTAACTAACTTAAATATAAATCGTTGCTAGGTATACTAATAATTAAAAAAAAGCTTCAAAAGAATACACACACTTGATAAAATTAAATGTGGTCTTAGAATCTATCAAAAATCTAGATACAAAACAAATATGATTCATAAAAACAAGCAAGTTCATTCTGAATAGTGTGAACGTAATAAATATTAACAATTCGTAACAGATTTATGCATAAAAATTAACGATTACAATTTATTTCAAAGTAATAGTAGAAACACAAATAAAATTTAATTTGTACGCGAGAGGTGATCAGTGGACTTATATTTGAAAGTTGTTAAAATATTGCGGTTGGATTACTTCGAAATAATGATATTATTATTTGGTCGATAAAACGAGGGTAAACCTTTGACATATTTGATTCTCTTTACGGATCACTATCCAATCATATCATCGCACTTACATATAAGTAAGTCTATGATAAGCTTGCGAATACGCGCACTTATGATTAAAAAAAAAACACTTTTAGTTTGTATTTCTAACTAACGAATTATAAAACCATCATAGAAAGTAAAAAGTCATTTGATACATTTTTATATTTCTTTGATTGTTTTTTTTTTCTGATATGAGGCAAAGTAATTATTAGATTTCTTTTTTAAATTAGTTTATCTTTATACAACTTTTGTATCTTCTAATGCAACTGATTGCAGATAGTAAATGATTGCAGTCCACTAACTCCCCCTGGCGTACATAATTGATCATGTCCGTACATTATCCTGCACTTGCACGTGCGCGGTCCAGCCCGACTCCACCAGGCTCTGCACCAGCTGCGCCCAGTCCTTGGCCAACATCCACCAACGTTACACGGGTACACGGGGCACGACACGCATGTGAGAGCCAACATTGGAACAGTGGACCCATCGACCAATCATTCGTTCATAGATAAGTTCAAAAATTTATCTAAAAAGCTTCAGACATACTGTTCGGACGCGGTTGTAGGTCGCATAGAGCTATTTGGAGTATGAATGTATTTTGAGTTTTTCAAACTTTTGCGTAAGTCTTCGGACGTCCGAAATCGATCTGCCCTCTTAGACAAGAGGCGTATTTCAGTGAGCGTACTGACGCATATTTATGGAATAAAAAAAAAACAATGTATGGGATTGACGTAAAATTTCCCCCAGCGGAGCGCATCGTGATGCTTAACATCAGGCAGGCTGTAGTCAAACGTAAACCTATCCCACGTAAAAAAAAAAGAATTGTCTTTCTATTCCACAAGTAAGCGATAGTACGCTCACTAAAATACGCCTCTTGTCTAAGGGAGCTGGCACGCTGGATAATTTGGCACTGTACATTCCTTTATTTGTCCTATCAGTCACGTCCCAACAGTATGTCTGGAGCTACAGACTCTGGTTATTGAACAAGTCTCTGAACAATCAGGTGAGAATCAGAAAACAATTACACCACCATTAATTCATTGCTAATTTGTTTTGAGATCTCAATCAAAACATTGAATAATTGAAAACTTAATCCAGATTTATTATATGTATATTACACACTTGACTATGTGTGTATCTTACTTGTACCAATTTTGATTTCTGTAAAATGTTAGCTCTCACTTTTTTTAAATACATTGGATCTAGTTACAAATATTTTGCTTTGTGGCTTTTTACATATGATTGAATATCTATAAAAATATCATGCTTAACAGATACCATTTGTATATATTCCTGTACCTAGATCCAATCTTCTTTATAATAATATATAATTGCCGATGATATATTCTATCATACTTTACAGCATGTCCTTCTAGAATATATCATCACATCACAGTACTTTAAAAATAAAACATTTTGTGTTAAAGTAGCGACGCAAATCATATAAAACAAGATGAATTTGTCGTTTCGTTTCTAGTTCTGTGTCACTAAGATTTTAAAACTTTGCATTGAGAGTGCGAATTTAGTATTGTCAATGTTGTTGCGACTAGTTTTGTTTCAATTGAAATAAATGCTTTTTGCATCTAACTTTTTTTATACAGCTTTACTGGATGTTTTGTTTTAGTTCCTAATACTTTAGTGTTTTATATTAATAAAACGTTCTTCTAATACACTATGTTGTGATTAATAAATTCAAGATATATTTTACAATAGAATTCCAAATTGCATACAATACGATGTGGTTTTATAATCAGAAGTAATTGTAACATATCAGATGTCAATTGCTCAACCAGATTTAATTTTCATGACTTATGCATAGAAAATGTGAACCAATCAAATCATCGAAAAAATATATCGGTTGGCAATATTATCTCAAAATCAAAAGTTACCAAATTAAAGGTAGTTATATATGTTATAGTTAAAGTCGGAACTACAATAATAACATATTGTATCTACTGAAGCCGGCCTTCAGAAGCAAGAGATCATTATTCATTACAAACAATACATCAGTAACTCTGTAGTAATGAACATATCAGTGCACATATATAAAAGCCGTAGCGCAAATCACATATATAATATATAATATTTTTTTATATATTATATATTACATAATTTGTGTCTCAAGTGGATAGACTGTAGTACTTACAACTCCTTGCTAATATTCCGAAGGATGCATAGAAACATTGCAAATTTAACACAGTTAGAACAACAATATCTATGTGTGCAAATACAATAAAAATCGTATAAATTATAAAAAGCTATAAATTACAGTTTAAGACAATGTGTATTTAGTATTATAATTGTTTACAACACTATACACGCTTTACAGATAACATATATAAATACTTTTCGACTGTAATAATTCTAAAGACAAAAATGTCCAATAGAGTTCGTTTTAAGAGTGTTGACGGTATTTTTAACTCGCTGGAGTGCTCAGTAATTTTGATTATTCTTCGTACGATACATTAACCAATGTAATAAAATTTTATATAAGGCCTTAAATCTATTCAACACATACAATTAGCAAGAAGGAATCAATAAACTCACCATTGTGATTTGTTCGAAAGGCTGCAATAACGCTTGATGTAAATTGCTGTAGTCGTTCTGAGGTGATTCTACCGGACTACCCGGACTATTTACCATCTGGAAAATATAGCAAGCAATGAGATAAACAGTGGCGAGAGGAAATTAATATTTTTTGTTTGATTTCAAATAATTTGAAGCGAATATCTTTTTTAGTCTGTACTTTGGATATTAGTTTATTTCTGAGCATTTTAAAATTCTTCACGCTCAAATAACTGAACTGATTTAAATGAAATTTAGCATAAGATCAAGTAGGGTCAGGGTAAACTCAACTCTCAGAATAGTTTTGTCTTGTACAAAGCAGGACAACCCACGAGCGCCGCTAGTTTCACATAGAGGATAGCATACGTCTAGCGTGGTTGTCTCTGCCAAGTTGATGTATTTGTGATCAGTACCAGAGACAGTACTCAAGACCATAATAAATAAATATATAAATATTCCGGGACATTGCACACATCGCCATCTAGTCCCACACCAAGCAAACACTTGTGTCGTGGGGACTAGGTAACGATTATAATACTTATATACTTTTCTTTTGTAAATATATACTTGTTATACGTACAAACGACCAGATTCAACGCGGGAATCGAACCCGCAACCCCTAGATTAGAAGGCAGAGCCACTACTAACTAAGCTAACTGATAGACTAGGATTTTTTATTGGGTCTTTACGTACCGTAGGCGAAGGTATATTAATATTAGACGTGGAGGAGTACTGCGAGGGCGGACTGCAATGTGACTGGTAGCCCGACGTCATCCACGTGTGGTCGAGCGGGGACATGTTCTGCGGACAGCGAGACCGCACGCTCAGCGAGTATAGCCCTTATTGTGCAGGCGGTAGGTGCGCTGCTCGAGTGATAGCGGCGAGGGTGTTCGGACCTTTGTGCTAATTTATTTGTAGTTGGTAAGATCGTATTGCATTTGTCTACAGAAATACTTCTGTGATAGTCAAATTGTTTCGATGACTGTTTGAGATATGAAGGGGATCCATTATCCCCGTTATTATTTATAATGTTAAATAGGTTTATAAACTGCTTTAGGACTTTTCGTTAAAACTTAACGCCTGCTGTGTTAAAACGCGGACAAGTAAAACAATAACCTTTTTACAAGCTGGTAACATTTAAGGTTTAAAGTGAATTCATTAAGAACAGTGCAATACGATCTTATTCACTTCCAATTATTACTTATTCAATTAAAAATTATGTTCATTTTTTTAATGTGCGTTATTTGCTACAAATAAATTAGCATTAAATAATCACTTTCGTCAAAGCCAGCAAAGGCATGCAGTTAGAATAAAATAAAATTAGTTAAAAAATCAAATTGTTTGCGATGTTTGTGATACCAACCATACTTTGTATATTTGTACAATGAATAAAAGCTGTAAGATCATGGTTCTATCAGACTAGAATTACTGTTTTTTTTTAATTTATTTCGACATTAGCACAAACGACTCTGTGGTCGAAGATGGAACCAGCCAGTATTGGAATTGATTTGCTGCTTTATTTAATCTTCTTAAGTAAGATAGAGCGTTATAAATTAAGACAAGACTAACTGGTTGATGTTAGGTTTCAAATAGTCCGATAGAACGAATGTGTTATGAACAATGTAATATATTATATTTGCAGTATTTTAATGACATAAATGCAAATAAAACAGGTTTGGATAGATGTCTAAACAAACGGCATTTGGCTTTTTTACTTCTTCTCGAGATATAATTATGAAAATGAATAAGCCAAATATCGCACAACTATGATTACAAACCATTTTTTTTCTTAGTTCTGCACTTGACCATAACTTGCATGATGGTAAGCAATAACTATGATCTAAGATGGATATTTAATCTTCTTAAGTAAGATAGAGCGTTATAAATTAAGACAAGACTAACTGGTTGATGTTAGGTTTCAAATAGTCCGATAGAACGAATGTGTTATGAACAATGTAATATATTATATTTGCAGTATTTTAAAACTATAAATGCAAATAAAACAATTTTGGATAGACGTCTAAATAAACGGCATTTGGCTTTTTTACTTCTTCAGAGATATAATTATGAAAATGAATAAGCCAAATATCGCACAACTACTATGAATATAAATCCATTTTTTTTCTTAGGTCTGCACTTGACCATAACTTGCATGATGGTAAGCAATAACTATGATCTAAGATGGATCTTGCTTACCCAATAAGAACCAATGAAAGTGTTTCTTCTGGGTTAAAATTATGTTTTATTTGCATTTATTTATTTACATAAGTTTTCGCTTACATCAGCATTCTAGTATTTGAGTAAAGTATGAAACACCAATACAATATGCACTCGTGTTTTCCATGCCTTTGAACTGGTGTGAATTTTGCGTAAGCTTTATTATAATGTGGCTAGAAAAATTAGATTAAATACATATGTACATACATAGCGAGTTAATTATAATCGTGAAATATAAGTCGGAAAACTACCACTGCAATACATATTACCTGTTTTTTTTTAAGGAAATTTACAGATATTATTGTGTGGTAGTTGTTCAACTTTTTTTATAAATGTGTTTCATAATCGGTGTAAAATATTGTGACAATTCTGTACCCACAATGATGAAAGATTTATACAGTGTAAATTATACGATACATGTTAGTTTCCAAGAGTATACAAAATGGTACAAACGTTAGTAGAAAATGAGAAAAGGGAACCAAACACTGGTAATTATGTGCAGATTAATCAAAAAGTAAACAACATACATCGGCCGATGTGTCCGGACGTTCCATTAGTGTCGAAATATATTAAGCGTAAATGATTTTGAATTTGGAATCATGCAGATTTTCGCCAATTGAAGCTCCAATGAGATATGTCCAAGTTTAAAAATAAAAAACTGGAAAAATGTTACAAAATCGAATGTTAAAAAAACGTGATTCGAGCTCGTCGGTGACTGCGCCTTCAAGCGTAAAGCGTCCGCAAAATGGATGAATCGGAAGTTTTTTAGAGAGGTTAAAAAAGAAAACGAACCTTATTACGATGAAGATAATTATTTGTGTTTGGTACAGATAAGTGATTCTGAAATAAACAAAAAATGATTTGTGTTGAAAGCAAATAAACACAAACGGAACAAAACAACAGAAAGTTACGTCTCCCCTAAGGGGAGTCTAGTATGGCTGGGGATAATGGTATCCTCGTGTTAGATGTAACATTGAGCACTACAACATACAGATCACAGCTCTACTGACACGATGGATATCGACGAATTAGGACGGAGTCATCACACTGTGTGATTTCGTTGGCGAAAACACTTATATTAGCTATTTGGCTTAAAATTCATAGAATTGGCGTAAAATGGGACTTATGTACCATTGCGTCATAGATTGATAAACATTCTGACGTATTACAATGTGTTAACTTTGCTACAGAAATTCGTGTAGCCTTACTAGTAACGGTTATATCTTCGCAGCTATTTGGCTTAAAATTCATAGAATTGGCGTAAAATGGGACTCATGTACCATTGCATCATTGATTAAAAAACATTCTGACGTATTACAATGTGTCAACTTCACTACAGAAATTCGTGTAGCCTTACTAATAACGGTTATAAATCTTCTTCGCGTAGTTTTGTAACTTTTATTGCTACTTTTGAACATCATTTGAGTCACTTGTTGTGTGGCTGTCACTTGTGTGGCTGAATCCAATATGGATGGCGATTACATTCTTCTGACATAGTCCAAAACCTACCACCCTTGTAGAAAGAAATCTATTTACTCTAGAACCGAAGACTGGATTGTGGTTTTCAGGATATATCGACCCTGATTACTGATTGTTTTTAACTTTTGCATAAAACCACTCCCATATACCAGCGCATATAGCACGGTAGCGTCCCCGGTAGCGGTAGCGTCACATAACACAATGTGCCAGTCAGTATAAACCCTAGTTAGACTAATGCCTCACAGAAACTTTGGTACGATGACCGCGAGAATTGTACAGCTAGATTGTAAGTCTCTGGAAGCATGGACCCTGTCAGTTCGTTCGTAACTTCCACTAGGATTTCTATAACCACAATATAAAAATCTCCTAAGGCGATAAGACCGCCCAATGTGCACTAAATTAGTTTTTAAATTTCTTTCATTGTTTTTTTTTGGTGTGCATTAAAGAAATATCTTATCTTATACCTGCGTGTCGTAGAGAGGGTTGTGTTCGTGGTGGTGCAGCGCCGAGAGGGGCACGGTAGCGCCCACCGGGGAGCCCGAGGCGGGGGACAGGCCCCCCGTCGCCGGGGACACGCTGCCGCCCGGCGAGCTGGGGCTCTGCAGACATATGGGGGACTATTAATGACACGTTACAAACTTTTGTTTAAATTGTTGGTTCTTCGTACTACTCTATTTCGGATACTCGTAACTTGGCAATCCAAGAGTCGGCAATGTCGGCTACTTGCTTGGTCATATTAGAAACAGTGCGGTACCTTCTCTATGAGTGATATCCGCAACTTGGCGAGTTAAAAGAGTAAGCCGGTCGCTTAGTCAGATAAGAAACCGCACACGGTGCCTTTTCGTATCGGAATCCGGCTCGAAGGACAAATTTGTTTTTGGTAAGTTACATGGTACAGCATTATTTTGCTTCCTATAAGGCAAATTATGGCCAAGTGCTAACCCGTTCAATTAAAAAAAAAGTAACACGCAATGTGCTTACTGCGCAGATATCTGCGCAAAGCTCCAAAAAGTCATATACATAGTTTTGCTCGCTCTGTTCACTTATACAATACGTACATATCTGGGCTGGTGGTAGTCGGGTGAGGCGCGGTAGTGCGGCTGCGGGAAGTGCACGGAGGTGAGGTCGGGCAGCGAGCCGCCCGGCACCTGCAGCTCGCCGCACGCCAGCCCGCCGCCCCCGCCCCCGCCGCCCGCGCCCGCCTCGTACACGCTGCAATCACATTTTAATAATATCAATCACATCATATCATCATCATCCACAGCTCTTGGGATCTCACTGCTGGGTATAGGCCTCCCTTTGTATGTGTCGTCTGCGTCGATTTTGTGCAGACCTCATCCAGGATGGACCCTCGACTTTGACGATGTCGTCGACCCATCTCGCGACCTGCCAGTTCTAGGCCACCACATCATATTATTAATCACATGTAGATCAAGCTGTGTACACGTGTTTTGGAATTTGTTCTGGATCGAAACCAGCTTAAAATGTATTTAAGAACATATTCTGTTTTGTGTGCCATAATAAATAAATAAATCATAAACACTCACACGTCAATATGCTACAAATGGACTTCTATCCAGGGGTCTTCAAATATATCATTTGAGTGAATAGTTTACTTAGCATTTGTGCTAAAATACTTATATGTACAACAAAGCTACTAACAGGTGTGGATACTGACGAAATATATTTATCACGTATCTAATTTGTACGTGCTTTAATTTAATGTTTATTAGAACTGCATGGCGGAACTAATTGAATTTTTTTTAAACATACTAAGATAAAAAATATATATAAAAGATTTTTATTTTTTCTTTTTTTACTACTAGTAAACTATTTGATTGTATCATATAAAAATATTTATTTTAAATTTTGACTGTCGCTTGCAGATTTGACCGTATTCTTTCAGTCCTTTGCAATCTATACAATGCAGGCAAACTTGCATCAATAAATTTTATCGACCTTTCCGATATGAATATTTGGAAAAACCAGGAGGAAAGGAAGTGTGACTTTGATTTTTTTCTTACATTATATATAATTTATTGTACACATAACACTAATGAACAAAAGGTATAAAACACACAAAAAACGTGTGAATTTCGAAAATTTTAATAACACGATGCACTAAAACAACTGCATCATGATTGAACAATTTTTTTATAAAACTTTGTCAGTATAATTAATTTATTGTATACTTAACATACAATGGGTTAAGTTAGTAAACATAAGTGAATTTTGAATCATATGATGCGGTGGTAATGACGTCAAACTATGGGTTTCACTTGGCATTTTGGCGATATAAGCACTCAAGATTGTCTTGTCAAGTTATCTTGTACGTCAATGTAACCGGAAAAAACTAAAGATCGGGAAAATCTACAATGAATTGAATTGTGGCTTTTTATTTTAACCATTTTATAGATTTCAAGGAGCAATTCCGTGTTTTTTATATCTTGTATTTAATTTTTATTATAAGCTCTCGACTCTAGTGTAAACTATTCCTAAAGAAGCAGGTTTGGAATAAATAAAAGTGAATAGTTTATATCGTCAATGTAAATATTTTCATTTCATATGAGCTCTGTTTACATGTTAAGTTGTTCATTGACCGATAATTTAGTAATTTGCAATCTAATGCAATCCAAGTTATCTGCTTATCTGTCACGGGGTTTTTAGGACTTCATCTGTGTCTTGTTTGGCACAATTTCGCGTGGCTGTTATCTATATACCAGGTTACTGGTAGCAATTTTCTATATTCATAAACTAACTGAGCCGGCAAACTCTGTTCCGCCTTTGAGGCAATAACTAAGCAGATTTTGGATTTTATTAAATTCAATTAATAAAGAAAAATTTAAAACTCAAACTAAAAAAAAATTAAAACTCTGTTAGTTAAACTTTTATTCGAAAATGAGCGAAAATAATCACGACCGGCAGGATTCGAACCTGCGTATTTCTGCTACCGTCAGAACGCCTTAACCACTAGGCTACGGTCTACTAACTGCCAGGCGCGAAAATCCACACTCATTTCCATGCACTTCAGACTGAGCGGCTGAGTTAGTTAAGTTATCTTTAAGGTAAGAAATAAATAAATTCTAAATTCTAAAATTCTAAATGGGATAGAAAATATCTTACGTCTGTCTCCTAGTTCTAAGCTACCTCCCCACCAATTTTGAGCAAAATCCGTTCAGCCGTTCTTGAGTTATAAATGGTGTAACTAACACCACTTTCGTTTATATATATATATGTATATATATAGATGTTGTCAATGTCAATCTATATTCTATACTAATATTATAAAGCTGAAGAGTTTGTTTGTTTGTTTGAACGCGCTAATCTCAGGAACTACTGGTGCGATTTGAAAAACTCTTTTTGTGTTGAGTAGACCATTTATCGAGGAAGGCTTTAGGCTATATAACATCACGCTGCGACTAATAGGAGCGAAAAAATCATGGAAAATGTGAAAAAAATGGGGAAAATTATTCATCTTTGAGGGCTTCCATTAATAACTATTCCACGCGGACGAAGTCGCTGGCACAGCTAGTATGTACATGTTGTCAATAAATGATAAAGTTGATTTACTTAATTGACTTACTTGTTATTGTTTGGTATCCTGGGTATTTCGCACGAGGAGCGGGGCCGGTTGTTAGGGTTCATCCCCATTGTGTTTAACACGTCCAAGTGGATGTCGCCTGGAATATAAGAAGAAGATAAATTAGCCAAGTAGTAAATCATATCATCCTTATCTAACGATATTGTGGTCGATTTAAGTAAGTAATGCAGATTTTCTTGATAAGAAATAGGAGGAAGGCTACTTCAAAACACGATTAAAAGCGGGTGACACCGCGGCGCGTAGCTAGTAAAGTATTGTTCATATCATATCTAGAAGTCAAAGTCAAGTCCAATTCCTACAACAAAACACACACACACCGGAAAAAAATTGATTTCCAAATATATCGTGCAATCCAGCGTTATGTGTACCACACACAATCTATACATATAATAATCTATACATATAATAAGAGCTGAAGGGTATCGAAAGTCTAAACATTAAAAATATTTTAAAATCATGTTTGGAGATACTTCGAATTGATAGCATTTCTCTAATTATCGGTGTCTCTGTTTATTTACCTAAACGCCAAAAACGGTTGAACGGATCATCATGATTTTTGCTATGTAGGTAGTATGAGGTCTTAGGAGAGTCATAGGCTACTTTTTATCCCGAAAGAATGACAGTGTAGCCGCGGGCGTCCCCTAGTAACAATATACATGTATATGTATAGGTATTTACGGCCAAATACTCACGCACCGCGGAAACCTCGAAATCAACTTTAAAACGTCTCAATCTGAATGAAACTGGTTTGCCCGAATAGCCGTATTTGGATTTCTTTACGTCACAGATTGCAAATATAAATATTATCTACAAGTAGATGCCCGCGGATTTACCTGTGCTGTATTGTGTTAAAAAAGCATACGTTACTTTTGAGATCCTATTATACCTCCATACTTAACATACAATAGCACGGCAACATAGCTTTTGCTTAGTGTAGGGCTAGATGGCGCTGTGTGCAATGCCCCGGAATATTTATTTATTTTTATTTAACATTTAACTCTTGTAGTATTGTGCGTAAGAAACAAACATCATCTGTACTAAAGTTGCCGTAAAGCCTGAATTAATTTAGGAATTACGCCGGCTATCACTTACGTCAAAATATACACCTTCAACTAACCAACAAACGCTTTTGCTTAAAAGAAACAGATTTCGATTACGTCGGTCGATACTTTTGGGGAAAACACGACATGTTATTATTTGTCATTATTGTTGGTAAAAAATTGTACGTCATCAATGCGCAGGAGCATTTTATTTACCGAACCTTTTTTTATGGAATTCACGCGTGAGTTTACAGTTATTTACATAACAGGTTTACTTGAACTACTGTATGTATTTGAAGTCTCATTCAATAGCTTAGTTTAAATGATTGTACCTATGTATTATGTACGACCATATTTTGAATGTATATTTTTTTACCTGATTAATAATAATAATAATAATAGGTCTTTATTTCAGACAGCAGGGTCCATAGAAAGGTTCACACACAAAGGTACAATATAAAAGCATAAATTGAATTATGTAGAAATACAGATTACGTGACAATATCCAACCATTGCCGGTATGTTGCAGTCATGTGCATGCGGTCAGACAGACTCTTAATAATACTGTTTTTACAAATGTCAACTCTGGACATAAAAGAAGCAATCCTCTTGCGCTGTATAGCATTAAAGCTGTCAATGCGTGCGTCAAAAAACATACCGGATGCACTACAGCTCCGCGACAGGCCCATGAGCTGCCTGTAGATGTTGTTGTATGCAACTCTGATGGAGTTGTGCGATTTTTTCGTGTAATTAGTCCAGAGTTGACATGTGTAAAACGTTTGGCAAAATGACTTAAATAGGGTAACTTTCACGTCAGGCGCAGCATTATAAAATTTTCTGGCTATCATGTTTCCGACCACGCATAAAGCTCGTCTTTGTCTCTCAATGTCATCATTATCTTTCATATCAGACGTCACAATGTGGCCAAGGTACTTGAAACTCTCGACGATTTTGACAGGCTGCCCATTTAATTTCAGTGGTGGTATATTTAGAGGACCACTACCCGCCCGGAAGACTACCATTTCAGTCTTCTTTTCGTTGTATGTGAGATTATGCTCTCGAGCATACTGCTCACAGACACCGAGAAGATTCTGCAGACCTTTGATTGTGGGACTCAGCAGCACCATATCATCAGCGTAACTCAGATTGTTGACATATCTGCCATCCAATCTGAGCCCGACAGGCGTGCTGCTCAGTTCCACAATCAGGTTATTCACATAATAGTTAAAGAGGTCTGGCGAGGTGATCCCACCTTGCCTCACACCACAAGACAGTCTGTAGCTGTCTGAAACTTCCGTATCCCATCTGACGCTGTTGGTCTGATTGTTGTACCAGTACTCCATCAGGCCAACAACCTCAGGGGGGACATTCGAGCCGTGCATTTTTGTCCAAAGGAGGTCGTGTTTTATTGTGTCAAAAGCCCGGCTCAAGTCAAGAAAGCATGCGTACACTGTAGTTTCGTTTTCAGTATAATACTTGACTACCTCCTTTAAAGAGAATACCGCCATGTCAGTTGCAAGTTGTGGCCGGAATCCAAATTGGCCATCGTCGATTGGTAAGGTCAATATGTGGGTTTGAAGAACCCGTTCCAGCACCTTGGCCACTATTGTTGCCAGAGAGATAGGCCTGTAGTTAGACACGCTCGAGATATCACCCGTTTTATTTTTTGGAATAGGTACTACTAGAGTACGCATCAAATCCGTAGGTAAGTAACAATGCTTCACGCAGAGATTAAAAAGCCGCGCCAAAACATGACATATGTACCTACCCGCAAAAAGTAAGTGTTCTATGCTAAGATCATCATGGCCCGGAGACTTCCCGCGCTTCATACTCCTCAAAATGTCTTCAATATTTTTCGGCGATATGTCAACGCGGAGAGGCTCCGAGTCTCGACAGATCTTAGAAGAAGCAGTTTTATTGTTTGTACTATTATTAGCTACATTAAAATGTTTACGAAAAATATTGGCAATACTCTGTTTATCACTTTCTCCTTCTACGTTAATTGGTATACTACTTCTATTATCTAATTTTTTTGTTTCTTTCCAAAATTCAACGAAATTATTAT
Source organism: Macaria notata (assembly GCA_927399415.1). Taxonomy (NCBI): domain Eukaryota; kingdom Metazoa; phylum Arthropoda; class Insecta; order Lepidoptera; family Geometridae; genus Macaria; species Macaria notata. The sequence goes on from OV656744.1 coordinate 4,390,165, forward strand.
TAGCACGATGTCTGGCCAGTACTTCCATTTTTATCCTGTCTTGATTTTTTAGTACATATTTATGCGCGGCCTTAAACTCCCTACGAGAAGCAGTCATGTTATCAAAGTGATATCCCGAGCGAGGTCTACCATACGATACCCAAACTGAAAACATTTCTCTGGCTTTAGCATGATGGCGCCTGACATGATAGTTCCAACCAATTACTCTAGCTGACTTCCGAGACTTCGAGCTATTATCAGCCATACACGTATGTTCAGCAAATGACTGCAACGTACCAACAATACCACTATAAAAAACATCTATACTCTTATAATGACATTCATTGTTAATTAAGTGGTAGTAATCCAAGTACCTACATATGTTTTTCGTGGAAGGAGCTGGGCGCCCACCACGATATCTGCCCAAGAAAACTCCCCTAACGAAATAATTCTGCGGGGAGTAACGACCCTCAGTCATGAGGGCAATACGACGACTAACTAACTATACGACTCAAAAGAATTGGTAGTGATATGACGGAAGATAATATAAAACATCAGTATAAGCAGCCTGTATTAAGTGTTTAAGTCCACTCCTGAACATAGGCCTCTCCCCTTAACCTTACCTATTTCTTTCGGTACAAAGGTCGTGCAATGGCTAAAAACATACACAAGTAAAATTAAGGAAGTTCACAAATTACAAAGTTTATTTACAGATACATTTAAAGGCACCATGTCTACCGCGTTTGATTCAAAGAAGCATCATATGAGTAGAGTTATTTTATAGCTTTATGAAGATATCATCTACACAACGTACGTCGTAAACTTCAAATTGGATATAACTAGACATATAAATAAATTAATTTAACATACGGCGTTGCTGAATTGTTTTGTGACTATTGACAAAATTATTAGGCTATTTTATAAATTTTTCGTATTTCCATTTTTCAAACATTTTTTTAGGTATTTTCTACAGAAGTATAGTACCTGAGTCAAACGTGGTTATACCGAAACATTGAGGCGACCAGCGTTATACCTATCGTAGTACAAATAATACTTACCGCACGATTCATTCATAATGGAGTCATCGTACAATCTATGACGTCAATATAAAGCTCGCTGAGTAGAGAGCTGAGGATGATGATGCCAGTTTTTAACTGCCACTGAAATCTAGGATGTAACACGTATACCTAGACTGTACTATTTTACAATCGTTGTCGTTCGGTCATTGACCTCTTCTTGACATTTTTATCCAACTTCCTCGAGTCGTATTTCCTCATAACTGAGGGTCGTGGCTTTCCCACAGAGTTACTCCGTTAGGGAAGTTCTCTTGGGGAGATACATCGTGGTAGGTATCCAGGATCTTCCACATAAGACCCGTATCCTCGTTTTTTTACTAGCTTCGAGTGATTGTCTCACCTCTGTAGTTCGGATGGGACATGATGTCCGGATGGTGGTGTTCCCCCAATGTTGCAGCGCCGAGTGAACCTACTGTGGTCTCACCTCTGTGGTTCTGGTGGGGCATGAGGTGCGGGTGGTGGTGTGAGCGCAGCGGGTGGTGGTGCGGAGACAGCGGCTGCGGGGTGGCCGGCTGCTCGCCGCCGCACGACTGGTGCAGCGCCGAGTCGGAGTGCGTCCGTCGCCAGTTGCTGTCGGGAGGTGGGCTGTGGACAACAGAAACAAATGTTATAGAGTATAGTAGAGATGGAGGCGGTGGCCAAAATAAGGGTGCAGGGTGTTAGTACACACTGTATACAGAACACATTACTCAAAATCCAAAAAATCGGTAAGTTTAACTCGCAAACGTAACGCCAGTAAAAGTGTCTAAACTGACTCCCACGGATTTGTGGAACGCCCTGCCGGTGCCTGCTGGCGGAACATTCGAGATGAATTCAGATCGGAATCAGAAGTGTCGCCGAATTATTGTATATATATAATAATGGACATGTTGAAGTATGCAGATTTGACTGCCAATCATCAAGTACGAGAGGAACTAAGAAAACAACGAAAGAAAAGAATGACCGTAAATATCATCAGCCTACTGGAGTATAGCAAACTCAGTTTGAGTAAACGAATATTAAGAGAAAAGAGGATTTCAAATAGCACTTTAATAAATTGTGTTTGATTAGTATGGGTATGGGGCTAGAGGCTCCGAGTGCAATGTCCGGGATCTTTTTTTTAAGGTTGTTATCGACTCCAGCATATTTTATGTCCTCAATCGACTCTTTTCCTAACTCACGATTTTAAAGATGTACCTACATTGTAAATAAGTTCAAAGCGTACAAGGAAACAAATAGTTCAATTATTTGATCGACAGTAAATTATTCTTACTGAGCATTCAAGTTGACAAGTATAGGCATATAATAAAGATGTAGGCATAGGTGCTTATTTTATTATTCGTAAAATGACTAAACGTGTGTGTACGCGGCATCAATCAGGATAATTTTATAATGACGAATGTAAGTAACACTTGGTTTCCCTGTTTGTACTTGTAATTTGAAATATGGAGCATTTCCCGTTAACATATTTAATAGCAATATACCTATACTCTACTTTTTAACCGGCATAAAAAGGAAATGTTTTTCATTTTTTCTGAATGCATTTTATGTTACAATTAATTTATTCGGTATGTGATTAAATTAAATGTGTTCTAAAGGTATAGATAAATCAGCTGTATGTTTATTAGTAACTAGTAATAAATATTTTGTTGAAAATATATATAAAATAATACCCTATACCGTGCAGTGGGTCTCATTAGGCTGATGATGATGATATACAATAATAATAATAAATTAATCTACACCATAGAGCTTGAACAAGAAAACTACACATTTTATTCATAAGGAAAAGATATGATTCTTAATGGAAATTGGGTCAATGCATCAATGCGAGCATTTTTTTTAAATAGCGAGTAAGTAGAATTTTTTAATTTTAGTACACGCATTGTTGCAATCGCTCGTGAAAGAGCGAGACAGCAATATATCGATGTCGTGCAAAGGAATTCCTTGTGTTCAGTAACCGGGCTTTATGTTTAGGATGGGTGAAGGGCGAAACTAAAATGTCATCTGTGGAAGGACCTGGGTGTTCAACGAGTTATACTGAGTACGAACTTTATACTAAATATTAGTTACATAATAAATAATAAATAAATATTCCGGAATATTGCACATATCGCCATCTAGCCCCACACTAAGCAAACGCTTGTGTCGTGGGTACTAGATAACGGATATAATACTTATATACTTTTCTTTTGCAAATACATACTTATTATACATATTAACGACCAGACTCAACACAAGTAATTTTAAAATGCATAAATTCTTGTGTCACGCGGTAATCGAACCCGAAACCCCTACATTAGAAGGCAGAGCCACTTTAAACTAAGCTAACAGGCCAGTCACATAATTATAGTTAATGGCATCCTCACATGTAGCTGTCCTAAAACATTCACAGCTAAAATAGGGTATATTAGTCATGTGTGGACGCATCAGTAACCTTCCCGTAGGAAATGCAACGCAACACAAGACCATCTATGGGACTTAGCGCGGAACAATGGAAAAAATACTAGATACTGTATAGTCCTAGCCCCCATTTTATAGTTAAATTTTAAATGTTTACAATTAGGTACTATAATTGCATCTTTGTAAAAAGGTCAAATAAATAAATAAAAAAAATACGTTCGCCGTAGCCGAAATCAGCTTGAAAGCATCATCACCATCATTAATATTAGTTAGTAGATTTTTCTGGGTTTGTACTGTACTCATGTATGTACGATGTATCTGCCCAAGAAAACTCCCCTCACGAACTAATTCTGCGGGGGAGTCACGACCCTCAGTCATGAGGAAATACGACTCAAAGAGACTGTACTCATACCAGGAAAGTTTGTTTACATAAAAATCCCATGCCTTGTACTTTGATCAATCAGAATATATTACCTACTTACATTTACAGTTAACATTAGAAGGATATAAACATCGATATTACACAACATATTTTCTAAGCACAGAGTTCAAAAGTGCAATTTTAACGTAAGAAAATGGTAATCAACTTCCTAAAATAACAGTTAGGTACTTGCTAATTCGAAATATTGCTTGTTTATTCTTGATATTGTCGGGGGTGTCATAATAAATAATGGTTTGAGTAATACAGGACATAGCTATGGGATAATCAGATTTTGTTTTGTGTCGCAATAAACCATCGCTTAATTTTGTACAACATAGTTAAGAACTAAGCACTTTATACACCTGATATGATAAGTTTCTCTATTTTATGAATATGTTTAGGAATATTACGTTTTGTTTTTTTATATGTATTTATAAATAGTAGCTAGCTGTAAGTTTTCTGAATCCAATAAACATATTTGAATTTTGAATTTGAATTTGATATGGATCTAAGATGCAGGCTGCAGCAATAGTTAACATTGGGAAGCCGGAAGGCTGTAGTCAAACGTAAGCTTATCTCACGTAAAAAGACAGTAATGACATGGATATAGTATAAAAGACCTTGAAAGTAACAGGCTACTTTTAAACCTAAAAACAAGCTCAGAAAAAGCTGAGGGAAACCAATTCAATAGTACGCAATATGCTAAATGTATAATTTTTCTAGCTTTAGCATTTATAACGGTTCAGTTCGGAATATGTTATGAAAAATTATTAACTTATTTAACGGCTAAATTATGCGTACGTACAAACATTAACTTTATTCCAATGCTATTATTGGCTTACTTGCAAAGTTTGATCTTTAGTGAAAACATATTATCCACTAATCGGAAAGTTTGATAAATAAGTAGGTGTATCAGTGTAAGTCAGTTTATCTATGTAATTAATATTATTACCATAGTAATAGCATATCCGTAACAGTAATCTGTGGAATTCTGAAGGTGAAGACGCTCTGTATAAACTGGTATGTAACCAAAACGATTTGTCGAGTTTAAAATGGGGTTAGAATTCCTTGACAAACTTGGTTCTAATTATGTTTTTCTTTTTCTTTTAAGCTATCTCTTGATTACATAGAGTATGGTCCTTTCTCTGAAATACGGCCTTAGAGTGTGAAAGAATTCACAAGAAAACTGAAATCTATACTATAATATTATAAAGCTGAAGAGTTTGTTTGTTTGTTTGAACGCGCTAATCTCAGGAACTACTGGTCCGAATTGAAAAATTCTTTTTGTGTTGAATAGACCATTTATCGAGGAAGGCTTTAGGCTATAGGTATAGCATCACACTGCAACTAATAGGAGCGAAGAAACAATGGAAAATGTGGAAAAAACGGGGAAAATATTCATCTTTGAGGGTTTCCGGTGCGTGCGCTGCTATAACGGTTCAAGTCGTGGGTAACAGTTATAATTATTAAGCTGAAGAGGTTGTTTGCAAAAATAAATATGATGCCCAAAATAACTATTGCACGCGGACGAAGTCGCGAGCACAGCTAGTGCTATATATGATTCCAATACCACACAACATAATTGCAAATCGAACCCGGTTTAAATCTATATCCGCACAATTTGAATTTCAACGACCACGCATTATATTCCTGTTCAAAATAAGCCAGCACCACCAAACGTAAAACAATTATAATTAATAATGAATGAGGATTCTTAGAACAAACAATGGGTTGAATTAATTTTGTGAGTCAGACACGTACGATATTGTGAACTTATTTATTTCGTGTATTTAATGTCATGGAGTGCGAAAATTTAAATAAACAACTTCTTCTAATCGAATGAGAGTGGCAAACTCTGGTTTCGAGAGTTTATCAAGCCGCCCAAAGGGCTTCTGACATAGCTAAACGACTGCCGTACTAGATAAACAGCCAGGACCTAATCTTAGCATTCCTCTTTTTACCCTTTAGATACGAACTCTTGAAATTTAGTAATAAGATCTTTATATAGATCTAGTTTAGACCATGGATTAGTGAAGAGACATCAGAGATAGGCTCATGGATGGTGGCAGTCACGACCCTCAGATATGAGGAATACGACGCAAGGAGGAGGAGGAGTGAAGAGATTCTCCACCTCCTACTAAGTAGTTTCCTCTATTTAATATACTGTCTTAAGTTATTTTATAATTTTATAAAATTTTTATAAAAGCTTAATGTTATAAATTCAATTTGACGAGATATTGTAATTTGTGTAGCATATTCTGTGATATTAGTACTTATACCTATGTATGTCACAATTTTACATTATCAATAAAGATTCTTTATCTTTATCTTTATGCAACAGATTTCCAAGTGGCTCTACCTTTAGGTAGAAAACTTTAAGTCAAACTTAAAGTTATAACGTGACCAGTGTGTATAGGTACTAAAAGATAAAAAAAACTGGATCAGTATGTTAGACTATTTCCGATACAATACAGCCAGTTGAAATGCCAAAGGGCTTCGAACGACATTTTCGTGGTAGGTCCTTTACATTACATGTCCTTTACAAAAATAGGTATTTCTTAAGATAAGATCAAAAGGATTGGTACCAACTTTTACACGTGTAGGTATAAAGTTTATAGTATAAAAGAACATGACAAGACGCCGCTCTTAAAATAAATTCAAGTTATTACAATTAAAGAAGTGTTATGGTAGGTTTTAGCTACCGTAAATTATGCGCACACATTTTCATTTAAATACTATCAATAAAATAAGTTTGTACCAAAATGACCACCGCTGGTGTCGAATTTATAAAATGAAATATGTTAACTCATAAGTTGTAATTGGAACTTGGACATTTCCAAATAACAATATGTAGGTACCTACTCACTAAACCTTTCAATATTGAAACATAGCTAATCTATAAACAACAAAAGCAACCATATCATAACACTTAATATTGCTTGAAAACCTAAACGTGCCTGCATAAATAATATAATCATCCTAATATATCACGTATGATCAAATTAAATATATATATATACATACATACAGGTTAAAATTATTTAATAAACGTATTTGGAAATGAGCGAAACTAAATACTCAAGTCCATGAAGACAGGATTCGAACCTGTGTCATTCTAGCAACGCAGGTAAATCTTCAGTGCTGATGAGCAAAATAAACTCATAAATTAAAAACTCCATTTTTGAATGAGTCACTTTGAAAAATATAGAACACCATTTAAAACACTTTTTAGCAAAAATGATCTCGCTGGCCAAGTGTGATTTTTCGCTAAAAAACGTATTTGAAGAAATCCGTAAAACAGTGGACAAAACCATAGGAAACACCACATACTTCAATTCATGTCCATGTCCCTACACCGGTCGTAGTAACAGCGTTCGCGCGATCAATTCCCCAACACACTCAAATAACGTAGACAAGTTTTTAATTCACTTTACCGCGCGACCTTGTAATTGTAAACGGTACAATTAACTACACACTACAATTCAATCGCCTAGCGCTGTTATTAGAATAATTAATATACGGAATATAATTATGTCAACTGTGGGGAAAAATAAATAGATTAAATTGTGATTATTCCTGGTGGTTTTCATTACTTTCCTTTGGGATATTGAAATCTCTATTGGGATAATAGAGATCTATCTATTCTGACGGTCATACCAAGGCAGTCGCTAAGCTATGTCAGAGGCCCTTAGGGCGGCTTGATAAACTCTTGACACCAGAGTTGGCCACTCTCAGTCGATAAGAAGAAGAAATCTATGACTGTATCGTAGAGCTTTGTTGGCTATCTACATAAGAGATAATGAAAGTGTCGCTCTGTTGCCTAAATGAAGAAAAACAGCAAATATTTATATAACTTTTTCTGAGATTTAAGATGACTCAAGCTAGGCACATTTCGTAAACATGGCAAAGCTTTGTCATAACCTTACGTTGTACTCAATCAAATATTCTAATCTCCGACCAATTATTTAGATTATAAGTTTATTTACGTTACCTAATCCACTAGCAGGTAAATTTAATACCACTCATCTAAAAGTTACATCAACACTTGAGCGCTTCCATGAGTCGTATTACACGTAAATCAAATAATCCTAAATGAACTTAATGTTAGTCATAGTCATAGTACTGCAGTCGTTAAACCATGTCAGAGACCCTTCGGGCGATTTAAAAACTCTCGACACCAGAGTTCACCATACTCTACGATAATTTTTTTTGGCTAGCTAAGAATGACGCTTACAGACTTTTTACAGTAACTAAATGAGGTTCAAAGTAAGCAGTTCGAACTCAGTGCGTGCAGTAATTTGCAAACAGATCGATGTAATGGATTTGAGCCCTAATTGCAATGTATGCTATCAGATGGCTTTGATCGGACGTTCGCCTGATTGAAATTTAGTTCGCTTTGATATTAGTTTACTATCTAAAACTAGATAATATTATAGGCCAGTATTTGAAAAGAAATGTTGTGTCGTGATTTGGTTGGAGGTTACTAATCGTGAAACATCTATAAAAAATCTTATCGTATGAGAGTGGCTTCATTGTGTAGAGCTTAGAAAAAAGCCTAAAGGGCTTCATTCATGTTTCGCCTTAGTATGAATAACAGCCGGTACCTACAATATAACATGTCCTCCAACCCATGGTAATGTACGATGTACCTACATAAGCCAGGGTAAACCGTTATTTTAACATTACCATCGATCTTAACGTATTTTGAAGGTGGAAACCTTACTTATCCAAAATACGACAATTCTAAGAACCGTTTCACTATTTATTTGGGTTCACATAACACTATGTTTTATTTATTTAATAATAATTAATACGGTCGTAACCAATTACATTAATTATCTTATTAACAAATATCAATAATCACACTTAAATTCACGTTGTAATGGTTGATGCTACATATTGCGAGTGTTCGCAGTATTGTAAGCATTTAAATGACATGTCATTAAAAAAATTAAAATGGTCATATGAAAAGTAAGTACCTAAATTGGGATATACATTCAAAAATCCGTAATCGCAACACGTTTGTCATCGTATTATCGTAAATCGCAGATATCTAAACAAAACGTTCATGACATCGGGCGTCCACTCATATCTGCAGTATTACAGAATTTACGGAACTACAATGAATGGTAAGATCGCGTACCAGATAATATCTCGAATCTCGATATATGTCACAGATTTGTTGTACATTTGATTATTATCAGCAATACTGCGGCAAACGCGAGTTCGACTTGTAGATATAGCCGATAAATGATGACTAATTAACATTCACGAGAATATAATGCTGGAAATAATTATGTGTCGTATTGATCTTAGTAAGATTGGACTAATACGGATACATATTTGATAATTATTTACTTATGTTTTTGACACGTACACGACACTTTTTTCTGTAGCCTCTACCACTGGTGCTTAGGCGCTGCCCCGCTGCCGGGGCACCACTAGTTCAAGTATTTAAATAATAATAAAATTGCGAGGGAATGGATAAATGAACTATAATGTCACAATTAAATGAGTGTGGATTTTCGCGCCTGGCAGCTAGTAGACCGTAGCCTAGTTGGTTAAGGCGTTCTGAACAGTGGTAAGAAATACACAGGTTCGAATCCTGCCGGTCGTGATTAATTTCTCTTATTTCCAATTAAAGTTTAAGTACAAAAATGTATAGTCCGGGACACACTCACACAGTACCAAACTAAGCCAATATCAGACAATACCACATACCTTAAATATACAGTGCTTCCATAGGGGCTGGTGTCATGCTTCCTGTCCGCAGGCCTCCGCATGGGCCCTACGGAGGAGGAGGTGCGGCCGCGGGCGCCAGGCGAGCGCGAGGGCGAGGCACCCCCGCTGCGCCCGCCCGCCAGCCCGTACTGGCTCGCTAGTGTGCTCTCTTCCGGCTGCGGACAATGGAAATGTACATTTCATGAAATCAGAAATATCAAAATAAAACGTTTCGTCGCATTGAGAACCTCTTTACTTGAAGTCGGTCAGAAAGATGTTCTAACTTTGAGGCAAATAAAGTTATAAATACAATTCATATATACTTGTTACATAGATTCGGCTGAGGTGTTTTACAAGCTACAAGTGACAGGATTCGAGCCCGCGTGTTTCACTAACTAAGCAGGCGTATTGGTCACTGTACCAAAGTAGAGTACCGAGGCGGAATAGTCCACGATAATTCTAATCCCAGCTATCGGTCAAGTCGTAGATTGTCGATCAATTTTATCGCACAATCATTTGACATACACACCGGCGCTATTAAATCTAAGTAACAAAAGACCATTATTTCATATCACGTTTTCGTATTGCTGTAATATTTAATTACTTAAGGTTGACTGAGAGTCGTACACGGTGCATAATTGAAAATATGGTTGTATTTTTCTTTCTGCAGAGTATATAATATGCCATAATAAGTTACAGAAAAGATCGCACTACGAATTCGTTTATCATTTCTTCCCTTCTATCCATATGCAAATCATGTATGTTGAGTAGATGTATGTAGTTATTATTGACAGCACAAGTGGCGCCAATCTATCACCTAATCCGATAAGTTGGCGTGATCGTGGATTTTGGCGCCTATTTGCTACTCGACCGTGGCCGACACGTCAAACTACAAGTTCAAGATCTGCTAGTCGTGATTATTTTGCCTCATTTTATAATATTTTTAATGTCATAAAAATCCTGTTAGATTATTTCTGATAACATTTTATGAATTAGCTATCTCAATCCACTTTTAATACACTTTTGCCTTTTTATTGTAGTTTACATTCTACATATTTTCATTGCATACTAGTTTATAATTTTAATTGAGGTGTCAAATTTATCACATATAATTTTTCATTTCAAATTTCAGTGATTGTTCTTGGATGCATTCTTCATGCACTTAAGAATTTACTTACGATATAACATTCCTTATAAAAAATTCAGTAACATGATACATTAGCTATAGCATTCTTAACTTTAATGTCAGTGTAAACACTACACTAGTACTGACAAATACAAAATCTACCTAAATACTTATATAATGTACAAAATATTCGGCATGCAAACATGGCATAATGGCATACAAAATCATGAATATTTAATAACTAAGACATAGTCTATCACTCAACATAAAAAGAAGGAAACACATTACCCACTACAACTCTATTTCGAGAAATCAGGTTATTGACTTAAATTCTAATTTTAACTTAACAGTATGTTACAAAACATAAATGTTTTTTGGCTGCTAAATGATACACCATTCATAATAATTATTTATGGGTATAAATAAACCATAATTTGGGTTCAGGTATTTTTTTTGGTTTATAATGATTTAGCGAATTTCCATGCTCATGCTTATCGACTATAATTGTGTTTTGAGTATATTATTATATAAGTCTAAGTTAGTACTACCTACAATGCTTGACATATAGCAATAGTGGGCAAACTTATTTATTGATGGGCCAGAAGTTTTATCATAATTGTGTATTTCTGAGGAAAGGTCAGATTAAAACCTTTATCTGGCCCCCCTTTGCCTACCACTGTTCTATATGTTATAACTATGTACATACAATACAATTATCTTGTTCTCTACTGAATTACAGAAGAAAAGTGCTACCTCTAAGGATTGTCATATGCTCAGCATTTTTAAACTTACTATAAAATATAAGTGACTGCCAAGAGTATGTATTATCACAATAAATCTGACTGTATACATATGATTGTATGTAATTATGTGTCTTTTATATTCACAACCAATTTAAACTAGTATGTTGGATTGGCCTCTTTCTAATAGAATACTAAGCACCATTTTAATAAATTTACTTAAAGGCTACATAATTAGTAGTTAGCAAATTCTCAGTTAAAATTGTACTTAGCAAGTCTGCAAACTGTCTAAATGTCCACAACTTGGTTGGTACAGATTGTATACATTCAAATGAGACAAGATACCACTTAGGTAAGTATATAATTATAATACAATTTCAAGTTTTAACTAATTCTGTCTTGTTCTAAGATTTTGTACTTTACTGGTTTAAATTATAATATTTTTGTAACTACTCACTATTATAAACCTCTTCAATTTGTTTAAATACTAAATAAGCCAATTATAAAAAAAATATTAAATTGCCTTAAATATCTTCAATCTCTAATATCAATAAAAAAAACTATCATCATCCAAAATATTTTTCAATTGATATCTTATTGATCATCATAAGATCAGAATTTAAAATACACACATCTTGTTCAAATATTTCGTAAAATCATTAATTTAATAAAGGGAACAGATGAACGTACAGTTTACAATACTCTACTAACACATGTTCTCAAAGTAAATAAAAGCGTCAAGCAGTACAGTGCCTGGCAACATTTTTAATCTTATTTTGACAAGGATTAGATCCTATTTAGTAACACTTATATGTGAGAAATTCATTAACACATTGTGTTTGATGCATTCTCATGTTTTACTAGCTTTTTTACAGATCCTTTACAGTTTTATATAATACAAGAGTGTGAGGTTTTGTCATTAATATAATTATATGATTACTCTATTGATTTTGATTCTGTCATAATTGATGAAATAGTCATTTTGGAACAGTATTTTTTTGGCAATAGAAAACAAATAGTTTGTACTTGTCACACCTATTTGAATGACATGGACACACAAATAATACAGTGCAAGAACCACCTATGTTGAGACAAAGTTACTACAAGAATTCAGGGTATTTCAGAAAGAATACAGGGGAATAACAGAAAGGGGTAAGAATTTACAGCCACTTACAACTGCACCACTACGAGAAATAATAATGGCAAATTCTACAACATTCCAGTGATGCATAATTATGTTGACTGTTCCAAGGCAATTGGATTCATTCACACTGATATAATCATGATTAATGTTAATTATTGTTGCACATATCAATCTGTCTTATAGGTGCCTGATTTTAATAGACTTTTTTTACTTAAACATGTTATAAAAGAATTGAAAAGCCATAAATTATGTTTTGTTTTAGATTCATTTTGGTAAAAGAGTTTATGTGAATTGAATTAAATAGAAAAACAGAAGAAGTTTTGATTGTACAAGTTTAAAAGAATGAATATTTATTTATTTTAAAAATTTAACATCCTTCCTTACCTACTTATTTGAAAACTAAAGTTATTCATAAAATAAACACTAAGCTGAATCTCATTAGAATCTTATTGGAATTCGATCAGCAAATATAAACAAACAAAATAACCAATATAAAAATTTGGGTAAATTTTCCTGAATGTCCCAAAATATTCTATATTTATTATTTAGGTATGTGTATATAGATACATATATAATAGTATACTATACATATGTAATTGCGGGAGAAACTGCATGATGCTAGTTTTAATGATAAAATCTAATTCAATCACCTATTATATCTAAAAATAAACACCAAGAAAACAATTGTACAGCAATGTGTGCCACCTCCAAGATGTTAGAGGTCTCACTCATTCCACATCAATTAATTAACTCAACCTTGACAATAACATGTTGATTGAAACATTTAAATGCAAATAGTGGTTTATGATTGAATTAATATTAGCAGCTTTTAAGGCAACTGTTTATATTCCAATCATGTCTTTTATATCCAAGTGCCTTGAAACCTACAGCATCAACAAAGAATGCTTCACTGTGAGTAAACTATCAACTTACAGCTCAACAGGTGATTAAGGACAATTTTTTTATGAAAGCAGTTACGAGTGGGAAAACCCGGGTGAGTAAACAAGCCACTTAAACACATAGCTCATTGGAACAAAAGACATTAATTGCCTTTCAAGCCAATCACACCTGTGAAGCTGCAGGTTGTGTTCACTATTAAGTAGATTCCAAACTGTAGGAACCTTTGTGCTTTCCGTCTGTTCATTTTCAACCTGTGGTGCAGCCACATTTGGCAGGGAGCCACTCCTGAACGTGCCGAGCCCCGGCGGGGTCTGAGCCGGCCGCAGACTGCTCTCAACAATCTCTACATCGGGCTCTGGGGGAGCTTTACTTCTCCCACTTCTGCTACCTGAATTAACCTGCAATCATGTTCCTCTAACTTCTAACACTGCACTTGGCTAACTCATATCACTGTTGTATATCAATAAACACCTTGCAACTGGGAAGTTGCTGTCAATAATGGCCACTTTTTGTGATGCATAAGTATTGTTATCACACATTATCGAGACACATAAACACAACGAATTATGTTTCCTTAGATGTAAGTATTAATAAACAACTAACTGGCTATTGTGTAGATTCTAAATAGACCTGAAACACATTTGACAATGACAATTGAGAACTATACACAGAACATGGGTCACAATATTTTGTTGGTGTTGAAACAATATCACTGGCGGACTGAGTCGCAATACGCATTTTGTGATGATTATTGTTTACGTCGGCGGGCACATTTGACGGCCAGGAAGCGATTGCTTGAGTAAATAGGCGACAGACCTACCTTATTGGTTGCGTCGGAAACTTCGCGCATAATCTTTTCAAAAGCGGCCGTTTCCTCGGCCTGCTTTTGATTGTGTAGCGCAATTTTCTCACTGAATTTCCTTGGATTCGCCATGATGGCTAGTAAACAATTATTTTTCTCTTTTTACATCACAAATCTCAGCGCTCCAAGAAATAAACGCGCTTGTCTGAACTGTCAAGCAAGTGGCAAATAATCATAGACAATAGAAAAGTACGAAATTGCCACCACTAAAAAAGAGCAAAACATAAAATAATCGACTATTTACGTTATATTAGTACTCACCTCTATTAAAAAAAAATCTCCTGTCAGTGTCACTCCACTGCCACTCTTATCATTATCAATAAAAAAAAAATGTCAGTTTCCTTTGCGATATCGTGTGTGCGGTCCGGTTCGATCAAATATTTCGCGCAAAATTAAATAATTTTGTTGCTGTTTCTTACCGTTAAATTATCACGCCAAACAAATGGGCCTAACAAATTTTTATCTCTGAAAAAACTTCTTAATCAAGAGAAAATGGAAGAGAAATATATTTTAACTCTTGATATTGGGACTTCGACTATTCGCTCCTACATTTATAATTCCAGAACTGAGACTGTAGGAAGAGCTGATGACCAGGTAGTTCATGAACATCTCTCTTCAATCTGACAATTCGAAACAAAAGTTTCATAATTTAATTTGGTATATATGATACTTGTAAACAGACAATTAAAGGGACTATGGTTTTATCAAAATAATAACCGTTCTATCTTTATTTGGCTCATAGATTGTATAAAATAAAAAACTTCTTCAATCCTTGACAAAATATATTATTTTGCAGGTGATACTTCACTACCCAAAGCCAGGATATGTTGAAATAGACCCGGAGGAGCTGTGGACATCTGTTGTAGGAGTTGTCCAAAAGTCTCTCAACAGTAAGTACCTATATTTGTGGCATCAAATAATTAGTTATATTGTTACCTATTAAACATTATATGTTTTTGGGTTAGAGAGTTCAAAGTTTATATGTTTTCGGGTTAGAGAGTTCAAAGTTTAAATATATAGAAATAAAATAAATCAACCCTTAGTCTTTTTTCTTTAGTATTGCCAGCGTAGAAGAACTTTTTCGCTTGGCACAAGATAGGGACAAGTTCGCTGAGCTGACGGCCAACCTCCATTAAGGAGAGGCACTGGAAGAAGAAGTCTTTATTCTTTTGATTGCTCAATTATTTGCCTTCCTTTTTGTCATCATGCTTCTAGCTTTCTCTCATTGATGTTTCTCATAAAACTGTAATATGTATGAGTAAGGTATAAAGTATACAATAGGTAGGTATAAAGTTTGTAGTTGTATTTATATATTTGTAGTTTTGCTCCTTGTATCCATCAGTTGCCATTAATTATTGCCCAATACAGACTTTGTTCATGATTTCATCATTTTCCCACCAGATGCCAATCTATCCGCCGGGCAGGTGACAGGCATGGGTATATCCACACAAAGAAGCACCTTCCTGACCTGGTCTAAGGAGAGTGGCCAGCCCTTCCACAGGTTCATCACATGGAAGGACCTGAGAGCTGACAAACTAGTCAAACAGTGGAACACTAGCATGACTTTTAAGGTTTGAATCAATTTAAAGTTTGTTTTAACTAACTTAACTGTTTAAAGAAATATAATAAAGACAGAAACATCTTTATTAGATATCTAAGAAAAGTACCTATGTATATAATGTATTATATCTGTTACCTGGTACCCATGATACAAGCGTGAGCTTAGTATGGGGCTAGATGGTGCTGTGTGGTATGTCCTGAAATATTTATTTATATTTTTATTTAGTAAAGTTATGATTATTATTAGGCTTTTCAAAAGATTTTCTAAGTGCCCTAATTTTTTTTGTTGTAGGTAGAAGTAGTATGTTTAGTTTTTCTTCCCTTATTTATGGTTAAGATGGTAAATACAAATTTGTGGTCTCTTCTTTGGATTTAAAAATACTCATACTTAAATAAATCTTCAATTGACTACCCAACAACTACTTACATATTTGTTCTCGTAGAAGTTATAGCCCATTATAGTTCAGATCTAAATAACTTGTTGAATGATGGTTAAGAATTTTGTAACCATCAGTATGTAAGCTTATATTTTTATTTATGGACACTGATGTTCTGATTTAAGCCTCTCTATCTACCCTCTGAATTTCATAACATCCTGGTATCAAGGTTTTAATTGTTTACTATTTAAGATTCTATAAAATATGTGATGTTTTATTTTTGTTGCAGTTGATAAGAGTGAGTTCCTATATTCTGTACCTGGTTACAAGAAGTAAAAAGTTCAGAGTGGGCAGTGTGTTCAAGTTTATGAACTCACAGGTAAGACAATAAGCTAACTGAATAATATCTTTGTTTCTGATCTCTTTGAATTTGAGTCATTTGTTTGTACATATTATGTTCTCAAATACAAACAACTTATTTGTAACACAAGTTATCACCCTACTTTTGTAAATCATGTTCCTACTTTTATAATAGGTTAGGTACATATTTGTGTCTTTTGTGTTTGGTAAGATTATACATATTTATAGAAATACTAGTGGACGCCAGCGGCTTTGTTCGTATTATTTCAGTGTAGAAAGTAGCCAATGATACTCCTAAGACCTCATCCTACCCACATAGGAAAAATCATTATGATTCATTCAGCCATTTATGTGGGGTGAGAAAAACATAAACATAAACAGGCAAACAGAGACACAGATAAAAACAAAAGTTCTAGAAATTGTTGGAAGCATTGGAGCATATTCTGCTATCAATTTGAAGTATCTAGATTTTTTTTAAATGGCTTCAATGTTCAGACTTTCAACCCTCTTCATCTCTATTATATGTATAGATATAAGTAGTTAAATCTTACTGTCTAGACCATATTTAAAAAAGATGTTTTTATAAAAATCTAAATAGAAAACCTAAATTAAAAGAGACTTCCTGTAAATCTACACCTTTGTTTGTTCCAGACCTCCCTAAGACTATGCTGGGCGATGCAGAATGTTCCCGCGCTGAAGACCGCGATACAAAACAATGATGCTTTATTTGGGACTTTGGACACTTGGCTCCTGTATAAACTAACAGGTAAGATTTGTCCCTTCTGTGATTTAAGTTGGTAAAGTAAGCCTTAATGACTAGGCAACTCTAAAACTGTCTTGCGATATTAAGTACTGCATAGATTTAAAACTAATCACAAAATAAGAGCACTTATGCTCATTATTTACTCATGAATAAATCACTCTATAACACACCTATATTTCAAGCAAAAAAATTGGCATGATTCTCTTTCAAGACATGTATTTTTCTGACCCTCACAATTACTTCTAAAAATTACAGTAGAGTAGTTTTAAAATTCTAAAATACATACATACATACATAGGTTCATGTATGAAACAATATTCAAAATGGTACACATTTAACATGGTCATAAGGATCATTTTATTCTTTAGACAGACAATGTTAAAACAGTTTAAAATATAGTTACAAAACTTGATGAACTTGTATTTTTTATCACACAGGTTGAAGCCAGTAATAATTTAATAATTACCTGTGTAGTTGCGTCGTAACTCGAATGTCTGGGAGTTTTTGTGATGTGTTATTTGGAACGAATGCCTAATTATAATTTACATACCTACATACGTTACGTATTGTCTGTTTCTTTTGAAGCATTTTAAAAGCATTTCCATTTTTATGATATTTACAACCCAAGAAGCGACGGTCAAATGCGATTTGAATCTATGTAAATGAGAAACGAAATAAGTAGGCAGTTAAATGTTATTCCAATGTACTGGTTAAGTACTAGAAGTTCAGAAGTTTCACAAAAAATAACGATCGAAATCATAATAATTGTTTATGCTCACTATTCTCAGTAACATGCGCTAAATTAGTTGTCTGTCATAAGATAATAACATAGAATATACGAGTATGCGCTACGTCTTATAAGGAGTAGTTATTTAAATCTTCATCTTGATATGATCTGGCATTACAGTAGCTAAAATTGTTAGTGTATAAATATATGTTATTGTTCTATTTAGCTTAGATTAAGGATTCTACTATCGTGCATAAAAACGTTAAATAAGGCAAGATATGTATGAGTACCTACGAGTATATGTATTTAATTTCGGTACAAGAAGAGAGCCTTACATGTTCATTTGGTAACAGGCTGACGACGATGGTTAATGATATTATTTTAATGATCTAGCAAACTTACCTGATCTCTAGAAAAAAAAAATCTAACAAACAAATCTATCCTGCTATTCTTTACTTATTTTTATGGTTATGACCATGACATGACATACCTACATGGCCGTTTGACTTGAGATTTTGTACGTTCTGTTATTTTTTCAAGATTTTCAATGTATTCATCTTTGACCAGATTTTCCATATCCTAACCTTAATTTTATCTCACCAGGCGGCAAGATCCACATGACAGATGTGTCATCAGCCTCAGCCACCGGTTTCTACGACCCATTCACAATGCAATGGGCTGGCTGGGGCACCACGCTACTCGGGATCCCTTCAGCTGCGTTACCCGTGGTGGTAGATACGGCGGGAGACCACTTCACATCGACTGTAGCTGAGATCTGGGGACATTCTATACCTATAAGAAGTTGTGTAAGTATTTATTTATTTACTAGTGGGTGCTAGCGGCTTTGCTCGCAAAGAAGTACAATTTGCATCCCCAATTCACCCCTTTAAAAGTGGCATTTCCCAAAATCCTTTCTTAGCGAATGCCTACGTCATAACATCTACCTGCATGCCAAATTTCAGCCCGATCGGTCCAGTGGTTTGGGCAGTGCGTTGATAGATCACTATGCCAGTCAGTCGGTCAGTCACCTTTGAGTTGTATATATTTAGATACAATTTCACAAAAACAAAATACAAATAGTCCTTAGGTTACTGTAACTAGCGTCTAACTTTTTAGGAGCTGCTTTTGTAAGATCTACAACTTTTGGGAATTTGCGAAAATCAAATCAGCCCCTGCATTTAAATTAAAATTACGTTTGAATTTATTATATATTTTTCTTATGCTTCCGCACCAATGTTGATTTTAATTTAAAACAGAACACACAAAATTATGAAAAGATAATACATTTATACGTACTTATATATTTACACTTGATAAATTTCAGTCCATTTGTAACATAAGATGATTAATAAACTTTGCACAGCTGCCTAAAACCAGACAGTATTTTCCTTCCTAGCGAAATAATATTCATTACTTACAATCTTCGATCAATAATGTACTTTTATTGAAATATTTTTTTGTGACGTGGTCATAGTTTTGTACATCTGTGTAATAGATACAATACCTAGTATAGTAAACTGGCGCCACTTTTTTGAGTTGTGCTTGTATGAAATACTGAATCTAGTACATTTTACGAATCGTCATGCCATGCCTTTTGCCGTGCTATAAAAGCAAAATTATATATCTATGCATATAGGTTTTTATTATAGAAGCGCCCGTAGCTCAGCTGACAGAGGCAATCGCATGCGATTACCAATGTTAAGCAAAAATGGTCAACGCAGTCAGTCCTCGGAATGGTGACCGAAAAGTAGCATTCCATTTTTGGGCGCTTCCGTTGGTAGGATTACACGTTAAATGTAGGTCCTGGCTGTTTGTCGAGTACAGCAGTCGTTAAGCCATGTCAGAGGCCCTTAGGGCGGCTTTATAAACTCTCGACACCAGAGTTAGCTACTCTCATTCGATAAGAAGAAGATGAAGAATGGTTTTATGCTCCGCTTTAACGCCTCAACGGAGTGGTAGATCATTGTAATATTTGATATTGTGATAGTATATGGTTGTGAGAGAGACATAGGTTACTTTTGGTGCAGAAACAATCCGAGCAAAGCCCCGGGCACAAGTTAATAAAAAAAAAATAAGTTGCGAAGAACACAATTTGGTTTCACCTATAACTTATCAAGGTGACTAAAGTTCTCAAATAATTATGTTATTTTCTTATCTTGACATAAGATTTGAAAAAATAAAAACAAAGATTTAATTAAATTACAAGTGTGAGAAAAATTAAATTTATTAATTCCTAAAGTAGATGAATATTCTATGAACAATGTATAACTAACTATGAATTTTACATGATTAGCAAACTGCAGGCGTATAATTATATTATTCAGAATATAAAACAACTGACTGATATTTTTTTATGCCCAACTAATTATAATAATTTTCAGACAAATTAACCTTAAAGTAATAATTCAAGTACACAGCTTCTTATTAACTAGCTATTCGATATGTTTATCTTTTATCTGATAAGCATACCTACAATAAGCGAATTAAATGATGTTGACCTAATTAACATTCACGCGCGTTTTAATTTGTTTGTATGTCGACAAATAAATTAAAACCGGTTTTGCACTACATATAAGTATTTAAATAACTAGCGCATCACGCATTGTTACCCACGTTAATAAGGGATCAAAAGTGACATAATATGTGTTAATCTTGGGTGTAACCTACATAATGTACCTATTTACCAAAATCATCATCATCATCTTCAGTCCTTGTCGACCCACTGCTGGGTATAGGCCTCCTTCCCTAGGTGCCATTGGTCTTGTGCCTTTCTTGTCCAGAGAGGCTCCTCGATAGATCGGATGTTCATTAATCCATCTGGCTGGTGTAATTAATCACAAAATTTTGTAAGTAATTTGCCAAAATGACTTATAATATTTTTGCTATAAGTTAAATTTCATCCAAATCGATTCAACTAATTGTACGTTAAGAACATAGATACAAACTACAAACGTAGGCACACACAAATAATATTATATATATCAGTGAATTTATTTATAAAGACAAGTTACATAACATTCTTTTTAGCATTTGAAAACATGCTTTCTGCTAGTATTCTCGACCTCCCTTGAACTCTGCAATCAATGGTATAGAGGTGAACACGTATTCAACGACACTGAATGCCTGTTAGATTAAACTAGTGTTAGACGTTTAGCATATGAAGTGGTACATCCATTGTTGTATTGATATCATGGAAGAAAGAGAGCTATTGTGATTGTCATAGATCTCGACCTACGAAGCTTCTATTCTTATGGACCTTATCAACCGACTTCCAAAAAAGGAGGTTGTCAAATTCTTCTGAAAGTTTTTTTTTGTTTATGAACCGATTTGAATTTTGTTTTTCATAAGACAAGGATTGTTTCAAGGTTGGTTTCAAGGGCCCATAAAAAATATACGACACTTCTATTGTACAAGCTAATGAATTATTGTTTCTACTCTGGACTTGATGACTGGAGCGATTTGTTTTAAATTTGTTTTATTGTTTTTAATACCCCTCGAGAAAACATAAGCTTCAAGTAGAAACAGCGTTAAATTCTAATAATCGAAGCAAAGTATGATCTCTTTAGAGGACAGCTGCAGCTACGCTCACGTTATTTCGAAGATATAAAGTAACCTATGCTACTGTCTCAGCAGGTCCCTATACTATTACTATACAAACAATCTAAATGATCTGTGACTCCGCCATGGCGTCAAAGTGGAATAAACAGACGTACCCACTTTCGCTTTCATTTAGATAGATAGTATAATCTATATCTATGTAAACATATAACAATGTAAGCTTAAAAGGGTCGAAAGTCTGAACATTCTGTTTATCTGTTTATTTAAAACGCCCATAACGCAACAACGGCTGAACGGTTCATCATGATTTTGGTTTTCTGGGTAGTATGAGGTCTTAGAAGTGTCATAGGCTACTTTTTATCTCAAAATAATGCGAGCGAAGCCGCGGGCGTCCACAAGTATGAAATATGATATGATGTGAAGTAAAATTTCTTCCAGATGGCTGACCAAACAGCCTCAATGTGGGGCTCGTGCTGCTTCGACGTCGGCGACGTGAAACTCACCATGGGCACTGGAACGTTCTTCAACATCAACTCCGGAGGACAACCCCATGCTAGCGTGTCCGGACTGTATCCGGTGGTGGGGTGGAGGTTAGGGGACGAATTGGTGTATTCGGCTGAAGGTGCTAATAATGACACGGCCTCTATTATCAAATGGGCCCAAAATTTAGGTAAGACCATTTTTCAAATACTTTTTTCCATATATGTAAATAGAGTTGCGTCCTGGACGCCGTGCCGAGCGGTCGCTTTCGGGAAATATCAGTAGAGCCTCGTAAAACCAATTGATCCGTTAAACAATAGGCACAACATCTGCCAGCGGCTAGCACAATCGCTGCGAGCAAAGCTTGACGATCCCTAGCGTAGGTCAATTCTCTGGCCCGCGAAAAGTGCCTAACAACCAAGTGCCGTGCAACGCGTGTGTGTAATCTTTACATGTATCGTATCAGTGTGGGACAATCAGTGTACGTGACCCGCGCCATTGGCATCAGAGGCCACCGATAACTGCAGTAACAACGCCCAGCGCGGGGTAACCCACTCCAGCAAAAGGAAAACTCGGTGAGCTTGTTCCATATTAGTCACACGCGGTCTAAACCCCTTTTCTTCTGTCTCTCCTACCTCAACATCCTAGGATATTGACTAGACGTCTGCCACGAGGGACAAGTCTGTCCGACAACGAAACCAACACCGTACTGTCACATCGATTACTTACAGATCAAACCTACGCGTAACTAGCTTATCCGATTCCAAAATACATTATCTACACAGACTGCAATAAAACCCCCTCACACGCGGCTTTTAGTTACCTATTTCATTTTTCTTTTACTTCCTAGGAATCACTATTAAAACTAAAAATAAATCACTCCTGAAAAGTAAAGATTATATTCGTGCATCTCGGCGACTTGCGGCACCTCGCCCAACTAAGCATGATACGTTGCTGCATGACTACTACGTTAGATCACGCAAACCTCTAGTAATACTTCGTTGTTGCTATTCCCCCTAAATAAAATCTTTCGATCTGACAAAACTCAGACAATCTGGCCAAAACATCTTGACTTCAATTGGTCCTAAAAGCAATTTCTACCACCTCTAATTACTCTTTTAGGACTTAGGATCCCGACCTAGGGCATGCTAAATCCACAAGGATAGACTAGATTACGCGATCCCATACCACGGCTGTAATTACTCATAACGAATGCGTAAACACTGGCTGTTGTAAGTAGATATAATATACATCGGGATTCCCTAAAATTTCCACGATAAATATATAGATAACTACTTACCCTACACTATCTAAAAAGCGGATAGGTTTTATTGAAAGAAGAAAGAAAGAAAGAAAACATCTATTGTTTATTTATTTTACAGTTGTAGACTTTTGTAACAACAAAAGAACCCCCAGAAATAACCCACATACAAAAAAAAGCAGGTAAACCCCGCCATAAGACAATCTACGTTCCCAAAGCAAACACAAAAGCCTAAATTATACTTAAATACAAAAACTACGCACATCTGCAGGTCCGTTTGGACAATAACCTAAGACATAACTAAATAGAAATATTACTTAAACAACAGCTATTCATTCCCAAAACAAACACGAAACGTAAAACTAAACAATAAAGATGAACATTAACAATAGGTGCAGCTAAAAACCACCCGCTTATTTCCGACATCTGCGAGGCCCTATGGTCGGGTCATGATCCCTTTTTTATCTCAGTTTTGCTACGTAAAATAAAGCCCAGACGTTTATTTTATACACATAACACACTTAGTACAAAAAGCGTAGGTTTTTCATTGACTATAATCGTTGTAAAACCTGATAAATAGATTGATATTTGATAAATAGTTGTAGTTCACCAGTACCGCTATAACTTACATGTATTCTTTTAGTAGGTACCAAAATAATGGTAGTTAAGTACGATGCCAAATAATTAGCCCTAACTCACCTGGACACCACGCTAGAACTAAAGTAACGAACTTCGCCTGCCGCCGGACGAAAGGGTTCGTAAAGATCCCATAGATAGCCTAGGGAAAAACAGCAGATACTAAGTGCAAGTATCCTAACACACACCTAACAAATGCCTCGTACTTAGAGTTGATAGACGAGACCCAAGTACCCACTCGAGTACTACTTACTCCCCTTCTCCGTTAAAGGCAAAGGGGAACTAGTATAGCGCATGATACACCAGTTTTATAATACAAATACGTACATAGTATATAAGCTTCCTTCACAGCCTCGCAACAAACCTCAACAAAAAGGATCACGCGCATACCAGAAAGATACCACGAGCTAGCCACGGCACCCCGTCGTTTGTGATACCGTCACGGTAAGGCACAAAGCAGATATGGAAATAGGGAACTCTATCGTAAAAATACCAGGAGACGGCAACTGCTTGTATCGCGCTATAGCCCACCAAATTAACGACTTGTATGGCCTAACCTTCGACCACCAACACATTCGACGAGACCTCGCACGCCACGTAGAAGAAAACCAAAACGATCCACAAATGTACCTAGCGATCAGAAGTAATCTAAATAGTTCAGCACAAAGCGAACAAATCAGGAACTACATTCTATCACAATACCAAGATGGTACATGGGGCGGCACAGACATACTTATAGCGGCAGCGGAATATTATAGTATTAACGTGAAAATCTTTCAAAAAACCCCGCTACAAGAAACAGTATGCTTCTCTCCTAAGGAACCAAACGATGCCGCAGGTAGCATAGGTCTAATATTTACGGGGAACCACTTTGATTGCTTTGAAAATCACCTAGGAGTAATAAGTACAAACACCACGCAAAATGACCTTAGTCTAACCCTTGGAACTAGCACCCCAGAGGAGATACCAGATGAGTCCGGATACCGACTTGCCCGCCCCAGGCCACACCAAAAAAACAAAAAACAGGTAGTAAATGAAAACATAAACATTGCCACATGGAATGTTAGAGGCGCGGCAACGTTGACTAAAAAACGAGAGATCGACGAGTTTTTAGACGGAAAATCTATCCATATTGCCTGCCTACAGGAAACTCACTTAAAATCCGGGACCTACGAATCTAGTCACTATACGTGGCACCTAAGCGGAAACAACAACAAAAGAGGCCTAGCTATTCTCATAAGAAAAAACAGCGGCCTAAGGCTGAACTGGACTAAAGCAAACACAAACAATATGGTTGCTTCAATACATACAAGCAGTGGAGCCTCTCTATTCATTACTACAACGCACTGGTCCAATTCAACGTCATCAGCAACAAACGACGCGACTCGGCTACTACAACTGACCAAGAACAAACCAGGGAACTCAATAACAATCATACTAGGTGACTTCAACGCCCACATAGGACTCACAGATACACACGAACTTCGCGATAAAAATCAAATAGGCAAAAATCTCTTACACCAAACAAGTAACGACAACGGAGACATCTTATTAGATCTAATTGCACGGGAAAATCTCCGATTGGACACATCATTCGGCCGGCGCAGCTGTAAAACGACTTGGACGTCGGGGAACAAAACGTCGCAAATAGACCACATAATGACAGATGCCAAAAACAACCAGATTTTTAATTACATCAAAGGCGAAAAAACTATCCTATCTGACCATAGAATCATATGGGGAAACGTAAAGCCCCTCACATTAAATTCCAATAGGGACTCTACGAGACCTCCAATAAGACTAGCCAGGGCCAACGTTGCGAACGAGTTTGACTACAAAACCCTAAACTACGAGATGCTTCAAAGTACCACCACTCGAGAAAAATACCAAGAAACTTTATCAGAGGAAACCAAAAAGAGCAGGAACTGCGAAAACCGAAAAGAGCCGCTATCGTGGGAAGTGATAACAAACGTCATGAAGATGGCGGCCAATAAGACTATCAAATATGACAGAAGGTACTCTAAGGCTAGAGAAGAAGCAATTACAAACCTACAGAAGGCGAAGTACCATTATAAGCATCATCCTCAAGATATAGAGGCTAGAAACACACTTAAAGAGTGCCGGCGCCGTTTGCAAGAGACCGAAGCAACGGAAGACCAACAAGAATGCCGCAGTTTTTTCAGCGGTCTAGCAAAAACACACCCATCAAAAAGGATGAGGATCACCTATGACTTCTATAGAAGGCACAAACAGAAGGAAAGAAGACGGGTCAAAAACACATTCATTCCGATTTCCAAGTGGGAAAAAGAACTTGACCTTACAGAGGGGTCGTTTACTGACGTACTGAGCGATGAAGATCCGACAGATCTAGGGCAAGAGCCCACACTAGAGGAGATTGACAAAATAACCAGCCAAATGCGAAACGGCACGGCTCCAGGCATTGACCACGTAGTCACCGAGCTCTACAAAGCAAACACGCACGAAATTAAATGCGAAATATTAGCCCACATAAACATGGCCTGGACTAAAAATGTCCTACCGGCTACCTGGACACAGTCAATACAAGTGCCCCTACCAAAAAAGTCTAATCCGAAGACGGTCGATGACTATAGACGAATCTCCATTTGCACCACCGGCTATAGGATATACGCTAACTTCCTACTAGGTAGATTAGACACCGTTACAAAAGAACTTGGAAACTATCAAGCTGCGTTCCTAAGCAACAGATCTACCGACGATCATATGTTCACCTTAAGACGAGTTCTGGACGAAGAATGGAAGGCGGGCGAAACAACATTTGTCTTGTCAATTGACCTCGAAAAAGCGTTTGACACAGTGGACCTAAACGCCTTAAGAGACATTTTACTGTCTAGAACCAATAGGGCGCTGACCAATCGTATAGTCAAGGCGGCAATGAACGAACTTACGTGCATAAAATGGTACGGCCAACAAACTAGATGGGTTAAAAAAGGCAAAGGTGTCAAACAAGGATGCCCCCTGTCACCTAGGTTATTTACGATCCTAATGGACGACGTCTTTAAAACCCTGGAAGAAGAGCTTCCATGCGTCAAGCTCAACCAGGACGAAGAAATACGACTCCCGCTGATCCTAGCCTTCGCCGATGACGTAATCATCGTATCAAAAAATCTACAACAAATGAACGAAATATACTCCAAGGCCAAATCCCTATTTGCAACAGTAGGTCTCAAAGTAAATGACACAAAAACTAGGGTTTTAGTACGCGACCCAGTAAGAACCTATCAGGCAAACCATATGACACTCGATAATGTGACTGTAACACCTGTCAGGGAAACTAAATACCTAGGAACCTACATCACATCCAACTTATGCAGGAACAACACCGTGAACACAAGATGCAAACAGGGCATGCGTAACTCCAAAGCATTGACAAAGTTTATAAAAGAATCTCGGATGCAATGGCAGATTTTAAGATTGCTTTATAAAATGGTCATAGAGCCCACAATCACATATGGGCTCAAATGCGCAGCCCTAACCAAAGCCAACAGGTCAAAACTCAGAAGATATGAAAGAATAATACTGAGGGACATGATCAACAATTCCGGATCGTCCCCAAAACCCGGCAAGGTACATGACATACTGAAAGGCAAAACGATCACGAAAAAGATTAAGTGCCTTCGAATGTGTTACCTTGGACATATTCTAAGACGCCCAAAACCGCACCTTCTGGAAGCAGCACTCCGATACAAAGCAAAAAAACTTAAAGTTGGTAGACCTATCTATACGTGGGAGGACTCTTTATCTCATGATATGGACTACTACTCCAGGAACACATCTGACTGGCAGGACATGGCGAAAAACAAAGAAGACTTTATAAGAGCTGCCAGGGAGATCTATAAGATGGCAGAAACCGACAGCGAATCTGATGAGGAAACAGAACGACATACCAACAGGCAAGCACCAACCATACCCCAGAAAAGGCCGTCAGATGACACAAGAACACCCCCTTAGCGACATAGGATCTATTCGACCCACATTTAAGATCCACCTACTACTCCCGACGCGGTTATGATTACTCACAATAGGACCAACATTACACAGCGAACGTGTTAAGATAGCTCTTGCAAAGCCACACACTAACAAACCCCAAGATGGGTCAACTCAATAATCAACGAACACCAATTTTTACTAACGCTTATCCCTAGCCCTAATAACAACCTTCTCCAAATCGGCGTCTGGCTGCATAGCCGGTCGACTACCATCCCGGAGCGTTAGCACAAAACCACGCTCCAAAACCTCGTGCCCCCTGGTATGCCGGTTTGACCGGAGCAGGCTTGTCCTGGCTGGGTGTGGTACCTATGTTCATGTTCATGTTCATGTACTTTTTTCCATATATGTAAATAGTCGTTATTTATTCAACATCAACTCTGGGGCACAGTCTCATGGTAGAGTGTCGGCCTTTATCCAGTGGTGGGGTGGAGGTTAGGGGACTAATTTGTGTATTCGGCCGAAGGGGCTAATAATGACACGGCCTCTATTATCAAATGGGCACAGAAATTTTGTAAGAATATAGTGTAGTGCTTTTTTCAAAACACAACGATTGTGATTTTTTCTATTTATTTCCGGCTCGAAAGGATATATGATATGAACTCATGTTGAAATTCGAAACGCCAACTACAGAAGATAGATTAATCTTGCGAATCTCTTACTCTCGATTGTACGAGTATGTGGCGCTTAGCTAAAAATAAAAGGGCGTGATACATTGTTAACACTGATAAAAGTCATGACATTTCCGTGTATTAAATTGGCCTGTAACCAAACGCCTAATGAATTCAATGTAACATTGTAAGAACTAGACGAGAAAAGATACGACGTATTTTATCTCTATGCATATAAATCTGTAACTAAATTTTAACAATATTAATTGTCTTTGCCTTTTTCGGCTATGGAGACCATTTTTTGCACAGTAAATGATAGTATAAGTAGTTTTTAGTTCGATGTCAAAACAATTTTTTTTTAAACATGAAATAGGCTTACTCTTGACTACAACTTGCCTGATGTTAAGCAACGTTATAGTCTACGATGTAGCGCGCTTGCCTAGAAGAAACCGGTTTACTCTCGACTTGAAGACCGACAAATTATAGTTCAAGGGGAATAGAGATTCGGGCAAGGAGTTCCACAGTTTGGCTGTTCGCACGATGAAAGTCGAAGCAAAACGCTTGGTGCGAGTCTTTGGAACCTCAACTGTATATCGGTGCCTCCTTGCCGTGCCTCTACTCGTGCGATGGTGAAATGGGGCTGCAGGAATTAATTAAACGTCTAGGAACTGATAATGATGATGATGAATACGTAGTATCGGTAGATTTTGCGGGGGAGTCACGATACTCCGTAATGAGGAATATAATGTAACTCAAGGAAGATTGTATTTAGGTATAATCGATACTAGCACAACACGAATAGCCAAGTGAAAGTAGCGTGTCAGGAAACTACTTAATTGTGAAATTTGCTCAGCAATTACCCCAGAAAACTAGGTTGTATTAGGAAATGCACTGTTCCATTAAAATTAAAGCCAACTTTAATATTTAAAGTTATCTTTTGCTGTGAAACCTTCCCGTATTTTTGGTCATTTAAATCTTTCTACATCAAGGGACTAAAGTTGATTCTATTTTTTCTTGGATATGTTTTAAAGTTAAAATTAGCGTTTTAATTGGCGGCCTTATCGCTAAGAGCGATCTTCCAGGCAACCAATCTGGCAGGGATATAATCTTCAAATTAAGTGAATAGGACGAGGTGTTTAAGATATTAAATGCGAATAAAGATCAAAAGGTTTATACTAGGTACTTATACATATATGAATAAACATAAACAAATATTACAATAATATATACATACATAATAGCTTTATACAATAAACTTAATAAAAAACATGTATATAGCAATTTAACTATGTCAGAACCAAAGAAGTTAAATACAATTTCTTAACATTGTTTTGAAGACATCTAGTGATGGTGCTAGTTTGTATGTTTTTTTTTGACACTGGATATTCTTAAATTTTTGACTACCAGGTCACCTGTAGCGATAACACAAGCGACACTGTGTCCAAATTTAGAGTATCAATCAATACATATACTGGAACTCCAAACTAAAATTGGTACCAAAAGCTAATCGAAAAGAAAACTTCTTCCAATAATTTATTCTCTGTTCAATGATGTAACCGTTTCGTAACGGTCCGGATTCATAAATGGAGTCACATTTATGCAACATGTTGTTCTAGGCCCACCGCTGTAGGTCAGTGGTACTTAACGTATAAGTTGTTTTCGATAAAAAAAAACTTCACTTGGCTTATGTATCACGACATAGATTAAAGCAAAGAAGAACTATTTACGATACGGCTATAAGCTTTCAAATTCAAATTCCATTTATTTCATCACAAGATATGTAACAAAGTGCTTTGACAAATATAACTTAATTCTATAACTAAATTTACTTAATAGTTGAAGCCATGTGTATTTAAGGACACAATTATAATATTTTATATTCTATATATTTTAATTTATATTGTTTACATTTCAGTTTACGGTTATATTAATAATAATTATGGTACGTAATATTTATTTATCGTCAAGAAAGTAGCAAATATGTACCTAAATAGTAAATAATAAAATCTAAGAGTGTCTTAAGAGTGAGTGTGTACCATTTTTGAAGTCACTGATTTTATCTTATATACTAGGTATATGTACATACCTACATACAAATATAGGTACATGTATTTGACTACGATATGGGTTTCTATCTAAAATATTATTTGTCTAGAATATAATAGGATATAGATGTGTCTCAAAAAAACATATGAATATTTATTTACAATGTCTGTAAATGGCAAAGCACGTGGAGTTTAATGACTATAGTGTCATACGGGTTAACTGTAAAGCATGGTTGAAGAATAGTTATGTTTTATGCATACTTTTACGGTTATTTTATTATCGACTGTAAAGCCACTTATATCAAAGACGTCCTTGCATGGGTAACTGTGGAAAAAACACATTAAAACCTAAAAAAAGAATCGGCTAAAAAATCAATAAAACCTTATCAGAGGCTATTTAAACTATTCAAAATCTTTCGTTAAACACCAGAGTTAGCCACTCTCTTAAAAATACGCTCTATCTTTATCTCTCTGTTCCCCACGCACTATAATCCAGCGATCTTCAAAGCGAGAGTGAATCGGTTCTTATCGGGTAAGCACGCTCCATCTTAGGCCATAGCCTTTGCTTGCTATCAGGTAAACTATAGCCAAGTGCAAACCCGTTCAAGTTAAAAAAAAACTTTATTTTACACTTACATCCGTTCTATTCGAAACCCGCGTTATTTACAATCGATGTTATGGTCAAACTGACAACATAAACATAAATTGCATTGATTGCCTAACATAAAAATTAACAGCGATACGTTTCCAAATTCCAGGTTTATTTGACAACCCGGAGGACACAGCTGAAATTGCCCTGTCTGTACCAGACACGGATGGGGTGTATTTCATACCAGCCTTCAGTGGATTGGGGGTGAGTTCATGTTCTATTAATTTCTAACTTTTTTACATATGTAGATGTTTTTATATTATACACACATAAAAGTTAAAGTGGAAGTTTATTTGTTTGTTATCCTGATTGTTTTTTTTCACACTGTAATTGAGCGATAGATAAATTGAATTTGTAAATCTACAAACTAGCGCGCTCGCGTAGCAAAAATCGGTTGAAGACCGTTAAATGGTAGTCCAAGTAGAAAAGATATTCTGGCAAAAAATTCCACAATTTGACATTTAAATTTTTATAAATATCGAAGTAGGTATAATGCTTTTTTTCGGTAACTCTACTGTGTCTTGTTACTTTCTTATTACTACTGCGATGTTGGAATGGAATATATCTCCCTGCCTGACTCTCTGTTCCTCACGGAATATAATTTTGCGATCTTCAGAGCGAGAGTGAATCGGTTCTTACTGGGTAAGCACGCTCCATCCTAGACCGTAATGATTGCTTACCATCAGGTGAATTTCGGACAAGTGCAAACCCGTTCCTTGTTAAAAATAACGACTTTCTTTCAGCCCCCATACAACGACGGCACGGCCGCGTCAGGTTTCGTCGGTATGAAGCCGTCCACTACAAAGGCGCACCTGGTTCGAGCGGTTCTAGAATCATTGGCGTTTAGAACCGCGCAACTATATGCCTGCGTGTGCAATGAAAGCGACTATGACTTCACTAGCATCAAGTACGTATCTCATCTAAATACAAGGTGTAACAGAAGGGTGTGACAATACTTATACTATACATACCTATATATATATAGAATACAGCCCACTAGGTTTCAGAATTCTAAGTGTCATAGATTTCGAGTAATCATGAGTTGAACTTTCATTAAAACTTTAAGACTTGCAACATCTAACCCTACATCTTATCATTTTGAGCGTTCATTGACTTTTGACGCTATCAAATGACACGGCGTGGCGGTGTCTCTCTGAGAGCGAGAGAGAGAGAATACGTTGCGTTAAAACTAATGCTAGAACGGGATAAAAGAATGTGTGCTTATTTCGGTTTCGTCACTCGCTAGGGCTGCCACGAAATCAAGTGAAAAATATTATCTAATTTTTGTATGGTAAAAAATATATGCGATTTAATTTTTCATATTTTGGTATGACTCCTTACATGATATATAGGTATATGTATACTCTTTAATATTGGTACACCTTTCTGTTACACCTTGTATATACAACTCAAAGGTGAATGACTGACTGACTGACTGACTGACTGACTAATATGAAATTTGGAATGCTGGTAGATGTAATGACGTAGGCATCCGCTAAGAAAGGATTATTGGAAATGCCACTTTTAAAGGGGTGAAAATGTAATGCGAGCGAAGCTGCGAGCACCCACTAGTTACTATTATAAAGGCAAATGTTTGTGTGTGAGTATGTGTGAATATGTTACTTCTTCACGCTAAAACGGCTGAACCGATTTCAATGAATGGTTGAATGAAAGTAGATTAGACTTTGGACATAGACTACTTTTTATCCTAGATTAACGCAAATAATACCGCGGAGAGTATGTACATTATTTTGAAATAACCACTATAATATTTCTAGTTAGGTAAGATGTACATAAAGCTCTTTATATTTTTATCCCTATCTAGGTAAGATGTACATATTGTATTAGAAGTAGACCGCCATATATACCATTTTATGTAACTCTATATTTTAGTTACATCTGTTCATTTCTCGTTGCAGGCTAGACGGCGGCGTAAGTAACAACGACTTCATAGCGCAGCTGATAGCCGACCTGACCGGCCTGCGAGTGGAGCGCCCTCTGCACGTGGAGATGTCTTCACTCGGGTGTGCACACATTGTGGGACTAGATCTAGGTATACGATCCTTCAATTCTCCAGTTGATCCTTCGGTAGTACGATCCTCTAGTTCATTCCTCATTACTGCTGGCTACAAATTCTTTGCATGTTTTTTTTTTGTTTTGCAACTAATAAGTATAGTCTAAGTATTCTACCAAAATTCATGCAGATTAGTTCAACTGTCTCAAGATTCATAAACTTTCTCCCATATATGTGCCGAAGTAAAAATAAACCCTTTTACATTTTCAGGTATATGGACATCGAAGCAAGAGCTGAAATCTTTACGCAAAATCGGATGCGTGTTCCACCCGCGACCGCACATACGTAAATCCTACGAACACACAATCAACCAATGGGAGGACGCCGTCAAGCGCATGTGCGGCTGGTACTCCAATCAGAACTCGCAAAAATCACTCTCGATCACCGACTCGAGTAGCAGTTCGATTACTTCTCGATGCTCTTTCAAGGTATCGAATAAGAAGAACGGTACTAAATAGCGGTGGCTTTTTTATCTGCTGACATTTACCATCGCGTGGTGGAATGTCAGTAGATGATGTAGAGTTAGCGGTGGGACGCGATCTCACTTGGATAGGAGGAAATGGTGATGTTTTGGTCAGATTCTTTACTTATTAGTATAGGGTGACCGGATTTATAGCGAAATTTATATCTATACTAATATTACAAAGCTGAAGAGTTTGTTTGTTTGTTTGAACGCGCTAATCTCAGGAACTACTGGTGCGAATTGAAAAAATCTTTTTGTGTTGAATAGACTATTTATCGAAGAAGGCTTTAGGCTATATAACATCACGCTGCAACTAATAGGAGCGAAGAAGCAATGGAAAAGGTGGAAAAAACGGGGAAAATTATTCAGCTTTTAGGGCTTCCGTTGCGTGCGCTGCGAAAACGGTTCATGATATCAAAAAAAATGTATGAAAGAATTAATAACCAAAGTAACTATTCCACGCGGATGAAGTCGCAGGCACAGCTAGTGAATAAATAAAGAAGAATTGATTAAACATACCGGTTGTTCGAACCGATAGTTCATTAACAAAAAGTGCTAAGTATACATTGTTTGTGGGATGCTATGATTTCAATTAGTTTGATATTTAAATAGTTAAATTCATATAATAGCTGTCATATGAGACGTAGATTTCTGTTCATATAATTTGTATAATGTCTAGACTTTTGTAAAAGGTAATGTAAAACAAATCTAATATGAAACTAGGCTTGCCGCATTATTTTATTATTTTGGTAGATATAAACGCTTCAAAGAATAAGAATCAAATTGCTCAAATTATGAATTAATAATTTGAATACTAAAAACATTAGTTTTTATATGGTAAACTATATAGAATATATTTATGCTTCCCATGGATTCATGCTCGTATATTACACTTAGGTGAAAATGGAAATGGCTTTAGGGAAAGATTACGTAAATTTCATATTTCATTGAATTCATTAAGTACTTTCGCAATTGCAAACAAATGTAATATAATAAATATATGTATACACGCATATCTACTGTATTATATAAATTCATATTATCTCTGTTGCATGTAAATATTAGATAATTTCCAGTTATATATTTAAATTTATATATTTGTACATTTAGACGATGCGATGAACAGTTTATGTAAGAAGAATACATTTAGATTTAGAATTTATTTGTAGCAAACATCAAGAATTAGAAATGTAAAATGAATTCCGTTTTCGAATTGTTGCCTAAAACGGAAATGAATTATAAAAAATACTTTCAGAAGACTTAATAACCTAAATTTTTTGAAGCCGGTTAAAAAAAGCTCATTCAGAAATTAATAAAAACAATCATCTAACTGTCTATCGCATTGTCCCTATAATATTATACATATTGACATTATTATGTAGACATAAAATTGCAATAAATGGCAGGTTTTTATATAACGTTATGTAGATTAGATGTAGGAACGCTTCCGGGAGGCGTTTGAAGGGGTTATGACTAAGTAAAGCTTTTTAAGTATAACTGGAAGCTAAGTAAGTACATAACATTGAATAATTTAATCGGAGAAATGTAATAAAATAAAACTGCTGCTTGATTGTTTGAAATTTTTGAAAGAGATTGATTGTAAGTAAGTATAGGTTTTTTTATGAGATTTGGTTTATTATGCTATGTATTTCATGAATTGTTTTGAGATTGATCTAATTAAATTATGCTCAATTAGATGTAGTATGTACTATATGTACTATGCTATCGACTGCTATATACCTTTTGAATTCTATCTTGAATTGTGCCACACATTGTTTGGTGATTTATTTCTGCAAATCAAACAACAGAATCATGGTCGATATCAATATATTTGGTTATTGGTGACTTAAGTAACAAGCACATATTTTAAAAGCAGCAGTATGAAAGCTATTAATTATTATTGTTTATTATAAAACACATGAAGTTTTTTTAATTTACTAGGAACTTTATACATATTTTTTAATTCAATTACTTCTTGCCAAAATTGTGAGATATTTACAACGCTCTTGCCTTGAAATGACAACATATTAAGTAACGATAGATATTTTATGGGTAAATAATTAGGAACATGTATTTCGAACCTCGAAAACAAAGTCAAGATATATAATCAAATGTTTTGTATAGTGTCTCGGAGCAATATTTTAACTAATTATATTTCTAATTTCAATGTCTCTGTTAGTTTTAAAACTTATCTGAGAAAAATACAATCACAGGATCCGTTGTTTCTTTTATCTGTGATTCGATGTCTTGCTATCTAAGATAAATCGTGACTCGATCGTTGCATAGCGGTTACAAGTTCCGGCGTGGATAGTGGAGTCGCAGGTTTGGATCCTACCGATGAAGACTATTTTCGCTAGCTTCTAAATAAATCTTATTTTTTAAGAAAAAAAAAACTAATTTTCGTTATGTAAATTGTATTATTGACGCGTAGGTTGGCCAAAATGTCTAGAAAAAAACTTTTGTTTTATTTTTATACATTTTTGTAATGTTGCCACCCTACGTATACTTTTAATGCGGCTCTGCAGATAATTTTATTATAGTAATACTGTTATATCAGTATAATTATGTCCGGAAAAGGACAAAAAACTAAACAAATACTACAATTGAGTTAAGTTATGTGGCGACCCCATGTTTTTCAACACTTGGCCAACCTTTATAGGTATATACCTAATTGTTTAAAGTTATTATTGTGATACTATAATTAGAATTTATTTGGTGACATTGTTGTAAAATACCTATTTTGTTGGGAATAAAATTAATGTAATTGACTCTTTATAATGATGATAGTTTTCATTGGAAACCCTGCTCCGAATAGCGTGTTTAAATTAAATACTATGTTAGCTCACTGTATTATAGTTCCCGTAAGGCATGATTAAATTTAGTTGTATTAACCGGCTAGCACTTACGTCAAAAATTACGTCGAAAAATTAGCTCGACAAGTTTCGGAAATCTGAGGTTTCCATCATCAGGAGGACGAGTCAGCACGCGCGTCCCGGTTGGCCGCCTCGTCCAACTATGTTAGCTTTTCAAAAAAGCATTTTATCGCCGCTGTTCGATTAGTACAAATTAAAGGTGAGTTTTTTAGAATTATTATTATAACCACCATCATCATCCGCAGCCGGTTTTTTCCACTGCCGGGTATAAGCCTCTTTCTTGTCATTATTATTAAATAATTTTACTATTTTAACATATATTTAAAATATGTATATTACAATTATTACAACTACTTTAGAACGCTCAGATAGTACCTTAATGTAAACTAGAAACTTTAAAATATTCGTTTTATATATGACTACTCGTATGTACTTCACGCACTTCATGATTAATTTTAAGCTGTGTAATTATTTAATTTTTTTTTATTCCAGGATAATTTATTGTATACACTTCGTTCGTAAAGTTTTTGTTGGTGTCCATTCTATCTGCTCAACTTCAAGCGGTGCACAAAAGTATGTAAGTTATTTATTTATTTTACATCTCTCATGTTTGATAAGTAGGTCCTTATTACCCCCAAATGGGGCTTGTAAGTAACCAATTAGCGCTCTAGGGTAATAATGTAGCTAGAAAAGCCCAAGGGCGGTAAGTAATTAAAAAAAAACTTTTCACTCTTGCAAAAAGTTCAAGTAGTAGACAAAGGAGGTCGCTTCGCTATTCAAACTAAAACTTCTTCGTATGAGTATAATAGTCATCAATTTTAAATATCGAACGGCAATGCTCAATTT
This sequence comes from Macaria notata, assembly GCA_927399415.1. Lineage (NCBI taxonomy): Eukaryota > Metazoa > Arthropoda > Insecta > Lepidoptera > Geometridae > Macaria > Macaria notata. Next base: position 4,427,825 of record OV656744.1, read on the forward strand.
CGTTCCTGACAAAAAAGATGAAAAAAGGCGGGAATAGAAAACTTTCATTTTAAATGTTGTTTGTTTTTGAGATTTTTTATAAATACGTGCTAATTAGGATAAAACATGAGTTCTGCAAGTGATGACGATATATTATGTAAGCTGCACTCCTGATTCAATGAAAATGGAAGCTGAAGTAGCAATTAACAATATTTTGCTTGAAAGTTCTAAAGAGAGATATTTTAAAACTTACGACGAGTTCATGAAGTGGCGAAAAGAAAAACGAGTAAGTTCTGATTTTGTTTGTGACCAGCAAATATCACAATCTCAAACTTTTAACATACCCATAAAACACCTGTCCCTAAAATTTTAAAATTGTTCTCATTTCACTATAAATTTTAACCATTAAAATGTTGTATTCTTGTAATACGGGTTTTTTCTACTTACCTCACAATCGAGATTTAAAGCAGAGTAGTAAGCTCGGGTGTAAGCATCAATTGCACCCTCGAACTATAGGCGCCCTCGCTGCGCTCGTGCGCCTAACTATCTCGGGCTGCAATTGATGCCTTACAGCCCTCGGCTACTAATCTACTATTATCTTCTGAGTCGCGTATTCATTTATTTCAACTATATTTTGTGTTTTTTACATTAGGTATACGTAGGTATACAGTTGTGGACATGCAATAAAAGACAATTTAAGAAAACTACGTTACTTTAGTTGTTATGTTCAATATTTTTTAAACGCTTCTTTTTTAAGTTACAATTAATGGTCATATTTTTTACTGTGCGAATGAGGATATGTGTGCGAGAGGAGTGAATGCGGAGATGACGAGTGACAGAATGAAATGGAGGAACTGAGAAACATGTTGTGCCGACCACACATAGTGGGATAAGGTAAAGGGAAAAAATAATTTTTAGTCATATTTTTTTTAACTAGCTCTAGACTGAGCAGAATTAACAGCATACCTCTTCAGCTTAGCATGTCCCAAATAAACTTCCGCTACAAAACACAGGGACGCTAAACCATACCCTATTCCTAGGGTTATAAAAGCTACTCTTATATGGCTCAGTTTGATTGCCTCAGTGGGTTTAGGTTCTGCCGCGGTGGTCGGGTAGGTGTCGCCTAGCCTCATGGTACGCCTCGTCCACACGTAGTACTTGTGCGGCAGACCTGCTTCTAGCAGACGCATCATGAAGCGGAGGGTCTCGTCTGTGAAGAGGAAGCCTGGAAGCAATGGTTATGGACAGTTTATTGTTTAGAAACAGTGTACATTTCGCATAAATATAAGTTTTTGTCTAAGTAAATTGAATTATGAGTGAGGGTCGTGAGATTAGTTCGTGTTTATACAAATATACAAATGTTATTTGTATAGAGACTTCAAAACCTTGAAATTTGATTTAATATGTTGTGGTTTTTTTGTCCAATAAGAAATGATTCTCTTATTGCTAATTTTAGTGATGAGTGGAATAACTAAGCTAGAAACGGTAGGTATATAATCTAGAACTAGATAGACAATTGATCTCTAGTTACTTCCAACCACAAAGTAATAAATATCAAAGAACAACAATTGTCCATGGCAAAGCGTGGTCCATAGTTTTGTCAAAAAATCTACCTTTTTTTGTAACGGAATAGACTACCTACTTAGATCTCAGACATAAGTGGAGGAAGGCAGACCTTTGCTCTATGGATTGTAGAGGCTCATAGATATGTGTCACTAATACCAATGAACTATCAAAACTTAACTCACCAGTAGCACAGATATAAGAGAGGTAGTAGACATGGAAGGGCTCCTCCAGCACATACATGCGGGGGGAGCCGTGCGAGTCAGTGTAGTTCATCAGCACTTGTATTTGAGCGTCCTGCCCGCGCGTCGTCGTGGCCGAGTTCTCGTGATCGAGCACGTAGTCTGGGGACAACACTAGGCATTACTATTTTTTAGGTGAGAATTTTATAGAGACTGCTATTAAAGCTGTTGAACATTCTTTATACCTTAGTGGGTACAAGTCAACGGCCAAGTCACACAACATTAACTATAATAATAAAGAAATCGCAGTAACGAACCTTAGACTTGGCACGACCTTGTCTAGATTTGATTACTGTTTAGAGATAAACAAGCAGCTCGAGACTTGGCTAGTTTTTTATACAGAATGTTTTTGGTGGGATTATTAAGACTAAGACTCTCCTGCTCGTTTGTCTGCCTGTCAACATGCTGGCTGTAGATATGTCATAAATCGTGAACCTCGATTCGAATTTCCTCATGACTGAGGGACGTGCCTCCCCATTCTTGAGAATTCTTCCCCAGAATTGATTCTTTTGAGAAGTTCTATTGGGCAAGCATACATCGTGATAGGCGCCCCGGTACATCAGAGGTTTACCCAGGAGAATTTCTTTATTGAGTTAATACTGCGGGGAGTTACGACACCTATGTTTCGAGTCTAAGATTAAAATTAACTTACCAGTTCCTATGGAACCGTCTATTATCAACTTATTCTTGAAGTACGCAGCTTGTTCCTCGTCCTCTTCATTTGCGTTAGATACAAGCAAACTCTGGATAGAAGGTGAAGTGTAGAGTAAATTCTTTGACTTGTATAGTTGGTTCAACGTTTTCAGTTCCTTATATCGCGTTCTCGTTGTAAATAAATTGTTTACGTGACCCTAGAATTTGAGAAAAGCCAATAAGATAACTTTGTAGAAGTGTTGCGGACACGGAGATTTGTTTTGCTGGCTAGCAGCAATTACACTAATGCCAGATTAATGTCTTTTTTTTCCTGGCTCTGTGACCAAAAGGTGCTACCATTTTTAAGGAGGTTATTTTTATCGCTAGGTATATGTTTTTTATTAATCTTTGAAAGCTTTAAGTGCCCCCCGTGTGTCCCCCTGCCCTGCTGCTGATCTAATGAGATTTTATACACATGCAATGCACGAACATATGAGATCCTTGAGTGAATGTCAGCGGCGAGAGAACTTATTGATCAAAATATTTGTATTATAGCTACTACTTTACCTGATAGAATGCCAGCAATATTATGGAACAAATGAGAGAAGTTGCGCGGAGAACAAGAAATCTGTTGCTTCGTTTTATCGGGAAACCAAATAATGTGCATGTCAGTGCATTGAATACATACACGTATAGTTTCTTGGGCTCTCTATGGTCTATATCTACTAGGATCCACGCTGAAGCCCAGGTCAGAATACCGAGGATCAAGATAAGAATGCTCAATATGATTCCACTTTTGGGACTCATGGCATTAAAAGCGTAGTGCCACAAAGGTATCGCGCCAGGTATCTTCAGCACAACTGCCAACGTATCCGTGGTAATATAGTGCAGGTAAAAATAGTGCTTAGATGTGTAGAACACCATAAACCTAGAGTTAAAGGATATGTCAATTTGATTGTTCACTATGCAGCCGAGGCTTCCTGTCATACGATTACTCGTAGGGTCCACGAAACCATAGACGTTGCAAGATTCATCTTTTGGAATTGACAAATTGTACTGATAGTAGGCGATGAAATCGTTCATGACCAGAGCATCCATGCCATAGAAACCGTTGGTATAGGCCAAGTTGACTGTTCTGTACGATTCTATATCGCCACATATTACTACCGACGTCGGAAATCTGTCGAAAATACTCGCTCGAAGCGGGTACCCGGCTGTGAGTTGCTTAATCCGAGTATTTTTCAAAACTGCGTCCGCTAGTTTCTGCTTACTTCTTGTCTTTACAACTTTTATTGACCGGCCGTAGAAAGATCCATTTTTTTCCTTCTTATCGCCGTAAATAATATAATGGTTTGGACAAGTCACAGGGAAAGAAACGATAGCTCTCACGACTTTGTATCTATGCCACATGTAACTCATACAAGCTTCGATGTTCAGAAGAAAAGTTTCGTTGAACTTTCCGTTATCACATGTCTCAGAACCGTTTTGCAGTGTATACACTATATAAACGGGAGACCAATATGATTTAAGCATAGCTTTGAATGCTGCCGACTTCATATCATAAGGTTGTATCAGTTTTTCCGTCACTATTACGATGTTGGGATTGCGGCTGTGCCGGCATTTACTAAATTGAGTGAAGCCTTTGCCTCGCAGAATGACTACTGTTTGATCCTCGGAGAGCGAGGTTATGATAGACTTCAACACCATGTTATCAGTATTATTTTGTCTCATGAATACAATTGATTGACTGACGCCTCTCAAATTGACGAAAGGGATGTTATATTGTGTGCTAGGTATAATTGGAAATTTGTAGCAATTGCCGAACGCAGCACAGAACGTAGCACATAATAATATGATGGCGGCTTTCATACTGAAGTCAACTAATGCTAGTTTTCAATTTTCAAAACACAACTGGTCGGTTCTTATACGAACTTGAGCTTTATATAATGTAGGGGGTGACACGTCCGGGTGAGATTATATCGTCGACTTTGCCTATCATTAAATGTTTTGACATGACACGCACACAAAATCGTAATTTAGTGTAGCGGGCGTATGTTGGAAATAGTGGAAGTTTTCGATGTTTACTAAATATTCAATCACATTAAACACCATGTTGATGATAGAATCCGGGTCTCGAATCGGGACTTTCCTTAGCTTACAATATTTTATGGAAGCAAATAAATTACTAGACGAGGTACTAACATTTTGTGACAATATATTTCATGTTTACCTACTGCATACTTATATGGATTAGCAAACAAAATCAGTTCGGAGATCATAATTTGATTTAGTTCACATATATACGTATGTATAAGTAAGTAGGTATTACAAAAGTTTATAACTTTGATCCCATTTTTTGATTGATTAAATATTTTATGTGAGTTATTTATTACAAGAAATGTGTTTGAAATGCGTCAATGCGAGATAAATAGGTACAGTTAATTCACCAGTTACGAGTACTTGCGTCTTGGTTTAGCTAATATTTGTGATCCATACACAAGCTTACCACAAATTATCACATTTACAACTTGTAGCTATACTATGGATTTCTATATAAAAACTGGACATTGTGTGAAATGAATCATTATTGACCTGAAGTCGAAAATGGCAAATCTTTCAGTCATTTTAATATTTTTAATATTTATAAAACTTGTTAGTGGGCGATTAATAGATGGGTTATTTCTTAGTCCAGAAGTTATGAAGACACACACAGATATACGCGCTGGCAACGATTATATGGATTATAACCCAGAGCATTACATAAGAGAAGTAACAGTCATCGATATTCCAGTGTTGGGAGAGAACGTCGTAGAAGAAATTATAGAAATTATCGAAGAAGATATATTTGTGGAGACCGATGAAGCTAGAAATTTCCTTTTGGACATCTGGGACTGAAATTCACAGAAATAATTTCCTATTTAAGATAATTGTTTATAATTTTTATATTTTTGATTGTAGGTATGATTACATAAAATACATGTTTTAAAAAATAAACTCCTTAAATACGTTTTCATATATTTTATTTACAAAACCTTAAATTTATGAATCAATCACTTATTTTTTGGTAAAAGAAACATAATTTTCAAACAACGCTTAGCTTACGTATTACAAAATTTATTTATCTTAACAAATGCGCGTTTTTTACATATTCACTTATATTAATATTGCACTCAACACTGTTCTAAACAGTAATTACCTAGCGAATCCACTCTATTCCTTAGAATAAAAATTATCTACATTTAATTTTTACTCTTAGATACAGTGTGCTGTTTAGTATTATTACTAACCGCGTCAACATAGCTTACAACTTACATATCACTGAATCGATTTCAATTAGGTATTTTTTTCTATAGGTAGGTATTATTTCCCTACCCAGGTAGGTAGTGTCTTGATTCTGCGTCCCGCGAGTCCAGTCAAACCATTGTCATAGTTGAGACCGTCAAAGTCGAGGAGATCGTTGCTGGGGTTGTCTCCTCTCAGCGATCTCTTTGCCACCTTGTGATCATCACTTGCTTGAGGTTCCTCCGGCGCTTCCGTCGTCGTAGGAGCTTCTATGAACCCAACCACTTCTGGTATTTCCTGAACGACTTGCACCACCGCGTAGATCGGAATTATCTCTTCGTATTCCACTGTGGTAGATGCTTCCGTTGATTCTGGTACCGGTGACGCGATGGTGTACGCTAATAGCGATAGACAAAGAAATACGGAAATATTTGAAGCCATCTTTCGTATGTATTAGGAATAAAACGGGTCCAAAAGTAGGTCCCAGAACTGTAGGCACGAGTGCACGCTCTTCCGTTAATTTGGATTCTAATCAAGCCTTCGACATGCATTAGTTTTTATACTCGACAAAACATCCGAGGGTGCTAATGAACCAGTTTCCAGAATAGGAATTTATTGACGCATGACCTGTAATACTAATAATTTCAGTAAATATTCTCAATAACGTAACGACCATGAATGTGTTTTGTTGGGGATTATATTGAAAAATGGTGATAAATAGTTTACTTTGGTTGTTTGTGGACTACGGAACGAGTGACCATCCTTCCGTTTAGTGATGAGTAAGGCCACGATCAATATCCGCACGTTTATCTTTTGATTTGCAGATTCAGGAAAGTCTCATGTAAATAGTCGTACTATTTTTCGTCGTGTCTATTCATGGCGTAACTTTTCCATAGACGATAATATTTGTATGTGTCATGGTTACATCTAATAGCATCTTGTTTGAGATGTTGTTCTCACCATGCGTCTATTCTATTTATTTATCGATAGGCACCTTTAACTTGTGTATTCATAGATACTTGTTTACGAGGTATTCGTAGGTACATGCAACGGAACGCCCAACGGAAGACCAGCGCTGGTTGCTATGCAGCCAGCATTATGCTGAGTTGGGGTTGTATTGTGGCAAATATGTATCTTATTTAAGTAGTTATACTATATATGTATTTCTTGTTTGTGCTCGTTTGTTTATTATTTGCTACAATAAATCATTTTCTTTCTTTCTTTTTTTCAATCTCAGTCTTAAGAATTCCGTGAAATTTTAAAATCAATTATTTAAATCCGCCTTTGTTTTAATTGTACAAGAACTACGTATTCTTGTAGGATTTGTTTGTCCTTCTGGTTAAGGTTGTGAGAATAAAGATCACTTGATATAGGAAACCTTTTGTTTAAGTGAATAGTCAAGCATTTGACCACCAGCTCGCCTACTACGACACTCGCTCAAACAGATATCATGATTATACTCTATTTCATATCGAAATATAATTTATGGTAATTAATTATTTAATTTTATTTGGAAGTGCTACTATTAATTTTTGAAATTATTTCATGTCTGTAAATTATACAAAAATGTATGGTTCGATCACGCCTTTAAAAATCAATGAATGTCTCATAAATATCATTTAGGCCTGCTTGCACAATTTAACAATCATTTCATAACATTCAGTTTTAAACTAGCCTATGTATTAATTTAGATGTAAACTACCGAATATCATCAAATGTGGTTTAGTTTTATTTCTCTGTCTAACATCCCCCACCTTGCGGAGGCCCTTTGTAAGGGTTGTTTCTGTTTTGTTATTTTAATTTTATTAAGTGACCTTAATAGTAAAAATGTGGTTTAGTTATTTGCCTGTGTCTACTGTCTATGTACATAAGGAACAAAGAGCAATACAATTTCAGACTTTAGGCTTTTTATTTTGGTAGGAGGTTTCTGTTACTTATTTCCTTTGGACATAGTAAACTGCCATAACTAGGTTTTTTTACATTAAATAGGCTTACGTTTGACTATAGCCTGCCTGATGTTAAACACCACTATAGTCTAAGATGGAGCACGCTTGCCTAGAAGAAACCTATTTACTCTAGATTTGATTAGAAGACCCCTGGGTTATAGCATGGGTTATAAGGTATTATGTACTTCACACCATCTTGATAATAGCCAATTATTCTCCCTTTTTGGTGTGTTAAGTTATGATTATCTGTGGACTAAAACAAGTTGTTAAATCCTTATTTTATGTTTACCGAGTAATTGGTTAACACGAGCAATATAAGGCAGTTGTGTTAAACAGTGATTAATATAACAAAGAGGTTGAGGGTATTGGTGGTAATTAAAGACCGACCTATACCTATGCATACCTTTATAACGTGTGTAAATTTATGTATGTGTGACAGTCTTTGTTCAAGTGTTGACAGTAAATATTAATTGTGTAATTATGAAAGAGAGGGATGAAAATCCTTGGTAATTATACATTTAGGTATCATAAAAAAAACCACGAATCATAGCATGCTGTGTCGCTGTCCATGTTTAACGTAGGCACCCAGCTACATACATTATTTTTAAGATTATTGTTATATAGATGGATAGATAAATACTTAATGAAAACATCACATACAAAAAAAACAATACAAAAAAATAGAAATTAAAATTAGCGTCTAAATTGGCGGCCTTATCGCTAAGAGCGATCTCTTCCAGGCAACCAATCTGGAAGGGATATAATATTCAAATTAAATGAGTAGGACGAGGTGTTTAAGATATTAAATAAAATAATGAAAAAAAAAAGAATATACTTAAGTAATAATATATGAAATATATGAATGCAACTGAAAGCAAAGCACTTTTCTAACTTTTTCAGAATCATTTTCAAACTTGCCTTGCTTTTCAAAATTACCTACCTACGTACTAGATATAATTTTAACAGATTTCGATATAAGACAAGACAAAGGTACCTGTTAAAAATGCCTACAAATAATGATCCAGATTTGGCTCTGCAATATATTCTAATGAGAAGATGCTAACTATTCCATTGTTGTCTTTTATTTTTATCATCCAGTGTTGCCGCATTTGGCATTTTATTAGCAACTATCGACCACGGCTCATGGTTTTCCTCGTACTGTGCAAAAATTTCTGAAAACCATAACTACACTAAAAATGACTGAAAATATCGCGCCTGGGACCTGCGGTTTCCATCCTCCTATATTAGATTTCGTGTGTCTGTTTTAACGTTACAAAAAACCGACTCAGGCATACAATAACGATTCTATGGTTTTATATCACAAACAAACTTACAAGTCGAATATCTTTACGTGATATTCCTTCAGAGTCAAGGCTCGTGACCAGGCGATCACTCTCCGCTGTTTATAGAATTTTCAGTACTCATATCGTGCGTCAGTTCTTCTCAAATAACAATGCGCATTATTCTTATGTGCTGTTTCAATGATCTATAATTCCTTGTGTCAGCAACGGCAACTTTATAAGGCGATTGAACGGTCAGACTGGCATCAGTTCGAGCAAGTCAAAAGTGAAGCAACATAGGGTTTATCGGGAATGCATTCAACGTTATTAGTCGTCGCGTCGCTGGCGCTGCTCGCGGTCTGCGCTTGCGCACCCGTGGAGCAGGATGTGATCCAGCACATCCCGGCAAAGGAAGAACCAACACCATCAGCTACAGGAAAAGAAGGTGCGGGATCTGGTGCTTCGGAAAAGGCTGCTGGTGCCTCTGAGATCAAGGAGAGAGCGAGGCGTGATATCGGCGGACAAGAGAGTGACTTGCTGCCTGCAGTTGGGGATGTCGACAACTCTCCGTTCGGCGATGTTCAGCCTCTAGAGGGCCGTGGACGCATCCGTGTCTTGCCTGCCTACCTCGGTTAAACCGAGCCTGATTTGATATTTGATCCTCCCATGATGAATTGATGACTCGCAAACGGATTACGATGTTAGAAATAAGGACCCAAAAGACATTGAGTTAGCTTTTAGATAATGTACAAAATTTAGAGTAAGAAATGTATCCATAGAGAAATATTTTAAGTTAAGTTTAAATTGATGTTGCAGAAATACATCTATGTAAATGATCTTGGTGCTATTTTTGCTGTTCTCATAATTATGTAGGGGTTTCACAAACATGGTGACCGCGTCGTTATTAATTAATGCTAATTTGAAAGATATGGATTAGTGTTAGTTATAGGTCACTTAGTAATTAACGTTGTTTCTCTATAAATAGATGAAACAAGATGATCCATGTTTATCTGTTGGCTATTACAAACCAAACATGTTAGTGCTCAAGGTAGTGATATTAGTTATTTCATTTTCTACAAGTATATCATTAAATGTACCGCAAAAATCTGCAGGAGAATTGCCAACAGTTCAAATAGTTGATGATTCTTTTCACCGAGGTATCCCTAAAGACATAATAGAGTTCAAGAATCCAGTAAAAACTATCCCTAAACAAAAAGTAATACTGACAAAGGAAAGAGGAGTGCCTATAATTAAACGTAGCATTGAAGATTTGGATTCATCAGCTAGCAATAATTACTATGTCTATCGACCATTATATGTGTACAGAAGAATTGAACACAGCAAAAGAAGAATTACTATGTATAACTCGTTTGCCGGATAGATGTATAAAATAAAATAGGTAAGTAATTTTATTGCCAATTTAAAGTTCAATTACTTAACAAGTGCATATAAATATAACAAGCAATTAGAAATGTGTTTCACGGTAAAATCTTAGTTTGATCTTGAGATTTGGTTCGTTGCGTTACCCAGTTTCGCCAAAATGGACTTTCGTTGCTTAAAAATTTTGCTGCTATTTGTAAGTTTTTGTAGTTATATATTGAAATAATAGATATTTTAATTTAATATGAAAGTTAAACTTAATGATACTTTAAAAACAATTTATTTGTTTATTGTAGATCACATTGGCTGCTGCCGGGATATCACCCGTTCACGATTTCAGAGAAAAACTAAATTCGAAATTAGTGAACGATCATTTCCTGATGACCTCTCCACACAAAGTGATTAAACATTTAGATGATACCGTACTAAAAGGAACAAAAAATGTTACTCAAAATCCTGCTATGGAAGAAAGTCTATACCAATTGTCTAAAGATTTAGTTTCTGCTATTTTATCGAAACTAGAAATCCAAGATAAGATTACTAGAATTACGAGGGAAGCGTTAGAAGCGCCTGGCAAAAACAAAGGAGTGACGGCTATTGAGACGCGACGCATTCTTGATTATATTTCTAGAACTTTGTCAGGACACATACTCTCACTGACTCGGGTATCTACAGAACCAGAGCTACATCGATTAGTTTATGGGCTGGCGCAGATAGCAGCTGAAGTATCAATACTCTCTGCGTTGAAAGACATCACATATGCTACGGCACTATCTAAGAAACAGTCAGTGGATTTATCATTGAGGAGAAAAAGATCTATAGAATCGAAGCCTGAAATAGAAACCATCCATTCAACAACTACTAATGCTCCTGTATCAATTAAAACCTCTACAGTCTACAACGTAATTTTAAACAAAACTAAAACCCCAACTTTGAATAAAAATAGTAGTGTAGCTGTTTCAAAGATCAAACTATTACATCCGTTTTCAGTGATTCCCAAAAATAGACATATACCACTTTCTGTAATAAATCAAAAGCATGAAGTAATACCTTTGAAAGGATTTTTGAACCAAACTGCTCTTGATATCGAGAACAATCGTGACCGAGACTTGAATGAAACTGATGCTATACTTTTAGATCAATCAGTAAACAGCACCAACTATGAAAGAGTCGTCGATTCGCTCAACCTAGATACACAAGAAGTGAACACGCCTGAATTAGCTGATGACTGGGCAGATGGTAGAGATACGTTATTCAAGCCTTCTTTAAATTCTGACGTAGTGGCGGATATGGAAATCGATAGGCCTGACGTTGAAGACGAAGCTACGAATGAGAAGAAAATTAAGATGAAGTTAGAAAAGCTTGAAATTAAGGCAAAGAAGGCTATTTTGTACGCAGGTGATGTGGCCTATTTGACAGCAGCAAGTGTGGTTGCACTGAGGAGGGCATTGACTGCATCCATCGAGGTGCAAATGTCTGTAAAATATGCCAAGAATGGTATGTCTAATCACCAGGACCTGATGATGAACTTGGCCAAGACAGCAGCTCAACAAGCTGGCAAAGAGGCTAAGAGTGCGGCGTCAAAGTCTTTAGCTTGCGAGAGAGTAACTAAATTGGCTTTGAAATACACTGCGCAATCCCGTGGAGCTAATCTAAACCATGTTGCTAATAGAATAGTTATGGATACCTTGTCTCTAGCGACGTTGGCTAAATCTATGGCTTTTGTATCGTCTGATATAGCCATCAATTCTCTCTATATGGCTACCGATGTAAAGCCACCTAACTAAAAATAAAGATCCCTGTATATGTATCACTATTTCCTATTAGTCTTTTATTTACCGAAAGAAATAACTTAGTAATTAACATCATTTATTTAGGAAAGTATTATACCTAAGTCTAAGTTTTAAACTCATCAAACCAGTACAATCATTTCAATAATAATCATAGGAAACGACATCTATCGAAACCTGTGTAAGCCGCGTTCTAAATGGAATAAGTAAACTTGTTTTTAGTGTGTGTGATTTTCTATCGTTTGATTTGCTTATGAGTGCTAATTTTCTACTGCGGTATGTGAAAATGCCATGAGATGGCGCTGTTTTGACTTAGTTTTGATAAACCAGTAGAACATCCAGATGCAAACCATTCATAAAACATGTCAAAAATATATTATAATGATAATCACATAAATTGTCCCAATTTGACTATCGACATCAGAGAAATAAATGATTAAGTACTTAAGTTTATTATTATTATTAAAACATAGGAAGAAAAACTAAACATACTAGGTACTTCTAACTTCTACTAAAAAGGGGCACTTAGAAAAGCCTAAAGATAATCTAAGTGCTCCGCCCACTACCAGAGGGCAGCGTGCCCAGCATACTGGCCGCATTACCACGCTGGATGGCATGTTTAGTTTAGTGGTATGTTTAGTTTTTCTTCCCATGTTTTTATATTTTATTATTGTAAATAAAATCAATACCTTATTATTATTTCTTGCGATTGACGTACCAGCATAATGCTAGTCGTGCATATTGCAATGAGCTGGAAAATCCAATATAAACCACAAATATTAGTCAAAAAAGCCGCTTATCTTGAAAAAAAATCATAAGTACCTATATGGATTGAATCATCCCTGACATAAATAAAAATAAATAAATATATATTCCGGGACATTGCACGCAGCGCCATCTAGCCCCACACTAAGCACACGCTTGTGTCGTGGGTACTAGATAACGGATATAATACTTATATACTTTTCTTTTGTAAATACATACTTATTATACATACAAACGACCAGACTCAACACAAGTAAATTATAAATTTATAAAGTACATTCACTACTTGTGTCATCCGGGAATCGAACCCGCGACCTCTAGATTAGAAAGAACGCAGAGCCACTACCAACTAAGCTAACAGGCCAGTCAATAATAATAATTGCTAATTTGCTGCATTATGATTCAAAACAGTTTTTAATTTAAGTAGGTACCCATGAACGTACATATTATATAGTTTCAACTTAGTTTGTTATTTAGCTTTGCTATGCAAATTTGAATGGTAGATACCTATGTAGTTTGCATATTACCTACCTACAAAATTAAGAAAAATAAGCTATTATATTTCTAGAACGTAGGCATAATATTTGTAAACCTAAATGGCAAGCGAGCAAGCTGGTTTCGAAAGGAGGTTGGAAGGGGCCTGACTGGTCCACAGATCAAAGTACAAATTAAGAGATTAAACATGTTTTTACGTTAAAACATAATGTAGGTGCTATATAATTGGTATTTTAATGAAGATATTGTTGCTTTGTATTATTTAAATACTATAATGATAGGTGGATATTAAATTTAATTTTCGACAAACTTTTATGATAATTTAAATTCTGTTAAATCATAAATGAATGTGGTAATGTGTAATGGTAGTCTACGAATTAGTCGATAACTCAAATAATGTAGGAAAAGTACCGATAATGGTCTCACAATTTAATTTGGTAGGCGCCGGTCAGGTCAATAATGTAATGTCCGGAATGTAATGTAAATGTAGGTAAGTCTAGTTATAAGACTTTCATATAATTTTTAGCATGCGGAAACATGGAATGTGGAGACACTTCAAACCAAAAAAACGCTGACTATCTGTAATTACCCACGTTCATAAATAAACTATTTGATTTGAATAGTATTTTATTCTTAAATAGGTAGCTAAGTCTGACAATATGACTACATATGTCTGGATAGCAATATCTTCTTATATCTAGATAGATACTTACGCTGGTAATTTCTCTCACACAGAGGACTTTTATGAAAGCCAGTATAAATTTAATTTATAAAACACCGGCTCACTACCTAACCTATAGCAAGAGCACCTAATCCCTACTACATAGGTACGTCATGGAAACTATTAGACTTAAAAAATATATTGTATTCTTCCCCTGAATCGACTGTTTTTGTGACATGTTTTTACGTGATCTCATGAATGCACATCCAAAGTTATATGACTCTCGACATAAGGTGTAATAAAGCAATTACACGCGTAGTTAGTATTTGCCTCCACCTTTGACGTAAAGCATGTAATAACATAAAACATAACCTTTAATACATAGGTATAAAAAGTACATACATATTTAATTGACCGAGTAACGCAAAGGTTTCTACCTAATGCGCACTCAATTGTAAAAACAAAGGTTTTATTTGTACAAGTACGAATAGTTAGTAGGTCATTCAGAAGAGAACTCTCAATAAATCTCCATTTTTATTACCAAAAAGGGTTAAATAATTCGTTTAAATTAGTTATTTTTATCCACATCTACTGATTGGTGTGAAGATTATCTACCAAATAAAATTACAAATTATAAATGGATGCCCTCATCGGTTTAAAGAAAATCAGTTAAAACTATACAGTAGATAGGCACATATGTATCAAAACACAATTCCAAATTCTCAACAAAATTAAACCAAAAGATAAAATATCACAAGAAAACAGGTAGATAACTCAAATTAGAATAATTTAATAAATTAACATTTAAATTTATAAATTAAAATATTGTTAAAAATAATATTATTTGAACCATTCAAAATATATTTTTTGTACATTCTTATTAAAATTTGACGATCTTATTGAAATCTTTGTACTTAAGTACCCTAGGATATCCTCTACACGCGGATAAATTCAAAACTAAACATTTCTATCAGGAATATCATCATACAGACCCATTCGTTGCATATGTGCTGCCATCACTAACGTCAGATATATCTTGCTCAGTAGATGGGTGTGTCTGTCTACGCAGCGCTGCGCAAGAGCAGCGGCCTTGTGCTGGTTTGCTTTGGGATTATTTAAAACTTATTTCTATAGTTATTTGTCGGTTGGTGATGTTTAACGCCCGTTGTTTTAATATATTATAAATAGATAGATATACGCTTTATTAAAAACACCAGCACAATACAGAAATTTACTGGCGACCTTTTGCGATCTCTTTATAATACTTATTTATAACACTTGTAGGGGGTATTTCTGGTTCTTCCGGAACAATTAATCAGTCAGTGGAAATCCAATTATTATATAGTATATTTTTTATTTAAATTACAAATTTTTGGCTTAGATCTTTATTAGATAAAGTTTTTGTTAGTTTAGATATTAATGGTTTCTTGAGGTTTCCACTGTTAAAGGATCCGGGATTTTCGTTCGGAGTCAGCGCATTTCTTATACTCGTAAAGTCACATTGGGTGTCTGAAATCAAAATATGCTAATTTAAAAAATTGATACATTTGGAATATTTGTACTGTGTAGGTACTACTTTAATACAGAGCAATCCAATTTTAATTCCTTTATAAGCTTAAATGTATTTACATTTACCTACACTGTTAAGAAGAGAATTAGGGCGTAGCTAAAATTAAAACTAAATATTTTAAAATCTAAAGCTTAATATAAAATTTAACAATCATTTAAAATCTCATATACCTATTAAATGAGCTAATGCATTGAGGTTGAAACTGGCATTCCGATGCGTGGAAGTGAGCAAAGGTTACTTTGGTTTCCTCAACACGTAATGTTGGCCATTGAATATCTATCGGATCAAACACCTTGAAGATTAATACATTATTTAGACATGTGTAGCTTGTAGTATAAAAGTAGAAAAAAGCTATGGATTTATTCGGTTTGGGACTAAGTGTAATAAAATGCTCGACCAAAAAGTGTAGAAATGGAACTAATTTCTTAATTCTCCTTTTGAACTTAAAATAATCACGAATGTTTGACAAAACTTATAGATAAACATAAGTTTATATTACTTATAAATATTTATTAAACAAGTACTGCAAGTGGCGCCGACCCATTTTCTACACTTATTTGTCGAGGTAGGTACTTATATGTAGATAAGCAACTACAGACCGTTTCACGAAAGAGTTCCCTCAGGCGCCATAACCGCATGATTATATCATCTAATATCTATAAAATGTTAGTTCCAAACTTTTCCGTGGGACTTACTTATTTCGTGAAACAGTTGTTAGCGATATCCCTATATAAAATAAAAAAATAAAAATAAAATAGCCTTTATTCCTTAAATAAATTAAAAACTAGATATTTACAATGTTTAAGTAAGATATGAAATTATTTAAAATATGTGATTTATTATAATTGTTTTATAAGGGCACCCAAGTACGGGTATAGGCCTCCTCCATTGCCTTCCAAGTAGTGCGGTCTCTAGCTAGTCGCGGCCAGGTTACGCCTGCAACCTGGGTAATGTCATCGCGCCACCTCTTCTTTTGTCGTCCCCTTGTCCTAGTGCTGTCTCGTGGGCACCAGTGGACGATCCTCTCGCTATATCCCTAGCGATATCCCTATGCAATCATCAAAGTAGATGTGGTCAGTTATTGTTAGCTTGTTTTCGTCTACCTTTCATCATAAGCCTTTCTTCTTACGCCACTCGTCCTTCAAAGGGTGGTCGGAATTTACTTATGGAATACCATAAGTAAATTCCGACCACCCTTAGAAGGACGATAGTCCTATGGATGGTGCTTCTATCGATTTAGATGAGATATTAAGTAATTAGTACTTAAGTCCTGACTGTTAATCAATTGCTTAGCCAAGCCGTAACTTAGTTCAATACTGTCAATTTCGAAATGAGATCGCCACACGCATAAACTCGCTAAAAATTTCCCTAGGTACGAAATGTCACTTAGCTATAGGTATACTTGTATACGGAATTAACCACTCACATACTCTAAAAAAGGCATGGAAAGGAAAACACCATTCTAGACACCAAGTAGGTATAACATCTACGCACGCATTACACAGCATAGGTACTACGAGTTATCTGACCAAAACATGATGGGTTTAATATTACTTAACTCACTTTGTAGGGAACAGTTAACTGAAATGTAAGCAAAAGTAATATTATAATGGATTCGTGGTAATTGCAAACGAGTATTAGCGTCATTCCGAAGGTTTGCGTCACACATGCTGCTTTCGAAGCTTCTAGAAAGACCAAGTCAATGCACTGTAATGTACTGTTGTTTTTTTGCAGATGCAGCATGATTGTTTTAATTTAGTTTTATTGGTGCATCATATTTTACAGAAGATATATCATGATAGTGATCATTATGCTTTTGAGAAATCGATAACTTATAGTTAAAAATTGGCATACAAATTTGCTCTATTTCTCTAAAACCTGTTGTATTATTAGCTCTGGAAATAAATGTATCGCTAATGTAAAAGACGTGTCACAGAATTATTTTGATAAGCGATTCAGTACGCATTGACCATAATTTAACTGGATAAATTTGTACTTAAATTCACGTGTTGTGCACTATTTTCTTGAAGAGATAATAAAAAATGAAAATATCATGCGATTTGCTTGCATTAAATAGGTAAATAAATTATAAAAGTATAAATTTTGCCGTACAAAGCCGGGTTAGTAAAAAATAAGTCTGTAAATGTAAGATTTGCGTATTTTGCGGTTTGAATCAGCCAAGGTTAGCAATTACAACATATAACAGAAAAATCTGCATAATATTATACTGCACCGGATGTTAGAATTAACCAAATTAATGTTAAGAATCACCTTGATATCATTTTTATACAAAATTGAAGAATAAGAAAATATGCTTAAGTATAGGTAGTAAATTTTTAAATCCAATTCGTATCAACAATTACCTATAAACATCAAGTTTACTTGATAATATTTTATAAGAAATTAGGTATTTTTATCAACCTCCATGAAAAATTATGTATCACTCACCTAAATTATTACCTTAGGTGGTAAGGTTCCGTATTTATTCAGTTGTTTTGCTCACATCGCAAGCAATTTGCATGACAAAAGAAAATTAAGTTGCTTACATTATAATAATATATTTACTGCTATGTGAAAAATGGCCTATACGGTATAAAAGTATAATGCACAATGCAGAAAAACATCTTCATAAACAAATGACATAATCTACCTAAGTAAGGTTTATGCTTTTTTGACGAAAATCTTCGGCTTATCATCAAGAAGAATTTTGCGCCTAATAAGAAACTGAATTTAAAAATTTATACTTCATCAAGTTGGAAGGTACGTCAACTCCGCAGTACAGGAAAACAATGTGAGGAAAGAAAACATACACTATTACCCATATATAGAATATCATTGCTATTACCTACATATTTCGATAACCGCCAGATCCGGGATAATATGCGTTCCATGGTAGGTATGTTATTTATTTCAGTGCAAACATCGAATAGTTTCTAAGAGTCATTTATCAGTAAATGAACTCTGTGTTCTAAATAAATCACTACTAAAGCATTTTTTATGTAGGTACATTAAATCTGAAAAATGTTGCTTTTAATTTCGACCAATATTAAATATATTTTATGATATGTAGATGCTCAATACAGAAAATCATAAAGCAACTATGTATCCTTTACCCTTAAATAGATTTACGTAGCTAAACAATGCTTCCAATCCGTTCACCTACAAAAGTAGGTAGACATTAACGTCACATGTGTGCTCTTCGCTATACGATTAGGTTTGAATACAAATATAACTGCGAGATATCTGACGTAGAGTTTGGACTTTGCCCGTCTCGGCCTTGATGTCGCTTGTGAGAGCTGCAACTCCGGTATTTTAATATTATTCGCTTTTTCGCAGACGGTTTTAGAACAAAATCACTGTTATGAAGCTACAATGAGAACGTACCCTACATGCATGCTACATTAAGACTCTCCTGCTTTCGTTAATTTATATACTCCTTTATATAGAATATCATTGACTCCTTATTTGTTTATAGCCTCATTTTTACTATGGATGAAGATGATAAATATTTTACATAACATATAATGTACATTTCACTCGGCGGTGTGTTAATTATTGATACCTAAATTGCGAGTTTGCTGGTATTCTTCAGGTACCGCAAACTCGGTAACCGGTTTCTTCTAGGTAAGCGCGCAAGATCGTAGATTACAACATTGCTTAACATCAGACAAGCTGTAGTCAACTGTGGGCCTATACCATGTAAAAAAAAACTTATTCCCATGCGTCTTTCTTACGTTTTAGACAGTAGGGACTTAGCACCTAATATTTACTTTTGTATAGGTAATACAATTAATAATACTACGTACTACGTAGCAATCGTGGGTTTAGTGTGTGTTTGTCAATGAAGGTATTGACTGTTTGATGAAAAAAAAATATACAACGTCATTGCAATTTTACAACGATTTTAGCACTCTATGAGAATTCTAGGAAATCCATCCTTTACTTTTATACGTCCAGCATCACAACATATGTATATTACTACGTATAGGTATACATATTTTTTATTTCAGAGTTAGGTACGAAAGTAAGGTATTGTGTAATAGCAGAAGATCCGGGTTTTAAAGTATATCACCACAGAAAATTAATTTGCTGGGTATTTGTTCAGATAAGAGATACCAAATCTTTATAGATGGTTTGATATTTTGTTAAAGATATTAATCCGTAGGCACAATATCAATTACCCGGCAGGTGCCAACGTAAGTATACCAATATGACAAGCATCTTTATATTAAAAGATGAAAAAGTTAGAAAAATCTTAAGTAAGTAGGTATGCGCCTACGATACCCGCAGGCTTAGAGAAGAGCCGTTTATAGATGTAGCGACAAGAATTTAAATTTTATTTACTAACATTAACGAGTACTTAAGTAATAACTTGGTGCATAATGCATGCTTATAAGTACGAAGAATTAAATTGATGCATGTTATTGTTGCATTTACCTTGAAAACTTTGTAGTACAAACCTATTTTGTTTACGTATAACGTAATGACAGGTGACCAAAGGAAATGATGTCAATTTTCTTGGTTTATAACTTTTATAATTTTTCATTAATTTCTCATTGTTTTCATGACAATGAATGCTATCGTTTGCGTGTAGGTATTATATATTTAATTCTTGTAATTAATGTAACTAGGCAATTTATATTTTTCTGTTCTTTTGTAAATTAGTAGGTAGGTAACTAGATATATTAAGAACTTCTGATTTTATTACTATTTTGTAAATCAAGCCGGCAGGAATTGAAATCATAATGTATTGTTGTTCAGCATTTACTTCAATTTATACAAGTAGGTTTTACAAACAGAGAAAAGGGTATAATTTGTCATAAAACATATTAATTTTACTATCTATTCCGCGAACAACGTACTGCGATATCTTATTTGATCATAAGGTAGCTGATTGATAAGACAACTTGTATTGTGTCACGATTTCATCTTCTTCGTAAGAATTCGTAAGTAATTAAATCTATAGACTTAACAATAGAATTCTTTTAGTAGATTGGGACTGTCTGTAAAAGGAAATAAGTAGGTACCTACCTACTGCAAACCTACAATAATATCTACCACCTATTCCCACCATCTTACTAAAAATATAAAGCTGAAAGTTTTTTGTGGGTATATTTGTTACTTCTTCATGCCCAAACGGCTCAACCTATTTGGAAGATATTTGCCATAGGGATAGTTTAGTGCTTGGATCAACACATTTTTTTTATTTCGGAATTCCCGGATTTACGCTGGTAAAACCACGGGGCGGAGCTAGTATCAAACACTGAAATTCCAGATTGAAATACATATAAGGTAAGTAGGTAATTGATTAATGTCGATAGGTAATAGGCCGATAGGCTCCGTAATAGTAGTTTATGCAACTGTCATATAATGAAGGGTCACTCGTTACTATTATGAAACTCGCTGCGCTCGTTTCATAAACTCACACTCGTGTTTTAATACCCGTGTTATATGCAGTTGCATACATTACTTTATCTTCACTAATGCAATTTATCAAACAACAAGAGTAAAAGCTAACAATAGTTAATTTTTCATATAATTTTCTAGATTTTTCTGGCAAAAGATTGTGAGTTACTTTTGTTGCCAATTCTAGAATATCCGGAGGCGTACAAAAATCATCGTCGCTATCCATTTTTAACTTTTAATTTGTATTTAAAAAACAAAACACATTGCGAAACATTAAATTCACGCGTACGTGTATTGTCACAGTGATTTTGCCGCCATTAAAATCTAACCATCTATAAAGCGCGAGCAACCTGATTGGCCCTGCAATCAGGTTGGTCGCGCTTTATTGATGTTATAATGAGCTATTACGATATCGATGTGGATATTATACCATCATCTGAAATTGCTTAAATTGAGTGTTTTGTTGTCTGCGCTATAACGGTATTAATTACAAGTCAAGTATTGGAAACATAAGTAGAATGTTACAACATTAGTGTAGATAAAAACAAGTATCTATGTAGGCTGGTATTATAATATCTTGGTATGCTACAAGCTTGCGGTGGGCCTAATCCAGATAATCGGATTTTGAGATAACTTTCTTTTATCAGATACATAGGTACCTCCTTACAATCGATCTTATCTTAGAAATTAGGTTGCGTGAATTTGCATATTATTATTATTGTAATAAATAATCGAAAATGTTAGGTGGGTTGTGTAGGTAATACCTACCTACAATTAGGTATGTTATGAACGCAGGTGCGGCGCGTCCACCCATTGCAAACTTAAAAAAAATAGTTATGTAGAAGAAAAATATGAATTTTTCCATAAAAAAATAACTTAAAAATAATTCAAAGACCAAAGTCAGAGACCAAATAAGTTAAAACCAGTGAATCCAAATTAAAATAAATTTACTTGAAAAAATAATTTCATGCTCGTGGTTCTGTATAAGAGCTTCGACTTTCTATGTAGGTAGGTACTAATATACATATTTATTAAAATAAAAATTGATCATCCTCCACAAAAAAATTACAAAGCAGTTTTTGTGAAATTGCATACACAAACCAATCTCGACCTATCGCTACACGCGTAGAGGCCTATTTCTAGAAATGTCTAAATGTTTCTACCGAATAATTAGGGCACGAATAACGATAGGAGGTGTGTACCGGTAGCATTATAAATAGCCAATAATACACAGCATGACGATACACATCTACGTCGACAGAAATTTATCAGTCTGTGGGTGTGCCTAAATAGGTAACAAAGGAAAAAGGTTCTAATATTCAGCAATATTGCTAAAGAGTTTCATTACGAATGCCGCGACAGAGTATGCATTGAAAACGGTCGCATAATAATTCAAGGTTCCGTATACAGCATCGGTTGTTTTGAGTTGCGGTCAAACACTCCTATTCAGTGCTACGGATCGGTCGCCTCGCGCTTTCACGCGTTCATTTCGCATTTTTATTTTTTGACTAAAAAAAGACACGAAAATGTACACCATCGCCGAGGCTACTCTAGCTTTCATCGTCCTCTACCTGTTTTCTCTATTTTTCGAAGTTGTGACGGGGCTTTACGCGTAAACGAAAAAATATACTTAGTTTTATAAAAATGTGATATCTTTAGTCGTTAATTTTACTTAGGATACGTAGGATAAGTTTTAAATTATAATAATCTATCAATGCAATTAATAAGTTATTTTATAATCACTGATATTATTAACTAAACTCAAAATTAAGCCGCGAACTTTCACTCTGAATAAAATCAACGCTAACTTGTCCTCATCCTTTCGCTGTTGCTGGTGAGTATTTTTTCGTACCTCCTAGATTGATAACTGTTTAACTAAGCTTTAACGAACATATTATTGTATTCTTTCCCTAAGTAGGTAATTATTATGTTGATCACCGGGTAGATTCAATTTGTAGAATGCTCGAATGAATGAATTGTCTGCACCACGTTTACTTATAACATAGGCATGCCTATAATTAATAAGTAAATATATTGTTTGTTTTGGCTAATTTCATTAATACCCTCATATTTTTTATATTTTATTATACAAAGTGCCTTAATATGTGACTAAATACAAAGTATGTAGTTAATGGTAACCTTTTATTTCAATTTTGGCGCGGTTGCCTTGCACAGATTTTTGTTTTTTTGCTTAACGACTGTTTATAACAACCGGGACTTACAATTTAATATTTTTTTAAGGAAACCTTCCTAAGGAAGGAATCCTGATTATTTTTACTTGAGAACTGGCACAATATAAAGTTATGGCCAATTAAAAAAAAAGATTTTTGTTTCGGCGTCAAGTCAATTAAAATCGAAATGTCAACGTCAAATCAAAATTAGCTGCTTATATTTTGTTTGTTTCTATAATTGCTGAATTTGTTTCAGAGAAATATTATATTGAAACAAATGTGAATATCGAAGAAATATGAGTTTCATGAAGTTGTATCGTTTAAAAACTTGCAATAGATTTGTTCGGAGACATTCTTCAGTGTCTAATACCGGGTGGCAAAGTGTAGTGGGGTTAGAAGTTCATGCCCAACTTAATACTGAATCTAAGCTGTTTTCTGGTGCTGAGAACACTTTTGGTGGACTTGTGAACAATTGCGTAGCATTATTCGATGCAGCTATACCTGGAACACTACCCGTACTCAACCGGCGATGCGTAGAGTTTGGAATCAAAACAGCCCTCGCGCTGTCCTGCAAAGTGAATGAAGTCTCAAATTTTGACAGAAAACACTATTTCTACGCTGATTTACCGACTGGTTACCAAATAACGCAGCAACGGGCGCCCTTAGCGAGTGATGGTGCCATACATTTTCAGGTATACCATGTATAAAATAGAGATTTACATAAGTAGGTAGTTCGCATTTAACATAAGCAGTCCTGTATAAAATGTAACATACTATTTATTGTTCTTAACAATAGGTGCATGTCGGTCTGACAAAGGCAACAACTGAAAAATGTGAATAATGTAGTCTTTGCACCTTAAAGGTGCAAAGACTACATTATTCACATTGATACAATAACAAATAAGTTCAGAGGTTACCTAACCTAGCGACTTGCATAATTGAATTTATTTCAAGTGCATGTGTAATGTCTAGGCTTCAGCTAATGTTATTGTATTCTTGCTGCTATAATATCAAATAAATTGTGTAAGTAAGTAGTAACTACTGAGGTAATCAGTATTTTTTTACATCAAGTAGTAGGTAGGTTTATATGTATATCATGGAGTCAGTGCAAGTTGACTGTATGTGATCTGTATGTACAGAGCACTTCTAAACTATATTATTTGAATCATGACATGATTATAATGATTTGCTCTCAGAGGTAATTTTCCATCTATCAACAAGACAAAAGTTACCTACATAGCAAAATCTAAATTTATATTTAAAACTCAAAGGTGACTGACTGATATAGTGATCTATCAACACACAGCCCAAACCACTAGACAGATGGGGCTGAAATTTGGCATACATGTAGATGTTATGACATAGGCATCCTATAAGAAAATATTTTTGGAAATGGCACTTTTAAATAAGTGAAATAGGGGATGCAAGTTTTGCTTCTTAATGTAAGTGTAGCTGCTAGCACCCACTAGTTATACATATAAGTAGTCTAGTAAAGTAACACACATTATAAACAACAATAACAAACAGTTCATTAAAGTTGTTTTCTTGTGTTCCATTTCCATTGTTTTTGTATTCTATTAATTCCTTGCATCACCTACATAATTTATCCACTCATTGTCTGACTGAACTAATAAATATATATTTGTTTGTCCTCAGGTATTCACTCCAGGAGTCCACAAAAAGCCATACAAGAAGAGTTCAAAGATCAAGCAGATACAACTGGAGCAGGACAGTGGAAAGTCCCTCCATGACAATGAGCTCAAGCGGAGTTTAGTGGACTTGAACAGAGCCGGAGCACCACTTATTGAGCTGGTGTTTGAACCTGACTTGGAAGTAAGTCACTTATTATGTGAGAATGTTTCTTTTATATATCTCTTATTTATCAAATTACTCCAAAACCACCCAAAACATGGTTGCATGTGGCATATTTGAAAGTGTTTCTTGGTGGTGTTGCTATCAGTTATTAATTCAATTCTTCTCAACTTACTATTTGTAAGTACATTATTATTTCTATTTAAGTATTGATATGACATCTATCTGAAAACATTGAAAAGAAACTTCACCACATTTCCCCATGTAATATACTTAAATCACATTACTCATGTACATACAAATACAAAATAATGTATTTATATTTTCATGTGCACAAAGTAGCTAGTTTTAATGTCTTAAAAGTATTATTCTAATGTATTCATAAGATGGCATGACTGTTACATTAATAATTGATTTCACAGTTACTTCATTAACAAGCATTTCCTTAATGTTTCTAATTTGCAAAACATTTCTTGGATTCATACAATTAAAATATTTGACTGAGTCACTTATTTTTCTTTGTAATAAAATTACATTGTCCAAAATTCAATTAACTTACTTATATTTTGTGGTAATATCTGTAAGCCATATGTCAAAGAAACCCTATTATACTATTTCTTGTAGACCTTTGAATTTCCATAGTAAATAATTAAGTATGTAATGAAGTCAACCATTGTTAGTAAAGGATAATTAAATCAAACTGATTGTGTGCTAAGTCCATATTGTTCTTATGTACTAAGTAAATCACCTACTGAGTATGTAAGAATGGATTTGTCATTAATTTGTTATGCAATAATTGTGGAGTAAGGCAGGTGTGGGAATTGAGGTGTACTCATTTAGGTATTAATGTAAATACCTTTTTTCTTACTAATACATTATGGTGTATTTGATTCTACACACAGTGAAAATAGAACAGCATAATATTTTAATAGGTAAAGATTATAGCATCCATATAAGAACTATAGGTCTTTTTATGAGATTATTATCAGCTACAATTTAATATGTCTTCATTTTTTAAGCAATGATGCGGTCTAATGGTATATTCACTCTATATTAGGTATCTGCCTATAGGAAACACAGCTTCTGCTAGTTTTTTTTTATAACTAGATCGGGTTTGCACTTGGCCATAGTTTGCCTGATGGTAAGCAATGGCTATAGTCTAAGATGGAGCGTGCTTACCCGATAAGAACCGATTCACTCTCGCTTTGAAGATCGCTGGATTATAGTGCGTGGGAAATAGGGAGTCAAAGTACTTACTTAGTTTCTTAACATTCAGTGCCTTTATATAAAACTGCACTTCTTTCTGAAGTTACCAATATAGAATCTTCTTTTTCATTACCTTATCTCACTATGTGGGGTCGGCACAGCATGTTTCTCTCTTCCATTTTACTCTATCACTCATCATCTCCGCAAACAATACAATAGAGAGTAATATAGACTATTCCTAGTATAAATCAAACCTAAGAATAGACAAAGACCATCACTGTTACATCACAACAGGGAAGAGATTTCACATCAGTGTATGTACCTAGCCCGTATTAGATCGCAAAACAGTTTCTACTTACGCCACGCCTGTCACCTGCTCTCGCTCGTATGGCAATAAAGTGACACTTATTACATTTCATATATACATAATATATGATGATTATTAAAAAGATCATGGCCTTCAATGAAATACTTATAAGACTAAATTTGGAACACACTCCATGTTTTACGGAATTCCACCATTAGGTACAACTAACAACATATATAGAGTAATGGTTCTTTTACTGCCGTTTGATTGCTCAAAAGTGTCCTACGAATAATACAAATATGTACCTATATACATAGTTGACATACAAACCCAATATAAATATTGCTTTTTGTCTTGGGCCTGTATAGTTCATAGAATCTCTTCAATGCATTTACTATCGATTTATCAGGGTGATTGTTTCCTGCTAAGAAAATTATCTAGATCCTTTTGATTATCCTTTGCTGGCATGTTAGCTTAGTTGGTAGTGGCTCTGCCTTCTGATCTAGAGGCTGCGAGTTCGATTCCCGCATGACACAAGTATTTATGAACTTTAAAAATTTATAATTACTTGTGTTGAGTCTGGTCGTTTCTATGTATATTAAGTACTTATGTATTTACAAAAAAGTATATAAGTATTATATCCGTTATCTAGTGCCCACGACACAAGCGTTTGCTTAATGTGGGGCTAGATGGCGCTGTGTGCAATGTCCCGGAATATTTATTTATTAATTATCCAATCTGTGACAAGTTTACTTCAATAAGTTAATCTATGTGTCTTCTTTAAGGTCCACTGTAGTCGTCCATACGGTTTCCGACATGCATAACTAACTAACTAACTGTTACATTGCCTAGAATTTGTTGTTATACAGTCTCTTGACATTTTATCTCATAATCTATTGGTAGGTAATAAAAGTAAAATGTTTTTATAATATGTGACAAGGAATTTCTTTTCAATGTATCATAGCTATATTTAAATAAGTTGTTTGTGTTTATAATTATAACAATGTCTGTAAGCTCATACGGGCAGCGGCTAGAGTACATACTATCCTGCCTTATAACATGCCTAGAGCCCCTAGATTATGATATAAGTTTTATTAAACCTAGTTAACCTGGCAATAAATTTCATTTCATTTAATTATGTACATATATCATTATCTTGTACCTTAGATCATTTATTCATAATATTAACATGTCAAACATTATTAACATTTATGTCACATTAAAATAAAAATAAAATACAAACAAACAGACAACGAACAAAACATCACTTCCCGCGCAAGGAACTGAATGTCCCCAGTACACTGGCAGCGTATAATTTATAGTATGTATTTACAAAAGAAAAGTATATAAGTATTTTATCCGTTATCTAGTACCCACGACACAAGTGTTTGTTTAGTGTGGGGCTAGATGGCGCTGTGTGCAATGTCCCGGAATATTTATTTATTTGTCCATCATTGTTTGTAGGACGGCGAGGAGGCGGCGGCGCTGGTGAAGGAGCTGGTGCTGGTGGTGCAGCGCCTGGGCGCGTGCTCGGGCAGGATGGAGGAGGGCGCGCTGCGGGTCGACGCTAACGTGTCGCTGCGGAGGCACGGGGACCCGCTCTCTACCAGGACTGAGGTAATACCGTTTAAATTTATTGTCTTAACTAGTGGACGCCCGCAGTTTCGCTTGCATTATTTCAGGATAAAAAGCCTATGCCAATCGTTTTTTTCCAATATCTTCTATGTACAGTTTTTTGACCCTCTTCAGCTTTATTACATGCATAGCATAGAGATTAAAGTCTTAAAAAATCCGCCACTGAACGCCGCGGCCGTGAACTGCGGAAATATTCAATCTGTACAAGTTTGCGTTTTCTATTAAACTAGACTAATGATCAGAAATGTAAAGTCATGCTTTCTCATCGTTTAGCAAAACGAAAAACACAATTCAAACAACAAGAACACTTCAAATACGAGTAGGTATTACAAAGTCCTTGCAAAATGCAAAAATGTATTTACAAGACAAAGAATTCGCTACAGATGAACTCGAAAACGAGTTACTTAATTCTGGTAAAACCACAAACAGCAAGCGAATGATTTAATTATGATAAAATAACAACAAAAATGGAGTTTTCTGTATACGTGCCTACGTAGGTATTTAAATAGCAGTTGGCATGTTTCCGCGATGTCGTCAATCGATAAACAAACAGGTTGATTTAATTAGACCAGTTGTCGTAGTTTAGGCCTCTTATGCAGGGACCATACGAAGCAGTAATACTTATATTAAGCCTAATATATATTATTGGCGCGGTACAAGATCGGGAAGGATGGCGCATGCTCCACAGACAAGGGCCTCGCCCTTAAATTTATGATGATGATGATATTTAGCGGCTATGCAGAACCTACCTAATATGCATGCACTGTTTTGGTGTTTAAACATAACTTTATTTTTTTGCAGAATATACAGTGTTTTTACTTAATTGTAACCCAGCCTCTGCACTAGGCGCACCTGCGTCGCGGAGGGTAGTTGCTTAGTTGACTGTTACTGTCTATTTACATCAATTAGTCTATACAGAGTATTTTTTTTAAACATATAAAGGGGTATGTTTAAAATCCTATTAAATATATTCATGCGTAGTAAAAATTAGTACCTACAGTTCATTGACCCGCTAGGTTTTGAGACTCAAAACTTGATGTGACACTACATCTTGCATGCGTACTTATGTGTGATGGTTACCATCAGGCACGCGTCCTTAAAAATGCTAATCCTGGCTTTAGTGATTTTAGATTTATATATGTATAGCCTTGAACAGCTTGATAATATGTTGTAAATCGCGAGGTTATATAGATTACTATTGAATGTTCTAGAAGAGTCATCGGAATCAGACAGTAAAAATACTACTATTAAGTAAACTAAAGTAAATACGAGTGCATATTTTTACCGAAGCGTTTTTTGTACTTACTTCTATTTTGACGTGGTAAAAATGTAGGTATTAAAATTTAGGTGAGTTTCTTAATAATAATGTAGTTTAATCAGCTGTCTTGACAAAATAAAATATATTAAATTATCTCTCCTACTTCATTAGTATACGTCAATAAAAATATATAAATAATGAATTAGTATAAATTGTATATAATGTACGTGCTGTATACGTAATATGGCTCATTAATTGTACTCCAATATTTAATTTGGCATACTTAAAATACAACAATATATTTCTATAAATAAGCAGATAGATACCTAATTTGGCAAAAGTATCTTTAAGTTATGAGTACGAAAATAGTTTTGGGCAAAACATAACGTGATGACGCAAATTGTGGGTTATTGTTGTTTGCGTCAAAACTTAAATACGGAAAAAAATGTTTGCACGTTCATTAAGCGTTTCAAGTGGAGTATTGGAAGTTTATTGTATGGAAACGATATTTTTAATGAAAGGGTTAAACCTCTTTGCCATATTAGTTTTGGTAATTCAGCTAAAACTCTAAATTATATAAAACTGTATTAAAAACCATGAGGAGGAGGTGTGCACAAGATCGACGCAGATGGCACATACAAAGGGAGGCCTATACCCAGCAGTGCGATCCCAAGGGCTGTGGATGATGATGATGATGAAAAACCATGAAATTGTATTTCAATTGGTAACAATCAGTATTACTCTGATAATAAATAAATTAAGTTAAGTACACAAACTTTCCGTATTTGACCTATCGTGATTGTTGGATGCTTTACATGTGCGTAGTATGCAGTTGTTTTTATTAGTTCGTTGATTATGCAATACCTAACTTTATTAAGTAACAAAAAAACAACCATAGTACAATGTACGGCACATACTACAGTAGGCCATTTACTAAGTAATATAATAATAAACGCCTACCTATAATTTAAACTGTGGATATCCTACTAGGCAATACATACATACTACGGTAGATACACAAGAGCATTGAATTGACGCATAAACTTGAGTTGGACTTTGGTCACGGCTTCTGTTTGCACAATTGATGTTCTCACACATTCGATGTATTCTGTAACAGAATAACTTAATCTCTAATCAAACGTGTTACGGCTCATTTTTGCTAAGCAAGTTTATGTTTTCAAGGGTTTGGTGATAGGCTGCTACGTATTTGGCCATATATTGTATAGTTTAGCAATATTAACTGTTGCTTGCGGAATCAGGCATTGACATTTTGATTTGAGTATCTGTTTGATATTTTATTGTAATAGACCAATTGAGTTAGCAATTCAATTGAATTTAAATAGACCCTTTGTGAAAATTATCAAATAGAAGAGTTATGTAACTCAATGTTAGCTACAGACTGGGACACATTATTTAGTGTGTATGACAGCTCCACATTTGAAAAGTTTTTTAATAAATTAATATGGTACAGGGATGTGCATTTACCAATCAAAACAAGGCATATAAGAAATAGACAAAAATGTCCTTGGATCTCTGAAGATATAATAAAATTACAATTAGACATACATGACCTATACCAAATTCAGAGACAGTACCCACAAGTAACATCCACTCAGGATATAATAGAAATAAAAACTAAGTTAAAGAATAAACTTTTAGATGAAAGTAAGAAAAAACACATTGAGGGTAGGATAAATAATGCGAAAAACCCCAAAAAGGAGGTGTGGAATGTAATTAAAGAAGAAACAAATAAAGATATAAAAGAATGGACATGGGATCTATTGGACGAAAACCAAATAAAAATAAGAAAAGAAAATATAGCAGATTACTTAAATAATTATTTTATTTCAATTGGTCAGAACTTAAAGACAAATAACCCACCAAACATACAAGAAGCAATGGGTTTACTACAAATACAGGGATCTTTTCCGTCAGATAATTTTAAATTTAAGTATGTAACTCCCCTTGAACTAATGAACATAGCTAAGAGAAAGATAGACCGATCAGAGACGATGGATATATTCGATATATCCGGATCTTTTCTATATGATATAATTTTGCGTCTGGGGGACCATCTAACTTTCCTTATTAACAATATTCTGCAGTCGGATGAATATCCTAGAACACTAAAAAAGAACAGAGTCACACCATTATATAAAGGCAAGGGAGAAACCACTTCTGTGAATAATTATAGACCAATAACAATAGTACCCACAGTCTCAAAAATTATAGAATCACTGATGGCAGACAATATTATGAGCCATATGAGTCAGAATAATTTGATCACCAATGCCCAATACGCATATAGAAAAAATCACTCGACTACGTCTGCGGCTCAAAAGCTAGTAGAAACGATTATTGATGGCCTTGAACATAAGAAAAAAGTGGCTGCAATATTTCTAGACTTATCAAAAGCTTTTGACTCTGTGAGTCATGACCTTGTAATAGTGAAGCTCTCAGCTTACGGAATAACTGGAAAACCTCTCCGACTTATAAAATCATTCCTTGAAGATAGAGAACAAATTGTCGAAGTGAAAATAGACAAACAACGTCATAAATCATCGCCAAGGAAAGTAGATATAGGAATTCCGCAGGGATCGTCATTGGGAAATACCTTGTTTCTGGTATTTCTCAATGATTTATGCCTTAGTGGAATTAAAGGAGAAGTCATCCAGTATGCAGATGATACGACAGTGATTATAACCGCTGACTCACATGAAGAACTTCAGAAATGTATAAATAAAACTTTAAGAGAGTTAGAAAACTGGTTTACGGTGAATGGTCTGAAACTGAATACTGATAAAACGAATATAATGTCCTTCAATGCTGTATCACCAAACTTTAAAGAAGCTCCATTAATATTAGAGAATGGAACTGAATGTATATACGCAAAGCATGTTAAGCTATTAGGATTCGATTTAGATCCCTCCTTAACATGGAAAGAACATATTAATAATACTTGTAAAAAAATGGCAAAAGGGGTTTATGCATTAAAACAGTTGAAACCAATAACAAGCCCAGAGCACCTAAAGGAAACTTATTATTCATACATACACTCTATACTTTCATACGGCATAAGTATATGGGGCAATGCGACAGACTTTGAAAGAGTGTTAATAATGCAGAAACGAGCAATAAGAGTACTTGTGGGAGGTAGATATAGAGAGTCTTGTAGAAACCATTTCAAAGAGTTGAAGATTTTGACGTCAGTGTCACAATATATATTAGAGATTATAAAGTTTGTAAAAAGAAATCCACATTTGTTTAAACTTAAGACTTATAACTCAAATAGAACCAAGATAAACAGAATATTGTTGAAACCAACTGTGCCTAGGCTGTGTATGACTAAGAAACTACCCACTATAATGGGAGAGAAACTGTTCAATAAACTCCCCGCACACATTCAGTCTTTGAATAATGATCAGCAATTTTGCAATAGCGTCAAACAATTATTGTTAGATCAGACACTATACAGTTTTAAAGAATACTTTGAAAATGACTACAGTCAACTACCAATTGATTCTAAACTTGCTTAGAAATTATGTAATTAACTACTGAGTAAGGAGTGTGATGCCAAATTGTCATTTTAGCCCCTATACAGCTAAAGTGACAGTACCAAGATTTATTTAAGTTGACATATTGTATGATTACATACCTATTATTATGTTTGACATGATTTTAATAACAAAAATTTTCATTGTTTTATTAATAAAACTAGACATATGTAACTTCTAAAATTTTATAAAAGCCTAATGTTATAAATTCAATTTGACGAGATATTGTAATTTGTGTAGCATATTCTGTGATATTAGTACTTATACCTATGTATGTTACAATTTTACATTATCAATAAAGATTCTTTATCTTTATCTTTATCTTTATCTTTATCTTTAATTAGACATTCAATTCATTTGCTTTAGATTTATCGAGTTTTTTGTAATCGAACACCATCGACCGTAATATGGAAGACTTACTCGTACTTGCTTATCTATATTTTTTTATTACATATTTGAAAAAATATGTACTTACTAGTGTTAGTAAAAATATGACAAAATCATAAAATCTTTCGAATTTCGAACAAATTTTAATGAGCACATGAACCTTATTTTTTTATAAAACATAGTACTGTTTTGACTGTATTCATAAATAAAACCTTTGAGTTTTATATAAAAAAAAGCTGTGTCATTTCGCCTTATCACTAAATTACCCATCGCTTATAAAAAAAATATCGATATCTAGAGAATAGAGCCTATACTATTAAATTCCTATTAATACTTATAGAAATAAATGAATGTCGCGTGTTGATAACATTCCTGATATAATTTTCTATCTTTTTACAGCAATTTCTCGTCATTACCTATT
This sequence comes from Macaria notata, assembly GCA_927399415.1. NCBI lineage: Eukaryota > Metazoa > Arthropoda > Insecta > Lepidoptera > Geometridae > Macaria > Macaria notata. The sequence goes on from OV656744.1 coordinate 4,461,568, forward strand.
GTTATTTATACGAACACTAGAATTAAAGCGATAGTTTATAGAATTCTTGTATGTAGTTTCAAAGCCATCATTTCTATACATACATAATATTAATGTAAAATATACATTCCTGGTACATAGTTTTACCTATTTATATTACCAACTAGTAGACGCCCGCGGCTTTGCTCGCATTAACTTATCGAACATAACTTTTTTATTTATGACCCATTGAAATGAATTAAACAATAAAATGTTAATTTAAAAGTGCACAAACGTGATAGTGAAAACCGTAGAAAAATCAGTTCAGCCGTTTACGAGACTATAACGAACAAACATACCTACAGACAAACAGTTTTTTAAACATGATTTTTGTGTTCTATTGCAATAATGAAGACCCCTCAACTATTTTTTATTCAATTATCTTGAATGTATATAAACCTATATAAGCATAATAATAACGAACCATATTGCTTACTATCATAAGAAGTGTCAGCACTTTTACCTCAATTACACAAACTCACTCCACGTGGGGATTGTTTTTTGTTGTAATTGCTTTTCGAAACGTGTTATAAAAACTATTTCTAACCAAAAAGTTTGACCATTCTCACTAAAGTGGCCGTGTATAGTATTGTGTAGAGAAAGCAGCAAAAAGTTTAATTTCGCAAACTTAGGCCGCCACTGATGTCACCACCGTCGTCTACATTGCGAGAAACTTTACTTTCCTTTCGCCACAGACAGGTCCAAAGGGTAACTGTCAACTATACAGGTTATTGCTAACTAGTCGACGTGCGTGGCTTCGCTCGCATTATTTTGGGATGAAAAGTAGCCTATGACACTCCTGAGACTCCTTACTACCTACATACCAAAGTAATGATGATCCCGTTCATCCGTTTAAAAAAAAGACAAAACAGACAAAAATACTATTCTAGTGATTTTAATCATACCAAGCTACTTTTTGTTCTTAGTATTTTTTTTGAACAAATTTCGACTTTTGCTTCCCTGACAAAATATAGGTACCAATGGTTCCACGCATTTCCTGTATTAAATAGCTAATATTTTCTTATATTGTCGTAGTTAAATCCAATAATAAGTTTGTATGAAATTGTGGTCACTCGGGTCATTGAACCGTAAAGGGTCTCGCATGTATTACTGGTCAAATCTTACCGGTCTTGTTTATTTTCCTTACACCTTATGATTGATTAGGTAGGTCCAATGGCAGTTACACTCTAAACGCTTGTATCATGAGTATTCGATTACGGATATAATACATATACACATTTTTTTTCATGAATACATACTTATACATAGAAACGGCCAGACAAAACAATTAATTATAATTTTTAAAATTTGTTATTAAGTACCTGTAATAAAACTAAATCCCAATAATTTTGTTTCCAGATAAAGAACATAGGCTCTATCCGCGGCGTGGCGGGCGCCATCAAGCACGAGATCGAGAGGCAGAGGGCCGTCCTGGACAGCGGAGGGAGGGTCCTCAACGAGACCCGGTCCTGGGACGCAGCCGCCCGGGTCACCGTCGCCATGCGGGACAAGGAGGTAGTGCAGGACTATAGGTACATATGTAATTGTCTGTTTATCTTATCCTATATAAATAAATAAATAATAAATATCCCGGGACAATGCACACAGCGCCATCTAGCAACACACTTAGCAAACGCTAAACAAAACGGCTTAACGGATCATCATGATTTATAGTATGTAGGTAGTATGATATCCTGGGAGTGACATAGGCTACTTTTATCCCGAAATAATGAGAGCAAATCAGTGAGTGTCCACTAATTTATAATAAGTGACGTATAACGTCGCAATCAAAATTCTATAACAAAAAATATCATCATCATTTTAGGCGCTTCCGTGAGTTGAATGACACGTTAAATTGTAAGTCCCGGCTGTTTGTCATAGTACGGTAGTCGTTAAACCAGAGGCCCTTAGGGCGGCTTGATAAACTATTCACTGTTATCAGCAACCGTACATACCTTACGTAACACGGTGTCACCATAGAAATGCTGATCAAATGCCCGACTTTTAAGGTGAAAAAGAAAATGTAAAAAAATATGATAAATCCCCATACAACGGTTAAGAATCAAGGAAATCAAGGGTTGGTTTGGTTGTTTATAGTTATTTCAATTCCTAAAGAATATCAGTAATACGACTAGTGGCGCCCTCTGTTATATAGTTGAGAATCAGAATCCAAACTACATTCGATATAGTTTCCATTTATCGCCGCGCTATATAGTTGCGGCGCTGTTGCCACGTTTTCTTTGAAATATTTATCGAATGATAAGTTTAGTATGGAGCTCGAAGGCGCTGTGTGATATGTTCTGAAATATTTATTTAATAGAATTTATAAATACAAAAAGATATTATATTGTGACACAGTTACTTTACGAAGACATTTTGAGTTGTTTATTTAAATTTGTAGTTGTAGTAAACAAGAATAGAACATTGTTATTCTGAACAGGGTTTGAGAAACAAATGTGTTTAAAAATATACGTCTAAACTAGACGAACCGCAGAGTAAATAATAAATAACATGAATAGAGGTCTTGTTGTGTTGTGATTCAACCATGAAATTTGATCTGTGCATATTTGTTTAATCTATACTAATATTATAAAGCTGAAGAGTTTGTTTGTTTGTTTGTTTTAACGCGCTAATCTCAGGAACTACTGGTGCGAATTGAAAAATTATTTTTGTGTTAAACAGACCATTTATCGAGGAAGGCTTTAGGCTATATAACATCACGCTGCAACTAATAGGAGCGAAGAAACAATGGAAAATGTGGAAAAAACGGGGAAAATTATTTGTCTTTGAAGGCTTCCGTTGCGTGAGCTGCGAAAACGGTTCAAAATTCAAAAAAATAATGCCTAAAATAACTAATCCACGCGGACGAAGTCGCAGGCAAAGCTAGTGCCTAATAATTTAAGTTCAAGTATCTTTGAACAATTAATTAAGTAATGAGTACATTATTGTGTATAGTAAATCTTAATGTTGAAGCGCCCGTAGCTTAGCTAGCGGAGGCAATTGCATGCGTTTATCAATCTTTAGCAATGGTCGACGCGGTCAGGCCTTGGATGGGTGACCGAAAAGTGGAATTTCAGTTTGGGCGCTTTCGTGGGTCGGAATGACACGTTAAATCTTCGGTCACGGTTGTTCGTCAAATAGTAGGTACGTCAGTTGCTAAGCCATATCAGAGGCCCCTAGGGCGGCTTGAAAACTATAAATAAATAAATATTCTGGGACATTGCACACAGCGCCATCTAGCCCCACACTAAGCAAACGCTTGTGTCGTGGATACTAGATAACGGATATAATACTTATATACTTTTCTTTTGTAAATACATACTTATTATACATACTTGACTGGCCTGTTTGCTTAGTTGGTAGTGGCTCTGCCTTCTAATCTAGGGGTTGCGGGTTCGATTCCCGCGTGACACAAGTATTTATGCATTTTAAAAATGTATAATTACTTGTGTTGAGTCTGGTCGTTTGTATGTATAATAAGTATGTATTTAAAAAAAAAAAGTATATAAGTATTATATCCGTTACCTACTTAGTACCCACGACACAAGCGTTTGCTTAGTGTGGGGCTAGATGGCGCTGTGTGCAATATCCTGGAATATTTATTTTATATTTATATTTACATACAAACGACCAGACTCAACACAAGTAATTATAAAATTTTAAAGTACATAATTACTTGTGTCATGCGGGAATCGAACCCGCGACCTCTAGATTAGAAGGCAGAGCCACTACCAACTAAGCTAACAGGCCAGTCGCCACTATGACACCAGTGTTGGCCACTCTCATTCGAACTTACTTAGTGTGGTAGATTAGATACCTTCTAAAATCACAATGATCCAACGCCCCGAACAGCGCAAGCGGCAAGAACAAAACAACAAATTCGCTTTCACTTTCATGTTTTTTTAATATTATTATAATAGACGTGTGATAAATGTGATTATTGGAAATTGTTAATTAATATTCGGTAGAAAACGTCAAAGTGCAAGGCAGGCCGAGGCCCCCGGAAGCGTCATATTAAAACAACGCCAGTAATTTGCTCATTGCACTTAAAAAAACAACCGGTTTCGCCGGAAACGGGTATCACTGCATTTGCATTACTGTTTAAATTTTGTATGCAATAATTGTTTTGATTGGATATTTATGTTAATTTAAATACTTACTAGTATTTTGTCGATTATTTCTGCAATATATTTTGCTGCAAAACTTTTCAACTTTGAATTCATATTTTTGTAGTTTTCAAGTCTTCTTTGATGCGAAAGATTTGATTCAAAATCACCACAACACTCTGTGTTATGTAGGTAATCTAATGAATCTCCGTACTATTGTTTTCAAACACTATTTAACCGTCTGATAAGCATAATATAAAGGTAGTATCAGCTTATTCAGTAGACTAATATAGTCTCCTAAGTAATTTGCCATGGATTCAAGAGCCGTTAGTTATGAATCTATGTGTAAAGTTATCTTTATTTCTTTTTATTATTAAAACTTACGTGTAACATTTTTTATTGTCTGAGCGCTGTCGCGGTCCTAAAACGCACGTTCTGACGTGTGTAATCATCCGAAACGCGCAAACAACATACGCGAATACTCGTGAGGGAAAACCGTAATAGTTACATATTGATCTATATTTCTTGTCCACAGATACATGCCCGAACCAAACCTGCCTCCTCTCCGAGTCAACCTGCTGACAAGAGACGATCTGCAAGACGTCATCAGTGTACCATTGATAAGGGACAGGCTCCCAGAACTGCCCGAAGAAACCAGATCAAGACTCATTAGAGACCACCAACTGAGACCAGAGCTATCCATGCAACTCGTCAACGAACCAGTCTTGCTGGACTACTTCGAAGAAATCACCACGGACCCAAAAAACGCCACCAAAATCGCCAATCTACTAATCAATGACTTATTAACTGTACTTAACAAAAGAAAACTGGACATAGAAGACTGCCCTATTACTATACAACAAATGAAAGAATTAACTTCCTTGTACGTAGATGGAAGCATCAATCTAGAAATCGCTAGAAACGTCATCGACGCATTAGTTCAAATGTCAGATAGTGATGTAGAAATTAAAAAGTTGATCGATGAAAAAGGTTGGTCGCTCGTAACTGATGTAGATTTGATCAAAAAGCAATGCAAAGAAGTCATAGAAAATAATCCCAAATTAGTGAAACAGTATAGAGAAGGCAAAGTGAAAGTATTTAAAGCGCTGCTAGGTGTTTTGTTTAAGAATTCTCAGAGTAAGATGGATATGTCAGTAGCTTCTAAGATAATGGAAGATTTGTTGAGAAAGTGATGTGTAATTAAATATTTATATTTGATTTATTGATACATTGTTTTTTATTCTATCTTGACCACCTGGCTCCTGGTTTCTAGTTGACACTAGCCTCTAATTATCATTTATTTGATACAATGTTACTAGTGACATCTATCTATAGGTACATATAGTAAAGCTGAAGAGGGTCGAAAGTCTGAACATTGAAGATATGTAAAAAAAAACGTTTGGAGATGTTTCTTATAAATATATTTTATTATTATTTAAGTATATTCATATGTTTCTTGTATACAAGTGTAGGTAACTACAATTAAAATTTCGGTGCGTAACACCGGTAGGTACAATGTATTCGAATATTTGACGTTGAAAAAATATCGTAAAAGTCACTTTAATACATCACAACTGCTTATATAGGGATAAGCAAAACAGAAACAGATTTTCTACACAGATCTCAATGTAATTTATGAAAATCATTTTCATTTTTAACCGACATCCAAAAAAAGAGGTTATCAAGTCTTCTGAAAGTATTTTATTTCTTATATTTTTAAAGACTAGAGTATTGATGGTATGTTAAACGTATAACACCTTAGGTGTTACACGTTTAACATAACACATTTAACATACCATCTGTATCATCATGTAGTCTAAGGCTTAGACTACAGTGGGGCTTAACATCAATCAGGCTGTAGTTAAAAAGTTATTATGTTGGCGAGCTTAACTTAGAAAATTGCGGAAGGTATAACTTAGGTTCTTCATTCTACATAAATACAACCAGTATATATATATATATATCTTTAGGCTTTTCTAAAGATTTTCTAAGTGCCCCTTTTTGTAGTAGTTAGAAGTAGTATGTTTAGTTTTCCTTCACTTGTTTTTATATTTTATTATTGTAAATAAAAGTTAACATTACCAGTATATGTTCACTGTATTGGATTGGTTAGTTCTTAACGATCAATCAATAAGTCTGCAGGCCCCTAGACACAAAAAGACATAACATTGATATTAGAATTTGAGTAGGCGTTATATAACTACCACCAAACCGTGACCAAAATTAATAGGCCAATGTTCTTCTCATTTACATAGGTACGATGTACTGTTAATACAAACTAGGTAGATTTTATATGCGTATTTTTTTTCACCAACCTATCAGAAACCGAAACTTGTCAACTGATTTAGCTGTGTTTAAAAAAACAAACACGTTTCACATTGGACGCTTACATTTTGCTAATAAGGAATGTCAAAAGGCCTAACCCACTATGATTTTCCTTTCGAATGAGAGTGGCCAACTCTGGTATCGAGAGTTTATCAAGCCGCCCCAAGGGCCTCGGCCATGGGTTAACGACTGCTGTATCTACTAGACATACAGCCTAGACCTACAATTTCCCACTATGACGATAAATTACTTAATAAATTAATGTAATTTATGAAAATCATTTTCATTTTTAACCGACATCCAAAAAAAGAGGTTATCAAGTCTTCTGAAAGTATTTTATTTCTTATATTTTTAAAGACTAGAGTATTGATGGTATGTTAAACGTATAACACCTTAGGTGTTACACGTTTAACATAACACATTTAACATACCATCTGTATCATCATGTAGTCTAAGGCTTAGACTACAGTGGGGCTTAACATCAATCAGGCTGTAGTTAAAAAGTTATTATGTTGGCGAGCTTAACTTAGAAAATTGCGGAAGGTATAACTTAGGTTCTTCATTCTACATAAATACAACCAGTATATATATATATATATCTTTAGGCTTTTCTAAAGATTTTCTAAGTGCCCCTTTTTGTAGTAGTTAGAAGTAGTATGTTTAGTTTTCCTTCACTTGTTTTTATATTTTATTATTGTAAATAAAAGTTAACATTACCAGTATATGTTCACTGTATTGGATTGGTTAGTTCTTAACGATCAATCAATAAGTCTGCAGGCCCCTAGACACAAAAAGACATAACATTGATATTAGAATTTGAGTAGGCGTTATATAACTACCACCAAACCGTGACCAAAATTAATAGGCCAATGTTCTTCTCATTTACATAGGTACGATGTACTGTTAATACAAACTAGGTAGATTTTATATGCGTATTTTTTTTCACCAACCTATCAGAAACCGAAACTTGTCAACTGATTTAGCTGTGTTTAAAAAAACAAACACGTTTCACATTGGACGCTTACATTTTGCTAATAAGGAATGTCAAAAGGCCTAACCCACTATGATTTTCCTTTCGAATGAGAGTGGCCAACTCTGGTATCGAGAGTTTATCAAGCCGCCCCAAGGGCCTCGGCCATGGGTTAACGACTGCTGTATCTACTAGACATACAGCCTAGACCTACAATTTCCCACTATGACGATAAATTACTTAATAAATTAATATTGTGGCCCAACCCATTTATTCTTTCACGATGAATGCAAAAATTTTATGAACACTAAAAATTCAATGTTACACGATCCAATGACTCCTGATTTACATAATTGTAATAAATACGTTATGTAATTTACATTTTATTAATGCAAAGGTCAAGTAAACTAATATAATTAGATGTATGTTTGACACTGAACATTTGGCAAGGTCCCCGTTATGCATTGATAGGTTCCGTGATATCTTAGCTTTATAATATCATAGAAATGTTAACGTGAAAATTTCAGAGTAAGTATTACAAAAATGTCGTCAACGGCAACCAGCCTAAAAATATTATTTATTTGTTGTTTTTTAGTTTTCTTAGCGTGAGAAAGTTATTATGTTAGAAAATTATAATATCCGAAAATCTGCATTACCACTGAAATTCCTGAATGTTTACCACGATGTTTCTGCTTAGGAAGAGAGAGATCTGAGAGGATAGCTTCTCAATTTCAACTCTCAGTAAGGAGGATTCATATTAATCAGGCCAACGAAGGAAAGTAGCATACCTACTATACCGCAGTTTGAGACATTTACTGTGCGATTATCACTGCAAATACATACTACCTATTATTGTAAAAAAAATCCACCAATCAAAGAAGCTCAAAATGATGACATTGTGATAGTCTCGTATGGCGACATTGTAAGCTTCTATGATTGGTGATTTTCCTGGAGTGAATATTGATTGTTTACTGTATAGGCAGTTACAATGTAAATTAACCTACGACAAAACATATCAGATTAGCCGCTTCCTACTATACTTCACGGCTCTACCGTATTTGTATATATTTTTCTAATCAATAGATTAGAATCAAATGACAAAATTTGTACGACCCTGACATTGGAACGTCAATGTGTTTTTATTTATGTGTGTTTGGTATGTGTTGTGTATGCGAATGCGAGCGAAGGTTGTTTTGTGAAGCCACACGCGCCCCGAATAACGTACGCACTATAAATCAGGTGTAGCAAACAGTTTTTTATAATTAGGACAACTAAGTCCTACACATAAGGACAGCATCTTTGTTTTTTCTTCAACGTCATTGATCACTACCGCATTCAATTTTGGTCAACTTGCTTAACTTATTTTCAAATAATAGAAAAACTTTTGTTATGTTAATAAATATGGGTATCAAATAAAATTTATCATAAAACACACCTGAAGATGGCTAAAAATACTGTCGCCGAAGGGGCTAAGTATAGTCTCTACACTATATAATGTAAAACATTCAATACACATTCAATTTGGGAATTCAATCTTATTAACCCTTCCTTTATACTTCTTTTAAGTCAACGCACCCAGGATATAGATCAGGTTATTATACTCCCTTCCCCTTGGCATTTAATTACGAACTTTAAAATAAAAGTGTCGACGAACTCTCTGACCGGCTCAGTCGCGTAAGAAAGTCGGTCCAAAAGTTGTTAACAGCTGAGCATCCTAATCGTGTTGTTGTTGATTATTCCTGTTGAATAATTAGTTGATACAACACGGCTGATTGCATCACTTGGACTCGACTGCTGATCTCGGTGACATATCGTGTACCATTTCGCTTCTGACAGAGCAACACGTTGGTCATAATGTGGAGACGCGCGTATTTATTAACTCTACTGACGATTGTGGCAAGTGAACCCACGGCTCCTGGGATCGATCGAACAGTCACTGAAGGAGTCAACAGCATGGGCTTTAAAATTGTCTACGGAGATGAAGACATGATGATGATCAATGAAGTTGTGACGACTATGGAGAAAGAACAAATGAAGAAAAGCACAATTAACCTGAAGGAAGCCCTGCCACCGCTACCAGCGGAAGATGTGAAGTGCTTGATGTCGGTAGATCGGTACTGCTCTCAGAAAATGGGTCACATCAAAAGTAAGTCGAAATTTTATGTAAGTAGTTAATTATGTCAATCAATTTCTTACTCACTATTTTTTTTCTCCGATCGAAAAATGAATAGAGTTATTTATGAGCCATGTTGCTTTTTATTATTAGACACTCATATCATAATTGTAAATTATTATACATTATTCAATTAATCATATGCTATTTTTGAAAACATCCACATTGATAGCATTTACAAATAAATATGACTGCAGCCGCGTTGAGACAGCTGTTTAAATTGTTACTTGTTATGAAAAAAAGAGTTCCAAATTTATATGCCGACGAAAGTAATTTTTTATTTTATAAGTACATAAAAAATGTACGTGCATGCAGGATATAAGTTTACAATGAAATATACTATATTTCGAAAAAAAAGGTATATACGTATAATACCCGTTATCTAGTACCCATGATACAAGCGTAAGCTTAGTATGGGGCTAGATAGCGCTGTGTGATATCTCCTGAAATATTTATTTATTTAATTTCCTTACAGGCACACTCATCCAAGCGCTAAAAGACGACTGCCAGAGTTGTTCCGAGAAAGAAAAAGAAGAAGCTGGTAAGATAGCAGCCTCTATGATGGCACATGACCACCAAGCTTGGAAGGTGTTCCTCAGCAGGTATGGGAGCGAGTCACGGGTGCAGAGGATTCTAGGCTAAATGTACTAAACCACAAAGCTAAGGATAATAGACTAATAACCTAAAGGTTAAAGCTAAATATACTTCCTCGTAAAGAAAACAATTATGAAACGTGATGTTTGAACACCTAGAATTGAAAAGTGTTTTGTATTTTTCTCTCGTTGTGAAAACTATCGGTGAGATAAAAAACAAAACCTTTCTCAGCTGAAGTTGTAATTGTTTTTTTTTTTATAATTAAGGTAAATAGAAAGTTACAACTTTTACGAGCCTTCGGAATGTGTCATTTTATCTAATTATACTTAGTTGAGTTAATTCTACGAGGCACTACAATAATTCTCGATTTATACTTCTTTTATTTATATTAGCACAATATACAGACTACTACCTATGTAGGTTCGACGTTTTTGGTAAGTATATGAACATGCGTCTTAGCTGTCGTTTTATTGACATGCATTTAGAATATGTGCGGAGTTTAACTTGAAGTAGATAACGTTCTCAAAGACGGTCTAAAGGTATTTTTAGGTGAATTAATCCCGTTAATATGTCAGAATTTTATAGATTTTGAGTTTTGTATAAATACAAGCCAAAATTTGTGCCTTGAAACGAATAATTTCCGAAGGCTTATAAAATTTTCTCGGTAATTTTCTATTTACTATAGTTAGTTATAACTTACTTAAGTATTAAAAACGTACCTATATTGTGTGTGTATGTGAGAAGACTGGCTAAGGCTCAATTATTTATTTTGAAATCCGTTTGTGCTGTTACGCTCTCAATTACTGCATAAATCGGAAATAATCGAAACTGCACAAATAATTGGATAAAACAACAACATTATTTTTACTTTGGTAACCCAAATGATAGAAATGCTCAAGTGAAATTTAATCAAATATAAAAATATCAGGAGAAAGTAATTTAAAAAATGAGCACATGAGAATGTAGCCGTCTTTTAGTTAAGTTTTAGTTTATAATTAGGTACCTACTTAAGTCATGAAATGGACTGACTAATGCCATGAAATATGAGTCTACATTTTAAATTTTAATAACGTGTTAAGTTTGCTTTTTGTCGTAAGGTCAAACTGTGGGTAATCTTGTGTATTAAATAATCATAATAAATTGATAGTAAAACTAATTTACACGTCACATTGGTACATAATAACAAAGAATATAATAGTTTGTGAAGAAACATGAAGAACATTATAATAACCAAGTCGCCTGACCGCACACGCGACATGAATCTAACTTGAAAAGAAGAATATAATTCTAGCATAGATCTTGTTTGTTATCCTACGACTTACAAATTCATTAATTTGGTGGTTTTATCAAGTATTAAAGAAAGTAAAATTCTTGTAGGTCCGTTCTTCAAAATAGGCCACCAAAGAAAACTCGTAGACCTAGAGATCTGAGATTCAAAGCCATTGGAAAACCAGAAGAAATACTAACTTCTAAATCTCGATACCTAAAAGAAGGGTTCAAAGTGAGAGTGAAACGGTATGAAGCAAGCATTTTACTGTAGTTATCTTAATTTTACTTTATTATTTATTTGACCTTTATAGAATTTAAATGATGTGAAACTTAGTTTTTGGTATTTAAATAAAGTATCATTACATATTTAATTTGTTTGTTTTGAATCTTTCGGTGGAAAAACCTTCCCTAGCCTTTTACCTAATGTTTCGCAGAATCATACTCGTGGTAATGTTTAATCTATAGATACTATAATAATATAATATTATAAAGCTGAAGAGTTTGTTTGTTTATTTGTTTGAACGCGCTAATCTCAGGAACTACTGGTCCGAATTCAAAATTCTTGTTGTGTTGAATAGACCATTTATCGAGGAAGGTTTTAGGTTATATAAAATCACACTGCAACTAATAGGAGCGAAGAAACAATGAAAAATGTGGGAAAAACGGGGAAAATTATTTATCTTTAAGGGCTTTCGTTGTGTGCGCTGTGAAAACGATTCAAGTCGTGGGTAATAGCTAAAATTTATAAAGCTAGAGAAGTTGTTTGCAAAAATAAATAGGTGTGATGCCCAAAATAACTAAGTATTCCACGCGGACGAAGTCGCGCGCACAGCTAGTTTATTATGTAAGTACCTTAGTCATAAAGTTATAAATTTTTGCAATAACAATTATTAAGTTATACTAATTTATGCAAATGGAACCGTTCCATATGCATAAACTGCACACTTTGTTTGCCTCTTTTGGCGAAAATCGCGAACCGTAGCTAAATAGTTTTTGAAATGCAAATTCCTTTTCAAAAAGCAATCAACAACGCCTTGTTAATCACAATCTACGCATTTTTTGAGACACAAGTGAAGAAAATTGAAATTTCTTACTAAATGGTAAACTGTACCTACCCAGTGCTTAACAAGCATTATTACCAGTTGTTGTAAGTATAGAAGAAAATACGAACATGTAAATATTATGCAGAAGTAATGAAAAGAAAAGCGAGTGTGGTTCAGCGCTTCCAGTGTCTGCTTTTCATCCAAACGCGTCCAGCCTCGAATCCGGCCCTACAATGACTTGTATTTTCAAGTTATGTGCGGATTTGCACTCGCTTAGCGGTGAAGGAAAACATCTTGAGGAAACCGACATGTTTGAGGATCGCAAAATCCGAGGACATGCGTCTTCCGTCAAAAAAATAAATCTGCGGGGGAGTCACGACCCAGAAAAGAAAAAAACACTGTGGGCCTTTTAGCCTATACTTTTAGTGAAAAAATCTTAACTGGTAATCAAGTCTGCATCTTTTTATATTTCAGGCAATCGCATTTGTCCAAGTACACAGAAAAAAGATATATTCGATTTTTATTTCTAGACCCATTATTATAATTATTTTATCAGCGACTTTCGTTACATTACTATATCTACACATCATAAATTCTTGTCATAAATGCATAAATATCCAGTGTGTCAGTCAGCGAAATAATGTTGAAACTTGATGGATTACGATTTATCTTTTTCAGCTGATTCTTTGGAAGTTTTGTCTTCGTTTTGTTTTTCATCGGAATCACTGTCTTCATGGCTGGCTGTCTTGCTGGCTAAGTATTTGCGTTTGTAGCTGCCGTCTTCATTGTATCTGTTGATGAAATATGTAACATGTAATTGCCATGTAATGGGTAATATTTTATACGAAGTTTAGACATCGTGTTAAAAGAACTGGGTGAAACAAGACACCTTATTAGGATTTATTGTGATAAATATTAACAAAAGTTTGTTAAGTTAAGTAACTGCCTGACTAGAAATTAGAAATTTAATATTTTTTATACAGTGGCACTAGTTGCACTATTTCACCCTAGAAGAAGTAAATGGTTTAGAAGAAATTGGGTTGGAAATATATGTACATATTTGTAATAAACCTCGTCAAGTTAAAACACAAATTATAGTACCACGAAATAAGAAAACCTATCAGTTATCGCATTCCATTTTGGACGCTTCCGTGGGTCGGATGACACGTTAAATTATAGGTCCCGGCTGTTTGTCTAGTACAGCAGTCGTTAAGCCATGTCAGAGGCCCTTAGGGCGGTTTGAAAACTCTCGACACCAGAGTTGGCCACTCTCATTCGATAAGAAGAAGATCACATCATTCGTAATGCTTATTTGTACGTAATCACGTGAATATTGGAATCTTATATGCGTTTCACGAACAAAGTCACGTTTATTTGTACATGTCTTATTAATTAGCTCATTTGCACAGACATTGCTGCGATTTCGTAACTAAAGGGTTTTGTATGCTGATCGCTAGTTTCCATTTGTGCAATAACGATCCTGAGGGAGATAGTTTGTTGCGTGTGAGCTTTGTTAAAATATAAAAATATATTGGATAATGAAAGCCATTAACTTGACCATAACTTTTTCATCAAACTATTTTGAAAAATACTTTTTTTTACGTGTAATAGGTTTACGTTTGACTACAGCCTGCCTGATGTTATGCATTGCTGCAGCCTAGGATGTAACACGCTTACCTAGAAGATACCTATACTTTTTTTCTATTCACTAATGCATGAATTTTCAGTCGCTAAAAAGAAAACCACCATAGCAAAATTACATCTTTCAAAGACCAGAAAATCAAAGTCACTTATTATACAAGGAAGGACCCGACACTTACCTCGATGTACATATCAAAGAAAACTTACCATGAATGATTCAGAGAAGGATTATGTCGCAACCCTTAGCTGTTATGAATACGACTAAGTAATATCTATCTATCTGTTTTCTAAATGCCCCTTTTTATGTTGTAGTTAGAAGTAGTATGTTTAGGTTTTCTTCCCTTGTTTTTATATTTTATTATTGTTAATAAAGAATTTTAGTAATATATTGTTCAACGCCGACTACGAATATGATATTTACTACAGTCTGCCTGACGTCATAAACTTCCATGTAGTCTAAAATGTAGCAATGTAATTAATTTGAAACATATCTACCTAGACAACCTTAAGACTTACTTGTGTTCCAATTTGTTCCAATCATCAGGCCTGTTGTCTATAATGTAGTGCATGACTTGGTCAGCGCCCTCTCGCTGTCGCTTCGTGCACTTCTCACAGTCATGCTCTATGGCGTCAGGCAGGTTCTCTGGTAAAAATAACATGTCTACGTTATTGTTTTGATGCTCAGTGATGGAATAACCGATCTGTAGATAGTCAAACACATAAGAAATGTCAAAAATAGTGTTGCATCATGTACCTACCTATACATTTATTTAGTAATGTATATGAATTCAATAAATATTTCTTTCTTTCTTTCAAATAAATTAATTGAGAATTTACGAGTAAAGGTATGTTTTGCTTCTACTTGTTGTACCAATTTTATAACAAACTTTTTAAAAGCGCCTACGCAAATACTACTGCAATCGTAATAAAAACCGCTTGTGGTTCAAAGAGACGTATTCTAGTGCAGGAGTAACAGAAACAGGCACATAATATGTACGAATAACATATTCTTATTCAACGACCTAACTTTTAGGGATAACAATTAATAGGTACTTTATAATCCTTAGGATATCGCAAAATACAGGAAAAGTTTGTTTACATTTATCTCCTCACTTACTCCTTGATTCTTAAAGGAGCCTACCAAAATTCGAATAGCATTCGCACTCTACTAACTTTTCAGCTCCTTAGCGTCAGGCGTGCAAGGTCCCAAGTCCAGCAGACAGTTGACATATCCCGCCAGTAGTCGTTCGCTGGCCAAGATCTCCTCCAGGTTCACTCCGTCATACTTGTTCGTGTATTCTTCTTCACAGTATACGTGCAGAAGGACGGCGGAAAGTATGTAGAACGTCAACATCGTTGCCTGTGGAAATTGTTAGAGCATACGTAGTTAGGAGTATTGCTCAGATAAAAAAAATGCTAAGCAGCCTTATGAACATAGAATAGATAATAGTTTATTACGGAATGATTTATAAAACAAACTTTGTTTAAAAAAAATGCACTACTTAAATATCATATCATCGTACTAATAGGTACGAAAAGAGTGCTTAATTATTATAATTGGCCAACATTATTCTATTTAGGTTCTCTTGATTTTCGGATTATCTAATATATTTACGATAGTTAGATTTTGTCGAAAAAACACTGCATCTAGATCTTATGCTACCGATATAGTATATTGTTTTAGTTTTACTGTTACAATTTGTAAGAAATACGCTTGTATGCGTATTGCGATAGCAAAAATGCGCTCGCCCGAAAATGATGAACTATGCGGTTAGCTCTATTAAAACTCGGGTAGCAATATTGAGAGTTTAATCAATTGCAAGACAATAAATAGAAAACAACTAAAACCTTCGATTCAAAATATAATTTACTAAGTTAGGTAGGTAGGTTTAAGGTAACGTGTTGCGCGGAAATATGAATAGGTACATAATGAATAACTCAAAAGAAAGAAAAAGAATAATATACTGGAAAAAAATAACTTACTCTGTTCAGTCGATCACCATTCAGATAGAAACACAAACGATGGCATGCTCAGATCTAATGAAGGGCTTTATATGCAAAGAAGTAAATTGTTTTTGCAATTTTCATCCTATTACCATAATAAGAAGGTGATTGTTTCGTAATATAAGGAAATATTCTATTTTCTTATAGTATAGGTCTTCAAATTACTCAAGTATTGGGTAAGAGATTTGTTTTATAATCGGAAATGCTTAGCGACGAAGACAAACATCGTTTGGCAAACAAGGTTTGAGTACCACCAATTTCGATAGTGTTGTCACCCGTGGAAGGATTTGGGCACAGACTATAATCTTTCTGTCAAAAAGAATTGACCCGTAAAACGTTCTATCTTACCTATAAATAAATACATATTCCGGGATATTACACACAGCGTCATGTGTATATTTGTTATTTTTATTCAATTTTGTATCCTTTGCACTGAGTATCCCGTTGAAATCTTTTGTTCAGGCGTAGACACCCGAAAAATTACGTAGACAGTCTACGATTATTTTCTGCTCGGGTACACTAGATTTCAACGCGCTCTTACCAAATTATTATTATAGATTTTAGAAAAAAGAAACGAGCATAGGTAAGGCAAAAACTCATAGAGTTTTTGATGAAAATGGTAAAAATTCTCGATAAACTTAAAAAAAAAACATTTGACGAAGAATAAAACTCTGAATGAAAACGAGGAAATGTATACTTTACTTTATACATATATAAGTAACTTGACACGTGGTTACTTGTGTTATCCAACAAGTACATCTATAAACTTGTTGTAATATCTTTTTGTTCATCTTACGTTCATGTTTTAAAAAACATTTTACCTATAAATCCTTCTTACTTACGTACTAAAACGATTTAAAATCATACGACTTAAAATCATTTTTATGACGAGGTTATGGTTTATAATGTTAATAATATCATAAGCTAAGCTACCCACATACAAAAGAATCAGTAAAAAAAGTTTTGCCAACATATTTCCAAACTTTTTTATAAAAGTGGCAAAAACGCAGACGCTCTGCCTGATGATAAGCAGTCACCAACGTCAATATGAAGATGGCACCCGATGATGATGATATCATACTTTTAAACTTATTTATTTATAACGGTACACATAACAGAATGAGGTCATATATAAGCCAAATACACATTCAAAACTGGTTTTGAACCAGAACAAATTCCTCAGGTGAGTGTACACAGCTTGAACAATATAAATTTGATTATTATTTTCAAAAACCTGTGTTAGACAGAGAATACAGTACCTAACTGGTACTGTAAAAAAACTATGTACTAAAACTTAAACTATGCATATACAGATACATTTATTGCTAGCTTACCGTCTTATACCAATCATAATCATTGTCATCCCAATTTACTCACGAGACTCTTGAAACAACATTAGTGTCGTCACTGTTGCCCGAAGTTGAGCATTGATCATCATCACACCAAAACAAAAAGCAAAAGGTGTGCTTATTGGTATTTTTGTTTCTCTTTCCTGCTCCAACGAAGCGACAGACCAACATTTGTACACCTTTTGTTATGGTGACATGAGTCTTTTTCCATACCATTAAATTCGGTCGAAATTCGAGCAAAGCCGTGCATTCACTCGTAAGGAAAAGACATTATTTGCAAAATAATTTATTCCACATCACAAATATTTCCATAAAATAATCTAAAAACATTAAATTATAGAATGAATCGTAAGTAGTTAGTGGTAAATCCCCTGATCTGATCTAATAACCAACACTGCAAAAACTCCAGTGGTTGTTTGGCCTCAGCCAACAATAACACAAGGGCAAACTTAATTGTATTAGTGTCACATCAAATCATCTTCATAGAAACTTATATATCATCCTTATGACTGTATACATAAAGCCTATATTACCAGAACCAATAGTGTACATGACCTTAATAAGAATATCTTGTGACAATTCCGCGATACATATTTTAATATGCAATGATTTTCCTCCTAAAGTGATCTAAATACGCTTTTAATCGAGATATGTTTATCAATAACATTTCTTAGTAACAGCACACAGTCAACATTGGAAATTTTTAATTTACTTACGTCTGAATCTGGTTTGACGTCAGACTCAAGACCTGTTTATAACCTTAATAATACGAGTGTGGCTATTTTGGTCTGCAAGATGAATCAAATTGTGTTGATGGTTAATTTGGGATTGTCTGCTTGCAATTTCGGACAACGATAAGTGGACTATTAAGTTATTAATAGATTTATAAAACAGCGTAACTATCATGTGTGTATCTACATAAATATGTATGTACATATACCTACACACTACATACTACAACAGTACCTTTATGTAGCTATATCAAGGTCTTAAAACAGGTTGCTTTTAAGACTTGTATTTTACAGAAAAAAGGTAACAAACTTAAAGGATAAGCCTAAAATGGTCTAAATTTAATCCAGTTTTGTGTGTTTTGGCATTTTTGAATGTCTTTGTTTTATGGTTGAATCAAATAAATTACGTTGTGATTATCTGCTAAAGTATATCATTAGTACGAAGATATTATGACGGACAAAATCTTTGGTCGTATTTAAATAGCTTTATAGGTACATTTATTAAACTTCATTCGATTTGTATCGAGTCTGGTTGTTTCTATGTATAATAAGTATGGATTTACGAAAAAAAAGTATATATGTATTATATCCGTTACCTAATACCCATGATACAAGCGTAAGCTTAGTATGAGGCTATACTCGTAGATGGCGCTGTATGACTGATGTCCTGAAATATTTATATTTATTTATTTATATTATAGAGCCAGGAGTTTGTGCGCGTGGGTGGATTCACTCCAAATGGTGGAAGCGGTTTGTATAATATTTTTTATTTAAGAGACAGATTCAATTCCTTGGATTAGCACATAGGCTTCTTTTTATTCTGGATTTAACTAACCCGATGTAACTTTAAAAAAATAAGGACAAAAAAAAATAACTTTCAGATGACTTGATAACCTCCTTTTTTTGAGGACGGTTAACAAAATGAAATTACATTAAAGTTATTGAATAAATACGTGTAGTTATGAACCGTGTTTATCTCACGGTGTTTAATATTCAGCGCCTTGTCGTCATGCTTGAGATCAAGACCTCGTACAAATTATACAGGACTACCTCTGCCGTGGGAAAAGACATTTTCAATCAAAATTCAAAATTTAGGAGCTCGGCTCTTGTCGGTGGAGTATGCGCCATTCTTCACGGTTTCCTGCAATTTCCTTGACTTGCTTAAATGATATGACACTGTTCTTGTCTTTTTTTTGGTCTATGTATGATTTTCTGGGTCTTCCTCTTCGTGCCTCTAACTTTCCCTCTAAGGATGTTTTTCAAGTTCTCTTAATGTCGTATAAGGTGGCCAAGCATCTTTCCTCTTCTGTTCTCTAATTGTGGTCAGTTTTTTTTGTGAAAAGACATTTTATTCTACAGAATAAAATGAAAAATATATTTAATAATTACTGTATTTTTGGCAAAACTTGTACACGAATGATATCTTATTATTACCTACTCTCCTAAGTTAATCGATTGCTACTGAGTAAGCAAGTTACACCGTTGACAATAATTGTCACTTACCATGAAGAGGTACTAATAAAGTCGCATAGACTTCGCTGGCTCGGCCACGTGGAAAGGATAAGAGAGGATCGTGCTCTGAAGAAAGCGTACTTGGGACGATCAACTGGTCGACGGCCAGTCGGACGTCCAAAGAACCGCTGGAAGGAGCAGATAGAGGAGGATCTGCATCACTCCATGCTACCGAGTGGCAGGAGATGGCGCAGAACCGAGAGGAGTTGCGTCTCTTTGTGTCGGAGGCCAGGATCCACTTTGGGTCGCAGCGCCACATTAGCAAGTATGAAGAGGTACTGCAAAAGTGCTGTTGCTAAGTTTCGTTTATCATCATTATCATCAATAACAGTTTATAAGATCCACTGCAGAGCATAAATTTAGTCCCTCATTCGATAATACTCCAGTTTTACGCTTCTATTGCCCAGATGTTGTTTTCAAACTTCTGTTTTCTTTTTACAGCTATATTCTTGTCCAGGAGAAAGAATCAGGAGAATTAAGGCTTGCTGATATATAACATATAATTAGTTACCCAGTATATATGTCAGTAAGTACTGTAGCGTCATTCACACTTAGAGATACAAATACAAAAGATGTACCTACTTATAATGCACTTTGGACTTCCGGCTGCTATTTGACTTAGGTAATTTCTTTCTTGACACGTAAGTAATTAAGTATATAATGATATGGCATAGGTATTAAACATGCATCTGTTTGGTTCTTACATCAATTTAAAAAAAAACACTTTGCCATGTTGGCCACTTTTATTCGATAAGAAGAAGATTAATTTAAAAAACAGATCAGTATCGGTCCCTAATGTTAAATGGTAAACAAAAAAGTAATTAAAAACTGGTTACTTTAAGTGTTTACATAAAAACAGAAATCCTTTTTTAGCAAGAACAGTCTCACATCTCACAAATTGGCCGCCGTGCACATAATGTTGTGTTCTGACAATGTCCTGTGAGCTTCGTCTATTACATTAAAAGCATTCTCCACTACGATATTGATTCTGCCAGTGTTGTTTCACTCAATCTAGAGATCAAATGCCTTTCGATTGTAAAATAAATAATAGACATTCAATTGCCAAATATAATAATGTACTTAACTAAATATAGAACCATCCCAAAAGTGATCATAGCTATATAGCTATAGCTATCACAGCTAAATAGTAGTTCAATGACCTTCTTTTAACGACACTGAACTTGATCTTAATGTTTTAAAGCTATTTAATATTGTTTTTTTACAGCTATTCTATTTGCTGCTTAGCAACGGGCTTTAATAAATTCAACCATTTGACTTTGATGCAGGGACTTTGATATTGATTTGATAAAGCTTTATTTATAAAGAATTAAGTATATGCTACTATAATACGAGGAGATTACCAACATAAGATGATTGATGAGGCGTTTAGGAGATTAAAAATAGTAAGTAATGAATCTATCGATCTTCTATTTATACCTACATTATAATAAAGCTGAAGTGGGTCAAATATCTTTACTTACATAGAAAATATTAGAAAAAAAATATTATATTGAAAAAAAAATATTTAAAAAAATATGAAAAATAAACTTTAATTTAAATCGATATAAAAATACGTTTGAGCAGTTTCTTATAATTTTTGTCTGTTCGTCTGTTTATCTGTGTCTCTGTTTATTTAAACACTCATCACGCGAAAACGGCTGAACGCATAATCATGATTTTTGATATGTAGGTAGCATGAGATCTTAGAACTATCATAGGCTACTTTTATCCTGAAATAATGCGAACGAAGCCACGGGCGTCCGCTAGTATGTCATATAAATGCAAAATTTGATAGCATACAAGGTTGCCTCAAACCGCACAAACAACTCTGAAGTTGAAGGTAAATAATGTAATTATAGGTATGAACTGGCTCTCAAATGAAGGTGCTCAAACACACTGCTAAGTACCTACTTCATTTACTTTGGGTATGGTAATTAGCCAATTGCAATTACTTTACTTGTTTACTTATATGTTGTTCATTATTTTTAACAGTTTGGTCTTTTTCACAAAAAAAAAAAACAAATGTTAATCTCTCAGAGTCCACAATGAGTGTTGAGTACGGACTTAATTGAATTGTAGGTTTAGTCTTACGCGTCACAGTGTTATTTGTTTGTAATCTTTTAGCCTGCATTTTGTGTATGTACCTTTTGTTAATAAATAAATAAATTGACATTATCATATAAATTGACCACAACGCTCTCATATATCATATCAAATAGCCTTTATGATTGTTTACCAAGAAAAATAATCTAATAATTACAACTAGGCTATGATTTCCTCTAACCCCTGATTAGTACGTAGGTGCCAATTGTACATCGTAAAGTACACGACGATCATTGTTGATCATTGCTTTAAACTTGTTTAATAAGAGAATGGCCGTAGTATTTTAAAGAACCTATGCTATGCCAGTAATGCTGCTGTCAAATTGTAATGTTCTATATGCTGTGTTTTAGTTTAGTTTAGTTAAGGCAAAGTTGGGTGCTCGCGGCTTCGCCCGCATTAAGAAGTAAAACTTGCATCCCCTAATTCACCCCTTTAAAAGTAGCATTTCCAAAAATCCTTTCTTAGCGGATGCCTACGTCATAACATCTACCTCCATTCCAAATTTCAGTCCAAACCATCCAGTGGTTTGGGCTGTACGTTGATCACTATATCAGTCAGTCAGTCAGTCACCTTTGAGTTTTATATATTTAGATATAGATTAGACATAATAATGTAGCAATCTTCAAAGCGAAAGTGAACCGGTTCTTATTGGGTAAGCACGTACTATCTTCTCATCATCAGGCAATCCTGTAACCTGGTAAGGATCAAACCTGATTTAAATAGTTTAAAAACTGTATCGCAATTATTATCGCGAGCTGAAATAGACAAGTGTAATATAACGGCAAAAACTTGCTTGTTTCATAATTTTATACAGTTAGAAAAATGTGGCTAAAAATGTTGTGCAGATCTTCTTTTGTCAAAGGCACTTTATCAACACAAGTCAGACGTAAATTACTCCGAACTAGGTTTATTATTTGTTGACTCGTCAAGTCATGTCAATAATGCATCATGGGATTGTCAAGAGCTGAACCATGTATTTGTGTTTGACTTTTTCCATGACCTCATATGGTTTATTTGCACCTTTGATTTATTTAGCAAATAATTTGAACATATTGAGATATTTTTAGGACAGCGACTTGCATAATATTATTTTTTTACTTTAGGCAGGATTTATTATTCTGGATTTGTTTTTTTTTATTTCATTTTGTATCAACAAGTATTATGTACGTACATTTCATAAAATACTGCTAAGTATTTAGTCAAAAGAGGTATGCTATAACTAACTAAGAGATTAAATATTATAATAAAACGATAACAAAATCAAAGGTAATCGTATTTTTTATTCTTCTTCTCAGTTTTTAAGATTGTTTTATTTGAATAAAAAACAATGATTTCCTTCCAAAAACCTTCAAACAAGTAATGTAAAGTACAATTCTGGTCACATTTAGGCAATAAACGTAATTATAACAACAATAAAATGGATTTGTTCATAGTTTGACGTACATGTATGGTTATTAAAATTTAATGTTGGCCTTCCTCGAACTACAGACGAGTTCTTATAACCATAAGAAGAAATCAATTTTATATCTGTTAGATTAATCATGCTTTTTGCTACATGTTGTTGAAGGTTTAATGATGTTTTTAAACGGCTTCAAAAATAGGAGTTTATGGGATTGATTTGATCTGAACCATTTTATTAACTGGACTAAATATTAGCCCATTGTATCTGCCCAAGAGAATTCCTCTAACGAATTCATTCTGCGGGGGAGTCACGACCCTCAGTCATGAGGAAATACGACTCTCAGAGAGAGAGAGAGATATTAACAATCAGCTTGGCCTTCTAAATTTAATGATAAATAGTTTTTTTTCTATTTAATTATCTTTACTTATTTCATTCAAATTCTATGAAAGTAGTTTTAAGATAAATATCTTAAAACTGTAGTAGTTTCTACAACTTCTAGAAGGTTCTTGAGGAAGTCGATGTTTAATATATATATTTTTACTAGTGGACGCCCGCGGCTTCGCTTGCATTATTTTGGGATAAAAAGGTTTAAAATGAACATACGTTTTTTTATTTACAATCTGATTGAAATGAAATAAACACTAAATGTTAAGTTAAAAATGCACCAATATGTTAGTGAAAACCGTATACAAATCGGTTCAGCCGTTTCCGAGTCTATAACAAACAAACATACCGACAGACACACAGACAAACAGAATATTGTTTTTGAAACATGATTTTTGTGGTTTATTGCATCAATGAAGACCTCTCAACTTATTTTTTTCAATTATCTTCAAGGTACAGACACCGACCTGTTACAGCTTTATTATATGTATAGAAGATTTAATGACATATGGTTATTACTTGATTATATTGTTTAAACGTTTACGGTGTCTTGGAATAACGTGATTCAGCATTTTTTTGTATTAATTATTTTGTACCTGTAGTCATAAAGTTTTAAGAGGCCGTTTACAGATGTTTTATCCAAAACTTGTAACTTAATGAGATCTTGTAGAGGTTTTTACTGTTGTACATCTAAACAACAAAGCAAATCTGCATTAAATTATAACTATGTTTACTAGTGGATATAGCTAGTAATTTCTGACAGAAGTTGTCTATATACCAATATCAGGACCCATGATGGCTATGAATATTGGTGGTGGTGCACTCGATTAGCTGTCAAGGAAAACATCGTGTGAGAATCAACATGTTTGAGGACCATAATTAGAGAGTACGTACAAGTGCTACTACGAATCTCTTGAGTCATATTTCCTCATGACTGAGGGTCGTGACTGCCCCGCAGAATTAATTCGTTAGGGAAGTTCTCTTGGGGAGATTCTTCTTCCACGGAAGACACATGTCCTCGGATATTATGGTCCTCAGACATGTCGGTTACTTCATGATATTTTCCTTCGCCGAGAAGCGAGTGCAAATCTACACTTAACTTGAAAATACATATCATTGGTGTAGGGCCGGATTCGAACCATGGTGCGTCTGGATGAAAAGCAGACACAGAAACCGCTGAGCCACACTCGCTTCCTACTACGAATAACACAACAGAACACTGCTAGTGAAAAACACAACAAAAGAAGTGAAGAAGAGACTAATATGAACACGGAAACTACAAAACCACAGCTTGTTCTGTAGTGTCATAAAATAATGATTAGTTATAATTACGATCATATTTTATTAGGTACCTAAATTCCCAGTGCATCTAATTGTTCCTAGAATTAGCGTAATTGGCTAGTTAGACCTCGTTAATTACATATTGTGATGATTGTATCTATCAAGGCTCTTTTTTAGCTGGCAAATTGTTTTGTTTGAATAAACAAAATTCTGGCCAATTCAGTACTGATGTTTCACATATCATCGTAGGCAAGACATGTCAGATGCCTTAAGAGTGGTTGGAATACTCTAGACACCAAAGTTGGCCACTACCATACGAACTTACTTTTAGTACAGAGTACATTATCACAGTTTGTAACAGGACTGAAGTACAGAAATAAAAATGACAATTCAGAAATAATTACTTATAAATATTCGTAGATAAGTATTATGTATGTATAATAATAATAATAATAATAACTTATAACTTAACAGGCTTATTGCAAGCAATAGTCCTGTCCGTGATAATGGATCGGTCCCAGTAGAGCAATGCACGACCATTTTCGAGAACTGGCTCTGGTACATACTGGTAGTACGGTAGCTGAGACTCAACAAGGCCATATCGAAGAGCAAGTTGCTGGTGGATGATCCTGGCTACTAGGTTATGCCGGTGCAAATACTCGCCGTTAGCTAGATGAGAACAACCTGAAACTATATGCCTGAGTGACTCACCGGGACGGCGGCATGCTCGACAAATGTCGACCGTACCGTCTTTCAGGATAAATTTCCGATAATTGTTCGTCATCATAACTTCGTCAGCAATTGCACAAGCAAAACCTTCGGTTTCCCCAAAGAGGTCTCCGAAACGTAGCCAGTTCACTGATGCCAAGAGATTCACATCCGGCCCAGTAAGGGCCTGATAGAACCTCCCGTGCAGCTCTTTGCTCTTCCATATCTCCTTGCGATCCTCAACACTAAGTACCACCGGTCTGTGCCAGTTCTCATTCGCCAAGGAGAGCGGAGTAAGGCCTTTGTCGACAGCTACTACATCGCGATGTATCCCACACTCATTGTTAAGGAAATAATCCCTGAGATTGCACACCTCGCGGTTGTGAAGGGTCTTAGCGTTTAAAAAGCCACGACCCCCCACTTTCCGCGGGAGGTACAATCTCATAACAGACGAGCGTGGGTGTAACATGCGGTGCAAAGTAAGCTGTCGACGGACCTTTCTATCCAGGGCGTCCAGCTCAGTTTGAGTCCATTTCAGTATGCCAAAGGAGTATATCAGTAGAGGCATCACCCAACCGTTGAAGGCACGCACCTTATTACCCCCAGACAGAAGGCTGTTAAGCACTTTTGTCAACCGGCAAAAGAAGCGCTCCTTCACCGTTCGCTTGACGTCCACCACTGATATACCCAACGACTCCGACATACCAAGGTATTTGTAGGTTTCGCCTTCGGAGAGAGACTTTAGAGTCATTGTATCAGAAAGTTGTAAAATCGGTGAATTTACAACTTTCCCTTGCTGCACATGCATGACCGCACACTTATCTACACCAAACTCCATCTTGATAGCGCTACTGAAAACCTGCGTGGTTTTTAATAGCGTCATCAAGTCAGGAAGTTTCTTTGTTAACAACTTGAGATCATCCATGTACAGCAAATGACTAATGATCTCACCCTGTCTCCGGAGTCGGCAGCCTAATCCTGTATCCTTCAACAAAGTGCTGAGAGGATTCAGTGCCAGGCAAAACCATAATGGGCTCAAACTGTCACCCTGGAAGATTCCTCGCTCAATCCTTATAGAATCCTGCAAATCAGAGGGATACCAAATGGATGATGAAGAACTGTGGTCCACTGTCTCATACATGTACATAGAAAGGACCTCAGAGTTGCATCAATTTTATACAACTCCAATATCCTTTCCAACCACGAATGAGGCACCGAATCATAGGCCTTCTTGTAGTCAATCCAGGCGGTAAACAGAGCCCCTCTGTTACGTCGGACTTGCTGGCTAATGGTCGTGTCAATGAGGAGGAGCTCCTTAGTACCGCGGGACCCAACCCTACATCCATTCTGAGCAAAGGCCAAAATATTGTTCGCGACTATATGAGCGTTTATTTTAGTGGTCAGAATGGATGTAAGGAGCTTGTAGATGGTAGGTAAGCATGTGATGGGTCTGTAGTTCTTAGGATCCGCAGTACTACCGGACTTATGAGATTACCGCCATGTGGGATGTTGATTCGACGATAATTGTCCCGATAGTTGTTTCGGTGAACGGTCTTATAGCGAAGAGCCTCGATCAACACCTTAAGAGGCTCTCCTTGGAAGGTTGGGTTAGGGGACAGATACAGAAGGCAGTGATTCTTGATACGGCGCGTATTGTCCGGAGGTTCCTTTCTTTGTAGCCTCTACCACCGGTTGCTTGGGCCCTGCCCCGTTGCCGGCGGCATCACTAGTTTTAAGTTTTTTATGATATTTGTTATTTTTTTTATACATATATTGTAAAAAATTTAAAAATAGTTGTTAATAAATAAATAACTCAAATAATAATAATAAAACCGCAGGGGCGACTTTATGGCGAGTCGTCGGTGAGTGGCGTCACCGCGGACCCCGATTACCTGGGGGCTAAATGAGACCCCCTGCCTCCCGGCTTGCCTTGATTGGCCGTCCGGGAGTGGAAGACGCAAGAGCTAAGTACCTAAGCTCCAGGGTGGAAGTGTTAAAGGGCATAACGCCGCTAGTACCGCTCAGAGAACGCGCAGCACACCTCTCGACACCCTAAGCCACTCACACCAATGTTGCCCTTCCGGCGTCATCTTAGGCTGCCTTTTGTGGAGGGCCCATTTAGTGAGTGGCAAGTCATCACCCGCTATATTTTTTATGAATGAGGCATAACTGGCGGGTGCCGTTCCTCGTACAATAGACCAGTTTAATTAAGTCAATGAACAACTCAACACAATAGCCTCTAACATTAATACCATGTCTGCAATAGTTACTTTATATACCTAACATCCTCTATCTGTATTTTTTACTTAATTTTAAGTATAACATTGTAAAAGGCCTCTCAGTGTTGGCTACGGCCCCACTGATGCCTTAAAAATACCGGGCGTAAGGCCCGAGAATCTGTGAAGATAATAATAAATAATAATAATAATTTTAACCGCAGGGCGACTTTATGGCGAGTCGTCGGTGAGTGGCGTCACCGCGGACCCCGATTCCCTGGGGGCTAAATGAGACCCCCTGCCTCCCGGCTTGCCTTGATTGGCCGTCCGGGAGTGGAAGACGCAAGAGCTAAGTACCTAAGCTCCAGGGTGGAAGTGTTAAAGGGCATAACGCCGCTAGTACCGCTCAGAGAACGCGCAGCACACCTCTCGACACCCTAAGCCACTCACACCAATGTTGCCCTTCCGGCGTCATCTTAGGCTGCCTTCTGTGGAGGGCCCATTTAGTGAGTGGCAAGTCATCACCCGCTATATTTTTTATGAATGAGGCATAATTGGCGGGTGCCGTTCCTCGTGCAATAGACCAGTTTAATTAAGTCAATGAACAACTCAACACAATAGCCTCTAACATTAATACCATGTCTGCAATAGTTACTTTATATACCTAACATCCTCTATCTGTATTTTTTACTTAATTTTAAGTATAACATTGTAAAAGGCCTCTCAGTGTTGGCTACGGCCCCACTGATGCCTTAAAAATACCGGGCGTAAGGCCCGAGAATCTGTGAAGTGAAATAAAGAAAATAATAATAATAATTTATTTAAGTCAAACACTTATGAACTATAACAATGTGTTCACTGCACTCCACACTAGGATAACCTGTGTTGTGGAGGGCAGGCTATGTTATTTATAAATAAATGTACAGTTTACAAAAATACATAGGAAATTCAGAAATACATAGGAAATTCAGGAGGAAAATGTGTATATAAAATATATCGAAGTGTATGTTTATAATGTGATATGTATAGATAATATATAATTATAAATAAAGAAAAAATTGTACGGAAAAATAAGTATATTATTTTATATATAGACATTTATTTCGAAAAAGGCACGTGAGCTGAACATTTTTTTTTTCTTTTTTTTTTGTAACGTATTTTCAGAATCAAACTTTAACATGAAAAAATTATAAAATAAAATAAACAAGGAACAAAGTAGTATTGGTAATGTAAAATAGGGTTTACTACAGTCGGATTACGCGAAACTGGGAACTATCGTAATGGGGATCCGATTGGAGTTTTTAGACATTGCGTGTTGGATTAGAGTTGTGGTAAATAAAGAAAAATTGTTTGTGTGGCCTGGGCCACAGCCAGTCGGTGGGCCTCACTTCTGTGCCTGTTTCACCATAGTTGGTATTAAAACAACGGCATGGGGATTACAGTGAGGGGCACTGACTAGCTGGGAGCCAGGCCACTCATTGTTATGTATTATTAAATTTTTCAAAAGTGTCTTCCGTGAGTATATCTGGTATACTCAATGAAGTAATTATTTTTCTTGCACATTGCAGTCTATTTCAACCCGTTACATATCAATCTGGGTGAATATCATGTTTTCTAGTAATCGCATCCCAAAATTCATACCTACAGCGATTGGGTTCCTTATTCACACTTTAGAATAGGCACGTCCAATGGCCATTTTTATTTGTTTCCAGTTTATTTATATACCTCTTATATGACATGTAGGCATTACATACAGTTAACAGCTGGATAGTATAGCCGTAGGAGATTCTGCTGGATAATATTTTTGTTTATATTATTTTTCTACATTGGATTTATGACGTCTAAACAATCCATTCTTAAACCATCGCCAAATTAGGTTTTCTTATAGGTAAATCGTAAAATATGGATCACAATTGATTAAGGAAAGTTTCAATCATAAAAAAGAATGAGTTTCTTCGAATTGAAGCAGCCCTACACCGTACTAATGTATTGTTTAACGAGGCAATGACGAAATGTCACTTCGAGGAAATTTGAGCTCGTCATAAATGGTAAAACTAGTTTGGTTCACTGGAAAAGTGCTAAATGGCATAGTATAAAACTTGATGTGGCATGACGGTTAAATTCATAAACGCATTGCAGTGCTGTCAACCACACTCCAACAGGTACGCAATTTTACTATTCACTCACATTTTTAACATTTTTTTATGATAATAGAGTTTTGTTTTCGAATAGGAAGGCATGGTAAATTTTTTTTATTAAAGGTCATTATTTCAAATCTTAACTTACGAATATTAGGTACTTTCCTTATTATTTTAATTCATTACTATAATTAAGATACTCGTAGATGGTATGTTTATTCAATAATACAATATGTGTGCTAAGATTATATTCCCGTTTTTTCTATAAAAAGTGTGAGTGGGTACGTTTTAAGTTAAATTTTACCAGATTCCGGTTTCAAATCAGTGAAAACCCATTTGAAAATTATCATACAATGCTGTAGGTCATGCGGTGTTTCTCACAGGAATAATTATCATTCATAATTATTATCTTATGCCTATCAAAACAATATGACGCGGATGCGAATCTCAACATTTTGGAAGTACGTACAAAAACATTAATTAATTTCGTTAGTTGTATAAACTTCTTACCAACTATTGCAGGCAACTTCTAATTGTCTGCTTAATTAATGTGTATATCGCGTTAATTGTTAAAATTTTTGCCTACCAAGTAAATTACCGAAGTGGAGTATTTTTTCTAGCCAATTTCAATACCTACTTTTGTTTTACCTACTATACTTGTATATTATGTATGATATGTATCCAATCATACATTTTAGTAATATTATTGTGATACCACAATAATATTACTGAATGAATATTGATGTATGAAATGTGTATAAGTATACAAACAAACCAGTTAAGGCTTTAATATATGAAAGAGTAACTACTTTAATTTTCATGCCTTAAACTATGGACCGGTTTGCTTCAAGCTTGGAAAAAATATGTAGATAAAAATATTCTGGCTGTTAAGCAGAAAAAAAACGAGAATAACACCCTCCAGCATATTAAGTAGATAAAATATGAAAGACTTCACAAACTTCTTAGTGTTTAGAGATCTGACTGTAATTAAACGTATATATTTTATTCCTTTTCATTCTTAGATATATTTTTTTAACTTGTACGGTTTTGCCCTTGGCCATAGTTTACATAATAGCAAGCAAAGGCTATGGCCTAATATGGAGCGTGCTTACCCGATAAGAACCGAATAACATAAAAATGAAAAGCAGTACCTAATAATCTCTCTCTTTGAGTCGTATTTCCTCATGACTAAGGGTCGTGACTCCCCTGCAGAATTAATTCGTTAGGGGAGTTCTCTTGGACAGATACAGTACCTAATACAACCTTTTCATAAACAAAACACAATAATAATTCACCAATCAATTTATTTCCAGAACAAACCAAACGCCTACCAAAATGAAGTCCATCATCATCATCTGCAGCCTGGCGCTGGCCTCCGTCGCGCTAGCTCGGCCCAACACCGGCCAGTACACTGACAAGTTTGACAACATCAACCTAGACCAGATTCTCAGCAACAAGAGACTGCTGATGCCATACGTCAAATGTATGCTGGATGAGGGGCGGTGCACTGCTGAAGGCAAGACGCTAAAGAGTAAGTTTTGTTTTTACAAAACAAAAGTACTTATTTATTTATTATATTATTTATATTTTATTAAAATAATAAGAAACAATATTAACACATATTAACACTAATAGAACTAAAAAAGAGTATTTAAGTAAAAAAAAGTAAAAAAAGTATATACATATGTATTATATCCGTTATCTAGTACCCATGATACAAGCGTAAGCTTAGTATGGGGCTAGATGGCGCTGTGTGATATGTCCTGAAATATTTATTTATTTATAACTACATACGCTTCTTCTTCTTATCGAATAAGAGTGGCCAACTCTGGTGTCGAGAGTAAAACAAGCTACTAAGGGCCTCTGACTAACTTTACTGACTGCCGAACTAGACAAACAGCCGGGACCTATAATTTAATGTGTCATCCGACCCACGAAAGCGCCCAGAAGGGAATGCCACTTTTCGGTGACATTTCGATATATTCAATCTCTCTGGAACCCTGCATAGTTTTGAATCACAATTAGTTATTTTACAAATGTATTCTATTGCTGCATCATAAATGCTAAAGATAAACTGTCAATGTTATGATGTCTAATAGACATAAACAATGCATAACGTGTACAATAACTCAATCATAAATACCTATCTGAGAATATATTTTTATGACAGAGTTTCCGCTATTTGTTGTAATGTCCATTTGTTTTATAAAGTATACACATTATAGCAACACAAAACAGACACATCAACATAAAACTTAACTTTTAAGTATGTTTGTTACTTTCAAAATATACGAAATAAAAATTGTCTATGTCTGTATAACTGCGGGGTAGTACTAACTCTTAGTAATTAAAAACATGACTAAACTAAGGGTTCTCCTTCTATAATGCATTTTGGTAACAAAATGATAAATTTTAGACATTGAATCAACCCAAAAAAGTATATACCGAATTATGGCTAGCAACAACGCTAGTAATTAATACATGAAGAGTCGATCAACCAATATAGACCAGAAAAAATAGCCGTCGAATAATCAAAATGATAATGTCTGGGAGGTCTGCTTTAGTTGATACAGGATTATTAGTAACTTTATAGTAGTTTATGCAACTGTCATATAATGAAGGGTATTAAAACACGAGTGAGAGTTTATGAAACGAGCGCAGCGAGTTTCATAATAGTAACGAGTGTTTTAATACCCGTGTTATATGCAGTTGCATACACTACTTTATCTTCACTAATGCAATTAATCAAACAACAAGAGTAAAAGCTGACAATAGTTAATTTTTCATATAATTTTCTAGATTTTTCTGGCAAAACATTGAGTTACTTTTTTTGCCAATTCTAGAATATCCGGAGGCGTACAAATATCATCGTCGCTATCCATTTTTAACTTTTAATTTGTATTTAAAAAACAAAACACATTGCGAAACATTAAATTCACGCGTACGTGTATTGTCACAGTGACCTGATTGCAGGGCCAATCAGGTTGGTCGCGTTTTATTGATGTTATAATGAGCTATTACGATATCGATGTGGATATTATACCATAATGTGAAATTGCTTAAATTGAGTGTTTTGTTGTCTGTGCTATAACGGTATTAATTATAAGTCAAGTATTGGAAACATAAGTAGAATGTTACAGCATTAGTGTAGATGAACTTGTTTAAACCACATTAATTGTACAACATTACGTTACATTAAGTTTATTCTACGACTCCAATTCCATCGATTCGATCAAAATCAAACTGATCTTCTTTAAAATTTATAGCAAAAAATAGAGAATATAATTTTTTTGTTAAAAACACGAATTTTTGAAAATCCGAGAGAAACAATGTAATTTGTTTTTATTATTACTGCAAACAAAAGTATCGACGAGCTTAAAAAACTTTATCTTAAAAGTAACTTATGGACAACACCATGAAAATATATTTTGAAAATTTCACGTGTGAAATGTAAGCTCACAATCACAAACAGAACCAATCAAAAATATTAATCCTGTATCCGTCTAAATATAACTTGACGTGAGTACCTACATACATCTTTCGAGACTCATTTTTTGCCCTCTGATGCTGTAATAATGGTTGTTTACAATCGTTGAGATGACGAATCGAAACCCAAGTTCAAGATCATAGCTAATATTATTTTACTGTGCGGTAAAAGCCTTGGAGATTCATGCATTAATGTAGGTGTAGGAAAATAGTGTTCATTTATTCATACATACAGATATCACTTACTAGCTGGTTCCCGCGACTTCGTCCGCGTGGAATAGTTATTACCATAAAACGGGTCTATTGAGTTAACCTTAATAAAAGATAGACATATACTGTTGCAGACATTTTGTTAGATCATTTCAAGAGAAATAATTCTTTAGTACATATTTTTTTGATATCTTGAACCGTTTTCGCAGCGCACGCAACGGAAGCCCTCAAAGATGAATAATTTTCCCCGTTTTTTCCACATTTTCCATTGTTTCTTCGCTCCTATTAGTTGCAGCGTGATGTTGTATAGCCTAAAGCCTTCCTCGATAAATGGTCTAAGATAAGATAAGATAAGATATGTCTTTAATGCACACCAAAGAAATTACAATATAAAAAGAAATATAAAAACTAATTTAATGCACATTGGGCGGCCTTATCGCCTTAGGCGATTTCTTCCAGGCAACCTTTGGATGGACAGGATTTAGAGTCTTAAATAGGCGGTGTACAAGAATATGTAAAATAAATATATAAGTGAAAGAACACAATACAAACTCAGATAATACACTAATAAATAATAATAAGCAATACAATACATAATACTATATGGTCTACAAAACACAAAAATATTTTTTCAATTCGCTTTAGTAGTTCCTGAGATTAGCGCGTTCAAACAAACAAATAAACTCTTCAGCTTTATAATAATAGTATAGATTTTACTGTCAAGATACAAGGTTTATTCAGTTGAAATAATATATAACAATACATGGCACACTAAAATAATACATAAAAACGTTATAATATTAATCAAATTAACATTTTATGTAGATGTAGGTAGTCTAGACTAGACTAGAGGAAGCGTTTATTACTATTTACTATACAAAGGAAACCATCAGGAAAATTAATTCTGTTATTCATAGTTGTATATCCGATTTTATTGCTACCAATGATTAGACGTTTCGAAATAAAACTTTTGCACCAATATAAGGTTGTTTATGTAAGTTTTCTCAGTAAAATCAGTGGTAAATAATATTATTAACAGAAGTAGACGACATATTACAAAAAACAGTTAATTCATTTGGGAGTTATGACTCCTCAGTCAAATTTAGAACACTCCGCCATTTGAGTTGGGGTAACAAACAGAACAGTTTTTGATCTACTTAGTTTACCTTACTGTAATACCCTACTTATATCTTCTAACCTTACCATTATCTTCTACAGGTCATCTAAAAGAAGCTCTAGAAACCGACTGTGCCAAGTGTACAGACGCCCAACGCAAGGGCTCCGAGAAGGTGATTCGACACCTCATCAACCACGAGCCAGAGGCCTGGGAACAACTTAAAGCCAAGTACGATAAGAATGGAACCTATGCCAAGAAACATGAGGCTGAACTCCGAGATGCTAAGGCGTAAATTACTATAAATTAAAGACTTATCTCAATTATAGGATGACAATATTGAAAGCTGTGATTTCAATATATTTTACTTTTTTTGGCTTTTGCGAAGTTTTGACGTAAATTTGCAGAAAATATATGAAGTTGACCGCTGTCATACTATTATCCAAAAATTGACAATGCATAGGGCCCGCTTCACCAACGATGCTTACTAGCATGTATTGAGAAAAGTATTAGGATTTTTGAGATAAATGTGTTTAATAATCGTCGTATAAACGGGCTCAGTTTAATTCGTGTGTTTGTTTCTCGTGATCTGTGTTTTGTCATTTACATTTATTTTCCAAACTATCAATGCGAGTAGTAAAATAACTAATGATTATTAATTACTCATTGATTAAGATTCGAAAGCCACTAACCGTCTTAGTGTCATTTTATAATTAGTTATAACAATTTGTAAGTAAGAAATGTACCTGCTTAATATGAAGAGATTATAATTCTAACCATTATATTTTTCTAGCTAAATATTAGAATATTTGTGATAGGTACTATAGATAATAATTATTATGATGAAAGTGTAATTTGCTCAAAATATCACAAATACTTATGTTGATTGTTTCTTATTATTGAATAAAATGGTCATTTAATACTTATGTTGTCAGTTAGAAATTATTATTTCAATCTTTTAAAATGAGTTCTATGCACATAGTTTTGCAGCCATTACATTATGCATACATATTAACAAATTTGGCTAATGATACTTATTGTTTCCTAGTACCTGAACTTTTTTGTCACATTTGTAGTATGTATTGATAATTGAAATAAATTATTTTTTGTTACATCCTCGTGTTTTCTTTTTATTTTAAAATTTATTATCATTATTAATTACTAGCCTGTTTGATCACTGAGCACTGGGCAAAAGCCTCCTTTATTTCCCTCCTTTATTTCCTGACAGCCCGATCGTCGGCTTTGGTGGTCCAGTCCTTGTCTAACTTGTCGAGGTATTCTTTCCTCATTTATCTGATTTCAGAATGGAAAACAAAGATTATTATAGATCTACTCGTGTGTCCGCTGATGAAGAAAAATGTTAAAAAAGTTAAATAGTCGTACCATACAAGGGCGTGTTTTAGTTAATATTAATATCTAGGCGGTATATGTAGCTTAGTTTCAGTACCATCAGACTATAGTTTTATTAGTCCTGGCATGACGTTTATTTTTTAGTTTCAGCTCTGTTCTATACAACCTTACTTATTTTATAAATTTTCTTCAATGCTAATATTGTAATTTTTATCACAGTTTTGTGTTTTTGTTTATGTGGGTTTCAACATATCTATACTAATATTATAAAGCTGAAGAGTTTGTTTGTTTGTTTGAACGCGCTAATCTCAGTAACTACTGATGCGAATTGAAAAAATATTTTTGTGTTGAATAGATCATTTATCGAGGAAGGCTTTAGGCTATACAACATCACGCTGCAACTAATAGTAGCGAAGAAACAATGGAAAATGTGAAAAAACGGGGAAAATTATTGATCTTTGAGGGCTTCCGTTGCGTGTGCTGCGAAAACGGTTCAAAATTAAAAGAATTAATGCCCAAAATAACTATTCTAAGCGGACGAAGTCGCAGGCACAGCTAGTTCCTAATATGCGGGTTTACATTTATGTAGATAATTATTATTTTCCGTATTCTAACGATCATTAGAGACTATGGTGTACCGAATACTCCATGGATAATCGTAATGTCGCAAGATATTAGGCAGAAAAATAATGAGGAAGTCATAAAAAGTATAGCGCAATACGGAAACTATGTTTACTCGTAGAGTTTTGTTTTCATGGTATGGTGGTTAGGAACTTTTTGGTACCCGTTTCATTAGCTACCACCCAAAATATAAAATCTATTACCATCAACTTGTCTACTTCCAACAAACCAAAAGAACATGGTTTGTTGGAAGTTGACAAGTTGGAAGTTTTGACTCGTACAGATATGATTTAACTTAAACCACAGTGTCGTTTATGCCGATGACACTGCAGATGATCTAGGTTTAAAATGAAACTCTAGAGAAATATATAGTGTTTTTGCGACTGCTCCTTAACCGGCTTCAAACAACAAACTTGTTGGACCACGAACGTAGGTCGGAAATTTCGGACTGACGTTCGTGGAGTCAACCCGTCCTGAGGATGCCTCGTGGAGAGCAAAACACGTGTCGACGAGAATATCTTAACGAAGGAAAACTACAAAACTTGAAGTCACAAAATGCTGAGTTGATGAGGTTTTAAGAGCGACGAAGGCCACTTTGGTTAGGAGGAGGTTTCATTTTAGTAACTTTACATATTCAGTTTTGCCATCTTAGTTGTTTTCATTAATCCAGCATCAGAAAAAGTTCTAGGAAAAAACCAGATCAAAAAACAAGACATCAAGATGTGGCGAGCGCTGCATTTGACGTCAACCAACCGGTTGTATACGTAAAGAAGCAATTTGCAAGCTCCATGTCAAAAATGATTGAAATTTGCAACACCTAAATCATGTGTTTTTGCCAGCCCCTGAATGCAACTTTTTTGTGCTACCGTAATTATTAATATCCGTGAAACACGTCAATCTTTTTATTTATTTACCGACTTTAAAAATAGGGAGGCTATTAATTTGACCAGTATATGTATCATTGAATGAAACTCAAACTTTTTTTTACACTTTATTTTTGACTATAGCTTGCCTGATGTTAAGCACCACTATACTCTAAGATGTAGCACACTTGCCTAGAAGAAACCTATTCTCTAGATTTGAAGACCCCTGGGTTATAATTTTCTGGGAACAGAGCTCCAGGTAGAGAGTAAACTATATTAGTTATAACAAAAGTTGTTTGGTCATGCGGGAAAAATATTTAATTAGGTAGGTACATAACATAAAAACATATCGTTTATGAAATAAAAAAGGCTTCATAGTAGATTTTTCTGGTCTATGGATTTCGTAAACACTCATTTTAAATAAACAATATAATTTGTTAGTTACGAGCGTTGGGTCTTATTTTTACAGATATTGAAATTAAAAATAGAATGTGTATATGTATGTACAAAAAATACTTCAGCATAAAACCGCAATATGACATTGCATTGCCCCTCAGAAAGTTAGCTAACAATAGCACGTTTATACGTAATTACATAGCATTATTAGAATACTTACTATACTAAAAGTATCCTTCATAAATTTGACAACAAACGTGAATAATTACTACTGCACCGAAGGTAAATTAAATTATACTCCAAACGTTACGCTACTCAGGTTTGCAGTATTTATTATTAGGTACTAAAAGCTTTAATTACGGATATGTTATTTTTAATTAAAATAATATATAACCAGTAAGCACCAGCTTGTTCGGCACCCTATCTGCGGATTTATTATTAGTAACATTTTTTTTTTTCATTTTTTTTACTTGACGCGTGGCCAAAATTCTGGCCGTTTCTGGCTCAACGTGTCAGCATTGCCATCCAGCGTGGTAATGCGGCCAGTATACTGCCCTCTGGCAGTGGGCTGAAGCACTGAGATTATCTTTAGGCCATTCTAATGATTTTGCCCTTTTTTATGTTGTAGTTAAAAATAGTATTTTTAGTTTTTCTTCTCTTGGTTTTATGTTTTATTATTGTAAATAAAGTATTTATTCACAGAAAAAAAGTAACAACTCTGATTCAGTTTATTTAAAATAATAAATTTGTTATTTTACTTAATATTTGTTTTATGTTTTGTAAGTAATTTTAAAATAAACAAATAAATAAATATATTAAGATATCCACCACATGGTTGACTTTACTTTATTTTGTTTACAATATTTTTTTTCATTTAATATCTTAAACACCTCGTCCTACTCACTTTTTTTGAAGAATATATCCCTGCCAGATTGGTTGCCTGGAAGAGATCGCTCTTAGCGATAAGGCCGCCAATTTAGACGAAATTTTTATTTTCTATGTTTTTTGTATTGTTTTTTATGTATGTGGTGTTTTAATAAAAAAAATATCATATCATCATCGATGAAGATTATACTTATCGTGTCCAATCATTTCAAAGTACAAAGAATCGATATTATTATTCCATACAAATAAAGCCGGTTTTGGGAACACAAAAAGTATATTGCTTTTAAGGCTTCGATTAAGATTTGTTATTCTGCATGATAAGAACCGCCATTGCTTTATATGAATATTTTATATACTGAGATAGGCAAACTTTTTATGTAGGTCAAGTTATATACTGTTAATAGTATGTGTATATATGTACCAGTACCTATTAGATGTTGTAATGCTTTTCGTCTGCAAGTTGTTATGACCATAATATTTGATAATTCATCTAACAGAAAAGATTTAAAAGTTAATAAGTAGCTTCATATTTTGTAAATAAGATCAGGAATTAAATTAAAAAATAACACCTTTAAAAAAATAACCCAGTCTTTAAATATAAGATAGATAGATAGATAGATTTATACTTTATTGGACACAAAAAACATAATACACAAACGGAAAAAAAAATTCAAACTAATGCCACAAATGGCAGCCTTATCGCTGAAAGCGATCTCTTCCAGGCAACCGTAGGATGGAGAGGAAAATATAAAAAAAAAATTAAAGGAAGGAGAAACTAAATTCATGTCAAATATTTGATCCGTTTCTTCGTTATACTTTGTTTTAAACTAAATTTTTGTGAAATTTCAGAAATGTAGTTAATTTACGCTGTATAAATGAATATCATTCTAATAATAAAAACAAGAATTATGATATTTTTTTTTTTATATTAGTTCACAAACAGAAATATACAGGCTACAATTATACAATTCTTAATTGATAACAAAAATTACAATACGTATATTTCCTATACAGTGAACCTAGCTAGTTTAATTTCTATGTTTTAAAAATACCTTCCGATAGTTTATAGACAATATTAATTGCAAAACATAGTTATTAATTAAAACCGATCACATAATGCAACTAATATTCATGCAGAGTAACTTATTTTATTATTCCACTAACTACGCCAATGTAAATCATTTAATTCTAAGTACGAGTCGAATGGGATTTTCTTGATCGAGTCATTATTCTCCGGTAGTGGTCAGTCAGCTGATAA
The DNA here is from genome assembly GCA_927399415.1 of Macaria notata. Lineage (NCBI taxonomy): Eukaryota > Metazoa > Arthropoda > Insecta > Lepidoptera > Geometridae > Macaria > Macaria notata. The sequence continues at coordinate 4,501,718 of OV656744.1, forward strand.
TCAAGATTAACATAACTGATATAGTTTATATTGATAATCCTTGTTTTTATGTATGTTCACGATTCCTTTATGATGTTAAATATCAGATAATTCAGAGAGCGCATTATTTACATTCATTAGTAGAAGATGCTATTCTTAGCGACAATTGCATTACTGAAGATTGAAACAAAAAGAGAAAAATAAATAAATAAATACACGAAGTCACAAAAAACACAAACATTATATTATACCTAATCACAAAATCTATACATATAATAAAACTAAAGAGCGTCAAAAATCTAAACATAGAAGACATTAGAAAAAACATGTTTGGGTATACTTTAAATCGATAATAATAAACGTTTTAGCAGTTTTTTTTTATAATTTTTGTCTGTTTCTCTGTGTCTCTGTATATCTGTTTATTTGAACGCTCATCACAGCTCATCATGATTTTTGACATGTAGGTAAGTAGTATATACCTATAGAATGAGGTCTTAGGAGTGTCATAGGGTACTTTTTGTCCTGAAATAACGCGAGAAATATTTATTTATTTAATTTACTAACCAGCCTCAACTACATATGTATGTACATACGTAGTAATTATATTTAACAGAGACTTCAATAATAAGGTTTTTATATCAATTTGTTATCATTTTTCTTTAATATTTGTTTTATTTTGTTTACCTAAAAATAAAGATTATTATCTCTGTATATACAATTAATTTATTAACTATATAACTTGTACTATAATAGATATGTACCTATGTAAAAGTGAAACATAAATTAAAAATTTATATCATAAAAAAGTATTTTTTTATTCAAAATAAGTATTTTGCTCCACGAATGCATTTATTTATGATTCACTTTGTTAATATTTCAGTTTGTATGATAGACAATATTTGTAATTGAACTTGATTTTTAATTAAATTGACTTAATTGCCCTACTTTACGTAATTTTATTAAAAAGCTCGTTGCTATATGCCATTTTGCAATTGCACTCTATATTATTATTGAGTTTTAACAAAGGTAACAATTTTTATACAAACCCCATCATAAGCAAACTTTACAGAAAATAAAAATCTATATTTAACAAAAACATTGCAATGAAATGATATGAATAATTTCTTAACACGCATTTTTCCCGATTGATTCCTATTCATTTCTACTTACCACCAATTGCATTTGTAATTAACCAAAACAAAATGTGCACTACATACTTGAACCAATCATAAAATCCAAGCAGGCATCTGAAGTTACAGACACATCAAATTACCTCGAAACACAATGAAAAAGGCCAAGATTATATCGTTGCTGAAAATATTGAAATAAGTATGTAACCGTGACCCCGTATTTCAAATTACCGAAAATTTTATACAAGAGTCAGCGTTCGTATATTGCTTCTTAGCTACTGCGGCAAATCCGTACTAATGCACTATGCACGTCATCCTAAATGCATAAGCGTATAGCATTAAATGTAGGTATTCCTTTGTTTTTTGTTGTCCTCAAAGATTTGTATATAAAAACAGGCAGGTACTCTCAAGAGCTACAGTTCGCAGTCTACAATCAGTGGAATCACATCAAACAGGTAAATTTAATCACATTAGCTTCATAATAAGTTTAATAAGAATAATTAAAATTATACAAATAATTCTCAAGTTAGAATATTTTGGGCGATTCTGACTCATAATCATATGTTGGATCGGTTTATTCTACTAATAATAAATGCAAATGTTGCATTTGTTTTGGAATTCCTTCTTGTCTGGACTTGACTTCTAATTTAAAAGCTAAAAAGCTATTATATTATCGAGTAATAGTAATTTGATCATATTTGTTCAAGTCGGGCTTGTCTTGATTTGATATAATCAGTGTTAAAGTGATTGTTTATTTATGAGAGTAGTACGCTAAACATTTGGATCCAGCTATATTTTTTACAATATTTTCAATAACTCAAACAATTCATTTCTTTGTCTTTCTTGGAACCCCCGTTGATACTATCAATGACTATAATCAATCAAAAACATCCTACACAAAAGTATACCAGCCAACAAATTCAACTTTTGATTTCTTTTAGCACTCTTCTAAAATATTTACAAACGTGCTAAACAAACATAAAAAATACTCCATGGTATAAAAGTTAAGGTTAGTTAAAAAAGTAAAGAACGAAGCTGTCTTTTTCGTGTCGCAACGGATAATAGTAATGTTTGTAGTAGTGTGGTAGTTGTGTCATACGAACTTGTGTGAAGATTTGAGGGTAGTTTACTTTTGATGGATAAAATAAAATACTAGTTTTTATTGTAAGTGTTACTTTAGAATTGCTTAAATGGCATTTCATAACTCTATCTAGGTATTGTACCTTTCAGTTAGTTTACAATTATTTTTCCTGTAGTTTGTTTAACCTTATAAATAAGACGTAATTTAAGTACCTACCTAGTATTATATTGGGAGATAACTCTGGCCTCGTAACAGTCTAACGGCTACCACGAGGTCATGTGCTATTTGAGTCCAAAGAGTTCCCTCCATGGGTCTAATTCACTGGCAGATGGTCTTCCTGTGAATCTAATCTAATCTGAGAATTAATATTCCTTAATTAGTATTAATATGAAACATCTCTTTCCAGAAAATGAAAGCCATCGTGTCCGTATGTCTGTTCGGCCTGGTGGCGTGCGTCTTGGCTCGTCCAGGCGATGACGAAGCTCCAACATACGACCCCAAATATGATGAAATTAACGTTGATGAAATCCTCGGGAACCCCCGTCTGCTAGAAGGTTACTACAACTGCTGCATGGAGAAAGGCCCTTGCACTCAAGAAGGCAAAGCACTTAAGGGTAAGATTTTTTAAACTAATTTATATAGTTTCGTGTTTGACAGCCCGCCTGATTAAACATTGCTGCAGTTAAATGCAGTCCTGGATATTACACTTTTGCCTTTGCCTTTTTTTGACTTGTAGTAATATTTACTAGTTAGTTCTTGTATAGTTTTTAGTTAATTAATAATATCATGATAGTGATTTTGTGGGCAGATTTATCGAGAAGAGGTTGACGTGTTCTCGTGCTCGCGTCCTTTCTTGTGTGCTGTAGTCTTAAAACATGTTATAATTAGATAAAGCAAATAAATTTTGTGAAAAAAACTATAGAAACAACACGTGAACATATTGTTTTAAAAACATATCTTCCAAAATGAGAGCACACAAAATATTTTACACCCAACGACATCGTGTATAAAAGGCAAATTATAAACAAAGTCGTCGTCAGTATATACATATGTATTTTTCTTTTTGTACTTCTTCTTCTGATTTAAATGCTACGCTCTAGTCAGTCTTCTGTTTTATCTTTCTGTATATAGTTAGTTATTTTTTTCTTTCTACAGTTCACTTGAAGGATGGGTTGGAGACACATTGCGCCAAATGCACACCAAAGCAGAAGGAAGGGGTTGAGAAAGTGTGCAAATACCTGTACCACCATAAGCCTGAGATGTGGAAGGGCCTCACAGGGAAGTATGATCCCACCGGAAAATACACCAAGGAGTACGAAGAGGACTTCGACAAAATCAAGCACGAGTAATTTCGAACAATACTAAGTGACAGCACTTAGAGAAATCAATGTGATACTGAAGTAATATATTCCAAATATGTTTTGTCTTCCTTTATATTTTCGTGATTCAATAAGTTCTTGATGTATGTAAATTAAAAGTTTATCTGTCAATAATTTAGCTTTTATTATTTTTATTTAGATAAATACGTTGTAACCATTTTACTATTGGATTAGTCCATTATAGTAAATTAAAATACTTGATATGGTACATCTATAACTAGGTATATATATTTTTTTAAATAGAGGACGTATTTAATAGCCATGTCGTTCTGTCTTTCTGTCCGTCTATCCGGTCGTGTATCTGTCAGTCCGCTAATATTTTACACATAATTGGAGTTTAGTACGTACCTACTGTACTGAAGATCCCGTAATTAAATTTAGATATTATACCGCCTAGTAAAAGTCTCAGTCAGTGCGAGTGTGGCTCAGCGGTTCCAGTGTCTGCTTTTCATTCAGACGCACCCTGGTTCGAAGCCAGCGCTACACCAATGACATGTATTTTGAAGTTATGTGTGAATTTGCACTCGCTTAGCAGTGAAGGAAAACGTCGCGAGGAAACCAACATGTTTGAGGATTACAATATCCGAGGACATGTGTCTTCCGTGGCAGGATCAGGGCGTCCACCATGATGTATCTGCCCATGAAAACTCCTCTAACAAAATAATTTTACGGGGGAGTCACAACCCTCCCCTCAATTATGAGGAAATACGACTCAAGAGAGAGAGAGATTAAAAGTCTAGTCAAAATCAGTTGAGGTTCCAAATACTCGCACCAAGCGCTTTGCTTCGACTTTCATCGTGCAAACAGCCCAACTGTGGAACTCCTTGCCCGAATCTCTATTCCCCTTGAACTATAATTTGTCGGTCTTCAATTCGAGAGTAAACCGGTTTCTTCTAGGCAAGCGCGCTAGATCGTAGACTATAACGTTGCTTACCATCAGGCAAGTTGTAGTCAAGCGTAAGCCTATATCATGTAGAAAAAAAATATGTTGAAAAATTAGCCCGACATGTTTCTGAGCCATACAGGCTTCATTGTCAGGAAGACGGGTCAGCACGCATCTCAGCTAACAAATAGTCGATTTTGAGATATGCTCGTAGTAGATACATACTTTTTTTGTAAATCGCAAATTATAACTTTTTTTTAGCAAAAGAATAAAAATTGTAACAAGTTGTGGTTATACTTAATTGTACGAAATTCTTCATGTACCTGCACAAGTTTAATTCAGACTTTATTCAGATGTATATGTTACGGTAAATGTGGATAATCGGTAATAATGTATAATTACCGGTAATTATACATAATTCCCAACGCCCACGGTAAAGGTAGTGAATTATCCACATTTACCGGTAATTATATATAATTACCATACCCCTTTGGTAAATGTAGAAAATAATGAAATCAAACATCAGAATCAAAATGTTTATTAGAATAAACACAAGTATAAATAAAATAAATAAATCGCATGAGTAGAGGTTCGGCAAGGAGGCACCGTTATACATTAGAGGTTCCAAAGACTCCCCCTAAATTATAATTAGTCGGTCTTCAAGTCGAGAGTAAACCGGTTTCTTCTAGGCAAGCGCGCTATATCGTAGATTATAACGTTGCTTAACATCAGGCAAGTTGTAGTCAAGCGTGAGGCAGATACTGAATGATGGCGACACTTTAAAGCTAGTACAAAAATTTCATTAACTAACTAATACATATAAAAATGTATTTAATAAGAATATATTTTACTAGCTGTGCTCGCGACTTCGTCCACGTGGAATAGTTATTTTGGGCATCATATTTATTTTTGTAAACAACCTCTTCAGCTTTATAAATTATAGCTGTTACCCACGACTTGAACCGTTTTCGCAGACCACGTAACGGAAGCCCTCAAAGATGAATATTTTTCCCCCGTTTTTCCACATTTTCCATTGTTTCTTCGCTCCTATTAGTTGCAGCGTGATTTTATACAGCTTAAAACTTTCCTCAATAAATGGTCTATTCAACACAAAAATAATTTTTCAATTCGGACCAGATGAGATGTGGATGAGATTAGCGCGTTCAAACAAACAAACAAACTCTTCAGCCTTATAATATTAGTATAGATGTTTTGCTAACCACACAGAAGTTTTGATCTCTTGATATTTGAAGTATTATTGTTTGACTAATTTTGTTTGTAACCAAATTTAATTATAATTAAAACTAGAGTTTGTTTTACATGAAATAGGCTCACGCTTAACTACAACTTCCTGATGTTAAGCAACGTTATAATCTACGATCTAGCGCGCTTGCTTCTACCCGTGCGATTTATTTATTTTATTTATACTTGTATTTATTCTAATAAACATTTTGATTCTGATTTTTGATTTCATTATTTTCTATATTTGCCAAAGGGGGGTATGGTAATTATATATATGTAATTACCAGTAAATGTGATTAATTCGAAAGTTTTTACCACTTTTACCGAGAGCACTGGTAATTATGCATAATTACCGGTAATTATACATAATTACCGCATTATCCACATTTACCGTAACATATATATTATGTAAATGATAAGTCCATAAATTTCTCGGAAACTAATATTAAATATTCTATTAATAAATATTCTATGTTTTCAGATATATTTATTCAATAATAAGAAACAATATTTACACATATTAACACTAATAGAACTAAAAAAGAGTATTTACATCTAAATTTAGACAACGATGTCTTTATAAGTATTCTACATTTTTTGTAAGAAATGTAACGTTTTCATCTGACACATCTAAAATAAATTTAAATTTTCAGATTATACGTAATAATAAGTTCCACTCATAATAACTATATTTAAACACATACATACATATCAATTGGTACAGTAAGTAGAGTAATAAAAATCACTTTTTAAATTAAAAATCCACGATTTCGGAATAAGAAAGTACACTAAGCCCTAAATATCTGGAAAAGATAGTTGTTCTTTTTTAACCGACGCGGCGACGCCTTCACAATAGGAGGTAATAAATTAAATTCATATGTTTGCAACGTAGACAGTTTTGGATGCAATTTGAGTAAGATGAATAATTTATTTAGGCTGCCAAATACGTGAAAAATTTAATTGTATGTTTGTCCACGAATAACTCAAAAACTATAAAAGAAAAAGATGTCTTCTTGTATTAACGGTCTTTTTGTATTAAACTGTGTCAGTCTTATTACATAACTTGGTTTAAATATTAGTCCAGGATTTTGAAAATAAAAAGTCGGTTCTTGTTGTTCAAACATCATATATATAAATAATCAAATGTCAACTTCGAATTAGGACGTTGATTTATCATTGGTTACATTTTGACAGTTTGATTATTATGACAGCTTACAGACAAATAACGAACAGCAAGAACGGACTGCATATTTTCAAAGTTCTGGACTAATAGTTAAACCACGTTTTGAAATAAGGCCCTTGAGGTGTTTTCTTGTGCCTCAGATAGGTATTGGCTTCCGTGTCTTTAGGTACTGACCAATGCCAGAGGTACAAGGATGTTCAGAAAAGACATGAAGAATTGCAAGATTGACCCTTCTCATTCGGAAGCTACGTTCATACATATGTACATATACTATATAAATAAAGTTAAGCCAGGTATATGTGTGAGCCTAACTGAAAATTTTATATATATTGTTTTTTTTTTAAACACAAGTAAACAGTAAGTAAATAAAATTAGTGGCAAACTTTTATATTGAGAGTTTTCAAAGAACCCCTGGGGTATTGATATGATTTGACAACAGTTGTGCTATAAGATATATGAAACAACCCAGATTTTTTTTGTCACTAAATAGGCTTACGTTTGACCATAGCCAGTCTGACGTTAAGCACCACTATGGTCTAAGATGTAGCACGCTTGCCTAGAAGAAACCTATTTACTCCAGATTTGAAGACACCTCGGTTATAATTTTCTGGAAACAGGGCTCCAGGTAATAGTTCCATAGTCTCGCTGTCCTTACTACGAAGGTAGAAGGAAAGTGCTTCGTGCGAGTCTTTGGATCTTCCACCATAAACCTGTGACGCCCCGCTGACTTCCTGCTTGTTTGACGGTGGAATGGAGACGGAGGAATTATGTTGTGAAGCTCCGTTGCACACTCACCACTAGTTAATATAACTACTTCGTTTAGCACTCTTAGGTCAAAGTGGTCACCCATCCAAAGACCTGATACGATGTCAGATGTAATTGTTGCCAAGCTAGTTCCTAACGAACATCATAATCTTCAACCACGATTTCGTAAAACAATTAAATTTCTGAGAAAAATAAAAACATGTCAATTAAATAAAAAAATGAACACAAACAACAATTTTATTTTACGACTCCATCTTATCACTAGATTCATGCGTTTCTCAGAATGATAATATTCCATGACTCACAAGGTTTTCTGGTTTACCTGTTTATATTATTAGGTTATGCCTAGGCTTAACTCCTCAACGGTAATTAAGTTTTTTTCTCTTGAGTCGTATTTCCTCATGACTGAGGGTCGTGACTCCCCCGCAGAATTAATTTGTTAGGGGAGTTCTCTTATGCAGATACATTGTGGTGGGCGCCCAGTTTTATCCACGGAAAACACATGTCCTTGGATATTATGATCCTCAAACATATCGGTTTACTTACGATGTTTTCCTTCACCGTTAATCGAGTGCAAATACACACATAACTTATTACAGGTCACACAGGTGGAGGGCCGGATTCGAACCAGGGTGCGTCAGGATTGCGGAGGAGTATTGCTCGCTCGCCCGCGAAACCCGTCCTTGCCGAGGTGAAGGGACATCGTGGTAGGTTTTAGTCGGTAGTGGAGTCCCATTAGCTCTGAGCCCGACATACCCCGCTGCCAGGGGAGAGTGCGGGGATGTGTAAATGCATTTCCTCCACGAAAAAAAAAGGGTGCGTCAGGATAGAAAGCAGACGCAGAAATCGCAGAGCCACACTTACTAATATTAAAATTTCAAGTTTGTTTAAAAAAAAGATTTTTTAATATATTATTTTAATTTTGTTTCAAAGTAACATACCGTTGAGAAGTTAATCTAGGAAAAAATGTACCTATATGTTTGTGTTAATCCTGGTCCTATACAGAGTGTTCAGAGTGGTCACAGTTTAGAATAGTTTCATAAACCTACAATCAAAAGTTCACTAATTCCATAGTAATGGTTTTTATTTATTTTGAGTTATTTTATCAAGGGCTACCCAACTCCACGCCACTCCAAGCACTCCATACTCGTACCTTTCGTCTCGTTCGTGACGTCACCTGCCGGTCCCAACGGAAGACCAGCGCTGGATGCTTGCATCCAGCACATGCTGAGTTGGGGCCGGATTGTGGCACGAAACGTGTACTTGTCATATATCTTTATATTTTATTGTGTTCTGTATCTCTTGTTGTTTCGTGTCCCAATATATGTATTTTGTTCTTTATTTATTCTTTATACAGCTATAATAGTTCCTTATAAGTTTAATTTAATTTAATTTTAATGGAATTTTAATTAGTAATAAGATTTTTTTATATTAAAATAATTGTATTAATGTTTGACGAGACATGACTCATGCTATCTCTTATTATTATTGTAAAAAGTTTCTTGTAATTCTGTATGTTTATAAATGATATCTATCTATTTATTCTAAACCCGCACTATGGTTGTTTATACGCAGATTCGAATCCTGGCGGTTGTGATTATTTTCGCTCATATTACAATAAAAGTTTAAATTAATGAATTATTAGTTCCAGAGTTTAGGATCAATTTGATATACGTTTTATGCCTGGAATTGTTTGTTTTACGACTATCTCTATACCAAATATAAAGTACAATTGAAATAAAATACAAGTGGTGGGAAATGGAATTTCTTAAAAAAAACTGGTTTTTAAAGTCTATTCATTTGTTCATTAAAACATGAACTCAAACTATTTTACAGCTAAGGCATGTACCTACCCTGTAGTGGCCAGCAGATCATATATTTACAGTAAAAAAAACTAGCAAACATAACATTAACTATCTAAACTTTTTGAGATCTATATTTAAATTTGGCTACATTATGTTTTACTTCCATTTTAATTCATCTTATTTACAACAGATAAATTTAAAAAAATGTGTTTTTACTAAAAAAACATTTATTAAGAAACAAATAACAACACACACATAAAAATACTTACTTAAATTAAAAGCTATCTTAATTAAATACAAACTAGAAACAAAATAAAACCTAGGTATTTTACAGTCTTCACTTCAAAAAAAAGCTTAAATTTCCGGCATAATTATTTTGTATTTCTCAGAGACTAATTCAGAAACTGAACAATTTATATGTGGCTTTGTGGTTATAGTTATTAAGACATGCTATTTGTTTGCAATGTAAATAATTGAAACACATCAAGTAAATATCATCATAGCATAGGAAATTATATTTTTTTTGTGCCGGTAACTTTAGAGTGGGTATGCTTTTCATCATTTGCACAAGATTTATTAAACCAAATAAGGAATACCTTTTGAGTGCAAATTGCGTGATGTAAAGCACAATTTTAGTTTGTACAAAGTAAAATAAAAACATAATTGCCACGAAGAAATCTTTCACACGTAATTCGACTAAACAAAAGATTGAAAGAAGAACTATCTATACATTTTTAATAATAAAACTGAAGAGGGTCGTAACATGAAGATGTTAAAAAAAATGTTTGGAGATACTTACTTCGAATGAATGAAAATAGAATACGATCCAACAATTTTTTTTTTGACCCAGTGGGAGGGTCTTGCTCAAGATCGCGGACAGTGGCGCCATTTAGTATCGGAGGCCAGGATCCAGTTGGGTCGCAGCGCCAGCTAAAGTAAGTAAGTATCCAAAAATTTTTAGAAATTGTATTTGTCTCTGTGTGTCTGTTTGTCTGTATATTTAAACACTCATAGCGCAAAAACGGCTGAACGGATCATCATGATTTTTGGTATGTAGTTAGTTTGAGCTCTTAGGAGTGTCATAGGCTACTTTTTATCTTGAAATAATGAGAGCAAAGCCGCAGGCGTCCAATAGTTTACATATAAACTAAAAGTTCTTCAAGCAAACTTTTAGTACTTTTACCTTGAATTAATATGGTTGTGGTATGGAAACAGAAGATTTCAAGATAAGCTATTTCTGATAATATATGACAAGATTAGAAATCCAATGACCTCGTCTGTATCAAAGTACTGAGAAATTACTGTAACCAACATTTACTGCCAACGAGAAAAAAAGGCAAATAATATTTTAATAAACAACCGACATTTGTAACTACTCGTGTTGAGTCTGGTCGTTTCTATGTATGTATGTATTTACAAAAGAAACGTATTCATGTATTATATCCGTAATCTAGTACCCATGATACAAGCGTCTTGAAATATTTATTTATTTAAAGCTTCAACTTATAGAAATACAAAAATAATTTTAAATTTATGGAATCACAGACTATATACTACTATTACTCTAAAGAAAAAGCACATTTAACGACAATAACGATATAATACCCACGAAGAGATTATTTTAAATCAATCAGGATTGGCAATTTGAGAAATGTTAACTTCAGGCGGTCTGAGCATTGCTGAAGTCTAGGCTGTGTTACGGACTTAATGATTTATTTATACATGATTTTAAAAAACTTCCAATTAAACTTTCAAATCAACTGGAAATACATTAGCACCGTTATACAGTTGAGGTTCCAAAGACTCGCACCAAGCGCTTTGCTTCGACTTTCATCGTGCGAACAGTCAAACTGTGGAACTCCTTGCCCGAATCTCTATTCCCCTTGAACTATAATTTGTCGGTCTTCAAGTCGAGAGTAAACCGGTATCTTCTAGGCAAGCGCGCTACATCGTAGACTATAACGTTGCTTACCATCGGGCAAGTTGTAGTCAAGCGTAAGCCTATATCATGTAAAAAAAAAACATAAAATAGAAAAAGATTGAGAAAATTGACTTTAAGATTATCACTTTAAAATAATAAATATTTCAGATTTTTAGAAAGTCATTTATGGCACGTTATTTATTCGTAATTATATGAGACACATAGTGACTGAGAGAACAGTTAAAATTTAAGACTTTCAGAATCTGGTATCCGCACATTTCTCAACGAAAAATTGGTTAATATTTTATCCTTACTGTCACTTGTTATCTCTGCAAAAGTTCCAGAAGGTCTATTCCCGATGCTTATAGCGAAGGCTGTGGTACATTTCCTTACTGCGAAAACAACACATGAACAATTAAGCTGCGTCGCTCACGCATGTGCGCCACAGCCTATAGTTCTCGTTTTTTGCTGCGATCTGATCTTTCTATATATAATCCGGTAGTAACTTGGAGTCAGTACAGTTTCAACTCATCTACCAGTGGGATAACTTGTAAGGTAACTATCCTAACAATTCCTTGGAGATTTTAATTGCTAGAGTTCTAGTTCAAGTTCATAGGCCAGTTGAAATTGGTTTTGATTTGTTTGTGGGGTTTATTATTATTGACATTATTTTTTGTTTGAAAATGTGAGCAAAATCACTAGTTTATTCATAAATAGATTATAAACATAGATTAAAATTATAAACTTACTTTATGGGTTTCTTTCCGCCATCGACATATTTTTTTTGTAATTTCCGGGCATAAAATTGTTAAAACACATAAATATAGCATAACTCTCAAGCCAAATCGCAAACGAAACAATTTTTTTTATATCTAATTCAGTAAATGTACTGCATTTTCCATCAATTACTCTGTAAATTAGCACTAGCAATATTAAAGCTCATGCTCATATCAAAAAACATCCGCAGGAAAAATTTCGTACGTCGTATTGTACGTTGAATCATAATTTTATTTCATTTATTTTAACCAAAACAAAAAACGACTCATGCAAATTTTTGTGTCATTTTTATATTTACTATCTTAGACCTAATTTTAGTTAACTTGGCCTTTGCAGTGTCCAAATTAGTTTTAGTAACCGGCCTTAAGCCTGAAATAAATGTCTTATATTATGTTTTGTTTATAATTTTTCCTTCTGTCCAGATATCAATCATGAAAGCCATCGTGTGTGTCTGTTTGTTCGTGGCCGTGGCCCTCGCCCGCCCCAGCGATGACGACGCTTACCCTACTAAGTACGACAACATCAACGTCGACGAGATCTTGGAGAACGACCGCCTCTTCGAGCCCTACGTGGAGTGCATCCTGGAGAAGGGCAAGGCGAGGTGCACTGCTGAAGCCAAGGAACTGAAGAGTAAGTAGTTTTTTTTACGTGGAATAGGTTTACGTTTGACTACAACCTGCCTGATGTTAAGCATTGCTGCAGCCTAAAGTGTAACACGCTTACCTAGAAGATACCTATTAACTCTAGATTGTGTAGTTTCAGTAAATTTTCTCACTATCCTAATGTAGTAAAACTTTGAACTCAAAGTGTACAAAATAGTGTTCGTTTTATCTTCAATAAAAAATAACTATTTCAGTAGAGTTTTGATGATATTAAATAATGTATTATGAAATGGTCGGTAAAGTACAAAAACATACAAAACACCAATGTATTGCGTTTGTGAGTATCAAAGTTATAAAACTGCCTCACAGCCAGTTCTCACGTAGAAAAACCTCATATGAAAAGAATTATTATTTAGCATACCTTTCAGTGGATGATCGGTTTATGTCCATAATAAATTATTGCCACAAGCTAAGATTGCAAGGGCCGCTTAACCATACCAACTCAAAACACACAGATATTCATTCTCTAATAATGTCTTATATTATGAAATGTTCATTTAATATTTGCTTAGATTATATTGTTTTGGACAACAACTATGCTCATGAACGCACATTTAAAAATTGTAAGTACAACCAATATTTACCCAACTATTTTTCCCCAGGCCACATCAAGGAAGCACTCGAGAACCACTGCGGCAAATGCAACGAAAAGCAAAAGGAGGCTGTCCGTAAGGTCATCAAGCACCTCATCAACTCCAAGGAGGGAGTGTGGGCAGAACTAGTGGCGAAGTACGATCCTGAGCACAAGTACAGCAAGAAGTACGAAGACGAACTCAAGGAACTGAAGGCGTGAAGTGGAAGCAGGGGGTTCCAATGTGATATTAAGTTTACAGATTTTAGATAATAAATGTTTTAAAGTGTAACTGTCATTTATTTTTTACTTACTCCAAACATAAAGTTACTGAAACAGTGTAAGGATTTCTGATATAAGTAGTGTAAGTTTTGAGATACTTTAGTTGAAAAGACTCAACTTTTTCTTACGATCCATTTAACATCAGAATGATAACGTTAATTAATATCTGACGTATTTAAACAACAACCCTTTTAATGCTAAGGAAAAAGTATGGACTGAGCATAGAACCATTCCCAATTTATTAAAAAAAACAAATAGAAAGAAAACAAATAAAGAGGCAAATGCTTAGAATCATTGATCACAATTCATAGAATCTATAAAGAAGGAGACCTGTGCAACGGTGACTGGATGAAAGTTGGAGGAAAGATGGAAAGTTAGGAGGAAACATCTGGGCAAGAACAGCGCAAGACAGGGAGTATTGGCCTAAGAGGGAGGAGGCCTATTACCCTGCAGTGGGTCCCATTAGGCTGATGATGATGATGAAAAAGAAGGAAACCCTTTAGCACCTGAAAGTGGTGTTAGATAGATAGATAAACTCTTTATTGTAACACACATTGACAAAAAAAAAGACAAACAGAAACACAAAAGACTTAAAAAAAAAGTGCCACAACTGGCGGCCTTATCGCTAATAGCGATTTCTTCCAGGCAACCGTAGGATGGACAGGAGTCGAAAGAAATATAAAGGACATAAGGAATGTTAGACATCAGGGTAACTCATCATCGTCATCATTAGTCTAATGAGAAACACTGCAGGGTATAGGTCTCTGGTTGTTTAACTAAACTCACGGGTCAGAAATACGCAGGTTCGAATCTTGCCGGTCATGATTATTTTCGCTCATTTTCCAACAAAAGTTTAAGTTAAAAATTTGTAGTTCCAGACTTTACTATCAATTTGATATACGTTTATTTGTGACCATTTCTACACCAAAAATAAAAATACATACGCTTACGGATTTACATGAGTCTTGAGTTTCTTAATAAAAAACTGGTTTCAAAGACTATTCATTTATTTATAAAACATAAACTTAACCATTTTATAGCTAAGGCATGTACCCTGTAATGGACAGCTGATAATGTATAGAAAAAAAAGTTAGTTAAAAAGCAAACATAAAAGTAATTATCTATAGTTTTTGAGGACTACTTTTTAATACACTTAATTTTTTTGGGCCACAAATTAATTCACTTACTACAAAAAAGATAAATTTAAAAAGTGTATCTTCACTAAATATCATTAATTAATAAACAAATATAAAATAAATAAATAAATAAATATTTCAGGACATATCACACAGCGACATCTAGCCCCATACTAAGCTTACGCTTGTATCATGGATACTAGATAACGGATATAATACATATATACTTTTCTTTTGTAAATACATACTTATTATACATAGAAACGACCAGACTCAACACAAATAATTACAAATTTAAATGTTCGTAATTATTTGTGTCATGCGGAAATCGAACCCGCACCCCTAGATTAGAAGGCAGAGCCACTACCAACTAAGCTAACAGAGCAGTCAAACAAATAACAACACACAGTTAAAAAATTAAAACTACTAAACTTAAATTTAAAGTTATCTCAACTAAATACAAGCTAGGAATAACTAAATTTAACCTAGGTAAATAGTAGATAGTGTAGTCTTAATTTCAAAGAAAATATATTTATATTTTTATTCATGTTATATTGTGCTTTTCAGAGAACTAATTCAGAAACTTAATTATTTATGTTGATCCGTGGTTTATTTATTAAGACATGTTATTTGTTTGCAATGTAAATAATTGAAAAACATCAAGTAAATATCATAGGAAATTATAATTTTTGCTTAAAAGTTTTAATTTGTGCGCAACTTTAGAGTGGGTATGCTTCTCATCATTTGCAAAAAATGTATTAAACCAAATAAAGAATACCTTTTGAGTGCAAACTGCGTGATGTAAAGCACAATTTTAGTTTGTACAAAGTAAAATAAAAACATAATTGCCACGAAGGAATCTTTTCAAACATAACTGGACTAAACAAAAGAATGAAAGAAGAACTAGCTATACATTTATAATAATAAAGCTGAAGAGGGTCGTAACATGAAGATATTAAAAAAAATGTTCTAAATCTACTAGTTTATAAATAAACTTAAATCAATTCAAATTCAAATTGTTTATTGACTAAAAATAAAAATACTTGTGGGGACAGCGGAGCATCTTCGTCATCCATAATAGTAATTCTACCGGCTGGGCATGGGTATTTGGGCATGGAGAAATAAAACGTAGCACTTCAACTTATTGATGGTATATTACAATTTGTTGGAGGTTAAACTATGAAATACAACTGTAGGAAGATTGTCTGATATCTAATTACACTAATTCGGTCGACACTCCAACCAACACGTAACGCCACAACGCGATGCGAACCGATTGCCGTCCCAAGTAAGAATGGCGGTCTCTCGCACGGCACTAGCGCTGGTTGTTGCGTCAGAGCAGGACCCCGAAGTTAGTCTCAAGTCAATGTCAGCCGTTATTGACAGTGACACAAACATTATAACACATTTCGAACATTGTGACAGCTGACAGTGACATTGAAACCAACTCGCCTACTCTCCGAATCAAACATTAAGATCAACTTAAACACTCTTCGAATTAAACGCGCCGACACGGCCAGACTGACATTCGCACGTCCTCGTGCGATCCGTTTTCTCTAGCAGCAGATGACCTGGAATTAAAGAAAAGACACAACTGGGATCACAAATGTCATTTCGCTCGTCTATCCTGACAATTTCGAAAGATATCATTCAGTACACGCACATATTATCAGTATCTACATTTGGCTTCGAGAAATTGAGATCACGTCAAGATGTTTCAACTAAGTTAATTATCACACAAAACTTCACTATTCGACCTCGTGCGAATATGACCGTACCGCTGCAGGGTGCCCCCACCACCAAGATCGCCACTCACCGGCAACGACAAGGAAGCACCGGACAGCCCTGCAGCTGCAGCTCCTCCCCAAGGCACTATTCGACATCGTGCGAATATTATCATAACGCTGCAGGGTGCCCCCACTACCAAGATCGCCACTCACAGGTAACGACAAGGACGCACCGAACAGCCCTGCAGCTGGAGCTCTACACCACGACATTATTCAACTCCGCCAAACAAACCACTGCAGGGTGCCCCCACCACCAAGATCGCCACTCACAGGTAACGACAAGAGAGCAACGGACAGCCCTGCAGTTGCAGCTCCACTTCACGACATTATTTGACCTCATGCAAATAAGCCACCGCAGGGTGCCCCCACCACCAAGATCGCCACTCTCAGGTAACGACAAGGGAGCACCGGACAGCCCTGCAGTCGGAGCACCTCTCTACGACAATATTTGACATCATGCAAATATCGCCAAATCTCTAGCTTCTACCCGACGGCATCTCATACGACGTGACGTTATCTCATCTGACGTGAAACCAACTAACTCTTAAGCAATGGTGTTGAATGATACGTAACAAAGTCACATCTCAAAATTAAATCTCTAATTCACTTCCCAATGCTGAGAGGGTCGCCGAGGTGGCGCTCATTGTGTGCGAACTAGCAACCAAATCGTATCATCGTCTGATGAAACCTCCTCATTACTTTAACTTTGACCCGCCGTCTCGGCCTCCTCCTCCTCAACGTCAACATAATTAATCAAAAAGGTATCTACCTACTTCTATTAAGCCGTCAAGACTCATGGGCACTGAGCGCAGATTTTCGTAAATATCTTTGTATACCTATCTGATTTTAACTATCGATCTTTTTAAAACATAGGTACCTGCGCTGTACTACAATGCCTTCTATTCTAATCCTTTCGCAGTACCCAGAAATTGATTGACTGTTTTACTATTCACTAATGAGTAACCAAAAGGAAACGAGCTCACCGGGAGTATGGTCAAAGTGTCTCGGGCAGACTATGTACGCACCAAACCGCGCCGACATCATCCCTGCCCTGGCGGTGCTGATCAGCAAGAAGGCGGCACCACTTGCTACTGGCTGGGTGCGAGGAGTGACAACAGCATCCTGAAAACAGAAACGGATACGCGCCAGTACTGAGGCATCTAATATGGGCCATTTAAACAGGGATGATTTCAGATTCAGTTTCATTTTATTTGCACAGTATATATCTTGAAATTCAATCTCTAACGGACACGACTCCCAGAAAAGCTGGACTGTTAACAGAAAAATCTCAACGAATCCTGTCAAGACCTGATTTTACTCAAATATCTTGCGTAAAATAGGAAAAGACTACTAAGTTAAAACTATGACAATGTTAATTTTGATTGAATCTTGAATTTCAATTAAATTTCACAGTGCACAGCTGACCTATTATGTGGCATAAAATGAACTCACACATATTTAGCACGGCACAATCATAAAATAGCTACGAACTAACAGTTATCAGCAGATTGGCAATAAATTTTCTACAAAAAAATACAATACTTAATCGTACCGCAACATTTATAGTGCTGTATGCTCGTATTAACTGGTATGGTTCTTCTCAATAACGCCTTTTAATCATTTATAACAAATTGCAACCAAATCTTACTTCGACAAAAGAGCATTCGACACCAGAAACGTAATGAATTTAAACAATATCACCTTTGATATCCGATGAAGTTGCACGCTGCACTCAGTCACCACTCGACCCTGGCTGCGCTCGCCCGGCCGCGTGCTACCACTGCTGCTTCATGTGCCGTGGTCGCCCGGCTGCATGCCACCACTGCTGCTCCATGGGCCGCGGCAGCTCGACCGCGTGCTACCACCGCTGCTCCATGTGCTGCCCGGAGCGCACGCCACTGCAGCGGCATCGCGCATCACTGCCACGTGGCATGAGTCTGCTGCAGGCGCTGCTCTTGTACTCCCTCACGATGCGGTCCATATCTTGTAATCTTCTTGCTTGTCAATATTTTTTGTCGTTTCTTTCGTAGTCTTTCTTGTACGACATTTCCAATTAGAAGATATAAAATTCCTACCAAATCCGAACAGCAAATCTTGTCTTTCAATTCACAGCACACATATTCGTAAATTTCCTGCTTTTTATCTTTCACACGTTTTTGTTCATTGACACGAAGAATTGATAATGATCGTAGGTCTGATTTTCACGTAGGCAGAACATGCATGGCTCCCATTGTGTTTCTCGGCGATCAATTATTTCTCCATTTTGCCATCATCCCACTTCTGATGTGGGGACAGCGGAGCATCTTCGTCATCCATAATAGTAATTCTACCGGCTGGGCATGGGTATTTGGGCATGGAGAAATAAAACGTAGCACTTCAACTTATTGATGGTATATTACAATTTGTTGGAGGTTAAACTATGAAATACAACTGTAGGAAGATTGTCTGATATCTAATTACACTAATTCGGTCGACACTCCAACCAACACGTAACGCCACAACGCGATGCGAACCGATTGCCGTCCCAAGTAAGAATGGCGGTCTCTCGCACGGCACTAGCGCTGGTTGTTGCGTCAGAGCAGGACCCCGAAGTTAGTCTCAAGTCAATGTCAGCCGTTATTGACAGTGACACAAACATTATAACACATTTCGAACATTGTGACAGCTGACAGTGACATTGAAACCAACTCGCCTACTCTCCGAATCAAACATTAAGATCAACTTAAACACTCTTCGAATTAAACGCGCCGACATACTTATTCTAACACGTACATTCATTGGGAACACAGTTTGCCAGGTGCAGTCAAGTAGGAATCAGGTACGTGAGGTAGCCCCGGAAACTTGCACTAGGTACCGAAAAGGTCCTGTGAAGCAAGATTTCGGGAAAAACCACAGCACAATATACAAATTTAACTACTTACTTGCACATCACTCGTCTCAAAAGAACATAACTAAATTTGACTAAAGAGATTGTCACAATTCAACAGCTACTCACATATTTCTTCTTATATTCTAAACATTTTACCTATTGTTAAGTAGGCAACATAAATAATTGTGTACAGAAACACTAAAGCAATCAAAGTGATAGTACTTTACCTGGAATTCATGTGGTCGTGGTATGGAAATAGAAGATTATATGTAAGTTAAGCAGTTTTTGATAATATTTTACTAGATTGAAAATCTAATGACCTCGCTGTATTAAAGTACTGATAAATTACTGTGACAAACATTTACAGAAAAATGTGACAAAAAATATTTTAGTAATCAACCGATATTTGTAACGAGGTACTTGTGTTGAGTCTGGTCGTTTCTATGTATGTATCTTAAGTACGTATTTACGAAAATAAGTGTATATGTATTATATCCGTTATCTAGTACCCGTGAGCAAGCGTCAGCTTAGTATTGGCAGTATTGGGCTAGATGGAGCTGTATGTCCTGAAATATTTATTTATTTACAGCTTCAACTTGTAGAAATACAAAATGATAATTTTTAATTCATGTAATCATAGTCCATATAATATTACTACTGTAAAGAAAAGGCACATGTTACGATAGTAACGATAAAATACCTACGTAGAGATGTTTTTAATACGTTCAGGCAATTTGAAAAACGTTTTAAGCAAATAATTATTGTAATTATATGTAACGTAATATATTATTTAGGGCGGACTGAGCATTGCGGGAGTCTAGTCTAGGCTGTGTTACGCACTTAATTAATTGAATATATTGATGATATACATACATACATATATAGGTTTACATGATTTTAAAGAACTTCAAATAAATCGATGGAAATGAAATAACGTAAAATAGAAAAAGATTGTTAAAATTGAATTTTTAAGATTCACACTTTAAATTCATATACATAATATATTTTTCTGATTTTAGTATTATATCACGCATTATTAATTATATGAGAAACATAGTAACTAAGAGTTAAAATTTATGAAGTTCAGATTCTAGTGTCCGCACATTTCTCGTCGGAAAATTATGTAGTTAGTATTTTATAAACTGTCACTTGTTATCTCTGCAAAAGTTCCAGAGCGTCTATTCCCGGTGCCTATAGCGAAGGCTGTGGTACATTTCCTTACTGCGAAAACAACACATGAACAATTAAGCTGCGTCGCTCACGCATGTGCGTCACAGCCTATAGTTCTCGTTTTTTGCTGCGAACTGATCTTTCTATATATAATCCGGTAGGAACTTGGAGTCAGTACAGTTTCAACTCATCTACCAGTGAGATCACTTGTAAGGTAATTATCCTAACAATTCCTTGGAGATTGTAATTGCTAGAGTTCTAGTTCTATTTCATAGGCCAGATGGAATTGGTTTTGATTCGTTTGTGGGGTTTATTATTTTAGAAATTATTTTTTTATGAAAATGTGAGAAAATAACACGAGTTTATTCATAAAAAGCCTATGATAAACAAAAATAAAATCATAAAGACTTACTGACTTTATGGGTTTCTTTCCACGATCGACATCAATTAAGTATTCCTTAATTTCCGGGTATACAATTGTTAAGACACATAAATATAGTAACTCTCAAACTTGTTTGATCTTTAAATAAATGTACTGCTTGTTTAATCAATACCTATGTAAACTAGTGAAAGCAATATTATGTAAATGCTCATATTAGAAAACATCCGCAGGAAAAATTTCGAACTCTTCAACTTGTATTATGCGTTTGATCATAGTTTTCCTTCTGTCCAGATATCAACAATGAAAGCCATCGTATGTGTCTGTTTGTTCGTGGCCGTGGCCCTCGCCCGCCCCAGTGATGACGACGCTTACCCTACTAAGTACGACAACATCAACGTCGACGAGATCTTGGAGAACGACCGCCTCTTCGAGTCCTACGTGGAGTGCATCCTGGAGAAGGGCAAGGCGAAGTGCAATGCTGAAGCCAAGGAACTGAAAAGTAAGTACATGCAGATAGTTTACCGTGTTATCTTATAAAAGTAACATTTAAAAGACAAAAGTAAATAAATACCTAAATTAACAAATGTTTCGGGACATTGCACACAGCGCCATCTAGCCTCACATTAAGCAAACGCTTCTGTCGTGGGAACTAGATGACGGATATAATACTTGTATACTTTTTTTGTAAATACATACCTATTATACATTGAAACGACCAGACTTAACACCTGTGTGTATAAGTTTTTTTTCTATTTACTAGTAATTTATCATTTAACTATTCCATTATTTTTTAAATAATATTGAACAAGTCCAAACATATGCATGTTCGCGATTACCAAAGTCTTAATGAAAAAAAGAATTTTGTTATTTATGGTCATGTTTGTGGAGGATTGGTTGACAAGATAAATTACTGCCATAAGCTAAAGCCCCAAACCGCCTTTAAACCATACCTACACTGTAGGTTAGATATTCACTCTTTATTCTTCGTTCGAATATTATTTGCTTTTCATTTTGACTCCGTACAAAAAACTCATTGCACAACCTAATCTACAGCTAAAGAGCTAGACTACAGCAATGAACAACACCAGGTGGGTCGCAGTCAAACTAGGTTAGCGTTTGTAACTTACCTAAAACAAAACAATACTTACTCAACCATTTTTCCCCAGGCCACATCAAGGAAGCTCTCGAGAACCACTGCGGCAAATGCAACGACAAGCAAAAGGAGATTGTCCGCAAGGTCATCAAGTACCTCATCAACTCCAAGGAGGGAGTGTGGGCAGAACTTGTGACCAAGTACGACCCTGAGCACAAGTACAGCAAGAAGTACGAAGACGAACTCAAGGAACTGAAGGCGTGAAGTGGAAGCAGGGGATCCAATGTGATATTAAGTTTAGAGATTTTAGATAATAAACGTTTTAAAATATAATTTTATGAGTTTATTTTTACTATACATTATGTTATTAACATATATTATCGTAAGGGAATAAAAAGAAAGAAGTCAATAAAAGAAACAATTTATCGTGTTTAGACTAATTGTAAAATAATGTCACGATTAATATGTAGAATTTATAAAGATAAAGCCATTTTGCACATGAATACGGTGTTAGACATCAGAGATGTTATAAAAGCGAGTATTATAAAAGGTTTTCAAACTACCAAAACAAAAAAACTTTAAACTATATTTCCAATTAATATGACTATTTTCTTGAAATAAAATATTTCCACTCACCAAGACCCAGAAATATAAAGTTACTGAAAACTTGAAAACTTGTCGGTCTTTAAGTCGAGAGTAAACCGGTTTCTTCTAGGCAAGCGCGCTACATCGTAGACTATAACATTGCTTACCATCAGGCAAGTTGTAGTCAAGCGTAAGCCTATATCATGGAAAAAAAAGAACTACTTATTTATTTGTATAGTTGTTAGGGAGTACTTAGTTTTTTTGTTGTATGGGATGATATCAGTAAAAATTACTACGATAACGCTTTTGAAGAAGGAATGATAAAGAAAACCGTAAATGTTGGTAGTTGCAATATATTGTTGTTATTTTTTTTATTGATTATTTTGTTCATTTATTTATCAAAATGCGTTCACACACACATATCACTGAAAACATTTTCTCTTGTAAAGTTTTACTTATAAAGGACTATTTTTTCTATATGTTTTTTTAATATTAGTTTAAAAATAATTACGGCTTACTACCAATAAATCAAACTCAAAATCTATCACCACAGACGTTCTTGAGTTGGGGTCACACTCTTGAAATATACGCATACACATTAATTAACAATTGACCTAGAACATCACTGATGTCAAAGTTTAGGACGTCATTAAGTTGATGATCGTTTTAGACTCATCACTACAACTTTTTTCAAAAGTTATATTACCTATTTATTTATTTACTAAGGCTTAGCATTTGTAATCACAATAGCACATACAATAAAAGTATAACAGACAGTATATTATGTAGATAGGATAAATATAGTAGATTGTGTCATATGTCGAAGTTAAGCACAGCTTGCAAAATTGACACACATTTATTTAATTTGCTTATAAATAACCGTTTGTATATTGTAGACCTTAAAGCTAACAAATATTACCTTAGTGGATGGGGATCTGATGAGATAATACTGAGGGTTGCAACTTCCCGTTAAATTACCTGGACGCCCTCCACAATCAATGTATCTGACTTAAATAAAACTTTCCCAAAGACCTTATTATTTAAGATTGGCTTAGCTAGTTTTGCGATAATATCATCAGTGCAATTATTGAGCTTGAATTAATTCTTAAGCTTTTACAAGAGTTTTTATACTCCACCTGACTACAATATTTGCTTGGGTAGGATTCGCTTTAAGTTATAAAAGAAACTGTTTTTGTCATCGTAATGCTACTAGTCAATCTTATCCTAGAAGCAGACAGCTAAGCTTATTTCTTACTAATAAAAGCCCGCGGATTCGCTCGCATTATTTCAGGATAAAAAGTAGCCTAAACACTTCTAAGACTTCACTAGAGACTACCTACATTACAAAAATCATGATGTTTCTTCAACTGTTTCTGCGTTATAAAGTTTAAAGAAACTGACAAACATAGAAACAGATGAACAGAGAAACAGACAAAATTTCTAGAAATGGTTGGAACGTGTCATGCGATCAATTCGAAGAATCTCCATAACCTTTTGTTTTTATAATCTGCAAAGTTCAGACTTTTGATCCTCTTCAGCTTTATTAAATGTATAGATTGTTCCGTTAATTTACAAAAGACTCTTCACTATTTTCCTTCTCGTACCAGTTTTGTTAATGTTATTGACATTATTTACTTGAACTTCTGTTGAACCGAAGTTGTTGGTAACTAAGGTAACTGCTATCTATTCTACACTATACAAAATTCAACGATATTTTTAGGACTTTGTCAGTGTTAGCAAATTTATTTATAAACTAGCTAGATACAAAAATTCTTTATTGTTGACATAAAGAAACAGCACATAAAACATATTATATCTAGTGCCACAAGCAGCGGCCTAAAGGAAAATGAAGAATCTGGAATGAAAGTATGTAATAAAGAAGTATTTATTTTTTTCGAGAGAAATAAGGTTCACTGCTGAATCTTGATGGATAAAGAGTGAGGAATACTTGAGACAGTTCAAACAGTTTTCTGTTTTTTTTAAGAAATGAAATTGGATAACACATCAATAAATGTAGATCAACAATGTATTGCATAGTTCAAAAAAGGCGCTTATTATTTTGTTGTAGAAAAATAATTACAAAGCTTAGTTTTTTAATTTCACTATATAAGACTGCTCAGTAAAAGAAGCAAAATAAGCTTAACCTATTGTACATGATTTTGTGTTTCCACACAGTCCTAAAGCGGTATTGAGATGGCAAGACCGCGGTCTGGCGAGGCGGTCTAATCAAATACAACGTGATGGTAAAATGCCCCAAACTTGATATCTACGCAGGTTTCTACGAATCCCAAACTAGTTTCCTCCATAAGATGTTAATGTCCTACTCACTATATATAAAAAGTTATTTTTTATTTTGCTCATAGTCTTTTTGGTTTAGAACTGAACTACGCATTGAAATTCAAGGTAAATATTATTTTTATTTTTTCATCAATGTGGAATTATAAGGTAACATTGAATAATATTTATAGTAATATATATTTTTTTGCAAATTGATTTATTCTTTTGCAGTTTCTGAACTTCGTTAATATGTATCAGTAATTGCATTTTTTACCGTTAAAATTTAAATTTCGTTTAAACTTTAACTGGGAAAAAGTCCAATATCCCGAATTAAGTTACCGTATACAACTCCTCAAATCGAAACCATAAATAGTGTAAAATAATCTCATGACAGCCATTTGACCCTAATAATAATGCTTTTTTTTTATCAAGAAATAGGCTTACGTTTGGCTAGAGCCTGCCTGATGTTAAGCAACACTGTAATCTAAATTTTAGCACGCTTGCTAGGACAGGACAAACCTATTTACTCTAGATTTGAAGACTCCTGTGTTATAATTTTGTGAAAACTTGGCTCCAGGTAGAGACTTCCATACTCTCACTGTCCTTACTATGAAGATAGAAAAAATAAATAATAATTATAGGAAGAAAATTAACATCAGAGTAGACCACAGAAATCTAAATACCTGTTTATTTAGATTTCTGTGGAGTAGACCAATCTCATACAAACTTTATTTTTACCATCTAAATCCTTCCAGATGAGAACCTCAACAGTATTATTCGCGCTGGCGTCTCTCGCCGTCGTAGCCGCCCGGCCCAACTCCGGCCAGTACACTGACAAGTACGACAGCGTCAACCTGGACGAAGTCCTCACCAGCAAGAGACTGCTGGAAGGATACATCAAGTGTGTGCTGGAGCAAGGACGATGCGCCGCTGACGGCAAGGAGCTTAAATGTAAGTACAACGAAATCAAAACCTCTCGGAGCGCTTGGTTGACGCGACGCGTGACCAATCATGGCCTTTTTTTAAACAAGATAGGTTCACGCTTGACTACAAATCGCCTGATGTTAAGCAACGTTATAATCTACGATCTAGCGCGCTTGCCTAGAAGACACCGAGTAAACGTACCTACGAGTATCAGCATTGATACGTTGAGCCAGAAAAAGGCCAGTACGCTGGGCACGTTGCCCTCTGGCAATGAGCTGGAGCACATAGACTATCTTTAGGCTTTTTAAAGATTTTTTTAAGTACATGGACAAATAGCTATGAATGCAATGCTATAGATAAAAAACTTGTGGTTAAACCTATCTGTTTTATGCCGAAGCCGTTTTTCCAGGCCGTCCGGAGAAGTATCACAAAAGTTAATGAGTTTTTATTTTCTGTAGTACCTACATTGTTTGTAGATTTAGCTACGTTGTCCGTCTCGCTAATTAGTATTTTAAAATCAGTAGCTGTAGTAAAAGACTACTACGCCAATTTCGGGCCCAATTTCTCTAACATTATCTGCACATTTTTGTGTGTAAAAAAGTGCAGGTAATGTATGTACAATTTATTATATTATCTCCTTTTCTGTGATTTATTCACAAGACATAGACTGGATGACTTTTCTGATACATGTACAGGATTGATCAAAATACGAGTTAAAACATTGATATTAGCTTAATTTCAGAAGATCTTTTGTTAAATCATGTATATTAATTAAGTGTAATACACGTGATTTTATAAAAAGTTTAGAACCATTATGTTGCCAACTTTATGCCCGTGACCAAACTTTATGTGGTGCTAGAAAAAAGTGATTTGAATATATAATACCGAGCCGACGTTATCTCAGTTGTTGTTGGATAGTTTTTTGTTGTGAAGTTCTTTAGAAAAACAAGATGAGAATTTAGACAAGAGGTTTTTGCTTAGGCCATGAAACTGGTTTTGCTATTGATGAGATTTGATCCGACGTTGAGCTTAATTATCTAATAATTTTTCAATGTTTGTG
Source organism: Macaria notata (assembly GCA_927399415.1). Taxonomy (NCBI): domain Eukaryota; kingdom Metazoa; phylum Arthropoda; class Insecta; order Lepidoptera; family Geometridae; genus Macaria; species Macaria notata. Next base: position 4,528,661 of record OV656744.1, read on the forward strand.
TTGTAAGAGATCTACATACGATAAAATCCTTGATTATCAGTTGTAATGATATCTTTTTAGGTAAGAAAATAATATTTTTTTCCTTGAAAAATAACGTGAAATCTTTCAACATAGAGACAGACAACTGCATAATTGTTTTTATACATAGCTAGTGAATCATAACATATCTAAGTATAATATATATAAAATTTCCTGAAAAATATCAACAGATAGGTACCTACATACGTAAATATATAACTTTTAAAAATAGAAGATAAAATTTTTTGACGTCTTAGCACGCATCAAGTATTATGTATATGCTTAAAAATGTATTATTAAATAATTCAGCAAAAAGACTCAAGCTTGTGTTAGCCCACCTCTTGTTTAATATCACTGAAGTCTATTTTACAGTACGCCTCAACGAGCAAACTATTTAAACACTAATCAAAACCAGTCTCTAAATACACGTTTCGATTGTTCCAGCTCACATCAAAGAAGCCCTAGAAACCTACTGCGAGAAGTGCACTGAGACCCAACGCAATGGAACCCGTAAGGTCATCGGTCACCTCATCAACCACGAGCCTAAGTTCTGGTCCGACCTTACCAAGAAATACGACCCGTCGAGAAAATACGTCGTACGCTACGAGAACGAACTCAGACAGGTTAAGGCTTAGAGTAATGTTTATGTAGATAAATAAATATTGAAATAAGTTATTAAAAATGTTTTTATTTGAAACACCTGTTGTATCTTCCTCCTATGTCTCAATCACAACAACCTTATTTTCATACCATCAATTCAGAAAAAAAGAGTTGGGTCTATTTATTTTTTCATTGAAAAGTTAAATAGTTCTAACTTTAGCACTATGCGACAATAGTATTAGACTATTAATAATGTTAATTTATTTATTTGCACTGAATAACTAGTTACATTATGTATATTAATTCTATGTGTAAATATTGTGTACTTAAAAGTAGTTTACAGCATTTACGGGATAGGTACAACATATGTAGATAATAAAATTTTCCGTCAATTTAAAATGAAAAACAGCACGTAATTAATTGCTATAGTTCTTAATAAAATAAACTTACATATACTCATTGCATCCTGAAAGCAGATTTCTACACTATATGGTCTGTTGATATCTGATATTAATATAAAATCAAGAAACTGTATTTTCCTTATAATTTCCAAGGCAATGCAGATTACATGCTGTATAATTTTGTCACTTATTATATTTTTGTGGAAGCTAGAGTTAACGTACGAGTATGGCCTTTCCTCATAGTCTGGTTCAAGGTACATACATACGTTTAATTCCGGTACTTGGAGATCTTTCGATGTATTGTCTGAAGTTAATTGACGTTGGAATAAACGATCATTACTAAAAGGCACAATTAATACGTTGTGTCAGTAAATCTAAGATAAAGTTTAAAAGATGTAATATAGTACATATCCAAATTTAGAATGCAGTTAGAATAAAGCGAAGGCACTCGTTTAATTTGGTGTTAATATTACTAATTGCTTCCGTTTCAAAAAGAGAGAAGGAAAAATATAACACTGCCTGTGACCGTCAAACATTTTAGCAACCAAATCACTTGAAATCACACCCTCGTATGTAATTCTATAAGAGCGATGCGCATGTATGAGAATTCATTAATACACCAAATCCTTCTCCAAATGTTTTTTGCAGAATATAGTCTTAAAATATATACCAAGTCAAGAATATACAAAGTAGGAAGGAGCAAATTACACACAATAACCTAATTAAAATTCCTCACTTATACAATTAGGATACCTAGTGTTACAATTATTTGCCCCAATACAGCCACATTTTTGCACAATGCTAATGTCACAAGGCCACCAGCGCTGATATTCTTAAAGCCTGTGTAGGTACTTACACACACTTAAAGTGTATAATAAAATTAAAAAACCTCAAAGCATCTGCAAAAACGATTTCCTGCTAGATGTATAACAGACTCAGCCGCTGTCACGTTTAATACATCTATCTTAATGCTAATCTCCGAGGCATGATCACGAGGTCAATGACAGATGAAACTGGTTTATATTTTGACTAGCTGTAGCTAAGCTTCATAGTTAAACTTCTATCCCAAGCAACCAATTCTTTAACATTGGCAAAAATACGTGGTATATATATATAGTGGTATATGTTAAAAGCCAGTTATATTTTTATTTATGTTTGGGCATGAAGCTTTCTTTCGACCATTTTAAATGTAGAAAAATGAAATTATGTAGTCATAAAAATATATGTAATAACACATTATTGAAAAATTGGATCTATAATAGACGTCGATCATTTAATTATTATGTTGTATCAACATACCATATTTATTTATACTTATAACGTTCATTTCCATTGTTTAATAAAGCTAATGAAAAATAATGAAAAAAAAATAACTTGTGAAATCACATCAAATGTGGTCAATAGTCATGATATTTTGTATTAAATGGTCACACATAATTATGTAAGCGTAACTAAGGAATATATAAGACATTTTCTATGACGTGCAAATTTTAAAAACTAAACATATTAAAACATAAATTTAAGACAAATAACATCAATAAAATTGATTACAGTATATTCATTACAATACAAAATATATATGACCACAATCAAATAGTCTTCAAAAACCAATTAGACCACATATAATTAATATTTTAGTTGTTATTAATAGCATTTGTTTCAGGAATATAACAAATTATAACATAAATTTTAGACAAATAACATTAATTATATTGATTACAGTACATTAATTCAAATACAAAATATTTTATATGACCAAAAACAAATACGTGTTAAAAACCAAACGGGACAAGAAACAATATTACCATATTTTTAATTGTTATTGACAGCTATTTCTTCTCTTGCAGTAAATTAGTTATCAGCGGCCAAGAATGCTTCGTAGGTCTCCTTGTACTTGTCTCCAGGGTCGTACTTGGCCTTCATCAGCTCCCAGTACTCCTTCTCGTTATCCTTGATGTGGTTCACCACCTTCTTCGCCTTAACACGCTGCTTCTCCGTGCACTTCGAGCAAGATGTCTGCATGGCGTCTTTTATGTGAGCTGGGAATGATAGTTAATACGTGTTCAATATTTTATTTTAGTTAGAAGTAAGTAAACGAACTAAACTTATTTATAGTTCTTTTAATTTTTTATGGGCTTGTGTTTGACTGCTCCACGCTGAAGGGAAGCGACGGTGAAGTCGAAAATGTAGCACGCTTGCCCAGAAGAACCCTTGCTTTGTAGGCATTTTATAGAATGAATACTTTAATACTATTGACATTGGCAATCGCATGCGATTGCCAATGTCAATTCAAGGAAGGAATGTCAACGCAAGCAATTGTCGACGCACTCCTTGGATGGGTGACCAAAAAGTGGTATTCCATTTTCGGCGCTTTCGTGGGTCAGAAGACACGTTAAATTGTAGTTCCCGGCTGTTTGTCTAGCACGGTAGTCGTGAAGCCATGTCAGAGGCCCTTAGGGCGGCTTAATTAACACTCGGCGCCAGAGTTGGCCATTCGATAAGAAGAAGATATTAACTAAAATTAATAATAAATATCCAACCTTTCATCTCCCTCCCCTCCGCAGTACACTTCCCCTGGTCCAGCACGCACTTGAGGTATGGCACCAGCAGCCTCCGGTTGGCCACAATCTCGTCCACGTTCAGCTCGTCGTACCTGTCCGTGTACTGCTCGCCAGAAGAGAGTGCGGCCAGCGCCAGCACGCCTGATACCACTAGCCAGTTCATGCTGGAAATAGAAAGAAGTATAGTCAAATTCGTACTTACCAGAATATAGTCCTTCAAAAGCGAGTCTGGCAATTGTAGATTCGGGTCATTTGTCTAGTACGACAGTCGTTAAGCCATGTCAGAGGCCCTTAGGGCGGCTTGATAAACTCGCCACACCAGAGTTAGCCACTCTGATTCGATAAGAAGAAGAAGAAGTGAGTCAGGCATGAAAGTGGTATTATATTTTAGGTGCTTCCGTGGGTCGGATGACACGATAAATTGTAGGTCCCAGCTGTTTGACATAGTACGGCAGGCGATAAGCCATGGCAGTGGCCCTTAGGGCGGCTTGATAAACTCTTCACACCAGAGTTGGCCACTCTCATTCGTTAAGAAGAAGAATCTATCTAACCTTTATCTCGAAATGGTTATGAGATTGAGAGATAGTTGTAAACAAGTAACATGTGTTTGTTTACACATAAAAAGTTTCAGTAAAATTGAAAACTTCCACCTTTTTAAAATCGGTTGCAAATTATGTAGATATTATGTGTAGCCAATATTGAGAGACAAAGAAATTACGTGCCTTAGCAGGTAAATACTGATTTGGGGCTTAAAACCGTTCTAAGTCTTACGTTTCTAACCCTAATTTGATAACAACAACGACACAACAACTACAAACAAAGGAAGAAAACATAATGTGACAGATTTAAAAATTCTATAGGTTCACTAATTATAGATCTCATATGAAAGTGATAGGTACATGTTACTGTCGTGCTGTAGCTATTTATCCAATGAGCCTTAAGTAAGCTAGTTAATTTTATAATACTTACATTATATTTCCCCTCTAACACCTTTTTCACTTACACCGATGCTATTGATTTTCCAACTGAAGTTTTCATTTAACTATCATCATTATATATCCCTGTTAGGACTTTGTAACTTCCATCGATTGCGTAGAAAATAACAATACATAGGAAGGATCGATTCTTTGATTTACAACTGACACCTTTTCATAGTAAAAATAATTTTGAAATCCTTTTATATTTGCTATTATTTTACCCTTTTTATTGTGATAAGGAACTATTGGATTATTTTCTCTGTAAAGTGTCAATTCTACATCCTTCCTATAGTTCTTTTCTTTATGCTACGATTTCGTAATAAAAATCTATAGAAAAACCTCAGTTTCAGCATAGGTTATTAACACATTCAATTTGACAAAGTCTTTATAGGCTAAGTTATATACAGGGTCATTTGTCACTAACTCCTAAAACCTTTACTGGACACCATGAGAAATGTAAAATAAGTTAGGTACAATACCCAACAAATTCAATGATGTAAGGAACTTCTTAAAATTGCTATTCCATTAAAGAAATTTGATGATTAGTGATGATTAGTGATAGATTACCAAATACTTATTTGCTCTTTGATAATTACCAAAATTGAAAAATAACAAAAAATATATTAAAAAAGTGGTTTTAATTTAAATCTATACACATAATAAAGCTGAAGGGAATCGAAATTCTGAACATTGAAGATAATAAAAAATATTTTTATCTTCACTAATGTTGTAACATTCTACTTATGTTTCCAATACTTGACTTATAATTACTACTGTTATAGCACAGACAACAAAACACTCAATTTAAGCAATTTCACATGATGTTATAATATCCACATCGATATCGTAATAGCTTATTATAACATCGAAAATTGCAGTGCCAATCAGGTTGGTCGCGCTGCGCTCTCGTTGGTTAGATTTTAATGGCGGCAAAATCACTGTGACAATACACGTACGCGTGAATTTAATGTTACGCAATGTGTTTTGTTTTTTAAATACAAATTAAAAGTTTAAAATGGATAGCGACGATGATATTTGTACGCCTCCGGATATTCTAGAATTGGCAACCAAAGTAACTCACAATCTTTTGCCAGAAAAATCTAGAAAATTATATGAAAAATTAACTATTGTCAGCTTTTACTTTTGTTGTTTGATTAATTGCATTAGTGAAGATAAAGTAGTGTATGCAACTGCATATAACACGGGTATTAAAACACTCGTTACTATTATGAAACTCGCTGCGCTCGTTTCATAAACTCACACTCGTGTTTTAATATCCTTCATTATATGACAGTTGCATAAACTACTATTTTGAGATACTAAGAATTGAAAACAAAACACTTTCTAACAATTTATAGAATTTCTGTCTGTTTCTCTGTTTATCTGTGTCTTTTTTCTCCATGATTTTCCCTATGTCCTCCTCCTTGCGTCGTAGTCCTCATTACTGAGGGTCGTGAAACCCCCCACGGGATATTAGTTTTTTTTTAATGCTGTTCTTCCATCTGCACCTGTCCTTAGCGACGTGAAGAGCATCATACAGCTTGGTATCCAGCGTTGAGCGTATTTGGTCGGACCACCTGGTTGGGCTACGGCCTCTCGGCCTTCTGCCATCAACCTTACCAGTGAGCATCAGCTGTTCGAGGTTATGGCCTTCTTTCCGGGCAATGTGGCCAAAGAATTCCAGGACCCTTCGCAGGCATAAGGCTTTTTATATGTAGGTAGTATGAAGTCTCAAAAATGTCATCATGATCATCATCTGCCTAATGAGACCCACTGCAGGGTATAGGCCTCCTCCCTCGAAAGTTTATCCGTCAACATTGCGCGCAAAGCCGCGGGCATCCACTACTATAATAATAAGTTAACTCTTTGAATGTTTTGCCTTATTTTCCAATGACTCAGAAGAGTGTATAGTAGTTATACATAGGAGGTTATAGGTGACTATAAATCTATTGTTAGAAGTTAATTGTCAAAGGGCTGAAAGAACAGCAATTAATGACACAATAATAATGCAAATTGTACACTCATGCTATAAAAACAAGTAACTAACTAACATATACGTAAAGAACTGCGTACATAATATATAAACAATTTCCTGCGATGTTACTCGCGTTGTATTGTTTGTATATATCTTATTTATTTTTTAATCCCGGATTTTATATATTCTCATTACCTATTTTATCAGAATCAGTGTGGATAAATAACTATTTTTTAAATTACATACAAATAGCATAAGAAAATTTAATAATCAAAAGGGATAAAAAGTAGCTTTTCGCTATCATGATATATGATACTAGGTAACAATTCCCAAGGACAACTGGCATCAGCTAAAATAATTTATTGGATAGAATTGGTACTAACAAATGGTGACCAGGACATTATTCTATAGTTCAGTTCGTACCAAAAGTGCTTCTATTAGAATCGCAAAGTTGTGTCATGTAAAGATTTTAGTAAGATGTTTCTATAACGCCTGCCAGAGTTTTCAGACGACATCATCGCGCGTTGAACTCTTTTGCACAGACGATTTGAAAATTGTATAGTAAGAATAACAAAAACTATTTGCTTAACAATTACCTTAAATACCATATCTGACTAAGAGTACTGCATTTTTGATGTGCCTACAAAGAACATCTTGTGTCGCAGAAGGCTTTTTAATTTTAATTCCACCGTCATGGTTTCATTACTGAATCACTCGGTCCAGAGTACCGTATTACTGTCGGAAATAACTCATTCCCACATCCCGTAGGCTTGAGAATGCTGAAACAATTAATTCCTAGTGGACATTCTCAACGAACTTGCAAGGACGGACAAATTTGAGCATTCTTCCGAATGATGTAAATATACTTATATGAATATAAAATCATTCAGTCGAATCGAGACCCTCCTCTTAAAATGAAATAAGTTAATTAATAGTCAATCCATAGTTATTTAAGTTGTTAAAATAGTGAGTGAGTGACTTTTGTGCGAGCAAAAATAACGTAGCCTATTTAATATGATCAAGTCACTGACAAGAGTATTGATAAACACAAATCGCAAGGCAGATTCAAAGTTTGCTCAGTATTAATTCGACCTTCAGTCTGTGTAACTTTAAATTTAAAACCTTAGGATATATGTAATATATAGGAAAAAAATAAGATTGTCGTAACTGTGTATTACTTAAATAGTAATACACACGTCTTAAGTAGGGCATACAATTTAACATGTCATCTAGATTCGTACATTAGGTATTTTTGGTTCCAAATATTATATGCTCATACGTTGCTTAATTTTGATATTCAAGCACGAACTGAACGATTAACCTTAAATTTACTACTGTATCAATTTAAAGTAGGTACCTAGTTAACCCATTATAGACGGAGTTTTTTTATGGTGTCCGATCTTTATAATTTTTTAATATGTTATCAATAGAGGTCTATGTAATACGATAAAAGTGTTAAAATTTTGATTGGAACAATAAGTTAGAAAAAAAATGCTGATCCCATATGGGACCGCTAGTCTCTTGCCGTGTCAATTGGTTCAGTACACAAAATATTAATGTGACGGATATATTTATGATTAATCATTCATTTTATGTTTTAATTGTGTACCTATTGTACACTTTTATTATAAGGGCATAAAATAAATCAATAATTATTTATGTTATTTTTCGTAATTATGAAAAATTGGGTATTAAATTTATTATTACACATTGCACATAGCCCCACTTGACATTTCCTGCACTCTAATCTTGATCTGGACTTGCAGTCCTGTTGAGTGCATATTCGATGAGTAGAAGCAAGAACTAGCAGGTGATCTCGACCATGAAACCTGATGATGACGGACATCTTCACAAATTCCACTGACTTTACCTATTAGTTACTTTTACCACTAGCTTTTTCCACTTGTTCTATTGAAAATTTTGATAGAACAACCTCGGAAACGGAGCTGCCTATCGGTGAGGTTGTAAATCCCTACTCCAGTATCTTCATCTCCTGAATCTTCATCTAATTGTGCAGCCGATTCTGGTGGCTCAATACTATTTGAGTTGCTTCAAAATCCTCATCCTCCTCCAAAATTGCTTACCATCAGGCAAACAGTGGTCAAGTTTTCAGTGTTACAAAAACAGTAGTCATTCTGTATCAAAATAAATAATATGAAGTACAACACATACTAACGATCACAATATAACCTACTATTATCAAAATTATAAGTCATGGTGTCGTTATATGCTAAGTCATGTAAATAAAATGTTTAATACCTATGGTGATATGTATGTAGCTGATAGGTATCAGATAAATAGACATAAACCAGTGAAGATTGAAGTCAAAATTACAAGCTACACACATTGTTTATTAAATTATACGAGTAAAAAGCGTAAGTTTAAGGTAACAATGTTTATTCAAAAATAAAATAAATGTAGATTACAAAACTTAAACAATAAATAGGTAGTGTCATTACATTGCTCGAAAGTACAGGTATATATTCTAAAAACTCAAAAAAAAAACCAACTGTATTTTTTTAAACTACGCATATTATTAGAACAAAACAGCTACTTTAACATTATTGGAAAGTGCTATGGGATACCTTATCTAATCATCATGTAAGCCCGTGTTCACTCACTGCTGAGTATAGGCCTTGTCTCCAACGTGCCACATATGTAGTACGAAAAGTACATACCTAATCGAGTAACTTTACTATGTGTGCTTTATTATGTTACTCGTAATGATCCTCGTACAATCTTCAATCAAGAAGTTAATAGACCCAATGGACTATCTTGTTCTTATCGAATGAGAGTGGCCAACTCTGGTGTCGAGAGTTAATCAAGCCGCCCTAAGGGACCATTAATACCACACACAGCTCTAAAATATTTGGATAACTAGAGAATTCTCCTTACACAGTTGGTTTGTTTCAGTTTCTAATCAAAAGTCGCTATAAGTACACTTCATACTTTCATGAGCCCTCCAATATACACACAGGCCACTGTATAAAACTATGTATGTTCAGGGTACATGTTTAACTAAAAACTATTAAAAGTTAATGTTTTGCTGAATAAATATATACCTACTGAATACTGCTGATGTTGTTACATTCACAGTTTGAACTTGCGCCTAGTTTTCGAAGACTCACAAAAACATTCCTCCAATATATAGCAGTTAAACTTTTATTGGAAAATGAGCGAAAATAATCACGACCGGCAGGATTCGAACCTGCGTATTTCTGCTACCGTCAGAACGCCTTAACCACTAGGCTACGGTCTACTAACTGCCAGGCGCGAAAATCCACACTCATTTCCATACACTTCAGACTTAGCGGCTGATGGCGCCACTTGTGCTGTTAGAATATGTCTAACAAGCACTCATATCGATGTACTATGAACACCTGATATGACGAGAAATGGGCCTTTCGCGTTTTTTAATTATGAGTTAATTTATTAAGTGCTAACCTGCACTATGGTTGTTTTTAAATTAAACTTTTATTGGAAAATGAGCGAAAATAATCACGACCTGAATAAATAAGTCTGAAGTGTATGGAAATGAGTGTGGATTTTCGCGCCTGGCAGTTAGTAGACCGTAGCCTAGTGGTTAAGGCGTTCTGACGGTAGCAGAAATACGCAGGTTCGAATCCTGCCGGTCGTGATTATTTTCGCTCATTTTCCAATAAAAGTTTAATTTAAAAACAAGCATAGTGCAGGTTAGCACTTAATAAATTAACTCATAATATAGCAGTTACCTATAATATAGACTAATATGCATATGCATAGTTGAACTTGCGTCTAATTGCAAAGGACTCACAAAAATATGCCAACAATATACAGCAGTATACAAAGATAAATATGCATTTATACGTCTGGGATGACAATTCCATTAGCCTTAGCCCTTTCCTCGTACTTCTTGCGCCACTTCCCCTCCGGGTCGAACTTGGCGCAGATCTCCCTCCACAGCTCCAGCTCGCTCTTGATGAGATGTTCTATGACGGCGTAAGCACCTTTCTCTTGGGTTTCTGTACACTTCTCGCACCCCGTCTCTATGGCGTCTTGCAGATGTTCTGGAAAGAAGGAGAATTAATAGATAAATTATTTTTTATTATATTAGGCGTCAAAGAGAAACGTACGAATATTAAACAAAATATTTAATATAATAATTTACGTAATATATACAACCTAATCTGCTTTATTAAAAGGCAGCGTACCTACCCAAAATTCTGGCTGCATTGCCCCGTTGAATAGCTAGACTTAACCTTATTAAATTATGAAATATTGTATTGAAGGATAATAAAAAAAAATCTTAGAAGAATTAACTATTTTATGTAGATCAAATAAATTTGCGAATCTTAAAATCCTTCTGTAAAACATATGTAATAGTAAATATTTAATGATTGTGCGAACGTTCGTTAGTCTAGGCATGTCTAGGTATCACTAGGTTCTTAATTTGCCTTATCTATTTTTAGAAATAAAATTCTTTTTTTCTCTAGTTTTTGCTCATTATTCTGATAAATAATAATGAAACCAGAATAATAATAAATAATAATAATAATAATAATTGGTTGTACAAAATTTTACAGAATTGCTAACATGGTTTGCTTAGATATTATTAACCTATCATTAACAAAAGAGCTAACTTAATAAAAGGCCTATAAATCACAATGCTTGAACATAGCCAAGTTGTTGCGAAGCAATAATAAATTACATATCCATTTCTCATAAATGAATGTGTGTATACGATGTATATACTATATGTACATACATATTGAAGATCGTTTTAAACATTTGCCTCTTCTTGATTTGCAAATGACAAAACTACAAATAAGTAAGGGCCAATTTTACTATTATCAATTAATGATTAAACGTATAGAAATAATGTTATCTATAGTGATTGTAATTACTCCCCAGTGTAGTGAAAAACAAAGGTTTTTAAATTCAAAATTGATAAAATCACTACAACTAAAATTGAAAATGTGTTAAGCTGCTTTTATAAACCAGGTTTAAAAAAGTGTCAACATGTAAAACTTTACAAAGAATCCCAGTGTAGTGAAAAACAAAGTTTTTTAAATTTAAAATTGAAAAAATCACTACAACTAAAATTGTCAATGTGTTAAGCTGTTTTTATAAACCAGGTTTAAAACGGTGTCAACATGTAAAAATTTACAATTGCAGCAAAGAATCGTCGACTATAGTACGATATGGTTTGATATAATAACATTTTGATAGTGGGAAAGAGGTCAATGGCAGACTCAGATATTATAAATGGCCATTGTTATAAATTACCAAAATTATTGTCGAATGTATTTGCAGTTTCTGGTCTTAAAGTTTTCAGCTAGTTTTGATTGTATATATTTATTTCTGTTAGTAGTTTTTTATTCAGCTGATATGTTCCACAATAGTTTTTTGAGTCATTTACTGCCCCATTTGTACAAGCTATTAGATAAATATCTTAATTAATAATCTCAAAAAAAGTAGCTCCATTAAGTCATTGTCATGCAAAAGAAATGTAGTTATTGTGCGTTTATACAATTGTTATAGTTTCTAGATCCTGACTTGTGGGAGAAATCTATCTGTCATCCTCACAGAGCTTTGAAGTCCATGCTTGTCGCCTGGGGGGGCGCGCGCGGGGGCGATGTGGCCCGATCGTTGTTCTGTGGTCATCCTAGTAAACTAGTTATTCAAAGAAACTTATAATATATGTACATTCATATATAGATTACCAAGGTACTCTTTATGCATTATAGTTAAGTCGAAGAGAAAATTATATTTAATTCAAACTTTAAACTTATGCTATGAGATAGAGTGTCAGAAGTATTAAAATAATCTTATTAGTCACTGTAAGTGTAAATAAATACAACTACTTATTGAGTCGGTAATTGATTTTGCAATGGCGTTAATGATGAAATTAAATTGATAAATTGTGACATTCAATTATTATTTGCACGCAATGCTTTGAATTGTAAGTAAATATTGTTAACGCAAATATGCATTTTTTTTCAAATGACTTAAATCAAAAATTAAGAGATTGTTTTGAGAGAGATTGATTAAGAGAAGTTTTTCAAAATATTTACATGCCTAAGAATAAATTGGTTTGTGATTATAAAAGGCAGTGGTCTCGACTCTGGATCTCAGTAAACATAAAGACAGGCATAAATTTCATCATTATTGTAAGTGTTATTTTTGGTTAATTTGGCATCTCTTGATCCTCAATAATTATGGCTTCAATAAATAAATCTCTTACATTTAAACACGCTCCATCTCAGGTCACAGCTATAGCTTACAAGGCAAACTTTGAACAATGTAAGCCCATTTGACTGCCCTGTTAGCTTAGTTGGTAATAACTCTGCCTTTCAATCTAGGGGTCTAATTTGAATTTTTAAAATTTGTAATTATAAACTTTTGTTGAGACTGGTCGTTTCTATGTATAATAAGTATGTATTTACAAAAGAAAAGTATATAGGTACATACATATAAGCTACATATATTATATCCGTTACCCATGATCTAAGCGTAAGTTTAGTACATGGCTGGATGGCACTGTGTGAAATATTTATTTAAGTTAAAAATCAAATTAACTCAAAGAAAATATCGTACCTTTAAGTTCCTTCCCTTCAGGAGTGCACTTGCCCCTCTCCATGACGCAGTCTACATACGCATTCAGCAGGCGTTTGTTTTCCAGGATCTCTTGCAGGTTGATGTTGTCATACTTGGAGGTGTACTTCTCAGCCACCACTAGGGCAGTCAGGCAGCAGAGGATGAGGAGCTTCATGGTGGTTGCCTGGAAGTGAGGAAGTTCTTTGTTAGTTATTTGATGTGGAGAAAATGCAACATTGTTTGTTATTGCTACTAAGATAGTTTAATCTTCTTGCCTGTAAAAAAGTAGCAGATCAAGATCCTTTTCGCCCTATTGGAGAAGCTGTATTAAGCATTGAAAGAGTGTAATGATTTTCGCCACCATTTATAAAATTAACTTTTACTGAAACAGATTCTATTTAGAATACTAATCACCAGATTCACATGAGAAAAATCCGGGCATGCATTGAAAAATTATTCAGAGTCAAATACTCACAAATTTCACTGAAGTGTGTATGCGTAGGTCAAGAGTTTAATATAAACTGATGTTTAGAAGTGATACTAGGACAAACAATGGAATCATAGAACCTTATTGATCATAGTTTATATGAGACAAAAGAAGGTGAGCATTTGAATTTTAATTCGATCTCTCTGTCGTCATAAGAAAACTCATAATAAATATTTGTCACCTACCGTTGGGTAAGAAGTTTGATATTGCACTTTAAATATTTAGATTTTATCTAATTTATTTAAACTTTTGTAACATGAAGTCCAGTTTAGTAAAAAAATGCCAAAATAATTTCAAATGTTTGTTACATACATTCATTCACTCACACATTCACTTCCAAAGACCTAAATGCAGTAGAACAATTACTCCGCCCAGACGCATTGACCTGATTTCTAATGGACGCTTTGATAGATGCGTTTGAGTTCAACCCGCTTGATACATTGCTTCAGTTTAGGGTGTAACTGAATCGGTTCTTATCGGGTAAGCACGCTCCATCTTAGGCCATAGCCTTACTTACTATCAGGTAAACTATGGTCAAGTGCAAAGCCGTTCAAGTAAAAAAAAAAAAACTGGAATACCTACAACCTAGGTACCGAACAGTAACACTACTTTATTCAAGGACCTTCAAATGTATACTAAATAGCTTTACTCTAGATTTGAAAATCCTAGAGTAGTGGTGGAATGTAGATTTAAGACATAATTACATACATATATACAACAATATATGAAAAAGCGTTAGTTGACTGATATAATAAACTAGCAGCGCCTCCTGGTGTTAACAACTAATCTGGGATAAAAAGTAGCCTATGTCTTAATCCAAGGTATAATATACCCCATAGCGATTTTTATACAAATCGGCTCAACCGTTAGAGTATGCCAAATTTACAAACACCCACACAAACTCTCGCTCTTATATTAAAGGGACGACCTATTAAACTCGCAGGGTTACTTAAATGATTTACACACTCGAAAGCCAATAAAAAACGTTACATAACTGATATATAATAATGCATCAAGTGACCTACCGTTAGATCCACGCACTAATCACAAGAACCGAGTGAACTATGGCCGCCTGTAATCACATACGACTATTTATACCGGACGAAGGAGACCAACCATCTAATTTGTCACTGTAGTAGTTAGTTTCAGTACGTCGAGTGCGTAAAAACCCGCACGATTGAGTTTTACTTGGTACAGGCTGGTTTTATTCTGAAAAAAATGAAAATTTTGGTATCAGGAACAATGTTTATAATCTATTTGATTATTTAAATGAGTGCAACTAGGCTGAGTGAAGGAAGTATCAGATAATAGAAGTCTTAGGCCTGTGACACAGTTATTTCAGACATTGTTGTGCTGGCTTCAGTACGTCAAAAGCAGCCACTTTTACAAATAGTTTTTGACACAACCTAAACCTAACAAAAGTCTAAAGCTAAAGTACTCTAAAATGTCACGCGTTAATGACAGGAACCATTTGAAATGTTGGATATAAGTAACAACATGAAATGTAAGTCATCCACCACTTTACTTATTACTTGCTTAATAATTCAAAACAAGCTATAAACTAAACTAAACCAAGTAAATATACGAACACTGAAACATCAAAGATATCCTTATTTTTACCTTTATCCTTTTGCAATTATTCACAGATATACACACCTTCAACTCCAAGAACTACCTATATGTTGCCTAGCTTTCTAGACAGTGACGATGCATAATGCTTATTTTGAAACCTAAATAAGTTATGCAACATACTGGCTTTAACATGTTGGCTTTATGTGTAATGTTTGAACCATCCTTACAAGGAGTTGGTCATACATACACTCAAAAGTACTAAATACACTCAAATTACATATGTGTTATTGTATTTTTTTATTTTATTAGAAGTAAATAAGGCATTACACATTGTGCCGGGAATTGCCTAGAATATAGTCATTCGACAAAAATACTACCTTAAACTTCCAAAATACTTACATACCTGTAGGCGTACAATGTATATACCTATACAATTAATACGCTAAAATACACTCACTCTGCCGGATGAAAAACCTATTCCTCTTACGGCATTAATTTCTATGTACCACAATAGTTAATTCTAATCTGTCTAGTTCATCAATATATATTCTAGAGTTAAACTTGTTTTCTCTTTCGTTTCATTTATGAGCAAATTCAGCTACATATCAAACTTAACTACATAATAAGAGACTCAATTTGCTCAAGTAAAAACTATTTCATAAATAAAAAATCAATGGAGACAATGCACCCTGTGTAAACACACCATCTTTGAGTATTTTATTGAGTCTACATCATCACCTGCTTATTAACTGTCGTGTTGATACAAACCACAGGCGACACCGTGTCACGTCTAAACACATAGAAACACACGGACCTTCACACACCCTTCATTGTTCACTGAACACAGTATGTACTGTAAAGTAATACTGCCTAATACTTAAATAATACGTATTTACTAAGTTTGTTTACTTAGTCATTTGATCTAAAATTATTTGATTTGATACTAATTATAATGTAAAAATAATGTTTCTTAATCAATAAATGATCAAAAAACATGATTACGTAAATTACTCAACACAACAATTTACCTTTTTTCATATGATTCATTTTGCTTATAAGCAGCAGTACAGCCATATTCTTACCTAGTGGACGCTGCAGCATCTCTCGTATAATTTTGGATTCATTCATTGCAAAGTAGCCTATGACATTCCTAACACCTCATACTACCTACATACCAAAATCATGATGATCTGTTCACCCGTTTTTGAGTGATGAGCGTTTACATAAACAGACAAACAGAGAGACACAGATAGACAAAAAAATCTAGAAATATCTAGTATCTCCAAATATTTTTTTTTGTTCAGAAGTTCTACCTTCTTCAGTTTTATTATAGGTGTGTATAGATAAGTGGGATTATAATACATATTATTATGTAGGTACATACTATACTAACATGGCATCAAACATTAAACATGTCATAGATACAAATCAAAAACTAGAAATCCTAATTCTTACAAGCACTCATATAACTTGCTTGGTACATGAGAAAGATGTATTGTATAAGTATGTTTATCTACACTAATGTTGTAACATTCTACTTATGTTTCCAATACTTGACTTATAATTACTACTGTTATAGCACAGACAACAAAACACTCAATTTAAGCAATTTCACATGATGTTATAATATCCACATCGATATCGTAATAGCTCATTATAACATCGAAAAAGCGTGACCAACCTGATTGCAGGGCCAATCAGGTTGGTCGCGCTGCGCTCTCGTTGATTAGATTTTAATGGCGGCAAAATCACTGTGACAATATACGTACGCGTGAATTTAATGTTTCTAAATGTTCTAATGTTCTCTTTTTAAACACTCGTTACTATTATGAAACTCGCTGCGCTCGTTTCATAAACTCACACTCGTGTTTTAATACCCTTAATTATATGACAGTTGCATAAACTACTATTATGATTGCTCTACGCGTGAATAAAACAGAAACTAAAATTGTGACTAGGATGCAACGGCCTTTGAAAACAGAAGTGCTACCACCAGTCATGTGTAAGTTATCTTGGGCAGCCTTTATCAGTTTGCGTAAGAAGGACATCAAAGTGCATGTGCCTTACTGTAATAATCGCTTTGTGTGATTCAGTGTGGGTTTTCCTTGAACTGATTCTTAGACGTTATAATATCATGTAGGTATAGTATACCTACTAATTGATTATACACTTATTCATAGAACATGGTTTGATCGCAGTCTTGAATAAAGTTATGATTTTACACTCGTTTAGGGGTGCTAAAATATTGTAGTATTATTGTATGATCTAAAAAATTGTTGCATGAATATTGCAAAATCCAAGGACATACGAGGTTTCGCGTAAAGCCCTGGGTAGTACTGGGCACCCAACATGATGTTCATGTCCAAGAAAACTCTTCAATAAATTATTCTGGGAAAAACAAGAGCCTACACTACGAATGAAGGAGCTGAAAAAGTATCGTAATAAAAAAAAACTAAAAAAAAAACTTTCAGAAGACTTGTTAATCTCCTTTTTTGAGGTCGGTTAAGAACATGATTCCAATGCACTATGCAAACCGCAATTCTTATTTCATGGGATCTTGAAAATGACATAAATGACTTCTTATCTGAACTCAACGCAGGTCAAGCACGCACTAATAGTTAGAAATCTAAATATATAACACTCAAAGATGACTGACTGACTGATATAGTGTGACACATAGTGATCTATCAACGCACAGCCCAAACCACTGGACGGATTGGGCTGAAATTTGGAATGAAGGTAGATTAACTAGAACAAAATAATCTTATCAATCCTACGGTCATTACTTACGTACATTATCACTAAAACCAATTAATTAATTAAGCTAGCCGGTTTGGCACCGCACCTACACAGCTGTTTAGTGCAAACAATGCAACTTTCAGCACGCAAAGTGACGTTGCCAATACAACGACACGGAATAGGTAATAGTTAATTGCGTTTGTCTGCAAATTAGGGGATCTACTATTAAATTTTCTACTATTTTTCTTTTCTACCATGACAAAAAAACGGGTCGTTAAGAAAAAATCTCCTTTAGTATTGTGCTTTTTTAGTAAGTATAAAAAAGAGAATAAGCAAAGGAGGCAAAAGTTTTGACGTATAGAAGCTGTACACCATAATGCAGAAACGAAAGATGTCTAGGTGTAGTGTACAGAAAACCCTTAGCGTACAACACTTATTGCAAGAATACAGATGTAAATCTAAATATTATATATATAACTCAAAGGTGACTGACTGACTCAGTGATCTATCAACGCACAGCCCAAGCCACTCGACGGATCGGGCTGAAATTTCACGGTCACCCATCCAAGGACTAACCGCGACGGCAATTGCTTAGCTTAAATTAATACGAAGCTCATAGTAGGAGCCTTTTCTTAAGCAATCCGTCAATATGCTAATGCTAACCACAGGACAATTTGTATTCAATTCTTAATTGGCCCTTGTGGACAACACAGATATAACTATTTGATTGGTCTGAGAGGGTTTAGGACGTAATTCTCGAATAAAACTCATTTTTAACCTTATGCTGCATATGTTTTAACTACTACTCACGAATATGACTTACATTGTTAGAGCCGGGCTATAATAATTATTTCAATTTTGATACCATAATAATTCGACGATTAATAAAATTTATCAATAAGTTTCAGTTCTTTCAATTTAACGAGTTAGATGTAGAGATTTTGAAATTTCACGTGTTTAATATTTGAAAATAGCTAATGGATGCCCGTTGCTTTTCTCTCGCAGTGGGATGAAAAATAGCTTAATATCACGATTTTATATTGGTCAACTGGGAAGTGAAAACTAACAAAGCTATATTATACATACATACATACATAGTGAAATTATTTTTCAATGTAATTAAAAAGTCACTTTACTCGTACAGCGGATCTGGTACATTTATAATGTTTTGTTAAATTCATAAACTGACTTGTCATTCATTCAATGAAGTAATCAGTAATTGAAATAAAACATCATTTATCCTCATACTAGATATGGACGGTAAGTAACTTCCGCGGAGGAAAAAATCAGTGCGGAAGACGTTTGATCTCATTTTACTGGCGGAATATAAAACGACTCAATCAAGGAAATGTAAAATAAAATGGGAATATAGTTTTTTGTTTGAGATGGTTCTATGATAATGATATTACCAAAGTATTAGGTTTTATTAGGTTCGTAGGTAGTTAGGTTGTATTTATTGTTCTTTTCTACTTATGTACCTCTGTTGTTGCTATTGCAACAACTACGAACCTCAAAACTAAATACTGTATTTGGTTCAGCAATCCAACGTTGAATGCGAATATAATTATATTTCACTGCTGAGTATAGGCCCCCGTTTGTGTGTGCCATTTGCCTACATCCTGTCAGTAGGAAAATTGAGGTATAGCTATTTAAGAAGTTAAGCTTACTTTGTTAGGATTTACTTTAAGATATTATTATTTTAGATGACAAACAGAATTTATTTGCAATACTTAGTTATCTGTACATAAAAACATGGAAAGAAAAACTAAACATAGGTACTATTAACCATTTAGTAAGTAAGTTAAACTGGTAAGGTTAAGGCAAACTGATTTATAAGGCATCAATTTTCTTTGATAGAAACTAGTATGGGGTAAGATGGATGGGTTTCAGTGTATATTTAAGAAATACCATTTTAGAAGGTCGTTAATAAATAGTAAGTTACTATCATTTGTTCTTATTCTTGTCGAATGAGAGTTCCCAACTCTGGCGTGGAGAGTTAATCAAGCCTTCCTAAGGGCCTCTGACATGGCTTAACGACTGCGTTAGTAAGCAAACAGCCCAACAATAATTTATTGTTACTTATTATTTAAGTAATATCACAAGATATGTTTATGGATCGTTAGTGTAAATCGTGTGTATCGTTTCTGTAAACCAATAAAATACGTCAAAAGATTCTTGTCGTCAGTTCACCAACAAAAATCCGAAAAAGTGTTATGAGTGATGCACTGTTTGGTATCGTGGGATTTACAACTCATTTCTGAATTTATAGTTATAGGGTGAAAAATAATCAATTAGGAATACCCTGAAAAAAAATCATGACTCAATCACTGACCTTACCATTTCCTAGACAAAGTATCGTCTCCTACAATACAATAGTTTCCGTAAATCTTCCGTTAGCTATTGTTTTCTATATCGTCTCTAGAATTTCATAACATAAAAAGGCGTCATAGGTCTTGGTTAATTCTAGGCAGAGGTTGTAGTATAAATGGTCCCTTGTCGACGAGACTTCGTCACAGCCCATTGAAGGGTCGACAAGAACTCACGAAGGATAATCGCAAGTAAGTGGACATTTATTTAATAAACTTATCGATTTATTAATATTGAATAGGGTTAAATATTCAATGTGTATCGATGATTTAATGTTTAAATTGTGTTTTGTTGATATTAAATAGGACATCTTTGAATTTGTTACGCTAAGAGGTGGTCTCTTCAATTAGGTGTGAAAATTTATTTATTTTTTATTTAGTTGCCATATTCATTCAATCAATATAGTATCAGTGATATAATGCGATGACACTAACTATGATGTATATTGGTCTTCTTCTTATCGAATGAGAGTGGCCAACTCAGGTGTCGAGAGTTTTCAAACCACCCTAAGTGCCTCTGACATGGCTTAACGACTGCCGTACTCGACAAACAGCCAGGGTATTGGTGATTTGTAGTTGTATTCCAAAGATTTTAGTTTATGGAAACACGTTGAGTTACTTTATAGTAAGCACAATCTTAACTTTGTGTTGTATATCCAAGGATCAGGATCGAGTGTGTTCCGCACTTCCGCAGAGATTGGTTATTGATACTATTTACAGTAGGGTTAGGTCTTATACAATTATGTGATAACATACTGCAGAACGATGGCAGGCATGATAAGCCAATGCTGTAACGTTGCTTAAGTGAACGTTGAAGTAAAGTGTGACCCTATTTGGCATAAAAAGACTTATCAATGTTTTGAATGCTACCAATATCTTCCTACTAGCTGTGCGCGCGACTTCGTCCGCGTGGAATAGTTATTTTGGGCATCATATTATTTATTTTTGCAAACAACCTCTTCAGCTTTATTAATTATTATAGTTGTTACCCACGACTTGAATCGTTTTCGCAGCGCAAGATGAATAATTTTCCCCTTTTTTTTTCACATTTTTCATTGTTTCTTCGCTCCTATTAGTTGCAGCGTGATGTTATATAGCCTAAAGCCTTCCTCGATAAATGGTCTATTCAACACAAAAACAATTTTCCAATTCGTACCAGTTGTTCCTGAGATTAGCGCGTTCAAACAAACAAACAAACTCTTCAGCTTTATAATATTAGTATAGATTTATTTGTTTTGCAATAGCTTAGTAAATAATTAACTGCAAATACGTCATAGATAAATCAGTTATCTCTTGGCGTAGGTGTAACTTCTCATTATATCGTGTTATGTATAGTATACATAGCCATTAGGTACATTTCCTAGCTGTTATGTGATGAAATTAGTATTATGCTGCCAATATCCATTTAGATTAATAGCTTTAGCTGAGCAGAAACTTGAGATTACGTTGCTTCCTATTTATTTTTACTAGGTAATTAAACTACAACCTACATATTTATACATATTGTTAAATGAATTACTTCAATCAATTTAGTTCAAGTACAACTTTTTAACATAATTAATTTATATTCCCTTTTTTCACTTAGTAAGTGGCGTATTGAGTTTCAAATCTCGCTTAAAATTCCTCTATCATTATAATATTTTCACTTAGTGGCTAGTTTTTGAGTTTCAAATCTCGTTAAAATTTCTCGTTAATAATAATTATTTACTAGCTGTGCCTGCGACTTCGTCCGCGTGGAATAGTTATTAAGGGCAACTCTTCAGCTTTATAAATTATAGCTGTTACCCACGACTTGAACCGTTTTCGCAGCGCACGCAACGGAAGCCCTCCAAGATGAATAATTTTCCCCGTTTTTTCGAATTTTCCATTGTTTTTCGCCCCTATTAGTTACAATGTGATGTTATATAGCCTAAAGCCTTCCTCGATAAATGATGTATTCAACAAAAAATAATTTTTCAATTTGCTTCAGCAGTTCCTGAGATTAGCGCGTTCAAACAAACAAACAAACTCTTCAGTTTTATAATATTAGTATAGATGTGTCTATTATGTTGATGGCTATCTAGTAATGTAAAAGGTTGCACATCTATGCAGCACAATAGGTTCCTTACGAACAATAAGACAATGGCTAATGATGGTAATTAAACAAACCGCAGTAAGCACGCCCCTGAACTTATATCTACAATAACAGTCACATCTATTGTTTGCATACAACTAGCGGATATTTTCCTATTCAATTTATTAGCAAACCTACAATGTAGGAAAATTATGGATAATAAAGATAAGATAAAGATAACTTTATTGATAAAAAACCTAGGTTCTAATACAATTTTGATCGCTACACTCCACATTAGGATGTAATGTACCAATAATGTATAATATGGAATTTAATTCCTAAAACAGCGGATATGCAACCCTGTTTTTTTTTCATATGCCTACATGATTATAAGTATTGAGTTCTTAATACTAACTGACACAATTTAAAATTATCTGGGACATACTTTGGCGAAAGTGTTTTAAAAAATAATAAAACAAACATTTTAGTTTTTATTCAATCTTATGGAGCGCGCGCTCTTATTTTGCTCAGCAGATTAGTCAGTATATGTAAATTTATAACGTAACATGTATAAAAACTATCACTAAGTACACAGGTAGCTACAAATCTTTCAACGGCTATTTCTCTCTTATTGCAGTTAAAAAATGAAGCTTCTACTGTTGATGACGCTAGCCAGCGTGGCAGCCATTGCCTACGGAAAACCAGCCACACAATACACCGACAAATGGGATAACATTAACGTGGACGAAATCTTAGAGTCCAACCGTCTCCTAAAAGGTTACGTGGACTGTCTCTTGGACCACGGACGCTGCACTCCTGACGGCAAAGCTTTGAAGGACACTCTCCCAGACGCTCTCGAGAACGAATGCTCAAAATGCACAGAGAAACAAAAGACTGGCTCAGACAAAGTTCTCAAGCATTTGATCAACAAACGCCCGGAGCTATGGAAGGAGCTCTCGGTCAAATATGACCCGGACAACAAATACCAAGACAGATACAAGGACAAAATCGAGTCGGCGAAGACTAAGGCGTAAATAGTCATAGCTCATTGAAGTTGCGTAGTCTATAATTAAATTGTTGTGTATTTGCCAGGTTTAATTGGATTTATGTAGTGTTTTTGTAATTAAATAATTTCTACGGTCATTTGATTAAGTTTTATTTATATATTATTAATTAAATTTATTCTTATACCTGACCAAAATGCTGGCTTGTACTTTGCCCAAAAGATTAGTCTAGCTATTCAACGGGGCAATGCAGCCAGCATTTTGGGTACTTACGCTACCTTTTGAAAATGTAGCTAAGTTTTTTTTTTTATTATATATATATATAATGTTTATTTTTTATTATTATTTGGAAGTGTTACTATTAATTTTTGTTGTTTTGAAATAAATATATTATATTTTTTCTTATACCTAAGCTTCTTTATAATATGTTAGTAGCTAATTAAATGAAACATAACCAATACATAAAAGAATTTAATGTTACATAACCTGCCAGGGGAAGAATAAAACTAGTAGTTTCTACAAAGTATAATTATGGTCAAAATTTAAGACATATTACACAGATTTTTATAGAATTAATTTAATTAATTGTATGTATTATCAAGGTAGGTCCTATGCCTCATACACACGCTTGGCAAAACAGACGCCCAACTGTCCACATATCCGTTACAAAGTGGACGGCACATTACTGTCATTCGAATAATGCCTATTCCACACCATTTTTCTACGTGTGATAGGTTAACGTTTGACTTCAGTCTGATTGATGCAAGCATTGCTGCAGCCTAGGGTGTAACACGCCTACCAAGAGGTTACCTAGTAACACTTGTTTTGAAGACGCCTGTATTGTAGTTCAAGGATACACACCCTTCCTGTTAAAAGCTTTGCCGTCCGTACAATATATTTTTTTGTATTATATAAAATACATCATCTAATGTAGAGCAAAACATTGTGCACGACACTTAATTTTGGTACACTGTGTCTGATTGGATGTCTGTTTCTTAAGATATAGATTTAATTTTAATAAATGTTTTTTTTAGTCTCGTTAAAAATAGAAAAAGTAAATTTATCAATATCTACAAATGAATCAGTTTATAAAAGTCAAAAAACTAATTCGTATATCAAGCATTAATCAGTTTATCTGGTTCCTTAATTAATCAGTTCCAGCAATGAACTTATTGAACGGTTCCTTGAACTTGTCGCTCGGGTCGTATTTGTCGGTGAGTTCCTTCCACGCCTCAGGATGCTTCTCCATGATGGCTCCGATCACCTTCCTTATGAGATGCTTCTGCTTGGGAGTGCATTTACCGCAGCTCGTCTCGAGTGCTTCTGGGATTATTTCTGTTGAAAGAATGGTATTCATGAGTTTAATTGTATACCATGTACTACTATGTATCTATTTTAAATCTATCAATATATAATAAAGCTGAAGAGGGTCGAAAGTCTATTCATTGAAAATATTAAAAAAAAAGTTTAGTGATACTTCCAATTGATACCAGAATACGTTCCAACAATTTCTAGAAATGTTGTCTGTTTATCTGTGTCTCTGTTTGTCCGTTTAAACGCTCATCACGCACAAACGGCTGAATTGATCATCATCATTTATGGTATATAGGTATTCCAAGGTCTTACTTTTTATCCTGCAATAATGCGAGCGAAGCCGCGGGCGTCCACTTATATACAAATAAAATGGATGTGTGTAGAACGAATGAAATGTAAAATCGTTTACATGTGCCTTTTGTGCACGTTAGATTAATTGACTGTGAACAAAGCTGCCAAAGACTAACCACGTGTAAGAGTCAGTTATTCGGCCTTTGTGAGTTGTGACAGGGCTCTAGCAGCTGTACCCTACCTACAGCCTTTTTTTTTTTTTTTTTTTTTTGCCCAGGAAAACCTATTACAGGTACCACCCAAAAAACCCCGGGGAGGGCGGGTGGTTATGTGGGAGTCTCCGCCCCACTCTATAAGGGCGGCATACCCACTAAAAACCTGGGGTGTTCCATCTCCGCATCGTTGGTCCTGGGCCACGAGAGCGCGATGCATACATCCGCAGCCCTGGTGATGCTGGCCCGGTAACGGGCCCCGCCTCGGGGAGCTTCAGCTCAACCCTCAATGGACGACGTGTCAGAACACGGGACACGTCGTGCATCCTGTGGGGACTCATTCCAGGGCAACAGGTTCCCCGACCTGCCACCCAGAGCCCCCAGGAGTCAGGCAGTCGCACGCCAAAGCGACCGCCCTCCTCTAATGCGCCCTCTGCGCACGGAGTTCGGTTCCCCGGTCGCCGCTATTCGGCCGGTACACCGAACTCCTCTCGCCTCTCGGCGACCACCTCGAGTGCTCTTAAAGAGCACCCAGCTCCACCTACACCGCGAGGTGCAGCGAGCTCCACGCCTCGGGCCCTACAACCAGCCCTCTCGAAGGGGAGGTATAGGCGAGGGCCCCCACTCGATCGAACGTTTGGACACAGGCTAGCAAGATCCACCGGAAGGTGGAAGTTACTAACCTGTGGACGGGGTGCACCAGGTTTCCCCAACTAACCCCAAATCCCCATATGGAGAGATGAAATTAGTTGAGCTTACCCAACGTGAAGGTAGTCCGATCATCGCACCCCACCCTACCTACAGCCTACTATAACCCTATCTTACCTAGTACTCAAATGAAATCGATTTATACTAAAATATTGTACCAGCTACTTTTCCAACATTTTTAAAGCAACTACTTTCAAGCTACTTCTTGCAAAATGGTCAGCAAAGATTAAAAAAAAACACAGAATAGAAAATAGGAAAAACATGACGTAGGAAATTAAGTTCACTTCCCTTTGTAGGTAATGAATTTGACTTATTTTAAGCGCAATAATTTATACATACTTTTGAAATCCTTAGCATCCGGTGTACACGGCCCTTGGTCCACGAAACATTTCGTATAAGCGAGCATTATCCTGGCATTCTCAATTATGGGCTCAACATCGAAGTCATCGTATTTTGAACTGTAGAAATCTGACGTCACTGAATTTACTAGAAATATTAGTACTACTATTTTATACATCATTATTTTTTATTTTTATTAACTAGGATCTAATGAAATTGAATTCATTTCATTTATCTTATTTGCTCTTTTGTGTACAAAATACTCAATCAAATCAAGTATTCGATTTGGCTTTTAAGTTTTTTGTGATGATACCAATAGAAGATGGTGCTATATTGTAACTGAGGAACAAAGATAAACCAACATGTATTTATGGAGTTGTTTGTCATTGTACGTAAATACATAATCCCTAGCAATTAGAATGAAGTAGATGCGTCTGCTCCGTGTGGACAGTTCTAATGTGGTCATTATATGGCCCTACTCAAGTACTGAACAACAAACAGAGAAGTACACGCATTAAATTATAATAAAATCACATGTAGAATGTAAGTAACGTACTATAAAACAATGCAAATATCTTTTATAAAAAATAAATGGTAATTTACAGATTGAGGAGTTTTTAACATATTATCTATTACATAAATATTATCTGCAACATAACTTATATATACTAACTATATAATCACAGTACAACTTTCCTGTTGGTTGCAATCTCGGCAATAGATACAAAAAGTATGCAACTTTTTTGACTAAAACTACTTGTCATAGTTGTCATATAACAGAATTGACAATACGTATAAAATGTACACATCAACAATGTCACATGTTGATAAAAGTTATATCAATATTTATTTTATGATTTTACAAATAATTGTTTAAATACAATTAATCATGCCTAAAGAATGCCAAAGATTCACAACTGGGGGGAAAGGTAATCGTGGGATGTTTATAGAGAGAGATCCTAATGTATGCGCAGCTGGTGTTCCTTCTGCTCAAGCCGACGAGGACGTGAAGGGAGCCCTACAACACTACTTGCTCAAGGACGAGGCGGATGCTTTAATTGGTGATGCAATCATTCCACCATCTGAACCCAAGCCCTTGCCACCACTCCGACACCCATTCCCCCTAGACAACCGCCATGGCGTCTACACAGAGTTTTACAAACTCATGCATCCCGAAGATAGAACAAAATTCCAATCACTGGTAGACGACTTTAGGGACACTATCTACTCGTCCTACTGGAAAAAAGCCCTCGGTCATGGCCCTGATCCGGTACCAATGTTTCCCGAAGGTTACGATACAGCAGGGACTACATACGGCAAAGAAACACCATACCATGGACGACTGTATGACTTAGTCATGCCAAAAGAAACAAGACCAGGACAGACTCCAAAATCGTGGGAAGCTGGAATCCAAACCAGACGTAACTATTGCTCGCCTCCGTTTGAGCCTGATATCATATTTGGTCATAAAACTCATGTTGATAAGCGAGGCAAGTACGCGAAAATATGTCTCACAGATGAAAAAATAACTTATGGCACTCCCAACCACTGCGTTGTAAGCTCAATACAGTCAAATTTTGATCACGTCCACCAACCTCGCGCGGGCGCTGTGTTAGCTCCAAACAATAACATCTACAGTGTGCCCAAAGGATACTCATTCGGATTCCTTAAGCCTCCCGACAACCTCCCAGAATGTTTGACTCTTTGTGGACTTAATCCTAAACGTGATGAATTCAAAAAATGCTTAAAAGGCCTAAACACTCTAAGAAAAGTTCTCAAAACTAGATTCCTTCCTACGTTTTTTCGTAATTTTTACTTGAATTTGAAATATTTCGACAAGAATAAGACCGGATGGATCCCCAAAGATGTCGTGTACAAGTATTGCGGATCATTGTTTATAAGATTTGATCCAGCGCTAATAGAACCACTACTAGAAATTTGGTCAGCATTTGATGGAGAGAATATAGAATACAAAACATTTGTCCATATTTTAAACTATCGTGAACCTTGCCCAGACATGTGTAAAGTACCAGACATGCCAGATGATTGTTTGGATTTTGAGACCACGTACAGAGAAATGGTAAAACCAGACCAAGAACCGGATCTGAGCCCCATGGCAGGAGTTCCGTCGGGAAGATATTTGGATATGAACTATCCTATCACCCCTAAATCGTGCTGTACAGCTCACAGAACATGCCTGCCAGAGGAATCTGACATGCAATCTTGTCTGAATCCTAGCGTTCTAACACAACTTTTCGTCTCTCACAGAGATATGTATGCGAACAGAGAGCCACAAGTTGTAAAGAGAGTGTTTGAAGCAGCATACGGAAAGTTTACTGACGAGCAATTTGATACTTACTGGGAAGCAGCCAAGAAACTACACTGCCAAGGATCAGTTTCCTACGAAACCTTTCGACGCGCTCTAGAAAATATACTTAATCCTGAACCGGAGGTAAAAATTAAGAAAGGGCATCATTGATTTTTTAATAATTTTATTGTTTTCATAGAAATGTACTTGGACTTTGAATTATGTATTTTTAGATTCTGAATTGTAAAAAATTAAGGTGTTATCAAATATAAGTGTTAAAAAAAATATAATGAATGTTTGAATGTGAAGTCACTATTGCTCCGCCAAGAAGTCCTGGAAAGCCTGCTGGTGCTTGCCCTGAGGGTCGTAGAGGGCCACAAGGTCCTTCCACAGCTCCGGGTGATGTTTCTTCACTTCGCGCGCCAGCTGCCTTCCCATTGCCTTTTGTTTGTCCGTACATTTGGCGCATCTGGTCGCAAGAGCTTCGGGTAGTTTTTCTGAAATGATAAGATAATACAAGTTCAATTTGTTCAAGCTGGTGATTAATTAAACATACAATAAAATATTACGTAAAATTCAAAACAAAACTCTTCTGTTGTAAGTGATATCTTTTTGCAGTCGTTTCGTAAAAAATGACAGTATATTTTACTGTCTACTTAGTGACCAACTATATTAAAAAGTTGAAGTTGAAACAAACTAAAGCAAATTGTAAAATAGGAAGACTTGTTAGATTATTAAACTATTAAAACTATTCAATATGCAAAAAATATATCCACTACAGACTGCGGGGGGAAAGGGAAATATGGGGATGTTCATAGAAAGAGATCCAAAAGTATGTGCCGCGGGAGTGCCAACTGCACAGCTAAGCATGTCCGTGGCAGATTGTCTGCAACAATACTCTCTCCAGGACAAAGTAGACTCCTTAATTGGAGACGCTATCAAACCAGCCCCGGAGCCTCTTAAGCTGCCGCCCTTGAGGCGCCCGCAGCCTCTCGACTTAAGAAACTCTGGACCTTTCAACGAAGTTTCTAAAGTACTCAACCCGCCGCTGAAAACTAAGTTTCAAACTTTAGTAGAAGACATCAAAACCACGATTTATTCCTCCTATTGGAAACAGAGAGTCGGTACTCTTCCTGATCTCACTCCTTATTTACCAGCAGGTTTTGACAGCATAAACACTACATTGGGTAAGAAAACCCCTTACACGAGCAATCTTTATGATGTTATAATGCCGAGAGATCCAGTGCCTGATAAAACTCCGGCAGCAAAAGAGCCGGCGTACCAGACAGACCGCAATTATTGCCAGCCTGCGTTTCATCCTGATCTCACATACGGACGGCGCTCGCACGCCTACCACCCCGGTAGGTTGATGAAAGCGGCCCTTACAGATGATAGAATACCATTAGGTATCCATAGTCAGCCAGTTAATAAGCAACAAGTAGACTACAATCGTACACAACGAGCACCCATAGGAAAAGTATTAGAACCGTGTCACAATATCTACTGCGTTCCACCAGACTATACCTTTGGAATATTGAAACCACCCGATAATTTACCTGAATGTCTCAATCACTGTAAAACAAATCCAGATAAAGAAAGAATTTTACGCACATGTCTCGGTCATTTGAATACAGTTAGAAAATGCACCATGAAAAAACGTTTTTCCGGGCCATTTTTTAAAGATTTTTATCTTAAAATTAAATATTTTGACAAAGCTAAAACGGGTTGGCTTCCGAAAAAAGTTATTTATGATTATTGTAACAGAAGAAAAATCATTTTCAACCCTCCCCTACTGGAACCTATACTAAAAATGTTAAATGCTTTCGACGGAGAAAATATTTATTACAAGACTTTTGTTGATATGATTAACCATACTGTACCTACGACTGATTTACCCAAAGTATGGGATATTCCAGACGAGTGTATTGACTACAGAACCACCTATTCAGAAATGGTTAAGCCTAACCAAGAGCCTGACAAGGGAAGAATGGCGGGTTTGCCGTCGGGACGGTATCTTGATCTCGATTATCCTATAACACCTCAAAGATGCTGCAAAGCAGATAGAACGTACTTGCCCGAAGAATCCGATGCCAAATCCTGTTTGAACCCCAGTGTTTTAACTTTACATGGAGTGTCACATCGGGACATGTATGCTCCAAGATCCCCGGACATAGTAAAAAGAGTATTTGGCGCAATAGATCATCTCTCGGAGGAAGAATTCCAAAATGTATGGAATATGGCCAAAAAGAAACACCCACAAGAACTAGTGTGCTTTGAAACTTTCCGAAGGGCACAGGATGAATTCAACAAAGCAAGAAAAGTAAAACTGGACAAGCTTTAGAACTAAGTTGTAAGTCACGTAACTGTTTAGAATTTACATATACTCGTAATTTAGAGAGCAATCTAGTTTAGTTTGATTTTAAGATTTTATAAGGTTTGAATAATATAAATATATTTTAAAAATGCGTTGTTTTTTTCACCTTTGACTTGTTTGACTTCCGGCGTGCAGGGGCCCTTGTTCAGCAAGCACTTGGCGTAAGAGTTGAGAAGTCTGTCATTGTTGAGAACTTCGGTGATGTCGAAGTCATCCCCGATATCTTTGTATTTATCTTCAGCCAGCACCGCGGCCACCAGACACACAGCAATGATAGCCAGTTTCATTTTAACACACTATTTTAATGAACTGATGATTTTCCTATCAAATCCTCAGACGATATGGCTCACCTCAGAATCAGGTCTTTATTTATAGGTAAAGATCAACACTAGATTCTACCTATTCCTCGGAAAGGAAGACATTGCAAAAATGTGGCTACAAATTACATACAAGTATGTTCGATCGTATAAACAATTATTTCATGCATTATTTAATAGCTCTGCTTTATGCACTCGATTTAACCTCAAGTGACGCTTATGTGAGTATAATTATTGCATCTATTATGCTCAATCAAGGAAAAGGCAGTTAAATTGAAATACATTATATTATAAATAAGCTTAATAGTACTTGACTTATTGGCATAAATAAGTAATAAATGCAAGGCTTTAGGTACAGAGTCTTATTCATGGGTTGTAATATGATTTGTGTTGTTGCTAATGACATTTTTTATGTTCAATGGGTAATTGTAAGTTAGTTCTGTTCAAACAAGTCAGATACACTGTTTTCGTCAAAAACGTCGTAACTTTTACATGAATTTTCTGCTATTGTTGTCTCAAATACCGAATATAATTTCACCAACACAACATCCGAGTATCAAAACCAGTCTTCCATATTCATATCAACTTATTACTAACAATAAATTATCACTTATCAAGAAACTGGTCAATTCTAAACGCCAGTGACCAGGAATTTGTAGAGAGCTTCTCTGTTGGCCTGTTCTGGGTCGTATTTGTCGAGCAGTTCGATGAATCTTGGCTCGCTCTTAGATCTGATGCCGAGCAGCATCTTACGGACGACCTGCTTTTGCTTGGGGCTGCAGCGCGCGCAGGCCGTGGTCAATGTCTCGGGGAGTACGCCTGGAATTGGAGGAATGAGATTTCTTTGTTGAAAATGTCCATACAATAATTGAACAACGTAACTACGTATTTTTTGTATTAAAAAACTTCGAATTTAAAAAGGCGTAGAATTAGAAGTTGTGTGAATTTGATTTCCTGAATTCTAGTATCTATGAGCATTTTGTCAAAATTTGTGCAAAGTGTTTTTGAAACTACTTTTTATGTTTAAACTCAAATGACACCAATATTGCACACACCCAAAAAATACTGTGCTATTTAGAAAAAGAGCACCCATTATGCATGACTTTAAAGCTATGACAAAATAGCTGTAGAAAATAATGAATTTGCAGATTATTATGAATGCACCTAAATAAGACAGATGCAGTGCAACGCTCCAAGTAGCTATTGAATATTAATGTTCAAGGTGTCACGCCAATAAAACGTACGTACAGTGGTATTTCCAAAAATCATTTCCGCTAAGGATGGCTACGTCATTACATCTACTTTCATGCCAAATTCCAGCCCGATCCGTCCAGTGGTTTAAGCTTTGAGGTTTATATATTTAGTTAAACTGAATGTTAAACAAACTCACGTTTAAAATTCTTCCCATCCTTAGTGCAGGGTCCTTTATCCATGACACACTTGTAGTAGGCGAGCAGGATCCTCTCGTTCTGGATAATGGCGTCGGTGTTGTAGTTCTCGTACCGGTTGGGGTACTGCTGGGCTGCCACCACCGTCAGCAGGAGGACTACTAGCAACCAGCTCTGCATGGTTATGGGCGCCTGGTACCTGGGAAATGAATATTAAAATATGTTGTACATATTGCAAAAAGGTTTAAAATCTGTACATAATACGTTATGGATGCCTAAATAGGCATTAGTTTATAACACACTTATATGTAGGAATCCTAAATTAAGAACCAGGGCTAAGTAACTTAATCAGGTGCAAAACGTTTTCAAAGGCAAAACATATCTAGCAAACGTGGGAAAAAATTCTGAGTTAAAAATATTACAAAGAACCAGCAGCTTCGACCGCATTATGACGCGTTAAAAAATATCAAAATAAAATATTTTCTTCTTCGATAGACTTAAAGCTTAAACTTTCAATCTCAATTATCAAAACAGGATTTCCTATTCACCCAAAAATTATGCGCCGCCTTGGGCGAGCACCAAAACATCAACCACTTTCTCCGCACAAAACTACATTCAAAACAATACTGACAATCACTTCAACTGTACAAAATCAATACTCAACATCGCTTTGTGGTTACTTTCACGGGCATTAAAAGATATTAAAACTTTATATGGATTAAAATTGTTACTTACTTTGAAAGAAAGTGTATGGGTCCTCTTGGATCGGCTGCTACCGGAGGTATGGCTGTGTCTTGGTGCCAGAAGTGAGCAAACCAGTTGAGGAGGAAGAAAGGTCGGACTAACGGGCCGCATACAAAACAGCTTTGGTCGGATGCGAAGAAAGTACGGGAGGTGTTACTACGAGTATTAGATATCGAATAACTTTGAATTTGATTGAATGAACCAATTGTGCCTAGCACTTCTGAAGTTCTAGAGACTAATTACAGGGCACAAACACATATATAGGCCAAATAAAAACTAGATAAGTATGATCAAAAACCAAATATAAGAACATGTCACTAAATAAGCTTTTTGTATTACTACTCTATTGGCTGTCTGTCTGTCTGTTTTAGAGTTTCATAAATAAAAAAATAAACTTTTGGAAACGAAATCTTTAAGGTTATGTAAGATAAGATAAGATAAGATATGTCTTTAATGCACACCAAAAAAATTACAATATAAAAAGAAATATAAAAACTAATTTAATGCACATTGGGCGGCCTTATCGCCTTAGGCGACCATTTTACCAACATTTTTTTATTCTTTTTTTTGGTCCTTGATTGGTCCTAAAACTGTATCAATAAGATGTAATGCTCTCGTTTTGTTAAAATTCTTGATCTAAGTTGAAACATTACCAAACATTTTTGTATGTTACTATAACGAAGAAGCTTTCTCAAGTTAGTTAAGTTCGTAGTAGGGAGCTTTCATAAAAGTTATTCTTGGAGTAAACTTGCCCTGGTTCATCTCACAATCTAGTGCAGCGTGTCTTACAAATTGCAGATATTACTAACATGGAGCTAGGCTTTCCAGATTGATGTAAATAACATAAAATCCGAGAGAAAAATCGATCTAATATTACTTAGACTATAGTGGTGCTTAACATCAGGCAGCTATAGTCAAACGTAAGCCTATTTCGTGTTAAGAAAATGAAATCTTAGAGTAAATACAATCCAATTAAATGTTTTAGTTCTGACGTAAATATGTTATTATAATCATTAATCATTTAAATCATTCTTCAATAAAATGAGTCTTAGAATAAGAATAAGAATAAAATAAATTTATTGTCACATGAAACATAAAATAGACACACAATAAAAAAACAAGAGTACAAATAAGAAGTTTCATGTCACAATCCGGCCCCAACTCAGCATATGCTAGATGCAAGCATCCAGCGCTGATTTTCCGTTGGGACCGGCGGGTGACGTCACGCACGTAGATATATCATAATACACGTAATAACATAATAACATAAACATAATACAGCGAAGTAGAAATACACACACAATATATACATATATATATAATACAGAAAAATATCACAAACAGATAGGCAATGAATTATAGTAGGTAACTATATATTGAGTGCATTAACAAATAAACGTATCAAAACAATAGATTAAAATACGTTAACTAAAGGAAAAAAAACAAACAATCTACAAACTAATTATCCAAGTAATAATAATAAACAACTAGAAGTTGGCCTCCACTTGAACTACTAACTATTAAGTATATGCAGGATAGGTAGCCAACATGACAACACTCTCGCCATAGTACAAGCATAATTGTAATATTATTCAATAAAAACTAGCATATTTAACTTAACCAAATCATAAGTAACAAATTGTATAGCCTCCAAAGAAACACTAAATATTAAGTGCAGATTAGGTAACAAAAATACCGATGTACACACTCTAAATAATAAATATTAGGTATAGTAGGTATAATACGCTCATATTATTTTGTTTACATGATATACATAGACTCAAACTAATTACATATGTGCGCTAACGGGACGACGTAAGTAACATATTATGAAGTGATACTGCGACGAGCCTCTGCACCAAATATCTTTATAAGATCTAGCTCAGATCGCACGCGCAGAGCAGGAGTCCCAGTGTCCCGGCGAACGAAAATAAGTCCTCGTCGGGTCCACACGTATTTGTATCCTTGAGATGGAGCCGTTTCGCGCGCTTTGAAAAACATATTTTTGTTGTATCTTGACAAGCGCTCGTGTACGTGGAACTTAACAGGCGGCGAGGCGAGACCCATGCCATTGGTAGTCAGGCCGCGGCGAACGCGCGCAGCTTGAAGAAGCAAGTCGCGAACCTGCTGGCGGGATACTCTCAGTATCAAAGGTCGCGGGCGCGGGCGCATTGCCGCCGCTGGTGCTTCCATCTCGTTCGCGGCGGCGGTGATAGATGGCGCGCGTTTAAAACCAGCTCTTTCCACAGAAATAATTTCATGTTCCGCTAACGACACACCCAACTTAGAAGCAATCAATTTGACGAGCCGACCCACGTTCTCACCCTGCTCCTCCGGTACACCCGATATCTCGAGGTCATTTGCATATGACACCTGTATCGACTGTGGAATGCTGATCTATGATTGTATTATCGCACTGCTCTGGAGTCGGCTTAGCCTCCAAAATCGACAACCTGGATTCTACTGCCTCCAAGCGGCTACCAAACGCAGCGAATTCAGCACGTAATGTTTGTGTTTCTGCTCGGTGCAGACGGACCTCCCGCAACACTTCTCTTATCTCCGCCGACACATCGGGGGCTCCAGGTGAATGAATAAAATCCGCCCCGTCCCCTTGCACTGGTTCCTCTGTGTTGTCCTTTCGCGGAGTGTGCACCTTGCACTCGGGGCACTGCCATAACATTGAAATTTTAGCATCCTTGGGTATGTTGACACAGGCTCGGTGATAAACAGAGGAACATTTTGTACATTTAGCGTTATCTACACTGCTGGTGAAGCGGCGACGGCAAGCTCTGCACTTAACACTCATTTATCGATTAAGTATAAAAGAAGGGAGTGTAATTAATGGCGCACTAAGTTCAGTTATACGATGATAGTTTACGTAGAAATGCGAAAGGTATCTACCCACTTCTTGCTTTGGTAGTGAAAAAAAAATACTGATAAACACTACGTATTTTGGTTACGAATTAAAAGAG
Organism: Macaria notata; assembly: GCA_927399415.1. NCBI lineage: Eukaryota > Metazoa > Arthropoda > Insecta > Lepidoptera > Geometridae > Macaria > Macaria notata. Next base: position 4,564,957 of record OV656744.1, read on the forward strand.
TTTTATATGCACTAAAATAGCACTATTTATCGACAAAACAATGCCACACCATGTCAACAACGTTCTAGTTTTCGTACACTAACTGATCCCGGTATGTAAACAAAGTTATAGAATTTAAATGATGGAGCACAAAAATATGCGTGCTACGATATTGTCGTCCGTGACGTCACTCGACGTTTTGGTCATAGACATCTATATACTTATATATGTTTACAGCAAATCTGTAGCGTTTTCTGCGGTGCGTATTATATAAGTATCTGTATATACATAATAAAATAATGGAATAGGTTGTAAAGTCCTTTAAAACCCATGGCTAATATTTCAAAAATGTCCTTGAGTAAACCTTGCTCCCAGGACTGGTTTTAAAGTCACTAACCCTTGGATCCCGTTATGGAGTACCGTGACAAACATAATCCCATTGTTTGATGTTTATATGTAGTGTAACATTATTTAAAATTATAATATAGTATTTGAAGGTCCTGTTCCTCTTGTCCACATTACTGAGGGTTGTAACTCCTCCATTGATATACTTTTCTATTAATTATCTTTACCTACTAATTTGTTAACCCTTTGTTTCGATTTTTTGCTACACACGTGCATATTTTAAGGGACCAATTTTTATACGAAGAAGGTATATGAAGTACTAGATACTAAATAATAATAATCATAATTATTTGTTTCATTAAAAAAGTCAAAGCCCATTCATCTACCCATTCTATTAATCCCTGTACCACACCTGTACTATATATTTTCACTTTTTTCCCATTAATAAAAGCACGTTTGTCTAAAACTCACCTAATGATCAAAAATATTCAATACCAAAAGTTAATGAAGATGTATATCCAATTGGCATAAGTAGATCAATGGGTTACCAAACTAAACGGTAAATTTAATAACTGGTTTGGATGAAGCCAATCCTTGGTAATACAATGGCCAAATGCGCAAAAAAGTCGACACTTGTTAAATCAGAAAGTAGGCAGCAGCTTGTAAAAATATACTACTCAAGCTTTCTTATTTTATGCAAAGTGACTTAGTAAGTAATTGTAAAAAATAGTACTTGTACTATTGTTTAAAATGTACATTATCTTAAATTTATTTTTTTGAGTTTTTCATCAAATATAGGGGAAACCGAGAAGACGAAATGTCTCACACGATAGGACTTTTGTTTATATAACTTATTTTCACTTGACTTTCTTTTGACTTTTTTACGTAATGACGTGTTCGTAATCGACCGATTTCGTAAATTCGTAAATAACTGAACATCTCTCTCTCTTTGAGTCGTATTTCCTCATGACTGAGGGTCGTGACTCCCCCGCAGAATTAATTCGTTAGGGGAGTTTTCTTGGGCAGATACATCGTGGTGGGCGCCATAACTGAACATAGGGAAGAATAAAAACAAATGTGTATCTTTATTACGTAATAATGCATTTATTTCTAAACTCTTAATATATTATCAAGCAGTATAAAGTAAATAACATGTCTACTAGCAATATCTATCTAATGGATTTATTTTTGTACTTGTAATTATTATCAGTTCTTTTGAGCATAAGAAAATTTTGACAAATATTGATCATTTTAATTCTTGTTTTGATATATTTATTTTAACTTATTCAGCTTTAGGGGTGTATTTGTCGACCATTTCTTTGAATTCTTTGGGGTATTTCTCAGCTACTGCTTTGGTCAGCTTTTCGAACAATTCCTTTTCTGGCGGAGTGCATGCACCACATTTGGTCTCGAAATATGTCGGCACAGCCTCTGAAATAAGAAATTAATGTTTGTGGAATACAAAAAATCACTCAAAATAAAAAATGCAAAATCTGGGAACTTAATAACCTAAATGTAACGAAAAAGTTGTGAGTTTTGCCTCTTTTTCAAAACGATTAATATGATGAGAAGATAAAAGACGAATTGAAAACATTCATTGGGTTTGTACAAACATGTATAACTAATGTTATAAAGACTTGACTTACAACTATAGGTAACTAGATTAGTAAGAAAACCGATTGAACGAATAATTAAATTTGGTATAGCATTTTCAACACTTGATTCAAACATAAAACCACAAAACACAAATAAGCTACATATCTAACTAATTTGCAGCTCGTTACCGACACTGTTGCAGACAAATTTCAGGGTAAACATAAATCAAATTGCGGAGGAGTATTGCTCGCTTGGCCACGAAAACCATCCTTGTCGGGACGAGGGGACATCGTGGTAGGATGGTGGTAGGTTTTAGTCAGTAGTGGAGTCCCATTAGCTCCGAGTCTGACATACCCCGCTGCCCCCGGGGAGAGTGCGGGGATGCATTTCCTCAACGGATAAATAAAAAAATGGTTTGAACTAACCTTTATACTGCGCCATTTTCTCGGAGCAAGGAGCCTGGTCCATGACGCAGGAGTAGAACTCCTTGAAGTACGCCTCATCCTGCACCAGCGTCAGGTCGTCCTCTTTGAACACCATCTCGCCTCCTACCAGCGCTACAGCCGCCACGGCGAATACAATGGTGAAAGAGTTCATATTGATGGATCTGAAAAGCACATGTGGTAGGTAAAATTAAAGTTTCTTTTTTGAAAATCAACGCTTTAATTTTTATCTAACTTCCAAAAAAAGGAGATTAACAAGTCTTCTGTAAGTTTTTTTGTTAGTTAATATTAGTGGATTAATCCGTTATTTATGAACTGATTTCGAAATTTTTTTTTTATTCTATGAGGTTAGTTTCCGAGATGGTCCCATATTTTTTTTTCATTCGTTCAAGTACTTTTGGTGGTTGTCTAATAAGAACAATACAACTCCTCACAAGCAATAATGTGACTAATTTTTGATAACTTTAATATTAGTACACAAGGAGGCAACATGTAAAAGTAGTTATTATCAGAAATACAATAAATTGATACAGTTGGAAAGGGGGGTATAAATAATCAATTTTACTATTTATTAATAAACAGTTTTATAAAGAATGATTGTGCTTACCTTTGTATATCCTTTTCAGAGATGGCAGTTGTAATGAAGTCCTGAATACAGATCGCCAATTTATAGGAAATCGTGGGAATGAAACTGTTGTAACACGACATAGTAGGAAGCTTAGAAACAGAACAATTAACTTGATAATTTCCATTGTTTCCTAGGTTGTGAAGTCGACCTATAAAGAGATTCTTAGGTCGGGATTAATTGGGTTAAATTATAATAAAAACCAATTATTAGTTACGTGGTTCTACTTTCCTTGTTTCGAGACAAAAGTAACTTGTATAAGAACACAAGTGCGTGAAAAGTTGTTTTTTCTACACTCCCAATGAGGCCCTATTCCAAAATTTATAATCCCAAGAAGGTTCTATTTCCTAAATCACGATGAAGTCACTCTTGTACCCCGTCAAAAAGAAACATCCAAACCAATATAGTAACAAATCATAATGATCTCCATGTAATTGTGAATAAAACTAAAATCATACGATATAGTCACAATTAAACTAACAGAGAAGAATCAAAAACAGTTGAAGCATAAACTTTCCACTCCAGTCGTTAATATAAATGTTAAAACTATTTTAAAGAATGATCTATTGGCCATATTTAAATAACAATTATTTGAATCATAACAACAAGCATATTGATTGGTAATAAAATTGATCTATTCATTCATATCATAAACTGAGATATTATGTTCTTAGAAACAGATTATCGTCAGAGCAGCAAAAATACATGTGTAAAAAAGTTACGTCATATACAGAGTCACTGTTAACGAAAATAATATATTAAACATTTTAAAAAGGGCTTTATATTATGGCAATAGAAAGTTATCATACGAAAACGAATACGCCAATCAACGAAGCCTTAATAAGCATACTTTTGGCCAGTGCCATTGACCAACCAAACACTTATCACTGCAAAACAAGAGCAGGCATGATTAAAGATTTTATTTTCTACTAGTGAGTGCTCGCTGCTTCTCTCGCATGTAAAACTTGCATCCCCTATTTCACCCCTTTAAAAGTGGCATTTCTTAGAATCCTTTCTCAGCGGATGCCTACGTCATAACATCTACCTGCATGCCAAACCTCAGTCCGATCCGTCCAGTGATTTGGGCTGTGCGTTGATAGATCTCTATGTCAATCGATCATCACTTTCGAGTTTTATATATTGAAGATAGATCCAGATCAAAATTAAGTGTATGTAGTTTTATTATCGATTAATTTTCTTACGTACGTACATACCTATGTAGTTTTTGTGACAGAATTAACCCAAACACTTTTTGAGTCTTAGATCTAAAAACACTTACGATAAAAAAAATCTGACTTAACATTTAAAAGCAACCATTTTATTTAATAACACTTTAGCAGTAACCCAGTACAATGCTTACGTCCATCGGTTTGTAATTGCATCTAATTGGTTAGCTTTACAAGACGTTAACTACATCAGTCCTGACTATAGCATTATTTAATTAACGAATCAGTCAGTCAGTTATTATTTTTGCCTGAGAACCGATATACAAAATACTAGTATAATCTGAAATAGAATAGACTTTTATTGAACTCTAATATCAAGTAAAATCACAGGATTCCAAGTCAGATAAAATAAGTAGTTTAATGCTGTAACTATTATGTAATCGTTTGAGGAATAAAGAAAGTATGTATATAGAATAATTTTATAATAATATAATGTTTGATAATAGCATCCACAGTGTAGTTATCTCCTTTTCTCTATCTAATATATTTTAGTCGTATTTCCTCATAACTGGGGGTTGTGACATCCCAGCAGAGTTAATTCGTTAAGAGAACTCCCCCTCACTTATGCCGAAGCACCCAGGTCCTCACTTATGCCAAAAGAGGTTCATCTAAGAGTGGAGAGGTCTGATGTCAACGCCTCTGGTATACGAATAGTCAGGACCTCCAAGCAATTACATCAACGTCAGGATGACGATTTCTCGATATCTAATTTATGTTTATGTGGGATAGGTTTACGTTTGACTACAGCCATCGCATTGCTGCAGTCTAGGGTGTGGCAAGCTTACCTAGAAGATACCTATTCACTCTAGATTTGAAGATCCTGAATTGTAGTTCGCAGGAGACACACCTGATGTATAATAATATATATAGGTACCTAATTCAAGAACTTCAATAAGATTTTCAAATACACAAAATCACATGCCAAAACATATCATCACTTTTGCTATGTTTAAATTTATTATGTTTATCTATATTGAAATCTTATCTCATATCCATGTCGAAAAGTATTTATAAGCACTATTTAGGATATAATACATTTATACATTTTTTTCGTGTCACACTCATAGAAAAAAAAACTCAATTGTCCAAATGATCCAATATCAATGTAAACTCAATCAGACTGAAGGTCATTGCCATTCTGATAAACTATATTGTGATCTAATGACCATAGATTTATCTAAAATTGGCATAATACCAAAAATTATAGCGAAACAAACGAAAATTTTGTCCAAATGAAATTAAAATAATTGAGCTTATCCGCCCCTAGGCATATAAAATGATGGTATTCTGTATGAATGTCATGTTAACGCATACAGACCATAGGAAGAGCTACAGATTTTGGTAAGTCTAGCTCCTAGAAATATTTTGTTTATACAGTCAAACCTAGATAAGCGAGAGTTCAAGGGAACACTATCTGATTCTCGCTTATAGAGGTTTCTCACTAACCCGAGTTTCTCGCTAATGCAGGTACATGGTAGAGTTTCTCTCTTATAGAGGTAAGAAAACAAAACAAAAAAACATGCACTTTGTAATTTTATTTTATTTAGAACTTAAACACTCGATCCGTCAATTTCGTTTGGGTGTCTGTTTTTGTATTTTGAATGTTTTTCTCTAAGTCACAAGTTTTGTCGTATATGGCTTGATCATTTTCCGGTTTATCACTGAATGACAGTACATTAATTATCCATTTTGAAATGATGCAGAACAGAACTTTCCTTCGCAATTGATTAACGACAAACTAAGTCCGACAAACAGGACGGTACACAGCACACGTGTCCATTCGAAAATAATGCGATAAAAACAACGAAATAGAATAGCTACAATATTGACGCGAAAACAATACAAAAACAATGATAGGAAGTTCCACGAATGAGTCAAAAAATAGCAGATGTTGAATTTTTTTTTTTTGTCATTTGTTCCTCCTAAATAATATTAAAAAAATAAGCTAAACTGTCGCTTATAGAGGTACAGATAAGTTGCAGTCTCACTTACGGAGGTCCATGAGGGAAATCGACTCTCTCTTACAGAGGTTTCTGTTTCTCGCTAATAGAGGTTTTGGGAGCTTAAAATGACGGGACCTGGCTATTAGACTCACTTATAGAGTTTTCTCACTTATCCAGTTCTCACTTACGCAGGTTTGACTGTAATATTGACCGAAAAAGATTTTCCTTGTTTAGATTGTAAGCAAAAAAACTATGCTAGCGATTAAAAAAAACATAATTTATTAAATAGTAGGTGAAAATTTCGGAAAAATACTAGCGGTGCTCTGCAGTGTTTTCTTTTTAATCCGGGATAAAAGAAGCCCGACTGTAGTCCATGGCTTAACCCGTTTTCATATCAATATTAATCCAAGTCGTAAGAGGGCACAAATAGGTGAATACGAATTATTTCTAAATGTAAGCTGTGATTTATCTCTCTTCCGACCCTTTACTACAGACATTCCGAAAATCATGGTCCTTCATTGCTTCGTTGCTATGTGAGGGACAAACAAACATATCATCCATTTTTGATTCAATATAATAGTACCTACGATGACGGTAGACGAAGCCACTATAATCTATACTAATATTATAAAGCTGAAGAGTTTGTTTGTTTGAACGCGCTAATCTCAGGAACTACTGGTGCGAATTGAAAAAATCTTTTTGTGTTGAATAAACCATTTATCAAGAAAAACTTTAGGCTGTATAACATCACACTGCAACTAATAGGAGCAAAGAAACAATGGAAAATATGGAAAAAATGGGGAAAATTATTCATCTTTGAGGGCTTCCGTTTCGTGCGCTGAGAAAACGGTTCAATATATCAAAAAAATATGTATATGAGAATTATTCTTCTTGAAATGATCTAACAAAATGTATGCAACAGTATATGTCTACCTTTTAAGATTAATTCACTAGAACCGTTTTTATGATAACAACTATTCCACGCGGACGAAGTCGCTGGTACAGCTAGTTTTTAATATACGCACTAATTGTTTGGTTTATTTTCAGAACTAACAACTTCTACTATTGCCTACATATACCTACATACTATTACAAAAATGAATGCACTTGTAGCATTTACCGTAATGGCCTTAGCAATCTCGCCTCTAGTGATGTGCTACGATGAAATCTACGATAAAATGGATGTCGATAAGATCATAGGAGACGATGCGATGTTCTCAGCTTACATTGACTGTATGCTGAACAGAGGGCCTTGCGAAGTAGAGCACTCGGCTGATTTTAAGAGTGAGTATTTTTAATGACTTTAAGCAATTACTCATGTGAGTTCCACGCTAATCTCGGAATAATTAATAACTCAGATTTACATGAAAATACAGATATATTTCTTATTTTCGATTTCATTGATATCACAGTACAATTCTTTTTCAGTCGGCTATTTATATGGCAACGATAATAATTATGTAAAACTGTCAATCTTGCAACTGTCATTGGTTTTACTTATAAAGTCTCTCGTTACCAAAAAGTTTTACATTATCAGGTTTGACTCCTTTATTCATTAATAAGGTTTGCTTACCTTATCATACCTTAGTCGGAACTGTTGAGGCTTGTTAAGTTACCAATTTTATTTTCTACGTGTTTTTGAAATTTACTGAAAGAAATTGAATCAGTTATTTCACCGAAAACATTGCTCGTTAGGCCAGAAAAAGAAGTGTTTTATACTGTTTTAGAGCAGAAAGAATAACTGACATCGATTAAAAAAATCTATGATACCCGACAGAATAGGTCTACCATGAGCCTTAATTTCCTTTCTTAAACATAAAAGCAAACTTCTTAAACTCATGTTTAATTCAACGCCTTACAAAATTGTATGACGATGATTGATTTGTTCTGTTCATTGCTATATCAAAAAAGCAGTACACAGATATCTCTTGTTTACACTTGACATTTTGTGATAATGTATAAACTTTTAACATATAAAAATTGTTAATGTGAATATTTAAAAATGTTTACTTTTTCATTCATAAAAATCTAGTCCATAGTCAGTAGTTATTATTGTACCTAATACCTAACTATGACTAAAAAAGCACGTTCATATGAAAGTGGCTAAATTTATTACTTATTGATAACTAGTGGATGCCCGTGGCTTTGCTCGGATTATTTCAGGATAAAAAGTAGCCTATGACACTCCAAAGACTTCATACTACCTGCATACCAAAAGTCCTGATGATCCGTTCAGCCGTTTTTGGGTGATGGGCGTTTAAATACACAACAGATAAACAGAGACACAGATACACAGAGAAACAGCTAAACAGACAAAATTGCTAGCAATTGTTGGAACGTGCTCTGCTATCAATTCGCTTTATTATATGTATAGAAGATATTTTTTGTGTATCTATAGTATACGTAACCAATTATTATAAATGTTATACTCAATCTGCTGTTATTTCACCAGAATTACTACCAGAGGTGATCGCCACAAACTGCGGCAAATGCTCCCCAATCCAGAAGAAACACGTCAAGAAGACCGTCAAAGCTATAGGAGAGAAGAAACCAGCAGACCTCATCGAATTCAGAAAGATCTACGACCCTCAAGGACAGTATGATAAAGAGTTCTCTGCTTTCGTTCTGTCCCCTGATGAGTAATAATTTATATCTGTGATAAGATGTCTCAGTCCACTGCTAAACAAAACACTATTAAAACAGCCAGATATTATCTACTTAGCCTTACTTATCCACTGCTGAGGTTTACTTAGTTTTCTTTCGAAGGCTAACACGTACTTTTATCATTTTAGGTACACTTGCACAGTGATTTTTAAACGCATTTAGCGACCAAATACTTAGTAAATTACGAACCATGATGCTAGTGGATCTTTAAGAAGCTTACCTAACTTTCTGTTACGTACCTACTTTTGAGGCTTTTTGTAACTGTAAAAGTATGGACTCCCTTGCTACCTTCTACCTGAGGTAACAACAGCAGGACAGTATCTCCTGTACTGCCTACTGGATCTCCTTGCAAGAATTGATGTAAATAAAACGACAATCTGCTGGATCTTTAATTCTTAATTTACTCACTAATATTCACTTTTGTTGCCAAACTGCGATCTAATTGTACTACTAGCGACATCTATTGGCATTTCAAAGAACTAAAACTACTTTACATTTATACAGTCACATACTGTGATTTAATATTTCCACTAGCGCCATCTATTGCCCTTTCTGAGAACTACAACTAGTTTATACAGTAACTTTTTCAGTAATTTATTTAAATTATTATCCTGTCGTGCTTTATAATAAATTCATCGTTTTTTTTTACTTCTAACTCAGCGTTAGTGAACTAATGATGGTGTTTAGTGATAAAATTGAGCTTACAAAGTTAATCGTCTTATTCTTTTGACCTCTTTCTCGTATGACAAAAGTTGCGTACCTGAATAAGTTGCAATTACTTACTTGTCACTTAGTTACCAAATATTACTTAATTCTAGATTAAGCATTTATCCATGCCACTTTTTAGCAATAGGTAAATAAGTTACGACAGTTGGACTGTACTTACTTAATTTGGAACGAAATTTGGTGCTGTTTACGGACTTGTTTTAGATGAATTAAGTTATTATTTATATATGTATAACTATGTGGAACATTAGGGACTTCTAAGTTAAGATTACCTACAAAAGCAAATAATAAACTACTACAAAGTTGAGCCTAATGTATTTTTCCTTCTTCTCAAGGCTACTTTTTAATACAGCTTATTTAAAAACGTGACCTCAAGCATAATACACAGACATGTCAGATGATTTCATAATTAACAAATAACTTGTCAGACGAAAAAATATAAGATCTTACGAGATAATAAAACTAATTTTAACGTTTTTTGTTAATTTATGTGTGGTTTTATGATTAAGGTCGTTATTTAACTTGTTAACGTAACTCTGTCTTCTAGAAGTCAAGGTTAAGTTTTAGCTTGACCAGGTTAAGTATGTATTCAACACACGTTAGGTATCGAACACGAGGTTCTACTGCGACATAAAACGACACTTAATGACGAACAGAACAAATATAATATATGATTTACTTTGGCTGTTTTTCCCCATTTTTTTTAGAACTTTGGAAATGTAGAAATATAAATAAATTGCTTGTCACACTAAAATGCAATAGAAAATCTATTTTACAATTGCAACGAAGAAAAGCCTATTCACTTTTTCGAGTCATATTTTCAACTTCAGCTATTAATTGTAGGTAATTTGCTTAAAATAAACACCAATGTTATAATTGTCTATGTTAATCTAATCGATATAGGCATCACAGATCCTAATCAACCAGCCCGCAAAAAACTGCAAACACGACCAAATTCTACAAACAGCTCTAATAGCAAGAGAACACGTAACAAACTATCTCAATTACATCCATAATCTCGCTTCTTACTCCGAAGATCGATGTTCCATGACGGGGTTACTCAATGATCAGCTTACGTCAGCGGCCGCGCAACGCTTGCATGACACCGAAACCCACATCCAACCCGTTTATTTCGCAGCTAATCCAAAACTGATTGTTGTTGCAAGCATATTGCGGAAATAGACGTGTTTCCTGCACTATTGTTGTGGCAATAAGGTATTGAACTAGCTGTGAATAGGAAGTTGAAAACACAGTGTATGAAGGGCTTGTAGCAAAATTTTCATGTTTGGTCTCGTGACTTATATTGGTCCTTGTTTCTCAAATTTTGATTTCAGCTCTTGGTTACTTGATTTGGCATTGTCTTGTTTTCTTGGGCAGCAGTTTATTTTCTACGCTTGACTACACTGGTGCTTAACATCAGGCAGGCTGTAGTCAAAAGTAAAATAAAGCGTAAAAAAACCAATAGCCAAACATCATAAGACACCTACAAAACTGACACAGTTTGTTGAGTTGATTTCAGTATTTCTTCTAGCTTGAGCTAGTCTATTTTTAACCTAAGAAGACGACATTTAAAGCAAATCTCTGATCAGTGATCGCTAAATACATAAATGAGAACAGATTAGGTATAATTATTTTCTTCTTATTCTTCCAGTATTTCAACTGATCCACAGTCTATCCAATCCCACTCGACATAAAAAACTATCCATATTTTAGAAAGAACAAGTAAAACAAGTCCCCTTCGTCCTCTCAAGTAGTTCAAGGCTGTGTTAAATAATAATTCGTTGACATGCCGATGGTAATCAAGTTGTTAATTATCATCTACGTTGATTCGGGTTTACCTTTTTATCATACTGATAGTTATTTTAATAGTCTGTGTTCATGTATTAGTTTGTTATTTTTAGTATTTATGATTTATATTGTGGTTAATTCTGAATTTAGGGTCCAATCTCACTAACAAATTTGACTGAATAACCTTTTTTTAACTCTATCAGACACAGAGAGATTGGCAATTTATTTAAATTACAATATTGTCTATTATAGAAAAATTAATTAAATAAATAATATAAAATATTATAGAAAAAACGTAAGTATAAATCAGGCTTTATCAGGCTACGCATAAACAACAAATTATATTTTCATTTTTTTTATTCCAGTACAACATCAGTCACGATATTGAAATAAATTACAAAACAATTTATTTTCCGATACTATGGAACATAACTTATAACTAACTTAACGCTTGGAAATAAATATCACATCCACTATGCCATGTAATTTCAATTATTTTCTCTAGATAGAGATATACAACTCGTAATAAACACCTTCACAACATTACTGCTATAAAAATAAGTACGTACGTAAAAGAATCGTTACTAAAATAATATCTCACATTTTCGGTAACATCCATAGGATTTTTTGGATTAGTTACATATATTTTCCAATAGAGAGCGTTTATCACAAAATTCACAGCGGCTTAAATCAGTACCTACTGTTTTTTTTCGGAGTAGAAACAAACTGTCACAAAAACATCTTTGACTTAATTCTAAAAAAGTTACACTCTAAACTATCGACATCGTAAAAGATTGCAATTCAGATGATGAAAATGTATCACCAGGTAACGAATTCATTATTGAAAAAAAATCCAAAAATCATTCTGCATTTGAAGACACTTGAATAGATCAAAACCTAAGATCAAGTGACCGTTTGTTCCTACTCAGCCCATTACTCCAAAAACCTACTCTAGCACCTATCTAACTATCTTAATACAATAATTTAGCTTCCCTGGACGAATTTCTCGAACTTCTCGCGGTTGGCTCCGGTCGGGTCGTTCTTCTTGACGAGATCTTCCCACTTACTGGCGTGTTTCTGCTGGATAGCCTTGATGACTCGGCGGATGTTGAGCTTCTGTTTGTCTGTGCATTTGCCGCAGGTGGTCTCTATCGCTTCGGGGAGGGCCTCTGGAATAGATAGAGAGATTGTTGAGAAAAAATACATTGAGAAAGAAAATACGATGACTTGAATCTATGAGTTTTATCATGAGTTATTCATTTTTGACTTCACTACTACAGTAGCCATGGCGTTATCCGCGTTAATCCGAAAATACTGCCTATTTCAATCTAAATAATTTTTAATTTTTCATCTAAATAAGGAGCGTGTTGAAGGCATAAACATACATTGATCACAAACATTCGATGTACATACATATATTTTTTTGTATGCTGCGTGTAATAAAAACGAATGTCAAACACATTTAACAAAATAAGACATAGCGTAACTAATTTAATATTTACACAAATATATGTAAAAATATTTCTTAAATTAATTTATTTACTCATTTAGAACACGATTTTTTGATAACCCATCAATTTCTCGCTCAAGGCATTCCACATACATAATAGCCGACTGACCTTTCAAAACTGTCGATCTGATGCCACAATACTTATGAAAATGATGCCTTATTTGCACGCGTAATAATGCACCAAGATGCCTTTTTTGGATGACCTTAGCCTCGTATTTATGTTTTGACTTGTGCTTGGCCAATATAGTACGTAATATGTCTTGGATTATATAATTAAAACGTATGTAAATATGATGCTATGATAAAATTATGATTTGGTAATGGGAGATGTCAACATGGAGTTTGTCAGGTGAAATTGGGAGGTCTAGAACTGTCTAGAAATGTTTTGATGACAAATCAATTTAGTTTTAGCGTATTGTCTTTTGTGTGTTCCAAGCGAGTAAAAAAATATCATTTTTGGAGACAAACTTATTTATGTTGAATTATTCTGAAAAAAAAATATCTCCGATAACTAAATTATCTCCGTAAATTATTTTGTTATCAGCTTCTCACAGGACTTTTTAAGGCAATGTTATTTTGCAATATAATCTAAATTTAGAGATATCATTTAATTCGGATACACAAACAGTAACATAGTTTGTCGAAAAAATATTGGACATAAAACAGATAACAATGCAACAGTAAATTCTAAGAAACACATAAAACGGTACTTAAACTAGTTAAGGAAAACCGCAAAGGAACCAATACATGCAATACTGTTCAGTAAAGATAGATATGTGATTATGAAGTTTTTAATTACATGGATGTGATTCATACATAATATAAAAAATATTTTTTTTGTTTTTTTAAAAGTCCTTTAGCAAAAAAATATATACAGAGTTCTCAAAGTTCCGCAGATAACATCACGCCGATACTTTTTCCTTACTATGAACTAATTATGGAAATGGGTTCCTATTGTTAGATAATAAAAAAAGTAACTTACTTTTGAAGTCAGCTCCCTCGGGGGTGCACTTTCCTTTATCAAGGAAGCAGTTGACGTAGGCTTTCAACAGGCGGTCGTTGTTGATGAGAGTGTCCACATCAAAGTTGTCATACTTCGAGTTGTATTTGTCCGCAGCCAGGGCCGCCGCCACGAAACAAGCCAGAACTACGAATACCTTCATATTTTATTCTGCAAATAAAGAAATAATCCTTAAGATTTATCCTTTCTTCTGTCACGTCTGTTCCCGCAAAGAGATTGGCAGAATATGTTGTTACTTTAACGATTCAATCTGCCACCATGGACGTTGGGCAAACTCTACGTGGATCGAATACGTAAAGCAACGTCGTACGTTTTCGTCTCGTATTTATACAGAACTTTACTGTGGCCGAAACAGGACCAGTTCAATTTGCAAGTTTACGATTTTTAATTAACGAACGACGTCACACGCGTCACGTTTACTTTTGCATAGATATATATCACAATTTACGTGTATATCACTTGGTTTATGGTACAAAGTGCAGTGCGTTCACCCACCTTTTACTCAGTATAATGGACCGAAAGAACTAGCGGCTACAGAAAGCGACAGTGGTTTATATCGACGTGTTGGTAAACCCACTACCTTGGTTGGCTCATGGGCCAACTGCAGTGGTAACTTTCTACGAATTTAACCTTTACACCTTCCACATAAGTGTCCAATTCTCAAATCAAGGTTTAAGAATAGACCTGCTAGTGCGTTATTAGTGAAATGTATCGTTAACAGTTCATAACCCAAAACATATGACACGCTGGTGATATTACTTGGAAGCTTAAGCAACACGTAGATTTTGGTCCGCATATGTATGAGGAAAATAGTCTAACTGACAATGGCCAATACACATTCACGATGCACATTCAATGCTGCAAACAATCTCAAGATCGATTGACTGTACCTATTTAGTCATTAGTAATTGACTCTATTTAGTCAAAACGCATACAAACAACACTAAAAAAAATATAAGTACGTAGAAACTAGTTAAAAAGTAGTAGCACGTATGGGAAATTACGCTACAAAGTCCATTCATAATAACTATTCACGGTAACATATGAGGTACCTACTTCTTTGGTAATAGCTTTATAGGATATTTTTCTAGCAAAGCAAATAATAAATAACCGGCCAAGTGCGAGTCGGACTCGCGCACCGAGGGTTCCGTACAAACCTGCAAGGTTAAATATTATGTGATGTAACTAAAAATTTATGGTTTTCGTAATTTTTCCTTTATCTATGCTATAAGACGTTGCTTCGTACCAAATTTCAAGATTCTGAGTTCACGGGAAGCACCCTGTAGGTTTTGATTCCCTTGCAAGTGTCGAAAATTTGCGGCATAAATGGCTGTATCTTTTGATTGCGTTGGCTTAGAAGTTTGATTTTTTCACAGCTTCAAGGGACAGTAGACCTGAGTAATTGATATAAATTTCAGCTTCATACCTCTACGCGTTCCTGAGAAAAAGGGTCTTGACAGACGGACGGACGGACGGACAGACGGACAACAAAGTGATCCTATAAGGGTTCCGTTTTTTCCTTTTGAGGTACGGAACCCTAATTACGTCAGGCAGATTGGCGACAATGCCTAGTTTTTAGGTCAATTGCTAGCTCTTAAGCCTACAATCTTCGTAAAGTAGTCATCAAAATAACGACACATCGATTTATCAGAAAAATACAAGACGATGTGTCAAGTAAAATTGTTTGTCATCAATTATATGCAAATGGATTCAAGGATGGAGGTTCCTTTGTGTTTAATGCTTACCAAATACATTATTTTCAATAGACGTCTAATTGTGGTAGCAGGATTCCTTTATCTTATTTGAGGGTTTTTTAGGTAAAATATCTCATCATACGAGAAATGACTCGCTGATAAGGACAAAATACGTGTAACAGGGGCATTTTTTCATGTATCAACGTAATATGAAGATCACTATAGACAAAACCACAATGGATTACATAAAGCTCCAAGGATTGCTAAAGGCCGAAACAGATCGAGAAGGGTAGTCATCAAGATAATAATATCGGTGGAGGAGTCACGAACTACACTATAGTAATCGCCTAAGGCGATAAGGCTGCCCAATGTGCATTAAATTAGTTTTTAAATTTCTTTTTATTTTGTAATTTCTTTGGTGTGCATTAAAGACATATCTTATCTTATCATATCATAAAGAGGAATACGATGCGAGAAAATGACGAGAGGAGTAGAGATAAATATCAATTTAATACTACCATTCATACCTTGTTCTAGCTAGTTGACCAAACAGTTTTTGTAGATTTAATTGGGTGTTTTAAAATTATTTCAACTTCGCCGCTTACTGCTTACCTTATATACTTGCTAACTATATAAGGAAGATGATTAAGCCGACTCTATGGCTTCTTCGAAGACGTCAAAATATTTATTTTGAGGATCGTATTTCTTCTTCAACTCATCGTGCATTTCAGGTAGCATGGTTTTGAAAGCAGAAAATGCTTTTCTGGTCAGCCTTTTTTGTAATGGAGTGCATTTTTTGCAAGCTGTACTTATCACTTCGGGTATTACTTCTGAAAACATAAAATAAACATTAGTATATAAAATATAGTTTAGCACAAAGAAGTTTCGGGGTGATTCCGGTCTGACCTAAACATGGCTTATTTTCTGTATGATATACGTAAAGAATCAGTCAAATACTAAGATTAATAGAAATAATTAGTCGTAGGTTTGAATTGATAAAATATAAAAGTTAATGATTTTATTGAAAATTCCTAAATTGTTTAAATATGATTAGTAAGTTTGTATAACTTTACTAATAATAACTTGTATTTTTTTCCATGTGGCCCCATATTTTTTTTTCAATAGATCTAGTACTTAGTTTTTGAGTAAAAACCAATAATTTTTAGTTCAGCTCACAAATCATTGACTAATAATAAAATAATATTTGACCTGCAACCTTCATAATTCTTTCACGAAATGTTGGTTCATATTGTTCCCTTAAAGACCAATAATATAAATAATTTTAATTTATTCTTTTAAATACGTTAGTCGGATATATTAAATTAATGTATCCTGAAAATTTAATATACTTCCTTCATTTATTATACACGTTAAAAGTGTATTGATCACTTTATTTATATTAATTATTAAGTAATATAATATCCTGACTGACTTATTCAATAAAATAATGGAACAAGATCATATACCTTTAAGCTGGAAAAGTTGCACAGTATCTCTACTATATAAAAAAGGTGATCCCAGAGACATCAGCAACTACAGACCAATAAGTTTACTTTCAACGCTCTACAAAATATTCACCTCAGTGTTGTTAGCTCGAGTTTCCAGACAATTAGACGAAAGCCAGACAAGAGATCAAGCTGGTTTTAGAAAAAACTTTTCAACAATAGACCACATCTTCACACTGACCCAGATAATCGAAAAATACCAGGAATTTGGCAAAACTCTATATTTAGCATACATAGACTACAGCAAAGCATTTGATTCTATTAAACACAGAGAGCTATGGTCAATTTTACATAAACAAGGAATCGAAAGCAAGTATATATCGTTACTGAAAAATATATACCACAATTGTAATGCTAATATTAAACTGGAGGCAATAGGAGAGCCATTTCTTTTACAAAAAGGTGTGAGACAGGGTGATACAATATCTCCCCAGCTATTTATAGCTCTACTAAACCAAATATTCCGTGATCTAGAGTGGAACAATCTAGGGCTTAACATACACGGAGAGTACTTGAGCCATCTCTGTTTCGCCGACGACATTATACTTATGTCAGAGAGCCACGTAGAATTACAATATATGATGACAAGCCTTGACAGACGAAGTAGAGTATATGGATTGCACATGAATAAAGAGAAGACCAAAATTATGACGAATGGAGAGAAAATCCCGATTACAATTGACGACACAAACATTGACTACGTAATAAGCTACATTTACCTTGGACAAAATATCGAAATGACAAACCGAACTGAAAAAGAAGTAGACCGACGAATATCGTTAAGCTGGAAAAAATACTGGAGCAATAAGGAAATTTTCAAAGGCGACATACCACTCCGAGTCAAGAAAAAGGTATTTGAATCCAATATAATGCCAACTCTCTTATATGGATGTCAGACGTGGGCCCCAACAAAAGTTACGATAAAGAAACTAAGATCATTTCAAAGAGCAACCGAACGAAGTATGCTAGGAATAAAACTGAGAGACCGCATCGATAGTAAGGATATCAGAAAAAAAACGAAAATGACCGATGTTGTTCAGACGGCTGCCAAGTTTAAGTGGAAATGGGCGGGGCACACAGCGAGACAGAGAGACAACAGGTGGACAGAGAGAATACTTCACTGGGAGCCAAGAGATGGACGGAGAGAGCGTGGAAGACCAATCAGACGATGGAGAGACGATATAGAGGCGGTGGCAGGAAAACTCTGGACAAGAACAGCAAAGACGAGACATACATGGCATGAGTTGGAGGAGGCCTACGTCCAAAGTTGGACGATCCCTTAAATAAATAAATAACATTTTAATTCAATAACCAGACATTGACATTACATTTAAGTACATATATCCATTTTGACATTACCTACAATAATACTAGACATTTATATAATAATTTCATGAATCAAATCAAAATATTGTAGTGTGAACAACTATACGTTTAAAAGGGAAATAAAGGCTATTTTTATTTGGTTTATTTTATTTTATAATATAATATCCTGCATCATTGTCTCAGTTATAAAGCTTGAACCTCATTATCAAAATCTGAAGTACCGTCTCATAACATTGCATCACATTAAAATGACCCGTTAGCTTAGTTGGTAGTGGCTCTGCCTTCTAATCTAGGGGTTGCGGGTTCGATTCCCGCTAGACACAAGTATTTATGAAATTAAAAAAATATATATAATTACTTGTGTTGAGTCTGGTCGTTTGTATGCATAATAAGTACCTATGTATTTACAAAAAAAAAGAAAAGTATATAAGTATTATATCCGTTATCTAGTACCCACGACACAAGCGTTTGCTTAGTGTGGGGCTAGATGGCGCTGTGTGCAATGTCCCGGAATATTTATTTTTTTAATTAAGAATAACGATTGAACTTATTTATATGCTAGCGTGCATATAAGTGACATCTATGTAGATGATTGTCATGAAGGAATGAATAAAGTGTTTTATTTGAAGAATTTATTTCATTTATGGAACAATTTTATTCGAGCTAGATCGAAATTGATTCAGGCTTTTTCAAAAATTTCAATGTTCACTATGAAAGATACCTACTCTACCGCCACACATTTCTAGTAGTGACGTTTTTTATTACTACGAAAACAATAACTTAGTTTAACCCTCATGCCCAATGACGTGGCATTTTCATTATATAAATATGAAATCTTTCACAAAACTGAGCGACCAATTACTTAACACCTTAATCTACAAACAAAACATTGCATAAAGATGACTTCATGTTTGTTCACTTACGTTTAAAGACCCTTCCAATCGGAGTACAAGGTCCTTGATCCAGAAAGCAGTCCAAGTATTTCTTCAACAGTCGCGGGTTGTTCACAAAATAGTCTATTTCAAAATAATCATACCTCTTATCGTAATACTTGTCCTGAGCAACAACGGCAGTTAACAATAAACATATGAGCACAACTACTGACATTTTTGCATACAATCTAATATTGACTATGAAGATCCGCCGAGGTAATTCAACAAATGATGTGAATATCTCAGATGGGTCTATTTAAAACCACAAGACCCGGCCTTCAATTAAAAACAATATTTATGAGGAAGGAGCGAACAAAAAAGCTAAGTGCCGGTTCAATGTCTGGAACCTTCCGCGGTACATGTACTACAATTTTAATTTAAAAAAGAAATAAATAGATTCATCTTGACTTGAGCTCTGTATAAGTTGATTGCTAACAATGCAAACTTGTACGGACAGGGTTTTCCCTGTACACGCTGCTGATAAGTGTAAGCAAATGTTTACATACAAATGTCACTAAAATTTATATTTTGGACCGCAATGATTCTTAGGAATTTATAAAATACCGGACTATACCGTAATGTGTATTGACTAATGTATAAATATTTTATTACGCGTGTCGTTTTTGCAGAAAAGGTCATTAAATGATAAATAATCTAAATTTTTTTAAGTAACCCTACTTAAAAAATCCGGCAACTTGGCAGGACCAGGTAGCTGTCCCAATAAACAACGACATATCTATTATATATCACACGTTCTTTATCTCTATCTAACTGGAGTTTCTGATTCTGACTGGAGATTGGGCGGTTCTTCGTCGAGATCGTCTTACCCCTCATGGAGGAGTAGCATTATTCACAAGGCCTCCAATTGTAGTTCAGAGACTGCAGCAACTAGAAACGGATGTTGGCGAAGACCTGTGGACCTCATTCTCTTGTCAAGGGCAAACTTTTTACTTGTGCGTGGTGTATATTCGTTCTCATGCTCCTAATGTTGAATACTTTAGATGGTTCGCGAAGGTTGAAAGCATAATACAGTCACTTAAACATCCAGTAATTATTGTTGGGGATCTTAATATAAAAGGGGCATCTGATAGTGTTAAGAATTATTATTGTTACTTCCTGACATATTGTAAACTTTGTGAGAAGAATGAGGTGATGAATGCATATGGTGGCATACTTGATGTTGTGTTGGTGCGAGAGAGCGGTGTAGTGCGAGGAGTTTTTGTTACTCCAACCAATAAGATTGTAGATAAGGTGGTTGACCTGTACCACCCACCTTTAAACATTGACTTTGAATTTGACATGACATGTCGTGATGAGTCTGTGGAGCCATCGAACATCAACACATCCACAGACTGGAACTTTAATAAATGTGACTTCAAAAGGCTGTATACATTATTGAAAGATTGTTCCTGGGATTCGGTATTAGAGACAACCGATGTTAATGCTGCTACAGATCGCTTATATAGAGTAATTTATAGTTGTTTCGATGAGAGTGTACCAAAGAAAAAGCGCATGAGTAAAAGGGTTAAGCGTTTCCCGATATGGTTTACAAACGATATTATCCGTGACACAAGAAAGAAAATCAGACTACATTTAATTTGGAAGCAGACAAAGACTGAGGACACATATCGTAAATTTTCAACTTTGAGAGCAGATTTAAAATCTCGCGTTGCAGCAGCTTATGACCTCTATGTTGGCAACGTTGAACAAAAGTTGAAATTAGACCCACGACAGTTTTGGCAACATATATCTAGTCTGCGTACCAAGGGTGGCTTTGAGGCTACAGTTAGGTATAAAAATGAGTCGTACTCAGGGGTTAAAGCGGCGGAGGCTTTCGCGGATTTTTTCGCGAGCGTATTTTTGCCGGAAGTACCGTCACTGAGTTCTGAGCTGGCGTATAAGACAGAAAATTGTACGAACAGTAATTATGTCAACATTTTTAAAATAACACACAGTGACGTTATTTTCGGCATAAATAAGCTGAAACCTAGAAGCTCCATAGGGCCAGACTGCATCCCTCCAGCTATATTAAAGGATTTGAAGAAGTACTTCTGTGTCCCGCTGTGTCACATCTTCAATGCTGCCCTAGAATCTGGCGTGTATCCACCGCAGTGGAAACTCTCTAGGGTCAGCCCTATTCCTAAGGGTTCCGACAGAGTGGGTGTGGAAGAGTTTAGGCCGATCGCGGTCTTGTCCTCCCCAGCCAAGGTGTTCGAGAGTATACTCCACAAGTATATCTACGACCAGGTGGACAAGTTCCTTTGCGACGCCCAGCATGGCTTCAGGCGGAAGAGATCGGTGGATACCAACCTCCTGACTATTGTGGATTATATTTCCACAAGCCTGGATCGCCACACTCAGGTCGACGTACTGTATTTTGATTACCGGAAGGCCTTCGATAGGGTAAACAATGATATACTGCTGACTAAGCTTGCTGTTTTAGGGTTCGCCCCTAAATTGTTACAGCTTCTTGCCGACTACATGCGAGATCGCCAACAGTTTGTAAGGCTTGGCCATTTTCAGTCTAAACCCTATCATACGCGTTCCGGAGTCAGCCAAGGCTCGATTCTTGGGCCCTTGCTTTTCTCATTGATGGTTAATGACATCCCTTCTGTCTTGCAGCGCGCACGCTGCTTGTTGTATGCGGATGACCTTAAACTGTATACAGAGGTCAAATCTAAGGCTGATTGTGATTCTCTACAGCAGGATGTCGATGCTGTAGTACAGTGGAGTCGCCTAAATGGCATGGAATTTAACGCCTCAAAGTGCCATGTCATGACTTTTGGTCGAATGTGCCATCCAATTATCTATGAATACAAGATAGGCGGTAGCACTCTGAACCGCACTGTCAATATGAAAGATTTGGGTGTCATGTTCGATCAAAAGTTAACCTTCCACGACCACATAAACGCGTTAGTTAAAGAGTCGTTTAGGCGACTCGGTTTTGTGCTCAGGAATTGTAAGGACTTCCACAGTCAACATGTCATCCGTTTACTTTACAGCACGTTGGTGCGTAGCAAATTAGAAGCGTCAATGTGTGTGTGGAACCCTCATGAAGGCAAATACATATTGCCTCTGGAGAAGGTGCAAAGAGCTTTCCTTCGATATGTATATAAGCGTTGTTTTGGATATTATCCGTTTATGTACCCTTCAAATTTTATCTTAGGTTGCCTGGGCTATAATTCGCTGCAGGTTAGAAGAGATAAGCAACAGCTTATTATAATGTGTAGGGTTCTACGTGGAGATGTTGATGCACCAGACTTGCACGATAAGTTGTGTCAACTTTTTGTACCGGATCAATATTTGCGTAGCAGGCGACACAAGCTTTTGGTTGAGCCCCACTGCCGCACGGTGGCTCGGGCCGCCTCCCCACTCCCGCGCACTCTCGCCGCACTCAACGCGCTGCTCGCTGCCAACCCGACGTGTGATTTGTTTACGGACGGATGGCCGGTAATAATGTTAGCGTGTTTGAGATTTTGCGAGCAAAAGAAGAAATGAATGAATGTGTGAATGTTTTAATGTAGATAATATATAAATTTTACTTGTTTGACTATATTATGATGATTATTATTTGTTTGTAGATTTGATTTGATTTGATTATGTGTTTGTAGAATAAGTATTGTTTTAATCAATTAATGTAATTGGCTTCAGCCGTTTTGATTGTTATTAAATAAATAAATAAATCTATCATACCTTCTTGCACTGATTTTTTAATTGCCCTGGTGATTAATATTAAAACAGTTTTGCAATTTTATGATATTCGTCACTAAAAACTTAGACAGGGAACAAAAAAGTCTACAAAAATAGACACTCCTAGGACATAAAATCAATTGACGTTCAACATCAATTATATTTTTTTCTTTTTATTATTTATACGATGTTTTAATCGATTTTGTTAAACTGAATACATCAATTTTATGCAAAAAGTTTACTAGGGTGACTACTTTTATCAGTTATATATTATACAAGCTGGTGCCTGCGACTTCGTCCGCGTGGAATAGTTATTACCATAAAAACGGTTCTAGTGAGTTAATCTTAAAAGATAGACATATACTGTCGCGGACATTTTATAGATTATTTTAAGAGAAATAATCTTTCATACATAGTTTTTTGATATCTTGAACCGTTTTCGCAGCGCACGCAACGGAAGCCCTCAAAGATGAATAATTTTCCCCGTTTTTTCCACATTTTCTATGTTTCTTCGCTCCTATTAGTTGCAGCGTGATGTTATATAACCTAAAGCCTTCCTCGATAAATGGTCTATTCAACACAAAAAGATTTTTTCAATTCGCACCAGTACTTCCTGAGATTAGCGCGTTCAAACAAACAAACAAACTCTTCAGCTTTATAATATTAGCATAGATATTAGATTACACGGCGGCTCAAAGTGGGTACATACCTATAGTCAACTGAAGATCACGTCTAAATCTATTAAATTGTCAATTTTCTTAATTCTCTGTAAAAATATCTTAAAAATTCTCTGTAATCCAATTCAATATTCTAGTAGGTTTTCTGCAAATCAAAACAAAATTATAAAGGAATAAACGTTTATGTTTTTTGAAAAATTGTATAATATTAGATAAAAGTATAATCAAAACAGGTTTTTTTAAGTTTACAGATTGCAACACATTTTTTTTGTAAGATTGAAATTAGTCTTCTCTTTATATCAATTTTAATAAGCAGCGACAGCCTTTTGTAGGGCTGGGAATAGTTTATTTTTAGGGTCAGACATCTTGCTGAGAGCGCTAAATTGTTCGGGGAAGTTGATTTTGAAAGCGAATAGGAACTTATTGGTGCTATGCTTCTGACTGTCAGAGCATTTGGCTCACGCAGTAGCTAACGCGTCGGGGAATTCACCTGAAATGTAAAAAAATAATGTTACAGTATTATAGGAATCCGAGTAGTTTATCTTGATCATATGTAGTTTGTAGCGATACATGAAATAATTGTAGGAAAAGTCTTTGGTTTGTGATAATTTATTGATCTGTACTACCGTGTATCAGTAGGTCGTAACGTCGTCAAACGTTTTAGTTAGCCTAAGATGGTCCAGCACACATGTTTTGTGCTTAGTTTCATTCGGGACTGCAAATTAAAACGCAAGCTTATAACAGCCTATAGAGTCCAGCAATATATTATTTAGAGATAACTACAAGTGTTGTGCAGAGCGCAACAGATTGCCCGTAGCTAGCTAGCGGGACGCGGTCAGTTCTTGAATGGGTGACAGAAAAGTGGCATTCCATTTTGGGCGCTTCGGTTAGTCGGTTGACACGTTAAATTGTAGGTCCCGGATTAAATAGGTATTTTTTTGTCGGAATGTTTCAGTCATGAGGAAATACGACTCAAGAGACATTGCGATCATCCTTGGATTTGAAACCGAACAAAATAAATTTCCATAGAGACACACAGGTTAAAAATAGTAATAATTCTTGGATCTATACTACTCCAGGATTTAATCCATATCCTGTCATTAAAGCGTGGAGAAACATACACACACTAACTCAAAAACATTTGCCTTTATAATATCTCTGTGCAAAGCGTTGATATATTTATTACTCGTATATATAAGCTAGTATTAATTCAATAAAATAAACTCTAGAATCTAAAATATGACGGTTTTGTGACTACAAATCACACAATAGAAAAACAATAATGTTTTCCTTAAGAAAACATACAAAAAGAAGCAATACAGGCTGTACTGTACAATTATACAGCCTTATCACTTGAGGTGATTTCTGTCAGACATTTATTGATTGTTAGGATTGAAGATACCTATACCTACCCAATGTAGAGGAAGACTCTTTTCTAATACCTTCAAAATATTTTCTTCATACTATCGCCAGTTATTTAACCGAACTTATGTGCGAGCACCCTACGAGTTAAGCACGCAGTTTGCTCGCCTTATCCTTGGATATATGCAGATATGTAGGTACATATAAACATAGTTCAACATGTATTTTTTTCATGGATCCATCAGTTGTCCAGCAAATACTGATCACATCAAAGATTAGCTAAGTTTAATCTATACGGAATAGTGTGTACTTAAACTTAAAGATAAGAATCACAATACCTTGATACGCTATAATAAAGCTTTCTTCATCACTGTAATGATAGTGATGATAATACAATGATGATGATGATAATAGAATTAAATACAGACTGCATAAAACACCACCATTATTTTATGTGTTACTGTTTAGTTTACAATTCTGCATCGTCATGATGAGCATAAAAGGTCTTCATATGGAAGCTCGTTGCTTAGCGAGGGATCGACATACAATAGCAATGGACTATCCTAACCACAAATATGTAAATAAATATGTCAGGACATATCACACAGCGCCATCTAGCCCCTTACTAATTTTAACGCTTGTATCATGGGTACTAGATAACAGATAATACGTATATACTTTTTTTGTAAATACATTATTATTATGTATATATAAAAACGAACAGACTCAATTGTATAGAAATTATAAAATATCTCAAACGACGTCGACCAAGTTACTTGTGATAGTGGCTAAGAGTAACCATTAGAGTCCCATTTTATTGTACATACCCCAACCCTTAGCCCACACAAACCTATACAAGCACTATATTAATATATACTGCTACTTTACTTATAGATTAAACTTCGCTTCAAATATTTTTTTTGATGTGATTAGTGTTTGTTGGACAACATCTCCGACTTCTATATGTTGGTGGATTGACAGACAAATATACAAAAAAAGAGTCCCATTTCTCTATTTCCTATTTTTTTATTTGATATCCATATTCTAGTAGTGTTAATCTTCCTTCCTTACCTACTACAAACTGTTTTTTTTAATGTATAGTAACAAGTAGTATAATTTTATAGTGGCAAGGCGTATCAGTTTTACAATATGATGTCGATGATCCGAGGCATTGTGAATCAAAATGCAACTCAAATATGTGCAGATTTAATGTTTCTAATACGATAATAAGTCAATATTTTAGTAAGCTTAGGATCTCGATAAATAACATTTAAATTTCGCGTTTTAAAATAATGATAAGTATTATATCCGTTATCTAGTACACACGACACAAGCGTTTGCTTAGTGTGGGGCTAGATGGCGCTGTGTGCAATGTCAGCAATGTCCCGGAATCCCGGTTTCGTAATTAATATTAAAATTTTATTTCAACAGAAAAAGTGTATGTATATATTCATGTGTTTATTGTCAATGCCATCTTCACGCCGCAATGGAAAGAGGGATCATCGTAAGTTTTGTATGAAGGTAGTACAGGATTCTAAAAGTGACGTGACTTTTTCGTCATCTAGGAAAGTAACGTAGGTATGTTATTAGTATCTGGGGTCTAATATATATTATTGATATTTTTATTCAAATCTAATTTAGACATCTGAGCGCAAAAACGAACTCACATACAAAAATATTATTAAATGCTTTCACATTTAAATTAAATAAAAAGTTTATTCACTAGCTTTGTTTTTCTTTAACTAGTGTGATTTTCTTCAGGCTTAGTTATGTTTTCTTTGTTATGCTTTTTATCTAGCATAGCGTGTTTTACTGCTAGTTGTTTGTCTATTGGCTATTTACTTATAACAAGAATATTATCTGTGATATTATTTAGAATGTTGGTATTTATTGCTTACAATAATAAAATATAAAAACAAGGGGAAAAAAACTAAACATACTACTACTAACTTCTACAAAAAAGGGGCACTTAGAAAATCTTTAGAAAAGCCTAAAGATAATCTAAGTGCTCCAGCCCACTACCAGAGGGCAGCGTGCCCAGCATACTGGCCGCATTACCACGCTGGATGGCAATGCTGATACAATGACCCAGAAAAAGGCCAGCATTTTGGTCACGCGTCGCGTCAACCAAGCGCTCCGACAGGTATTGGAAAAAATTGAATTGTTTCTGAAATGCGTTTTCTCAAGTAGACATTTTACGCCACAACCCACACTTTAGAAAAGGATTGGTTATAAAAATAAATAACAACTCTCAGGTGTTGTGGTGACTCCCGCTCTGGATCGTTTCTGGTGCAACGGCTAGCTATTGCCATCCACGCAGCGAGCTTGATGGACACATTTGCACCGGGAACGATTAAGTGCGGGCTATTTAGTTAAGTTGACATTTAATTTTGGTTTATTTAATTATGTATTAATTGTGTGATATTTATATAATAAACCATTATTTATCTTAAAAAAAAACAACTCTGTTTTCCACCTACATTTTATTTAAAATAACTGTGTAACTATCATGGCAATGCACTTTTACTAAAGTAAGTTCATAAAATAGTAACAAAATTGTCGACAGTTTTCAAACATCCTTAGGGGCATCTAACATGCTGCATTTTGTATCTTAATAACATATGTTCAGTATTTAGCCACAGCCTCTTCCAAAGCAGCGAAGTATTTATTTTCGGGGTCGTATTTGTTCCTGAAGGCTTGGTTTTCAGTCGGCAGCTTCTGTTTCAGGGCAGCGAGGAATACTTTGAAGATGTGTCTTTGAGCATCCGTGCATTTCTTGCAGGCTTCTGCTACGGCCTCTCTTATGTCCTCTGTAACATAAAGTAAATAAATCAATGTATCGGTTATTTTTACACAACACCACAGTGGTATATAGCCCGTAGGAAACAAAAACGAATTGCCTACTAAAGAAGTGGTAATATAATAAGTACTTATTTACCATTTTTTAAACATGAGAAATCCACAGAAATTGTGGATAAAAATCATTACTCATCACTTCCTTTCCTTCCACAATAAGTCTTTTAAATTGAGTATTAAGCTTTAGAAGTTTATTTAAGTTTAATCTTTGTTTTTCGATCATCTGATCCTATCCAACTAATAACTTTTATATATGCGAAGGTTTGTGAGCGTGTATGTCTGTAACTTCTTCATGTTTAAGCGGCTGAACTGATTTGGATTAAAGTTGATATAGAAGTATGTATATTAGACCATAGATTAACAGACAAACAACTTTTTATCTCGAATTATCATAGGTACGCCGCGAGTCGCTGCTAGCGTTGTAAAAATTATAGAATACTAGTGGGAGCTCGCGGCTTCGCTCGCATTGAGAAGTAAAACATCATATTGCATCCCCTATTTTAATAAATTAAATAAAAGTGGTATTTCCAAAAATCCTTTCTTAGCCTACCTAGGTGCCTACGTCATAACATCTACCTTCATTCCAAATTTCAGCCCAATCCGTCCAGTGGTTCGGGCTATGCGTTGATAGATCACTATATCAGTCAGTCAGTCAGACAGACACCTTTGAGTTTTATATTATATATATAATGAAGAAGAAGATATGAATAAACAAGGAAAATAAACTGAACTTACTTTTAAAATCCCCTCCCACGGGGTCACAATCCACTTGGTCATTGAAGCAGTTGACAAGCCCCTTCAGGGTGTCGGTGTTGGCGACTGCTGCATCTATGTCAAAGTTGTCATTCTCGGAGGTGTAGGTCTGGGCAGAACAGCTGGCCAGGGCCACGGCGATGACAAGGAAGATCTTCATTCTGATGAGCTGCAAGGAAAGAAAAAACATCGTTTAGCATTAGCATCGCTAGCAAGGCCGGAGTGATGATGAGGAAGATTTTCATTTTAAAGGACTGTAAAGGGAAGAAAAAAACGTGGTTCGTTATGCTAGGAAGATCCAAGGTGGTGATGAAGCAGATACGCTTTAAAGATAGCTGGATTAACTAGAACGCATTTTCTTTTTAAAGCCCGAGTTATTTCACAATTTAACTTCCTCCACTTAGATCCACCACAAAAACAAAACAAAGACAAACTTTTAATTCTATTTTATTTGTTGCTCCATCTTATTTGATATAAAATACTTAATTTAATTAAATGTACCTATATGAGTCAATTCACCACCAGACACTGACTTAAGAGCCAAACAAAGAATCAACGCGATAAAATTATGTGTGATTTTAAACGATCTTGATCACGAAGCGATGCAATTCTTAGAAAATAGCACTCAAATCTAATTGTATTAGGTTTCTTAGCTATCAGCATAGAATTAGGTACAGAAGTAAGTATGTCTGCTTATCTTCTTCTAAATATATAAAACTCAAAGGACTGACTGACTGATATAGTGATCTATCAACGCACAGCCCAAACGACTGGACGGATTGGGCTGAAATAAGGCATGCAGGTAGCTGTTATGACGTACATAGAGATCCGTTAAGAAAGGCTTTTTGGAAATGCCACTTTTAAAGGAGTGAAATAGGGGATGTAAGTTTTGCTTCTTAATGCGAGTGAAGCTGTGAGCACCTACTAGTAATCCAATAAAACAATAATGTTATCTATTAATTTTGCAACAAATCCAAGATAGCCAGAAAACTTATTTAGATCCTATATTTAAGCGTCACGAGGTACTTCCTTAGTTAATGATGGTAAAGTCAATGAACAGTTTTTTACAAAAACGCATTTTAATTTACAATTAAAATTGTGTTGTGCCCTTGTCGTAATCAATATTATCTGCCTGCATACTCTGTAATGTGTTTTATTTTTCCGGCTATTGATAAAAAGTGCCCATAAAATAATGAGATTTGAATTAGATAGTAAAATTGGTCTTCCTAACTTATAATAACATATTTTTATGAGGGATAACTCTTTGGAAATTTTATCAAAACACTAGGTATCCACTTCTTTTCTTCTCGTATTAGAGTGGTTATAACTGGTATTGAGTGGTTTCGAACGGCTCTAAAGAATTGCAAGAAATATTATTCAGGCTAAATAACAACAGATTGAACTCTTATTTACACCACACACACTCACACACACACACACACACACACATGCTATCATCAAACCTGATGCAACACAAAACTTATCAACAACAACAATCTCTTCCTGACATGGATGTCAGATTGTTGTTGTTATTCTATATTCAATAGGCACTTTAAAATCCTTACCCAAGAACTTATCACTCCAGAACACTCTTACTGAGTAACGTTTTTATTTACCCAACCTCTGCTATTTATACAAAAATTCCTGCTCGGTTGATGAGACAAATAACTGTACTTTTTATCGCAAAGTAAAATGAGCTTTATTATTATTTTATCCAATTACAAGGAGCTATCTTTTAATGAGATTATTGTACTTACATTACGCGTGGAATAAAACTTATGTCTCCGTATGAACCCTGACTTGATATAACTTACAAAAGATTCAAAATTCTAGTTTGAAATAACTAGTTTGTTACAAAAGCTGGTTTTATATCTTTACGTAGATTAACTCGAGGTCGAATGTGCATTGTAAGTACGAACAAAAATATTTGTTAAAAGCTCATTACATTATGAACCGAGTTAATTCAAATTTAAAGGTAGGTCATTAGTCTTATGATGTTTAATGAAATAACCGGTCTTATGTTGAAAAGTTGCAAAGCTTGACCTAGTTGCTCCCTTATGAATTTAAGACGAAGAATCCAAACTTTATAATGAACTTCAGGACGCCCGCGGCTTCGCTTGCATTATTTGAGATAAAAAGTCAAAGACACTTCTAAGACCTCATACTACCTATATACCAAAAATCATGATGATCCGTTCAGCCGTTTATGTGTTTTGAGCGTTTAAATAAACAGACACAAAAAAAATTAATTAGTGCTGAAACGTGTTCTGTTATGGTTTTAAGGTGTAACCAACGATTTTTTTTATGTTCTGTGTTCAGATTTTTGACTAAGCTTCAGATTTATTATATGTATAGATAGATAGATAGATAACTCGTCAACATTAGTGATTTTGTTCACGTAGCGTTGTTCCGGGTAAAATTACATTTGTGCATTCTATATGCATTATTGATTTTGTTTTACCGTCGTACCAAAAATCACCGTAAACGACTGACAAAGACCAAACCAACTCAACTTTGCTAATGATTGATGGCGAAAAATATATTAGTAACAAGGTAAAAAAACAACCGTTATATTATGTACATTTCTTTGCTTGTGTTTTCAATAGCATATATACATATATGTACCTGTGTATGATAACCCAATCAAATTACAAACAATACACAATCAAAATTCATCTGGCATTTTGGTCAAGAAACTAGATTTTACTTAGTCATTGGTGAAGAAGACGACATTAGAAAAACCGTAGGGAGCACCTGGATTCAATCTGCGTAGGTCCGGGATGAGTGACGTATGTACATGAAAAGTGACCTATGCTCAGCAGTGGGCGATAACGGGCTGATGATGATGATGAGTGCTTAAAAATTAGAAACAGTTTCCTCCATAAGATCGAAGTATTTGTTTTCAGGGTCATATTTGTTTCTGAAAGCTTCATTTTCTTCTGGTAACTTAGTCTTTAAAGCTTCGAGAAACACTTTGGCCATGTGTTTCTGTTTATCATTGCACTTGGTACATGCAGTTTGTACAGCGTCGGGTAAATTACCTGAAAGTAATTAATGGCATTCTTAAGCGAGTGTGGCTCAGCGGTTCGAGTGTTTGCTTTTTATTCAGACGCACCCTGGTTCGAATCTGGCCCTACACCAATGACTTGTATTTTCAAATTATGTTAGGTAGAATTGCACTCGCTTACCGGTGAAGGGAAATATCGTGAGCGAACCGACATGCTTAAGGACCACAATATCCGAGGACATCCTGTCTTCCGTGGAAGGACATGGGCGCCCACTACGATGTATCTGCCCAAGAGAACTCCCCTAACGAATTAATTCTGAGGGGAAGTCACGACCCTCAGTCATGAGAAAATACGACTCGAGGATGTATAAAAAAACAAACATTATTTAATATATGTTTAATGTTAGAAAAAATAGGGATCTTAGAAAATTGACATGTCTCTATCTATATACAAATTGGTACTTACTTTTAATGCTAGCTCCCATAGGATTACATTCTCCTTCGTCAGTCAAGCAGTTCACAAATGCCTTGAGAATTTCTACGTCTTCTACCATAGCATCCATGTCAAAATCATCAAAATCATTATTATAAGCGTCAGAATCGGATAAACATGTTACCAAGAAAACTAGAAATACTGAAGATATATACAGAAAATTCATCATGAATTAAATGGTTTTCGGTTGCGTTTGCTTTTTTGTGATATAATTCTGTTATTCTTTTGAGACAACTATAAACCTTTCTTATGTATTAAAAAAACGTAATATGTACTTTTTAACTCGACAATAAACTTCAGCAAAGAGAATGATAGTTTAAAGTACAGATACTAAATGGTGTTTATTTTATAATACATTTTTACTTATAATACAAAATAATTGGCACCTTATGTATTTAAATGCTTAAATATGTTTTGATTATACATAAGTTACAGTGATTAACGTCTGACTATAGGTACCTAATACACAAGATAAATATTCTTCACTAAGTTAGTGTTGTATCAGGAAGATATACATTATACTCGTTTAAGAAATATAATTCAATGCATTTCGAATATGTTATAAGTACATACGAGTTGGTACATATCTAAATGATTTCAGAAGTTTGAGCAAGGAGATATTAAAAAGGTCAGCCGTTTTTGTGAGATGAGCCTTTAAAAAACCAGACTAACAGAGACGCAGATAAACAGAAAAAATATCTAGAAATTGTTAGAACGTGTTCTGCTATCAATTCGAAATATCTTCAAATTTTTTTTATATCTTTAAATTTGTTCAGACTTTCGACTCTCTAGCTTTATTATGTGTTGGTATAGATGAAGATGGATACCATAAGAGAAAATGCATCTTTTTATTACTAAATGCAGTTATAACTAACATTTTACTATTCCTATAGATTCTGTAACGTTATTGTCATAACAAATTATTAAAATTATACGGCTATATGTATATACATACATAGTTTTAATAAGTTAAAATTAGTGCAATTATCTTAACAAGGCAAAGTATTCTTATTAACACTTAATAACAGAGGTATTTTTAAATAGCAGCATGTTCTTCGTCTTGTTCAGATACAGGAAAAGACGCAGCCCGATGTTTGTGAAACAAAACTTACAAATATTTTAATATTATATCAAATGCCAAGAATCCGATGATCCTTTGTCAATATTTATGTCGGAATTTCTCAGGAAAACTCTCGGGCCGTGTTGTCTGCAAAAAGTGCAAAAACAGTCAACGCTTCAATCTGCAAAAAATACTGAGTGTAAGAAACACAACAGCATTGGTTCTGTGGTAATAAAAAGTACAACCATGGTGTTCCAAATGTGTAGTCAATTACCCATAACAGACACTTTAGTAACCCCTCGGAATTACGTAACTTTCTATGTCTGTTCCGTTCCGTATTACATGTTATATTTAAGTAGCATAGGTATTGAAAGTGTTCATAACATTTCCCCTATAGGTCGGCATAATTATTATATTGGATATTGACGTATCAACTCCATATAATATTATACATATGTAAGACGATTTGGAACTTGTTGATACATGTAAGTAATTTTGTATTTTATGTATTTATGTATACCTATAACATGTCTGTTTTGCCGTCGTTTTAGAATAAAAAGGTATTAGGTATACTAAAAGTAATAGGTAGGGTACTGCACAAGGCATATGTTCCATCAAATAAAATAACAGAAGATAAGTAATAATTTTTAAGCGATTTATTTTTTAATAAATAGAAAATAAATTAAATGTTAATTAAGCTTAAATAATGTGATGTTTCGTAACTAGAGCTATTTTTACTTAAAAACTATCCCTTTGCAATTTATTTTTAAAGATTATTTTTGGTACGATAAAATTGTGGTATCGGTTTAAAAATGAACCTTGAGCCTGTAAATCATAAATCAAAACAAAATGACCGCATTGAAGGTATAAATTTAGACTCTTAAATTGTGTTAAGTGGTGGATCAACAAATGACACAATCTGGCCTTAACTAAAAATAAATATTTGAAGCACCCAACATACCTACGTTATACTAAAGAGTTAAACTTAACTTGATGTACGTACAACGAGATAAAGGTATTATAACTGAACTACTGTTTCACTCTCGCTTTTTTGTTTTGTGACGCGAGGTCTG
This sequence comes from Macaria notata, assembly GCA_927399415.1. NCBI lineage: Eukaryota > Metazoa > Arthropoda > Insecta > Lepidoptera > Geometridae > Macaria > Macaria notata. Next base: position 4,599,251 of record OV656744.1, read on the forward strand.
TGCCATCGACAAGCTGGATTATGGTTATTGCAAAAAATAAGTTAAACGCCTAGACGTATTGTGTTAGCAAACAATTAAATTGCGTTCGGTGCAAAGAATTATTAATGCAGGCGCTTCTTTTTTTGTAGTATTTTTTTTACATTGTCCGGTTTAGTTTAGTCAGTAGCGGTGATAAATGCGTCGAAGTCGGCTTTGTAGGCGCCCTTAGGGTCTTCTTTAACAACCAATTGGCTCCAGAGGTCTGGAATTTTGTCCTGCATGGCTTTCACCACGGTACGGATCAATTGACGCTGCTTCGGGTTGCATCTCGAGCATTTTGTCTTCACAGCATCGGGGATGATCTCTAAAAAGATGAAAATAATATGTCATGAATTATTAAACAATGTCAGGTCCTGCCAGCTGTTTCAAAGCTCTTGACAACAGAGTTGCTTTTGTCAGATAAATGCATGTGTTAGTATACTGAACATTGATCTCCATCAGTATATCAGTATATGTAGTATCAGTCTCCATCAATGATACTGAACCAAACACTAAGAAATATTCATTTTACTATGCACACAATGAATAAAAAACCATCTAATAAGCGCCTACACAAAAACAAAATCACAAACACACTCTGGTTTGATCATAACTATCACATTATGTTCAGGCAAAAAACTATTTCTGTATATCATTTCGTTGTAAAACTGACCCAGAGTTTTTAAAAATACTTTGTAATAATATTTGAAGTCGGTTAATAATTAAGTAGGTAAGTAGGTACTTACTCTTAAAGTCAGATCCCTCAGCAGTGCATGGTCCTAGACCGAGAAAGCATCTGGCGTAGCTCTTGAGAAGACGTACATTATCAGCCAACTCCTGGGCGTCGAAGTCATCGTACTTGGTGCTGTAGCCTTCTTCAGGACGGCACAGCACCGCAGCCAATACCGCGCAGAGTACTAGGATTGTCTTCATTTTGCTGCAGAGAATATAAAGATGTTGTTTATCAAAAAAGAAAACGATGAGTAGGTACAGTGGACCTCCCGTAATCCGACAAACATTATGCATATTAGGGTAGTGTCGCACCATCGAATTTGTCGGATTATAGAGCACTCCCTAAGACTAATGTCCGGATTTTTAAAAACTGACTGTCTGAAAAATTACAAAAAGACATGTCAAATTAGACAGGGGCCGGATTATGGGGGGTCCACTGTATTGCCTCTACTGAAAAGAATCAGTCTATAAAGAGGATAACATCTGGCTGGCATACTGTGGTTCCACAAACACAAGTTCCGCATGGGACTTAGCGTGGAGCTCAGGGTTTATATCGAACGTACGCCAACACAAAGAATGTTAGCTTATTTTAGAATATAATATCTACTGTCACTGTGTTTCGATAAATAAAATATTTGTTGTCAGCTGGATCTACAATCTGCAAAAGGTTGGAGTAGGTACAAAAGGCTCAAATATATCGGGAAGCAATTATATAATAGCAAAAAATATCAAGAAACTAATAAGCAGTATATAAATACTAGCTGTGCCTGCGACTTCGTCCGCGTGGAATAGTTATTTTGGGCATTAATTCTTTGAATTTTGAACCGTTTTCGCAGAGCACGCAACGGAAGCCCTCAAAGATAAATAATTTTCCCCGTTTTTTCCACATTTTCCATTGTTTCTTCGCTCCTATTAGTTGCAGCGTGATGTTATATACCCTAAAACCTTCCTCGATAAATGGTCTATTCAACACAAAAAGAATTTTTCAATTCGCACCAGTAGTTCCTGAGATTAGCGCGTTCAAACAAACAAACAAACTCTTCAGCTTTATAATATTAGTATAGATTCCACATACACCATACTGAAAATTAGTTCACGAATTTACCCTTTGGCTGTTATGAATTGATAACTTTCTAGCCGCATGTAACTGAGCTTGACAGAAGCAATTAATCAGGCAACAAAGCGCTACATTTTTTTTCAAATGTACCTATCACAAATTACAAGAGGGCATTAAAATAGATAAAAAAACTTACTCGAGCGGATCTTCACCTAGTCTGAACTAGACTGTGTCCAAGCAAACCCTGAAAACCTTATTTATACGAGTCCAAAGGAGAACCTCACGTAGTCTATACTAATATTGTACTTCTAAGTGCTGACACAGGTCATAATGAAACGTGCAAACTTACATTCTTGGAGACAAGCGACAATGCTATCCATCGTATATGCATACTTATATCGAACAAGAACATTTTTTACTATGTAGGTATAATATTTTTGCTAACTTTTAACTTTGGGATTACTTTTACGTTTTCCTATTTTTAATTAAGTCTATTTGAAAAGAAATAACCTTTACTAGTATCGCTTCTCAGAATACCCACCAGAATCAAAGATAAAAAACCTGAACGAACGTCCAGAATCCAACCTTAATTCATATCAAATTTCATTCAAATCACATGCATGCACGAGACATGCAAATAAATACATATTTGAAATATGGATATAATTGAATTAAATGCACAAGATTAATAAAATGATTGAAGTATGCATTTCGCTTCGTAATATGCTTCCTTTCATAACACAAGCCTGTAATTATCTTTAAAATAAGAACATAAATACCCAAAAAATTCGATGTATATTATCATCGCGACAGTTAGATAAGTTTGACTTATGACTCGATTATCGGCAGACGGTTTGGTGTTTACTTAAACCTAAAATTATAAATAAACAATCACTTCCAAAATTCTTGGAAACAAAGTTTGATGTTTTGTTATGATTTTGCGTTTGTTCGTAAATCTTCCTCAAATTTCAGCATTCGACTAAAAACTTATTTATTTATTGTAATTTTTAATTTATTGATTAAATTATATATGCTGCGTTGCAAGGCACATGATAATTTACACTTAGTAATAGTGATGGCCGATCTAATACTTCTTAGGTACCATATAATATTGACGAAGAATTATTCTTCTTGAAAATGATCTAACAAAATGTCCTCAACAATATATATATATTTTTATTTAAAATAATAAGAAACAATATTTACACATATTAACACTAATAGAACTAAAAAGAGTATTTACATCTAAACTAAATTTAAACAATCTACATGTGGTATGGAGCCAAGAACGCTGGCTGCATTCCCACGCTGGATTGCTATAGAAATCCTTTGCGCAAGGAACCAGCCAGCGTTCTTGTCTCTAGTGATGTCAATCAACATTTTATTTAATTTTTTTATAAAAGACTTCGTGCTTTTATCCCACGGACCAAAAGTTTCGAAGCCAAGCGGTACGAAAATATAATCAGTCGATAATGATGTATATTTTGTGTATATTTATATATATTGTATATCTTTTAAGGTTAACTCACTAAAACCGTTTTTATGGTAATAACTATTCCACGCGGACGAAGTCGCGGGCAACAGCTAGTTATTTGATATGAAGGAAAATCGTTCGAGTGTACAGTAGTTATTCTACGCCGAACTATATTGCTATAATTGAGAAATGATAGCATTGTTCTTTGTTCTGTGGTCATCTCTCTGATAAGTCGTTAATCAGACTGCTGATTACAGTCAAATGCCGTATGTATTAATTACAGCAAGCTTTAGCTTTCTTCATATAAGCATCTATTACAGATCCTATTACAAAAAAGCGAGTGTGGCTCAGCGAATCCAGTGTCTACTTTTCATCCTGAAGCACCTCGGTTCGAATCCGGCCCTACACCAATGACTTGTATTTTCAAGTTAAGTGTGGATTTGCACTCGCTTAACGGTGAAGGAAAGCATCGTGAGGAAACCGACATGTTTGAGGACCACAATATCCGAGGACATGTGTCTTCCGTGTAAGGACCTGGGCGCCCACCACAATGTGAGAACCAAGAGAACTCCTCTAATGAATTTATTCTGCGGGGGTGTCACGACTCTCAGTCATGAGGAAATACGACTCAAAAGAGAGAGAGCGACAGTTCCTATATTTATCTTAACAAATTATCGGGCCTTATGCCCGCTGAGAGGCCGACATGATACTTATAATTAACTAAAAAATACAGAAGAATGGATGTATTAATTAATTTTTGATCATTGTCATTATATAACAAATCCTATTATCATTAGGTATTACAAAAAATACTATCTCGTTTACTTTGCAAAGTAAACACGTTCCGAGTCTTACGGTAAGTAAATATCAGCGTGGTCAGGGGTTATCTTATCCCCCCGTTATTTATCAATATTTGATTGTTCTCGGTATATAAGATGTTTTCCTCGTAGTCATTCAGTTTGTTTTGCGTTTTGTTGAGTATAATATTCACCATGTCCAAATTCACGGTAAGATATTTACGATTTTTATTGTATATACAAAAAAATAAGTAACCTTCCTTTTGGTTCAATTTTTAAGTGAACTTAGATAGATTATATCCCTGCCGTCTTGGTTGTCTGGAAGAGATCGCTCTTAGCGATAAGGCCGCCAATGAAGACGCTCATTTTGATTTATATGCTTTTTTGTATTGTTTTATGTGTGGTGCTTCAATAAAGTATTTATCTATCTATGTTAAATAAGCATACATACTAAATAATTTCTAAAATGTGTATTTGAAACCCAAAGGTAATCTAAATGCTCACTAACCGGTCTATTGTTTATAGGTATATAAGTCTACTTTATGACCAATAAATGAATACTAAAAGTTAGTTTTTGTTTCAGATTCTTTTAGCGCTGGTCGCTCTTTTCGCGCTGACGGCAGCGAAACCTCAAGGTATTTATTAATAATATTACGTTTGGTGTTATATTGCATTTTACTTAGTTCATTGTATATTACATATATACATAGTTTGTATTTAAAGTATTTTTAATTTTGTTGCGTAATAACCATCCATCCATCCATCCATCTTAGGCCATAGCCTTACTTGCTATCAGGTAAACTATGGTCAAGTACAAACCCGTTCAAGTTAAAAAAAAAAAAAAAAAAAAAAATATTTTACTTCCCACCATCTCGGAAACAGTATTTTTGCTCTTCAATATCTGAGTGCAAAAGCCGTTTTTATTCTCTAGCTAGAGGATAAAGTAAATTGAATTTAGAACATCGTGTGCAAGTATTTGAATTTAAAAAATCATTAAACCTATTTACTGCTACCTCTATGGTGCCGAATATATCATACAACTTTTTTTAAATTTGTTAATAACTCAGACTCGGAACCTTCTTGGTGTTCTTTTTTTCAATTTGCTTTGTACGCGGTTCTTTACGCGGCATATTTTCACGTCATTGTTAAACCAATTAAAAACAAGAAACTTGAAAACCAGTGAAAAAACTAAAATGAGTGATTCTAGCGACGAGGAAGTTTGTTTGACGCCAACAGAATTGACTGAAACTGTTAATAATGCGCAAATGAGCTTTCTCCCTCAACAATCACGCGTTTTGCATTTAGTCATTTCCTCGCTGAGGTGGAATGAAAAGTTACGTGTTGCACTCGAGTGCAAAGATTTTTCACCTCGTGCTCTTTTGATTCCCTCGCTAACGCTCAGGATTCTAATTTTAGATTCCTTCGCTTGCTCGGTCATCAAAATTGAGCACGCGGTTAAAAAGCAACTTTGCACTCTTGTATAACAAATAACTATTATTACCTACAATCTCTTTTTTATACTTAATTTTAAGTAGGTACTTATTGTATTGTAAAAGGCCTCTCAGTGTTGGCTACGGCTCTACTGATGCCTTAAAAATACCGGGTGTAAGACCCGTGATTCTTTAAAGTTGGATAAATGTTTCTTAAATATTATAGGACTGAAAGATACAATATGTTATTTCAGTCAACTTTGCTGACGGTCCAAGCCCAGGTTTCGGCGGAGGTATCGTTCAGTATAAACTCTTGGCCTTTTGTGAAGTGACGGTCTTAATTTCTATAAATGTTCTATATCTATACATTTTCTTATGTGTGTTTTGTCTATTTTTCTTCATTTTATAATAGGCCTATCTTTATCTATTTATCGAAGCCTTTTCTTCGTAACAATTTCTTTGTGTGTATCATCATCATCATCCTTGGGATCCCATTGCCAGGCATAGGCCTCCCTGTGTATGTGCCATCTTTGTCATCATTAATTTGTATGTGTTATACTTATTACTTTATTTGTTTAGTTTCCTCAGATAAGATGCTTTATAATATGTTTTTTATTTATATTTCAGTTGACATTTCTGACGGCCCCAACCCCAACCCCGGTGGTGGTAAATACATTATTTTTTCAAGATTTTTTTACACTCATAACAATAATTGTCAATTGTTCAATATTACAAAAACAATTGGAGATGATAAATAAAAAAATCTTTCAGAAGACTTGATTATCTCCTTTTTTTAAGTCGGTTAAAAATCTAAATCTTGTAGCGTTGTTGTAAAGTGGATTGAATTGTATGCCAGTTTGTGTTATTCAAATTTGGATTTAGGGTTTAATAACAAAATCAGAAGCATGCATTGTAATATTCAGACATTTTTAGTGATTTTATCCGAACGACTTACAAAACAAAACACTATTAACTATTTAGTTAAATATAATTATTTGTTTTTGACACTCATTCTGAAAACTATCAAAAAGATTATAAAGCCGGCTAATTTAATTTAATCGTGTCAATTAATGTTTCAGTTAACGTCGACGATGGCCCCGGAACAGGTAAGAATTACTTATATTTTAAAAATTAATCACACATTATTGTTATATTTTAACAAAAGTAATCTAAACACGCAGTGTTAATAAAACACATACCTATAACAATACATTGTAACATAATAAATTATAAATTTATTATGTTTTTTCAGGATCTGTAAACATTGTGGACGGATCAAATCAAGGTACTATTTCTATTTTACATTTTTACTTATTTTTTTTATGTCGACACATTAATTTAATTGATAAATAATTACTAGTGATATTAGGAAGTTTACAAGTAGTCATAATTTATGCCTAAGAATTGTCAGAGTCTTAAAAGTATGAATCCCAGTCCGTGATAAAATAATAAATAAAGAAATAAATATTTCAGGACATATCACATCTAGCTCCATACTAAGCTTACGCTTGAAGGAGTCAATTTGTTAATCCTTGGTCTAATTTACCTCCATTTCAAATTTCAAGCGAAGCAAACATAAGAATTCATATACGCACATATTTCTACCGTTATTGTGATAACTTATATCTACTTGTATCCTTTGTTACAGTTAACTTCGCTGATGGACCCCAAGGTAACCAAAGTTACAACATATGTGTATATAGCAATAGCATAATAATTTAACTATAAGTGTCTCCCAAATGTACATGAATTGAATTGGAATTGATTGAATATTACTTGTAAAAAACGACATTTATTTCTTCTTGTGTTTTTGAGGTGCCATCTCCTACCGCAGGTCGGCTATCATTAGGGCAATTTTCACTTTTGACACATAGGGAAATAGGGATCTGGTGCTCAGCTTGAACCACATCCTGAGATCCTTGAGCTATGAGGTTCTTTTTCTGCCAGGAGGTTTTCTGCCTTGGATTTCCCTCATAATATATTTATGACTTTCTTAACCACCACCATTACGACTTGATATGAGTATATGTTAAGGTTTTTAAACAAAGCAATAATTTTAATTTCCCAAAACTAGTTGAACAAAATTGTGATTTCTTATTTAGGGTTACAATATCTATCTAGGATATCTACTGTACTTATACCTATTTTATTATTTCAGGCCCTCAACCCAGAGACGGATGAGAAGAAGTTAATTTAAAAGTTTAGATTTAATTATGTTAGTTTTAAAAAGAAAATGTCTAAAGTACAATACCTATAAATGTAACTAACGAAACTTCTAATAAAATATAGATTATATCCACCTGTAACTGTACGTTAGTGTTACAGATATTCAAAGCTTTATTATTGTAATAAATCAATATATCGTACATATCTTAACAAGCTTTTTACTACATTGTCCTGAAAATTTCTAGGAAACTAAAATTGGAGCCTTTCGATTATGTTTGTTATTCCGTATTCTAAGATTAAGCATTACTGCAGTAAGGGTTATTTGAAGGTTGATTTAACTAAAACGAGTTTGCACTTGACCTTAGTTTGCCTGATGGTAAGCAATAGTTATGGCCTAAGATGATAACGCTTACTTAAAAGATATTTTTGGCCACCTATCCAAAAACGGACTGCGTGGAAAGTAACGTAGTTTTTTGTTAGTCGCATGTGCATATCACCACTAGTTGACTTTAGTACCTATAACCAGCATAAGATATGTGTGGTGATATATCTTCTTCTTTCTTCTTTTGAGTCGTATTTCCTCATGACTGAGGGTCGTGACACCCCCGCAGAATTAATTCGTTAGGAGAGTTCTCTTGGGCAGATACATACATCGTGATGGGTGCCCAGGACCTCCCACGGAAGAGACATGTCCTCGGATATTGTGGTCCTCAATAGGTCGGGTTCCTCACGATGTTTTTCTTTACCGCTAAGCGAGAGCAAATCTACACTTAACTTAAAAATGCAAGTCATTGGTGTAAGGCCGGATTCAAACCAGGGTGGGTCTGGATGTAAAGCAGACACTGGAACCGCTGAACCACACTCGTTCTTTTTCATTAAACATTGGTCACGTATCAAATACCTATTATATCTAGCCCCATACCAAATACCTATTTATAATATTGGTCTCTCAATTAGGTCAAGTGCAGAGGAACCAGCGGGCGATCTCTCGAGGTCTTGACCTCAATTTCTGTACCAAATAATATATTTACTCAGTACATAGGTCATATACTTATGTGCATACTGTCACAGTATGAATATGTACCATTATATTAAAGCCTATTGCATCGACTTAGTAAGAGTTACATACCTAATACATTAATTATAGATCAATAAGTTACTCGGTAAAGTTTATACTTACGTAAATGAATGAAAATTATTATTATATATAAATTATTTTGATAATAGAAATGAGAATTAACTGTGTGTGTAGAGTCCTACGGGGCATAAGAAAGGCGGTAAAAATATATTTCTGGAAGAGCTTGTTTTAGCAATAAGGCTGCACTTGTGGCACTGGAGTAGTCTCTGTATGTAATTTTATTGTTTTTGTTTTCTATGTGTGTGACAATAAATAGTAATTTATATAGGTATTAGGTACTTAGGTATTTTATCTATTATTCGAGTTAGGACATTTTCTATGTACTTACCTAATTTTGTAGGCAAATTGAATAAAAAAATCCATTCCTTCCCTGTATCTCATTTCTTTAAAGCCAAGTTTTGCTATTTTTCTATCTAACCTCATCGCTACATTTTTGGTCTTTATTTTAGTAGTTACTTATCTCTAGAAGTTGCAGCGGGAGTACGATAATCTCATTTTATTTTAATACCAACACCTATAACTTTAAATAAACAAGCATCTAAATCTCCACGCGTATGTCATAAAATATTAATTTCATCAAAATAAATCAATGACATTGGATTGACTTCATAGTAAACAGAAGTTGTTAATCTCAGTACATGTGCACCGGCAGACCAGTGCAGTCGACTTTCCATACTTGACACTTACAAACTGTACGGATACTAACAGACCCGCAATAATATAGACCCTATTGAGCTCATAATATCATTGTAAGATCCAATTCCCTATGACATCACTGACTAAAGAATCTCCCAGTACCTACAGGCTGGCACTAATTGAATGCTCGACATCTGGACCGATCGCCGACTGTGGCAATCTAACTCGTTTGCAGCACTCGTCTCTCCACTTTTGAATATTTAGTCGATAAAATATGGGTGTCTATATTGTTGGCTTCATTGTCGCTCTCGTTCTGGTGAGTCCGTTTCACTGTAATATCTATAAAAAAAAATAATAGGAATAGATATTCAGACACACACATACACATATCCGTCACATACGTTAACGCTTGTGTAATAAATATGATAAAAAGATAAATAATTTTATTTTGTAAATACTTACTTATTAAACAAAGAAACAAGTTTGCTATATCGAAAACGAATAACTTCTTCTTTTTCTTATCGAATGAGAGTGACCAACTATGGTGTCGAAAGTTTATCAAGCCTACAATAGCCGAATACCAACTATCATAATTCATCAATTATAATCCTCTAAATTATTTGTCTACAGGCAGCAATAGTGCTCGCTTGGATAGCGTACTGTTTATTCGTGAGAGAACGACACAAATCAGAGGTCCACCAATACGATATAGGGGACTTGAAGCACAGGAACCAAGTCCTTTCTCTCGAAGATGACGAAATCCCGGCTAAGGAGAAAGAAGTGACTGCTGGAGTGATATTTATACCTTCCCGTCATAAACAGCCAAGCGGTTACGAGAAAAGGCCCGACTATCCGGAGAGTCCCGCTCCAATAAACCCGAGTACCGACAGACTGATTGAAATACTGAATGACAGTGACAACAGTGTCGAAACCGCACATTACAAGGATGGTATATTCGAGGTTGACAGCGCGCCCGCGACGCACCACTCTGACGTATAAAGGTCTCTACAGCCACAGATACGGAACGTGACAGACACGTGCTATGACAAATTTTATACAACGTTTAGTCGGCGACGACGGCATTGCAATACCTGTTGAAGGAGCATGCGTAGACATATTATTATGTGCTAGAATTGTTATGATTGGTGTCAGTGTAAGCTTGTTTACTCATTTACTGATATTTCCAGACAATTTAATGAATTAGCAAGATTTGTGACCGTCGTTGAACGTTTGAAACCAAGGACGCCATTGGGACGTACAAGTACTAGCATTAAATTTGCATAAATATAAATTGTTAAAGAAGATTGCTTACAGATTTTATAAATTGAAGAACAAAGCATAAGTATTATTCAGCCTGCCAGGGCACGTTTCTAACACGTTCAATGTCTGCAGCTATAAATGATCTTAAACTAGTCGGTCGCCTTGTTGCATAGATAAGTTGCACAAGAACTATCTAGAACAAAGATTTGCACTTAATTATTTACTTAGCACAGCCGATGTCACAACTCATGCTATAGTATTATTTTTAGTTAATATATTTTATTTGTTAAATAAATAATAAAACAAAGTAAATGGTCTTTTTAGCGATAACGTCAAGTAATATTATGCCTGATCGTCAATAAATTCTTATACACAGTGTCACCTTTGTGATATTAAAAACGATGAATTAATTCTAAGAAAAATAAGACGCATTATGTAGTAGGTATACATTTTATTATACATACATTGATATTGTAGGTCAATCAATAAGGCACAAAGAACGCTTGATATCAAAACCAGTTATTAAAATTCAATTCTGCACTCATCGTACTAGTTGTACTTACGACGGGTCTCAGTCTATCTTTTATTGGATTATCAGACGTAATAAACTGCAAGGCTATTTTGAAAGACCATTCCACAAATAAAAAAAATATTGGCTGGTAAGTAAGTTCGTATGGGAGTGGCCAACTCTGATGTCAGAGTTTTCAAACCGCCCTAAGGGCCTCTGACATGGCTTAACGACTTACATATATACTATGACTAAAAGCCGGGATCCAAAATTTAACGTATTATCCGAACCACGGAAGAGCCCAAAATGGAATGCCACTTTGCCTGGTAGAAATCATTCAAAGTGCGAGCCATATTCCAAAATAATAATTTGATTTTGGTGTACAATAAATTTATTTATTAACAGATTCATAATTCCTTTTACACATTTTAGTAACGTACCAAATCTTTCCCTCGTTTACAAAATGGTTGATACAAAACACGATCAGTAGGTATTACAACATGGCGGCAACACGTCACGCATCAGTGGAAAATTGGTACTATTGGGTCTATTGGCCAAGACTCTTAACGCCATCTGCTATTTTATCGAGGGTGCTTTTCTCTGTAGGTTTAAAGACATGTACCACTGCGTCTCCTGCATCACTGAACGTCTTCACGACCTCTCCCCAGGCGTTCTTGACTGAATCCATAACGTCTCTCTTCTCCCGCAAACTGTCGGATGGCAGGGCAGCCGCTACCACGATCATGAACTGAAATTAATTGAATGTTAATTAGTAAAGCCATTAAGCTACTTGTATCTGTGTTTAGAGGCTGATTGATAAAGGAATAAGTGATTTTCATGCTGGTTTAACTCCAGTCAAGAACTCCCATAGTAAAAACTTTGAAAATTTAGAATATGGGTGCAAGATCACGTATGTTATTATCCAATCAGTGAAATTATGAAGAGTGGAAATAAAAAATGGAATAATTAAATTGCAGCTGACTATGAATCTTATAATTGAGGAGTCATATACAATCAAAGTGACTGAGTTTCTCCTGGGCAAACGTGCTACACGCAAACACAGTCGCTGCTGTAGTGCTCCTTAAACCTGTATATTTTTGTTTATTTGTAACAAAAGGAATGAAATGAATATTTATTTTCTGGACAGCTGGGTTCATCAATATTTTTCACATAATAAAGATTAATACTGTTCTTAGTAAGGATACTGCCTAAGAAGAATAAACCAGCCGACATATACATAGCCGCCGATATGACCGAGATTGTCATTTGAATCGAAAAATTAAAGTACATTATATAGTAAATTTTTCGAGATAAAAAATTCCAAATACATTTTTGGAGTATGAGTTATTTTATCAAATGCTAAACCCGCACTATGTTACACATGTTTAACTTAAACTTTTATTGGAAAATGAGCAAAAATATCACACACACAATCACGACCCTCAGTCATGAGGTAATACGACTCAAAGAGAGAGATCACACACACATAATATTTTTTTTATTGTTGGTAGATAATATTCTAGTTTCTAGATTTTTGTTTCCTGTAACCAATTGTTTTCTTCCTCTCCATCTATAAATGACTACAATTCAGTCGGTTTTTAAGGAGGTAGATATATACTGTATTAAAATTTAAAACTCCTTCACCAATGGTTAGTTATGTAGTCGCAAAGGTTACTTATAGTGTACATGGCAAAGAATTAACTCGTGTGCATGCATTGCAGTAAGCTGTTGCCGAAATCTGCAAAAAGGCTAGTTCGCTGTAGACATGATAGATTTTTATACAACCTTCTTTTATAATCGACACAATTTTCATAACTGAATAAAGAGTTAGGTTAGAATTTTTGCACAAAATTTAGCCATGCGTTGCAGATGTCCAAGTTAACAATAACTTACAGTGATTCTAATGGCTTTTAAACGACAAGAACATTTGGAAATAAATTAAACATCAATATCAATAAACTTTTAAGAAACTACTTACGAGAACAAAGCAAATCGTTAGTCGCGAGAACATGTTTGAACCGTCTTCACTTTTCCAATCCTGTTCCTCTTCAGTCCAAAATCTTGTCAGTATTAATTATTTTCAGTTTATTATATTTTGATAGAATGTTTTTCTGCCTCTTCGAACATGCGTGTGTGACTGTATAGAGTAAAATACGGTATTATACTGGTGGTGGACAGGAAAGTGACTCCCCAAGTGTTTGGACAAAATTGCAGTACAATGAATGACGCACAAGGGCAGACCGTCGAGGCGTGCTATTTACACTTACTGGGCTATTGTTTGCATTCGTGGAGTGACGAATATGGTTTTTCGTTGGGAATAAAAAAGTGTATATATGTAAAAGGTTTGGTAAGTTTCAGGTTGGTATGTTTCAGATGTTGGTATTGATAAAAGAAGGTAAGCTATTTCAGTAAGACAAGACAGTTGGACATCTACTAAATCTGCGAAATAATTCGCAATGCCTATGGACTACTAAATATGACACTGTTGTATAATTCTATACTAAAAAATATAAGGGTAAGTAATCGTTTTGGTATCCATTAAACTTACGAGTAGATCACCAGCAATTCTGGATTCAAACCTCTTCGAATCGGTAATTAATTTTACTTTATGACTACCTTTAGTATGATTGTTGAAATTCATTCAGTCAATAGTACCTATTAATAATTACAATACAAAAAATATGTTAAAAGTGTAAGTATAAAAATGGCAACCCTACATGATTAGGTACGCATTGGCAGTAGCCAAGTCTAATCGCCAGTGAGTCGAATCAAATCTGAATTGTAACCACGCGGTGCATTATTGGTACAACAAACTTAATGTATTGTTGATATTAAATTACTATCATTGCTTATAGGCTATCTTTACTTTTTTCAATGATTATTGTGAGTTAACAGGTAATGCATGGGTGGGTCTCTTCCCAATAGAAATACAGATATGAAACTATCAAAAATTTGATCCTAAAATAACTTTACGCTGTTACCTGAATACTAAAATCTACATAGTTTGTCAAGATCGCCTTATATCGACTATCTATCATTGTTTTTTTCTACAGAACTCGAATTTCTGTATAGGTAGATACTGGCCACTAAAATTAAAAAAAAAACATAAAAAACAGACATTATGAAGCTTATCATAAAAACAATTCAGTAGGGATACGACTATAAAAGTCGTATTATCATTTACTGTACAAGCTGTTACTTTATGGAATTCTCTGCCTATCAACATTCAAAAGGCTCAGACAATTGATTCCTTTAAAAAACAAGTAAAGGATTTTTATCTCGCTTCCCTTCAGTGAAAATTGCTGTTATTATTTCTACTACTATCACCTTTAAATATTTTGTTGTGTATTATATGTATTTGTATATAAACATTAATTTTATTATATTAAGTACCTATGTGTATTGCGTATTTATATGTATATATATATATATATTAGTAAAATTTCTTTTTTCCTTTTTGTTGTACACCACATTCTGCTTTATTTATTTTGCTTATTTCTCTCCAGCTGAAGGTTGCCTGGAAGAGATCGCTTTCAGCGATAAGGCCGCCGCTTGTGGCACTAGTTAAGGTGCAATTTGTTCTATGTACTGTTTTTTTAATATGTGTCAACAATAAAGAGTTAATCTATCTATCTATCTATCTATTCCAATCTAGTTAAAGTATACAAGTTGGCGGTTTACCACCCACTTTCACAATTTGGATATGCCACTGCCAACAGTACATACTTGCATTTGCGTAAAGTTAAGATTAAAAATGTCTTTATCATCTTACTTCCTCTGCATTATCTGTTTATCTGAAACATTGAACTTCTATTTTTAAGTATGAGTCAAATTTAAGTATCTTTACCTTTTTATCCGATATATATCAGTGAATAGGAATCGATAAATGTCGTAATTTGTAGTGCAAACTACAATAACAGGAAAATATAACTAGCTAAACATATGACCGGAAATTGTAGATATAAGATCAATAGATGGATAGATAATTATTTATTATTGCAACACACGACAAACGTATGACAAACTAGGAAATAAGGGACTCGAAAAAAGAACTACATATCTATTAAACTACAAAATTAGAAAATAAAAACATATTACAACGGCATGAAATTTGGTATTTATATAAATTTAATATTTTATTAACACAATGGTAACTTTTTGTCATATTGACATAGGCAAAATCGTGACCCGCCGCTTATTTTTTTAATTTTGATTCTTTATTCCCTCTGAACTATAACTTCGGTAATCATGTTTGATCAAGTCGAGAATTAATCACCTTCGTCTAAGAACGACGCATGTCTTCTAGGCTCTAGGTATATAACGATGCTTAACATCAGGCGGGAAGTAATCATGCCGGAGCCTTTTTTGATCTTATCTACACATATAATAAAGCTGAAGATAGTCAAAAATCTGTACATAGAAGATATTCGGAAACCAAAAAAAAAGAGAAAGAAAAATCTTTCAGAACACTTTATAACCTCTTTTTGCGAAGTCGGTTAAAATATGTTTGCGTATACTTAAAATCAGTAACAGAACACGGTTCATCAGTTATTTATCAGTCATATAGTTGTCTGTTTATTTAAACGCTAGTCACGCAAAAACGGCTGAACGGCACCCTAGGCTGCAGCAATGCTTAACATCAGGCAGGCTGTAGTCAAATGTAAACCTATCCCACGTAAAAAACGGACCGTCATGTTCTTGTATGGTTTTGTTTGGTATCTATGTAGTATGAGGTTTACAAAGTGTCATAGGCTACTTTTTATCCGGCAATAATGTGGGCGAGTGTGGGCGTCCCCTAATATAATATATAAAATCTGAAAACATCTTCCAAAGTACTGGCCTCGTGGCCACCCCAGTGGTACAAATTGAATAATGGCCCGGAGGTGACAAGTAGATCACTAATTCGCAGCGTAATGGACAGAATTGCTTTATTTTCGTATGACTAATGGACTTACAGGAAAACTTGGGACACAGTCGAAAACATGTGGGTAAGTATACACGTGTATATTTCGGAAAGGAAAGATCATATCTGCGATAATAAACCTTGAAACTAGTAAGGAGGTGATTCTTGTCTCATACTT
The DNA here is from genome assembly GCA_927399415.1 of Macaria notata. Classification (NCBI taxonomy): domain Eukaryota; kingdom Metazoa; phylum Arthropoda; class Insecta; order Lepidoptera; family Geometridae; genus Macaria; species Macaria notata. The sequence continues at coordinate 4,615,548 of OV656744.1, forward strand.
TAACGGTTATTACGGGGACAGATGCAGGAGATAATTTTACTTTATACTCGTACTTCTATTTGATCAGACACAGGTTTAGTATAAGGACAGTTAGTAAATTTCATGTGTCCTGTGTACAATCAATTCTGTATAGGGAACAAAAAAGGAGATAGCCTACCAACAACCTACAAATTTAGCTGTCAACTATAACTTACCTTCAAAGTGGAACACAACAAATCGTATGTAAAAATTATATTCTGTTTTAATCGAAAAAATGAGAGTTAAACCAAAACACCGATGTTAAAAATAAACCGATATAATTTAATTAGATTAAAACCTACAACTAACTTATATAACATGTTACAAATTCACATTTTTCTGAAACCAATTGCCAGCTTTGCCAGCCCAGGTCTTGACACTAGTCCCTGTGTCTTGCAGTACATTGTACACCTTGCTGCCAAAACTCTTCACAGTTTCCACTAGATCTTGCATCGTATCGCGTCTGTCTCGGTTCCATCTCCCATCGGCCGCTGTTGTTAGCACTGCTTGGAGAAATATCACCTAGAATGGAGAAGACACACTAAATAAAAGCAGTTTTTATGATTGCTTACCATCAGGCGAATTATGGGCAAGTCCAAACCCATTCCTTGTAAAAAAAAGTACCTAATGGTAGAAATACATAAAACAAATGTTAAAAAATAGGTACTGTATATATGTACATATTTCAAAAGTGTGGACAACTCAAAAATCTGATTTGATGCTTATGACGGTCATAAGCATCAAATCAGATTTTTGAGTTTCCAAATCAATTGAAATACACCCTTTTCAAAACAAAAAAGCATCAAATCTCGATATTTTTTTACAAAACAAATTTCGTGACGTAAATTTATTAATCGTTAATTAAAAGTGAATATCCATAATTTACAATATACTTAGGTACTTTTTTAATTGATTGAATTGCCAGTCTTGATTCTAAGAATACTGAGAAATTCCTCACCAGAGCGATCGAAATCACGGCACGCCTCATAGCAGCACTATAATTCTAAACAAACCTTTGTAAAATTGAAAACGCAGCATTTATTCATTTTTCATTCAGAAATTCAGGAATGAGTTACAAATCTACGTGTTTAATCAGGATTTGAGGTGGAAATATCAATGTGTGTAAAATCTGATAGATCTTATCTGCTGACCAGTGGTTTTAGACGAAATGATCACGTTTTACCTAACAGTCAGTTTTGTCTTTTACGAGTATATTTTCCTATGGCTATGAGTAATGATTTTTATTGGAGAGAATACAAACTTAAATTAAAAACCATTTGGTTGAATTGAGGACCTCCTCATTTTTTAAGTCGGTTAAAATGGGATTATAATAAATAAATAAATAAATAAATATTCCGGGACATTGCACACAGCGCCATCTAGCCTCACACTAAGCAAACGCTTGTGTCGTGAGTACTAGATAACGGATATAATACTTATATACTTTTCTTTTGTTAATACATACTTATTATACATACAAACGACCAGACTCAACACAAGTAATCATAAATTTTAAAATGCATAAATACTTGTGTCAAGCGGGAATCGAACCCGCAACCCCTAGATTAGAAGGCAGAGCCACTACCAACTAAGCTAACAGGCCAGTCGTAAAAAATAAATTTATAAAATTATTTGACTGTCATTAATACAGTTTTATATTATAAAAATCATTACATCAGTTGTAAACAAGGTACTACGAATTACTTGACAAAAATATATTTTACCAAAAGTAATTCAATCTTAAAATTGATTTCCAGCTATTTGTGTACAAGTGATTGTGATAGCTAAGCCAAAAAACATGAGCGTAACAATTCAGTTTAAAAATACTCCATTCAACATAAAAACGACACTTTTTCAGACACTTTATTACCTACTACGTAGAATATATTATTATTGATTCTTGTCAGTATCAACAGGATATGCAAAATGGCGTTTTTAGCAAGTTAGTTATTTTTGTTTATCAGCATCGAGTTAGAATGGAAGTCAATGAGTTAATTAGTGTCTTCACAAGTTATTGAACGGCCGCTCACAGTTTGATAAGACTTTGTATAAAACACGGGGAAACCTCCATTTGAGTCAACCTTTCAAGTTTGTTACAATTGAAACAATGGTGAGTTTTGAAAATGTTTGCAAATAGAGTGTGTGGTGCATACAAAACTATAGCTACAGCTATAGTTTAGCCAACGCTATAGTTTTGTACTACCACTTGTTTAGAGTATTTTAATTTCTAATATCACGAAATCAACATTTCCAATAAATACATATTTCAGGACATATCTCACAGCGCTATCTAGCCCCATACTAAGCTTACGCTTGTATCATGGGTACTCGATAACGGGTAACTTCTATCTTGAGTATACTTAGTCTATGCTTCTATCTATCTGACGTAAATAAATACATACTCATACTTATTTTATATAAAAACAAACAATGCTTACGTATATCGGATCAAAATTCTAACTGTAAGAAATTAAATTTAAGATTATATAATAAATAATAAATAAATAAATAAATATTTCAGGACATATCACACAGCGCCATCTAGTCCCATACTAAGCTTACGCTTGTATCATGGGTACTAGGTAACGGATATAATACATACATACTTTTCTTTTGTAAATACATACTTATTATACATAGAAACAACCAGACTCAACACAAATAATTACAAATTTAAATATTCATAATTATTTGTGTCATGCGGGAATCGAACCCGCACCCCTAGATTAGAAGGCAGAGCCACTACCAACTAAGCTAACAGAGCAGTCGAAAATATATGTTCTATGTCATCAAAATTCGGGTCAAAACACTGCGTCTGCGATTTTCTCGGTATTCCTAGTAAAATAGATGCAACTTATGTAATACAATGTAATGCAAAGTACCACCAAGTCACACACAAGTGTGAATTACATCTGTCGATTTGTTAGAATTCACTACATGTACCTAATCGTATTTGAATGCACCACAATGCTCACCAAATGTGGTAAAATCCTGCATAAGATATTGAATCAGGCGTTACTTTGCGGAAATCCATTGTAACTGAAACTCTGGAGAAATATGTAGTGTTTTTCCGCTGCGACTGCTCCCCAACCGACATCAAACAACAAACTTAAAAACCATCAAGCTTGTTGTTTGATGTCGGTTAAGGAGCAGTCGCAGCGGAAAAACACTACATATTTCTCCAGAGTTTCAGTTAAAACCCTGCATATGTCAGTATCCTTGTAGTCGCTTCCAATTATTAGCCTAAAATGTTTCCTTATACTAACTTTAACCTGGTAAAAGTACAAATTAAAGGGAAAACATATTCCCACTTTGTAGAAGCCAATTTGAGTCGATGGATTTAGATATAACCACTGCAACAACGCGTCTAGCAATAAGCAATAAACATAGTAGTAGTTTTTTATCGATATCAAATATTTGATTCATTAACACAAACAAATAAATTAAATTAAACTATTCAATCAATAATAAGGACTAAGTATGTGTGATATAAAATATTTATATCATCATTATTAATTTAGTGCAGTTTCCTTGAAGAAACCGTTTACATTTCAGATGAAAGCCTCTCTATGGGTCCTGGTGGTGTGCCTGGTGGGGGTGGTGGTGTGCGTGCCAACGCCATCTGAAGAAGAACCCACCTCGGAAGCTGCGACGACTCATAAAGGTAATAAATAAGATATTAAAGTCATTTCCATTCATCAACATCTTCATCTGAATTGTTTCTTTTTGTAGCCAACGGTCGTGCAGTTCTGGATGTAGCCTTTCCCCAATGCATTAAGTTCCGATAGTGACATTGGTTACAAGATATATATATACCTATGCATCTTTGACTATAAACTTGTTGTTGCACAAAACTTACTCATGTGTTAGTTGATTTATCTACGGATTCAAATATGGTGCCCCAAAAATACGATTTAATTTATTTTTCTATAATATAATCAAAACTACACTACTACTAGTTTGGAACATCGCCGCAAGGTGGCCAGTCTGTCGGTCTTTTATCGAATACATTTCGGAGAGTGTGCAGAGGAGCTACATAAACTGATTCCCTCAGCTCCCTTTTATAACCGAACAAGCAGAAAGTCCGCAGGTAGACATCGTTTTATGGTGGAAGTGCCGAAGTGTCGAACGCAGCGCTTTGCTTCTACGTTTATTGTACGGACGGCAAAGCTCTGGAACACTTTACCAGAAGCTGTGTTTCCTGCGAACTACAATCCAGGGGTTTTCAAATCTAGAGTTAATAGGTATCTTCTAGGTAAACGTGTTACACCCTAGGCTGCAGCAATGCTTAACATCAGGCAGGCTGTAGTCAAACGTAAACCTATCACACGTAAAAAAAAAAAAAAAAAAAACTAGATATCTTGATAAATAGTCACATTATTTTAATTCCTTTTTATGTCTATATGTTTCTGTTTTTATAAATACGCACACAGTCGATTTTTAGTAGAATAACTAATTCTAGAATAGAACGATCCTAACAGGCTGGTAAAGTAAGCAACTTAGCCTTAAACTTTGCTACTGTTTTCATGATGCTACTAATTTTTAACATTAGTGTAATTATTAAGCGCCTTTAGCTCAGCTGGCAGAGGCAATCGAATGCGATCATCAATGTTAAGCAAAGGTTGAGGAGGTCAGTCCTTGGATGGGTGACCAAAAAGTGGCATTCCATTTTGGACGCTTCCGTGAGTCGGATGACACGTTAAACTGTAGGTCCCAGCTGTTTGTCATAGTACGGCAGTCGTTAAGCCATGTCAGAGGCCCAGGCTTGTTAAACTCTCGACACCAGAGTTGGCCACTCTCAATCGATAAGAAGAAGAAGATTAGTGTAGGTAATTGGTGTCTATATATGCTTCTGATTTGAATAAATAAATTTGATTTTCAATGACAGCATCCAGCAGCAGCACTGAGAGCGGTGGCCTGTCTGGTATCCCGGTGTTCGGGGGGTGGTGGAACCAGTACGGGCCTGACAAGTGGCAGCAGGAGGCCCAGAGCTGGATGGACAAGGCACCGTGGGCCGGAGGGAAATACAGGAAATAAAACATGATAGAAAATAGAGGGTTTCTGGGAACTAACTTTAAAGTGACTTATATAATGCAACAACTTTACTTTTTTTACTTTTATGACTTTTGGAACGATATTCAAAACAAGTCCCGACTTTTAATAACTATGTAGTAAATTAAAACCAGCTACAATGTATCCTGTGAAGGTTAGTTCGGTGGTTTTCTGAGAACCACCACTTAATGGCTTTGTTAAACATTCCACGCTGCACCTTAATGCACTTAAAATTTGTATTATATAATATATTATATTCGGTTATGAGTCAGTTACCAGTTTCCCAGTATATCACTGTTTTCGAGTTGCTTCTTGGATGCTCTTGAGAATGTTCGTTTCTTCTGATATGTATTTATATTCAACAAAATAAAGTTTGTAATATTGTTTGAAAGTTCTTTTTTATTTAATTTAACTTCACCCTGTTCTTTTTAGTAAATATACTCGTATGGTTTATTAATACTAGGTATATTAGAGTTAGAAGCACTGATCTGATATGGACTACAATTGATATACCACTTGCCAGAAACATTGCTTATGTTTAATAATTTTATAACGCCTAACGTTTAGGTGCGAAAGTGGCTGAAAGAATAACGTGTTGATTGCTATTCTGTTACTTTCTAAGCTATGTGCTAAAAGTAGGTATCAGACTAATATAAATAAACACTAAGTCTACATATGTGTAATACGTATAATATACTCCTTATTTAAGTATGTTAATTAATTTGTTCTCTTGACTATGAATTCATTAAATCTACGTATACTCTCTCTCTTCGAGTCGTATTTCCTCATGACTGAGGGTCGTGACTCCCCGCAGAATTAATTCATTAGGGGAGTTTTCTTGGGCAGATACATCGTGGTGGGCGCCCAGGTCCTTCCACGGAAGACGCATGTCCTCGGATATTGTGGTCCTCAAACATGTCGGTTTCCTCACGATGTTTTCCTTCACCGTTAAGCGAGTGCAAATCCACACATAACTTGAAAATACAAGTCATTGGTATAGGGCGGATTCGAACCAGGATGCGTCTAGATGAAAAGCAGACACTGGAACCACTGAGCCACACTCGCTTACGTATACTATGATCTGTTCAAATACTTACTAAGTGCCTGAGGTTTTAGCTTTAATTGGTTGATATTTTCTGTTTAACCTTCTATGCTATCTCTAAAATGCTAAAAACTATAGTTAGGTAAACATTAGATTTATGGTTTTTCCCAACACTTAGCACAAGAGGCACTGACGTAAAGCTAACAACACATTATTAAGTATAGACATTGTTCTCATATTTGAACAGGCGCATAAATTTATATTTTCTTAACACAAAATATTTTTACTTAACAGCGAAGGTTTTGTGTTAACCACATAGGTAGCAACGAAGTAACGGATCATCAAAATATTTGTCTAGTAATAGCTAACTAACAACACAATTATGAAGTATAAACATTGTTCTCGAAGTTGAACAGGCGCATAAAATTATATTGTTTTTTTCCACAAAATATTCTTACTTAACAGCGAACAGCTAATGTTTTTTTTATCTGTTAACCACATGGCAAGAAAGTTACGGATCATCAAAATATTTGTCTAGTAATTAGTGAAGGGTTACAAAAATGTACTATCATACTGCTGATCTTTAAAAAAAATCTTTAAAAAGACTTGATTTTTTTTTTTTTTTTAACATGAAATAGGCTTACGCTTGACTACAACTTGCCTGATGTTAAGCAACGTTATAGTCTACGATGTAGCGCGCTTGCCTAGAAGAAACCGGTTTACTCTCGACTTGAAGACCGACAAATTATAGTTCAAGGGGAATAGAGATTCGGGCAAGGAGTTCCACAGTTTGGCTGTTCGCACGATGAAAGATGATAACTTTCTTGTTTTGCAGTCGTTTAAAAATATGTGAGCTGTCGAGACAAGCTGTTATTAGTCCACTAAATAAAAATACTTGCTTCTTTTTGCACGAGAGAATAGAGGCTAAATCTACCTAATTTAGTTTTAGGCCTAATTTAGTGAATATGAAACAAACATCCGCCATATATTATTACGCTAAGCATCTATCACTTAGCGCCAAATCACACCATTACTATGTATGTCGGTAAAAGTTTGTGAGCACGTTTTTATTTGCTTACGTTTTTATTTCTTCGATCTCAAACGACTGGACCGATTTTAATAATACTTAGTACTAAGAAAAGATTTGAGTCAGGTTACATTCAAGTTTAGGTTTGGGATATCTAAATGCGAGTAACATAGCGGGGCATTGTTAGTAGACTTCTGATATTGATCATTTAAAGAAAAAATCCAGTAGGCATTAGTGTAAACAACGGTTTTACCCAAACCAATTTAGCAACTAAGTAATTTAAACAAGGGCATCTACAGATAAAGCGACCGTAACTTCAATGAAGATAACACTAATTCTGAAATGAGCCCACTGAAGCCTTATAAAGGCTCTTTTGCGCACAGTTTGCAGTCATTTGTTGCAAACATAAACATGGTTCATATCTACCTGAACTTCTTGCTAGTTTTTGTTTTATTTGCTAGTATTTTTGCTGATGAAGATAACGAATCTTTAGACGTGGAAAATGCCAAATACGATTACGAACCTTATCCTTGGCGTCCAGTTTCAGGACCTTATGGAGATAAACTAAAACCTGTAAAAATGAAAGAGCCTAAACCAGACGATAGCAAGTTTTATTACGGCCAGTATACGAAGCCATATTACCCGTCGAGTTATATACAAGGAGTTTATACATACCCGTATTATGGCTATGGGGATGTACCCCCATGGTACCCATACCCTTATCCGCCATATTCGGGAGGCTACTATGTGAAGAAGGATAATAAGGATAAGTATTCTCCAGTGTATAAAAGTTAGTGAAGTGGCAATATATGACTTTGACATGAAGCATGTTTTTATTTTTACCGATGACGCTTTCTAGAAAAAATTGGTCACATTCCATCAGGCTAGCACTGTGGAGTGCGAATTATCCGTGCCGTTATGTGCTATAATAAAATGTTATCATCTGAAATTATTTAAACTTATTTTATTAAAGTTCATTTACACCTTTAATGTTATATAATTATACCTAAATTATTTAGGTAGGTACTAACGTTGTTCAGATGCCATATAATATATGTGTATTCAAGTAATCTCGAGGTTTATATCCAGAATTCAATTTGAAATTTTCAGAACCTTATTTTATCATTGCACTACGCATTGCTTAGTGAAGCATAGGTGCTATATAACTCGTTGCCCTTAGTTTTAATATTTATTACATTTTACGCATCAGACTCAATTATATTGAGTATATTCGAAATATTTAATCGATACAGAAAATATCCAATTCGCATGCGCAAGTCACGAGTTGTTTACATTCAATACAGTGGAAAAATATAGGCATATAAATTGAATCAACTCGAAGAGCTTTAAGTAATAGGTTAATTAAACCTTAGTAGTATGTGCATTATGCATGTATTGTAGTTATTATCGTTAACGTCACTGCTGTATATTAATTATGGATATTTACTGTTGCTAGGCTTAATGAATTATATGTACCTATGCTTTTATATATGTAGGTAAGTTTTCGCAGTTAAATTATTTAGCTCTAGGTATGTTCTATAGGTACAAAATTAAAAAAACACTATTAAAAAAACGAATTCGTAAAAATATATTTATTTAATTACTAGTGGACGCCCGCGGCTTCGCACGCATTATTTTGAGATAAAAATAGCCTATGACATTTAAAAAACTAAAAAATCATGATGATCCGTTCCGCCGTTTTTACGTTGTTATGAGCGTTTAAATAAACAGACAATCAGACGATAATTTGTAAAAACTGCTGAAATGTTTGCAAAAATAAATATTTGGGTACTTATACTTTAAATCCATGACAGATTTAAAGTATACCCAAATATATATTTTTCTAAAAAAGTCTTCAGCTTTATTACACGTATAGAAATTTTCCCGTCATGTAAAAAGAAATGTCTTTAAACAAAGTAGTTTTTTTGTAAGCTCCTGATACATTGATGAGCCGTAGATTAATTACCCTAGTTTCATAAATCAAAGTAATTAACACACCTAAAACAATTTCAAAAATACTCTCGACTTCGAAGCACAGATTATTATTTACAAACCACGGAACAAAAAATTCCCCACCAAAATGATTTTCGTAGAAATTATGTAAACCAAAAATGTAAAGATAAACAAACTAAGAGTGTAGGTACTCCCTAATCTACATAATAAATAATATTTGTTCCTTCCCAGTAGCTAACACATTTCTACGAAAAGTACAATATTTGAGGACATAATATTGTGATAAACAGCTCGGGCGGATTCAGGAAGAGTAATAAGGTCCCCCTCGTAAGTTAGGACCAATACAATTAATAATAAGTTAATAAATTTAAAAAATATTGATGCTGTAGCATTGCAGAATACAGTAACAACATGTTGCCGCAGGTGTCATGTCTTGATGCCAGAACATTATTAACATTATCGTACAAATCTTACTTACTTTACGAATAAATTAGAATACAAGTAGGTAACCGAAACAATTAAAAGATAAAAAAATATTGATAAAAAATATATATAACATAGATTACAACACAAACAAAACACATACAATATTGTTTTAATCAAACAAGCCTATTTCGTACAAAAAAACAAAAGTTCTTACTCTTCCCAAACTCGAAGTGCGAATCCGTTCCTGTATGACATAATGATAAACAACAAAAGTACATACGAAAAAACTGAGCACATTCGGCTTACATTGATAATTTTCGCACTCAACTGTGGCAGATAAAAAAGTGGTTCTCAAACTTTTCTTGCAATAAAAAAATATTTTTACTCTTTTATTTTTTAGTCCGGTTTAGAATACCAAAGAGTTGTCTGAAGCAAGTCACACGTGCGTTTATACGTTTAATAACTTATACGCAAAACACCAACAATAACAATGCTGGTATTTCACGTAAAGAAATAAAATGCGAATTTTACGTACTACGGTAAGACAATCAGACTGCCGGAAATTTGTAAATTTTCGTTGAGTTTGATACTATATCTTGAGTTTCTGCTGGTGGATTTACATAAATAATACGGATTGTGAACTTATTCAACTTAAATGTTTCTTATTGCAGTTTTTGCGAAAATATCTTTATCTTTATGTAGATATGAAGACAACAAATAAAAACAGGAAAATCTGTACTATTCTTTGATATTACATACATTACGCACATACGCGAGGTAATAAAACATGCTTGGCTGGTTTTAATAAGAAGGTGTGGTTAGTTCAATAACCTAATTGAATCACAGAATAATTATGCCAACGAGAAATTGTATGTTTGTGATTTTGTCTGTAATTTTTGTTTCAAAATAATGGAAATAATTTGTATACATAGTGGAAAATATTTTAAACTATGTAGATCTAGAATAGATTATTAACCCTGGATATAAACAAAAGCTATTTTTTTTTTAGAAAACCTGTATTTTAGTGAATACTGGCGAATTCAGCGTACAAAATATTTATATATTTCTTTAACCAAATTAATTAAAAAAATGTTTGTTTATTTCTTCTGAATATAATTAACTTAAGCATTTAAAAATAGGCAAGTACTAAAATTCAGAAAACGTAGATTATACAGAGGTTGTTTTGTACACGATAAATCGCACCAAATATTGAGAACCACAAGCCTTTGTCATTTCAATTATCGGATTCCTGGAAAATAGCACACATCTGATTTGTGAATACATTGTAGTGTAGTATATAAGGTCATGATCTCGGTAGGATGAGCACAGTTCTATAGTAATTGTATCCACGATGGCTTCTATCAAGGTAATTTGGTACAATAATTTCGTAGTAGGTATTTACATACAGTTGGAAAAAAATGTTTTCTTAAAAGACGGTCTTGAAGAATTGTAATTTTACTAAAGCAATTTTCTTCAAAATATCTTTAGCTTTTGTCGCGTTAAATAAATAATGTAATCTGGTAGTAAGTATATCGGCGTCTCTTCTAGTGGCGTACCCTCATTTCTGAGTGTTAACTCCCCCGCAAAAATAAATTCATGAGCGAGTTATCTTACATCGTGGTGAGTGTCAGGATTCCTCTACATGCCTCTTGTATTTGTGGTTATCAGATATCTCTTTTGCTTCGCTAAGCCAATGAGAATATCATTGCGCTGAGTACGTATTTTCCTTTGAGGAAAGTTCTGGATTGGAACGCACAACCACGCGCCTGGCCAAATAAATTACGTTCTGTCATCGACGAATCGTTTTCATTATTCAAGTTAGCTAGCAAAGGTTTGGTTACCCTGGAAAGTGATTAAAATGCCCAAAACGCTCCACCAGAATGTTCGTACAGGACTCGTCAGCCCCACTCAGAATAGACAGACATCGTGTGCTAAATATTAATACAATAATCTGGTAGCCAATAGTGACATCGTATTTTTACCTCACTTCAAAAAAGGAAGAGGTTCTCAACTGTTCTGAATGTTTTTTGTCGTTGCTAATTTAGACATGGTATTTTTCAGACTCTTCTTGTCCTCGGCATGTTGTTGGCAATGATTGCCATGACCTTCGGCCAGGGCGGCGGTTACGGCGGAGGCCAGGGCGGTAGAGGACAAGGAAGCTTTGGAGGTGGCCAAGGAAGCTTTGGAGGTGGCCAGGGAGGTTACGGTGGAGGTCAAAGTCAGAGCGGATACGGAGGTCCAGGCGGAAGAGGTCAAGGTCAGGGCGGATACGGAGGTCAAAGCGGATTCGGAGGTCAAGGCGGAAGAGGTCAAGGTGGTTATGGCCGCTAACCCTTATTGACTAGTAATCTTGACTGATATGTTACTGATTGGCTGCTCAAATTGGACTCGATGTTTTTTTTATTATTATACATGTATATTTGTATTGATTTATGTTGTACCTGAATAAAGTTTTGTTTAACAAATCCAGTTACGTATTTCATTCTGTGACAGTTCGTTTTATTGGTACCTTGTGCACTTTTACCACCAAATATAGTTATATTACGTACTTATGCGTTAAAATCAGTAATGGGAAGATACATATATAGTGCTGCTCCCAGTACAGTTTAGATTTCATTTAAATATGCACCTATGTATATCTAAGCAAGTAATAAATAAATAATTTAAAAAAATGAGAGCCCAATGTTTCGAAAGGTGGTTGACACACACATATTAGTAACTGTCTCACTTTAACACACACTAACACTTTAATATCTTTTCTTAATGTTGTTACTGAAACTTACTAAATATATTAATATTAATATATATCGGGCTTTTGCTCATAGCGTCATATAGCCCTAGTTCAAACGGAATTTGACTGCATGCAAGCTGTCCGTAGAAAATTGGCAGGAAGACGCACAAATGAGGACTGCTTGGCGCTCCAAAGTGAAGAAAGGAGTGCGAAATTTCGAGAGTGCTCGTCTATCTGAGTTGGATTTGAAACGCCAAGCTCGCAAGAACCGTCCAAAACCTTCCTACAACTACACATATAACAGCTTAGGCCAGCTCTACTGCGCATCATGTGACCGGGTCTTCAAGACGAAATTCGGGTTTGCCAGCCACTTGAGAGCACACGCCAGAAAGACATAGCCAGGGTCGCCATCGTCGGATACGACTGGGACGACATCATCATCATAGCCCTAATAGTAATACCTCTCAGATACAACTTGCATAATTTAGAGGTATTCTTGCTTTGATCTTACATTTAGTTACGTATAGGCTGCTAGATTGCTAACATGTACATCAAAAAATCAATTCAATAACTTTGATTTTGAATAGCCTCATACTAAGCAAACGTTTGTGTAATGAGTGTTGCATACGTTTCTTAAAATACACACATAATTATATTATTTACTAGTGGACGCCCGTGGCTTCGCTCGCATTAGTTCAGGATAAAAAGTAGCCTATGACACCCCAAAGACATCTACTACCTACATATGTAAATACCAAAAATCGTGATCATCCGTTCAGCCGGTTTTGCGTAATGAGCTTCTAAATAAACAGAGACACAGATAAACAGATAAACAGAAAAATCTATTTTTTTTAATAAATATTTCAGGACATTGCACACAGCGCCATCTAGCCCCACACTAAGCAAACGCTTGTGTCGTGGGTACTAGATAACGGATATAATACTTATATACTTTTCTTTTTGTAAATACATACTTATTATACATACAAACGACCAGACTCAACACAAGTAACTATATATTTTAAAATGCATAAATACTTGTGTCACGCGGGAATCGAACCCGCAACCCCCAGATTAGAAGGCAGAGCCACTACCAACTAAGCTAACAGGCCAGTCACAAATTGTTGGAACGTTATCTGCTATGAATTTGAAGTATATCCATTTTTTAAATCTTTAATGTTCAGACTCTCGACCGTCTCCAGGTTTATTATATGTACCTATACATATGTAGATGTATAGAAGATACCTACAAAGCAACAACCACACTCGACACAAGTAATATCAATCCTCGATGTTTTTTTATAGCTGATATAACCTATGCGTTTCATTTCTATCGCCAAATAAGCACCTATTAGATAGGTACACAACTCAACTAAAATGTCACACGCTTCAATAGAATAAACGAATTAACTTTGAATTACATAGAAATATAGAATTAACAACAATAGGTAAGAGTTATCAACTCTAGTGTCAGAGTTTTTGAATCGCCCTAATGGCTTCTGATATAGCCTAACGGCTCCCCGCAAACAAACAAATTTAATACTTTACATAATCATGAATAGAAATACTCGTATATATAGCTGGCGATAAAGAAATGCTAGAAATCTTAAAAAAAATAGGATTTTAAACTTTAGTGTCTTTGGTTTCATGGCATCAGTCAATGACATTAACCTTGGTCAAAATATACGTTTATCTCAATTTCCTATGTTTTAATTACGTGGAAGCAATCTTGTCTATTAATTTAAACATATTTTTTTCATTATGTATTTATGTATGTAAGTATACAGAGCTACAGATTTTTGTAACGTATAAGAGCCTGACTTATATAATACTAGCAACGCCCCGCGGTGTTCCTGCACAAGTTCAGGATAAAATGCTGCCTATGTGTTAATCCAGAGTCGAAACTACCTTCATACCAAATCTAAACTAAATTGGTTCAGTCGTTGGCGTTAAGAAGTAAGAAACATAACACAATCTCATAAACACGTTCAAACTTTCATCCTAAAGTATAACTGTGGGATTACTTATGTAATATATAAATGGGATTACCTACTTATGTTAGTTCGTTTGATAGAGGCGAAAGGTGACTTCGCCATATATATTGTTGTAAACCGCTCCAGTGGCCTACGAAATTATTAACGCCTACTGGATTACAATGTGCTATCGTTGTAGTCTTTGCGTGGTGTGACAAACAACTAAAACCTACAATTCAACATGCTATCTGACGAACGGAAGCGCTTAGTTGTAAACACACCTGTTTTCTTTTTGAATAGGTCACTTATCAACTCATTACTAAAGATTGCCATTCTTTGGTAATCCCGATGGAAAAAAACAGTCTGCTGAGCCTTTGTTTAAATTTTTAACCAAATTGAAAAAGTGGGATATTCTCATTTCTATATACTTTACGATTCAGCGTTTTGCCTCAACGTTTCTTGTACGGGCGGCAAAGCTTTGGAACACAACCGGAAGCTGTGTTTTCTGCGAACTATAACCCAGGGGTCTTCAAATCTAGAGTTAATAATATGTACATACATGCTTCGTAAGCGAATTAAGCTGCAGCAATGCTAAACTTCAGGCAGGCTGTAGTCAATCTATTCCACGTATAAAAACACAATGTTGGAACAGATAAAATAGTAATATATAATATACTTTCTATTTTTAAACGTTTTGTCATTCATATAATTGGATTGCATTAATTTATAAAACATAGCCTAGTAAGATTAGATATATAAATTAATGCTTTATTGACCACATAAAACACAATACAAGCAAGAGAAAATTTAAATCTTATGTGTCAAATGGCGGCCTAATCGCTAAAAGCAATCTCTTCCAGCAATCGTAGGCAATTACTTTATTAATCGAGAGGCAATCATAAAGAATACTAGACGGGGTGTACAATAAGGGCACATAAATGTGAGTATACATAGCTACAATTATTTTAAGGAAACAACAAAGACAAGACACTCTGTTTACATTTGTGTATGGTTTAGGATAACCTTGTATACAGTCGATGGTGTCGAATTGGAAATGATCTTCAATCAAGTTGTAAACTTCTTACGAACAGACGGCAAATTTAGCGAGTTTATGTTTGTGTTATTAGTTATCGTACAGCGGCTGTCAAAGTTTGAGGATGTTTATTATACCTAGTAAAACGTGAAGAACATTTCAATTTAAACACAAAAGAAAGAACGTTATTGAGTTTATCTGTTTCAGTTTTTTTTTCAAATGTTTTTGATCTTTTACTGGATTAGCCAATAAAATTACTGGTGTAATAATGTCACTTGGTAATGGAAAACAACATCATTTTGTTGTTCAGCGATGCTAATTTTCTTCCACTATCATATAAAAGTAATTGATTGTTATATCCTAATATTTTATTCTGATATTATAAGGTACGTGAATAGCATAAAATCGGGATTAACGTAAAGGTTCCTTGTTATGAATATTTTCCAGTTCGGGACCAAAGGACCAGAGAGACTCCAAAAATTTCTTGTGTCATATGTTTTGCCTATAAAATACTGATTGATTGATGATACCGAATTACTCGTAAAGAATATAGTGCGTTGCTAATGTTTTTTTTTTTCGTGGGATAGGTTTGCTTTGACTACAGCATGCCTGATGTTAAGCATTACTGCAGCCTAGAGTGTAACACGCTTACCAATATCACACTTATCTTACGTACTTACAAAACGAAGTTATAAACACGAGACAAAATTCAAGACAAAAAGTTTGAGTACCACAATGTAAACATTTTTTTCGCGGAAATTATAAGTTAGAATTCTCATCTTCCATAACATCACTATGACTATTTAAAGGTATTCTAACAACATTCGTGGTCAGTATCACAAAGATAAGGATCTATCTCACTATGGCAGCTTCCAAAGTAAGTAATATTTCTTCTAATTACAGCCATATTTCATAATAATAAGTTTTGTTTTACTGCAAATCGCAAATTGCTTACGTGAGGTTGTTGTTTTATAATATCATTGGTTTCTTTTGTATATTATGCAGTAAAAAGAAAAGTCAACAAATATTTGTAGTGGTGTATTTACAAA
The DNA here is from genome assembly GCA_927399415.1 of Macaria notata. NCBI lineage: Eukaryota > Metazoa > Arthropoda > Insecta > Lepidoptera > Geometridae > Macaria > Macaria notata. The sequence goes on from OV656744.1 coordinate 4,631,852, forward strand.
ATTGTTACTCGGTCCGAAAGATTTTCGTGTTTACTTTTACCGCCGTTTGAATGTTTTTTCCATCTATTCTGCACTGAAGTTTCTAAAGACCTTATTTTTTAGCACTATTTTAATGTACATGATTATTGATAATAACAGTAACGGTCAGTATCATTAGAAAGCTAAGTAGTGTTGTTTTAAGTGTGGTCGTTTATATGAATATTGGGAATTATTTACGAAAAAAAGGATATAAGTATTATATCCGTTATCTAGTACCCACGACACAAGCGTTTGCTTAGTGCGAGGCTAGATGGCGCTGTGTACAATGTCCGGAATATTTATTTATTTATTTTTATTTAATTTTTTTTATAGTTACGGAAAATACATTAATAGTAAATAACATTTCAAATTGATGTCTGGACTGTTATATTCCTGTTGTGATTTTTGTTGCAGTTTTTATGTGTATATAATGTCTCATACCTATGCACTACTTTGTTGTTTTTCATTTAATCGATTAGAGCATATGCTCTATATATTAGGTATATACCTAATCGAATAAATGAAAAATATCAAAGCCTTGTCTTCTTTGTTGTTGTTAAAATAATAAGACATTGTTATAATTTTAACATATTTATTTTCGCTCATTAACAAATAAGTTTCATAAATAAAAAAGCCTTTCCAAGTGCTCACTAACTTGGAAAAATAAAAATGTTTTTTTTTTCTTTTAGAGTAAATTATTTAATGTTGCAGCTACATCAGTTTTCTAATTTCTTGTTCCAGGTTTCATTAGTCCTCGCTGTGTTGGCAGCAGTACTGTGCCTGGCTGCGGCTCAGTTCGGGAACGGGGGCTTCGGGGGTGGCTTCGGAGGTCGTCCTGGAGGTGGCTTCGGAGGAGGTTACAACCAAGGCTACGGACAAGGAGGTTACAACCAAGGATTCGGCGGAGGTTACAACCAAGGCTACGGACAAGGAGGCTACGGCCAAGGAGGCTACAACCAAGGCTTTGGAGGCGGTTACAACCAAGGAGGTTTTGGAGGCGGCCCTGGCGGATTTGGCTTCGGTATCAGAGGATTTGGCAGACGATAAAAAGGAGAATATATGTGTAAAACATTTTTGTGATAATACTTATATTTTAAGAAATAAATAGGTTGAGACAGACAATTGACAATTAATTACGATAATAAACTTTCTTATAAAAACTACTTCGTGGCTATTGTTTATCACAACACAAGGTACTTTATTAATTATTGCGTTTTGTTAAAGTAATTAAAAAAAACAGGTTTTGGCAGTAATCATCCCTAAATGATAACGATACCGAACCGAATATTTTATAATTATTATAGTACATAAAAATCTTTAGCTATCTAAACCAGTCTGTAAATATGTGATACATTTAAAACTTAAATCTAAGTCAAATCTTCTAAATATAAAAACCAAAAAGGTCATTTATTCACCAGATGGTGGAGGCATAGGCGGTACAGTCGAAGACTGTTTATACTGAGTAATTTTCTTCCGAGCGTTTGTCAAAAACTGGGAGAATAGTTGCAAAAACACATTACCAAAATACAAAGCCACTCTCGAACCTCTTACTAACGGTCCTTCAGTCGGTGGAATCTCCGATAAAGAAACTTCAGGAGTAACAGGAACAGGACTACTGGGAGGTGGAGGAGATGTTATGAAAGGAACAGGAGACACTGCAAATTGCCCTGGTTCTGCGTTAATAGGTTGAAAAAAAATTGGAATCGCTGGCCTTGGTTCTATAAAACTAGGTGGTCGTGGTGGCAGGACGTTGGGAGTCACTGGTTGAAATGGTAAACGGCTTATTGGTAGAATAGGATAGGGAGAAACCGGGACAGGTTCTGGTACGGGACCAATAGGACGAGGCGGCAACTCCCCAAATATTTGTACTGCTTCTATTGGCTTTGGCGTTATGGGCTTTGGCGTTATGACGACTGGTGGACTACCTATTCTAGTATATAACTCCGTTGAAGATTTAACCCTCTCTAACGGTATGCGTATCAAGTTTGAAGATATAGGTTTTATTGGGTCAGGTCCTGGTTTAAGCTCGTTCAGCTTTAGTATATATTCTTTAAGTTCTTCTTCTCTACGTGATTGTATCTTTTCTTCAGGGCTCTCGAAAACTGGAGCAGGGGAGACTATTTCTGGTCTTGGGGGTAGGTTTTCTTTTGTTTCCGCAATTAGGTCACGTTTTTGTATGCCTTTGCGAACGCCAAATGTTCCGAAGGGAGACCATGCTTCCTTGAAAAACGCAAGCGGTTTTAATTCTAATGGCTTGAATTTCACTTCAAATCCCTTTTGGACGCTGAATCCTTGAAATATAGGTGAGCTCTGTACTGTGTGTACCATAAGCAAGGAAGCAACGATGACACCTAATATCTGAAAAAAAAAATTATCACATACTTTGAATACAAACCGGGTTCTAAAATTCAAAATTCTAGGTTTATTATGTAAGTCAATTGCACAAGTTCTAGTTTTAGTCATTATTAAATTTATTTTTATCAGATTATAGGAGTGCAGAATGATAAAACTTACTTATGTATCCACCAAGCCTTAGTCATTATTAAATTTATTTTAATCAGAGTACCTATAGGAGTGCAGAATGATAAAACTCACTTATTTATTCACAAGGCTTCGCCTTTATAATATTGGCAGAATGATATGGAATGTAGATCACAGTAACCTATTATACTCGTAACTAATTTAGGAAAATCTCTATGTTACAATATTATAAGACTAACCTTTTTTAAACACGACATCTTGCCCCGACAACGATAGTAAAAATCCAAAGAAAACGTTCATGACAAGAATACTTAAATATTCACCTAGATTCATTGAAAAATTTAAGATTATCATCAACAATAAAGAGACCTTACAGAAAACGCACGCTATGGCGAATGACGTAATGGTTTGCAGAAACAAAGGTCAAATAAAAATATTTTTTCTGTCGTTAAATAGCGTGATTAAAATTAATTAAACTAGGAAGGAAACGCTAATACAGTCGGTGATATTTCTCACAATTAATTAAAGACAATGTACTCGTAACAGGGTTAAGGTAGTATAAAATTATAATGGAAAAGAGAAATTTATAATCGATTGTTTCTTCTTAAGGGACGAGCAAACCTGTTCAGGTTAATTTATTAATGACTAGCTGTGCTCGCGACTTCGTCCGCGTGGAATAGTTATTTTGGGCATCATATTTATTTTTGCAAACATCATCTTCAGCTTTATAAATTATAGCTGTTACCCACGACTTGAAACGGAAGTCCTCAAAGATGAAAAAAATTCTCCGTTTTTTTCCACATTTTTCATTGTTTCTTCGCTCCTATTAGTTGCAGTGTGATGTTATATAGCCTAAAGCCTTCCTCGATAAATGGCCTATTCAACACAAAAAGAATTTTTCAATTCGCACAAGTAGGTCCTGAGATCAGCGCGTTCAAACAAACAAACTCTTCAGCTTTATAATATTAGTATAGATTGATGCTTCTTTGGGAAAAAGAAAGTGTGCTTTTTTTGTTTTCTGAGAAACAGAACTGTGATCATCTTGAGAAATAAATACACTTTCGGCAATTTTAATCACAAACACTAGAATAATCTAAAAAGCCTGCATGTTCTACGTACTGAAAATTTTGTATGTGATTAGCAAAATTATTATGCAACTGCCAGCGCAATCATTCATAACCAAAATGATTGCGGTTACTTCCACATCTAACTAGACCGACAAAATTAGACTAACAAGCTAGAACTTTCTCACATTAAACGTTTAAATCAAAACTGTCACTTGTAATACGTATTTACATAATAATGTAGGTATCACTCTATACTATGTTTCTTGTTATGTATTTTATTTCTTGTTGCAAGGGAATAAAGTTTATCTAGCAATCAATATTATAAGGACGCAGTTTGTGAATGTGGATGATTTTGCGTGTACCGTTTTCAGGCACAAACGGCAGAATCGCTGCGAATGAAATTTGGTATCTTCTTAAAGCTTGCGATTACCAATGTTAGCAAAGGTCGGCGCAGTCAGTCTTTGGATTGGTGACCGAAAAGTGGCATTCCAGGTGGCTATTCCATTTTAGGTGGTCTCGTGGGTCGGATGACACGTTAAATTGTAGGTATCGGCTGTTTGTCTAGAACGGCAGTTGCTAAGCTATGTCAGAGGCCCTTAATAACCTCTCAACACCAGATTTGGCCACTCTCATCAATAAGAAGAAGACCACACAAGCATACTTTTTGTGTTGTGTAAAGTTGGCTCAAAGTAAAACACTAACTTCATAACTTTTCTCCTCGATATTATAACTAGCCTTTATTGTTTGTTTATAACAAATAACTGGTCATCATCACACAGGTGCTGACCTAGTTTGATGTCCAGGGTTCACCAACTAGTGTATAGTCCTAAGCCTTATTTCATAGTTAGTACAACTTTCAAGTGTTCACTATTGCTATACCTGTTTCTTTTTATTAAGGTCAAGTAAACGTTATTATTATTAGATATTATTATTATTATCCCAAATTAACGCGGGTAGCTCCGCAAGACGCCGCTAATATACAAATATAATACACAAACAGTGAGATGACGAAATAAGCATTTGTTACGTGAAAGCCCAACATAAAGATAGCAACTACATGTTAAATTTATAGGTAAAAAAAACCATACATTATTAATTATATGGTACAATAACGTGATGGACGTACAAACGATCGTTTGAAAGTGAATTATACAGGTTTCCGAAATGTGCTCCGAATAATGATATCGTACATTGATAGCAGGTTTTGTAGCATAATGCTTAAAGGCCTCAGCACACATAAATAAAAAAATATACATATTAGTATCATCTGTAGTCGCCTAGTATAGAAAGATAAAGCAGCCATTTGTGGCATTCGCTTTAAACTGAATATATTCCTATTCTATTTTTTCTATCAACTCCTCGCTCGAAAAAAAAACTGTTAGCGATAAGGCCGCCAGTTGTGACACTATTTTTTAAGTCTTTTGTGTTTCTGTTTGTCTCTATTCTGTATGGGTGTTAAACATATCTATCTGTTCTTTTGTTTGGCCTGGTTTGGCTGATAGTTTAAATAAAACGTTGTGCACTTCGTGTACCTACAATACTAAATGTAATACATACCTATAAATCGAGCTATAATTAAGTGTGATACGAGTACGCTATTTAAGTATGTATGTAATATTTCATCAGTGAAATAGCTACTTGGAACAGAAGGTGATTTAAGGCGAATCGGTGTCGGTAACTATCGAGATTGTATGCCTATGTAACTTTCAGTTTTTAGTTGCTAACTATACAAGTGTGCTACAAACTTAAGCCGGCTTATATTTGAGTAACTAGTTAGAACTATAATAAATAAATATAAATCAAAGCAACGTAGTCCTTATCTGTAAGCTATGCGTACACCTATTTGCATACTGGTTTGGATTTTTTACTGCAATGCCTGTTTAGTATGATGATAGTATTCCGTTAAGGAAAACAAAAGCAGAATACGATCTGAAATAGTAAGTTAGCACAAAATTGAGTGCTAAGACATTGTAGCATAATTTTGTAAGTTTTTTTGTGAAATAGTATAGATTTGCCCATATACCAAAACTACCGTCCAAATATATATTAAGCGCTAATCATCAAAAAGTATGTTCAGTGTATCAGTAGCCTTATTTGTGAATCAGTTTCATGAATGCTCCACTTTTGACCACATTTTTCTTTGTCCTGGATCGTTTCAAGTTACCTGGTGGGGTAAAAAACCAACAATAGCAATACTATCTTAATAATAAGCAACGATGGAATCTCGTTTCATAATAGGCATAAGTTCAAGCCCACATTACGAACCAATTCTCTCAGTTAAGGCGCCATTACCGCATGATATTAACATCTTTTAACTGTAACATGTTAGTTTTAAACTTTTCCATAAGACTTCGTTAAACGGTCTTGACTCACCTGTCATTTACATGCCATTTTGGAGCCAATATAACCATAAAATGAATATTTACTAACAACATTTGCTTACCCATAGCATAAGCGCGGATGTCACGGAACTTCCGATTGCGTTGTTTTACGCAATCTTGTGTTAATATTCAGTACTAATGTGTTCAGGGTTATTGGTATCAGAGGAAAATTCACTACAGAGGCAGTTACTTATACGTACATTTTGTTGTACATTCCTTTCGTTTATATGGAACAGATTGTATGGTTAATTCTTTAATTTCGAGTAATCTAAAGACGTAAGACAAAGTATCGCATACACATCACATATAGTATTAGGCGCAAATAAAAATAAAGTTAGCATAGTAATTTTACACATAGGTCATACAAGTACCTACTAGCGTTTGTCTTAGTATCGGGCTAGCTGGTTTAATGGCGGCCCCATGAAGTTTACCTCTAACTTTATAGCGGCACCACAAGTTTGCTTTTTTATGTTTTTTTATACATACATACTTATATATTTTTTTAAATTAGAAGCCGTTAAAATAAATGAAAACGAAATGATAGCAATGTAATTTCTCACATGATACGAGTAAATACTAACGCTTGCTTAGTATCCGGCTAGATGACACTCTGTGAAATGTACCGGAAAGTGCACCTATTTATTTTATATCATGTAGTTGTACAATTGTACGGAGGTGTTATGCATTGCCACATAGAAAGAAAGAAAGTCAAAGAACCATAATCCTTGCTCATGATATCAACAAGTAACTAAAACAATAACAACGAACAACAAAGTAACAACATTAACAGGTGAAAAACTTAATAAAACCAAAATAACAAGATAACAAATTTGATTGATTTTGAAGATGAAAACAGTGCACCGAGATTGAGATCCATGAGCAATGTGAGTGATGTGATATGACGACACGCCACACTAGTTGTCAAACAAATGTCAACCATCAACGAAATGACAACAAAAACCATAAATATTACTTGCTCTTTGGTGTACATTAACCTTCGGACATTAACAGTATACAGCGACATCTATTGAACCTATTTTAAACTATGTTTTTTTTAATTGGCTCCCGGAAAAAGCATCATTACATTATTTTAGTTACAATAGCATGCAATTACAAATACGAATTTGTAAATGCAGACTACATATTCAATTCCAAATACCACTAACAGTAACCCAGTATTACCCCCGTTCATTTACCCAACTCCGATGTTTTTTTAAAAGAAAGTGGCTTCAAGTGGGGTGTGGCAGGAGGGAGACAGAGCTCAGTTACAAACACACACCTAGTGTGACAATGTGTTTCTAGTAGTTAGGTATATAGTACTATTTATATCAAATTTCCTTTCACAATATATAATATCAAGCGCATTTTCTTGACATATCAGTTTGTGTCTCTTCCTTCTTAGAATACTTTCGTTTTTATGTATTAGTGTAATAAAAAGTTGATTCACAAAATGGGACATTAAGTGTGGTTGATTATTCATTGCAAGAATAGTGTCACATTTTGGAGTAAAGTAATGTGACCGATATACGACTATTTGCGGATCAAAGGATTGTTATAAACAAGGTAATGTTTTTGAGATACATCGTGTAGTAAATGTATTTTTAAAAATAAATTGTGAATAAAATTTTAGTTAAATACAGCTAAATGATTTGTGTTGGATGTTTTGTCGAACAAACTTAATGGAAAAGTCTGAGGAGAAAATGTTTTCTCTAATATTCGTGTTCGCGTGTTTGCTTAGACATTATTGACGTTTACTACATACAACATTGTGCTGGCAGTAATTAAATAAGATTTTTAACTTTTGATAGAACAAACCGATGTGGCATTTAACACCGATATGCCATAAAACAGCAAAAAATCTTAAAAAATCATAGAATGATAAAAAATAAATATTTTTTCTTTTATTAGTATTAATATTATATTTATTGATTTCTTTGTTGGTTGATCAGCCCGTAAGTAACTGAGTGACAGGTCATCGTAATTTTATTTAGAAACTAGTGGATCTCTGCGGCTTCGCTTGAATTATTTCAGGATAAAAAGTAGCCTATGACACTTTTAAGACCTCAAACTACCAACATACCAAAAATCATGATGATCCGTTGAGCCGTTTTTGCGTGATGAGCGTTTAAATAAAGAGATAAGCAGAGACTCAGATAAACAGACAAAAATTCTAGAAATGTTAGAACGTGTTCTGCTCCATTCCATTCAAAGTATCTCAAAACTTTTTTTTCAAATAGCTTTATTGTTCAGAATTTCGACCCTGTTCAGCTTTATTATATGTATAGATAGATATAGAGAGATAGACAAACCTAAAATAGCGAATCCACTAGCATACGAGTACCTTATTCAATACATTTGACGTACCGTGTATGTAGTTAGATTTAGATAAAATCTTTTAATGTAATGAGCTAAACCTCTGTTACCTCTTATTTATTCCTTTCCATCCAATGGTTGCCTGGAAGAGATTGCTTTTAGCAATAAGGCCGCCACTTGTGGCACTAGTATAAGTATTTTTTTCTTCTTTCTTTTTAATTATTGTTATCGTGTGTTGTTTTCTATCTTATTCTATTCTAAACTAAGCAGGTATTTTATGCTTGCGATTAGGTAATCTCAGGCAGTTAAATAAATAACTACACCTAAGTAGTACCCACTTAAATAAGAAAATACAGACGTAACGCTAGGCGGCCCCTCTAATAAATAATCTATGAACTAGATCGTAGAAGAACGAGCGAACCTACTACCTGTTATCAATAACTATGTGGATACAAATATCAATAACTATTAATGAAATTCTAATTTTTTTCTTTCTCTTATTTCAGGAACAACACAAGAAACATGATCAGGAGAATACTAAAAACTATTTTAATATTGTTTATATTCTCTGCGTGCGAAGCAAGATTTCTTGAAGGCTGGTTCAACCAAATATATGAAGATAACCTGAGACGAAGTATGCCAGAAACTTTGACTGATGTCATAGATGCAGTCTATTCCAAAGACGATAAAGAAACAAGCATCCTAAAACACATATTCATGATGTTTGCTGAAGAAGGAATGGAGAGTTGGAGTAACATCTTAGACGGATTAGATTATATGTTCGATTAATGTCAAAACTACACCTTAATTTATTTATTTTATTAATGTAAATAAAACTATAAGAACGTAATGGTAGAACCTGTTTTGTTTAATAAATTATAATTTAAAGAATTAATGCGCCTACACAAATATATGAGCACTGGATCGGTACGCGCATGATTTTTTGATAAGGCGTAATGAAAAATTATTTCACCAACAATGTACAATAGCTTAGTTAATGAAAGTATGTAGTGTTTATTTTTAGTTATTAATCCAGAGCTTTGCATACGATCCTCTCTCCCACTTCTACACATTTAGTGGCTGCTTTCAGCCTGGGCTTTCTGCTGAGGGAGAGTTTCTTTATGTTTAGCCTTTGCTTGTTTTCATTATTGAGATAGTCTTCGTCGTATTGGACGTCATCGTGGCCGACATCTGAAGGTGGTACTTCATTGTTAGCGGCCCCGTTCCATGCCGGCGGCCTCCTGATGCCATTAAACGGCGCTTGTTCGTAACCACACTCGAGTCTCCCTCCTCGCAACCTGCACCCACCGCTGAGGCTGATAGGCGTTTCATCACTTTCTGGCTTTCCAAAATTCTTGTTGTAGCCACACAACAATCTGTCGTTGATAACTTGGCACAGCTTACTATTGAAATCGTACGGGCAACACCTTCGAGCTCTTTTTGTAGGACCTGCGGGAGCCGAGGGAACTTCCGACGACGGCACCGCCGGGGGAGCTGCCGACGCCGGCGCCGCCGGAGGAGCTTCTACATCTCCTGAAGCGCGTCTAAACCCTTGGCTTCTTCTTGCTTTGGCATCGTGTATTTTTTCCAGTTTAATTTTGGAAAATTTTTGACCGCACGGAACACACGGCGCGAGTGCAGCTAACGTATTCGATATTATCTGCAATAAGGTAAATAATAAATAAAACCTCTTCTTAAAATAACGCCTAGTATTTAGTTAATACTAAGCATATGAAGCAAAAGATATCCAACACAATAAGCCAATATACAATAGGATAAATTTGTGCTCAAACAGGAAATGAGTATCAGCAAAATAATAATTCAAGTAGCAAATATTCCCCTCAAATTCGTCCAATATATTTGGTATTTGATTTCGATACTTTTAATATTAATTTGCGTTGAACCCCATGATAAATATTTTCGTGAAACATGATACATGTCTTGTGCAAAATGTACTCGTTATCTTACACAACATATTATTGGTGGGCAATAGTATGTAGAACATGGAACTAACCACAGCAAAGGCAAGGCAGCAAAACAACATTGTTTTAATCTTGAACAAGCATGCATTCCAATTAACTCGACACACTACTAATCAATGGGTATAGTCAGCATCAAAAGAATTCAATTCCAATAAACGAGGTTTTAATTATTCTAATACATAAAATATTTACGGTTTGAGCAACCATTTTATCGTGGTTTTCGCCAATCTATTCTCAATGCCCAAGGCGTCGACATTTATCAGAGTGCTATCTATTCCTTTCGGTTTTATCATATCCACGTTTATTTTATTATCTTCTAAAACCTTCCTCCAGTGCTCATTTCGTTTTATAGCATTCTTTGACATATTCCAAACCTGACTCCTTATTTGTCGCCTGAATGCTCTCGACAAACTAAAGCTCCCACTATTTGTTCTTGTGGGTGAACTATCTTGCTTTAGTCTTTTCACGCTTGGTTCACTAGAGCCGCGTTTGAATGAACTTTTTTTCTCCTTTTCCTCCACTTTCCACTTCTTATCAGGCTTGTCGATGACTTTTATATTTTTTGTTTTAGTGTCATCCCTGCTGTTGCCTGGGGTTTTTTGTTTACTACTAATCATATAATTTAAAATTTTGGTATTTATTATAGGTATTCTGTCTCGAAAACGAAGAGTTTGAGTAGGAGAGTCACTGTTTAAGAATTTTGGATCATCAGTTAAATTTTGTGGTCTCGCTTGATTTTCGAGTCGCTTTGGACTTTTTCTTGTGGTTCTTGTTCGAGTCACTTGGGGTGAATGAGGTGGAGTTCTGTTTTTTTTCGGTTTTGAATTCGAATTACCCGATTTCCCTAATTCTCTTTTACGACTAGAATGTCTGGATGAACCCGATGTATCACGCTTCCTCCTGCGACTTCTGCGCTTCGAGTCTTTAGACAAACTGGAATCTACCGAGTCTGTATCTGTAGATGAAAAAAGGTATTTAATGATAAATAAATCCGACATACCATCAAATCACGTACCTACATTATAATTGAAAGCCCTAGAACAATTTTTTGCCTTTTCCATTAAAAATGAACTCCGCTATAATTAAAGTTCTAGTTTCACTTTCTATTCAATGAGACTATCACAATGAGTCCAAACACAACATAATCTACTTTGAATGGGTATAAAGTTGTATCCTATAGATTCTGTATGTTTCACTAATGCACATCTGTTGTTTCAGTGATCAAAATAATACCCTTCTTTTTCTAAGGGGCTTAAAAGATAGTATTTATTGACTTACTCTTTCTCTGCCTCTTTTTATCCTTCCCTTCATACTTCTCACGAAGTTGCAACAAATTAAGTTTTTTAAACATGAGTGATTGGTAATAATTAAATCCCTCTTTCTCAAAATATGTGTTTCTCATAAAATCTGGAAATCTGTAACAACAATCATTTAGTTTGTAGCCAATCAAGTGCATAAATATAGGTTTCTGAAATTGTATTTGGCATTAGCTTTTTTTTAACTAAAACAGATTTGCACTTTACCATGGTTTGTCTGATGGTAAGTAATAGCTAAATGAAATTTGGCATTATACATTAGTGTGAACAAACTTTGAGATTAGAATCAAATTGTTACTCACATAATATGTTCTATTCATTATATCTTGCTTTGGCCTGATTGATGAGCGATTGAAGATTTTTCAGACTCTTAAAGTTTTCCATAAGATTTTTTACAGATTTCTTTACTTTTGTACCTCCTTCTTGATCTGTCTGGTATTTCTTTAATATATTATCTATGTCGTTTTTGTTTAATTTCTTAGGGTCCAATCCGTCCGTTTTTCCTTTTTTATAGTCTTCTACAAAGTTATCAAACAGCTTTTCTTTGGAACCTTTGATTGAAAATTTTCTTTTTATATCATGAACTCCTTGTGCGTCAGTATATTCTTGTAACATTTTATCTAGTTTATTCTGATTCAGCTTTTTGGGGTCGAACCCTTTATTATTAGACAATGCAGTCGCAGAAAGTTTTCCCTTCTTGTAGTCTTCTACCATTCTCTCCAAAACTTTTTCTTTAGATTTCTTTACAACAAATTTCTTTTTTAAATCATCGGAATTCAAATTTGCGTATTTTTCTTTTTGTGCATTTGAATAATCATTAATCAAAGTATTAAGCTGCTCTTTATTAAGATTTCTGACATCGTACTTAGAAGCTTGAATATTCGATAACGACAATCTCCCTCTCTTGTAATCATTTACCATATTTTTCAAAATTACTTCTTTAGATCCTTTTACTGAGAATTTCCTTTTCAATTCTTCGACTCCATAATCTTCAATCAAATCTATATTTTTCAAAGATTGATTCCATTTAGAGTTCTTTATTTTTAGCGCTTTTTGAAAGAGTGTTAGAACTGTTGCTGAATCCTTTAATTTTAATTTTTGTTTGATATCAGCGAGATCGACGCCAGCTACTTCATAATCGGCAGCACGAGGAACCTCTGGCAATCCAATAATATTCTTCGTGCATCGTTTACAACATCGGCTGCAACATTTTTTGCAAACTTTCCACCAACACCGCCTGCATGCACGACAACATCTGTTACAGAGTGTGGGTTTCTTTTTTCTTATAACTGGAGCGGGAGGGGCTTTCTTGTCTGAATTACATATAGATAATTATTGCTTTACATTCATTGAATCAAATGTAGTGTAATTCATGAGAGATTTATAGGATCTTTCAATAGTTGAGAGTGAGAATAGATTTGATATAACACATATCTATTTAATTGTGGTTACCTTTTCGGCCGGTACACATTTTATTTTGATAACGTACATGTTGATGATTTATGGAGTGTTATGGTCAGTAATTTGCTTTCTTTGTTATCATTTTTCCTTGATTTAGCCAATACTGACCTGGCTTTATCAATATGTTTACGATTTATATTTTCATTAGTAATTACTTTACAAATAATTTGATGAAGGTTAAACGAAAACAAAAATCTCGTTGTCAAGTTGTCAAGACATTTCATAGACATTTTCAAATCATGTCTCATAGACGAGATTGACATTTCTACGGTCATCCAATTTAGATGTTACTCCTTTTAGTCAAAGAAGATATAATTAAAAGTAGTAAAAATCTATAAAAATAAATATAGCCATAGCTCTGCAGTTATCCTAACAATAATGGCTAAATCAAATCAAAATCAAAAAAAATCAAAATTCATTTATTTGCACGAATATTGTCTTACATAGTAGTTGTTACATAAATTTGTTGTATCAAATATTCTGCCGATAGGCGTACAAATGTCAGTTTTATGGCTAGTCAATTTATATGTATATTTTCTTTTTTTCTTCAACAAAGTCATCTACTTTATAATAACATTTGTTTAGTAGGTATTCAAACAATTTTTTCTTGAAACTATACCAGTTCAGGTCTTTGAATTCATTAGGAATTTGGTTATATATAGTGATGGCTATGCAGTTTACATTGTTAGAGGTGACTTGCAATCGTCGCTTTGGATTTGTTAGTATATTTTGCCGACGTTTGCCCCTGTCCCTACCAGATACATCACTATTTGATTGAAACAGGCTTTTATGTCTTCTTACGAACAAACAAATTTCATATATATAGAGACATGGCAATGGAAGTATTTTATGTTTCTTGAATAAGGGTGTGCAGGGTGCAAGATAATGCGCGCCGCTTAAAGCCCTGATGCATTTCTTTTGAACCTTAAAAGCATCTTCACAATTTACTGAATTTCCCCACATTACTAAACCGTAGCGCAAAGTGGAAGATACATAACCGTGGTAGGCACTAAGGGTCGCTTAAACAAAAAATAAATATGATTATATATTTATTTATAAAACATTTATAAATAAATATGATAATCTAAATATTTATGTTGAGTTTTTTTTATAACTTGGCTAAAGATCACAAACTTTTTTATATGCTATGTTTTAATTTGTGGTAGCAAAAAAGACCTTTCTATACTATTCAGTAAAGTTTGGTTAGCAATATATAATGTCGCTCACTGTACATTTCCAATCAAATGCTTATTAATGCCGTAGAGCCGATAAACCGTAAGTAATAAAGATTTTCAAAACAATACACAACATGTCATTTTTGGTAGGTAAGCAATACAACATTCATAAGTTACGTTGTTTAATTAAGTGCACACAAAATACTTTCTTTAATTACAGATTTATTTCATTTTAATGATAGCCGTAGATTGTGCACCTAAGCATAAAAAATTTGTGAACGAAACTGATAATATTGAACAACACAATTATATCAATAAAATTGAATCTGTAAGTGAAATTGAAAAAGAATCTACGTCGGACAAATATGAATCAAGTAACATACATGAAACTACAACAAAAAATATAATTAAAAATACAACAAATGCTATTATGCCAGATGATAACAGCAGTGAGAATGATATTTCATCTGATTGGCTATATACTGATAGTGAAAATGAAAATTTAATCAAAAACAAAGAGAAACTTCAAGTAGACCTTCAAATAGATAACAGTACCGAAAGTATCACTTTAGAAAATAGTACAAATGTAGTTGGAAATATATCATTGGAAAGTGAAGAAAAAACATTTAATAGTAGTGGCAATACATCTAAAAGAGAAATTACTCTTCAATCAGTCTTTAGGTCATTACTTAGGAGTAACTATGAAGGGATTTTAAGACAAAACGCACAAGATTATAACGGCCAAAGTACTCTTACAGATGGCTACGAATATAACGTAAACATTTGCAAATTCATTGGGCAAAGATATCTTTGTGGCTACAACAAGAACTTTGGAGAAATTACTGATTCCGAAGAGCCAGAAGACATGGGCAACGGTTGCAAAACTCGGGGCGATAGAATCGAGTGTGGCTATACAGGGAATGGAATACAAACATTGGTAGGAAAACTAGAACCTCAACAAATAATTGAATCAACTGTTTCACATAGAGTTGGTGGTAACAACGGTGAAACATCTCCGGCTGATCTTACCTCTCCTTCTGGCCATATTTTTTCTCCTTCTAATCCTAATTCTCTCACTAATCCTAGTTCTCCCCTAGACCCTTCTCATCCGTCAACACCACCTCATATTAATGAAGCTGGTAAAACTTGTGTTGAAAAAGATGATCGTGTTGTCTGCTATGATACACCAGCCATAAATGTGGGCCAGTAATTATGTAGACATTTTAAGTAAGACGGAAATACAAAGACGTGTAACAATTTAACCGACTTCAATAAAATGAGGTTATTGAAGTCTTCTGAAACTTTTTTTAGTGGCTATAGTGTTAATGCGTATTGCTGTTATTTTGTATTATATACAAACGCTACGGACTCACGGAGCGGTTTTTTACCGCACCCGCCGCGGTGGCGGCACCGCAGCTTTTGTAGAATACAGATATGTATGTAAAAAATTCAAGCACATTTCACGACGCGGTTTACTCCCGCGGCGGTTGCGATTGTTCGCGGCACCCGCGGGCGGGCGCCGCTCGCGGCACCGCTGCCGCAGCGGTTTCCACTCGCACGCTTTGCGATCAAAGTCCGGCGAAGGTCCTTCTTGCGATAATCAACCGCCAGGTTTGCGGGCGATAATCGCTGCACAGCGGCGCCCCACAAAACTCCGGCTTTGTGAGTTTTGAAAATTAAACGCGATTTCGCCACCGCGGCGGGCGCGGGATAAAACCGCTCCGTGAGTTCTTAGCATAAGATCGTAGTAAAAAAGTTTAAGATTAATAAAAACTAATTCTACATATACTTATCTTTTACTTAATATCTATGGTTTAATTAAATTTAGATTTATGCTTAGTTTTATTCTAAAAAACTTACAAAATAAGAGGTGTAAGCACTTAAATAAAAGTAAAAGGTGACCTTTTTGATATTGTAAATGGCTAAGAGAGGTAATATAATGTTAAACTAATTAGAATTAAATATTAATTCGCAATATCCTCGTATTTGTCTGTTTATCACTAAAAGCTGACAAAACGTGCAATTCAGAAGTAGTGCTATGATTCATAACACAATACTCAGGCAAAACTAAGATACTAAATTGACTTATCTATCTATACTAATATTATAAAGCTGAAGAGTTTGTTTGTTTGTTCGTATGTTTGTTTGTTTGTTTGAACGCGCTAATCTCAGGAACTACTAGTGCGAATTCAAAAATTATTTTTGTGTTGGATAGACCAGTTATCAAGGAAGGCTTTAAGCTATACCTATAACATCACGCTGCAACTAATAGGAGCGAAGAAACAATAGAAAATGTGGAAAAAAACGGGGATAATTATCCATCTTTGAGAGCTTCTGTTGCATGCGCTCCGAAAACGGTTCAACATATCAAAAAAATGTGTATGCAAGAATTATTTCTCTTGAAACAATCTAACAAAATGTCCGCAACAGAGTATATGTCTATCTTTTAAGGTTAACTCACTAGAACCGTTTTAATTATGTTAATAACTAGTCCACGCGGACGAAGTCGCGCGCATCAGCTAGTTTATTATATAAGGTTCTTGTATTTTAATTCATTATCATCATCCGCAGCTCTTGAGATCCCACTACTGGGTATAGACCTCCCCTTGAATAATTTAATTACATACCTACATTTATCCTATTCAAAGGGACTCATTTGTAAAGAGGGGGGTTTATCATAGCGATTTGTTTATGATAAAATCAATTAAATCATTTTCGATTGAGACTATCGCAGGTGACATCGCGGGATGCTATTTGTCTATATATATATATATAATGAAGCTGGAGAGGATTAAAAATCTTAATAAAGAAGATATTAAACAAAAAGTGTCTGCGTGTACTTTAAATCGATATTAAAACACGATTCAGCAGTTTTTTTTTATATTTTTGTCTGTTTATCTGTGCCTTTGTCTTTGTTTGTCTGTGTATTTAAACGATCATCACGCAATACCTACCTACATATAAAAAAACATGATGAAATGAGATATAACACATATCTTTTAGAAGTGACATTGGTTACTTTTTATCCCGAAGTAATGCGTGCGAAGCCGCGAGCGTTAGCTATGAATATAGTGCGTATCAGGATTTTGGTTTATCCTCTACTGGCAGGTATATAATTTGTATAACCGGTCCGTATCCTGGCTAACATAATATATATAACAGGTTTGAAACACTATCTTTCATACGTTTTTTGAATAACTAATGACTACTTTTGATTGAGGATAAAAATGTAAACATTGAGATGAGTTCCTATGTAGGTACGTACTTACTTTACATAAAACAGGTTACCGCTAACTTCATTTTCCAATGTTTTTATTGTTTTGAAAACATATCGTCGGTCTAGATGTGACACCTCGTATATGCATATAGACTAACTTTACAGGAGAGACAAAAAACATCTTGATTGCTTGAGTTTCCTACAAATCTATGTTAATTTTACTCATTTAATTATAAAATACGATTTATTTTGTTACGAATAAACAGTTTTTTTTTATTCTTAGCCTTATGTTATGAATTTCTATTTACGTGGTAACTCTTCTGTTTTTTTTTGTAATCAGACGTCACTTACGTAGAGTCACTAGAACCAAATTATTAAGAAACTACTTAAATGAAACACAATCATCATTTTCGTAAGTAGAAATGTTATCTTATTATTGTCAATTTTAAATTATGGCACTTAGCCTTAAAATCTAAAAAAAAATGTAGGAGGTAGATAAGTATTTTACTTTTACTTATTACTATTAAAGTTCTCGAAATGTACTTAATTTTTATATTTCTAAATGTATAATACTTATTCACATTAATGAATACTTATTAGACTATAATATTTGAGAATTTATTTATTCTCCGTAGTTAAACATAATAGCTATACAAAAATAACAATTATGACTTTAGACTAAAATTAGTTAAGTTTTCTGCTTTAGCGTTTTGGCACCTTTCCATGTTATTACTTAGTAAACTAAACCATTATCCAGAAGAGATTTCAACGACCTCAAAAAAATTTGCTCATAAAGCCCTTGAACAAAAAAATAAATGAAACAACTTTAGTTAACAAACAAAACTTAAATCTCAGTCATATCGTTTTATGGTTTCAGTCAGATAAAGTTACCATAATAACTATTTAATACCTTAGTTACCTTCTTATTTATGAGGCAAATTATCATAAAAGGAGTTCTGCAAATGTAACCATTTCTGTTTCTTGATTGGAATTCTCTGTCTATGCAACTGTGTAAAGCACTCCAAGGCCTTAACGGACGATTTATTACCTCTTTTTTTAGGGACGTTCTGAAACTCTTTATCAAAATTAGTTTTTACCCAGATGATGCCATCTGAAGTATACTTTATTAAAACTAAATCTGTCACCTGAGGATCACCTACAGATTTTCCGGGTCTGATGGAAGGGTAAGTCAATTCATCTCCATAATTTCTACAAAAAGCAAAATCAAGGCTTTTGACTTCATATGGTTCGGGATCACGTCTTGCTTCAGAAGTGAATCGTGTGTAATCGCTTGGTAAATATATAGGTTTATTTTTTATTTTTCTCTCAATAGTGGCATGTACCGAATCAGCTTCCATCTGGGTATGCCCTTTGGTTAAGTATTTTTGGTAAATTGTTATTTTTTTGTTTACGCTGAGTGATAGAAGAGCATTTGAAAGTGTTGCATTCCTGTTTTGGTAGGTACATCCATCACTCCAAATGATTACCTCAGATACTTGTCTACCTCCTAAAGTATTCTGCAGATAATCGATCAGACAGCTAGCAAAAGTGTTTGCTGTTAAATCGGCTTCAGTCTCATCAAACCAGTAGCATCGGCAGTGGTGAGTATTAATGTTATAAATTGTAAAATTGTGGAAACAGAGTATAGTTTTATAGTACAAAGCTGATGCGTTTAAACTTGGGCAAATTTTAACAGCTTGTAAGTCCATTGTAAGAACGACACACTTTCCTTCTCCTGCGGCAATTTTGTCTTTGTTCTTTTAATCAAGTGCTCTTTCTTTTTTCGCAATATGATTGCGATATGCTTCTTCGTCAGTATTTCCTGACTCATAACTGATGCACAAATCCCATCGATCTTTTTTTGGAGGTTGAAACCCAATATTTTTCTCCCTGATTACCATATCAAATGTAAAGCGACTCAATGGTTTTTGAGGAGGATCATAAAATGCACACTTTTTAACATATTCCTTAATATATTTCACTCATTGAGTTCCTGAATGTTGGTTCCAGATATTGTTTTGACGAAGATTTTCGACTGAAGGTAATTTAGGAAGCTCATCTAAAAAATCTTCTAGGTTCTTTCTGTTAGCATTATTATTCGTTTTTCTTAATTGTCTTTCGGTATTTTTTCCTTTTCCAGATTCAGACATCCCACTTTTTGATTCTTTTACTCAATTTGTTACCATCCACTCATTTAAACCCAATGTAGAGAGAAACATTCTTTTACTTACTTTCAACATCGTTCCATCTATCTTCAATCTATATAAAAGTGAGGCCTGCCGTCTAGACGTATTACCATCTAGTGCAGTTCGCCGCTTTGGAGTTATGTGAGATACGAGAGATGCAACAGAAACTTTCTTCTGATCCCAATTCATTTTTTGCCAAAAGAAATTAAAAACTCCTTCTCACAAGTACAAACTTGTGTTACATTATACAACTACGTGTCTTCTGGCAATGCTTTGAAGTACAAGTAGGTCCCAATTTCCGTTCTCCTCTTTCTGCTCCTCTTTTTGCTTTTTCTCCTTTATTTTTTGTCCATCCTTGGTAAGCTTCTCCACATTCTCTTTTTTTTTGTTTTTTATGTCGTTCCATTCTGAAGGATCTGCTTTTCATACAACTTTGGAAACTTTCTTCAAAAATTAGCTTGAATAACAATGATAAATGTAAAGTAGGTAATTAGTACACTTGATAACTAAAAGTAGCAGAATAAGATTTCAAAGTGGTTTTAGCTCTAAGCAGATAGATTTATGTCTAGATTTAGGAAAAACAAAGACTGACCTGTTGTGTTCTGCAATTCCTAGACGCCATTTTGGAATACTGCGTTGTTACGAGTTCTCACTTAGTGAATTTGACAAGATGTAGATACAAGTAATCACAATAATGCTCATACGGGGTCTCACATTACTAAGTAGTTTCGATGTATTATACTAGATGTCACTAGAAGCTATAACGAGGAAACACCAGAACAAATAACAAATATGTTTGTTACGAGAGGTCACTACTGATCGTTTTTAGCGTTATTTAGAATGAAATTGACTGCAGGCACTTACGAGTTCACACCAGGCATACTGAGTGAATATTAATACATCAACAAATAAAAATATTCAAATTTGCAGTTACGAGGTGTCACATCTAGACCGACGATATGGACTTTATTCAATAATAATAAACAATATATACTACACTAATAAAACTAAAAAAGAGTATTAATTACATTTAAACAAAATTTAAAACATCCACGTCATGTGGTATGGAGCCAAGAACGCTGGCTGCATTTCCACGCTGGATTGCTATAGAAATCCTTTGCGCAAGGAACCAGCCAGCGTTCTTGTCTCTGTCATTGTCATTCAACATTTTATTTTATTTTTTTATAAAAGACTTCGTTCTTTTACCCCACGGACCAACAGTTTCGAAGCCAAGCGGTACAAAATATAATCAGTCGACAATGATGTATATTTTCGCCGCTTGGTTAATGAAATATTTATCAGAAAATGTAATGTCCAACAGTTTGAAAAAGACGGTTTTTTTTTCAGTTTCATCGGGCTGTGTGTTTAATGTATGTATGTACTGATTTTTTCGAAAAAATTAGATAAAATTTTAGTTTAAGTATACTAAACACTTGTTCCAAAACTAAATTTCGAACTATACAGAATTTATATTCTGTTATGCATAACCAATGATTAGTTTTGAGATATGAAGTATATGAAAGAAAGTGATTAAATTTTACCAAATTATATAGATAATATATAGATAAATTCTTTATTAAAACACCACACACATAAAAAACAATACAAAAAAACATAGAAATTAAAATTTGCGTTTTGATTGGCGGCCAAATCGCTAAGAGCGATCTCTTCCAGGCAACCAATCTGGCAGGGATATATTCTTCAAAATAAGTGAGTAGGACGAGGTGTTTAGATATTAAATAAAAAAAGATCAAAATGTTTATACTTACTACTTATGTACGAATAAACATAAACAAATATTACAATAATATACATATATAATAATACAACAGACAAAATAAAAAGCAATTTATGTCGGAACCAAAGAAGATAAATACAATTTCTTAACATTGTTTTTGAAGACATCTAGTGATGGTGCTTTGCAAATTGTCACGTGTTGTATTTTTTTTTTAAATACAAAACTATTTTAATGGGTATTTGTTTAAACTTATATACTAAAACAGTAAGTTTCTTTCTTTATTTTCAATTAAAATTTTGTATAGCTTTGTTTCCGAAAGATGAGTTTTCCAACCTCCTAAAAAAATGTTTCCCTGAAGGAATCAGCTGCTACAACACGAGATACCACTTTCTCTCAGCGTAGCAGCTACTCGACATATTATTTGTATTCTAAAATGTCCTATTTTAAATTACATTATTAATAAGTGTAAATATTATAAGAATTTGTGTGTCCAATAAACATTTTTATTATTTATTTATTTATTATTTAGTTCATCAATAAAGCCGTACCGAAAAATATGTTTGGGTGTCATGTAAGGTCAAGTTTAATCGTTAAATATGTGCCCAGGTACTTAGGTACCTGACGATATAATAACATTTCAAAATGCATTTTTTATAAATAATTTAAATAACCTTGTTTCTTTTCAAGGCGTTTTGTTATTGACAGCATGGGTTTAACCTAATTGATTTGCAAATTATCAAAGAAAAACTTGTCAGTGAATCATAAAATATTGAGCGTGATTTATATGTACATATACCTAGTACATAATTAAGAAGCCTGATATTCTACTTTTCGAACCTGATTTGAGAAATCTAGACCCAATTTAAATTTTGATGCCCTAAAACGTGTTGAAAACAATAACTTTATGATAACTATTAATTAAATGTGCAAATTTTAGAGTCACGTGTAGTAGTGGTACTTTTTAAGGAAGATGTCAAACTAGATTTTGTGTTGATGTTATCTTAAACAGTGATTCATATTTATAAGCATTTTGATCCGTCCCTTCATCTTTTATGTTTACAATTTATGACAAGAAAATATAGGTTAGTGAATTTGTTAGAATGTACATTTTCTTTTATGTAACACGATTTTTAGGAGTTCTTCGTTCTTAGCTATGTATAATTGCCTCGGAAACCATAGCAATGTTCCTAAACTACGATGCAGTGAAACATAAATTATACCTACTACGTAAAAATATATGACACAAAATGATCATGATGATGGTAACCCAGAATATTGAGGAGCTGACTAAAAAGATGAACATATTAAAACATAAAAAGTGTTTATTTGAACTTTTAAAAGGGTTGTACAGTAAGGTTGATTGAACATAGAGGATTACATAAACTAGGGAGTAGGGATATGTGTATTACTGTACACTAATACGCAAACCTTGGATATCACACTAGGTCTATTCCAATTAAAAGCAACATAGGACTAAATTAACTTTATTTACAATAATAAAATATAAAAGCAAGGGAAGAAAAACTAAACATACTACTTCAAACTACTAGAAAAAAGGGTCACTTAGAAAATCTTTAGAAAAGCCTAAAGATAATCTAAGTGCTCCAGCCCACTACCAGAGGGCAGCACTAAATTAAGTTTTTGTTATGCACTTTGCGTTAGAAATAGCCTTTGCACTATCAGTGGGCAACTATTATATTTAGTAAATATTGTATCATATTCTTTGTATGTAAATAATAAGGAATATGAGACGAAGCATAAACAATGTTGGCCTTGATCGTCTTCATTTGCTTTGTAATATCTCATTACAAATTTATAATACTATTATAATATTTTTCTATGTAATTCACCTGAGTAATTATAAAAATTACGTATTCTAATTCTAATTCTAAGGTGGGGGCGATGAGTCCTGCACTGACATCCCGCTTGGGGCGTTTTGTGCATTTCCCCCATTTCTGCCTAACCCAGCCAGCCAAGCTCCTTGAAATATCGGAGCACAGCCTTGGGTTTCTGGCATACTAGTTCCACTCCTACTCCCGTCACGGCAGGAGTTGTGGTATAAGAGGTGGAACTGCTTGCATCGTCAAGTGATGCTTCTGTTTGAGCCTGTCTTAGCATCTTTCTTTCCTCTTTTGTTGCTTCGCAGTGTAGTAGTACATGCTCCACGGTCTCGTCATGTTTCATACAGCCTCTACACAGAGGGATGTCTGTCGTTCCAATAGTGTACTGGTGATAGTTCAGATCACAGTGTCCGATAATCACTCCAACCAATAGACGTAAATGCTCCAACCAATAGACGTAAATACTCCAACCAATAGACGTAAATACTCCAACCAATAGACGTAAATACTCCAACCAATAGACGTAAATACTCCAACCAATAGACGTAAATACTCCAACCAATAGACGTAAATTAAATTTAATTACGTATTCTTTTAATAATTATTATACTACTTATCATTTTAAATGAAAATCCTTCGATTCACTGTCTGTTGCTGAATAAACAAGACTCCTTGAATTTCATGGCTTTAAGTAAGTTTTATTTTAGTTCATTACATTAAAATAATTACTCTAATATTATTAAAGCCAAGTTTATGTGTGTTGTAACATTTAAGCAGTTATTATCCCTGATTGGCACATACATTAATTATTCGATCGACCATTATTTATTTACACCCATAATTATGATGTAGGTATGAGTAATTCACCATAGCAAAAACTTTAACGACATTGTTCTATGGAATTACTATTAGCTAGGTTACAAATGTGACAAGTGCATACTATATGCATAACACTATTGAGTCACCAAGGCAGGAATGGTTTAATCAATAGAATACTCTTTAAGTCGTATTTCCTCATGACTGAGGGTCGTGACTCCCTCGCAGAATTAAATCGTTAGGGGAGTTCGCTTGGGCAGATACATTGTGATGGGCACCCAGGTCCTTCCACGGTAGACTAGGTAGGTAGTAGGTAAGATTTTTGGTCTCAAACATGTCGGTTTCCTCACGATGTC
The DNA here is from genome assembly GCA_927399415.1 of Macaria notata. Classification (NCBI taxonomy): domain Eukaryota; kingdom Metazoa; phylum Arthropoda; class Insecta; order Lepidoptera; family Geometridae; genus Macaria; species Macaria notata. Next base: position 4,656,200 of record OV656744.1, read on the forward strand.
ACGAGTGCAAATCCATACATAACTTAAAATATAAGTCATTGGTGTAGGGCTGGATTAGAACCAAGGTGCGCAGTCGAGCCAAAGGCGCTTTTAGACATGTTACTGTAATATACCGAAATATGGTGCACCCAGTACAGGTACTTTAGTCTTACTTGGGCCACAGTGTCGCTTGTAGTAAATAAGATAAGATAAGATATGTCTTTAATGCACACCAAAGAAATAACAATATAAAAAGAAATATAAAAACTAATTTAATGCACATTGGGCGGCCTTATCGCCTTAGGCGATAAAATATCCTTTAGTAAGTATAGGCCGAACAATTGATCTTATATCTTTGCTTTCCATCAGGCAAAATATGTCAAAGTGCAAAGCCGCTTTTAGTTTAAAAAAAGTTGGCTCAAACCACATAAATAGCATGTCATATTAAGGAAGGCATAGTAAGACTTGTAGATATTGTAATAAATAAAAGATTTACCAATACAGTTTGTAAAAAAATAATAATGTGGAAAAATCATAGAGCTATTTTTGTGCCTAAAACACATTTATAGTCCCAAATATATTAAATACATATTATGCCAAACACATAATGCCCTTCTTTTGTATCCAATGTGATATTTAAAAACCTAAAGGACGACAAAGGTCTTCTCTAATTTGTATATAAGTACTTACAAATGGTTTGGAGGTAAATTTAAGATTCATTGCTTTATGAAGGAAAACAAATCAATCCTTATATGCTACCCAAATTATACACTAAACGAATTTTGCCAATAAAATTAGTAATAAATAATAATTAGGTTTAATATGTTTTGTTTTATTTTTAATCTACAATTAACAGTGATGGAATAAGGTATAAGAACTTGTAATTGTTTGTTAAGCAAGTACAAGTTCATAAGTTATAATTTAATATTAAATAGTAAATTGGACCCTCTCAAACTTTTACTACAAACTAAGACAAAACGCGAAAGGACCTGGGTGGTCAAAACAATGTATCTGCCCCATAGAACTCCCCTAACAAATTAATTCTGCGGGGGAGTCACAAGCCTCAGTCATGAGGAAATACGACTCATAGAGAGAGAGAGAGAGACTACAAACTATATTGTTATAGTTCTTTACTTATGCTGTGCCGGTTTAGCAGCTCGGATCGGAAATCTTTGGAAAATCATGAACTATGCAACATTTGCAACGCACTAACGTATCATATGTCCAGCAAAGACTTAACTGGATGGGTAATAATAATAATAATAATAATTTGTTTATTTGACCAAAAACTTACGTGTACGTACATTACATATTACAAAAACAAATACAATCTTATGCACTAGTATCTACAGTACGTCAGAAGTGTACTGAGCTCTGAGCTACGTATCCAGTGGATCTTGTGTTTCAGAGCTGCAGTATCCCGCCGCGGCACATTTACTTAAATTTACAGAGATATATACTTATTTAAATAACGAATATTAATTTTACAAACAAATCAAAACAAAATAAAAACCAGACTATCTACCTACTACAGAGTAAGCAAAATCTACAAAACGTCTACTACGTCTAGGGTGACTCATTCAAAAAGAAAATGTAAAACTTTGTTTACGTGGTATATGTTTGCGTTTGACTACAGCCGCATTGCTGCAGTCTAGGGTGTAACCCGCTTACCTTGAAGATACCTACGATACTATATTTTCCGCGGTGGTTTGGAAAACAAGACACAAGAAATTCTGACTTTAAGGTGCTATTGTTCCCTTACAAATAGTATATGGAAAGTTAATAACCATAAAATAATGTTCAAAGAATGGAATGTAATGAATTCATGTTGATAACGATGACAACCTAGTAAATACCGATTTGGATAATATAAAAAGATAAATTACTCTCTGGATGAACACATATGTAGGTACGTATGCTTTATCCTAGACTAATTTGAGTGACGCCGCTGGATGCCACTAGTTAAGCCATAAAATCAAATGGCACAAGTACTCGTAATACAAAACAAAAAGCTTTGATTTTGAATTAAAAGCTAAAACACAACTAGATTTATAATTTCTTTTTAGCTTTTTTTTTTATTAATTTATAATTTTTATTTACAATGATAAAATATAAAAACAAGTGAAGGAAAACTAAACATACTACTTCTAACTACTACAAAAAGGGGCACTTAGAAAATCTTTTTAGCTTATCCTTGATATATAATAACACCTTAGAATATTCGATATACGATTGCATAATCTAGAATCTATACTAATATTATAAAGCTGAAGAATTTGTTTGTTTGTTTGAACGCGCTAATCTCAGGGACTACTGGTGCGAATTGAAAAATTATTTTTGTGTTGAATAGACCATTTATCGAGGAAGGCTTTAGGCTATATAACATCACGCTGCAACTAATAGGAGCGAAGGAACAATGGAAAACGTGGAAAAAAAACGGGGAAAACTATTCATCTTTTAAGGCTTCCGTTGCGTGCGCTGGTTTAAAATTCAAAGAATTTATGCCCAAAATAACTATTCCACGCGGAAGAAGTCGCAGGCACAGCTAGTATTGAATAAAGCCCATAAATTTTGTTGCTTTTATAAAGGTACAACAATAGCTAGCTTGACAATAACAATACACTCATGAGGATGCTGGGATAACTATAGCTAAGATTAGTCTAGCTTTCAAATAAAACATGTTAAAATAACCTTTGAAAACGAATGATGGAACCACCACTCTTAATTCCCGAAACTCACTGTGTGAGTCTCCATTTCATCAAAGTATCACTGAAACGTAAAAATACTTTCAGAATAATTGAGAACAGAGAGGATGTTCTTAAAATGTAAGCAAATAAAGCTTTTCTATAGAAAAAAGGGAAAAAAACATAATTTGTGATGACAAATCTTGATCATCATCATACATCCGTCCGGATCACTGTCATTAACCTATCTTACTCGCAAGTCACCGATTTACCACAAACGAATACTACAATTATGCCCTACAATGACATTCGCAGTACCTTTTGTATTCATTTGTCAATAAAGAGTTATTGAAACAAATTTCATGTCATAGTAATGATCTTGTTCACTAAAAGTTTTCAAACAACCTTCTCATTGCCGAGGGTCGTGACTCTAAGTCAATTCGTTGGGAGAGTTCTCATTCAAACCTTAAACTATCTTAGAAGCCTCTAATATACGGCTTACGGCTACGGTACCGATCTATGACAAACAGCCAGAATCACAGAAGTCAGTTGAACTTATCACCAAAACTGTGATATATGTATATTTGGTCACCCATCCAAAAGCTGACCGCGTCAAAGTTTAACAGTACAACGAACCGCTCAGCTACGATTCACTACATGCATAATACAGACATAAACATCCTTAGTATTCAACATATGTGTCACATAAACCTGTATGCAAGTAGATACATTTAGAAGGTTGCCTGGAAGAGATCGCTTTCAGCGATAAGGCCGCCGCTTGTGGCACTAGTTAAGGTGCAATTTGTTCTATGTACTGTTTTTTTAATATGTGTCAACAATAAAGAGTTAATCTATCTATCTATCTATCTACATTTACTAAATGTGTCATCTTCAAACATGTAATACCACTATCCCATAGGTCTAGTCCGTCCCTGTAGTTTTTTTAACTCGGCGGTTATTTACCTGAGCATACGCAGCGCAAGAAGTCTGCGTATAAATACGAACAGCGGTAGCCATCCAGCATCATTGGACGACACAATCGGACAAAATGAACACTGTAAGTACCAAATATTTGTGATAATGTGAAATTATATTAGCTAAATGTCTCTAAACTTCAAAAAAACGTATTTTCAAATAAATGTGACAATAGTCAAATAATAAATGTATCTAAAGTGCAATAAAACGAATGTATTTGCAAATGTATGAAAATATGTGATGGATAGACCAAGAATAAAATAATGTGGTATCAACACAAAAAGCTCGGTTTTTGGATACCAATTTACAGGGATTTTCGGTGTGTGTGTTTTTATAAATAAAGTATATTTGTGTATGAAAAAATAATTCTAAATAATTGGACGCTTGTGTTCTGAATTAAATTTTATGTAAAAGAAGAGGCGAGTACCAACATTCAAATTATTATTTAAAATTTACTTAAAATAAAATGTAAAAATCCTTTAGAATTAATAAAAAAAAACTATAAAATCTCATTTAAAAAACGTCTTGTGTGTCCTCCAAAATGCACCCATTTAATTAATTACCTACTTTGTATAAAAACCAGTCATTGTTAATTCGCAACAATAAATTAAGCATACACTGCTTAATTGAAATATACATACTCTTGCTTTGTTACCGCTTGCTACCGTTGATAATCTTGAGGTCGCATCAAAGTTGGGTTGAAAGACACTATCCGTCGCTTTTCCTTAGAATAAAATTAATCGTTACAAAACAACATATACTTAAAACTAATAATTTGTTTAGTTTTCAACAAGCCACAAACTCAGCAATTTACCCAAGTGTCAATCATTGTAATTTGCTAAAACATGTCGTTAAATAATTTCAGAATCAAAATAGTCAGTTTAATTACTAGCCCCTAATTACTCAAAGTGCCAAATGCAAATGTGCCCATCGAGCTTGCTGCGTTTCCACGCTGAATTGTAATAGCTATGCTATTAAGTATAACGCCCATGTCCTGCAGTGGTAAACACAATGCAGTAAATTGCTATCAATTAAAACTATTACGTATGCGTTATGCTTTCTGTTGCACGTTTATGTTGTACTCGACGCAAAAGTAATTTCTATAAAAATCCTTGCTCTTTACTTATTTGCTAGAAAATTATTTACTTTTTTATTCCCAAAAAAACCAAGGTCAATCCAGTTGCAATGGCATTGAAAATAAGGGGACAAGATCTGATCCAACCGATGACTTAAATCTAATTACGTCTAGACATGGTATAATCGATCCGGTTTCCCAAAAAAATATTCTTAATCTGTTTATTTTGATTCCAAATTTCCAACAATTTTGTTTCGTAATATCATAATCAGATGATAATTTATTTTGTCAAGTTAGAATAAAAGTGGCAAACTCTGGTGTTGAAAGATTTCAAAGCACCCTTGAAACATTTGAATGGTCTTTCACTTATTGAATCCCTGTTTATTAGTACATTTATTCTCAGACATTAGTTAGACCATCGGATCAGCTAAAGTGACCCATTACATCACATTATGGCCCAAGGTGGAACTTGCCTTCACTGGATAGAACCTGCATAAACAATATATAAAATACTAGCTGTGATCGCGACTTCGTCCGCGTGGAATAAGTAGTTATTTTAGGCATCATTTTATTTTTGCAAACTACCTGTTCAGCTTTATAGACTTGAACCGTTTTTGCAGCACACGCAACGGAAGCCTTCAAAGATGAATAATTTTCCCCGTTTTTTCCACATTTTCCATTGTTTCTTCGCTCCTATTAGTTGCAGCGTGATGTTATATAGCCTAAAGCCTTCCTCGATAATGGTCTATTCAACACAAAAAGATTTTTTAAATCGGAGCAGTAGTTCCTGAGATTAGCGCGTTCAAACAAACAAACTCTTCAGCTTTATAATATTAGTATAGATAATAATAATAAATCAAACCAATACTGGTACCAACAACTAATCGTACTATGGATGGTATTAGCTTATAGAAATACCCAAATGTTTTCTTTGGCGACCCATCCAATGTCAGACGCTGTCGACCCTTGCTTGACTTTGGTAATCGCGTCTTAATACCTCCATGCGCTGAAATTTTATCTGTTTTATTACAAAAGTGTATGATGATTTGTCCTTTTACACGGCTAACTTGCCTCCTCAAATCCCTTTGTGAAAGACGTATGTTTCTAAACATATTTTACGAAAATATAGCATTTAATAGAAGACGTAACCTCACAGAAACTTGCAAAAAATAAAGATGATTTTGCAAATAAAAGTTGTCCATATTTTAGTTCCTTTCTGTGATGCACTACATATTTATGTAAATACTAGTGGACTTCGCTCACATTACTTCGGGATAAAAAGTGGCTTATACACTTCCGGTACCTCATACTACCTACTTAAAATAAACAAGTTTTTACTTTTACGCTACATACCAAAAATCATGAAGATCCGTTTGGCCGTTTTGTGTTGAGCTTTTAAATAAACAGATACACAGGGAAACAGATATACAGACAAAAGTTCTATAAAGTATTGGGACGTGTTCTGTTATCAATTCTAAGTATCTTCAAACAATTTATTTTAAATATCCTCAATGTTCAGACATTCGACCCTCTTCAGCCTTATTATATGAATGTATAGATAAGGTGTTTTCAAATAATAAAATACTTATTTACTTACTTATATCATTAGTCCAAGGGTACTTATAAAATGACTAGTGGGTGCACGCAGCTTCGCTTGCATTAAGAAGTAAAACTTGCATCCCCTATTTCACCCCTTTAAAAGTGGCATTTCCAAAAATCTTTTCTAAGCGGATGCCTACGTCATAACATCTACCTTCATTTTAAATTTCAGCCCAATCCGTCCAGTGGTTTGGGCTGTGCGTTGATAGACCACTATATCAGTCAGTCAGTCGCCTTTGAGTTTTATATATGTATATAGAATAGATAGATTTCCTGAGTATGTTTATTTATTGTCTAGGCACTGTGGCTTTGTGTGCTGCTCGGCTGCGTGGCGTATGTCCTGGCGCTGCCCGCCCAGCCTCAACTCGAGGAGAGTCTAGAGACGGCTGAGTCAGCCAGCCATTACGGGTATGGTGGCTGGGGAGGAAGTTATGGGGGCTGGGGTATGTATCCCAATTGGGTTGTGAAATAATCGGCCAGACGAACTAACTTTAATGTTATTTCAAATTTCTCGAAAAATCACGTTGGTTCTATAGGATTATTCCTATTTATTTTATTAGTAACTAAGTTCGTATCTAGAATCGAGACTTTTTGAAACCAGTGTGACTCAGACTCTGCCATGGAGTAACGACTGCCGTCATGACAAACAGAAACATTTTAGTTTCTATTATCGTGGTCACTGACTTACTTTTTACCAATTTTTGTCACTTTTCGCCAATTTCCAAAAGGCAAGGAAAAGGCAACAAAAGTTTTTTTCTTTTCTTGTTTCTTGCACTTAAAAGTTTTTAAGCGATCATGACAGACTAGACTTTAACTTTCAACCCGTATACTTACATTTTGTTATTTTTTAGGTAACGGCGCGCGCGGCTTCGACGGCGGCTGGTACGGCAGCCCCGGCAGGTACTACGGAGGTGGCTTTCGCGGCGGCCATGGCGGCGGTGGCTACCGCGGCGGCCATGGCGGCGTCTATGGCGGCTACTATGGCGGTGTCTATGGCCACGGAGGCAAATTCTACTAGATACACTACAAAAAAAAACAAATATGCTGACAGAACTGCTCATGAATCATTCAAAAAGTTTAATGTAGAGATTTCTGCACATTTAAAAATTTTGAAATTAGAATGCCGACTCAGCAATCACGCCAAATTGTCATATTCTAAACTCGGAGTTTACAAAACTTATAAGGTTTCATTTTTTGAACTTTAAACTCTGAGTTTTTAAAAAACTCGTGACTTTAAAGTTTTCTAACTCAATGTAAATCTCCATCTGGATTTAGCAACGTGTCATCAACGTATTAAAATTTGTTGTAGAATTAGAACACAGCACAGTTACTTTTTGTATGAAAAGTTTGTAAATACGAAAAGAATCTCTAAAATTTGTTATACTTATAAATCTGGGTCGATAAATATTAGATTAATGGTCTATTTTCCCCTCGTTTTCAAGTGTCAAAGTGCGGAAAAAGCTATCAAATTATTACTCGATTCAAGTTTTTAAGTAAAACGTTAAGTATTCTCAACCCTAAGGAACATGATATAAATATCTATACGTAAGCAACTTTTCACACGATAACCTGACATTACCTAACATTTTATACCGGTATTACAATCTGTGATGTGAAGGAAAAATTATAAACTTATTTAAAATTAATGGTCACTTGTTTTATTGCTTTGTTTGTTAGTACAATGTGTAAGTTGGAGTCGTAGGTGTGATGACGAAGTCCTATAATTAGCACTTACCTACTTAGTAATACATTTTAAGTATGATACTTACTGTTTTAGTAAGTTCTAGCAAGTTTCCTTACTCATTTCTGTTGCATACTTCATAAAAAAAAAATGTATACCATAAGCAACAGTCCGATTGTACTCCAGAAAGGTTGAATGCTAAAACTAAGAAAGACTAGAAGATTCATTAAATATACCTCTTCATCATCATCATCATCATCCACAGCCCTTGGGATCCCACTGCTGGGTATAGGCCTCCCTTTGTATGTGCCATCTGCGTCGATCTTGTGCAGACCTCATCCAGGTTGGAACCTCGACTTTGACGATGTCGTAGACCCATCTCGCGACCGGACAACCCACTCCTCGCCTGCCAGTTCTAGGCCACCACACTGTATCTGCTTTACTCCATCTGTTGTCAGTTCTCCTAACCAACATAATATATATATTATATTATCGAGAATATTTTAATAATTCATAATTATAATAATAATCAAAGTCATCACTAGAAATTCAATTTTATTAGTGAAATAACTTTTACTGAAAAATAATGTATAACTCCCAAATTACAAAATCTAGGCAATAAATTTTCTTGAGGCCAACTCGTTGTTCAGATACCTACTATTTGAGATTTTATTTTCTACCTAAGACTTGCTTTGTATGTATAACATTATAGTGTTCAACAATTGTATGAAATAACTGCACGGGATTCATATTGTTGCACTACCAAAATTTATGGATTCGTAGGTAGGTAATCTTCTTCTTTCTACTATATAAAAATAAGTCGGGTTTTCCTTCCTGACGCACTCCAGAACGCACTAACCGATTTCCACGGTTTTGCATTCGTTGTAAAAGGTCTCGGGCTCAGTGAGGTTTATACCTCACTGAGCCCGAGACCTTTTACATGCGTTTTTTTTTTTGCTATAAAGCAAAGAAAATTCAGGAAAATTTTCAACAGAAAAACGGGAAAACAGGACATCATTTTACACATACAGCGCCATCTACTGGCGAAACGGAGTTCGCCGGGTTTGCTAGTTTCCTATATTTTAGTAACTATTTTACCGATTTGAATGACACCAATACATTTTCTTAATTTAAAACACAGGCCGCTAATCTTCTTTAGATTCTGTTAAATTCATAATCATATATAAAGGTACATAATTAGAAAAGGTTTTCACACTACTTAATTAAGGACAGGCATTTGAAAACTTAGGTTTGGAAACCTAAACCTATTATAACGAGTACCTATGTATTACATATCACATACAAATGGGTCGAATTAATAATAACAGTTAAGAATTAATAACTAAACTAAAAAGTCAAGTTAGTTTTATGCGTTTTTTTTATAATCTTAGGAAGCTGACTGGGTAAGTATGCGCTTTGATGTGCTATGCTATATAATTCTTATAAGGCGTTGAGAAATATTATGCACAAGACTAAGTATGTTAAATTATGTTCTAAAACACAGAGATTGAAGTTTTTGTGGTTTCATAATGCTTATGAGTCTTTTTTGTTTCAATCTCTGAATATACCGTAAGGTTTATGACGTTGATGTGTTTTTCACTGCAAAAGGTCGTTCAACTAAGCAAAGCAAAGCATTAGCGAAAATGCTTAAAATTTTGTATAAGTACTTACTACAGTACTAATATATGTATGTGGCATAATATACATACTATTGGTATTCCATTTTGGGCGCTTCCATGGGTCGCATGACATGTAAAATTGTCGGTTCCGGTTGTTTATCTTGTACGGCAGTCGTAATACCATGTTACAGGCCCTTAAGGCGGCTTGATAAACTCTTGCCACCAGAGTTGGCCACTCTCATTCAATAAGCAGAAGAAGAAGTATTAATATACTATACATAGCGGTATTACCAACGAATGATGTAAGTATATTTTAGAACTAGTGGGTGCTCGCGACTTCGCTCGCATTAAGAAGTAAAACTTGCATCCCCTATTTCACCCCTTTAAAAGTGACATTTCCAAAAATCCTTTCTTAGCGGATGCCTACGTCATAACATCTACCTTCATTCCAAATTTCAGCCCGATCCGTCCAGTGGTTTGGGCTGTGCGTTGATAGATCACTATATCAGTCAGTCAATCAGTCAGTCACCTTTGAGTTTTATATATTTAGATTAGTATTTAAAAAATAGTCCTATCGCCACGGCATGGGAATTGAAGAAGAACTCAAATTAGGTACTAAGGTAGGTACTTCAAATTATTATAGAACAGATTAGAAATCATGCATTAGACTACACTTTGGTTTTCGAACTAATAGTGTGATTTCTGAATCTGATTCGAATAAATTCCGGTTTTGCAATCATTTTTACCAAACATTAATATTATTATCTTGGGACATCCTGAAGCTGATCCTGAGAGCTACCTAAGTAGTTGACACTTGGGAGAACGATAGCATCACCGTCAAACGCTGTCACCATGTGGAAGAGACAAGAGAGATGCAACAAGTGGTGCTGGTTGTTGTGGTGAATTCACATGACATCCCACAACATCCATCAAGGCACCGAGGGATTGCGAGGGGGTTTTAGTGAGTAGAAATCTCACATACCCCGGCTGGACCCCCTGTACAGACGGGGATCTATGAAGATTTCCGCCTCGAATAAAAAAAATGAAGTTGATACATGTTTTATGAACATTTCAAAGAAAAAATACCAAAGCATGATCTTTTTTATTAATTACAAAGGGAATAAAATATAATAAATATGTCGTAGTATTAATTTTAATCCGGAAAGCACTAGACTATGCCATGGATAGACAATCTACATGTATAGAGGAGTGGTCATTATTATCAAAAGTCATTTAAGTAGTCAGTTATATTTGAGCTATCCTTTACCGGGACTCAAAGAAAATCGATGAGTATCTTTGTTTGTTATAAATAAATAAATATTTCTGGACATATCACACAGCGCCATCTAGCCCCATACTAAGCTTACGCTTGTATCATGGATACTAGATAATTGATATAATACATAATATATATACTTTTCTTTTGTAAATACATACTTATTAGACATAGAAACGACCAGACGTAACACAAGTAATTACAAATTTTAATATTCATAATTAGTTGTGTCATGCGGGAATCGAACCCATACCCCTAGATTAGAAGGCAGCCACTACCAACTAAGCTAACGGAGCAGTCAGTTTGTTATCGAACGAACTAAATGCTGTTGTCTTGTTTTGGCTATTATTACATTACGAATACCACTAGATATCTAATTTTTCTTTTCATTTCTCATAACCTAAAAAATTTATGAGGTATTTTTTCAATTTACTTGTCTTTTTCCTGCCGATACTCTGCTATAACCTCGAACTTAGAAACTCTTGTCTCACTACAGCATACAAGTAATTATTATGCGTAGAAAAAAAATTAAGATGTGAATTCCGTTGGTACAATTTTTGATGCAAGTGTAGGAACCGATGTCATTATTTTTTTAGAGATGCGATGATTTTAGAGATGAGATAGATTGTGCATTTAAAAACACAAGATATATAGATAGAGAATTATTTTAATGTACCAATCAAATAATTATCGTCCTTAACCTTATTCTATAACTTTCATCGCATTCAAATGAAATATGATAAAGTCCAAGTAAACTGATATTTTATCTCAGTCTCAATTTCTGATTCAATAATTATTTAAGTGTCTGTTTAGGTATATAAGCTACTTTACTACATGCCTTATTATGATAAAATAAACGTGGCGTGGGTATGCAAGAAGTTTTGCCAACTGATCTACAAAACTTCGATATAAAGATGACACCCCATGATTATGATTATGATTATTATGATAGCTTCAACAGAAAAAACTAAAACCAAAACATATAACCTGTAGGTACAGTTTGATTAAAAGCACGGCCTAATTACTGAAGGGTTTTTTTAAATCACTTCGACGCAAATTAGAGATTTAATACAAACATAAAATTGGTGTCTTTGACCTGCATTTTTGAGAAATTACTCGAATGCGTCAGCAAAAAACGGACTCTCACAAAAACTCCAAATCGTTCAGAATCGTAAACAGGAATGATAAATTTGCAAAACGATGATGTGTGATGAGTAAAGTAGACAGTTTTCCGTATCGTTTATAATGCGTAGGTTTATATATATACTTAGGTTTCATTAGGTGTTACATTAGATATGGTATTTTTAGTCAATACCGACGGTATTCCTTGTGGTTTTGAGTTAGGTCCTTTTTGCTCTGGGGTCCAATTATCGCATATATTAGGTCTCTGAGGCAGCACCAAGCATAATCCTGCAACCACTGCTACAATGAACGCTGTAAGTCTCTTTAATCTAATTACAAATAATATATGACATAAAGATATAAAGATATATACCTATACATAAAGATGTCATGAGATCACATACCTACTATGTTATCTCATATTACATACCTATAATAAGTTTTGCTTTAAAAAACTAACGAATATGAAAACATTTGGAAGGTTTGAATTAACTTCAATTGTTTTGGCAAATTCTGGGATATTCTGAGCTGGATTGATCTAAAACGGCTACTAAATTGTTTACAGTACAATACAGTGTAACGCAATGTATCCAACTGCTAAAAATGGAGACATAGCGAGATGCACAGCTACCCTGAGAGCCAACGACTTAGCTTTCCATTGACAGACAGTACAACTAGGAAGAGAGAATATTATACAGAACATTATGTTCCAGCTTACGATCGCCTTCTTATTGGTCTGCGTGGGTGCGGCCTACGCGTCTGCCCTGCCCGCCAACCCAGCTCCAGGTGAAACACCAGCTGTACTGGGAGCTCAACCGACTGAAGAACTGCTTCAAGGTACACACATTATGATTAAAGTGTGTGAAATTTATGATTATCCTCTTCCTTGTCTCGTATTCTTAATACTGATTGTACTGTATTCTGTGGTGTGGTACTGAGGGTCGTGACTCCCCCGTACAACTGATAAATTGGGGAAGATTTCATCCGGCAGTTTTCTATAGAAGGATCTGGGCGCCCACTACAACACCGAACATATACCTAATACTACGACCAATATGTACTTCTTCCCCAATGAATCACTGGTGATTATATTCGAGGCGTTTCAAGAACTGTACCCGAGGCGAAGCCGAGTGCGCTAAGATAATCGCGAGACTGTAATCATCATGTTCACAGTTCACTCATTTCTTGCAACAGGAGTATAACCTTAATCTTTTTTAATTTTAATTCCATCTATTTCCCTAATTATTAAAAAAAACTTCCAGGTGAAGAGGCAAGATGGCGCGGCGGCGGCTACAACCGCGGTGGGGGCTACCACGGAGGCGGCTACCACGGTTACCCTCGCGGTGGCGGCTACCACGGTTACCCTCGCGGTGGCGGTTACCACGGGTACCACCGCGGTGGCGGTAGAGGATGGGGGAAATAAAGGGTTATTGTACAGTTTGTACACCTGCTGTGATTTGATGTTATTGGATAAGATTTGAGCAATAAAATGTAACGCATGATTATTCAATTTGTTTCACTTATTTAAGTTGCTATTTACTATTGAAGAACAATGTTTAGTTTTTTCATGGGTAGGATGACACGTTACTTTGTAAAATCCTGCTATTTGTCATCGCATAGCAGTCATAGAAAGTAACAAAAGTAGGGTTTTTAACAAACCAGTAGCCTACGGGCAGTTTTAACTATTGTTACCAGAGGTTAAGAATTTATTTAATTACTAGTGGATGCCCGCAGCTTCGCTCGCATTATTTTGGGATAAAAAATAGCTTAAAATACTTCTTATACCTTTTACTACCTACATACAAGAAACCATAATGATTCGTTCAGTCGTTTTTGCGTTATGGGCGTTTAAGTAAACAGAAAAACAGATAAATAGTCAAAAAATCTGAAAACTGCCGAATCGTTTTTTGTTATGGTTCTAAAGTATACCAAAACATTATTATTTTCCTTGTATCTTCTTTGTTAAATTTTTGACCCTCTTCAGCTTATTATTTATGGCAAAATAACAAATCAAAAATGATAATTTGCAAAACGATGATGTGAGATGAGTAAAGTAGACAGTTTTCCGCATGTTTAATGCGTAGGTAAATTTTTCCTTAAGTGCTATATTATAATATATACTTTTAGTCAATAATGACGGTACTCCTTGAAGTTTTGAGTTAGGTCCTTTTTGATCTGTGGTCCAATTATCGCATATATTAGATTTCTGAGAGAGCGCTAAGCATAATCCTGCAACCACTGCTACAATGAACACTGTAAGTCCATATTGTATAATTTTATATAATAAAAATGAATTAATAAAATATAAATAAAATAAAATAATTAATATTTCGGGACATTGCACACAGCGCCATCTAGCCTCACACTAAGCAAACGCTTGTATCGTAGGTACTATATAACGGATATAATACGTATAAAATTTTCTTTTGTAAATACATACTTATTAAACAAACGACCAGACTCAACACAAGTAATTATACATTTTTTAAATGCATAAATACTTATGTCACGCGGGAATCGAACCGGCAACCCGTAGATTAGAAGGCAGAGCCACTACCAACTTAGCTAACAGGCCTGTATCGTAAATAGTTTTTTCACGAACTTAACGCACTATCTACTTCTTCACATATCAATTTTGCTGATAGTAAGGAATAATTGACCTTAAATTCTTATACAATATCCATAATAAACACTTTATTTATCTACAGCTTACGATCGCCTTCCTGTTGGTCTGCGTGGGTGCGGCCTACGCGTCTGCCCTGCCCGCCAACCCAGCTCCGGCTGAAACACCAGCTGTACTGGGAGCTCAACCGGCTGAAGAACTGCTTCAAGGTAACAAATAGTATTTTGATAAAATAAATAAATAAATGAGGCCAGTATCCTGGGCGCACTGCCTTATGGCTGCAGGCTGGATGATCTTTAGGCTTTTGTATAAAGTTTACAAGATATTTTTTAATTATTTTGTAGTAGTTGGGAGTAAAAATTTAGTTTGTTTATTTGATTATCGTTTGTGAACAGTTAATTTTAAAGTGTAAGGGAATAACAAAATGTGGTGTAGCTATTAGTCCAGAACTTTGAAAATACGCAGGACTGTTTTTGTTGTAAATAATTTTTTCTTCTTTAATTAAAATCAAATTGACAAAATGTTTGACTGATTGTTTGTGATATTTGAACAACAAGAACTGACTTTTTATTTAATATTTTCTGGACTAATATTTAAACCGCGTTTTGTACTAAGACAGAAACTGTTCATTGATAAAATTATTCAAAATTATGATTACAGAATATAACAGAATAGAAATTATAAATTATAGCAGAAGTTTATCTTGACGCACTTGATCGCGTCTAGTGCGGACAATACATATTTATTTACTAAAAAAATCCATTCCTAATATATGATATATATTTAAAAAATGTTCTAGGTGATGAATCGAGGCACGGTGGAGGATACAACCGCCGTGGGGGCTTCGCGATCCACAGAGATCCCAATTATGGGTACCACCGCGGCGGCGGTAGGGGCAACTACGGGGGTAACCGCGGTGGGGGCAGGGGCTGGGGGAAATAAAGCGCTAATATCGCTGCTGTGATGTGATGCCATTAATATTTGATTAATAAAGTGTTTGGTTAATTATTTTACTTGTTTCACTTTTTTATATATATTTTTTTTTCATTTAAATAGAACTATTTACGTTTGATTTTATTGTATAAACTAAATTCAAAACTAAAGAAGTGTACAACATTCAATCGACCATAAAGAACGATTGGATTTAATTTCAAACGATATCAAGTGTATTTAAATTTTAGTTAAAAAGCCTGCAGGTACTTTTGAGATGAGGTAATTTCCTGCACCAATAAGATACCATGATGCTTGTCGATCCGAAGATCACTGAACTCTAAAAGAAAAGTCACTATCACAACCATAAGGAATGAATCACGAAACATAACATAATGATCTCGAACATAAATCATCTTGTGCGTTTGAGTCCAAAACGTGCTCTATCATCATTAGTACACGTGTATTCTCTGTTTGTATACGTAAGTATATATTTTTTGAAAAGATAAAAAAAGGATGAAAAGTTTGTTCACCTGTTTTGATGCGGGAATCACACAAGAAACACTTTTACTAATATATTTCAATACTAGTGGACGGCCGCGGTTTCGCTCGCACTATTTCGGAAGAAAAAGTAGCCTATGTCACTTCCCGGACCTCATACTACCTACATACCAAAAATCATGGAGAACCGTTTAGCTCTTCAGCTTTATTATATGTAAAGATACTTTCTCAGTGGTTTTTGGAACTCGTTGAAGTCTTTTGTACTAAGGAACAGCAAAACGAGTTAATGTTTTTTTTGAGAAGTCTAATTGCTATAGGCAAGTATATGTAGTTCCAAGTCGTCACCCGTCGCGTCGGTCTCAACGGAAGACCAGCGCTGACTGTTCGCAGTCAGCACATGCTGAGTTGAGGCCGGCTTGTGACAGGAAACTGTGTATGTGCAAAATGTGTTTGTCTGATTACTTTCCTTATAGGTATAACTGTATTCGTGCTTTCATTTCAATGATGAAAATAACTTATAATATTTTAAGGGCGTGTTGACAATAAACAGGTTGCCTATTACTAACTAGCGTATAATCTTTTAGTTCTAGGATTTTAGGAAATTTCCTGAAATGACGGACTTTTTGTACAGATCTTTCGTGGTTGTGTGCTACCGGATGGAAATAGAAATAATTCACCTTGTGCACAAATTTATTAAATTAACTTATTCCTATATTTACAGTATAAATAAAAATAATTATATAACTTAATTAAAAACAACACAGATGTACATGTAAAAATGAATAAACAGCCGATATTAATGTAACAAATTAGATATTAGAAATTACTTTGATTGAAGAATTACTTTTTCGAGACAAATGTGTGAATTCTTGAGGTGATCTTCGTATTCTGGGATCGAACTTTTGGATGGAAGATGTAACTTATAGTTTACTCGTCATGTAACCAAACTCTTTAGAGTTTAGCCCCAGTGACCTCCTTTGTGGCCACCGTGGTAGCCACCTCCTTTATGGTAACCACCGCCCCCGTGGTACCCGCCACCACCGTGGTAACCACCGCCTCCGTGGTAGCCCCCACCTTCGTGGTGCCCGCCTCCGTGCTTTGATTCGGCACCTGTTAAAAGATTGGTTTTGGTATAAAATTCAAAACAGTTACAACAGGAAGAACCCTGAACACCGCGACACAGGCAATTCTACAGCGGTATACCTAGCCAGGAAACAATTCATATAAATTAAGATTCATTGAATGTAACTGCGCGATTGTTTTGCTTTTTATGTCCTTATTTGGATCAATAAATTATTATGTAATGTACATATGTAAAGTAAAGATTCTTAAAAAAAACTATAGATATTAAATTCTTATATACATTCTTACAAACATATATATTAAATTCTACAGTTTATTATAACATACCTTCCAATAATTCATCAGCAGTATCCACAGGCGCCTCTGCAGCAGGGTTCCTGCCAGCAGCCTCCACGGCAGGGTTGCCGGGAATGGCGGAGGCGTACGCAGCCGTGGCACATGCCACTAATATGGCGATACTTAGCTGGAAATGAAAGAAATATCAGTCAGTTGATATAGGTACATGTATATTATATACTAGTGGGTGCTCGCGGCTTCACTCGCATTAAGAAATAAAACTTGCACCCCTTATTTCACCCCTTTAAAAGTGGCATTTTCAAAAATCCTTGACAGACTACGTCATAACATCTACCTTCATTCCAAATTTCAGCCCAATCCGTCCAGTGGTTTGGGCTGTGCGTTGATAGATCACTATATCAGTCAGTCCCCTTGAGTTTTATATGTTTAGATTATGTCAATTGGAGCAGCTTATGAAAGCATCATATTATATAATAACAATAAAAAAACTGTAATATTAATATGAAACAAAAAAGTAAATAGGACATTGTTTATTTACTTTACTTGCCTGATTAGATCAAGACAGAATAAATTACCAAATTATTAAATGAATATACATAGAATAAGTACAAATCCTTATTTATTTAATACAAAGGATAATAAATTGTATAGAATAAAATATTGAAGTTCAACTTACAGTGTTCATCGTAGAAAATCTCAGTTGATTATGTTTTTAGATCTATTAGGCAGAACTATTTATACAAAATAGATTTTCCTGTTCAAAACTACGCCTGAATTTAAAAACACCGTAAATATCCAAATGAATAAATTACGATGACGATATGTAAAAACTAATGGGACCGTTAACAAAGCACGTGTTAGGAAATTTATGTAAATAAATAATTATCTTGTTTTATATGAATGAAAGTTCTCAAAATACTAGTTTGATAGTATTTTTGATTATTTACTGTTGTTCATAGTCATTGCGTCGGTTATGTTATTTTATTTGTTATTTTTCGGTTTTGTTATTTTCCAAAACCTCTCGGAGCGCTTGGTTGACGCGACGCATGACCAAAATGCTGGCCATTTTCTGGCTCAACGTATCAGCATTGCCATCCAGCGCGAAGTCGGAGAGGTCCGTGTACGTGATGGGTCCCGCGGTATACAACCGTTTACCCGCTACCGTGCGTGATGCACCCTCCACCGCGCGCTTTAAAACCAAGCTTAAAGCTTGGCTGCTCGAGCAGCAATTTTATGACCTTGACACATTTTTCAAGGCACCTGAAATGTGATATATAAAATAACTATAGTGATAGATATATAATAGACTGACATGTAATTTAATTGTATGACTTGTAATAATGGAATTATCAATAAATGTATTGTATTGTATTGTATTGTAATGCGGCCAGTATGCTGGGCACGCTGCCCTCTGGTAGTGGGCTGGAGCACTTAGATTATCTTTAGGCTTTTCTAAAGATTTTCTAAGTGACCCTTTTTGTAGTAGTTAGAAGTAGTATGTTTAGTTTTTCTTCCCTTGTTTTTATATTTTATTATAGTAAATAAAATACTTTCGTCGGTTTCATTTGAACTGATAAAGAATGTAAATGCTGATTATTTTATTGTATAATTTATAATTTTTGTATGTCAGTGCAATTTATGATATTGTATCGTTGCCTGTATTTCACTTGTGTTACCTACTTTCCTAGTATAAAAAACATATATACAAGATTTACCTTTAAGAAGTTATCATAAAGGGCCTCCAAGTATACCTACAATAAGTGCTAAGATTGTTTTTTTAGTTAATCGATAAAGCAAAAAATATATATTAAACCGTACCTTCGTTATAAAAATGTTTCGTCTACTTTTTATTATACGAAAAACCTTTAACATTTCTCTCAATCATTCTCTTCTCGTTATTTTATTTTTTAAATATTTTTATGTATTATGTTTATGAGTTTTATATTCTCCTAGCATTGATCCCAATGTTTCTTCTTCCTCATTTAAATACTGCGTGGACTTTCATCACATCAATGGAGGTTAAAAACGTGTTTTATTAAGTCACGTTTTGTTCACTAAATAACATAAACATATTGTTGCAAACTAATGTTCTCAAACTTCCTATTTACTAACAGTTTCTAGCTTTGTTTCCTTATTATTTACTTATATACTTCAGATCAAGACTTGCGTATATTTTCCAAGGTGTATGTACATATATTAACCACACATCAAAGTATACAGTGTCGTTAAATATCTTGATACCCGTTATGTTTATTCCACAGTTCTCCTCTTTTAATTCATTTTGTAGATTTATAATATACTGAGGTTAGAACGTGTTATAATATATCTATACTAATATTATAAAGCTGAAGAGTTTGTTTGTTTGTTTGAACGCGCTAATCTCAGGAACTACGGGTGTGAATTGAAAAATTATATTTGTGTTGAATATACCATTTATCGAGGAAGGTTTTAGGCTATATAACTGATGTTATATAGCCTAAAACCTTTACCTGGCTTTAGGCTATATAACATCACGCTACAACTAATAGAAGCGAAGGAACAATGGAAAATGAGGAAAAAACGGGGAAAGTTAGAACCGTTTTTATGGTTATAACTATTCCACGCGGACGAAGTCGCGAGCACAGCTAGTAATTAATAAAACGATGAATATGTTTTAATCATGGAATAAAGAAACAGGTACGTTTTATCCAAGATCAAAAAACGAGGTCATAAATTCGACTAGCTGAATTTGTATAGGTATGTTACGGATAAAGCTGGAATCTGATTATTAACATCCAAATACATTTAATTATCAATTATTTCATTTATACCCGAACAAAATACCGAATACTAAATGTTTTTGACTACAGCCTGCCAAATACGCAAGGAATATAATATATTATTTCTCTCTTTATTTCTCAATGTAAATATGTCACTCTAGAGTCTAGTCTATAATTATATTTATCTACACTAATGTTGTAACATTCTACTTATGTTTCCAATACTTGACTTATAATTACTACTGTTATAGCACAGACAACAAAACACTCAATTTAAGCAATTTCACATGATGTTATAATATCCACATCGATATCGTAATAGCTCTTTATGACATCAAAAAAGCGTGACCAACCTGATTGCAGGGCCAATCAGGTTGGTCGCGCTGCGCTCTCGTTGGTTAGATTTTAATGGCTGCAAAATCACTGTGACAATACACGTACGCGTGAATTTAATGTTTCGCAATGTGTTTTGTTTTTTAAATACAAATTAAAAGTTAAAAATCAATAGCGACGATAATATTTGTACGCCTCCGGATATTCTAGAATTGGCAACAAAAGTAACTTACAATCTTTTGCCAGAAAAATCTAGAAAATTATATGAAAAATTAACTATTGTCAGCTTTTACTTTCGTTGTTTGATTAATTGCATTAGTGAAGATAAAGTAGTGTATGCAACTGCATATAACACGGGTATTAAAACACGAGTGTGAGTTTATGAAACGAGCGCAGCGAGTTTCATAATAGTAACGAGTTATATGACAGTTGCATAAACTACTATAATATTACAAGCTTGCATTAACTAAGTACTCTGTTATTCATTATTATCATTTAAGATATGTATAAAGATATTATAAATTTATTCGACTTACAAACGAACTGAGATACATGATATGGTAGTTAAAGAAGGTTAAACATTGTAAACATACAAACATACACGTAAGAAATCAAATAAAACTAACCACAAAGTCAGCTAACAATGTAAGAGTAAAATATGAGTCAAAACGGTGATTAACCTATTTACAAGAAAATAACCTTTTCAATGTCAGGGTTTAAGTAAATAGGTTGTTCTAACTGTTTAACTTGAGAACTGGCACAATACAAAGTTATGGCCAAAAAAGAAGAAAATTAATGTTCTAACTCAAATCTTTGAGGTGTCAGTTAAATATCTACACCGAAGATCTATACACACCTCTCAACACACATTTTTTTATATATTTGATTGAAATTTTGAAATGTTGTACGTAAGTACAATGATTGTACGTTCGTACGTCTCTCGATACTACATTAGAATATTATTCATGTTCAGAGCAAAATTCATCATTTAAATCTTTTATTGCATATATCTTATCTTATCTTTCATATATATATAAATCTCGTGTCACAATGTTTGTCCTCAATGGACTCCTAAACCACTTAACCGATTATAATAAAATTCGCACATCATGTGCAGTTCGATCCAACTTATAGTCGCAATTTTAATTTATTGCTAATTATTTGACAGTAGCAATTATCTGTTAACTCCAAATGATTCTAACAGATGTCGATACCTTACGACCGGGTTGAGTAAGTAATCAATAGATGGCGCTGCTATGGTAAATCTACGAACGTGTCATATAAGCTACATTTTAACAGAATAATTACCACGTGTTGTTGACGTAATCAATAGATGGCGCTGCTATGGTAAATCTACGAACGTGTCATATAAGCTACATTTTAACAGAATAATTACCACGTGTTGTTGACGCTATAAAATTAATTAAATTTATTTTTTAGTGAACGAAATACCGTATAATTCAATTATTTCCACTTTTTAAATTTTAGCCACAGCAACGCGTGGCCGGGTCAGCTAGTGTATATTATAAATTCATACTGTAAACGAAAACACAAAATAAAGTTACCTACATACAATTTGCATTCGAAACAGGAGCGTAATATCCCAAAAATATACCTACTTCTTACTCAGTAACAGAGCAAGAAACGATAAAATTAAGCAGGCGTGTAAGTACCTAATAAAAATATTCCTTCAACTTTCTAGCCATAAATACTACTAATACGACATCTAATCCCGAGTCCAAGTGTTTCATAACACCGCATCGCCTATTTTATAAGCATTTACTTTCTTCAACCTTGACCTTCGTACGAGTAAAACCTCTTTCGTATACTTTCTCTTAAAATGGAACATCTATTTGGTCATTCCGTGTGTAACGTTTGGTTATGTAACATCGGGAATTCGGGATAGGATGACTTGAAAATTAAAAAAAAAAGTTTAAGAATATAATTAAAGTTTTGTTTTTGCGTCTTTCGTTCTGAAGATTGTTTAAGTATGGTGGTAAGTTCATAAATTAATGATTAAATTTTTGTCATGTCATTTTACATTTTAATTGATATTCTTTTAGTCTTTTTACGAATGATTTTATTCTTAAGGATGGATTATTCATTTCTCAAACTTTTCTCTATATTCCATACCTTTTCGCCGTTATGTTTGAATCTTTTTGATAATTTGCTGAACTTAACATTTTATATTTGAAGTTGTTGTTTTTTTATAGTTGTTTACATAAACATCTATTAAATCTTTAAACAATAAACACTATAAGGATGTATATTTTATCAACCATTAATGTCGACCATTTATTACATGCTTAAGGTACCATCTTACCAACTCAAGAAAATTTATATTTCCATCAGATTTTCCTGAATAAAATTACGAACTGTGAAATTGAAAATGAGTGCATATTATAATAATATCTCAAAGCCATTAATCAAAGATTTTATTGAAGTGTGTGAGCATTTACAGGAAAATGTAGGAAATAAATAACATTATTATGTAGTCATAGGGTAATCATCTAACAAGTTATTGTAGATTATGAGATAATATCAGTGGGTAGGTGATTGAGTGGATGCTAATTTACTATAAGGCTTTAAAAGGTAACTAACTGATTGCTTTGGGTTTGTACGCGTTGTTTAATAATTATTCCACAGTTTTATTTTTTAGTAAGTGATAGTATAGAATAGAAAATCTATGAACGAAAAAAATTGAATAGTTTTGGCCCCCATTTATAAAATTCACGTTTAATGAGCCGGGCTGTAGCACGCTATAGTTAAAATTCAGGAGTTATGGATATGTTCTTGAGAACCTGCTTATCATCATTACCTGAGCATTAATAAAAAAGGTATATAAGTATTATATCCGTTATCTAGTACCCACGGCACCAGCGTTAGCTTAGTGTGGGGTTAGATGGCGCTGTTTGCAATGTCCCGGAATATTTATTTATTAATTATTATTTATTTATCATACATGTTTAAGTGTAGCCTCTTAAAACATATGTATGTATGTAAAACTCATAGGTATTATACAATATACCTACATAATTACACGCATTGTATATGAAGTTAGCGTGTAGATTTAACAAACAGGTAAAATCCCTTGAATAAGAATTTATGAAACACATTTTCTAACGCATGTAATATACATAAAAACCTCCCCTTTAAATATCCCAGATCATCCTTTAAATTATACCTAATCCAGGGGTCTTCAAATCCAGAGTAAATAGGTTTCTCTTAGGCAAATGTGCAACATTTTAGACTACAGCGGTGCTTAACATCAGGCAGGCTGTAGTCAAACGATGGCCTATTCCGTTTAAAAAAAACTAAGCTGGTGAAAAATCCAAATCAAAATCTCACACACAATAGTAATTAAGATACGGTACAACTGCATAATTCAGTTTATGTAGTATGTGCCTATAAGTTTATGTTGTATGTAAATAATTATAAGTAGGATTAATAAAGCATCCCCAGACTCCCATATTCCCTATCTGTGTATAGTTAAGATCGTCAATTTATTAAACACAAGCATAGGACAAACAAAAGTAAGAAAGATGAAGGATGAAAGGAAATATAGTATGAAGCGCGAAAGTGCGAGAAGCATAAAAGTGAGAAGTAGAATGAGTGAGAAAGAAAATAAGGCCCCTGATATTGTCCGGGATATAATAATAATAAAAAAAAAAAAAAGATCTCACACACAGACAGACGGGCAGCTAAAGTCGATATTTTATACTATGTAGTGATTCTTAATAACTGTCAAACACAATAGAAAGTTAACAATAAATAAATAAAAAATCCAACCAATATTTTGTATACTAAAATAACCATTTGTTTCAGCTCCCAGCATTACTTCTACTCCTGGCTGCGTCAGCACAATGTGCAGTTCTAGACCCAGCCCTATACTTAGTGCCGAGTCCGCCGCTAGTCCAGGGTGTGGACAGTATACCACCCGCTGAAATGTGGGGACGGTCTTTGGAAGAGAGAAGTAGAGTGAAGATTGGTGAAGTTGGTAATGTTGGTAAGTTATTTGTTATTATGTTGCTCTACTTGAATACATACATTACCTATTAACTGCACCACGCGGTTTATCCAGTGTGAATCCACGATTTATTCTAGCAAATATAATAGGCTAAACAAAATTAAGTTTTTTTTACTAGGAATAGGTTTGCACTTGACCGTAATTCGCCTGATGGTAAGCAATCATTAAGTGTAATGAAGCTCCAGACAAAAGTAACACGACATTTTAGTTTAGCCCGCTGATTTTTTTTTTTATTCCATGTTCGGCACGGTTCAAAAGTTTAAAGTAAAAACCTTAAAAAATCTTTCAGAAGACTTAATAACCTCCTTTTTTGAAACCGGTTAAAAACGGTTTGATGTGTTTGAGGATAAACCTTTCGAAAAGTAAATAACAAATATTTAAATCTAGTGTTAAAAGTAAGTTCATTTAAGAGTAGCTAACTCTGTGTCAGACTTTCAAACCGCCTTAAAAACCTCTGATATGGCTCCAGGACAACCGTACAAACAGAAAACAATGTAATGTTTTTGTTGTGTATATATATTAGTGAAAAGGTGTAAAGAACTCTTTCTTCCTTTCAGCACCACCAACCGAAAAACCACCAACAATTGCAAGCCGTATGTTCTGGCCACGCTTCAGGTCTGCAGAACCAGTCATCGATGTTCAAGTTCCCTTAACTTTCAGCCTGTCTGGTTCATATGGAAAAGTCGCTGTTCCTTCAGGAGTCATTCCTAATACCTACACAAATGTTGTAGGTATGGGGAGTAATGGAAACTCTAATCTTAGCGCGGGATCAAATATCGGTGGAATCCCAAATCTCAGTCCGACCAGGTCCAATATATTTGGGTCTGCGGTCGCTACTGTTTATGGGAACTATGGGAGGTCAGCTTTAGCTGGGAGTAGTTACGGGAATTATGGAGGAGTGAGGGTTTTTGGTAGTGATAATGTAGCTTCGTGGAGTGGGTGGGGCAATGGGAAGTGGGGACATTATGGTAAGGGGTAAGGAGGAGTTTGGGATAAGTAAGATCACAAATAAGAGAATTAGATAAGACTGAGGTTTACTTACGTTGCGATTATTATTTTTTATAGTTTTATTTACTTATGATACAAGTACGATTACGAATAGTTTGATTTTTTACGGATATCGTAAATATTGCATTTTAAATGAAGGAGTGAGTATTAAATGCGTAGGGAGAAATGGTAATTTGAACATTGAAAAGGATTTATTTTTTTAATGATATTGTTCATTAAAAATGTTCAATTAATTACCTAGGCATAATTATACAAATTAAACAGTTAAGTAGTGTACGGTTTCTAAACAAGTTTTGTCTCCTTGATTTTGCTCGGAAAATCGTAAATAATGTTAGACAGAATAATTAATTAGTCGACAACATATAAAGTTCAGCATCAATAGACTCCAAGAACAATTTATCATGTAAATTGCCTTAACTGTAATTGTATTGACATCTTGTAATCAAATTAATGATAGGCACATCATTAATTCATATCTAGTACATAATGTTATTTAAAATAAAATAACGCTAATATACCAAAGCAGTTTTATTTGTTCGAACAATGTAGAATCCATTTGATTCCAAATTATCCAATTTGTATAAAACTTCAACAAATATCTGACTTCCGGCTTTTTGTCTTTTTGTTCTGCTCGATTTAATTAGATTTTATTTTAATGTTGATTTATATGTAAAATTTACTTTGATTTTACATTATGTATTGTCATTTTATTTTAATCTTGTTATTGTTTTCATCATTATTTTTAAATTAAAATTCCGTGTGATTTTATCATTATTATATTATGTCAATTGTGGATGTTATTTTTTTTTATCGTAAAAATCCCTAACAATGTCAGTAGATAATATTTCACCATCTACGTTCTATAATAGCTCAAGTACAAAAGCCTAATTGCCTTTCGCATAATAATCGCAATTGCAATTCACATTAGAAAGATCATTACCCCATGCCGAAACTGACACAAAACGTAAAACTGTCCAAGAAATGACAGACAGATGTCCAAACTAACCAGATACATCCTGCCTTATATCCGATAAATACTAGAAAAAACCAGTTCACAATTCAGTTCATACAATGCATTCTGCCGTGAATATTATCATTCTGGTAACACTTCTGCCGGTGCTGGTAAAATGCGCTGGTGAAGGAAACATAAAACTGTTGGAAGAGGAAGTCGCTGCAGCGCTGAAGACATGTGCTGAAAGCGATAATTCTAGCCCGAAGGTTGGTATTGTAGCATATTGTTTTTTACGATTAATAAAGATATAATAATAATAATAGTAAAAGGTGGAAGAAGAGAAAGAGTTTATTAAAAGAGTCTTTAGGATAACCAAAGGATAGGCAAGAAATGTTGATTAATATCATAATAAATTACTAGAATATTAATAATAAGATTATTAGAATAATAACTTTGTTTAATTTATTTCATAAACTAAGAATACATAAAATAAGAAAGAAATAAGTTTTTTTGATTAATTTCCATGCCTTATCGGGCACTAATTACTTACAACCATTTATCAAAATTACTATTTATTTACGAGTAAGTATAGACAACATAACAAGACATAGGTATACATCGTTTGAGCGGATGTTTTACAATACACGTAAAATGTCTTAAACAATATTTCTCTAAAGCCTCAACGCCAAAAGCGCTTCGCCGCGGCCGACTCTCCTCGAATCGACGACGTCAAACCTGAAGCAAACCAATACAGCCACGAGCGTCGCAACACCACCGAATTAAAGGAGCAGATCTACGTCATCAACTCTACCGACACAGACTATGATGGGTATGGAAGCGGGAATCTGGGAGAGAAATATGTCAACTCGGTGCCGAGGACCGCGGCGGGAGGAAGCTATCCTGATGCAAATGGTAATCGGACTAGGAGGAGTGAACCGCTGTTTGCTAAGCCGGATAATGATCAGGTATGTATCAAGTGTTATATATAGTAGGTACTAGTGGGTGCTCGCGGCTTCACTCGCATTAAGAAGTTACATCCCCTATGTCACCCCTTTAAAAGTGGCATTTCCAAAAATCCTTTCTTAGCGGATGCCTACTTCATAACATCCTTCATTCCAAATTTCAACCCAATCCATCCCGTGGTTTGGGCTGTGCGTTGATAGATCACTATATCAGTCAGTCAGTCAGTCAATCAGTCAGTCACCTTTGAGTTTTATATATGTAGATTTGTTATTAGTGTCTGTTCAAAAGAAGCACCGAGTGGTTACGCTATATTTTTATACCCGGAACAATGAGATTTCATTATTATGCAGTTATATGTACATACCTACTTATAATTCATAATTAATTTATTCCTTTGCGAACATGCGTATTTATAAAGTTCTGGTTCTTAGGTCTCAATATATTTAGTTACATATACATTTTATTTTTTTGTGACCGAAAAAGAGTCCTATATGTATTTATCATCAGTTAGTCAGCGGTAGAAGGTATACCATGGTAACTATAGAATGATTGTATAGATTGATAAATGCTTTAGTTATGTAAATAAACAATATGAAGAGGAGTGCATAGCGAATCTTGTTTGCCATGTAATCATTATTACATTATTTCCAGTGCCTCAGTCAATGTGTGTTCGCCAATCTACAAGTGGTAAGTTGCATTTTACCTGTAAGTAAATTTATACATATTACACAGGGTTTCTATAAAACACGGTGCTATTTTAAGGCTCTTCACTTCACTTTTTTTTTACGTGGGATAGGTTATAGGTTTTTTTAGGTGGGTTAGGTTTAGGTGGGTTTTTACGTTCTACATATTTAAATACAATACTGATTTTATTTTTCAAACTTCAACAATATGACTTGCTCTTTCTTCTTTTCATACATTGCTGTTTGCTGTTTAGGATAACATATAACTTGCTTATAGAAAAAACCTACTCGTATTGTCTTAAATATTACGTTAAGTACTTATTATTTACCCTGTAATTTACGAGTCATTTACATGAGAAATAACATTATAATACCATAATTATAACACGCGACTGCAGGTAGATTCCCGAGGTATTCCCCGCGAGGCCGAACTGTGGAACAAGATCCAGTCATCAGTGACGTCACAGCAGTCCCGCGCTGTGCTCAAAGACCAGATCAGCGCTTGCTTCCAGGAGTTGCAGTCAGGTACAATCCTATTTTGGTATAAATAAATAAAATGAAGCGCCCGTAGCTCAGCTTGCTAGCGGAGGCAATCGCATTCGATTACCAATCGGCGCGGTCCTTGGATGGGTGACCGAAAAGTGGCCATTCAATTATGGGCGCTTCCGTTGGTCGGATGACACGTTAAATTGTAGGTCCCGGCTGTTTGTCTGGTACGGCAGCCGTTAAGCCATGTCGACACCAGAGTTGGCCACTCTCATACGATAAGAAGAAGTATAAATAAATATGCAGAGCTATTTCACGCAGCGCCATCTAAGCCTATACTAAACTAACACATGTGTTTTGGATACCAGCCAGATTACGGATAACCAATACATCTTTCAACATTTTTCTTTCGTAAATACGTACCTACTTATTGTAGGTACTTAATAATGACCACTCAAAATAATCATCGTCAATCTTTTACCCACTTTGTCATTTTCTCTTCTTCTTCGTCTTCCCTGTTTAATTACGGGTCACTATCTTGCTCCAAGGCTCTCCCTATTAGTCAACTGAGGCAACTTTTAAATATCTCTTCGTGAAAGAAAGAAATCATTTTGATACATATTATTTTGATTAATGTTTATTGCAACTATTGTTTTGTACATGTACCTACAGAGGCTGAAGACAACGGCTGTTCGTACTCGAATAAGTTGGAGAGATGCCTGATGCTTCGCTTCTCGGACAGAAAACAAGGAACCGCACAAGCTAGTGATAATTCACAAGGCGCTAAATCTAGCAAATAGAAAAAAATATATCAGGACCGGATAAACTATTATCAGTAATTAGTATCAACGGTTTAAAATACTTGAAAACTATGTAAAACGGACTTCGAGGTATGTATCTAATCATAATAGTCAAGAGTTCCTAATATTAAATATCTTTTTTTAATGGCCTCTGCGGTACTACCGCAATTTCGCCAATGCCATTAAATATTTTATACCCAAGGATTTTTTATTTCATCCCTCTCTTTCCAAATACTATACAAAAAATTTACTTAGAGCTTTTACTATACTATATACCTACATATTATTTCCATGCTTATACGTACCTAACCGAGATTATTTCTTTGATTGTTTTCCGTATTACTCTATGTTTTTTCTTCCACTGTAAGGGTTTTATATTAGGTAGGTACCTACTCTATTCTCAAGGTCTTACTTTCTTGTAAATACTTAATACAATGTAATCAAACTCATTATGTAAAAGTGTTAATTATTTCCCTAAATTAAAATAATCTATATGTTTAAGGAAAACATGTATAATAAATAAACTCATATTATTATTGTAAATCGCTTTTTATTCATTAAATTAAATTCTGTACCTACTCAACTCTTGTATGTCCAAATGTCAATGTATTACAAAATATTCCAACAGATAAAGTCCAATTTTAGGCCAGCCACAAGCATACATACATTACATATTCTAGATAAAGACTAGCGATAAACTTAAAAAAACAAACCAACCATTGTTTTATATTTATCTTGACAGATTAGCCCCTGACCACAGTAAGCTTACATATAGTAAATGTTCATTAAAAATGCTGCATGTTGAAAGACTTCTTAAAAGAACTAGCTTGAATGTAGGTAAATATTATTGAAAAGGTAAAACATCAAGTCCTACATACATTGCAAAGAACGTGAAAAACAGAAACGCGTAAACTAACGCGAAATTAGATGTGAGTGAAAACCGTAATAGTTACAAACACATGTTTGTGACCAGCCTATATTAATTATTATGTATTATCATGCATAAACTATAACTGGATATCCCGGGTAAGAGAATGGCTGAGGATGATAAACAAATGGCTCTGATAAAGCCTTGTCTTTGAGCTCATGTGGATACAACTGCTTGGGTAGTGGAAACAGACTTCGGATATCTTTTGATTTTATACCCTGAAAGTGTTTGATTTATAGTTTGGTATTTTAAACGAAAGGAAATATTTGTAATAGGTAGCTACAGAAACTAAGACCTCTAAAATTATTTCTGCATTTTATCACCAATTAAAAAGTCCATTAAAAACTTTGCTACCCCTACAACAATCAAAGGCGATTTACATGTTGTGTTATTGCAAATTTAATTTACTTAAAATAGTTTCACAATTAAATTTGAAAGTAATAGGATTAGCAAACTATTTTTAAAATAATTGGTAATAAAATGTACATTTTAATTATAGAAAAATGGTATAAGTTCAAAAATAATTCCACTTACTGAGCTGGTAAAACACAGAGCACAAAAAGCAATACATATTTGTCTCAAGGTTATCATATCTATACATTGTTTTCCTGTATTATACAATGCTATTTTACAGCATGATTACAAGCAGTCAAGCGTTAAATCCACAATGGTTTTTTATGGCCATTTTATGGGAGTTATAGCGCAGCATACATAATGTTTGTAAGAAATGTTATAAAGATATACTCCAATAATACTTACTCAATTTTTATGTTTGAATAATGTTGTAGTTTTGCATATTCAAGACCCTTAACCATTTTATATTGGAACACATACAATGCTTATAAAAAACAATTTAAATCCTGATTATATTATCTTCCCTATTGAACATACTTCAAATACCTTTGAGAACATAACTTTGGTCCATCTAACTCAAGTCAAGGCAGTTAAAACAATGCAAATTCATATAAATAAATAAAATATGTACTATTAAAATTAACAATAAGAGTCATACATATTGGATCATACAAACAGGGTTCTGCTATCAAGGCTAAGAAGAAAAACCTCTGCAAGAATGCAACGAAATTGAACAAAGAGTTTATACGGTTTGCAAGAATGAAAAGGAATTTAACAATAGTTTATCATCACAAGAAGATGAAAAATAAGCTGTGACCATTATTGTTAATTTTAATAGTTAAAATGTCTTCCAATTGTTTTCAAAATAAAATAATAACTAACTTAATGAGATGCAGGTGCCAGGGTCTTCAGAGTCAAGGTGTTGAAAGACAGAGGAGGTTTTGATGAACACACTTTGGGCTGGGCTTGAATGTGTTTGGACCACCGGCATAAGTGGAGTAGGGACTCCTTCTCTAACACTGATAGGCGATCCTGAAATGAGAAAGAGAATAAAATTAGGAACCTATTCAAATTAGTAATTATTTATGAAATTAGTGCAGAAACCTGCACTTCAGAATATGAGAAGTGATGATGAAGTTGAAGATGTAGCAGACTTACCCAGAAGAAGCTTATTCACTTATGTGTGAAGATGTTAACAATTATATAGTAAATTATTAACATTACTGTGGGTCGGAAGACATGTTAAATTGTAGGTCCCGGCTGTTTGTCTAGTACGGCAGTCATTAAACCATGTCAGAGGCCCTTAGGGCGGCTTGATGGACTCTCAACACCAGAGTTGGCCACTCTCATTCGATAAGAAGAAGAAAACTGATAAAGTCAGTTAAAAATGTAGTAAAAATAGTCATTTGGACTATGTCATTGTATATGTACCACTAAACTTTATACTATTGTATAAAAATGAGAATAAGAAAATGGTTCAAATAATTTGTATACATTACAATAAGATGTTGAGTAATAATTTTATTATGTATTCTGTGGTAATAATCAAATATTAACATTAATACCTATTATTACTTAGTTGTGGTGCGCCTTATCATAGTCGATTTTGTGTGAACATAACATGTGATAAGATAAGAGTTACTAGGTTCATTTTATATTTATTTAGGCGCATTATTTACTGTACCAATTGCAGTGCATTAAGTTTCAAACACAAAAGAAACCTTTAATATTTTGGATTATTGTCTCCTCACCACAAAAACATATGTGTGTTTAGTATTATTTCCTTAAGAAAATATTTAAATACACTTGTGGAGTATTAGACTTACCAATAATGGGTAAAGTACATAGTAAGCAGCTATATCAGTGACTGTTAACTGTTGTCCAGTCAGATATGAGTTCTTTTCTAATGCCTTGTTAATGTCCTGAAAAGTAAAAAATAATCATATTAATATGGCTTAGCTAAATAACAATATGGTAAGCAACCATACATATACAGGGTGGCGCAATAGAACGTGCATATTGCATCATCTTTTTTCGCGGGGTAGAAAGTGCGCGGGCGGGGGAAGCCTGCATCGTTAGCACGGTAATAATATCATACAGTATTCCAACTTCATATAAACGGGCGACGCGCGAGCTATACCTACGCGCTCGGGTCATGGCATGCGCGCGGCAGGTTAGGGCTGCCAGACGTACGAGAAATCTCGTACCGTTACGAGATTTAGAGGGTCAGAACGAGATTCAAGATTAACAAAAATCTCCTACACTTTTTTTTCGTTAACTTTTTTAATTGTACCCGGCGATGATTTCGTGGAATATATAGAAAAATGGAGAAAACTATTCCGAACTTCATTTAAATATATTCAAATATTTTTCGTTCGCAAATTTATAAGATTGATTTGTTATAGTCACATACATAATCATGGGTTTTTAATTAAATCTATCAATCAAAAAAACAACTTGCATTTTTATTGAACACTTTCTATTCAATTCACAAAGTATTTCATACATATCTTACTGTAAACACCCTGTAAATGAAGAAATAAATGCTTTATTATTATTATTATTATTATTTTATGTAGGTAATATGAATATTTTATATAGTTACTAAGTATCTGTGCTAGTAAATAAATAAAAAGTAATAAATTTACAATCTCAAAACTAGATAGAAACTCAAAGAAGACAGATGCAATTAATACGCTGTAGGTGGGCGACAGCGACAGCCCTATCTCATGTTTACGTACCGCGCGTAGGCACTTATTTCAAGGACACGGCCGAGTTACAATACTGTATGATATTATTACCGTGTCGTTAGTCACTATGAGTCACTTCGACGGGAAGCGTCGCGCATTTTGCGTGCGCGCATTTTACGAGAACTCTCGTTCATACATCGTTACTAGGCGTTTATATTGTTCTGAATATGGACTACGGCAAATTAGTGAAGCTCCGAGTGCTAATTTAATTAAAATATGGGTACAGCGTTTTGAAGAGACTGGTTCAACGTTTAAACAACTAGCAAAAGGTCGTCCAAGAACATCTAGGACCGAACGACAATATTGAGAGAGTTATGCAGTCTGTACGAGGAGATCCACAAATGTCTACTCGCAAGAGATCGTCTGTCTTACACTTATCGCGACGAAGTTTGCAACGAATTTTAAACTTGGATCTTAAACTGCATCCTTACAAGCTGCAGTTAACACAAGAATTGAAAGAGTCTGACTTCGGAGCAAGGCTCGCATTTGCTAATGAAATGCTTAATCGATTTTCCAATTTTGACCATATCCTTTTCTCAGATGAGGCCCACTTCCATATCAATGGGTTCGTAAATCGTCAAAATTGTCGTTACTGGAACAGTGAGAATCCCAAACTCAAGCACCAGAAACCACTGCATAGTCCTAAATTGACAGTATGGGCAGCAATCTCTGGTAGAGGAATAATTGGACCGTTTTTCTTTGAAAATGCGCGGGGGCAAAACGTCACTGTTAATACCGAACGCTATGTTGCGATGTTGGAAGATTTTTTGGCTCCAGAGCTTGAAAATTCAAGAATAGTGAATTCTAGGACTTGGTTTCAACAAGACGGAGCTACCTGTCACACTTCAAATGACTCCATGGCGGTTGTGAAACAGATGTTCCCTGGCAGACTGATTTTGAAAAGAGGTGATATCCCATGGCCCCCACGTAGTCCAGACGTGACGCCTCCTGACTTTTTTTTGTGGGGGTACCTCGAGAACAAAGTCTACAGCAATAATCCGAAAAACATCGATCAGCTCAAGGAGAATATCCGTGGTGAAATGGCAGCAATTACACCAGCATTACTGAAGAAAGTTTTCAATAACTTCCGTTTGTGATCAGAGGAGTGTCGTCGAAGAGAGGGTCATCATTTAGACGATGTTATTTTTAAAAATAAACTCCAGTTATTTCTTAATAATACCTCAGTTTTATTTTAACTATACCTTTTGTATTTATTTTTAATCAATATTTTAAATATGCTCGTTCTATTGCGCCATCCTGTATTAAACTGTTAATTTCTATCTCTTCTTCTTATATTAAAACAATTGACTGTTGTTGGTGGACCGGACATTAAAGAAAAGTAGAAATCTTGTCAATAAACAGAAATCTATTTCTTGAAGTGTTAATTTAAAGAACCAAATATAGTATATTGTTTATATTTTACTTACCTCTAAAAATCCTTTGGCAAAAGAAGGGTTTCCTGCTGCTTGATTGGCATACATAGCTAAATGTTCTAACCACTGGTACGCCTGCAGTATTTGCTCTTGACTAGCCTTAGGTTCACTTTTAGCAGCTAATCTTAATACTATTGAAGCAAAACCTTCTACATTTTGCTTGTCTAATACTGTTGTTAGCACCTGTAAGAATAAAAAAAAAGATTACTTATATTACTTCAGTACAGCTGTCTCTTTTTCCATGAATCTATTAAGTGTAGAAATTGGAATAAACATAAATATAATTGGATTGTTGATATCTAGATCTAGGTTAGATTTATGCAAAGGATGAAATAGTGAAAGATTAATGAAAAAAAAACTATAGTTGTCTGGTACATGAATAAAACCAGAGAAATTGGAAATGACACAGAAGTAATACAGTTTTAAAATGTACGATGTGCTGATAGTATTTGAGTGTTTCTTGTGTTGTTGCTAGTCTTGTTTTAATCATATATTTAAATGTAAGGCATATTTAATTAAGTAAAACTAAAAAAATACCTTGTCGGTGTTATAACAGACGGTTCCTACGGGCACATTGTAATACTTTCCAATCGATTTTATCACATCAACGTTACAAGCAGACATTTTAATTTCGTGCTGGATATTCTGTTGCTGTGATTTAATTCAGTAATTTCATAAATTATAAATATTCGAGTAAATCTATTTGAATAGCATTCAGTTGCACATAACCTAAAAAAACTATCTGTCGTGTTGGTTTGTTTTGATTTGACAGCAGAAAGTGACATTTTTTATTTTTTGACATACAATTCTCGAAACGGGTTTCCACAAATTTTCATTTCTATGGGTAACTTTGTATTTCCAAGCAAAAGTGGTAGGCTCACCTTGAAAATCTCATTCAATTCATTCACTTTGTTATCTGTAAAGAAACATTAGAGAAACATTTAGTATTAAGTCACTGTCACTGTCATATTCAGAAAGTTGTGGTTTGTGGTTCCGAGACGAGATTTGCTTGCGAATCTTGCGATTTTCTAAGGCTCCAGATTTTAGTAGGAATTGTGATTTATTCGTCATATAAAATAATAATTTGCTAGTTTTTACCTGCAGATCAATTCATTATACACCTTGGATAATCCTGCCTATGACCTTACATTACCTATCTCAGATAAATGCGTAGGAAACTATGAACCCACACAACACAAAACAATAATTTTGGTTTCGTCGATTGCTGCGAATTCGACTTAAATGTTGCCTTTGTGCCATAACTACTTTCAAGTTACGCCCGGCAACAAGAATAACAAAGATGCACCGCAGCCGTTTAATAAGAGAAAATATGCATTCGGAATATTTATCCTTCTATTGGTGGTTGTGTTGTGGGTTCTATCATCAGAGGTGACTAAAGTGAGTATTTGTTTCTTTATAACTTAATATGTTCTTTGTTTACCTTCACAATTTATAATCAAAACAAGTAAATTTACAGTACCTACTGTTAACATATTTGTCATTCTCCTTATAATACAAATTGTTTTTGCAGTATTTGTACACAGAAAAACACCTAGAAAGACCATTTCTTGTGACATATCTAAGGAGTTCATTGCTGTTCATATATTTACTGGTTCTGTGCTTTACACCACCTACTAAGGATCCATGTAGACCAGCCGACTACACAGTAAGTTGTAACATTTATTAAAATCTATTTAAACTTTTATTTGATAAATCAATAATTCTATTAAGCAAAGCACTTGGTCTTAGGAATGCATGATAGATCATAGACTACAATCTTACTTTATATAAAGCAAGTTGTCATCAAGTTTAACCTCAAGCTTAAAAAAATACCTATGTAGTTTACACTTACATCTACTTTAAAAAATAAAGGGTCATTTTGCAATATCTTTAAAATATAAACTTTATCAAAACTCTGAAATTATACTATTTATATATATTAGTAGTCTAATAAATAATAATTGTGAACCTATGGTCTAAGAAAATTAAATTGATTTTAATCCTTGGCCCATGCAATAAAATATGTATTGAGGCAAAATCTGATAAGCATAACTCATAATGTACAAGTACTCTGACATATCCACTTAGCAAAGAATATAAATCTACCAATATCCTTCTTATAGTATTATCTTCTTAACAGAATATGGGACTACACTCTTATGACAAACCATAAGAATATGGTTTCTCATAAGAGTGGATAACCCTAGTGTGGACAGTCTAGACATATCTTAATATAAAGCTTCAGATGGTAACTAGTGTGTCTGTAATAATTATATTTACATGTTCTAAGACCCAGTTACAAAGCTATGAACTAGTAGCTATTCATAAATATGATGTGCTATGAATATGTACATAATAATATTACATTGTAGAAATGATGATATTGTGTGAAATGTCCCCAAATATGTATTTATGTATCTAGAACTGTTTCAACTGTATATAGTGCTAATATTGTTTTTTTAAATTATGTACTAAGCTATTTTTCTTGTTTGCTAACAATCTTTGCTACATACTGTAATTTTAAATAGTTGCCATTTTGGTTTCAAGATTTTTGATTAGACATTTTTTGCTTCTATTTTTGCTGCTGACTTGAAATTAGCTTGCTGAGGATTCTTACATAATATTTAAGCAAAAACTAAAGCTAAGCAAGTTATTGATGTCAGTTCTTATTTTGACCGAGAGTCATGTTTATCTGAGTTTAAAATACAGACATTATGCCATAATCAGATCTGATCACTTGATCAAGTCAAGTAATTTATCAAAGTTTTGAGTATAATTAAGAAACTACATCAAATTTCTGCAATGTTTTAATTGAGTAGATAAATTTTATATCATTCACAATCAGTAATACAATAATATTTGCAGTCAGATTAAGATAAACATGTATATGAGTCATACAACCAGTAGATTGAATCAGCTAAATATGTCTGTCTCTTGATGAATAGATAAATTGGTTTTAGGTTAAAACAGTTTAATGAAAAATATTAGTTTAAGTTTGAATTAGAGTGGACAACTCCAGCGTTAGATTTGCCATACTTTGCTTTTTTTTTTACTAACAGCTGGGTCACCTACAATTTAGCATGTTGTTTAATTGACAGTTAAGTACTAGTATTAAAATGTAACTTAATTTGTATGTATGTTTTTTGCAGCAACTGTTAGAGCCTACAGCAGAGACAGATGACGAAAACTATTTCAATGAAACATCCACAAATAGCTTGGTAAGTTACATTCCAATATGGATGTGCTTTTGATACCTCCATATCTATCTAACAATAATATTGACAGACAGCCTTAATTGGGATAGTTGCTAACATGAACTATCAGAATGTTAATTAAACTGCGGAATGCAATTGCAGTTTGCCCCGTTACAACAGTCCTCAACAAGTTTACTTATGTACCAAAATAAGCGAGATCTATTAATATTATGTTGCTTGCACTTGCGATTGGTGTATGTATTTGTATGTAAACAGATAAACATTTTTATTAATAATTTGTTAAAATTACATGTCATTTCATTACAATTTGTTTTTATCCAAAATAAAATAAAAATTGATAATAATTCAATTCAATAACTAAACAATAATATACCTATATACAATATTGTCAAACATTACATTTGTTTTCATCACAAATAAGTTGGTAAAACAGTACATGAGACATTATTTATGTACTTCTTATAACTATTCAGCGGCAACATTGCGTCTGATAGTGTATCTGATAGTACATTGAGTACATTA
This sequence comes from Macaria notata, assembly GCA_927399415.1. NCBI lineage: Eukaryota > Metazoa > Arthropoda > Insecta > Lepidoptera > Geometridae > Macaria > Macaria notata. The sequence continues at coordinate 4,694,857 of OV656744.1, forward strand.
ATTACAATTTTTAGTAGATGTGGTGTAGTGTGATCCAGTACATTATTTATATCAGTTTGTATATGAACCTATTTTGTATTAGTTTTCGATATATTGTGATGCTTATTTTGGCTTATTCACTCTACAATCAGGCATTCAATTACCAGGCTTTCTGAAAAAAAGTCTACAAAAATGACCAGTGGTCAAACTATTTCACTCAATTAACTTATATCCATATTCCTGTTGAATCCAGATATGGAACTAAATAAATATTTATCATAATAAATATTTTTGTATAGCACTGGTGCAAGGGAGATAGGACCTTACTTACATACTCATGTATGATTTTCTATAGTATATACTCAAAACTAAATTTGAAAACTTACATTTTACAGGGAGACTCCACATTTGTGCCGGTGCGAGCTGGTGAGACCACTGACAGTGACGATGCAGCACCCAGGGCTGTTCGATTCAATAAAGTGGCTGAGGTAATTATAAGTTAATGATATTTTTTGGTTTTGTTTTCCTTGGATTCAGGTTTTAGTCTTATAGAACGACCAAAAGACGAATACGACGTATAATTGGCTCGATATAAATTTTTTTCAATATGTAGGCTTTTAAATTTTATAATTCTTCGCCTGCTAAAATAATAAATCCGTTTATACAAAACGGATGAATACTGATATTACCTAGCGTAAAAGCACCTTATTTAAATATTGTCAATGGTTGATATTATACGAACTTATATAACTTATATTTTATACGCTGATGAAATTGAGCAAAATTATATGCGTTGGGCGATACTCGCTGGTTGAAGTCGTGCCCGTGATTCTCGGTACGGCGTGGAACTACGCGCGGGATTATTACTCTTGGTTCGGTCGGTGCTAACACGTCTTAAGCAATCTAAAGTAAAATTAATTTCTGATCTCCAGGTGCGAGTGATGTCAGCAGCGATGGCTGGCGAAGCCCTACTGGCTCGTCTCTCCTGGGCAGCCTCCGTGCGCGCCACGGAGCACGCCCAGCGGCGCGCGGCGGCCGCGGCCACGCGCCGACACTTGCGGCTCGCTGTGCAGTTCTTTCTACCCGTAAGTTGGTTTAAAATCACTATTACCTTTATCTTACCTGTAAGCATTAATCTAAATTCCATATAAAGTTGAGGTCTGGGCAAGCTTATTTGTTGTGAAGAAAACCTTAGCAATTAATGTCCACTTTCTTCTTATTCCTCAAAAGTTCTTGTTCAAATTATGGTCATAGTTCACACAACATGGCTGGTTTCGTACATACACATTCAAAATACGAGCAATAAACAATTTCGGTAAAAGTAAACACCTTTTCGTTAAGTACATATGTTGAATTGTTAATTTCTACGTACTGAAAAGGTACTTTTTAATTATGATTATGTCTGTTGCCTTGCCACCCAAACTTGTACAAACCCTGATAAATCAGTTCAATGAACTGTAATGGTTCCTTAATAACCTGCAATCAAATAAAAATTCATCGACCTATTTAGTATCGTTCAAGAATTCAAATGTTCCTTGTTGGCCATGATTTATCAATAAATTTAATTCGAAATGCATTTCCCTTCTGACATAAATTCATTTCCTTTTTCCTTGTAAGGCCGTCTACATAAGAAGTGTATCTTCTAGTGTGATGTTACAATTCTGTTCATGATCACTAGCGTTTTAGTTAGAAGGTCTAGCAGCACGTGACGTCACGCGCTCGTTGCTTGGCAACGCTCCTTGTAGTGTGCGCTGCGTACGATCGCCCGCGCGGCCGCGACGTTGCAGCGGCGCATATTCCTCGGGCTGTGCCTTGTTTGAACCTCGCGGTTTTACCTAGTTAACTTGTTAGCTTAGCTCCGGTTTAAATTCGTGCACTTCCATTACCACAATAGCTCAAGTCCGTAATAACGCCGCTCGGTGTTCTGTTCACTAATTTACTATACCAGTTGTTATATCGTCTACATTTTGAACCTTTGAGTAAAGAGTGTTTTAATATTTTATTGTTCTAGTGATGAATCACTATCACAAACCCAACACTACTATCAGACTATTGTACAGACCACAAGCTCTACCATAGTATATACATACGTAGATGATCGGTGCTCTGTTCGACGATGCTAGTTGTTATCTTCGTCTTGGTTGACATTTTGGTCTTTTGAACCGGATTCCGGAGTATTTTAGTTTATTTTTTGTGAAGGCCCTTTATGAAAAAATAAACTGAAATACTTTTATTTTAGTAGTTTTTTTGTATGTTTGCTCCAGTGGCTTATATCAAATTACCTGTACCTAAGCATGCTGCCCACTACACTACATAATCTATACAGTCAACTAAAGTTACAATAAATAGTGCATTTTAAGAAGAGTGTGTGAGTACACGAAGCGCAACAGTCTTAATCCAGCCCCCTATAGTATTTATAAAAAAAAAATACATTTATTGGGACACGAAACAAGAGATACAGAATGCAAGATATTAACAAGTAGGTACACACGTTTCATGTCACAATCCGCATCCGCAATCCACAATTTATGTGTGGATACTCACACCACAAGTTCTGCCACAGTATATACATACGTCGACTACGGGTGCGTTCGCGTTGTCGTTCGGCGCTCTGTTCACTTGTTTACATTACTAGTAGTTATCAACGTCTTGGTCGACATTTTTGTCCTTCGAGCCGGGACCATCACTCCCTTTTTTTAGCTTAACATTGATAATAACATTGATACATTTATGTTACACTAGTATTTTATATACATATATACATAATGTATTACCTATTAAAGCTACGCACAGCATGCATAATTTTATTACTACTACAATAAATAAAGATAATGAAAGTATATTTACAAACTACTTAATCCTAGTTGTAAACAATAGCATTGTTGTTTAGGAACTTAACAAGTTATGGATTTGAAATGTATGCAACATTAAATTATATTTAGTATGATACCAAGGGTACTTACTAGGTACATGAAGAAGCTTAAAATGGAAATTAGAAGAATGAATGAAACCAAAACCAACTTACTTTAATATTAATTTTTCGTTTACTTATTCCAGTGGTTCATATCAAACTACCTGACCGGCTAAGCATACTGCATACTACCACAAGTTCTGCCATAGTATATATACGTCGACGATCACTGCTCTATTCGCTTGTTTACCATACTAATTCTTATCGTCGTCTTGGTCGACATTTTGGTCCTTCGAGCCAGATTCGTCACTCTTAAGAACAATAACTATTAAAACTAACTCATATTTGTTTGTGTTTTTCTAGTGGTTCATATCAAACTACTTGTACCGGCTAAGCATACTGCACACAACCACAAGTTCTGCCACAGTATATACGTCGACGACGGGTGCGTTCGCGTTGTCGCTCGGTGCTCTGTTCGCGCAGACGCCGCAAGACAGGTTTACAGTGTCGAAGAGTGTGGCTCTGTTACTCACCGCAGCTGGACTGGTAAGATATATTTTGAATTTATATATTTTTACATTGTACATATTTTATGTTTTACTTTGAGTGTGGAAGGAAAAATTTTGATGTATGTATGATATTTTTGTAGGTGGTGTTAGGCATATCAGAGAGCCACCAGAGCGAGTGGGTGGCCCTGGTGGCCGCACTCGGCTCCGCGCTCTGTTACTCCGTGCACTTGCTGCTCTTCCGGCAGGAGCTCAGGAAAGGAGACGGGATCAATGCTCCTTTACTTGTTGGTGAGTCTCTTTCAGCCATAAAAATTTTTCGATAATGTGCATGCTGAAGAAAACCAGCTAATAAGGCTCATGGCTACGCTAATCTTCGATTTTTGGCAGTTTTGATCATCAAACCACTACGCAAATCCTTTGTTTTTAGTTCGTAATCGCGTCGCGTCACCGACGTTCGCTCTGCGACTCGCGACGTAGCGTTGCGTAGCAATTTCCAAAATCTTGAACGTTATCCATCTTGAATCGCTATAAGATAATGCGATAGCCATTATTGTGTTAGACATTTTATAAAGTGTGATTTGTTTACCCGCTACACTTTTGTATTTTTTAGCATGTTATATGTTATGTTTGGACGCGGTGTAGATTTTCTTGGAATATTTATTAATATTGTTTACTATCCTAGCGATTTAATTCATCTCAGTCATGAGGAAATACGACTCAAAGAGAGAGAGAGGTCTATTTATTTTTGTCTATATACTCCAGGGCTCGTAGGCTGTGCGTGTGGCTGCGTGTCGTGGGCGCTGGGCGGCGCGCTGTCGCTCGCGGGTGTGGAGAGCTGGCAGCTGCCCCCGGCAAGGCTGCTCACGTGGCTACTGCTAGACGCGGCGCTCGGACCCTTGCTCATGGACTCCTTGTGGCTGTGGTATGTAGACACTAAAAACTAAACTAACTAAACCTGTGTGGTAATAAGTTTGTTATTTTTGGACATATTGAAGTTCAGCCATATTACCTTTTTTTAAGCTTACTGTATAATTTTTTTGTAATTGTTTGAAAATAACTTAGGGCATTAGAACATTATAACGTAACAATTCCCACCTTCCCAGTCTCAACAATGTTGAGTTGGCTAGCCACTCTAGCCAGGCATCTAATTAAAATTAAAACAAAATATAAGTCTGTATCGTTATTATTTATTAAGTTATATGTAACCTTCAAAATTTTAGTGACTAAACAAAACTAAACAAAGATCCAAACTTTAACAAGTTAAAACATTAGGAAGCTGAATCTAAAATACTTACTAATACATATATCTAAGATATTGTGAAGCTGACAAATAATACTTAATATCGTTTGATTCCATTCCCAGGGGCAGATCGCTCACATCCTCGCAGACCGCCACCGGCATGCTGTGCCTGGGTGCGCCGCTAGCTGCCGCAGTGGAGGCGTGGCGCGGGGGAGGCGGGGGGTGGCGCGCCGCTGCCGCCGCGCTGGCCGGGGCGGGCTGGTTGGCTGCCGTCGTCAATGTGCCGGGGGATTGGACAAACTTTGTGTCCAATAAGATGCGGGCAGCTGAGGGGTTCACGTGAGTATATAGCTTATGTTTTGTAGCTAAGGTTCATAATAGCCTAGGCCTCGAGTGGTTGGCTGTAGTCATCAAAATAGTAGTGAAAGAGTTATTAAGATTATAGGACTGTAATGACGTTCAGTGAAGATTTATATTCACTTGGCGTGGTAAGCTACTGGCGTACTTACATGTGCTCGAGCGTTTTAGCGCAGGATAATAATTAAAAAAAAGTAACAAAGAATCGTGGCCTTTTTAATTTTAAATAATATACATACATGCATATATAAGATACATATTAATACAAAAAATAACCTTATTAATACCTAAATGACATAGAATTAAGAATGTTATTCTGAAAATTTTACATGCTAGGTGTACGTGCGTTTCTAGCGGACCCCGAACTAGGCAATTTACACATTATTTTATATTCCAGTGTAATAAGAAACCTGCAAGAGTTGGACGAGCAGAGCGAAGCGTTGATGTCGTCTGATGAGCCGACGTAGCGACGACACTCACTTGCACGAGCTGGCAGGACATACAAGTCTGAGCACTGCACTGTATAGTGTGACTTCACTTCACTGGCGTGCTGCGGTCTAAAGGACGGGGAGAGACGAGTTACTAAACACGGTAAAGTACATAAAAACACATAAAAACACGTTTATTTCAACATTCATAAAGGTACACACGCACAATAAACCAGCGATCTTTAAACCGAGAGTGAATCGGTTCTTATCAGGTAAGCATGCTCCATCTTAGGCCATAACCTTTGCTTACCATCAGGCAAACTATGGCCAAGTGCAAACCCATTTTAGTTTAAAAAAAATGGATGTATGTAGCAGTTTTAAAGATATAAATTACAATTTGACCGAGTAAAAAATATCAGAAAAAATTATTTTACTATCAATAATGTTTATACAATCATATTAGGTTCATTATATATTGTATTGCTTTATGCAGTCTACTCTTGTCCAATAACATAAAAAAGCGTTTATTTCAACATTCATAACGGTTTTACACTAAGGTTGCTTGAATTTAGGGGATTATATTAACTAGGGCTTTGTGTATTACTGTACACTAAAAGGTAAACCCTGGATATCTACACTAGGTCTATTCCTGTGTTGTCACATCCAGTAACATATTATTTCAACTCGGTGCTTGCTTTGATATTGGATTCATATATCTATAGCATACCTTGGTTGCCTGAAAGAGATCACATAAGTGATAAGATCGCACAAAGTCCCTGGTCATCTTCTACCTTTTTATATAAATTGTACAATAAGGTACATATATTAGATTTGAAACCAATCGGGGTTCTCCACAAACTCGTTAGTAAGACTCCAATGGGTTGGCGTTTAGTTTCGAATGAAAACTTTAACACCTCATACGTTACATCAATAAAATCAGTATATGCCGTATTATGATTAAGATTAAAAAGAAATAACTAATGAGATATTCTACATGGCTAAATGTTTGTTGACTCGTCTTTCCACCCGGAACCTGTGATCAAAGCATAATGGATTATACAATGCTGTTTTTCCGCAAGGGGGCACTATTTAAGCATGTTAGGAAAATATAAGTAAGCGTGTTACTTTCGCGTCCATATATTTTGACAAGAAAAACGCATGACCATTAAGTAAGTGAAATCTAAGCTTACCATGAAATAGCATAATAAATAATTATTGCTTGATATAAATTAACATGGTAGAACAAACTGTTTGCTTTAATTAAAACAAACAGCTGTACAGACTAACAAATAGAGCAATTAAACTTGTCTATTCATTCTGTTAATAAAATTTGTTCGTATACCTACAGTTAATTATTTATATCTACAAAGTCTTGTCCCTTGCGGAAAAATGCGCAAAGAATGATCCTCATAGATAGGTTTACTTTTGAATACATTTTACTGACTATAATCTTGATTTTATTGAAAGCTTTCACGATTTTTTTAAAATACATATTTTTGTTTAAATATTGTAATTGCGTAATAGAACAAACCCTTAATTTTAACACTCGATACAATGTTCCTTACTTCTCTAATCTATTATTTCTTAGGATTATTTTAAAATATTTCAAAAATAAATTAAACTAGAAAATGTCACTATCTATTTGTATAATAATGTTCTCATCCAAATAATTTAGTCCAAATCTAATATTTTTATTAGATTACACAGAAAATATGTTTTTCCAATAAATCGTAGTGTTTTATTTTTAAAACATTCTCAAATTCAACACTCAATACGATGTTTCTTACTTCTCTAATCTGATATTTCTTGGGGACACTTTTAAAAATACCTCCAAGTTGTTTAAACTAGTATTATCTAATGTTCCAAAGAATTATGCCCAACTGACTCAAAAGTAAACCTACCTAACCCGCACGGATTTGTACACACTGTATATTTACTAGTCTAATTAGATGTAGCATTTAAATACAAACTATTAGATGTACTACTATACGTTTTAAGTAGATAATCACCACCATTCCAAAATGTTCTCGTTTTTATTGAAATGTAAACAAACGCATATTGCGGTAACTACGCGGGGCGATGACTTTATTTTTATTTTTGTTTAGTATTTATTTTTAAATATTCTTTGTTTTCCCGCGATTATTCCTATGAAGTGTAAAGGTAGATATATTTAATACATCGTTTTTTACGATTTTGGGAAAATTGCGAAAAAAGTAATCAACTTTGCCATTTTGCTAATTTCTATCCGCGATATTGCTTGGCGCCTGTAAAAAGTTTTGTGTTTGTTAAAACAAAAAGGTAATTCAAAGAGTTTGTATAAAAGTTTTTTTTACTTTGTTCATAACTTTGTATTGTGCCAATTCTAAAGTAAAAAAAATAATATTGTAATCTCTTGATTGTGGATTATCCAAAGAGTTCGTAATGTAAAAAGATAAAATAAATTTTAGTATCATTTCGCCATATGATCGCCGTGTTGATACCGTTTTGTGCGTTTGTATTTTATAGCTATAGTATTTTATTTATCATTTATTTTATGTTGACGTAAAAAATATAATATACTGTTTTGTTTTATAATTAATAATATTAGCGAGTACTTAAAAATGTATTAAAATTATGATTATATTGATCAAAGATTATGTGAAGATACGATTTTATTTTATGACTTCTTGCATTAGACACGCTTACGCAAAATAATAATGATTAACTAATATTATTATTTTCATACTTACCAAACAAATAAACATACAGTGTAAACTCTTTATAACGAAACTCAAGGGACTGAGCATTTTTTGTCGTTATAGAGAGTTATCGTTATATGGAGTGAACAAAAAAACACGATGTTAACAGTTTCAAAATAGGTTTACGACTGATAATACGATAGGTGCCCAGTATGCTTGGTCGAAGAAAATCACTTCCGAGAAAACAATGCGTCATACTGCACGTGTTCAAGGCAATTAAGGGTAACACAAGCTAGACCGACCTCGGATGTTTCGGAGCTTCAAAGTCTTTTGTTACCTGATAACATAACATAAACAATAATACCGATAGTAAATATTTACTGTCTAAAAATATGAACACATTTCTTCGTTATTCTTCGTAATAGAGAATGGCGTATTGCCAAAAGAGTATTTTAATATGTGGGTTTTAACGCAAACTAACCAAGTTGGGCTCACTTCAACGTTATAGGGAGTTTATCGTTATAAACGATTATGTTATAAATAGTTTACACTGTAATATATACATATTAGATATATGTAATCCAAGAGCATAAAACCAATTCTGAGATTATTCACATTTATTAAATTGTGACATATAAAAAAGCCTGTTTTGACATAAATTCTTCGACTATTGTGTCAGATCTGTTTTACAATATGATTCTATTTTCTGTAAATATATAAACATTTGTATAAAATAATTGTATTGTGTTGTAATATTGTGCGTAAAATATGAATGTAAGGCTGGCTTTTGGCACATTTTGTGATTAGAGAATTATTTATGCATATCTTTCAACTACCTAACTACTCTATGCAAGACAATATTTCCTTTTCTCTGTGCCTTTATTACTCTATAAATATTATTACCAGATGGCTTATTTAAAGTTTGGTTGCTCAGTAGGAAGAATTTCAAGTGTAAAGCTTTGGTTTCCTAGGAAAGCGGTGCCATCGTATAGCGGCCGTGATATTACGGACGCAAAAATAATTAAAGTAAATTACGGTGCAAGTTGCTCTCCAGGAAACCGCGCCACTTCGTTTACATAGACAACGTTTTAGTGACGTCATTCACCGCTGTATTACGGCCGCTATATGAAGGCACCGCTTTCCTAGGAAATCAAAGCTTTAAGGTAAAGTGTCTGGTTTAACTTTAACTTTTATAGAAAAATGAGCGATAATAATCACTACCGCCAGGATTCGAACCTGCGTATTTCTGCTACCGTCAGAACGCCTTAACCAACTAGGCTACGGTCTACTAACTGCCCGGAGCTAAAATCCACACTACGAACCCTGCCGCGATTATTTACGCTCATTTTCCAATAAAAGTTTAAGTAAAAAAAACTCAAACTTGACAAAATAACTCAATATGTGTTTTGTCGGAGTAACAAAGACAGACATACATGTATAAGTAATTAAATTAATTGAAGTATAAAAAGATCTAGCTTGGACTTATTCATTTAACTGTGCCGGGTAACCCTGTTACAGTATTTAAAAAAAACTATTGAAGATTTTTCTAATGGATGTTTATGTAACTTTAATTCACAAAGTATGGTTAGTCTCAAGATTTATTAGTGACTGTGTTCTGAATAGTTTACGATCATTTTATGATAGATCTGTCTATTTCAATTTTAAATAAGTAAATCAATATTTCAGGACATTTCACACAGCGCCATCTAGCCCCATACTAAGCTTACGCTTGTATCATGGGTACTAGATAACGGATATAATAATACATTTACCATATCTTTGAGATAACTTAATTCTTTATGATGGTGAAAGTCCCAAAAACTTTTTTATTGTTATATGTTACTTGAGATTCACCATGCTATAAACGCAACAGTGGCTCCCTCATGATCAAAGATAAAATCAAATGTTTTTGTAGGCATTTAATTTGCAATCACCTAATTTATAATTGCCCACAATGACGTATGCTGCCGAAACATGGACGCTCACCAAGGAAACCATCGAAAAGATGAGAGTCGCACAAAGAGCAATGGAACGGTCCATGTTAGGCATTACGTTACGCGACAGGGTTCGTAATACTGAGATCCGAAAACGTACGAAGGTGGAAGACGTCGGGTCTCGTATTACGAAACTCAAGTGGCGATGGGCTGGACACTTGGCGAGACGTACTGACGGCAGATGGAGCAAAGCAATAACTGAATGGTACCCACGGCTAGGTAAGCGAAGTGTAGGAAGACCTGTGCAACGGTGGCTGGATGATGTAAGAAAGTTAGAAGGAAACATCTGGGCAAGAACAGCGCAAGACAGGGAGTATTGGCGTAAGAGGGTGGAGGCCTATGCCCTGCAGTGGGTCCCATTAGGCTGATGATGATGATGATGATGAATTTATAATTATTTATACCAATTATGTGATGTAACAGCTTGTATTAATTCTTGACATTGTTGTGAAATAATTGTAACAGTTTTATAAAGACGACCTTTCTAATAAATTTTATTTAAACATGTGTAAGTTATCAGGCTATTATAAAAATGTAGAATAGATATAGCAAGCATGAAATACACAAGCCAAACACAATATATTTCTTGTACCGTCAATATTTTCAAATTAAATAACGAATTGACACGAAATTTCTTTTATTTCCTTTAATCCTATATAAAATAGGTTTAACCAACTTCTTAGGAGTAAATGTTCAATTCGACCTGCATATATGACTGTGATTAGGGACTAGATACATTTGAATATGTTTATACATAAAATATGGGAAGGCTTTACTTCTATCTTCCACTATCTATACATATAATCTGACAATCGCGCAAACACCAAATTTTGAGTGTTTGTAGTACAAATGAGAAGTATAAAATAAAAATCTATTGAAAATAAGTAAGGTTCATAAGTACCTACGAGAGAAGAAAGGTTTTTTTCCTATTTTACTCAGTCACATACAGTTGCTCCCGTGGAATATTGTGCGCTGTCCCTGTCTGTAATTCTGTATGTATCTATGCCACCTTATGGTTAAATCTTTAAAACTAGACAACGTACCTACCTATTTACTTTCATGTACTTACATAAGTAGTTTTTAATTAAGATAGTGATTCAAGAGGAAGGTAAGTAAATGTCCCTGGTTACCTTCCACCTTTATGTTAAATATGTTCTTTTTTATTTGGTGTACAATAAAGTATATTTGATTTGATTTGTAAGTATGTATAATAACGCATGCGAAGTTGCGGGCAAAAGCTATCATATACTAAGAATATAGAATAATTAATGCTAACATAAATGTAATAATTGTTTAAATAGAAAATCATCTATCCCCTCTAGTAGAAACACGTAGAAAACAGCGCTGTTTTGGTTGGCGAAAAAAGTACGAATTTTGGCTGGTTGTGGGTAATCCGTACGTGTAGTGTATTTGATTCTCATGCTTGCCTACGAGCTACAATCAAAGAATACTATTACCCTTTTAAAAAAGGGGCTACAATGTCCAAGCACGACCCGCATTTTCTCGCTACTTTCAAATTTTTAAAAGTTATTTACATATCATGGAAATGGCCTTAAACGCTTTAGTTACGTTATGAATATTATAAAAAAAGTTTAAAATAATCATCTGTCATTTCTGTCAATGACAAAACAACAGCGCACTGCGCAGCGCACCGCACATGAGAAGGGGGAAAAAACACTCAACTGTGCAATTTAAAACCACCGTACATATCGATATTTCACATAAAATTTCTCAGTTTGATGGCCTATCTTCCCACTTGACATTGGCAGAATTGCGAACTCACATATTTGCAAAAGCCATAACAAAAAAAAAAAAAAAAAAAAAAAAAAAAACAAAACATAACCTCACTTTTTAGACAAATGCATTTTCGGAAAAATAAATTATAAAACTCGTAAAATTAGTAATAGTTAAAATGGCCACCCGTTTATTTGTAGGAAACTTACCTGACAATATTTCAGAAGCCGATATACGCAGTGCTTTCTCTGGCTATGGTGAAATAACTAACTTAGACCTAAAGTCAAAATCAGCAACTCCAACAGCACAAGAAACCAAAAAGTTTGCTTTTGTGACGATCGCAGGATCAAACCATGATATTGAGACGTGTAAGTGGTTTGTATTATTCAATATTTTGTCGATAAATTCCTTGAATTCAATTAAATATCCAGTGCTTTTGGTCACGTAATGAAACTGTTATACCCAGGTATTGAATTCCCTTTATATTTCAGGTATCAGATATTTTTCAAACCAGGATTTCAATGGCAATAGGTTGTATGTGACTAGAGCTCGCGAAAGTTTTCTAGAACGTCTCCAGAGAGAACGACTGGAGGCACAACAAAAAGAAGCAGATAAGGTATATATATCTTTTTGTATATGTATACCTTTGTGTATTAATCTATATTGTTATAGTTAATAGAATATGCTTTGTATTTGTTAGATTTACTGTATTACCGTAGGTATCATAGTTGATGGTAGGATTAGCAAGCCCTCAAATGTTTTTATACATCTTTAATGACTCACATAGTTTTCATAAATTTATTAATTGGACTGACACACACTTTGTCAGGAGACCAGTGCCCCAAAAAAGCGGCGAAAATTGCGTCGAAAAAAAGTGAAACTGAGTAATAAAGATGGTGAAAGTTTTCAAGAGAAAACTACCAAAACTCCTCTAAAGCGACCTGCTGTCAATAGTGACAACCAAGGCTCCCCTTTGAGAAATCGAGGTTAAACTTTCCAAAGCCGCCACTCAAGGGGGGGGTTGGGGGGAGGGGTGGGGCGAGGGGGGAGGGGGTAAGCCCCCCCTAAAAGGGGGGGGGGGTGCGGAGATCAATAGTTTTCGAGATATGACCATTTTTGTATTTTGAGGTTAAGTACTACGATTTCACTATGGGGTACTTAACTACCTATTTTTTTTTTTTATATTTAATAACTAACGATCCCTATACCTAGTTAGGACCACAAGACTAGATGGAGTCAGGTGCTCTGTGTCAGATCTATTAAACCTAACCTAACCCACCACTTGCACTACAACCGGACTTGGCTCCTCCTCGCTTCGCTCGTCGTCGCATGTGCGTGGTAGAAAGCAACCTAACGAACCTAATCTACCTTCTGACACAGACAAGTGACTTCGAGTCCAACACTAGCACTACAACAGGACTTGGCTCCTCCTCGCTTTGCTCGTCGTCGCATGTGCGTGGTAGAAAGCAACCTAACGAACCTAATCTACCTTCTGACACAGACAAGTGACTTCGAGTCCAACACTAGCACTACAACAGGACTTGGCTCCTCCTCGCTTCGCTCGTCGTCGCATGTGCGTGGTAGAAAGCAACCTAACGAACCTAATCTACCTTCTGACACAGACAAGTGACTTCGAGTCCAACACTAGCACTACAACAGGACTTGGCTCCTCCTCGCTTCGCTCGTCGTCGCATGTGCGTGGTAGAAAGCAACCTAACGAACCTAATCTACCTTCTGACACAGACAAGTGACTTCGAGTCCAACACTTGCACAACAACAGGTTAGGTTTAGCGTCCCGTAAAGTACACCCCAACCCGCTACGCTCGCTCACTCGACCTCGCCATCCCCTTCTATTCTAACCTAACCTCAAGCATGCATCGAAGAAGAAAGAAAATTACTTGACACTGGCAAATACGCGAAGAGTGTAACGCCAATACTAAAAAAAAACAATGGCGTCACGTTTCGTTCATCAGTTACAAGTTACACACAAAATATTATAACTACGTAAAAATTTGCGATCAAATAATAAATAAAATTACGTATTATATGTATTTTGGTTAAACTTTCCAAAGCCGCCATTCAAGGGGGGGGTTGGGGGGGAGGGGGGAGGGAGGGGGGGAGTGGGTAAGCCCTCCCCTAAAAGGGGGGGGGTGCGGAGATCAATAGTTTTCGAGATATGACCATTTTTGTATTTTGAGGTTAAGTACTACGATTTCACTATGGGGTACTTAACTACCTAACCCAACACTTGCACTACAACAGGACTTGGCTCCTCCTCGCTTCGCTCGTCGTCGCATGTGCGTGGTAGAAAGCAACCTAACGAACCTAATCTACCTTCTGTCACAGACAAGTAACTTCGAGTCCAACACTTGCACTACAACAGGACTTGGCTCCTCCTCGCTTCGCTCGTCGTCGCATGTGCGTGGTAGAAAGCAACCTAACGAACCTAATCTACCTTCTGACACAGACAAGTGACTTCGAGTCCAACACTAGCACTACAACAGGACTTGGCTCCTCCTCGCTTCGCTCGTCGTCGCATGTGCGTGGTAGAAAGCAACCTAACGAACCTAATCTACCTTCTGACACAGACAAGTGACTTCGAGTCCAACACTAGCACTACAACAGGACTTGGCTCCTCCTCGCTTCGCTCGTCGTCGCATGTGCGTGGTAGAAAGCAACCTAACGAACCTAATCTACCTTCTGACACAGACAAGTGACTTCGAGTCCAACACTTGCACTACAACAGGTTAGGTTAGGTTTAGCGTCCCGTAAAGTACACCCCAACCCGCTACGCTCGCTCACTCGACCCCGCCATCCCCTTCTATTCTAACCTAACCTCAAGCATGCATCGAAGAAGAAAGAAAATTACTTGACACTGGCAAATACGCGAAGAGTGTAACGCCAATACTAAAAAAAAACAATGGCGTCACGTTTCGTTCATCAAGTTACAAGTTACACACAAAATATTATAACTACGTAAAAATTTGCGATCAAATAATAAATAAAATTACGTATCATATGTATTTTTCATCAATATATACGTAATTGTGACAAAAACTAAACATTACATACACATTAGCAAATAAATATAATAGTTTGATAAGTCGCACGCTTGTATGTAATAGCAGTCCGTAAAACGAAACGCTAATGGCCGTCATAGTGTCAAGAAACTGTCAAAACGAAGGATTATTTTTCGATTTTAAAAAATTAATATCTCGTAAACTAAGCGTCTCCGCACTTAAATATTTAACGTGTAGCCTTTTCTAAATATTATCTACTTCTTAAAAAATTGTGGACCTCCAACGCGGGTGGCGGCTTTGGAAAGTTGAGCCTGTATTTTTCATCAATATATACGTAATTGTGACAAAAACTAAACAATACATACACATTAGCAAATAAATATAATAGTTTGATAAGTCGCACGCTTGTATGTAATAGCAGTCCGTAAAACGAAACGCTAATGGCCGTCATAGTGTCAAGAAACTGTCAAAACGAAGGATTATTTTTCGATTTTAAAAAATTAATATCTCGTAAACTAAGCATCTCCGCACTTAAATATTTAACGTGTAGCCTTGTGTAAATATTATCTACTTCTTAAAAAATTATGGACCTCCAACGCGAGTGGCGGCTTTGGAAAGTTGAGCCATTTGACTGAGTTAGGAAATATCAGAAATAGTAGATAAGTAGCCGAGGGCTGTAAGGCATCAATTGCAGCCCGAGATAATTGCACCCTCGAACTATAGGCGCACGAGCGCAGCGAAAGCGCCTATAGTTCGAGGGTGCAATTGATGCTTACACCCGAGCTAACTACTCTGCTTTACATCTCAATTGTGAGTTAAGTGGAAAAATACGGGTTTTTTCCACTACAAGAATAAATCATTTTAATGGTTAAAATTTATAGTGAAATGAGAACAATTTTAAAATTTTAGGGACAGGTGTTTTATGGGAATGTTATTAGTTTGAGATTGTGATATTTGCTGGTCACGGACAAAATCAGAACTTACTCGTTTTTCTTTTCGCCAATTCATGAACTCGTCGTAAGTTTTCAAATATCTTTCTTTAGAACTTTCAAGCAAAATATTGTTAATTGCTACTTCAGCTTCCATTTTCATTGATTCAGGAGTGCAGCTTACATAATATATCGTCATCACTTGCAGAACTCATGTTTTTTCCTAATTAGCACGTATTTATAAAAAATCCCAAAAACAAACAACATTACAAATGAAAGTTTTCTCTTCCCGCCTTTTTTCATCTTTTTTTGTCAGGAACGAAATTGCGCATCGCCGTTCGATATTTAAAATTGATGACTATCATATGAAGAAGTTTGAATAGCGAAGCGACCTCCTTTGTCTACTACTTGAACTTTTTGAAAGAGTGAAATGTTTTTTTTAATTACTTACCGCCCTAGGGCTTTTCTAGCTACATTATTACCCTAGGGCGCTAATTGGTTACTTACAAGCCTCATTTGGGGGTAATAAGGACCTACTTACCGAACATGAGAGATGTAAACATTATTTTACTACCAATAATGTTCATACAATCATATTGGGTTCATTATATATTTTATTGCTTTATGCAGTCTACTCTTGTCCAGTTACAGTAAAAAACATAAAATAGTTAGATAAAAACATTTATACTGTCCTAAACTTTACATACATTACATTTTACAGGTTGAAGAACCAAAAGTAGCAGAAGAAACCCCAGTGCTGAACCTCAGTGAAAAGTTGAATCCACGCAAGCGCAAAACTAATACAGAACCAACAACAACCCATAAGACAAAAACATTTGATACATATGACCAATATGATGGCCCAAATGTGCAAGAGAAAAAACTTAAAACCATTTATGATGCAAGCAATGATTTTAGAAAAAATCACAACACCAAAAAGAGCAATACATCATTTGATAAAATAAATGTTTTACAAAATGGAGAGACACATGTCAAAAGGCTAAATCATGTTGTGGACAAGAAGAAACAAGACTCAGATAACAAAAGAATAGAAGCTATGAAGAAAAAGAGTCAGGAGTTTAAACAGAAGAAAATGATCTTGAAGACTGGATTGACTGGCGTGGTATGTAGCCTCTAATTTATAAACTCACATCTTTGTTTGTGTAAAAGTGTAAAAGTAAATCTTACATAAATCTATACTTCTATACTAATAATATGCTGAAGAGTTTGTTTGTTTGTTTGAACAGGAACTACTGGTGTGAATTGAAAAATTCTTTTTGTGTTGAATAGACCATTTATTGAGGAAGGCTTAAGGCTATATAACATTACGCTGCAACTAATAGGAGCGAAGAAACAATGAAAAATGAAATTATTCATCTTTGAGGGCTTCCATTGTGTGCGCTGCGAAAACGGTTCAAGTCGTGGGTAGAACCTATGTGATCAAAGCCAAAAGAAACCTCTAGTTTAGGATAAAACTTAGCCTATCTCTGTATACTACCATTCTATAAATTCATAATAGTTTATGAGCCTGTTGTAACATAAAAGGGAAACATAATATTAACAAACACTCATGTTTATAATGGTATGGTATATTCTAATACTATAATTTTGTACTTATATTTTTCAGGATAAAGTGGCTAACAAAAAAATCAAATTTTCTGATGACGAAGAAGAATTACCTATTGCAAATGGTTATGAAAAGAAGTCAAATCAAAATAAATCAACATTGTTTGATGAGGATGATGATGATAGTGGAAATGAGCTTAACTTTGAGATCAAGAAACAGTTTGAAGGGAAGAAAGGACAAAAGGTACAGAGTATTAATTAAAGATATCATAATACTTCATGATTTTTTTTTCTTAAAAAAATTTTGGCGACTTCATGTTGGTCCTGTATTTTATTATGTTATCACACTCACTAGTGCTAGTGTGACCGTGTCTACAAATTCTCGCTTACATGTTTTGGTTGTTGCTTTATGCTAGTATCCAGATTTCTGTAAACATTATTTAAAACAAAAGTTTTCCTTTTATGCAAACTTAATGCTGGAGTATGCTGAATATTGCTTTTACATACATTTGCAGTTATTTATTATTTTATTTATTTATTTATTTACTAATCAATTAAAACGGCGCGAGCCAATTACATTAATTAATAAATGATGATATAATAATTATTAATACCTAAAATAGCTACCAAATAATAAAATAAACAATATTTCTAAAATAATGTGACATCCCTCTCATGAATTTGATATAGGTTTTAGATTTGCAATCGAGGTACAAATCTGACAAACGTTTCGTCTTAGATGAAAGGTTCATTGAAGATGATGAGCCGACAGAAGAGAACCAAGAAGCCACTGAAGAAGATGGACAAGTTGAACTCAGTCAAACCGATGAAAAAACAAAGCAGCTGAATATCTTGGAAAATGTACTTGGTGTGCCTTTACGGAAGAAGGTCTATGAGGAAGATAAAGATGGCAAGAAAAATAAGTGAGTTATTATGTTAATAATGTTCTACAGTATTATGTGTGTAATTTTAAAATGATATTTTAGATCAAATATTTTTTTTGACAAAAACAGCATAGAATAAATAATACAGGCAACATTCAGACAGACACAGACATTGCAGACAAGGCTAGATTCGACATTCTCTAGATCCATTATGGATCTTGACAATGGATCTAGTGGAAATGATCCGTTTGATGAGTCTACATAACCCTACTTAAAATGTTCATTTTGTTCACAGACCAAAATTAGGAATGTTTCGCTTCGACCCCACCCAGCCGGAACATGCAAAATTCCTAGCCCCTATTGATAACACAAAACAGGAATCCACAAAGAAAACTAAAAAGAAAAAAGATAAACAACAAGAACCTGAAATACCTGAGCCAAAACCTGAAGAGCCCAGACCAGAGGTTTCAAAGGAACAGTTTTATAAAGTCAGTGATACTTTGAAAGAAGCTATTGCCCAACCAACATCATTTAGTCTGAGAAGTCTTTTTGGAAACACAGTGGACACTGAAAAAGGTATAATGTCCTTTTACTCTTGTATATGAAACACCTAGATTAGAAAGGAATTAGTGAAAAAATATGTGATACTAGTATGTATATGTTAACCCAGGATATAAAGTAGCCTTGTGTTATTCCTGCCCGAGTCTAATCATCTATACCAAATGTTATCCATATTGGTTCAGCCATTTGAACATAAAGAAGTAACACACACCCACACCTAACTTTCGCCATTATAATACTATATATTTATTTATTTTATAATGGCACACAAAACAGAATATGTTCTGAAATGAACTGAATATACATTTTAAGCTGGTTTCGATCCAAAACAAATTCCAAAACATGTGTACACAGCTTGATCTAAATTTGATAATATAAGTAGGATGGTACCTATTTATAAAAAAATCTCTTAAATAATGTTCCATACATTTTTCAGAAACACAAAACGAGGAAGCAACTTACATTACATTGGAGCCCCCAAAGAAGTCCAAAGTGAAAAATCCCTTAGAACCTGGTGAGAGAAACCCATTTGTTTATGACTCTTCAGAGTCAGAGAATGAAGACGATGGGGAAACTGAACAAGGCACTAAAAACGATCCTGCTCCTATGGCAACAGAAAACAAAGCTGTCTGGAAAGAAAGCTTTTTCTTTGGACAGTCAGATCAGAGATTTGATGGTAATGTATACCTAAAAGCTATATCATATTGTTTAGATCTGTGTGTATATTGCCTGTTTTGGACTTATAACATACCTACTTGTTATTATATAAACCTTCCTCTTGAATAAAACATAATAATTTCTTTATTTGACCAAAAAACTTATGTGTATGTATTACAGTTGCTGTAGAATCAATGTAAATTTTCTTCTATCTTATGTGCTATGCTATCACTCTATCTGTTTAAAAATACTGCATCTAAATCTGTGTTGTAGTTTTAAAGATCTAAGCTTACATATACATACAGACATAGGAACAGACACAGAAAGTTACTTTACATTATACTATGAAAATTCTTCTAAAGAACTCTTCTGATTTTAATTTGTAATTTTCAGAGGGTCTAGCATTCTTCACCAGTTCTAATGAAGAAGTTCAGAAGGAAAGGAGAGAACTCAAGTCACTGATGAAGAAGAGAATATACAACAAAGAGAGGAAAGATCAGATGCAGATGTTCCGGAAGAAAATTGGTGGTCGGAAGAAAACCATGAAGAAGAGCTTTAGAAGGAAAAATTAGTCCATAGTAATTGTTGTTAAGTCTAAAAATAATGTTAAATTTGAAATAAAAATAGTAATATTAGCATGACTACTTCATTATTGCAATACTAGATTAAATTAATTATCGTTTCTTCCATGTAGACTTCTTTCTTGCTCCAGGTTGACCGGGCTTCTTACGTTCTTTCTTTCTGAAGTCTCTAGTCAATAGACCTGCTATCTGCATTTTGTCGAGCATCTCCTTTTCTACAAAGCTGCGCAGGCCCCATGCTATGCCCCAGCGCAGAGCCCCAGCCTGGCCGGAAGGACCACCTCCTTCCACATTGCATTCAACATCCACTCTGTTCTGCATTTCAGTGAAAATTAGAGGGAATATAACTTGCTCTCGTGGCTGTATATCTTCAAAATAAGTGAGATCTTTCCCATTGATTGTTATTTTTCCAGTACCGGGAGACCTGATGGTGACATCTCCTCTAGCCTTCTTCCTCAAACATTCATATATTGTGACATATGCTCTTCCTTCATCATCATAATTGGGCTTAGGGATCTCCAAAGCAAATTTCTGTGTGGCCAAAGGTTTCCTAAACTTCTCAATGAACTCCTTACACCTGTATGCATATGGTATACTGACAAGTCTTTCCAAGACAACCTTTATATTGTCATATTCCAAGTCTGTAATTTTCTCTACTAAAATATTTTCTACATCTTCCTTGCTTACCCAAAGACTACCATCTAGCTGTATTTTTCCATTAGGGTCTGGTGTTGCTTTTTTGCGTAAAACTCTGTCTCCAAAGGCATACAGTTGTTGGATATTTTCTGCAGCATCATATAAGAGTTTGTGCAGGTTAGGCTTTCCGGTATAGAACAAGAAATGATGTGGCCGGCCAGCTTCATCGAATTCAGCTGCTTTACGAGCAGGGAACACTTCTTCTGGAGGTTTCATCAATGGTCGAGCTGCGGGATCGTAAATACCGCTCGGGAACAAGTACTCTATAGCGCGATCAACGTCTTTCTGAGTGAACGTTTCCGGATCTTCCCCCATCATATTGGCTAGGTGTCGTTTACCGATATTGTATTCGAAGTGCTCTCTTTTCATAAACTCGTCATGTTCCCTGGCTCTTTCTAAATAAGCTTTCATAGCCTTACTCACTGTTTTCTTCTTACTTAGATCTTCCCAATCCGTCAAGTTGAGCTCATTTTTGGAAGTAGAAGTACTGCTACTGCACTTTATTGTGTTGTGGAGTATCGGACATCGAAAGGGCGTGTAAACCCTAGTAACTGGAAGTAGTTGTTTTAAGCTTGCAAGAGCCATTTTAATAGATCTTTTAGTAGGCCATCACTTTTTGAACAGAAATACCTAGGTTTTATTTTCTCTTCTCACAGGTAGAAAAATAACATAACCTAACTTTTATTGTTTCAACTTTGTTGTCATTGTTAAAGTCTAAAGTGGTTAGTTATGTCAAAGCTTTTTTTTAACTTGAGAACTGGAACAATACAAAGATAAGGGCAAAAACATTTCTTTTTTAATTTTCCACCAATGACAATTCACAAATAAGCAACCAAACGTCAATGTGACTTAAAAACAAGCGAGTGCGATAGACATTAAACGGCAACGCCATTATGAAAACATAAAATCCGTTACAAACCGTAAACAGACAGAGTATTTTACTAACTAAATAGCAAAATGGTTTTATTTTAGTGCAATATACTAATTTGTTCGACTAAGCTGCGGTTTTTGTGTGTCTTGATCGAATGTGGATAGAAACTGGCGCGAAAATGAGCGACAGTGACAGTGATGAGCTTGTGTCGAGAAACGGTTTCGCCCAACAAAATGAGAGAACTGTACGTATTTCCAGTTTTTCTTGATTATTGTCTGAATCTTATTATATTGACTATCTGCATATGCTGCTTTTGCGTTTCAGTAAATAATCCCCTGAATACGGTCTACGATCTTGTGAATGTACCTGCCTGTGCATTTACACTCACTATCGCTCTCGTTGGTCTTTTGATTTTCATATAATAGCCGCATTTATGGGTGTTATAAAACTGGTGGCGCGAGTAGCAGTGGCATACGCATGACATGAGAAGTATGGTGTTTATACGAACTTTATATATACATGCCCACTTCCCTCACTAATGCATTTGAGAGTGGAGTTTACATAGGTATTTACTTATCACAATTTAGCGCTATTGTAACAAAACCGGTGCATATCAAGTTATCAACAGAAAAAATGCATATTATGTGTATAGGAAAGTCCACTAGAAACATTTCACTTGTTTGGTTATTAGATTTGTGTATGACACAAATAATAATTGAAAGTTATATGTTACAGATAGTGTCAGGGGCTGGGCCTGGTGTGAACTTCAGTAACGTAGGAACCAGCTTCCGAAGTACTATAATGTCATCGTCAAGAATACCCCCATTATTTGAAAACTCAAGATATGCTGAGTCAAGTTACATCCCACAAAGCGGGAGGGAAGTTTCTCCAATGTCTGTAAAAAGTGTCTGTGATGCGAGACAAAGAAATTTCAATTACTCATTCAACCCACATGGCATGGGTAATTCAAGATCTGTTTATAATAGTAGAGCTGGATCTCCAATGTCAGTCAGGAGTATAGGTATGACTTCTATACTATTTTTCTTTATTTTACTCAGGTATAATTGTAATTATTTTTCAAAATTCTAACTTCTATGCCAAATTTCAAGTCAAGCTAAGCTGGGAGAAGCCATCGGCATCTGAAACACAGTTATTAACTAGTTTAGATGCCTTTGGATCTTCATACAATGTTATGACATTAGCATAATGCAAAATAAACAAATTTTATTAACAAAAAAAATATCATTGTCCTCCACAGTTTGTCTCATTTATCTATCATTCTGAGCCTATGTTTGGCACTCAAATCCAAAGTATGCTCCTGCCTATTGTCAATTACTTGTCAAATTTGCCAGAGTTAACAAACTTCTTGTGCAAAAGCTATTTATTGAGATACATTTAATAAGTTTCATAATTAACATTCTGCTTTCCAGATACAACAGCTAGTGTGAGTGCTGTTGACATAGCTAATGCTCTTAAACACGAGCATTTCAGTAAACATGACTTAAAACTGATTAAAGAAGCATACAACAGATTTGTAAGGCACAAAGTGAGAAAAACAATTGACAAGAAAAGGTATAGGAGAGTTTATAGACACAGACGCAGAAGTGGTGATGACTCTGGGGAACAAGGAAGTGACTCCTCTGTAAGCAGTGGAGGCTGGTCATCTAGATCCAGACATAATGTTGATATGTCAAGCGCCAGATCAGCAATCACAGACATTTCAACATTCAGACGTACTATAAAAGACAGTAACTTGTTTAAAGATTGCACAGAAATTTTAAAACACAATATGTTCCAAAGAAAAGGTCCTGGTTCAGTAAATTTTAATGGCACTCAAACGTCCATCATGTCAAACAGAAGCACACAATCTGTGATTAATATGCCTGTTTTTAAAAAACCAGCAAACTTTCAGAACTTTCGAAGAAGTATAAACACATCTGTCATGCTTCAAAAAGAGAGGTTCACAAATGGATTCTTGTTACCTGCACACAGATTTAACAATGCTGGAAACACAAGTATGATACATGAGAATGAAGTTCATTCTAATAAAAATCGCCAAAATGAACGACTCCCTGTTAAGGAAAAGGAATCAAGACAAAATGTTGAAAATGATAGTGAAGAAGATAATATATTTTCTTTGTGTAAACCAAGTAGTGAGGTTAATGGAAGAAAACGAAGCATTGACGAAGTTGGTGATGAAAATGTTTACATGCCTAATCAGAAGAGGCAAAAACCTCTATCACCCTGTCGAAATAGCAGAGAGGCTCAGGAACAAAAGGCTAATACTGATGATGAAGATGACAATGCAGATGATTTCATATTCGCCAAGCCTAAATTCCCAGTGAAAAAACAGGTGAAAGAAAAATTGATATCAAAATCTGCAGCTCCTTCTTTAGATAATCATGTAGTAGCATCAATAGACCCACCTGTTAACATGAAACCAACAAAAGGACAAACAAAAGAAAAAGAAGAGGAAGCATCAAATGTCACACAAAACTCAATTAACATGTCAACAAAACGAAGGAAACTGTTCAGTCAAAAGCTTGATGTTACAGAAAAAAGAGATCTCAGTACAGACAGTTTGGACAGCCCTCAAGATAGTATATATGCTGCAATACAAAAAGAGAGAAAAACCAGAAAATTGCAGCAAGCTACAACCCAATCATGCCTTAACAGAGACATACAGAAAGATGAAAACAGCTTACTAGATTTAATACAAAAAATTGTACCCATAGATAAAATGAATGTCACAAATATGACCAACAAAACTGACCAGAGCAAGAACCTAACAAAAGACAACTCTGAAAAATGGGACGTAATAAACATAATGACTACACAAAGACATGATAGTGATGCAAGTGATACATTCACTGATGAAGAAACACTGAATTTAACTGTCAAAGAATTACAGAAAAAAGAAGAGTCCAAGAAAAATGCTGAGGTAGATAAAGAGAACACACAAAATTTACTTTTGAAAGATAAATTCAGCAAAGCCACAAAAGTGAATGGGACTCATAAAGAAGTTGTCTCAAAAGATTTTTCTGTATTGATCACAAGAATTGATGACAATCCCGGACCTTCTGTTATAGAAAATATTTTCAAAAAACCTTCTCCTATGAAATCCAACAATTGTAGAAAAATTTTAGAAGAATTACCACCAAACTTGGATTTGCATCCAATCAAAAACTTTTGGGACACAGATTTTGAGAGTGATGCCGAATGCATGCCTTCTCCTAAACAAGGAAATGGCTATGCCAGGAAAAATACTGCTTCTTCTAAGACATCAGGTAAAGTTTTTCTTTAATAATTAAATTTTATAGTTGTAGTACCTAATACAAATGATTTATTACCACTTCTTAGTGGATGCCTACATCAGAGTAGCTATCTGCTGCCAAATTACAGCCTGATCAGTCCAGTTTGTTTAGGTTGTGTGTTGATAGATCAATCAGTTACCAGGTCTTTTATTCAGATTATTACACAAGTTGTGTTCCATAAATTATCACTCAATATTTTATTTATTGTTTGTTTTCTATTTTCCAGGCAAGCAGCAAAAAGATTCACCTAAAAAACAAGGCCTCTTCAGTGTATTCAATAACAAGAATCCTGCTGGATCCAATACATTACAAAATTTTACCTTAGATAACACACAAAAGTTTAATCCATCAACTCTCAAGATTAAATCTCACAGAGCTCCCACGCGAAATAAATTTGATCGAACAGACCAAAACACAATATCAACATTATGTGAACCACAACTCACCAAACAAAAAGATCACTCTCCTAAACTAATAGTCAAACAAAGGAATAAACAACTAAAAGATACCCCCAATAAGGGAAAGACACAGAAAGTTAAAAAACAAGTGATGAAAAAGAAAACTCCTGAAAGTGTGAATAAAACAAACACTGTTAATGATAATACCATAAAACAATCCGGTAATGTTTTAAATGATAATAAAGTAACTCCGGCTACAGAGTCTAACAACAATATTAAAAGGGGTCTGGGAAGGCCCAGGAAATCAAGCACAAGTAAGAATAACGAACAATATAAAGTTACCAAAAACGATAAAAAGAAAGATGAACCTCAGGCATCGAAAGCTAAGACACCTAACAAAAAGAATCCCAAGACCAAAAAAGCTGAAATATCACTTACAAATAATGTTTTAACATTAACAGAAGAAAATAACAACAGACCAATGAGAACATGTAGACTTAACAAATCAAATAATTCTACAGCGTCAAATGTGTCTTCAAACTCAACTGCAAATCAAACTTTGAGATCTAGAGGAGCCAATGTATCCATCAATGAAAACCGCAATGAAAATAAAAATGTAAAAAAGCGTAACAATACAAAAGGTCCTAAAACAAGGCTGGGTAATGTGTCCCTTTCTTTATCTGTTGACGAAAATACTGTACCAAAAAGATCTTTGAAGAAAGCAACGAATTTCTCGATATTTAAAGCTGACGAAAGTGACATCTCGTTTTCTCTCCACGATCTGTCATATTCTCCTCGTGTAACAAGATCTAATTCAATCATTAAAAATAATTTTAAAAATTCCACCTACAACTCATCGTCAATGAAAGATTGTTCGCTTTTAAAAAATAAGTCTTAGAACAAGAGTACCTAATAAGAGATATTTGAATTGATAGAAATATTTAGTAGTTTAAGTTATGTTTGAATTGTTTATTGCTCTTTGAAATGGTAAGCAAATACGCTATTTTACTGTAATTAAATAATGCTCCTTTGTTAAATTAAGGATGCCGTAGCATTGTAGAACTCATGTGTTTGTTTAGTTTAATGTTATAGTACCTCAATAGAATTAACAAAAAGTTTTTAATATAATTAAATAGGTACCTTTGTATAATACTGTTACAGCTTCAAAATTGTACCAATATAATATTGAAATTATTTTTTATATAAATAATCATAAGCGTTCCATTAAAATTATGCAGAAAAATAACAACATTGTCATTTTAATTATTAAAGATAAAGATAAAAAGATAAAGAATCTTTATTGATAATGTAAAATTGTAACATACATAGGTATAAGTACTAATATCACAGAATATGCCACACAAATTACAATATCTCGTCAAATTGAATGTATAACATTTAACTTTTATAAAATTTTAGAAGTTACGTATGTCTAGTTTTATTAATAAAATAATGAAAATTTTTGTTATTAAAATCATGTCAAACATAATAATAGGTATGTAATCATACAATATGTCAACTTAAATAAATCTTGGTACTGTCACTTTAGCTGTATAGGGGCTAAAATGACAATTTGGCATCACACTCCTTACCTAGTAGTTAATTACATAATTTCTAAGTAAGATTAGAATCAATTGGTAGTTGACTGTAGTCATTTTCAAAGTATTCTTTAAAACTGTATAGTGTCTGATCTAACAATAATTGTTTGACGCTATTGCAAAATTGCTGATCATTATTCAAAGACTGAATGTGTGTGGGGAGTTTATTGAACAGTTTCTCTCCCATTATAGTGGGTAGTTTCTTAGTCATACACAGCCTAGGCACAGTTGGTTTTAACAATACTCTGTTTATCTTGGTTCTATTTGAGTTATAAGTCTTAAGTTTAAACAAATGTGGATTTCTTTTTACAAACTTTATAATCTCTAATATATATTGTGACACTGACGTCAAAATCTTCAACTCTTTGAAATGGTTTCTACAAGACTCTATATCTACCTCCCACAAGTACTCTTATTGCTCGTTTCTGCATTATTAACACTCTTTCAAAGTCTGTCGCATTGCCCCATATACTTATGCCGTATGAAAGTATAGAGTGTATGTTTGAATAATAAGTTTCCTTTAGGTGCTCTGGGCTTGTTATTGGTTTCAACTGTTTTAATGCATAAACCCCTTTTTCCATTTTTTTACAAGTATTATTAATATGTTCTTTCCATGTTAAGGAGGGATCTAAATCGAATCCTAATAGCTTAACATGCTTTGCGTATATACATTCAGTTCCATTCTCTAATATTAATGGAGCTTCTTTAAAGTTTGGTGATACAGCATTGAAGGACATTATATTCGTTTTACTTTTATTACTTACACGAGCGAACAGTATTATTGTTGCATGAGATATTATGTAAATATAATATTATATTTACTAGGGGTGCCGATTTCAGATTTGAATCAGAAATGTCAGATTGTTTGTATTGAATTAAATGCAAAGTTTTTGAGTTAAGAGTTAAAACGTTTTTAAAAAAGATTCATTATCCAAATCAGAAGACCAAGGCTTCTTTTAAGCACTGAGGTCTTCCTAATTAAACTTCTGGGGCTCTGAAAACAAGTCATTCAAGTCATCACTAACTTTTATACCTTGAAGTTCTTCTTCTCCTTCTTTCTTTTTCGGTATCATTTTGATGTCTAAAGCAGTTGGCAGTAACCTCAAAAAAATATATATTAGTAAACAACGGGCATAAAATTTTGCATGAAATTTTACAAGCTAAATGTTGTTGCCCTTGGGTTATGTTTCTATTTACTACTTAATATAATTTAAGTTTTTTAAATTATGGATATTAGTACTAACATCAGGTATAAGTATAGTTATTTCTACACATTGTATTGTATTTTTTTTGTAATGAGTTACCTACATTGGCCATGATACTAGGGGGTACTTTTATTGCCAAAACCTCTAAATTATCACAGAATCGACTTATAATACTTGCATGCATTTTGGGGAAGACACGTGTGATTTCTTTTCCTTTATTCAAAACATTGTATAAGAGCTAATGTTATATTTGACGCCTAATAATATAAACTGTATGTAAGTTACTAGATTAATATTATGTTTAATGAATGCTTTAATTATGTAAGTAATGTAATAAAATTATTTTCTTGATTGACATATGTAATGTTTATTTTTTATCCATAACCACATACCTACTTCTAACACACATTCTACATCCTTCTAATATACATTGAGTAAATTTCGATAGTGTTATAGAGGTAGATTAGGCCCTGGGCTATCTATTACATAGGTATGTGATACTACGAAGCGATAAATTGTCTGTTTCTTCAGGGTTTCGGGCTCTAACTGCTGATTTTGATAAAGTTGGCTGTTTGATTCGGACCTCTTTAAGTTAGCCATAAGGATGTAGGTACATCAGTTCTAACGTTTCAGGTCCATTTTTAAGCCGCCAGCTTGCACAATTTATCATCTGCATACATATTTAAGTTTATGTTAGATTAGTCTAAGGGATGTTGTAAGTACAAAGAATACTGTAACCCTATGTTGTATATAGAACTACACATTTTCAGTAGGTATCTACTTTATTTCTAAGCACCTTGCCCAATTATAACCTAAAATAAAACAAATAATAAAGTTATTTAAGTATATTTTATTCGATAAGACATTCACAAATCAGAGGCTATTAATATCTGCTGTTAAGGCAATTTACGAACGCTAAATTAAATAAATTATTTTACATTTAATCTTGTATGTTTTACCAGCGATAACTTTAATACGCGCCATTACAGATACTTTGTCTCGCGATCTTGGACTTGTTCTAATTTAAAAAAAATACGAATAATAAAATTAGTATCATATTCCCTATAGTTAGTTTTTAATATAGTGCGCAAACGTTGTCAGGTAATTCGACTAACTTACTCTTTCTTTTACGGGTCCTATATAAACGCTAGTTTTTGCTCAGCCCTCATATTGTGAAATCTGTAGAAATTATAATTCGACAGTCATTAAAATCTTATTAGAAATACAAATAAAATCGAGTTCTGATTTAATTGTCTGATACAAGTAATCAGAAAAAGCATATTCGTAATAGTGGCTCAATTCGGCCAAGTTTTAATTGCACGTCAAAAAAATACCTGTCGCTTTTCAATTCTACGTCTGAGAAAAGGATATTTATATAAATTTATTCGATTTGGAGCTTTGAAATCTCGGGATTAATACTGTAATATAATATTTTAATTTAAAAAAGTGTCACAACTCGCAGAGGGCTGCGCAAAATTGATAAATTTCTTACATAAAATGTCATCATTTTGTGACCCGATCCGTCCAAAATTACAAACTTACACATTCAAAACGCGTCAGATCTCATTTTCGAACACTATCACCGCGATGCAAACATTTTTTTTTAAAACCAAAGTTCAAATGCCAAAATTTCACATAACAGAATTATCAAAAGATTAACAGTAAACATCTTTTAATATTTATTTAACAATCTATTAAATGCACAGGCGTCGAGGCCTTAGTATGGTGTTCGGGATTCATATATCGATGTACCCAATTCTGCGATACCATACAATTTGAATGTAACGGTCTATTCCTTCAATACATACAGAACAATTAGAAAGAATCAGTCAAGACTTCGCGCTCCGATAGTTTAGGAATGTACTTAGAATAACACAGCCACACTTGCCCAATGTGGATCGTATGACGGCAGAAGGAACTCCAGAAACTAGATGATATAGACTACAAACAGTGGCTAAAATGGGTCATTTCAATGAGATGTCACGATCTGATATATGTACCTAGTTTCTTAACTAGTTCTTATACACATCTATGTTATTAAAAACGGCTAGAATATGATTAAAAAATCTCAAAGCTTAGTCGGTACATGTAGCATCCCTCCGAAGATATTTTATTCATATCATTACTAGTAACTATGCATTTACATATAACAGATATCTAACACGGATTAGGCTTACGTTTGACTACAGCCTGCCTGATGTTAAGCACCACTGTAGTTTTATTTGTAGCACGCTATTTTCTAAGATGTATCAATATCGCTAGATAACAAAATTGTGCTAAAAGTATGCTAAACATTAAATACTGCAAGCAATTATTTGATATCTAGTGGCCATGATTATAATAAAATTTGACGTATAATAATCTAGACTAAAAAATACACACCTTGGCCGTTGGTACACATATAAAAGCTATACCATTTGTGTTGTTTTTCATCAACCAATCACAGGCGTTATAAGTACGTATTGTGCTGTGATTGGCTGGCATGTCGCGAAGATAATCAGATGTTGCTTTCACACTTGTGCTAAGGCCGTTGATATTAAAATACTCTTCAAAATGACCCCTAAAATTGTTCAACAATTCTGATAGCATATTTTAATAAAAAATAGGAACTAATGTAGTTCACAGACGCGAAAACTAAATGGAAAATTAACGTTAATGTGTTTATACATAGTTAAGCCTTATGAATATGATATTAGTTACCATTCGAATAAAATTGATGCTGAATTGGCGCCAATTTGTGATGTTTAAAATAGCAAATATATTTTTGCCAGAAACAAAATGGCGACAAAAAGGTCAATTTTATTAAAATTTTTTAGTATATTATTTGTCTAATGTAATTCTAGTCACTGGGTAGTAAAAGCTTATAAAAAGAAAACGTAAAAGAAGGGAAGAGCATTCCTGGTCTTTTCTTTTACATGAAATTTGGGTAAAAATTACGTTTTTCTCGCGAATTATTTTTATAAGCTTTCTAGCAATGGTGTTTCTTAACTATTTCTACCATGATAGTGAGTTCCTACAGAACTGTCGTTAATAAATCAGCCAAGACTTCAAGGAGGTTCGTTGACTTCGTCTACAATACCGCGTGAATGGAACTTTTTTGAACGCAAAAAAAATATTCTAGTCATGCTCGGTTTAGTTTCTGTGTTATTAAAATAGCCCAATCAAAGCCGTTTGCAAAAAGTATAGTTAATGTTTGTAAATTGTAGTATTTTTATGCCTTTTCAAATGGATTTCAATTTTCAGCCATCTTGGTGTATTTTTTTCACAACCGATTTAATACCATATCTTTATAAATTAAAACAACTTTTTTATGTAAAGGAGTGTTTGTAAAATATGTGATTTTTACCTAAGATTCAATAAGCAATACTTTTTTTATACGACGATAATAATTTAAAGCACTCATCACAAACAACAAACGTAGTACGCAAATAGAAACAGATCACAAATCTAAACAAGTCCCTTGAACCCATTTTTAACATGTAAAAGAATCTCCGTCCCAGTTTTGACCACCATTTAGGTTATTAAAAGTATTGAAATGCTCTGTCCCAGTTTTTACATGAGTAACACCATTTACTGTCCAGTAAGTTATGTTTTTTTTAAAAAAGGGTAGTAAATAGTTGTAAATTTGTAGTGATTATGAAGTTAAGAAGCACCTCCGCCGGGCCAGGTGGTTGGCTGTGCGACACTAAGCACTCGGTACATGTGTAGGTGTAAGCAATATAATTTCGATTTAGATACAATATACAAGAGAGGGCGAGTTGGCGGAGCTCAGTACTCGTCCTCTTCCGGGGGGTGAGGGTTGTCGCCCTCTATGTCCTCTGGCGGCGCGAATCCGTCCTGCAATACAAACATTCAATAAATAAATAGAATAAATAAATATTTCAGGACATATCACACAGCGCCATCTAGCCCCATACTAAGCTTACGCTTGTATCATGGGTACTAGGTAACGAATATAATACATATATATTTTTTTTTTGTAAATACATACTTATTATACATAGAAACGACCAGACTCAACACAAATAATTACAAATTTAAATATTCATATTTTTTTGTGTCATGCGGGAATCGAACCTGCACCCCTAGATTAGAAGCAGAGCCACTACCAACTAAGCTAACAGAGCAGTCAATCAATCGATATAGCTTTATTGCACACCAGAAAAAAAATACAAAACAATTTACGGTAATATTACTTAACCTAGATACATTGAGTGGCCTTATCGCGTAGAGCGATCTCTTCCAGGCAACCTTAGTAAAGATCGGTAGGAAAGAAACATGTAAAAGTCGGTGGCGTACAAACAACAACATAACAGATACCTTAACCAAACACTAAATTATTGCTAGGAAAGCACAAAAAGGACTAACAATGTAAGCAAAAGGAAAATAAATTCATTGAAACATTGAATGTTGTTAACATATTCCCTGTTCCACGCGGAATATAACCTTGCGATCTTCAAAGCGAGAGTGAATCGGTTCTTACTGGGTAAGCACGCTCCATTCTAGACCGTAATGATTGCTTACCATCAGGCGAATTACGGTCAAGTGCAGAGCTTACTAGAGTTAATGTTATCACAGATGACCTTGTTGCGTTTCGAAAACTGCACACACTACATAAAAATAAAGATACTGGGTGGATTGCAAAACCACAGGGCAAATATAGTAATTTAATGTGTATGCTTTTATATCACATGCTTATGTGATCTTATCGATGAGAGTGGTCAACTCTGGTGTCGAGAGTTTATCAGCCGTCCGAAGGGCCTGTGACATGGCTTAACGACTGCCGTACTAGTCAAACAGCCAGGACCTACAAATAAACGTGTCATCAGGGCACAGATGATAGTAGTCTTGTTTTTGTTTTACATCTGAAAAGATAAATAAATGAATAAAACGTTTATTTGACCTTATTTAAAAGAAACAGGTATAGCAGTAGTGAACATTTGAAATTAATTAGTTAATTAATTAATAAAGTACCATGAGATAGGGCTTAGGACTATACAATAGTTGGTGAAACCTGGACATCAAACTAGGTCAGCACCTGTGTGATGATGTCCAGTTATTCCTTATAAACAAACAACAAAGCTAGTTGTATTATTAAGATGTTGTTGTAGTTGAAGTGTTTGTTGTACATCTGAGAAGAAACAGCACAAACATCTCACCTCAGTTGCATATAGAATATCCAAGATCTTCTGAGTGATGGGTCCATACTGTTGCTCCTCCATTTCTTGACAGATCACTTCTATGTCCCGCAGTTTGCCGAAATAGAAATCCCTCTCTTTCTCCAGACCGTCCACGGTCGCTTTCAACTCGGTTACCTGGAAAAGAAATTATATTTATTATAACACATAACGACACGGAAGCCTGTACGGCCTGGAAGAGATCGCTCTACGCGATAAGGTCGCCCAATGCACCTTGCGTAAGTAATATTTCTGTAATTTGTTTTGTATTTTTGTTTTTTTCTGGTGTACAATTAAGCTATATTGATTGTTTTACACAGATAATTCACACTACATAGTGCTAAAATAAATTCTAAATTAATCATCTCATTACTCGTAACCATACCTACTATTTTAGCGCGGTTTAAGTACATTCGACATAGTTTTATCTAAAGACATCGATTCCCCGTACTATAACGATGAAGGTCGAAGAATGTTGTTCAAGGATTTTTATAGGGTTAATATACTTTTCGCGAATCTTGGCCGGATTAACATGGGAAATAGTCAGAGTGCCACTAGTACATAAAAAAGCGAACGTGACTTTATTTGAGTGGTTTTGAGGGTTGATCCTTCTTTACAGCGCAATTGAGTATTGAATCAAAATAATAATTTCTCCCTGTTCCCCGCGGAATATAACCTTGCTATCTTCAAAGCGAGAGTGAATCGGTTCTTACTGGGAATTAAGGTCAAGTGCAACCCATTTCTTGTAAAAAAAAAACACGGGCAAAGCTGGGAGCAAGAAAAGAGAACTCCCCTAACGAATTAATTCTGCGGGGGAGTCACAACCCTCAGTCATGAGGAAATACTACTCAAGAGAGAGTGAACACTAAAGTGTTGAATATCATTTACCTGATGATTTAGTTCGTCAATGATTTTCGAGTCTCCCCTGGCGCTCTGGTTTAATCTCTGCAGATTGGACGGCGGCGACCTCACGGTGCTGTTTGGCGCCTTTTGGACTGAAATAGCAGGTTTTATATTAATTATATTTGTCTACTGTCTGCGGAGCATGTCTGCTTTTGACTGAGTATTTCTGGATAATTGCTATTGCTTAAAAGTTTATTACATAGAATCTGCACGATGTTTTACAAATTCGGAAATTTATTAATCGAAAACGAAACATCAATCAAAGATATATCTCCATTTATTTTAACTAATGGCAGTAATCCATAAATCATAAATATGATAGTCCAAGGAATTATATGATTGGCATTTCATTTTAGAGTGAATAGTTTAGTGTTTCTCCAATTCGGTAACTTTGTCACGAAAATGATACTCCAGTCAGAGATATCTGTATTTTATCTTTTGACAGTGATTCATTAAACATAAATAATCCAAAGGCTTCTATGATTGAATAGTTTCTGAATTTGTGAAAACCACACTCTGTCCGAAAATGAGACAATAAAATTTGTATTCATTTGTAGAATCATGAAGCAATAGCAATTTTTTTCATCACCAAAAACAGACTTGCCCTCCAAATATTATAAATTGTACAAATCTATTGCAGTGTTAATAATCTTGTAATAAATATGTTAGTGCTTATTTCTGATATAAATATTGTTGTTAATTAGATATATTAGCATGAATAAAGTTAATTGGGTTAAAATATTTTATGAAAGGATGTATTAGCGGTACCAGTATCTATAAATTACTTTTAACTATAATTTTTTTTTCTTTGTTACTTTATCTCAGAAATAAATTGAACATTTTGATAGGAAACAGTAAAAATATTATTTTAATGCAGGCTATTCAAGTACATTTTTAATATTATCACATAAAAATATAATGAGAACATGAGCAAATTATTTTTTTTCCATTAAACTATATTGCAATGCACCTGAATAACCTCTTGAATGTATAACTTTATATATTATGATGATGAAGAACATAATATAATGTATATTGAGACAAAGCATGCTGTGCAAATAATATGAGTGTAAATGAAAAGGAAAATAATGCAAGCCACATTATTCTGTACTTTTGTATACAAATGACAAATACTTGAATGTACACAAATAGATACTGCAATGGTTCCATTATTATTACACATAATAGGAAATATTTGGATTTAATATTGTTATTTATAAAATTATATATTATATTATTTGATATTTATCCTCAAGCGAACATAAAGCGAAGGGAGACATCAATAGAACATAAAACAAAAATAGTACTGGATTGGGGTCTAGCCGCGATTTTGGCCACGGGCGGCGTCAGTTTCTTAGGGGGGGCTGCGGCGTGGCCCCTGGGGGCGGAGGCCCCCCCGTGGCCCATGGGGAGCCCCTCACGCTGCGCCACGGCGTCGTACTCCGTGCCTCCATAGTTGGCATCGAAAAACTTCTTGAACCATTGCAAAAACTCAAAGTTGTCTTGGAATCGACCCTTCACCAATTTGTCTATTGGCACTATCTACAAAAGAACAAAAGGGAAGGATGAAAAACGAAAAGAGACAATCACTAGTCTATGTCTAGGATGCTTCTACCTGACAGACTTCACAGGTACCAATATAAAACATAGACTGTATAAGTACATAATAAATAAATATTATTATAAAAAAATGCTCTATCATTTGCTAGGTAATTGGTAGACAAGTGCACTTGGCTTTGTGTGATGCCAGTTGGTCACAATGGAAACTTTATGACACAATATGCTGGGTTTAATAATCATATTTATGTACTGTATATAATGTACGGTACAGTCTATATTTTACAACAGGTGGTTAAAAGTCACCACACTTAAAAACTGACATGTTCCCAAACAATCACAAAGATATAACATGCAGAGACTCAACAACACAATGTAATGAGATATCAAGTTTCAAAGTGTGATGAAGGGGAAGATAACTTTACTTCCAGCATGCTTACTTCTTGCTCACACAAATTGAATTGAATTTGACAATGTGACATTGTTACATAAAATACATCAAAATCTTCATGTGTGATGAATCAAAATCAATTCAAACAGCTGACTCTTTCTTGATGAAATTCCCTATTGAATACAATAGGGAATTTAAAAAGTAAATTATTATTTTCAAAAAACCTTAAAGTTTTTTTTATTTGTTAAAACTTATACATCAAATAGCATGAGCAAGACATCAACAAGCTAAAAGCAAGTATAGTACTGCATACTGCCAGAGTGGTGTGTTGGTACGGCACGCTTGACTTTGGGTGGGGCTACGGGCACCACCGGCACCACTCCACACAGGGGCACTCCAGCGTCACAGGCTCCAGAGCCGATGGTGAACCCGCCACGAGCCTCAAAGGCATCATACTCTCTCCCATCATAGTTTGCATCGAAAAACTTTTTGAACCATTGCAAGAACTCAAAGTTGTCTTGAAACCGCCCCTTTATTAGCTTGTCCACTGGTATTACCTATAAATTTACATTGTTGACAGAATACACATAATGCTCGCCTTTTATAATAGATCTTAATAACTTTATACCCATATAATTATATTCTCAGCTTGACTGCTCAATGAAAATGGCAGGAAAAATATTGGTAAATTTACAAATGTTGAGATCTGGTTCGCTTTAACATCAGGTAAGTAACTGCAAAATTGATTCTGAGGCTTTCTTTGTGTGCACAGGACTGTCTTAATTTTATAGTGTATTCTTGTCATTCCCTCTAAAATGCACAACTGAGCTGGTTCACAAGAAACGAAACATACAACTAAGCCCTTATTATTATAGCATTTGGGCTTATTTAAGTAATTCCTTACCAAGACAAACTGTAATCAAAGAGTGTAGTTACTACTTGAATAAGTTATGTGTGGTTATGCCAAGATATAAGTTGAATAAAACTAGCCTGTAACAAAATTTAGTAAACATTTTGTTCTGAATACCTATTATGCCAGTGACCTGACCTACATTTTTTGTTATTATAATCAACTGTAAACTTTCTTGTCTGACCCAAATATGGTTCTCACTCAATCTGTAGATGTAGTTACCTAGGTTTAAGATAAAATGTAAAAATGACTCTGCTTTTCTAGATTGGCTTTATCTAAAGCTACCTACTGATGTTTAAGTATTAATCTGTTTATTTTGATAAGTAAGATCATGTTTAGTAAATGCAGCTGCTTGTACTATATTGTAAGTGATTATTTTTAGTAATCCTTGCTTTATAAACCTACATAATATAATATATAAAAATAATATACTCCATCATAGGCCACAATATTGTTAACCATGATGAGAAATTATAGACTGCAATTCTATTTAGTGCAAATAAGATGTATTGGAATAGGTCATTCTCAAATCATTACAGACCAGGGATTAAGAGTACATCTCTTATAAACCACAAGCCCCACCCACTCCTCCCACTTTAGGTCATAAGATTGTAGCTGTTTTAGGGTCAACATCATAAATAGTCAATTCAACTGGCATTGACCTTAAAAGGGCAATATTGTCAACTGGACAGTATGTGTCAAGGGTGACCATTTCACAACATACAGGGTACTAACAATCTTTAAAGCGAGAGTGAACCAGTTCATATTGGGTATATTTTATTATAAACATCTATCTTAGACCATATTATAGCTATTTCTTACCATCAGGCAAAGTATAGTCAAGTGCAAACCTGTTTTAATATAAAAAAAATACTTGGAAACTTAAGCAAAACTATTTAATAGGTAAGTTTAGCTCATGTAACATCGGTTGCAGGTAAAACCTGGATTAGGCTGGTACAAGAGCAAGATCAATGGCATATTAAGAGACCTATTTATTTATTATAAAAAAAACCTATATCCAGCAGTAGGACAAAACTGGCTGTTGATGATGATGATGACAGCTTTGGAAATTTGAGTTATTTTTGTTATTTATTATTGTCATGTTGTAGACCAAAAGCTTTTAATATTTGAGTACTAAAGTGACTCTCAAATGTATTGTGTAAATTACTTGTAACCCTGCATGGTAGCATCAAGATTTCCTTATAAGGCAGATATATCTCCTTGTATAGAAGGTTGTATCTGATTACAATATGGTTATCATATGTCACAGATACATAACAATGTAGATTTATACTGGCTGTATGAATTGAAGTGCATAATGTGTTGGATTATCCAACATATAGGTACCTACGTCAGAGCAAAATTATTGAGATAAAGTAGATAAGAGGGTGTTGTTATGACTACTATTGCTTTTTTTTAGAAATAGGTTTATTGGTCATTAATGAATTTACTGTGTATTAGTGTTGTATTGTCATTGACTCATATACTTTCAGGAAAAAATATAAATACTCCTCAGGATACCTAATATAGTAAATTTACACAAGTACTTTGTTTAAACAGCTACCAATGTGATTATCTAGAAACTACTAACATATGACACAGTAAAAAATGAAAAAATTTCACAAAAGAGAAACAATACCTTGTCCACTCCCATTTTTTTGAATGCAGCCTGTAATACTTTGAAGTTTTGTATGTATTCATGCTCCAGATTTGTCTTGAACTTGATCCTCTTCATGGGCACACTGCCGGGGAACAGCATGTCCATGAACTGGCAGTAAGCGGCTCCTGTGCACAACTCCTCGATCTTGGCGAAGTTGGACTGCAGGCAGTCGTTCACCCACGCCAGCATGTCGTGCCGTGATAGGTTCTCCGAAGTCACATTTGTAGAATAAACGTTCACCGCCATTTTCACTCCTCTCTAAAACGTAACACCGAATACTTAGCCGAGACGACACTTGGGGCCGGCTGATAACCACTAGCAATGCGGTACGGAAAAAAGAAAGCCGATCTAAAAATAGGTCGCGGTATATTCGTACACGGATTAAACTTTCAATATCCCTCTGCAAATATAGATTAACTTCACTATGTGACAACGCTTTTGCGGATAATAAAGAATCAAAAGCTATGTTTGTTGAAAAATAACAGTAAACTTCTACAGTAGCGGATGTGGAGTTATGACGGGCGACTGGCGAGCCGAGGCGACTCATCAAGTTCTAACGCACGGTAGGAGAGATTTCTTCAAATAGCGGATTTTACGTAAGAATTCATAATTAAAATGACATACCTGTGTTTTATATGTATTAGAGATATAATTTCTTGTAATTTAGCGTCTCAAATCAATGTAATAACGAGATTTTTTGTGCAAAACGCTTCCCTTTTTCGACTTTCCGTTCTGTAAAACGTCATAGACAATATAGACAAACTTTTCTGTTTTATTTTGTACTAGAGATGACCCTATGTCATCGTATTCTTAAAATAATCGACTAAAACTTTTTGATATCGAAAAATGAAAGAAAAGATTATTTTACATAATGGCAAGAATTTAGGGTGATTGTCAATTCACCGTTCCAATCTCAGATTTCCGGCATTCGATAAATTCGTTCGTTCATTCGCGCGCGCGCGATCTGATACGCAGGTGGCGTTTAAGTGCGCCAAAGTTTATTTACAAATTATTTACGTAATTTAGCAAAAAATATACCAGATCATGAGATATAACCTAGCAAAACAGTGCCTGTTGACCTGTACTTGTGAAACTATTTTTATATAGAGTTTATCAGCGTACTTACAACACATTATATTTTTGTACCTTGCATCTAATTCCGATTTATCATTG
This sequence comes from Macaria notata, assembly GCA_927399415.1. Classification (NCBI taxonomy): domain Eukaryota; kingdom Metazoa; phylum Arthropoda; class Insecta; order Lepidoptera; family Geometridae; genus Macaria; species Macaria notata. Next base: position 4,734,738 of record OV656744.1, read on the forward strand.
TTTGGTAAACAAAAAATTTCGGCTACAAAATGGCACAAGACGAAGAGCAAATTATTACGGAGACTAGCCCTGCGGTTAATGACCATGTGGAACTCAGTGAGCCTCCTGCTAAACCCTTTAGATTAACCATGGAATTACCACTTTTTCTAACGATGCTGTCTATATCTCTTTCTGGTAAGTCATGGCCATAGTTTATCATCACAGTTACTAAGCTACTAAATAATTTGCACGTTTTGCGTGTAGGTACATTGTGATTTTTATGTGATTCATTTTGATGATAAAAATAGTTTTTGTTACATTTTTAGATATTTATTATGTAGTACCAAAGTCCTTTACATGTACTCTTATAGCTTATCCTCTGTAAAATAACAGTGTATAGGAATGTTTGTAATTTAATTAACATGCATGTTGGTTGTAATAATTATACCTAATATGTGTTAGTAACATTTGCTTCATGCGTATTTGGGTTAGTTTTATTGATAGCGTTTATCACAAGCAGATGTGTTGTGTCTAGTATTTACATATATATTAGTTCACATCCAATTTAATAATTAGAAACAATAGCTAGCAGCCGGCAAGCAAATTGTTGCTTTGAGCAACCAAATTCATAAGTAAGCCAATCCATAAGTACTGAATTTGTAACTTTGATACTACAGTAGAAAGTTATTTGTGTATATACCTATGGGATAAAAAAAATCTATGGGCTAATCCAGGTTCCATTCTGTCTACTTTGAATCGGCTGTGCCATTAGAGAGTAAAGGGCAACCTAACATACAAACAAGTCACAAACACTATTCCACATATTACTTTGTCTTTTGCAATACAGTTACACAAGACAAGTTAAAGCAAAAGACAGGTTGCTTCAAATTAAAATTTACTTTACTGTACTTTTTAATATAAAATGTATCTTAAATGACAATAACATTTCAAAGTTCGTTTGCACAACGTTAGATATTGTTACCAGGCAATTTTGTCGTTAAATGGTTTTATATACCGTTATGTTCGTGACCTAATTAAGTACTTTATTTTAATCAGCAGCCAATTAAAAGTTCCGTAAAATTGCAGGAGCGGCAATCAGCAATATAATCCTGTACCGAACATGTTACATATCCCTCGGACATCCTAAAGACCAATGCGTTGGCTTCCTTTCATTGGACAAGTCGAACGAAACGCAAATGCTGGAAAAAGAAGTGGGTATATTTTTTTTAAGTGCGCTCAAATAACTGAGCTGATTTTCGATTAATTTTGGGATGGAGATAGAAATCTGCGAAAAAAAACAACCGCTCCATTCATGAACTGCTCATGATGAAATGTATATAAGTTTTTTTTTGCGTATTTTCAAAACTTCGTTGTCATCAAGTTGTTGAATTAAAACAACTCGTAAAGTCTTCCTTTAACGGTTATACGTTAGTTACCAGTAGGTACCTACTTCTGTATAATATAACGATAATTGGAATCCGTTTTTATGACGCAGCAAGTTGTAATTAATTAGATAATCCTCTGTGACAAATCTTTGCATGTCTTGTACGCGGAATGTGGAGCACTTTTTAAATTAATTTTATATTTAAAATCTTGTACACACCCATGTTCGCAAAGGAATAAATGAATTTTGAATTGTAGTATAATCATCATCTAAAATGTAAGTACCTAGCATTAAAGTAAGTTAGCATACACAATTAATAAAAACGAATTCATATTCAGGTCCAGAAGTACGCCACCTTCGTGTCGACAGTCCGTGGAGTAATTGAAGCGGTGGCGCCGGCCATCTTGTCCTGTTTCATGGGAGTCTGGTCTGATACTCATGGCAGGAAGCCGCTCATTGTGTGGCCGCTGCTTGGTAAGTTGTTATCCACAGCTGTGATTAGTTGACTGCTTTATCATAAAATACACTGGAGCTGGCCTGGAAGAAATCGCTATTAGCGATAAGGCCGCCAGTTGTGGCACTATTTTTTAAGTCTTTTGTGTTTCAGAGTTTTATCTATCTATCTATCTAGAATGAGTTAAAGCGAACAGAAACAGGTGAAGTAGATAGATATTATATAAATCCTTTTCATCAAGTCATGTTCCTTATTACTGAGGGTTGTGACTCCCCTTCACAACCCTACGCTTTTACAGAAAAACTGTAAGTTTTTTTGTCTTCCACTACCTTGTCGTTTTGGAGCGAGAGCAAGGAAAAACTTCCATTCAGAAACCCATGTACTTATTATTATGTACTTAAAATAAAATTTTGAGTCAGTTATACTAGCAAACCCTAAGTTCACTAAGCTCAGGCTCAGAGGTACTAGGCTCCTAATTCTTAATTAACATAGTTCTGTTCTGTCTTTACTCTTTACTCACAACACCAGAGAGTACCTGTGTAGGGTAACAGTATACATATTCTGGATAAGAATAAATATTGTGTCTTCACCTTTTTTATCGAATGAGAGTGGCCAACTCTGGTAACAAGAGTTTATCAAGCCGCCCTAAGGGCCTCTGACATGGTTCAACGACTGCCGCACCCACTAGACGATCAATCAGGACCTACAATTTAATGAGTCATCGACCCACGGAAGCGCCCAAAATGGAATGCCAATTTTCGGTCACCCATCCAAGGAGTGACCGCGTCGACCTTTGCTTAGGTAACATTGTGTCAATAATAAATTATTCTCAGGCTTTAATTAGTATATTTTTAGTCCTTTTTGTTATTAGGCCCTTTTGTTTGAAGATAATTTCTTTCTACAAAACACGACTGCCTTTGTTCGTGTTCTAAATACTGTTGGTTCGTATGTCATGACCCCTTTATTCAGTCACGCAACTCACTTCATTACGGCTCCAATTCACCATAATTGGAGAAAGAAAGAATTATAATTAATATACAAAGAATTATAATAAATTTATTGTATTGTATTGGCCGCAAACAATTTGTGCAGTAATGCTTGCCTGACGTGGTATTTTCAAATCGTCGGAAGTATTAAGGGTTAAGTTTAAGTCCCTAAGGCGGTTCGATAACTCTTTACACCATACCACTTACATACAAACTAAGTAACTACATATAGTATTCTCAAAACATCTGTTCTGACCACTATACTGTTTTAAAATTATAACATTTGACCCGCCTTTTATCAAAATCTGTGGGTATTATAAACAGTCAGTACCCGAAAATGTTGCCGTTTTTTTTAAATCTTTATTTATTTATGGACCTTTGTCGAGATTCGACTATGCCGGTCCGTTATACAATCAAAAATAACAAATATTCGTTATAATCTACGCATAATACAGCAACTATAAATGAAAATTATAAAAAAAAAACACATGACTGTAACAAACATAAAATAATATTGCCGTTGATATCCGGAACCTCGTAATCAGTTGGAAATTAATCTGTTGTTCATCTCTCATGTTCCTAATTTAAACGCGAAATCAATGTACATAAAACCCAGCAGATAATATCACACTAAGAGCGTAATAGCAAAAAATAATTAGAGGCAAAATTTACGAGTACATATTTATTGGTTTTGAAGATAAAAGAGATTAAAGGCGTGAATCATATTATTACATTACTCGCTTATCTCTTATCAAGTATCATCGCTACATACATATAAATAGGTACTCTTAGTATAAAACAAAGTCGACTCCCGCTGAGGCTCCTCATTGTTTTGATCCACAAAACTAAAATAAAAATAAATAAATATTCCGGGACATTTGTGCACAGCGCCATCTAGCCACACAGCCACACTAATAAGAACGTGCAGTGTGGCGGAGACCGTACCGTGCAGTGTGGCGATCATTGAGAGAGGCCTATGTCCAACAGTGGACGAATGTAAGATAGGATGATGATGATTAATTAAGCGCTTGTATCGGAGGTACTTTTGATGTCTTTAATAGATAGAGTATTTAAAGGTGTAGATACATGTACACATTATATGTATGAAAGAAATAATATTTTGGTGATATTTATGAAAATAAATACATAGAAATACAGTTTTTATACACAGACATAAATTATGTAAAATTATTGTGAAATTCCCACAAGAAATCCATATGAGATCACAACATCATTATACCTCAAATAGCATATTTCCATCCATTCTAAGGGTAAAAATATTACATTAGGCGAATCACGGGCAAGCGCAAACCCATTCCTTGTTAAAAAAGGTACAAATATTTCTTTCGTGAACTCCTGACACAAAAGCAGAAAGCGTCAAGATTCCTACACAATGAAGTGCAATATTATACTCTGAAACTTGATCTCTATTACGCGCAGTCTTAGGTTTCCTTTCCATTATAACCCTTTCACTGTTGTCTACACAGTTATCATATAACAGAATATTACCAATAAGAACGTCAATTATTATCTGATGAAGAGTTTGATTAGTTAGGAACATCCGTTTGTATTTCAACCAGCTAAAAGTTTTACTATGACATACATAGCGAGATTATGGAATTCTCTACCTGGAGCCCTCATTCCAGAAAATTATAACGCTGGGGTCTTGAAATCTAAAGTAAATAGGTTTCTCCTAGGCAAACGTGCAACATCTTAGACAACAGTGGTGCTTAACAACGCTGGCCTATTCCGTGTCAAAAAAAAACTTAGGTAAAAAAGTTAAATAACAAAAATTATGATCTATTTATTTTAAAATAATGCGAGTGAAGCCGCGGGAGTCCACTAGTTAAAAATAAAATCTCTGAAATATACAATAACAAATCTTTATTACTCTCTGCTTAATATATAAATGTAAAGTGTTAAAATCAGATTATAACGTCTACACAAAATATCAAAACCACGTACAATCTCCTCTGACTAAAGCTCGGACTCGATCTGACCTCGGACAGCTAAAGCCCCAAACGGCTACAATATTCCACCTTATGCCGGAACATTTTAGTTCTTCTTTCAAAGATTTTCACAAATTTTCTTCACAGAACTGGTTGGATATAATTAGAATTGAGGTTTTCGAAAGCTGATCCTTTGACATTCAGAGACGATTATGCAGAAATATTAATGATTCAAATTTATTGCTTTTTTATTTTGTTATTGTCTGATTTGGAATAATAACTATTTTGGATCTATGCAATGAAATAGCTCTTAGGAGGTAAGAGCAATTATCTTAGCTATTGCCTAAGCTAAGCAACGATGGATGCGGTCAGTATAGGATGGGTGACCAAAACCGGCACTCTATAAGACTACTTCCGTGGATCGAATGACTAGTTTAATTGTAGGGTTTGGACATTCTACTTCAGCGATTAGACTATTTCAGTTTCAGTTAATAATATATTAAAATTTTCTATTACATATTGAAATTTTATACGATTCATATATTTTTGTATCTGATGTTAAAGATTCACCAATGATGTTATCGTTAATTTTAAGACAGATCTGGTTTGTATTTATAATATCTAAGAATCACATTTATTAAAACTTAGAGAATCCAGTTGGAAAACCGGAAATTGATATCATAAATGATATATAATAACCACATTTTTTAGTAATGCATTTTTTGTAAAATCAGTATATCGAAATATTAAGGACTTACGGGTGTATGCAAATGTCCCCGGTGGCGACCAGTTCGTGAATATTAAATACTTCCGCAACTCTAAATGAAGATTGCTTCTTCCTTTGTTTGTGTACATAGATGTTTATGTACCTATGTATATGTATATACTTATTGATTTGCATTCTAAATATCTATTTATTTTAAAAAGCCAGGTTTTGGTATAGACTCTTGAAAGAACCCTGATTAATAGTGTTGCAATTGTTTTCTTATGGTAGCTTTTAAAGGGTTGTTTAGTGTTGTTCCTTTGACACTCCTTGCCGGCTTCAGACAACAAATAAATATGTTTGTTTGTAAGTGTGTACCACCACACTACATCGTTCTAAAGATATCATCGGCTAGTTGTCTAGTACGGCAGTCGTTAAGCCATGTTAGATGCCTTCAGGGCGGTTTGAAAACTCTCGACACCAGAGTTGGCCACTCTCATCCGATAAGAAGAAGATCTGCCATGGCGATCCGCAAAATAACATAATAAGTACAATATCTGATCTTATTTTGTACATATGCATATATATTTAAAGTTTGAATGTATGTGAATATGTAACTCGTTAAATCAGTGTGGTATGTGTCACCATGATACTTATATGGCACATTTATTATCATATTTTATAATATAGTTAAAAAAAGTCGATATAGGTAGTAGACTGCGGTAGATAACTAGGTACACCATTAGCGAATCAACTTCAAGTAAGACTTACAAAAAATGGTACATGGCATTTACATCTGGGTATTTTCCTCAGTCGGAAAACACAATGTTACGGCTGCTCGATTTAGAACAGCCGTCAGAGGCCCCTTGGGCAGTTTGAAAGCTCTTAACGGCAGAGTTCCTCACTGATATTACATACAAACTTACCTAACTTTCTTTATGATAGACATATACAGCACACTTTTTTCTAGTTACGTCTGAAATTAGTCGTAAAAAGTAGTTTTAAAAACTGTCGATGGTAGTTTCTTTATCTATCATATGTTATTAATTATAATAAAAATTCCGGGACATGACACACAGCGCCATCTAGCCCCACACTAAGCAAACGCTAGTGTCGTGGGTACTAGACAACGGATATAATACTTATATACTTTTCTTTTGTAAATACATACTCATTATACATACAAACGACCAGACTCAACACAAGTAATTATAAATATTTAAAATGCATAAATACTTGTGTCACGTGGGGATTGAACCTGCAACCCCTAGATTAGAAGGCAGAGCCACTATACCAACTAAGCTAACAGGCCAGTCAAAATGTCTGCACCATCATCTAAAACCTCTTATTCCACAGGTTTCGCAGTCACAGCGATGTGCCAAGTAGTGTACGCGATGATAGACGACCTCGGTCCGTGGTGGTACCTGCTCACCTCCATACCCTACTCCATCACGGGGGGCTTCACTGTCTTCTTCACTGGAGCCTTCTGTTATATCAGCGATATCACTTCATCGGAAAAACGGTCTATTAGGTGAGTGGAAGTATTTTTTTTACTCGTATTCTGTGATACTCACATTTTTCGAAAAAAAAAAAAACAACAGGGATTCGGTACTTTATGTGTGAATATTGCTTGCCATAAGGTGAATAGCGATAAAATGCAAACTCTCTAATCAAATCCAAGTGGCCAGATTTACTAGAAGTATTTTTGCCTCGTATTTTTTGAAAGTCAGTTTTTTTTTACCATAAAACCGTCCACGAATCTGTGCTTATTGGGTAAACACGCTCTAACATAGTCCGCAAATTGTTGTCCGCGAACGATCATATAGAATTTTTACACGGTGAACAAAGCCGCAAGCGTCCACTAGTTAACTGTTTAAGAAACTGTAGCAGCCTAACTTCAAATCATACGAATAATCATAATAATTTCTCACAGAATGACAATAATGGAATCATCAGTGTCCCTGGGCAGCGTGGCCGGCGCAATGGCTAGCTCCTACGTGCTGCGCGCGGTGGGCAACGTGTACCTGCTGCTTATCACGGCCACTCTCAACGTGGCGGCGTATGTCTACACCAACGTGTGGATACAGGAGTCTCTGAGGGGGGCTGTGTCGGTAAGTCTTTTAAATAAATAATTATATATCAGAACACATCACACAGCGCCATTATCTAGCCTCATACTAAGCTAGCGCTTGTATCATGGGTATTTGATAACGGATATAATACATATAAACTTTTCTTTTGTAAATATGTACTTATTATACATAGAAACGACCAGACTCAACACAAATAATATCTATATACATATAATAAAGCTGAAAAGGGTAGAAAGTCTGAACATTGAAGATATTTAAAAAAATATGTTTGGAGATACTTCGAATTGGAAACAAAACATGTTCCAAGAATTTCTATAAATTTCTCTGTTTATCCATGTCTCTGTTTATTTAAACACTCATCACGCAAAAACGGCTGAATATCATCATGATTTTTACGAATCATCATGATGAAGTATGTAGGTAGTATGAGGTCTTAGGAGCGCCATAGGCTACTTTTTATCCTGAAATAAAGCGAGCGCAGCCGCGGGCGACCACTAGTTTCAAAATAAACATGTCTTTAGGACTACAACATTCAAGGAAATGAAAAAGAAAAGAAGGAAGGGTCTGGGTGTGTCCGACGTAATGTCAAGAAATCCCGCCATGAACGGATTCAGTGGGATGGTATTACTTACTTTTTGTTCGTCTTCGTCTTATCGAATGAGAGTGGCCAACTCTGGTGTCGAGAGTTTATCGAGCTGCCCTAAAAGCCTCTGACATGGCTTATCGACTGCAGTACTAAACAAACAGCCGGTACCTACAATTTAACGTGTCACCCGAGCCACGGAAGCGCCCACAATGGAATGCCACTTTTCGGTCCCCCATCCAATATAACTGACCATTATTATCACATTACTTACTGAGTAATCAAGAATAAAACGATGGCTTACACTTCTATGGCTTACTCGATCAATATATGCAAATTTATTTTTAAAAAATAATGGCATTTTGTGTCATGATGTGACTTCACTCTACAGCTGCATGGAGTGTGATACCAATTGTATTAGTATAATGTAGTGATAAGATAAATCGTATTGTTTTCGTATTTATATGTATACGATGCGACTATGATGGTTTGACAATTTAAGTGTACCTACCTATAACCGGCTGGCACGTCAATAATTATGTATGTCTGGACGGGGCGGCCAACCGGGACGCGCGTTAGACTAGTCCTTCTGATGAAGGAACCCGTAGTGTTCCGAAACATTGAGAGTTAATTTTCGAAGTAATTATTCACGTGCATAAGTGCTAGACGGTTATTACAATTTCATTTAATCATGCCTTACGGGAACTATACCTAGTAAAGTGGTTTGACAATTGTCATAAATTAGCGATGGTTCTCATTTCTGGAGTAAACACCACAAAACTTCATTATGATCATCTTATAAGGACCCAGGCTGCGTGTGAACAGAATCCTCCTGCTCCCTCTCGTTGAATCGAGTCCCTCATTATTGAGGGTCTTGACTCCTCCGTAAAGTTGATTTATTAGGACGGTTCTCTTGTAGAGATACAACTTGGAGTGTACCCAAGTTCTTTAAAAATAAACCTTAGGTACATAATAAAACAAATTAGGAAGTGTACATACATATGTACATAGGCATTTGTTGACTTTATTCTTCCTCTATCACGAGACAAATAATCAATTTTTGGTGTGGTTATAGCCTAAAATTCCTAGAATGTCAAATCCAGTTTTTAAATTTCGAAACAACAGTACATATACTTTTACAGACTTCGAATAAATACTAGTTAAATAAAATAAATAAATAAATTCTAGATTACATTACTATTAAATTACAAATTAAATTACAATACGGGCAATGCCTTTTTAATCCAAATCGTTAGTATAATTTTGTCGTTTGCGTATCTAATTAATTGTCTATCAACTGTAATAAATTAAAAAAAAATGTCTTTTAAATTCTGCTATTCTATCTGTATAGTGCGTTAGTAAGTTTTATACACAATTTCATAAAGAGATAGTAATGATGTGAATTGATAATACCATCGCTATCAGTCAAAACAGGCTTTGATAAGCCAGTGATAAGTGTTATTTTGTTAGTTATGTAAATATTGAAGCGATGAGTCGATGGCAAAAACTAATTAACTGTAATTATCTGTTGGATATACTAGTTAGATATATATGTGGCGAACGTCGCGCCACCTCAAAACATATCTATAGACCCACGCACATGAGCGGGAAGGGGGCGCGGGGTAACACCGCGCTTCAATATCACACAGGACATTGCGGTCGCGCCGCGCACACGCACATGAGTCGGTCCGAGACCTTCACCGAAGCTCCCCGCTCCCGCGCCACGCCAACGCACTCGCGGAAATGTTTATCGTAGCTTTCTAAGCTAATATAAGTCTTTAAGTCTTATATAATAATGGAGACGTTTTGTGTTGTGTACCTAGTGAATAAAATAATGTTGTGACTATACCTACCAATGACTTTCATTACTACACCGCAAGGCGTCCCAAAATGGTGACCCCGGTGCAAAAACTTTCCGTGTTCAGTGCGAGACTATGTTACTTATCAAGTGCTTCAGTTACCTACGACAACACAGTGCTTAAAATCGCAATAAACATCGGCGCACTTAGTAACTCATACTGCGTCAAACCGCCGATAACATAGGCGTCATAACGCTGCAATGCAAACAACGCGTCGCGACTACAAGTGGGCATAGCGCGGCAAACATCAATCAAAGCGCGCCGCCACGAAAAACACGCAACGCAACGTACAAAGCGCGCCGCCTCACCCGTGGCCTCACAAACCGCGCTCAGCAACTAACTACCTACGAGCTACGTGGCTACGCCATCACGGTAATATTACCGTGACACCATGTTGCTCGGTAGCAACGTCGCCCGCGCCTAGCAAGCACCAATCCATGTGGTTTCACCCTGTTGCTATGCGGTAGCGAATCAACCACGCTCAGTTCAAGGCCAACCACGCGGAGTATACGAAACGACGAGATCTGCGAGCATCCTCGCCGAACCCGCTTCAACCGTACCTACATCTAAGTAGCAGAGCCAGGAGATGGAAACACCTCCGTCACTCCCTTCGTGCCAGCACAAGAGTATAGGTACCTACAGACATTTGGTGAGCGAACTTTAGTATTAGCTAAATACCTACTCGTTCAAAAATTTCGTCAACATAATAGTTACAGTGCATACCTACCTAAAACATTAGAACTCGAAACAACAGTGAAGTGAATTTTCGATTTCGTAGTTATTATTTTAGTTCTAATTATTTATAGGATGTATCTACGTACTTATAAAATTTCTTTGTGCTTATGTATAGATTACGTTAAGAATTTGTGATACTCTCAACTTACCTAGGCACCCATTTACGTGAGCGAATCATGTATTTATAGACACGTTCACGGCGGCCGGATATTTTAACCCATTACGCACCGCCCGCCGTCCGATTATTGTATTATTTTTTTTGGTTAACACACTCACTGCCGGTTAACTTATTTTATGTACCGGTTAACAATTATTATAATAATTTTATATGTTTAAATTGATTTTTGTTTTCTCTTGTATTTGTTTTGTAATAATGTAAATAATTATAGATATTAAGTACAACCGTTATTTTTTAGTACTGATTATAATTTGTTATTTATTATTCCGGTACTGAAAGCGGTTGTTACTTTCGGTTCGTGTGACGTATATAGTTATATCTATATACTTACTGACATACCTACCTATTATCCTTATCTCTTTCGACTTCTCCCTTTCCGCAACTCAACATGACGGCGGAACAGAATAATAAGTTAACTCAAATTGCTCGCCTAGTCGAGGTACTTACAAATTGCGTAGATGCCCTCAGCGCGAGATCAGCAAGGTCAAAGAGGTCAAGTTCAGCTTCGCACCTGTGCTGGTTTCATTGTACCTACGGACATGAGGCACGTAAATGCACGAAACCGTGCTCGTGGAAGTCGGAAAAACTCACTGAACAATCAGTAGTCGCGGCAACTGATCATTCAGATATAACAAGCCGCCGGTTATTCGCTGTCGATAAAACGACGTGTTACCAATTTCTCATCGATACCGGCAGCGACATCTGTTGCTACCCGAGAAAATTATGCAAGGGTCGCGCGATACAAGCAACAGGCTATCAACTAGCTGCGGCTAACGGCAGCTCAATAAAGACATACGGGACTATCTCGTTACACCTGAATTTAGGCCTGCGTCGAGATTTTCACTGGCATTTTATCATCGCTGACGTAGATACGCCAATAATAGGTGCGGATTTCTTAAGTCATTACAACTTACTACCTGACCTTCGAAACAAGAGAATTATCGATGGAAACACCAAACTATCTACCCAAGCATCGATTGCCAATGTGAGCCAAGTCAGTGTAAGATCCGTGTCTGCTCAATCGACCTCACTTTACTCGAATCTTCTATTGGAGTTTCCTGACCTCACGCGACCTCCAGTTCTACCACGACAAGTGAAACACAATACGGTACATCACATCATCACGACCGATGGACCTCCAGTTTCCTCCCGCCCACGTCGCCTGGCCCCTCAGAAACTAGCTGCAGCTAAAAAGGAATTTGAAGACATGGTCACATGTGGAACAGCTCGACCATCTGACAGTCCTTGGGCATCACCGCTACACATGGCTAAAAAGGGTCAGGAAGGATGGCGACCTTGTGGAGACTACCGCGCTCTGAACGCTCGTACTGTTCCAGACCGGTATCCCGTCAGGCACATCGCCGATTTTACGCACAACATCTCTGGTTCAACAATATTTAGCACCATTGACCTCGTAAAAGCATTCCAGCAGGTGCCAGTACACCAACCAGACATTTGCAAGACTGCCATCACCACACCGTTCGGGCTATACGAGTTTCCGTTCATGACTTTCGGCTTACGAAATGCTGGACAAACTTTTCAACGGTTCATGGACGAAGTCGTGAGGGGACTCGACTTCTGCTATACGTACATTGACGACATAATTGTATTCTCACGGTCACACCAGGAGCACAAGGAACATCTACGTACCTTATTCCAACGCCTGGCAGACTACGGCGTCGTAGTGAACGCATCCAAGTGCGTTTTCGGTGCCGAAGAAGTAACATTCTTAGGGTACTCCATCAACAAAGATGGAACTCGCCCTCCAAAAGAGAGGATTGAAGCGTTGCGGAGTTATCCCTTACCTAAAACAGTGCAAGGTCTTCGCCGCTTCCTCGGGATGATTAACTTTTATCGCCGATTCCTCCCAAAAGCAGCAGAAACACAAGCGCCACTCATCAACGTCTTAGCCTCATCCAAACTCAAAGGTGCTAAACCAGTGCCCTGGACGCCAGAACTTGAATTGGCATTCCAAAGGTGTAAAGACGCCCTGGTGAGCGTTACTCTGCTTGCTCACCCAAACAGTAACGCGCCATTAGGTCTGTTTACAGACGCGTCATCAACTTACGTGGGAGCTTGCCTACAACAAAAGGTGTCTAATCAATGGCAACCATTGGCATTTTTCAGCAAGAAACTAACAGATAAACAAAGCCAATGGCCCGCCTACTATCGCGAACTCCTTGGAGTATACGAAAGTGTACAGCACTTTCGACATATTCTTGAGGCACAACACGCGACAATCTACACCGACCACAAGCCTCTCATATATGCTTTCAGCCAAAAACGAGAGAAGCTCCCACCAATACAACTGAACCAACTTAGCTTCATCAGTCAATTCACGACGGATGTCAAGCATGTTAAAGGTGTTGACAATGTTGTCGCCGACACCATGTCACGAGTGGAACAAATTTCACTTGGTGACGATTTTGCTTCGCTCGCTCGAGCACAAGCAGAGGACGATGACCTCGAAAACATTCGCAACAACTCCTCTTTAAAACTAGTGCCTACATTAGTTCCCGGGTCCGATATCACCATTCTTTGCGATGACACGACCGGGAAACCACGGCCATACTTGCCACCGCAACATCGTCGTGCAGCCTTTGATCGACTTCACAATTTGAGTCACCCTGGGGTGCGTGCAACTACGCGCCTTGTGGCTGATCGCTACGTATGGCCCGGCATTAAAAAAGACTGTCGCAACTGGTCACGCGAGTGCCTCGCATGCCAGAAATGCAAAGTCACACGACATGTATCAGCCCCGCTCGCTGATTTTCCTACTCCATCTGGACGATTCAAACACGTCCATCTGGATATCATAGGACCACTTCCGTCCTCCAACGGTTACACTTATTGTCTTACAGCAATTGACCGTTTTACAAGATGGCCAGAGGCTTGGCCAATGACAAATATAACAGCCGAAGAAGTTGCTGACCAATTTCTTCACGGTTGGATTGCTCGTTTTGGCGTCCCCACCACCGTCACTACTGACCAAGGACGTCAATTCGAATCCACGTTATTCAACAAACTAATGGATCTAGGAGCTACCAGAAGAGCGAGAACAACTAGCTACCACCCACAGGCTAACGGTATGGTGGAACGCTTCCACCGGCATCTCAAGGCCGCTATAATGTGTCATTCACAATCCTGGCACAAAGCTTTACCGCTCGTTCTTCTCGGCATCAGATCAGCACTTAAAGAGGATCTACGCTGTTCCTCTGCAGACCTTGTATACGGTGAACCACTACGCTTACCGGGCGAGCTCCTGGTACCTAGTGGCACACCACAACATACAAGCGATGACTTCATGGCCCGGCTACAGAGCACAATGGCCAAAGTACGTCCAGCACCGGCGTCCCGACACACGGAGCCCAAAACTTTTGTATTCAAAAATTTGAGCGACGCTTCACACATCTTCTTACGAGATGACACGGTACGCCGCGCACTTCAACCCCCTTACACAGGGCCCTATAAAGTTCTTAATCGCACAGACAAGACACTCACTATTCAAATGCCTGGTAGGAGCGTTCAAGTTAGCATCGACAGAACTAAGCCAGCTTACATAGCTCCTCAAATGGAACCAACATCGAGTCAAACGGTGCCAACGTCTGTTCCTGCATCCACTGCAGACAGATCGGTACAGCCAAACGCAGCACTGCCAGTTCCTAGCACTACTTTTTCGCCAGGACTAGCACCCAGACCACAACCACAATCACCCATTTCCTTACCTACCGACCCTCCAGCTAAATACGTCACCCGATCCGGACGTCGCGTCCGCTTTAAGCTTCCGGTTGATGTGTAATGTTTTTGTAATTATGTATATACCTTAAGGTCGGTTAATGTAAGTTCGGTTGTAAGTTTTTTAAGTTTTTATTTGTTAATGCTCGGTTTACCTTTCTCCGTGGGGGGGTGGTGTGGCGAACGTCGCGCCACCTCAAAACATATCTATAGACCCACGCACATGAGCGGGAAGGGGGCGCGGGGTAACACCGCGCTTCAATATCACACAGGACATTGCGGTCGCGCCGCGCACACGCACATGAGTCGGTCCGAGACCTTCACCGAAGCTCCCCGCTCCCGCGCCACGCCAACGCACTCGCGGAAATGTTTATCGTAGCTTTCTAAGCTAATATAAGTCTTTAAGTCTTATATAATAATGGAGACGTTTTGTGTTGTGTACCTAGTGAATAAAATAATGTTGTGACTATACCTACCAATGACTTTCATTACTACACCGCAAGGCGTCCCAAATATACAATAGGTTTGTTTTTCGAATTCCCAAAAGTATACGAGCGAAATTTGTTGCTTAGGAGTCCAATCTAGAGTAAATAAGTTTTTTTCTATGTGTTATGTGCTACATTTTAGACTACATTAATGCTTAACATCAGGCAGGCCGTAGTCAAACGATAGCCTATTCTGTGTTAAAAATACTAAAGCCATTTTGGGATAAAATGGCTTGTCATTCCGAGGACCTAATACTACCTACATATAGACCAAATAGCATGATGATCCGTTTAGCGGTTTTTACGTGAAGCGCGTTTAAATTAATAATCTAAAAACTGCTGAAACGTGTTCTGCTATAGATTCAAAGTATACCCAAACATGTTTTTCTTATCTGCTATGTTCAGACTTTTGTCCCGGTTCATCTTTATTATATGTATAGATTAATGTCTGATGGTCCGCGTGAGCTTATGTACAGTTAACGCAAAACTTTATGAGCTCTCTGAAGTTAGGCCCGAGTACGTAACCGCGCATGGTACAGTTGTGCGCACAATCATTATTGTAAGATTTAAAAAAAAACATAGTACATTTATGCGTTGGTATCAAAAAGTATTTAGATTTTAGGTATTTTTTACGTGCAGTAAGATATTAGAACAAACAGGTAGGTATTTATTTAAGTAAGTTCGCTTTTGCACCATTTTCGAGTCATACTGTAGACCGTCTTCAGCTTCCTTTTTCATAAAGTTGAAAACATCAAACACCATTTTACGTGTTTGGCGACGTAGCACATTAAAGCGTCCGCGAGGCATATTTAATTAAACCAAAAAGTTCGATAACAGTAAGAAACCACAGTAATAGAACAAACAAATAACAAATACAATATAACGGTGACAAAACTTAATAACAACAAAAACAGAAACAAATAAAAATAACGAAAACAAATAACAGTGACAAAAATTTACAATAGCAATGAAAATGAATTGTTGCACTCGACTGTACTTTCGTCTACAACGCGCGCATGTATTGTGTATGAACGTAGCACTCACACTAAGGCACGGCGCAACAGGACGCGAGCGGGGATACGGCGCGGGGCGCGGGGGCCGGTGCCCTCCCCGACGCCCTGTCCCGTCCCTCTAATACCTATAATATGCGTACTGCGCAGCCACTAGCGTGCGTGTTCCGAGAGCTCATAAAGTTTTGCGCGAACTGTATATGTGTGTGTGTACTTACCCGTATATGTATGGTTTGTACATAGCTTCTTTGTGTTAATTTTAGATTGATTTGATGGATCACTGAATTAGTTTCCATACCGGTTCACCTTTTACCTTTAAAGATTGATGGACAGGGTTTTTATCGTTTTGATTTTTGGGTTTCGTGATTGTATGTGGCTCCTAAAATCGACCTTAATTTTATTATTAACAATTTGCTAAAAACAAATTTTTAAAACTTTGATATTCCCTTTCAACATGTAAGTAAAAAAAATATGACACGTTAAGTTGTAGGTCCCGGCTATTTGTCTAGTACGGCAGTCGCTCTACACCAGAGTTGGCCACTCTCATTCGATAAGAAGAAGAACAAGTAAGTCCTGTAAACAACAATAATGCTAATGAATCATCATCATGCATCATTATCATTGAAAAATTAAAGTCAAGTTAAGTAGGTACGAGTATACATTAGGTAAGTTGTTATGCGGTTAGTAAGTTTACATAATAAGTAGTAAGTGTAGAATTATTAAAATTAAATATATTTTATAAGTAAGTACCTATTCTACTTAGTTTGACTCAGCTAAAACATTACAACTGCATTGTTCTAACTTACGAATTTGCTTGCGGTTTTTCTTTAAGATAATAAAGCTATTTAAAATGCATAATGATGGCTTTTAAAGCTCCGAAGTACGATATTATTTTGTAACTCAATGCAAATATTCTAACTAATTCAACACTCAAATTTATTTTGTAGATTTATCCGCCCTTTTTCCAATTATTTCCTTTAAAATTGACCCCGAAAAAAGCTTATACCGATAAAGCCGTCGGTTATGACACAAGTTTTTGAGATTGAATATTATGTATTTTTTTTATATTTTGGTGTCGAATTAATTAATTTTTGTAATAGAAGGAATGTGGTGGGTTGACGACATTAGTATAACCGCAGGGGCCTGGATTCAATCCGCGCAGGATCGAGGCGATGATGATGAATTGAAGAAATTTTCCACTTTTCATTATGTTTTATTTTTTTATTATTTTTAAGTTCAAATAGGTTCAAGTTTGACTAACGACCCGCCTGATGTTAATCATTGCTGCAGCCCTGGGCTAACAGAACGTGCATATTAACACTTGATTTGATGTAAATTATAACCCAGGGAACTTCAAGTCTAGAGTAAATAGGTTTCTTCTAGGCAAGCGCGCTACATTTTAGACTACAGTGCAGGTGCTTATCATCAGGCAGGCTGTAGTCAATACCGTGATAAAAAAATAATAAATAAAATAAATATTTCAGGACATATCTCACAGCGCTATCTAGCCCCATACTAAGCTTACGCTTGTATCATGGGTGCTAGATAACGGATATAATACATATACCTATATACATTAAAAACTATTTAAGTTGTGACATGATTTCTTTTGTTCCAGGGTTCCATAACATCAGTGCTAGACTTCCTCCTAGTAAAGGAGATGGTTAGGGAGTGCTTCAAGCGGCGCCCGAACAAGGGTCGTGCTCAGATTCTCCTGCTAACTATAGCCAACAGTCTCACCATCTTCATTCTGTATGGAGTTCTAAGTCTGGAGTACTTGTATACGAGGGAGAAACTACATTGGACTTTGACGGTAAAGAAAAAGGCAGCCACATTTTCGTACAAACTATAATCTATCGTGTACATATAATAAGCTGAAGAGGGTCGAAAATCTGAACATGAAGATGGTAAAAAACATGTTTGGAGATACTTCGAATTGATAGCAGAACACGTTCCAACCATTTCTAGAAATTTTGTCTGTTTCTCTGTTTATCCGTGTCTCTGTTTATTTAAACGCTCATAACATAAAAACGGCTGAACGGATCACATCATGAATCCAAAAAACCATAGGTATTTGCTTGTTAATTTCAAATTCATGGTAATCTAGTTGAATTACTACTTGTCTATACGGATATACAATAAACTACCAAACTTCATAAAAAAAGAACAAAATATTAAAACTTTCCAAACTATACAGAAATGCTACTACACAATAGAAGACTATTTTAATGACGAAAATAAGGAATAGGATATAATAATAATGATCTCAATGTAAAGTAGATTTATAATATATAATATAAGAAAATATTGTACACAAACATACTGGTTTAAGTTTAAGATTTGAAATTTTATATTAAGTTTTTGATTTTAGAATATTTAGTTTTAATCTTAGCAACGCCCTAATTCCCCTCTGAACAGGGTAAATGTAAATAGGTACATTTAATGCTAATAAAGAAATTGAAATTACATTTCTAATTTCAACTACACTATTATCTAATCTATCGCTATGATGCGTTGTGAAAGAAGGATAAATATAATTAAATTCATTATTTCACTGCTTAGAATTATCATAACCACGTTTTCCTTTCAGGACTACACCCGTTTTTCAGCCACGAGCACCACTCTGTCCTTCGTGGGAGGCTTTTTCGGTGTGATCGTTGTACAAAGGCTGTTCCGGATCAGCGACCTGGCGTTCTCGAATATAGCCTTTATGTCCTGTGCCATAGAGTACACGTCAAAGGCACTGGCTACTCAGTCTTGGCATATGTACTTGGGTGAGTAAGAATACATGAACAAAGATTTTAGACCAAATTCCGAAAAGAAGCAGAGGATTTTTTTTCACTGAAAAAGCAATCAACATTTTATCATAGTCGATGCATTTTTATCTACTTTTTGTGTTATACATACATATAAGCGTACGCTCATTTCTGCACGTGAACTTAAAGCTAAATAAAAAAATAAAACTTATTTTTTACATCCTGCAGACGCCTAGAAGAACTGCTTTTAGCAATAAGGTTGCAGTATTCAAACAATCTAAATTAAGCCAGTTAGTCCTTATCTGTTTAGGATCTACATACATATTACGCTAAATATATGACTACTAAACAACCATATACTTAACTACCTATTTATTATTATTTTTTTATTGGACAACTTAAATATATAACTAATGTTAGTACCTATTATAAGATAAGAATTAACATACTGAATTTAAAAAAAAACATAAATTTTATTTTAATCCACAGGTTCATTTCTCTCCATGTTCCGAGGCCTTTCGTCACCCTTGATCCGTTCCTTACTGACCAAGATACTCCCCGTGACGGACATCGCCAAAGTATTCGCCCTAATGTCAGCTATAGAAGGAATCTGTCCTCTCATAGCGCCTGTGATGTACAACTCGCTCTATGAGGTGACGATATCTACCTTCCCGGCGGCGATATATGTGCTGAGCTTAGGGGTGATCACCATCTGTATTGTGTCCACTGGGT
Organism: Macaria notata; assembly: GCA_927399415.1. Lineage (NCBI taxonomy): Eukaryota > Metazoa > Arthropoda > Insecta > Lepidoptera > Geometridae > Macaria > Macaria notata. The sequence continues at coordinate 4,754,359 of OV656744.1, forward strand.
AAGTGAATTAATTATACACTTCTTTCATTCTGACACCATAGTTGGACTCACTCAATACGAGATGCTTACTTTTTATATATGTCGTAGGATAATTCGATACTTCGAATCTTCGCGGAAATCCTAGGGGTTTTGCGAAAACGCGGATAATTAGACATAGGCGAAAAATTATCTATCCTGTTGTAGTGCTAGTGTTGGACTCGAAGTCACTTGTCTGTGACAGAAGGTAGATTAGGTTCGTTAGGTTACTTTCTACCACGCACATGCGACGACGAGCGAAGCGAGGAGGAGCCAAGTCCTGTTGTAGTGCAAGTGGTGGGGCAAAAATCCTGACTTTGTCCAGTAAGATTTGATAATTTTTCGCCTATGTCTAATTATCCGCGTTTTCGCAAAACCCCTAGGATTTCCGCGAAGATTCGAAGTATCGAAGTATCCTACGACATATACACAGATGTGTACAGTCACTTCATATTTATAACACAATATGACTTGTACTTTGGGCTACAACTTACAGCCCGTATGACTAAAGTTAAGCTTCACTGTAGCTAATGATTTAGCAGAGGTGTACAATACAATAAATGTATTATAGTACCATTATTACAATAGGTTTCTTCTAGGAAAATGTGATATATCTTAGTACTCAACAAAAGGCAGATTGTAATATAAAACGTAAGCACAGACAAAGAAAGCAAACTACCTTTGTAACATACCTACAATTTAATTTGCATTAAGCCCGAGATGAAATAATAAACATGCGACTCTTCACCATAACAACAAAATTCTTACAAAAAGAAATAAAGCTGCGAAACGCACCAGAATTGCGTGCGTGGTCGTGTCCCTTAGCCCTAAAATTACGACCAGGTTCAATGATACTCAAACTGGCTTTTTATTTAGGTTTCTTCAATTTACGATTGACAACATGGCCGGACTAAAAAAAGAAAATAACATTTTATACTTATGTTATAAAAATATGACGCCATGGAGAAAGGGTGCCATTGGTCGATGTCACATTTGTATCAAGTTATGTTTGCTAACTAATTTAACAGTATCGCGTGACCTTTGCTTGTGTTAAATCGCGCTCAATGATTGTATTTGCATTGTTTGATGTGAACAGAATAAATATAAGTGGTAGCAAAGCAATCAAACGGGAAGAAATATTTCTCAAAATGTTTATCTATCACTCCGATATATAGGTATAAATCTACACAGCTAATAGTTAGGTACGCTCTCTTTTTGTATGCGATTTTAAGTGTTAATATATTGTTCTAATAATTAGTGAAATTAATAGAAGTATACATTAAGAGGGGGCCTAATGCCAGCAAAACGCAAACAGAGGTATTTTCGATGCCGCTCTTTGATGCTAAGAAACATAAAAATTGCAACGAAAAAAATATTGGGATATGGGTTTAATCCCAACGAAGTGGAATAGTCGTATAGAATTTTGAAAATAGGTCGGAGCTTTCCACAAAAAAAAAACACAAATGCCAAAGAAAAAATCTATTTTTATTCATTTACTCGAAATTATCAGCGATGACCCTGCATTATTTTTTATGTATAAAATAGCTACAATTATGTTTTAGTGGACTCATCAGTTACTTTTTTAATTTGATGTACAACTTTTGAGTAATTAAATAAAACTTGGTCAAAAATACACCGCGACTTTCAAATCCGTGTATTTCTGACCGAGTTTTATTTAATTACTCAAAAGTTGTACATCAAATTGAAAAAGTAACTGATGACTTAACTAAAACATAATTGTAGCTATTTTATACATAAAAAATAATGCGGGGTCATCGCTGATAATTTCGAGTAAATGAATAAAAATAGATTTTTTCTTTGGCATTTGTAGTTTTTTTTTTTGTGGAAAGCTCTGACCTATTTTCAAAATTCTATACGACTATTCCACTTCTTTGGGATTAAACCCATATCCCAATATTTTTTTCGTTGCAATTTTTATGTTTTTAGCATCAAAGAGCGGCATCGAAAATACCTCTGTTTTGCGTTTTGCTGGCATTAGGCCCCCTCTTAAAGCTATTTTCAGAGTAGTTTGCGTCATCATCATCATCAGCCTGATAAGACCCACTGCAGGGTATAGGCCTCCTCCCTCCATTTTTCGTAGTTACCTTACCATCATTCCTGTATAATCAACATGTCGAACTAATGCAAATGAATCATTAAAAAAAAACCCAAAGTTTTCATAGGTTTGATTGTCATAGTTCCATTCAGAGCATTTATTTAATTTGGTCTTATTTTTCAGATTCGTGCAATACTTCAGATGGAACACAACGGCCACATATCAACGAATGACCGAAAACTAGACTGAAATTTACATGAAAGTGCCTATACTCGTATTTACATTGTACTTAGTAGCAGGGTTCAAGGTTTTATTATAATATATGTGTAGGTAAGTAAATAATATATCTAAGTTTGACTCATGTCATATTTGATGACACATTTCATATCAGTGTAGGTACATATTTAGTGAATAATTATTATGCCTAATAAGATAATTAAGTATGTCACTGATGTGCCTTTAGGTAATGCATTTTAGTACATTGATTGTAGCGCAAAATTATATCATACTAAACCCTGGTACTGAACGTAAAGAAAAATAAAATTGACAAAATATTCTTCATGTCCAGCGACTGGCATTTAGTACCTAAAGATAACTAACTTTAGCTAAATTAATTTTTCACTTTAGTAAGCGTTTGTTGGTTCTAGTCGTTCATCGGTGCTTGTATTTAGTAAAAGCCTAAAATGCTCAATCGGAACACAGTTGTGTGATTTTTGTGATATTACCATTTTTCAATGTTTTCTAAGTTTAGGACTGTATTTACTGTATGTAAAATAAGTTTTAACGTAATGTATGTATAAGAAATAATAAAGGATTTTTAAATAAAAGGCTGTTTCTCTCACGTAATAACCATTTTAATCAGAGTAACTGAGTATGTAACATTAGAAATGCAGGGCCATATATTTGTACGGTATGTAAATTCGTTAAGAGGGGGCCTAATGCCAGCAAAACGCAAACAGAGGTATTTTCGATACCGCTCTTTGATACTAAGAAACATAAAAATTGCAACGAAAAAAATATTGGAATATGGGTATAATCCCAAAGAAGACAAATAGCTGAATAGAATTTTGAAAATAGGTCGTAGTTTTCCGCAAAAAAAAAACTACAAATGCCAAAGCAAAAATCTATTTTTATTCATTTACTCGAAATTATCAGCGATGACCCCGCATTATTTTTTATGTATAAAATAGCTACAATTATGTTTTAGTTAAGTCACCAGTTACTTTTTCAATTTGATGTACAACTTTTGAGTAATTAAATAAAACTCGGTCAAAAATACACCGCGACATTCAAATGGAAAAATGGATTTGAAAGTCGCGGTGTATTTTTGACCGAGTTTGCGTTTTGCTGGCATTAGGCCCCCTCTTAAATTATAGACACAGATTCTATAGACAAACACAGCTTAAAAACAAAGATATCTTTTATGAAAGGATACACAAATGTCATGTGAATAGACCCTGCATTTTCCTTAAAATAACGTAAAGAAAACGTGAAGTTACACTATGTAAGGTTTGAACTAATCTATGGCGTAATGTTATGAACAATGTAGGACTATTTCTACTTACAATTATAATCATCACAGTTTACAACTTTATACTAGAGTTAAGTTGTTAGTAAGTATTTGTACAAGAATATATTTGTTCGTTTTGTAGGTGTACGCTTCTCATTACAAGATCAGCAATATCTGGTTAGTTGCCAAATGAGATTCTAATGTGTTTTGTATATAAGACATTGGTGACCCTTTGGCCAAGCAGAGAACCCCTGATCATTAACATGTTGTTCACGGAATGAAAGGACTTTACAGTTAAAATCTATACACACCAACTAGTATTAAAATTTTAACTGAGCAACTTTAATAATAAATCACAGTTTACCAAAAATGTCTCCACTGAGTTCCGTTTCGAAAAAAACTTAATAAGAAAACAAAGTAATCAAACTTATCATAACTAAAACTACACAAACAAAGGCAATGAAAAACTTAACTAACTAATAAAAAGAAATTGTAAGTACAACAGAATGGTAGATGTATCTGTTTGTTTCAATGGGACTTATGCCTTACTAGTGATGCCCCGCGGCGTGGTGTGCCTTGAATCTTAGATTAAAGTAAATCTTGTATATATCTATCTCCGAACCAAATTCATTCACGTCGGCTATTCCATTTAGAATGATAGAGTCAAAACATACAATTATACTTGGTCACAAACTTATGCCATAATAAAGTAAGTGAATATTTAATGATAACATCGAGACTGTAATTCTTATCAGTAAAACTTATTCTAAAAATACTTTGTCAAAGCTAGCTACAGTCTTGTGAGTCAGTTTTAGATGGTCAGACCATCGCAAAATAACTAGGTATAGTTCTTGAACACAACAATGATATTTTGCAGACTCATCAAGCATTGTGAGAGGTTTAGTCCCAAAAGCCATATTAAAATAGGCACCGGGAGCCATATTAAAATAGGCACCGGGCTTCTTAGAAAAAAAAACATATTTATTTCGGTACCACCAAACGTAAACAAAAAATTAAAGATTTTAACGAACTGTTGAGACTAAACCTAGCTTACATCTATAATGGAAGAATCAAAAGTTACATTACATTAAATGATTACTTTAAACACATAACACGCTATTGCAAAACATGATAAGTAGAACCTCTTCACTGGGTGAGAGTTGAGTTTATAATCTTCTGTAGTCACAGTATACATACATATAATATATTTATTGCTAACTTTCTAGAGCGTCTTGTAGTCACTCGTTTCAGCATAAGCACCAATGACGTCAAATACACGAACCAAATGTTGCACGTTTGTGAGTGAGTGTGAGGACAGTGTATGTCCGTTGGTTTACCACTCCTCGTCTGGGTCCTGGCCCTGCTCGGCGACCGCCGCCGGCGCACTGTTGCCGAAGCTCTGGAAAATACCACAAAAATCAGTAACAAAGTTTGAAGTAAACAATACATTTAGCTATTGTTATATTTATCTATTTACAACAGAAATATTTACTATAGCTACTACTTAAATCTAATTTAAAGGGATAATGTTTTAATAAATGTCTTCTAAAAATCTTTATTCTTTAAGTTAATATAATATGCTTTAAAAAACATTAAAATATCTTCGATCGACGGTCGAGAGGTTAAGAAACATTAAAATATCTTCACCTCTGCGTCACTCCCCTTTAGTGAGCATTAAAAAACAAAACACATATTTAAGAATAGTGATACAATGTGGTGCACTCAAGAATTGTATTTTGGAAGTAGCATATTTCCACCCTAATGATCGCTTACTATCAAGCGGATTGTGGTCAAGTGCAAGCCCATGTCATGTTAGAAATAGCATCTAGTTTTCCGGTTGTAATAAATATATAAGTATACATTTTTTTTAAATAAATAAAACTAGTTGTTATTTATTGTCGTAGTGTATTTATTTAGGGGTAGAATTAGAACGGTACTAACCCCCAATCTCTGTTTCTATAAATTATCTATTTGGGCTAACAATACGTGTACCAACTTGTGTGTTTACGTTTGTATACATGAATTCTCGAAAACTGAGACAATGTAGCACGATAAAGATATATTAGAAGAAGCTGTGTTTCCTGCGAACTACAATCCAGGGGTCTTCAAATCTAGAGTTAATAGGTATCTTCTAGGTAAGCGTGTTAAACCCAGGCTGCAGTAATGCTTAACATCAGGCAGGCTGTAGTCAAACGTAAACCTATCCCACGTTAAAAAAAAGGTAGCGCTGTGTGATATGTCCCGGAATATTTCTTTGTCTACTCACTCGCACGTCGCTGCCTCCGTACTTGTTCCCGCTGTAGGTGGCGGTGCCGCCTCCCTGCATGAAGTCTGGCACGGGCTGGTCCGCTTGCCGCAGGATCTTCGCCAGGTCGGCCACCAGGTTCATATCCTGCAAGCGGAAGTTAGTTAGAAGGCCATAATGAATATTATTATTAAATTATAACATACAAAAAAGTTAAAATTTAAATCATAAAACTACACAAAACTAACAATCCAGTACTATAGCAGTATTTAACATCAGACGAGCTGGAGACAGACGTGAGACTCTCGTAGCTTATTAATAAATATATAAAACGACTAGCAAACCCGGCGAACTCCGTTTCGCCACCAGATGGCTTCTATGTATCAGAGATGGCGCTGTATGTGAAAAATTATTTTCCCTGTTTCCCCGCTTTTCTGTAGATTTTTTCCTGAAATTTCTTTGCTATAAACCTCATGGAGCCCGAGACCTTTTCAAGGAATGCAAACCGTTGAAATCTGTTCGTGTTATAGCGTCAGGAAGAAAAACCCGACTTATTTTGATATAGTAGATAATATAATGTATGATGGGTCCAAAAATTTTATTTAAAAATAAATAAAACTGTTCTGGGGTAAGTTTATCTTTATAATGCTGGAGATATCCAAGAAGTGTGTTACAGAATAAAACTTATGAGCTGACCTGATGTTACATTGCTTGTTTAAGACACCTGATTTACTTTGTCTCACATGTTGAGCAGTGACAAGATAAAAAAACACAAAATTCTAGTTATTTTTCATCACAAATCCATCTGGTTCAAACTCAGCAATAAATATATGTATGTATTTACAAAAAAAATGTATAAGTATTATATCCGTTATATAGTACCCATGATACAAGCTTTTTTCTTGTAAATACATACTTATAATAACATAGAAACGACCAGACTCAACACAAGTAATAACAAATTTTAATATCTACATCATAATTACTTATGATATTCGGGAATCGAACTCGCACCCCTAGATTAGAAGGCAAAGCCACGACCAACTAAGCTAACGGAGCAGTCAACTAACAGTAAGTAATTAATTATTAGTTTCCCACTACCTGGTCAGCATCAAAGAATGAGACCGCAATGCCCCTGTTCCCGACGCGGCCCGTCCTGCCAATGCGGTGCACGTATTCATCGATGCTCTTCGGCAGGTCAAAGTTCACCACTATATCCACGTTCTTGATGTCTGGGGAAGGACATACAAATGTAATGTTAGTATCTAATGAGAGATTTTAAAATCATTTCATACTGTTATATAAAAAGTAAGTGTTTGTTCGTCTGTTTTTTTAGCTTTCACGTCGTTATGGAGTTACGGATCATCGTAAGTTTGGCTACAGTGATAGTACAGTCTTGGACGTAATATGGACCAATTTGTCTTCTTTTGAAGTTGTCGAGAGCCTCTTCACTCTCTCTCTCTCTCTTCAGCCTGTCTCTATGTATAGAGGAGGGTAGTAGTTGTTGCTCAGAAGACAGCATCAAAACGCCAGTCAAACATGAGATATTGACCTAGTTAAAAGATTGTGTTACATAGAGACAGTTGGGAAAGGCCTCTCTCTGGAGTCGTATTTCCTCATGAGTGAGGGTCGTAACTCCCCGCAGAATTAATTCGTTAGGGGAGTTCTCTTGGGCGGATACATCGTGGTGGGCGCCCAGGTCCTTCCACGGAAAACACATGTCCTCGGATATTGTGGTCCTCAAACATGTCGGTTTCCTCACGATGTTATCCTTCACCGTTAAGCGAGTGCAAATCCACACATAACTTGAAAATATTAGGGCCAGATCTGAACCAGGGTGCGTTTGGATGGAAATGAGACCCTGCAACCGCTGAGTCACACTCGCTAAGGGAAAGGCTTATGTCTAGTAGATATGTAAAGGCTGTATAATGTATACTGACCCAGTCCCCTGGCGGCCACCGCGGTGGCCACCAGTATGAAGTGTCGGCCGCTCTTGAAGTTGTCGAGCGCCTCCTCGCGCTCCTGCTGCTGCCGGTCCCCGTGGATGGAGGACGTCAGCAGCTGCTGCTCGGACAGCATGGCCGCGATGAAGTCTGCGTTGCGCTTCGTCTCCACGAACACCAGCACGCGCTTGCGATCTGCAAACGATAAGGTAGATTTGAATATTAAGGTGGACTTCGGCAGCCAATTTCCATACAAACTGTATAATGTTTAGACTCAAAAATTAAGCAAAGCCTGCGTGATTTTAGTACTTCGGTGGGTTTAACGCTTTCTTGGGATCACGTGTCTAGAAAACTAGCCCATGTTTCATACATAATAAAGCCAAAACAAGCTTTACAAAAATTATGAAATTACTATAGAAAAAAATGCAAGATGTCTGCCACTAAAACTTCATATAGTGCACATACCGACTGCAGACAATGTACAATGACAGTTCCAAAGTATAATGAAATTGACGTTTCTGAAAAAAGGAAAGACATAAGTATGATTGAGAGCCGCAGATCCATGGAAGTAATATATAGGGAAATATTACTGCTGATCCAATATGAGCAGAGCGAGGCGAAGTATGAAAGGCAGTTGTCTTTTTCTAACTAGGGTGACAATAAATTATATAATTAGGATATACCAATTCATCTCCTTACCAAATCGGGAGCAGTCTCTTTTGCGGTCCTATTTTACCTGCATCTTGCCAGTCATGATGATCCTTAGCTCTATTGACGCGTTAAGTAACAAACACCAACAAACTTACTTACAAATTAAAATGCACTTTACTTTGTAACTTATAATAGTATCAATTCGGTTAATTGACAGGGAGGCAATGTGATCGAAATCATAAACATTTTGCAGCAATTACAATATTTATTTACAAGTCCACATTTGAATTGCATGTAGGTAGTTGCCTATAATATCCTATATTTTTTACACTATCGTTTTCCTTGTGTTTCAAATTCTAACTGAAACGAGTGATGGTTTAAACTATGTACACCAATACAAAGCAAACTGTATACAATACTAAGGAATCGTATGTGAAACCATGGTATAAGAATATAATGACTTGGCTACTTTTTATCAGCACTACTACTTACTTACTTACTCCGCTGGCGCAGCGACCCGAAGTGAGTCTTGGCCTCCGATACAAGAGATCGCCACCGGTCCCGGTCTTGAGCCGCTTCCCGCCAGTCAGCTACTTGAAGTTCGCACAGATCTGACTCCACGGCGTCCTTCCAGCGATACCTCGGCCGTCCGACAGGTCGGCGGCCACTCGGCACACCGAGATAGGCTCTCTTCACGCTACGATCATCTCCCATCCTCACTAAGTGCCCCAGCCAGCGAAGTCGATGGGCCTTCGTCTCTCCCATAATATTCGGCTCACCCACCAGCTCTTCAATCTCCAGATTTTTCCTCAACCTCCAGCTACCGTCCTGCCCCTGAGTTGGACCCAGAATCTTACGCATGATCTTTCTTTCTGCCACGAGCAATTTCTCTTCTTCCTTGAGAGTCAATGTCCAAGCCTCGCTACCATACATTATAAAATCGGTCTTATTACTGTCTTGTAGATCCTGATTTTCGTTTTCCGGCTTAAAGACTCGCACCAAGCGCTTTGCTTCGACTTTCATCGTGCGAACAGCCAAACTGTGGAACTCCTTGCCCGAATCTCTATTCCCCTTGAACTATAATTTGTCGGTCTTTAAGTCGAGAGTAAACCGGTTTCTTCTAGGCAAGCGCGCTACATCGTAGACTATAACATTGCTTACCATCAGGCAAGTTGTAGTCAAGCGTAAGCCTGTATCATGTAAAAAAAAAAAATAATAGCTTGGACACCAACACCTTATGGAGGCCTGCACTACAACGAAGGGCATTATGGATCCGGATGTTAAATTTCCTCCTCCCTGGTATTTCTGTCCGTTATAGTGCACCCCAGATACTTGAAGCTTGCCGTGCCTTTGAACACAGTATCTCCCACCTGAAGATCTGTGCGCTGTTGCCTGCCGTTTCTGTACCGTTTCATGTGAAGATACTCCGTTTTTTCATGGTTGATTCTGAGTCCCACCCTGGCGGCCTCTTGAGTTAAGGTCTGCACAGCACTCACTACCTCATCTTTCGTTTGTCCTATGAGGGCTAGGTCGTCTGCATAGCCAATCACCCTATGCTGTCCATTTAGCACTACTCCGTTGTCAAGTGCAATGACTCTTCGGATTACATGCTCCAACGCTAAATTAAACAACATTGGGGGCAATGCATCTCCCTGTTTGAGGCCAGTAACTACATCAAATTGCTTAATTGTGCTGAACCAGAGCAGCCCGTGACGTCAAACTCCGATATGCTCGAGGATTCGAATGAGGTCCTGCTGACATTCGAAGAAGTGAGGAAAGCCGTCATGAGACTGAAGAATAACAAGGCTCCTATTTTTTTTTTCATTCGGTCTAGTACTTTTTGAGAAAAAAAACAATAATCCAACAAATTGATAAAGTTTACGCAATCTAATTTTACCTATATGTATTTCCAAAACGACTACTCAGATTTTGATGCAGCCATCTGTGATTGTGTTGAGGTTTGATTGGTGCATCTTTATAGTTATGTGTTACGATGACAACACCAGGGGGCGCTGCTGTATACATTGTATCTTCTAAATTATAACCCTGATTATGAGGCGGTTTTTTCTGATAGGCTTAGATTTGTTTAGTAAATGAATTGATTTATGTGATTCGTTAATTACTCACTAGAGGGCGCTTCATATATACATTTGTTGACGCCTAAAAGTGCTAGGCCGATTCTGATGCTGATTTCATTTAATTTTATCAATTCAGATAAACACTGTCCACCTATACGTATGAGTAGGTATGTGTACGAAATGAAACTAAAAAGTATAAAATAAAATAATGTATCTTTCTATATAATATTGTATATATATTCTCTGTTTATGATTGTGTGTGATATGGATCTCAGTGTCTGCAATAAAAAGTTATTATTATTATATTATAAAAATTATTTCAAAAATATCAATAACCGACTTCGAGCCTGCTGTCACTAAAAAGTTAATAAATAATTTATGCGACTTCAAAATTCAGAGTTGGAAGTGAAAAATCTATCAAATTATTGAAACTTACAATCCTATAAGTATTCTTATTGAAATCAGTAATATTTGGTGTCGGTGCCAGTCGCAACAATACCTATCAGTATGTATTCTCTAAGCCTATCAGCATTAGGAACAAATCCAAAGCCGACTGGAACTGCAACTTCGACAAGCGTCGATTTCATTTGACCAGTGACTGGCACCGACTTTTTTTGATACATTTTTTTTTCTTCTAGGCAAGAACGTAGATTATAACGTTGCTTAACATCAGGCAATTTGTAGTCAAGCGTGAGCCTATATCATATATAAAAATAAATTTTGCTGTAATTTCTCTTTTTATGGGTCGTATTTTCTCATGACTGAGGGTCGTGACTCCCCCGCAGAATTAATTCATTAGGGAAGTTCTTCCAAAGAAGACTCATATCTTCCAGTGTGGTCCTCAAATATGTAGGTTTCCTCACGATGCATGTTTTCCTTCAGCCAGTGCAAATCCACATAAACTTGAAAAACCAAAGATTGGTGTAGGGCTGGATTCGAACCAGGGTCCGTCAAGGCGAAAACCAGACGTTTAAACCGCCGAACCACACTCGGTTTTGCTATTATTTAAGATTTAATTGAATTTGTGATGAACTGTTGAGAAAGATGACTAATATATGAATGTATATTTCGACGCAGTCTGTTGCTGGCTGAGAGACAATGCGGGTGTCATTATCATCCAACCTAGGTACTTATGTATGTACATAATATATTTATAGATTTACGCACCCAGCCAAGCTGTAGGTAAATATACCTTCGCTTACCAAAGTGTGTGTACAGCTATAACTCTAAACATTATATCTGTCTGCTATAACTTAAGCTTTTATTTAACGGAATTAGAACTAAATATTATTTGACAATCATAAATTGTTTTAATACTGCCTAAAAATTAAAACTTCACTGGACGTAAACTCAATGCGTCATTGTTTAAAATACAATTCAATTCATACCTACTTTGTTTTGCAAGTCTCAGATGCTGTTCTTCCGTTCTCCATTATAATACCAAATCTTATCGAAATCAACCTGACGTTTAGCGTTCAACAACAGATTGACAGAAATAGTTAAGCAACGGTATCCGGACAGTATTTAGATGGGTGACCGAATTTTAAATTCATACATCGGACGCCAAACAGTTCTTTTTACATTTGATATCGCAATGAACATGGTTACAATTTTGTACCATACATAAAATAAAACTGACCAATTTACAAATAAATGACATTTTTAAAGCAAACATAACTAATTATCCACAAAAATCATGTTTTGGAAAAATATAAAGAGGTTAGATTTATACGTACATATTTTATTAATTCCAGTTGTCAACCCAAGGAAGTCTTGTTACTCAAATTCATAATGTACTAGTAAAAATCCAAAGAGATACATATTAAATTTATTTCAGATGACAACCCAAGGAGGTTTTGTTACTCATTTTCCATTTTGTACCCTATGTAGCTGGAAGGCTTCTTTATACATAATGTACTGTATCTTGAGCTGGCCAAATTAAGCAATAAATGGCAATGAATTTAGGCTCTAAAAATTTATAAAAAATGAAGAATCTCGTGACTAGACATTCAGCAATGTAATCGCTATGGTTTTGTAGATACTTAACAAAAAACATGTTTTTGTGTAAAGTGGCACCATCTAGCGCCCATGGAATGCGAATCGTGTCAGGATACTGCCCCTTAACACGGTAATAATATCATACAGTATTGTAACTCGGCCGTGTCCTTGAAATAAGTACCTACGCGCGGTACGTAAACATGAGATAGGGCTGTCGCTGTCGCCCACCTACAGCGTTTTAATTGCATCTGGCTACTTTGAGTTTCTATCTAGTTTTGAGATTGTAAATTTATTACTTTTTATTTATTTATTAGCACAGATACTTAGTAACAATATAAAATATTAATATTACCTACATAAATTACTTTGTGAATTGAATAGAAAGTGTTCAATAAAAATGCAAGTTGTTTTTTTGATTGAAAATTAACAAAACTCTCGTACACTTTTTTTACGAGATTTTAACAATGACGTCTTCTATCGTTAAATGGTACACTTTTAGCTTCCGAAAGCGCTAAAAGCCCAAATGGCAAAGGTAAATGCGTAAATTTCGAACCAGAAAAAGAAATGTACGCTAGAATGACAGCTGAAAACTATACTCTAAAAATAAGGATGACTTTACTAACATCAACTAACAACACTTAATTACTCAAAGTAGCCAGATGCAATTAAAACGCTGTAGCCTAGTAGCCCTATCTCATGCTTACGTACCGCGCGGCTGTAGGCACTTAATTCAAGGTCACGGACGAGTTACAATACTGTATGGATATTATTACCGTGGTCTGGCAGCCCTAACGTGCCGCGCGCATGCCTCGATCCGAGCGCGTAGGTATAGCTCGCGCGTCGTCCGTTTATATGAAGTTGGAATACTGTATGATATTATTACCGTGCCCTTAATGTAATATAAATTTGTTTATTGTGCATAAAATACAGTGTTGTACAGCTATGAGCAATAAAATTTACATAAATTACATCGGTGTCAAACGTTGGTAAGTTTTACTGAGTCTTGCACAAGGTACCTCAGGGGTCCAGAATTGCAAGACTGCAGTACCTCCCGCCGCAGCAGGCTTCTTTGCCTGTATTTACATTGATTTTACGTTTTAAAACTCAATAAAACGTTTTTGTGTTGTAAATAAGCTACACTGTGAATTAAAGGTAAACTGTGTACTCAAAAATATCAATTAAAATTAACTTACTCCACTGTACTAAAGTTTCCGTAAGGCATGATAAAATTTATATATAATAATTTACCTGGGCGCCTCCTGGCGTCCAGGTAAAAGACTCGCCGACGACCAAATTCAAGAGGCATGCTTTGAGGCCAGGATTTTTAAAGAAAAGGGGTACGTAAAAGTTTTGCGTTTAGTATAAACAGTAGATTTCAAAGTCCTGCCTACAAAGCTGTTCACATGGTAACAATGAAATACTAACCATTGTCCGCTACAATTTGCTTGAGCAGTATCTTCTTCTCGTGCTTAGTGACCTGGTGGAACACCTGCTCCACGTCTGTGGAGGCGCCCCCCACGATGCCCACCGCCACGAACAGGTAGTTGTTGAGGAACCTCCCCGCCAGGTGCTGAATGTCCTCCGGGAACGTGGCCGAGAACATGAGGGTCTGGCGCTCGTTCTGAGGATATAACAATAGTTAATGTAGCACAGACATATGAATAAGCCTATGTTTTGCATATTTTGATATTATTGACATTCATATAATTTTGACATAATCTACTATATTGTATTGTATTTGTGGGGACAGCGGAGCATCTTCGTTATCCATAATAGTAATTCTACCGGCTGGGCATGGATATTCGGGCATGGAGAAATAAAACGTAGCACTTCAACTTATTGATGGTATATTACAATTTGTTCGAGGTTAAACTATGAAATACAACTGTAGGAAGATTGTCTGATAACTAATTACACTAATTCGGTCGACACTCCAACCAACACGTAACGCCACCACGCGATGCGAACCGATTGCCGTCCCAAGTAAGAATGGCGGTCTCTCGCACGGCACTAGCGCTGGTTGTTGCGTCAGAGCAGGGCTCCGAAGTTAGTCTCAAGTCAATGTCAGCCGTTATTGACAGTGACATAAACATTATAACATATTTCGAACATTGTGACAGCTGACAGTGACATTGAAACCAACTCGCCTACTCTCCGAATCAAACATTAACAACAACTTAAACACTCTTCGAATCAAACACGCCGACACGGCCAGACTGACATTCGCACGTCCTCGTGCGATCCGATTTCTCTCGCAGCAGATGACCTGGAATAAAAGAAAAGACACAGCTGGGATCACTAATGTCATTTTGCTCGTCTATCCTGACAATTTCGAAAGATATAATTCAGTACACGCACATATTATCAGTATCTAATATTTGGCTTCGAGAAATTGAGATCACGTCAAGATGTTGTTTCAACTAAGTTAATTATCACACAAAACTTCACTATTCGACCTCGTGCGAATATGACCGTACCGCTGCAGGGTGCCCCCACCACCAAGATCGCCACTCACAGGTAACGACAAGAGAGCAACGGACAGCCCTGCAGTTGCAGCTCCACTTCACGACATTATTTGACCTCATGCAAATAAGCCACCGCAGGGTGCCCCCACCACCAAGATCGCCACTCTCAGGTAACGACAAGGGAGCACCGGACAGCCCTGCAGTCGGAGCACCTCTCTACGACAATATTTGACATCATGCAAATATCGCCAAATCTCTAGCTTCTACCCGACGGCATCTCATACGACGTGACGTTATATCATCTGACGTGAAACCAACTAACTCTTAAGCAATGGTGTTGAATGATACGTAACAAAGTCACATCTCAAAATTAAATCTCTAATTCACTTCCCAATGCTGAGAGGGTCGCCGAGGTGGCGCTCATTGTGTGCGAACTAGCAACCAAATCGTATCATCGTCTGATGAAACCTCCTCATTACTTTAACTTTGACCCGCCGTCTCGGCCTCCTCCTCCTCATCGTCAACATAATTAATCAAAAGGTATCTACCTACTTCTATTAAGCCGTCAAGACTCCTAGGCACTATGCCCAGATTTTCGTGAACATCTTTATGAATCTGATTTTAACTATCTATCTTTTCAAAACGTGGGTACCTGTGCTGTATTACTATGCCTTCTATTCTAATCCCTACGCATAGTACCCAGAATTTGATTGTCTGTTTTACTATTCACTAATGAGTAACCAAAAGGAAACGAGCTCACCGGGAGTATGATCAGGTGTCAGTCTCAAGCAGCCCATGTTCGCGCAGAACGACGCTGACAGCATTCCTGCCCTGGCGGTGCTCAAGCTCATCAGCTAGAAGGCGGCATGACTTGCTACTGGCTGGCAGCGAGAAGTGACAACAGCATCCTGAAAACAGAAACGGATACGCGCCAGTACTGAAGCATCTAATATGGACCATTTAAACAGGGATGATTTCAGATCTAGTTTCATTTTAATTGCTCAGTACCTATCTCGAAACTCAACCCCTAACGGGCGCGACTCCCAGAAAAGCTGGACTGCTAACAGACCAATCTCAACGAATCCTGTCAAGATTTGATTTCATTAAAATATCTTGCGTAAAATAGGACAACACTCCTAACTTTTAAAATTATGACAACGCTATCTTAGATTGAATCTTGAATTTCAATTAAATTTCACAGTGCATAGCTGACCTCTTATGGGACATAAAACGACCTCACACTTATGTATCACTGCACAATCATTAAATAGCTACACACTAACAATCATCAACAGATTGGCAATAAATTTTTTACAAAAAAATGGCTTTATCGTTACACAACATATTATATAGTGCTGTATGCTCGTAATGACTGGTATGGTTTTTCTCAACAACGCCTTTTAATCATTTATAACAAATTGCAACCAAATCTTACTTTGACAAAAGAGCATTCAACACCAGAAACGTAATGAATTTAAACAATATCACCTTTGATATCCGATGAAGTTGCACGCTGCACTCAGTCACCACTCGACCCTGGCTGCGCTCGCCCGGCCGCGTGCTACCACTGCTGCTTCATGTGCCGTGGTCGCCCGGCTGCATGCCACCACTGCTGCTCCATGGGCCGCGGCAGCTCGACCGCGTGCTACCACCGCTGCTCCATGTGCTGCCCGGAGCGCACGCCACTGCAGCGGCATCGCGCATCACTGCCACGTGGCATGAGTCTGCTGCAGGCGCTGCTCTTGTACTCCCTCACGATGCGGTCCATATCTTGTAATCTTCTTGCTTGTCAATATTTTTTGTCGTTTCTTTCGTAGTCTTTCTTGTACGACATTTCCAATTAGAAGATATAAAATTCCTACCAAATCCGAAAAGCAAATCTTGTCTTTCAATTCACAGCACACGTATTCGTAAATTTCAACGCAATTATGAAATCGCTTTATGGTCTTCTCTGGTCCGAGGATTATCGTTGCCGCATTGATAAGTTTCAGTAAAACTCAAATCCCAACTGCTTTTTATCTTTCACACGTTTTTGTTCATTGACACGAAGAATTGATAATGTTCGTGGGTCTGATTTTCACGTAGGCAGAACATGCATGGCTCCCATTGTGTTTCTCGGCGATCAATTATTTCTCCATTTTGCCATCATCCCACTTCTGATGTGGGGACAGCGGAGCATCTTCGTTATCCATAATAGTAATTCTACCGGCTGGGCATGGATATTCGGGCATGGAGAAATAAAACGTAGCACTTCAACTTATTGATGGTATATTACAATTTGTTCGAGGTTAAACTATGAAATACAACTGTAGGAAGATTGTCTGATAACTAATTACACTAATTCGGTCGACACTCCAACCAACACGTAACGCCACCACGCGATGCGAACCGATTGCCGTCCCAAGTAAGAATGGCGGTCTCTCGCACGGCACTAGCGCTGGTTGTTGCGTCAGAGCAGGGCTCCGAAGTTAGTCTCAAGTCAATGTCAGCCGTTATTGACAGTGACATAAACATTATAACATATTTCGAACATTGTGACAGCTGACAGTGACATTGAAACCAACTCGCCTACTCTCCGAATCAAACATTAACAACAACTTAAACACTCTTCGAATCAAACACGCCGACATATTAATGTTAATGAATTTGTATAATTTGTTTATTATTGTAAACAACAAATTAACTTGTAAACTATGGATGGTGGGATAAGTTCATAGAAATAATCTGAAAAACGATCACATAAAAATTACGGTTTATGGTTATGGTTTTGTAGTTTTATATACCATACTTGAGGCGGTATTAAAATACAACTCTAGATAACAGTGCAAGACATTCTCAAACTATATATACAGTGTAAATATAGGCAAAGAAGCCTGCTGCGGCGGGAGGTACTGCAGTCTTGCAATTCAGGACCCGTGAGGTACCTTGTGCAAGACTCAGTAAACCTTACCAACGTATGACACCAATGTAATTTATGAAAGTTTTTATAACTCAAAGCTGTACAACACTGTATTTTATGCACAATAAACCATTTATTTATTTTAAACTAACTGCCCCCTTAGACAAGAGGCGTATTTTAGTGAGCGTACTGTCGCTCACTTATAGAATAGAAAGAGCAATGTATGGGATTGAAATCGCGACGATTGACATGCTATGTCACTCCCATACATTGGTATTTTTATTCTATGAAAGAGCGACTGTGCGCTCACTAAAATACGGCTCTTGTCTAAGGGGGCTGATGCGTTGTATATATAAACTCACTAGCTGTGCCTGCGACTTCGTCCGCGTGGAATAGTTATTTAGGGCATCATATTTATTTTTGCAAACAACCTCTTCAGCTTTATAAATTTAGGTGTTACCCACGACTTGAACCGTTTTCGCAGCGCACGCAACGGAAGCCCTCAAAGATGAATAATTTTCCCCGTTTTTTTTTCAGATTTTCCATTGCTTCTTCGTCATATTAATTGCAGCGTGATGTTATATAGCCTAAAGCCTTCCTCGATAAATGGTCATTAAATACAAAAAGATTTTTTCAATTCGCACCAGTAATTCCTGCGATTAGCGCGTTCAAACAACACAACCTCAAAACAACCTCTTCAGCTTTATAATATTAGTATAGATTCAAGCGCAGTACTCACGGTGGCCACCATGGATTCATGCTCCATCATCTTCTCGACGCTGGGCATGAAGCCCATGTCCAGCATGCGGTCTGCCTCGTCCAGCACGATGAAGCGCACGCTCTGGAACGACACGCGCTTCCGGTCCACGAAGTCGTGCAGCCGCCCCGGAGTCGCTACCAGGATGTCGCAGCCGCGCTGTGTATAAAGGGAAAACTTTTATATAACATAAACAAAAAAAAACATAAAAAACGTTTATTTCAACATTCATAAGGGTTTTACAGTAAGGTTGATTGAACATAGGGGATTGTATTAGCTAGGGCACAAGCAGCTCCATCGAAACTTGGCGAGCTTTTTACAGAATGTTTTTGGTGGGATTTTCGAAAATACAGAAAACTTTTTGGTTTACGTTTGACTACAGCCTGCCTGATGTTAAAAGCATTGCTGCAGCCTAGGGTGTAACACGTTTACTTAGGAGATACCTATTAACTCAAGATTTGAAGACCCCTGGATTGTAGTTCGCAGGAAACACAGCTTCCGTTAAAGTGTTCCAAAGCTTTGCCGTCCGTACATTAAACGTTGAGGCAAAGCGCTGTGTTACTACGTGTTTTACACTTACTACATATAGGTATGAATGTACTCACAGCAATATTATCTCCCTGGTGGCGCACGGCGGTGCCTCCGTACGCGACGGCGATCTTCAAGATAGACCCGTACGCAAACTTGCGCGCCTCGTTGAAGATCTGCAGCGTCAGCTCTCGGGTCGGAGCCACTATTATCACCTGAACAATCATAGCCAAGTTATATATGTTATCTTAATATTATATAAAAGGAAGTAGTGTTATAACTCGAGAACGGCTGAACGGATTTAGCTGAAAATTGGTAGGGAGGTAGCTTAGAAACAGGAGACTGACATTAAAGCCGCTTTTTTAAATTGAATTGAATAATACATAGATATAATTGAACATCTTCGAATTTGGGGTATCACAAGGTCGTAACATCAACAAAGGACCTCTCTAGTATAAAATATAAGGACCTAAGCCAGTATTACTTCTTCTCATTAAATAGTTACAGTTAGTTAAATCCTGGATTTACACAAGTCAGTGTAATCTTAACAATTCTCACCTGTGGCTGAGCGCAGTAGCCTGTAGTTTCAGGTGTGCGCTGATCTTGGAGCAGCTGGTTTATAATGGGAAGCAAAAACGCCGCCTGCAATAAAAAAAATAACATAAATACACACAATCTTTGAATACATCAGAATTTAGGTGTACTTCGATACTCTTATATTTATGACAAAGTTAGGAAAATACCACCCTTGTAAGTTCTTTACACACAAGACAAATTGAAATTCACATTTGCAGGGTGTTTCACAAACTCGGAAAGTTTCCGCTCGGAAACGAAACGCCAATCGTAAAACTCCTTAAACTTCAATGATTGTTGGATAATTTTGTTATTGGGTAAAATTAATCAGTTTTGACGTCTTTGATTATCGTTTTGTTTCCGAGCGGAAACGTTCCAAATTTGTGAAATATCCTTTAGAGTGTTTCCGTGGGTTGGATAAAATATTGAATGGTAAGCAATTAGTGCGTGCAAAGTGAATTTAAAAAATTGAAAACAATGCTTATTTGTCTGAATAGGTTGAAATCAGAAGAGGCAAGATGGTTGGCCACCTCATACGACATGACGACTTTTAGAAAAACATTATTGAGAGGAAACTGGACATACGAAGAGGAAGAGGAAGGACAAGGTCATATATGGACCAAGTAAAGGAGAAGGCGGGCGTCATGTCGTATAAGGAGGTCAAGTAATTGGCAAAAGATCGGGAAGGATGGTGCATGCTCCACAGACAAGCCTCGCCCTTAAATATATGATGATGATGAATATGTTTAAAAGCTATACTGACCGTTTTCCCCGAGCCAGTTTGCGCGCACCCCATGAGGTCCCGCCCGCCCATGACTATAGGTAGTGCGTACTTCTGTATGGGGGTCGGCTTGTTGTAGCCCGACTTGAGGATGTTGTCCAATACATACTTCCGCAGGTTCGCCGTCTCGAAGCTGTCTATGGGGTGCGGCGGGTTTTCACCGCTCACCTGGAAATATAACACCATGATAGTCGTAAATAACCTATTTGATTTGTACATACTACATAAAGAAGACAAGAACTTTAGATCTGCTCGTAATCATGTTGTGAACGCATGTGTTTGATGCACAGAATGGATCATTACCTAAACAAGTATTATGCTGTTAATCTTGTATTTTCTGTGTATTGCGTTGTGTGCCTAATAAATAAATAAATAAGACAAAATATCGACCATATTTTTTTTACATGATATAGGCTTACTCTTGACTACTACTTAAAAATAATAATAAAGAATCTCAGTTTCGGTGGTGCGGCTATAACTTAATCCATCCATCAAATCAACTGGTTAATGCTGTAATTAGTAGATTTCTTAAGTTTTTAGTTTTTACGATCATAGTATAGTTATCTAGCATTCATAACACAATCATTTGTATGAAAGCTTCATATGGAGTGTGGAGCTTGATGGTGCTGTGTAAAATGTCCCGCAATATTTATGTTTGGTGTGATACTGGTATATTGATTTTCTAATTTATGATGTTCTTTGGGAGTCAAAAGAAACACTTTCCAAATATAATCTTGGACACAATGTTATGTCTTGATAGTAGGTACTTCTTGTACTACGCTAAATTTTATTAGTAATTGACTATTGTTAGCCACATTGGAATTATTGACAATCAATATTTATTATATATACAATGAATATTTGTAAAAAAATATAGTAATTCGAACAAATTATTAATGAAATGTTTATCTGTTAATGATTCCTCACAGAAAGGCAAGTGAGACAACTTACTTTGACAGCAATGTGATCAAACTTGTCAAAGTTGATGCCCGAACTGATGGTGCTGCTGAATATCTCAGTCTCGTCCGAGGTGGGCTCCGGAGGGACGTATGTGATTGGAATCTTCTTTGGTTCACCATTCTCGTCCAGCTCTGGCTCAGCTTGGGAGCCTTCGTCGCGGTCTCCTCGGTCGCCTTCAAATTAATATGTTACTAATTAATTATTTTACTCTACTGGTACTTCACTAGGGTTTTACCGACTATTCCATTTTGATATACTTTTCTTTAACGACAATTAGATACAAATTATAATTTGTAATGTGAAAAATGAATAAATAATTAATTAATTTTGTGTCAGCTTTGCCCTTTTTTACCGTCTTTCAGTTTATGCATGCCTGTTCCTACAATGCTTAGATATTCAATTCCCGAAAACTACTAAATACAATTTGTTCAACTTTCAGTGTTCTTTAAGACACACATAATCTAACACAAAGATAACCATATTGATATCCTTCACTTTTCGAGAAATTCATGCTAAATTTATTAAACAAAATTTAGCACACATATATAGAAGCCTAAACAGAAATCTTGCTCAAAAGTTATCCAATTCTAACAATATCACAAAATACAGGTCAATTTGATCAATTTTTTTTTTGAGGGCGTCAATTTAAAATAAGCGCAACTTACATTTATTTTTAAAAATTTTGTTTCTTTGACCAAAGAACTTACGTGTACTACAAGTATATTATAAGGGTACAATTGCAGTTGAAACTTATGCACTAGTTCTCAGTACTTCAGAAGTCCACTGAGCTCTGAGCTAAGTATCCCAAGTATCTTGTATTGCATTTGCCATGCATGAAATAAATAAAATAAAAAGGAGAGGAGGTTTATGCCGAGCAGTGGGCTCTATTGAGTTAAAATAAAATGAATAATACCTCTATCCCCGCCGCCGCCGCGTCCGCCGCGCCCCCGCCCGCGCCCCCGGCCCCGCTCGCCGCGATCTCTGTCACCACGGTCTTCATGGTCGTTATCTCTGTCTCCTATAGGGGTAGATGTTCTGCCTGTGAATGTGGTTATGGGTAGGTCTCTGCAGTGGTATGGTGCCGCTATGTGTACATTCCCGCAATTGGGACCAGCTAACAGATTATGGATATAACATTTGGATGGTGATTTTTTGTTACTGATACAGGTTCACTACTCCACATCACACGTTTCTTTTTCACCAATTGCCTAGAATGTTGATACATAGGCAACTTTTCATCCCAGATGAACGTGAACAGCACCATGGAGCATAACTACTATTATAATATGTAATTTACATAACAAGTTCTCAATATTAAACTAAGGCCGTCAAAGTTTCAAACCTGATTTTGTATGTAATTTCTACATATAGTGCACAACTTTAAGACCTCTCGGAGGTTTGAGCAGATAGCTGCAAAGGACGCACTTTGCACGCCATGTTCCAAAAGTTTTGCGTGATCTGTACCTACTGCTAGATGACACTATATAACAGTTTCAAAGAAGCAAAGAAGTAGCACTTTTATAACACAACTCCTGCTGTTACGGGAGTAGGAATGGAACCTATATGCCAGCAACCCAAGGCCATGCTTCGATATTTCAAGGAGCTTGGCTGGCTGGGTAGGCAGAAATGGGGGAAATGCACAAAACGCCCTAAGCGGGAAGTGCTACCGAGAAATAGTTGTATGTTACCTCCATATCCCCTATCACCGCCGTAGCCCCCACTATCCCCACCATATCCCCCACCTCCGTTGGAGTCTCCGTAGTCCCTGGAGCCTCCCCGCCCGCCCCGGCCCCCGCGACCGCCCCGCCCCCCGCGCCCGCCGCGACTGCGCCTCTCGCCGTAACCGTTGCTTGTTTCACAGTTATCTGAATGATAGAAGAAATAAATATTAATACAACAGGAAAAATCATTTACTTGGGACAGTGTTATATGTATATATATGTGGGTATCGCATGATTATGTCAGTTGACTGATGATGAAGTACAATGGAAAAGAAAAATAAAAAAATATGAAAACAGATTTTAAAACAAATTCACAACAATAACACATATGATGAGGAATGGATCAAACTGTTTTACTTGAGTTACCAGAGTACCTTGAATTGAGCATTGAAACTTGACTCTTATCTTGCCGTGACATACCCCTGACACAGTGCATATTGACATTTAATACTCAACATGCATCCAGCCGGAGGCAAATGTGATTGAGTTCACAATATCAGATTCACACAATTACAATTTAATTATTAGTCTAGTATTGTAGTCATTAAGCCAAGTCAGAGACCTTCAAAGAGGTTTGACACCTTAGATAAGCTTAGATAAGAAGAAGAAGAACACAATTATTCAATCATTTGGTATGATATATAACAATGTTTGTTTGATGTGATAATGAACCAGGATCTTATTTCAAAGTGCCAACACTTAAAGCACAGGACATAGTGAAACAAAGTTTATAATCAGCTATTCATAGTCTAAAATTAAATGAATTTCACAGAAAATTAGACCTTAGCGGCTAAAACGTAAAGAACAAGCTCGGTTTCAATGCCAATTGGCACAAGATTTGTAAACAAACAAAACAATGTATGTATCATTCTTAAATGTGTTGGTAAAAAAAGCTTATTGAAAATGAGTCACAATGATGTAGGATTATATTACATGGAGGAACAAGCCAGATCAAAGGCCAAGCTTCATCACTTTGCCCATCAGATCTGGGAGTACCCCAGGGATCTCGGACCTATGGATATTTTTTCATATATCAGAGCTCCCCCTTTTATTAAACCTCCTCTCGCGGGCCCCTTGGTACCCACACACAGAGCACCACTAGTATTACATTATGGTTTAGTATGTAATCCAACACTTCTAGATTGATTCTAATAATGACTATTAAGTAAGTGTGAATTTACCACACAATTTTTTTAATGCTATTTGTAATCAAACAAATAAAAAATTGTAATAGAAGAATTAGTTTGGGGAATAAATCAAACAATCAAGTTTATCAAAACTAAAAATTAGGAGCACCAGGGAATTCCCATTTTTATTCCTTAAAAAAAGTAATCCTTGCTGGTTTAGTTAAAAGGAAATTTCGCCTATTTTAAATGTGGTTGCCATTTTATCTGAATCTAAATATCAGTTCATATTTTCAGGCTTCTAATAAAATGGCTGTATTAATTATGATTAACAAAGTCGCTGGTAGATTTGACAGCACAAATAAATGAATCTGATAGGAGAAATAAGCTAATCCACATCTAAATACTGGGAGTAAACATATATCTATATGATATTTGACTGCTCCGTTAGCTTTGTTGGTAGTGGCTCTGCCTTCTAATTTAGGGGTGCGGATTCGATTTCCACATATAATTATGAATATTAGAATTTGTAGTTACTTGTGTTGAGTCAGGTCGTTTGTTTGTGTAATAAGTATGTATTTACAAAAAAAAGTATATAAGTATTGTATCTGTTATCTAGTACTCATGATACAAGCGTAAGCTAAGTATGGGGCTAGATGGCGCTGTGTGATATGTCATGAAATATTTATTTATTTATATTAAAACAGAGAACTATAAATAATTACATACCTTCTTCAGGTTGAAAAGAGGGGAACCCTCGTCCCCGAGACAAGCTGTGACCTTCATCTACGGAGTCATATTTGTTGTTGTTGTATCCCTGGTTTTGTGGTGGCTCAACCTTGAAACAATACATTTCAATATTAGTTTATTTTGCTGGATCCATAGTACTTTACATCTATGACATAATGGGCTGGTTACAAACTGACTAGCTTAGATATCCTTTTATACTCCATCCGAAACCTTTGAGCTAGGTAGAGGAGTCTATGAGATGTCCATAAAACAAACATATGGATCACACTAATCTCAGGAACTACTGGTGCGAATTGAAAAATTCTTTTTGTGTTGAATAGACCATTTCTCAAGGAAGGCTTTAGGCTATATAACATCACGCTGCAACTAATAGGAGCGAAGAAACAATGGAAAATGTGGAAAAAACGGGGCAAGTGATTCATCTTTGAGAGCTTCCATTGCGTGCACTGTGAAAACCGTTCAAGTCGTGGGTAACAGCTATAATTTATAAAGCTGAAGAGGTTGCTCGAAATAACTATTCCACGTGGACGAAGTCGCAGGCACAGTTAGTTCATACATAGATGTGGGTAAACCTAAAGTTGCATTGAATTTCGACAGAAATAACGAACAGGAATCTTACCGCTGCTGAGGTGTCATCATCCCAGTCCTCATCCATTTTCTTTTCTAGAAGGTAGGTGTCTGCAAATTGACTTGGTAACCTGAAATATGTGAGTAGGTAAGTACCTTATGCCTACGTGATAAAACTACATTTACACGAAAAAAAAACGAACTTTATGGGCTTGCAGTATACAGTATGGTATAAGAAAGTAATTCAGAATAATACTGAACAGTATTTAAGGGTAGGTTCCCACCCCAATACGAATGACTTTGATGAGTACATGGAGTAGGTACCACTTCACATAGGTACGGCACTAAGCCGAGAAGCATTTTAAAGTTAAACAATGACGAAAGATAATCGTTCAGTACTCAGAAAGCTAATCATGTTGAAAAAGTAAGAAGACCGGTGCCGGCTTTTGTTCCAAACCACCACAGATTGGCTACACGTGCATCGAGAAAAAAACTGTTTGTATGTGTAAAATTAAGAACAACGACACAGAATGTACGAGACTTACCTAAATGGTTTCTTAAAAAGCCAAAATGGTTTTTATATACTGAATATAAATAGTTTTTGTTATTTGAAATATACAAAGACAAGAAGTACAACTACAACAATGGCGTCCGACGAGCGAAGGAGGGAAAAAAACGCACAAACACTGCGTTGTCTGTCTGTCTGACAGGCAGGACGAAGAGATGTGATTTATAAATCTGTGCTGTGGTAATGTCGATAGAACTGAAGACGATCATCACAGCACTGCGTGCGTATGAAATAGATATTGTAACCATTTACCATTTGTAACCCTAGATTATAAGCTCAGGGTGCAGAAACTACAGCATTTAATTGTTACATCTGTGATTTCAATAAAGACATTGAATATAGTAATATATTCTAACGGTCTTTATTTATTTATTTATGCTTTACAAAATACAAAATTTCATTTTAGAACTAATAAAAAAAATATATGAATTGTGTGACCCTGTTACTAGTTTGAAGTTCAGCGCATAGCACATTTCTTAGAATGTCTAGGTAGGTACAGTCAAGAAGGCGTAAGCTGAGCTTTGCATTTGTGTGGGTGTACATAGATAGTGTAGGTGAGACAACCGGCTTCTCCATCGTGCGATAGCGCCATCTCACTCCCCCGCCCACCTGCCATATTTGATTTTATTGTCTGAGTGTACTTTTGGTGATCACTCACACAAATGCAAAGCTCAGCTTACGCCTTCTTGACTGTACTTAAACACTATTTTTCTTATACTAGTTTAGTTACATGGCAAAATACTTAATAATATCCTTAAAACAAATTATAAGGCAGCTTTATGTAGTTTTATGATAAATACCTATGTATGAGCTCTGTTGTCTATAAAATTATTATTGCGATATTCTTACATACCTACATTATTCATAATTTTGTTGCATACTACTTACATTATAATTATTCTCCATGAGATCAGTTACTTAAAGTATGTTCTTTAAATGGAATCATCTTGTAGGAATTCATATATTGAGTAATATTTTTTTTTTCTAGGAGATTTTTTATTTTGGCTTTGAATGTTCTTTCTGAGGGTTTATTTCGGATTTCATGTGTGAGTTCATTATTATTTATAATAACAGGGGAAGAATAACTAAACATACTACTTCTAACTACAACATAAAAAGGGCACTTAAAAAGTCTAAAAATAATCTAAGTGCTCCAGTCCACTGCCAGATGGCAGCGTGCCCAGTAAACTGGCCACATTACCACGCTGGATGGCAATGCTGATACGTTGAGCCAGCCAGGCCAGAATTTTGGTCAGGCATCGCGTCAACCAAGCACTCCGAGAGGTTTGGAAAATGGAGTGGATTTCCGAACCCCACCGCCCCAAAGTCTCGACTCCAAAAGGCTTAATTATGTAACCACCATAGGTTAGCAATTAGCATACCTATTGAATTGATCACTAGCCTCATAATCCGTTATCCGACCAAACTACTTTTCGTTTCATCTCTATCAATAATTACGTATGAAAGCTACGTATTACAAACTACATAATTCTAATACTTGCGATCAAATCTAGAATTATTAGTAAATTTGTAAAATCCGAACTCTAAAAACCGTATCGCAATGCGGCCTGTCTACGCTCAGAATTAATTCATTAGGGGAGTTCGTCACATCGATAAATATATACAAAAGTAATGGTTTCCCAACACTAGACTAGACTTTATGCGAGACTTTGCGCGAGGGTGGAACGACAGTTTATTTAAAAATTTAAAAACAAAGAACAGATTTATTTTTTTACTCGTGTTTTACTCTAATATATATATACTATCAAAAAAACTGTATCCCTGGGTAAATGGACTTTTGCTTCAAATATATGTAGCAAGTGTATGTGTAAATAAAAAAATGTTTAACAAACTGAGCTCATTAAAATGGCTCATGAAAAAAGGAGGCTATAGACAACTATAAATTTTCATGATGTCAGTGTCATAACATTTGTAAATGTCGGCGTCAGTAATTTTTGATGTCAAGTCAATTCACAAAAGATGTGGAATGAAGCGAAGTAGCATCAAAAAATCTAAAATATTTTGATTTGATATTGTTTTGATTTCATTTCATGCGCGTCACAGAGTACTTTTTTATATACGGAAATTTTATTTTTATATACTTTTTTAATTTTTATATATGATGCGCGTCGCCGAAACGTAAACTCGTAGAGGGAGTATAGCGTAAACTAAACTGAATAAAATTTCACAGTTATTACTAATAGTTCATATAAATACCGCATTTATATTACACAACAATGGAAGGCTTTGACGATCCAGGAATTTTCTTCTCTGATAACTTTGGTGTTGAAGAAAACGAATCCCAAGTTAAAGCTAACCTCCAAGCGGTAAAGAAAAAGTTTAAAGAGTTTATGAGGCAGTTTCACACTGGAAATTTCAATTATAAATACAGGTAATATCAAGATTCTTTGTCATCTATTAGACACGCTCACTAGAAAACATAAATATCACAAAGAATAATAAAATATTTCAACATGTTACAGAGACACTCTGAAGCGAAATTACAACTTGGGACAGTACTGGGTGGCAATAAATATTGAAGATCTGTCCAGTTTTGATGAAGTGGTAGCTGAAAAACTGTATAAGAAACCTACCGAGCACCTACCAATATTAGAAGAAGCTGCCAAGGAGGTAAGTTATCACTATATGACCTCCTTTATGGGTATGTTCCGCCTTGAACAACAGTTTTAGTCCAGATAAATTTGTTGGTTAAATGCCTGACTGTCCAAAAGTACACTCAAGTGATTCTTTATAACATTGTATCAGCATTATAACATAGCCAAGTGAATTGGTAAAAAACTAAGCATGCAAATACAGTTGCTTATATTTTACTTACCAATGTATGTATGTTACAGTTAGCAGATGAACTGACAGCTCCTCGTCCCGAAGGTGAAGATAAAGTGGAAGATATACAAGTGTTGCTCTCATCTGATGTTCATGCGGCCAATTTAAGAGAACTGAAAGTAAGTATTTTTACATAACATATTTTATGGGCTTGTGTTTGATTGTACCTTGCCAAGTGAATGGATAGGTATGTAGGACAACCACCCAGAAGAAATCTTATATAAGACTTATAAGTATTCTTTTTTATTTTAAAGCATCTGGATTGTATGACTTAAGAACCACTGAGCTGGGATTGAGTTTCCTCTAAGTTGCTGCAATTTTTAAATGGTAAATTTTTATGAATACAAGGAAAAATGTTGCTAAACTGTGTATTTGAGTACATGTTCAACTTATGTCAATAAATTTTCAGTACCTATTTTATATTTAGTTAATTTATCACTTAACATGCATATTCAAAAGGCTTAATTTTTTTTACTGATTGTTTTCAGTCAGACATAGTATCCCATCTGGTGAAAATACCGGGCATAGTAATATCTGCCTCGGGAATCAAAGCAAAGGCTACAAAAATCTCCATCCAATGCCGATCATGCCGGAATATTATTCCAAACCTACACGTCAAGCCTGGGCTAGAGGGCTATGTCATGCCACGAAAATGTAACACGTGCTTTAATAAAATCATTTATTTATTTGATTATTGGGTGTTGAGCGGGTCACTTGGCTAGACAAGTAGATGCCAGGTGAAGTAAAGCAGTGAACGAGAGGTGGCCAAGGACTGGTTACCGTAACATAGGGCGTCTAGCTGCAAGATGCGTCGACGACATAACATCTGTCGCGAGTCAAACCGGGATGAGGCTGGCTAAAGATCAAAGCCAATGGCAATATAAGAGAGGTTATACCCAACAGTGGGACAAAACTGGCTGTGGATGATGATGATGATGATGAATGGGCGAACAGCAATTAGCTGTGTCCGTGTCACACTATGTCAAAATAGTTTTATACATATAGTCAAAACACAAGAAAGTACACAGTTATACCATCCAGTGGTGCAATGCTTACAAGATTTTTTGGAAAATTAACTAAAATCAAGAACTTAGATCATCATAATTTGATCTTAAAGCATTTGTTAGTAACTTCTTTAGCAGAATTAATGTGTTTGTAATAAATAGAAATTCTTTCCCACTGTAAAAATGAATTTATATTTTTCAGAGAGCAAGCTGGTCGGCCAAAATGTCCTCTAGACCCATACTTCATCATTCCAGACAAATGCAAATGTATTGATACCAGGTAACACTAATTATATATCTAACTAGCTGTCCCGGCAGACTTCGTACTGCCTCAATTGATAAATAAAAGACCTAAACTTTTGTATAAATTAATTTCAATTTTTTTTTCCTTTTAAACCTTTCCTAGACCTCCACGAACATTTCAAGACTAAGATAAGATAAATCCGTTCAGCTGTTCTCGAGTTTTAGTGAGACTAACGAACAGCAATTCATATTCATATATATATATATATATATATATATATATATATATATAGATATCTAGTTGTATATGATATGATTAATATCAATTATTCTAATTACTGCATTGAACATAGAGGAAGAATAGAATTTTAACTCCAATATGAGGGATGTGCAATTATTTAGAATAAGCATTCATTTACCCCTTTTTATAATGTCATGTTTCTAAATAGACAAATCTAATAAAATGTTTGATTTACCCTCACCTAGTATATAGGCTACACATATTACAGTCATCATCATTATCATCAGTTTAATGAGACTCACTGCAGGGTATAGGCCTCCTCCCTCTTACGCCAATCCCTGTCTTGTGCTGTTCTTGCCCAGATGTTTCCTTCTAACTTTCTAATATCATCCAGCCACCGTTGCACAGGTCTTCCTACACTTTGCTTACCTAGCCGTGCGTACCATTCAGTTATTGCTTTGCTCCATCTGCCGTCAGTACAAAGAGCAATGGAACGGTCCATGTTAGGCATTACGTTACGCGACAGAGTTTGTAATACTGAAATTTTATTTATATCCTTGTTGGATCAATAAATTTTCAATTTCCTTTATTTGAATTTCTATTGAAAACAATTTTGAATTTGAATGATTCAAGACCGACTTCATGAAAATCAGGTTATCAATTATTCTGAAAGTATTTTTTAAACGTGCAGGTGCTGAAGCTGCAGGAGGCGCCGGAGAGCATCCCGCAGGGCGAGATGCCGCGCCACCTGACGGTCTACTGCGAGCGCGTGCTGTGCGAGCGCGCGGCGCCCGGCTCTCGCGTCACCGTGCTCGGTATCTACTCCATCAAGAAGATTGCTAAGATCGGGGTACGTACTGGCTACTAATCTATACATTGAGTTGTAATAACCGGCTAGCACTTACGTCAATAATAATGTCGAAAGTTAGCTCTACATGTTTCGGAACACTGGGTTCCTTCATCAGGAGGAGGTTGTCCGCCTCGTCCAGACTGAATCGCCGACCCGCTACCGAACTAAATTTAATCGTGCCTTACGGGAACTATAATACAGTAATCTATACATATCAGGCAAACTATGCCTACCTAGTCAAATGTAAACCTATCCGACGCTAAAGAAAAAGAACATATAATAAAGCTAAAGAGGGTCATAAAGTGAATATAAAAGATATTAGAAAAAAAAAGTTTGGGTATACTTTAAATCCATAACAGAACACGTTTCAGTAGTACTTAAAACTTTTGTCTGTATATCTGTTTATTTAATCGCTCATAGAGCAAAAATGGTTGAACGGATTATTACGGTTCTTGGTATGTAGGTAGTATGAGTTTTTAGGAGTGTCAAAGGCCACTTTTTATCCTGAAATAATGCGAGCGAAGCCGCGAGCGTCCACTAGTTAATATTATATATCTTTTATAAAATTGCAGCGCGAAAACCGCGACAAAGGCTCAGTAGGTGTCCGCTCCTCGTACCTACGGGCTGTGGGGCTCACAGCGGAGGAGGGGGTGACCGGCGGGCTGAGCCCCTTCACCGCCGAGAAGGAGGAGCAGTTCCGCCGGCTGGCCGCCGCACCAGACATCTACGAGAGGATCGGCAAGTCCATAGCGCCCAGTGTGTTCGGAGCCGCTGATATGAAGAAGGCTATCGCTTGCTTGCTGTTTGGAGGTACATGTTATTTTAAATTTGATTATGCTTCCAACTCTTATAGTAATGTAGAGTCTAATAGTGAAGGCCAATACTATTACCATTACTGGTATTACATTTTCTATAAGGTTATGACTTTTGCGGTTTTCAATTTAAATCAAAACATACTTTATTTATACTATTATATTACTCAAGAAATTACTTAGTTTACTTTATTAATGTAGTTTTTGGATACTACTACCATACCAAAGTAAAATCAGTCTGCTTTAGAGTTTTGATATCAAAAAGAATTACAATAAAACATCACAGGCGTTACTAATAATGAGACGAATCATTAAAAAACTCGTTAGTTTAAAGATAGCATTGTCTATATGACAATGAATACAAACTTATGTTAGGCTTCCTTTTAACCGTCTTCAAAAAAGGAGGTTCTCAAGTATTCTAAATTCTAAATGTTTTTTAGCCGACTTCAAAAAAAGAAGGTTATCAAGTCTTCTGAAAGTTTTATTTGTATGTAAGTATGTTCTGTTACCACCGCCAGGGTCCCGCAAGCGTCTCCCGGACGGTCTCACACGGCGCGGCGACATCAACATCCTGCTGCTGGGCGACCCCGGCACCGCCAAGTCGCAGCTGCTCAAGTTCGTGGAGAAGGTGGCTCCCATCGGAGTGTACACCTCGGGCAAGGGCTCCAGCGCCGCCGGACTCACCGCCTCCGTTATACGCGACCCGGCGAGCGAGAGTGATCATCATCTTAGCACTTAGATTTGAAATTAAGTAGATTAAGTATAAAAAAAGACATCGGAGGGTCCAACCTGGATGAGGTCTGCACAAGATCGACGCAGATGGCACATGCAAACGGAGGCCTATACCCAGCAGTGGGATCCCAAGGGCTGTGGATGATGATGATGTATTATTAGATTTCAGCACAGAGTAAATAGGTTTCTTCTAGGTGAGCATGCTTCATCTTAGACTACAGTGGTGCTTATCATCAAGCAAGCTGTAGTTAAACGTAGACCTAATCCGTGTAAAAAAAATGACCACTGATCTTTGGGTAGTAGATAGCCCCACCTCAGTCATTTTTGAGACAGCTTTCAACGGACTTTAAAATAGTAATTACTCTAATTTGCTAAATAATAACATTGGCATATCAATATTGAAAATTTTAAATCTGAAATATGAAATAATTCGATGATAATTATGATTACTATATTTGAATCAAGTGACCGACAAATAGATAGAATTTACACTTGGACACTTACGTGGTTCCGATAACACGTTTAATAGTAGGTTCCGGCAGTTCATTGCCGTTTAGTTTTTGAGCCATCCTTTAGGCCTTACAGGTGGCTAGAAAACTTTTGACACCAGAGTTGGCCACATTCATACTTTTTATTTATTTGCAGCGCAATTCGTGATGGAGGGCGGGGCCATGGTGCTGGCGGACGACGGCGTGGTGTGCATCGACGAGTTCGACAAGATGCGGGAGGACGACCGCGTCGCCATACACGAGGCCATGGAGCAGCAGACCATCTCCATCGCTAAGGTATTATATTACAGAGGCCCCTAGGGCGGTGTGATACCAGAATAGCATCGACGAGTTCGACAAGATGCGGGAGGACGACCGCGTCGCTATACACGCGGCCATAGAGCAGCAGACCATCTCCATCGCTAAGGTATTACAGAGGCCCCTAGGGCTGTTTGAAAAGTCTCTACAACTTACTTGTAGTTGTTCACACGAGGCCGTAAATGCTCTACTATCACCATACTTGTAAAAAACCGGCCAAGTGCGAGTCGGACTCGCGCACGAAGGGTTCATCTATAATAGAAAATTACGTTTGTATCTGCTATACTAAATTTCTGTGAGTTTTTATGTGTTATATAGGTATTTATTTTTATAGTTTGCACATATCTAAATATTTACTTACAAATATTCATAGTTTCTACCTGTTTATTAAGATCGAGTAAATTTGCTTAAAAATAACGTTTGTTGTGAGCCCCCTTTAATATTTACTTTATTGCTATTTAATTATTTATTTTGAAAGGTAATATACTAGTAAATATTATATGAAAATTTGAAGCGTCTACCTGTTACCGTTTTTAACATTGAGCTGAGGACCCCCTTAATATTTTTTTCTTTAATTTTTAGTATTTGTTGTTATAGCGGCAACGGATATACATCATTTGTGAAAACTTCAGCTTTCTAGCTATCACGGTTTATGAGATGGCCTGGAGACAGACAGCGGAGGCTTAGTAATAGGGTCCCGTTTTACCCTTTTGGTACAGAACCCTAAAAACACTATACCTTTTATATAATACCTCTATATTCTCTCCCAGGCGGGTATAACCACCACGCTGAACTCGCGCTGCTCGGTGCTGGCGGCCGCCAACTCCATGTTCGGGCGCTGGGACGACACGAAGGCGGACGACAACATCGACTTCATGCCCACCATCCTGTCGCGCTTCGACATGATCTTCATCGTCAAGGACCACCACAACCAGGCCAGGGACATTGTGAGTTAATAAGGTGTTGTTGTGCTTAGTCTGAAGTGTTTGGAAATGAGTGTGGATTTTCGCGTCTGGCAGTTAGTAGACCGTAGCCTAGTTGGTTAAGGCGTTCTGACGGTAGCAGAAATACGCAGGTTCGAATCCTACCGGTCGTGATTATTTTCGCTCATTTTCCAATAGAAGTTTAAGTTATAGATATCTCTGTTGCATCGAGTAAAAGTTATGACCTTCACGCTCACGTTGCACGTGACTGCAATATATTTCCACCATTGGGGGAAATATATGTCCACCAGTCGGACAGTATAAGGGATGAGCACGACCATGATAGTGATATTGTAAGTATTTTAGGAATGACTTGTGTATGTATATGTATCTTTGTTGCATCAAGTAAAAGTTTTGCCGTCTCGCTTGCACTGGAAGTGTATATAGTTTCACTATTAGAGAGACCTTTGCCCAACTGTGGGTAAGTACAATTAATGGATGAGTAGATGCAGAACAGGTATATTGTAAATATTTAACGAATGGTTTGTTAAAATTAAAATTACAAAAGACACTCCTTGATTTGTGTGTAAATATACATAAATATTCCTCTCTGTAAGTGCTGATTGGATACGAGCGTGAACTCAAGTGGGAATGAGGAAAATTTTGCTGATATTAATTTGTGACTTTGATAATTCAGATACATTTTCAACATTGTATAAAATGGATACTAATCCTTGTTGACAACACGTTAATTTCGTGTTGTTAGAACTAGAACTTAACCAATTTATATGGGTTAAGTTGAAGCAATATATAAATTACAATGTACCTATTTGAAAGACATATTTTGTGATTCATATGCATCTTTCAGGAGTTTTGTGGGTGGTGTCGCGTGATTGTTTCATTAATTAATAAATAAATAATAAATAAATATTCCGGGACATTGCACACAGCGCCATCTAGCCCCACACTAAGCAAACGC
This sequence comes from Macaria notata, assembly GCA_927399415.1. NCBI lineage: Eukaryota > Metazoa > Arthropoda > Insecta > Lepidoptera > Geometridae > Macaria > Macaria notata. The sequence continues at coordinate 4,789,982 of OV656744.1, forward strand.
TTGTGTCGTGGGTACTAGATAACGGATATATCACTTATATAATTTTCTTTTGTAAATACATACTTTTTATACATACAAACGACCAGACACAACACAAGTAATTATATTTTTTTTAAAGTACATAAATACTTGTGTCATGCGGGAATCGAACCCGCGACCTCTAGATTAAGCGACTACTTGATTGATGGAGCAGTTACTTAGCGCTGCTTGCAGGGCATTCGGGGATGTATATGAATGAAATCTTAAATCTTATTTTATTCCGATTTATGTAGTAGTATATATACTAAAATTGTTTATAACAAATATTATGTAGTGTTTATTATCATTTAACAAAGCTGTGTATAGTCGTAATTGGACTCTTGGTTAAATATTATTCTTAAAAGTGTTTAGTATATATTTTTATAACTGATTGTCTGTGACTATACCAAAATAAATAAAATAAAATTTACCCATTAACATTTTCCAGACGCTAGCCAAGCACATAATCTCCGTGCACATGGGCGGTGACACCACCGAGCGAGAGAAGGAGGCGGGCGAGCTACCTCTGACACTTCTCAAGCGGTACTCTGCGTACTGCCGAGCTCGCTGCGGACCTAGACTGTCCGAGACAGCAGCAGAGAGGTTGAAGGCAAGATACGTATGAATAAATAAATATTTTTGTAGCGTTATTCTGCTCACTTAGTTCTGCCATAAACGCATTTTAAACAGGACTGTCACAGTCTTCGTTTATGAGAAATACGACTAAGAAGGATGTGTCCATTAATAGGACAGACTCAATTATATCTAGATAGATATAAATGGAACCTAGAATAACTTAATTAACATACAAGTAGTTCTTCCATCCACTTTGAACTTCAAACGTTTATCTTGCTTTAACAATACATAAACATTTCTTTGATGTCATAGCTCACAATTACAATTTTCATGGAACCTATCTCTATTATTTCACAGACAACTAGAGGCCATAGTCCGCATCTCGGAGTCCCTGGCCAAGATGTCTCTGGCGGCGTTCGCGTCGGAGGCGCACGTGACGGAGGCGCTGAGGCTCTTCCAGGTGTCCACACTCGATGCTGCCATGACTGGTACACTCGCTGGTGAGGACTATAATAATAATAAATAAATGTTCCGGGACATAGCACACAGCGCCATCTAGCCCCACACTAAGCAAACGCTTGTGTCGCGGTTACTTGATAACGGATATAATACTTATATACTTTTTTTTGTAAATACATACTTAATCTACATAAAAGCGACCAGACTCAACATAAGTAATTATATTTTTTTAAAATTCATAAATACTTGTGTCAAGCGGGAATCGAATCCGCAGCCTCTAAATCAGAAGGCAGAGCCACTACCAACTAAGCTAACAGGTCAGCAACTATTACTACTACTATTTATATTTTTACCAAAAAAATACATAGTGGTTGGTGGTACTATTTATTTTTTGCTTCCATTGCTTGGTTGGTTTCTACCCAGCCACACCCCACCTGTTACCGGTTAGAAGAGACTTGCAGAACAATCAGATAAAAAAATAGATATTTAATGCTTAGAAATTGTAAAACACGCAAGTCATTGTGGTGTTATTCATTTATTGAGCTAAACATGTCGCTCATTTTAAGCTAAAGCAAAAAATAGCAGTATTATTTTTAATTTAATTCCATTTTACACGTTGCACTTACGACATAGGCAAGCCTAGTGTACACCTCCACCAAAATTGTATACCTTACATTTGACTCTTAATGGTGTAATACTTGAACAAAAAAATGTATTAAAATACATACACACTCACACAATACATAAAATTAGGCTAAGATTTTTCTTTTTAATTTCAATTTTGATTAGCTTTGTTTCTGTAAGATGAGTTTTCCAACCTATTGAAAAAATGTTTCCCTGAAGGAATCAGCTGCTACAACACGAAATACCACTTTCTCTCAGCGTAGCAGCTACTCGACATATCTTTTGTTATCTAAAATGCCCTATTTTAAATTACATTATTAATAAGTGTTAGTACTTATTATAAGAATTTGTGTGTCCAATAAACATTATTATTTTTATTTATTTACTATAATAAACAAATTATTCCGTATTCATTTATTTACAACTATGTTTAATTTTTTTACAATATATGTATGTAAAAAAACCAAATATCATAATAAACTTAAAACTAGTGATGCCGCTGGCAACGGGGCAGGACCCAAGCAACCGATGGTAGAGGCTACAAAGAAAGGAACCTCCGGACAATACGCGCCGTATCAAGGATCACTGCCTTCTGTATCTGGCCCTTAAACCAACCTTCCAAGGAGAGCCTCTTATGCTGGGGCCACACTAACGAGAAATGGCATTAATTATCGCGATAATGAACGTTAACCGTAGGTGTAGCCACGACTAAACGTCATAATTTGACAACGGCATCAACATTGCCGTTTGGCGTTTGGCGATAGCTCCAGTGGCGGTACATCAAAGAGATGAACGCGAGAATTAATGCGATGAAGCGGCCACACTACGTATTTCAGTATGCGTCGTGAGCGCGACGGGATCGCACGTGTTTTCGACGTGTTTTCCAAATTGTATGTTTTTTTGAATACGTAGGTACCTCATAGCAGTTATGGAGTGGAGTAACGAGAATCATCCACCATCTTCTTTTTCTTTGTTTCTTTTTTTTCATCATTCGGTAATGATTCAGTAAATTCAAATAATAAAAATTTGCACTCATGAAATACAGAGCTCGGTCAACGTCCATCTTGCTTGGGATATAAGTAAAATCAACGGCGTTTTTAACGCCAAAAATGGGCGTTCCCGTTGACCATTCAAGTGTGGCCACCCACTTTAACGCGGGAAAAATTATCGCAATAATTGTCGCGTTAATGGGCATTGACGTTAAGCGTTAGTGTGGCCCCAGCATAAAGGTGTAAAAAAACAAATAACAAACAAATTATTATTATTATAACTTCTAGTGCAAAGATATTATAATCAATCAACAAGAAGCCTACCTACCCCTTGCTGATTGAAAGAATCTTAAATTCTCGCAACAATCTCTAAAACTATGTATACATTTGTCATCCAGGTGCGGAAGGTTTCACCACAGAAGAAGATCACGAGATGCTGTCCCGCGTCGAGAAGCAGTTAAAGCGTCGTTTCGCCGTCGGCTCTCAAGTGTCGGAGCAGACCATCATCCAGGACTTCCTCAAACAGAAGTATCCAGAGCGAGCCATATTGAAGGTCATTCACACCATGATACGGCGGGGCGAGCTGCAGCACAGGCTGCAGAGGAAAATGCTCTACAGACTTTCCTAATATTTGATTTCCATCCCCTTAGAAGTTTAAAAAACAAAATGATTTAGACTTTTGGCCATTATACTCTCGGTTACAAGTACAACAATGGCAAATCTTTATAGCAATTTATTTGAACAGCATTGTTAAAGAGCTATTCTGAAAATCATTTACAATAAGTCTAGAAAAGAAGATTATTCACATAATGACCTTCAGACTTTCCTAATATTTACCTGACTTTATGTCACTATACCGCCTGTTCATATTACAATAAAAAGTGCATTTTAGAAATAATGGTAGGATTGAAGCTATCATCAAAGTAAGAGTTTGTTTTCGTAAATATCTGAAGTGTTACTAAGTTTTGCGAATCACCTAAATCAAATAATAATCAGTTGATTAATGTTTTGTGTCGTCTTAACTATCTCTGCGAACACCAAAAAATATATAATAAATTACTTGTTAATTTAAGTTTATAAGCAAGTCAGTCTTGTGTTGTTCTCTTTGTACCTTTGATCAATAATGTTGCTATTTTTGATGACCTTTACATGTTATTAATAAGTTTATTATTCTAATAATACTAATAATTGATAAATCTGTATGGTTATTTTTTCCAATAAAACTCGTAATATCACTATGAATTTTATTCATTTGTTCTACATTTGGAAATCAATTATCACAATTGGTTCAAAGCACTAAATAAAGCTATTTTTATATCAGTTTTACTAATATTGTGGGTGGGGAGCTAATTGAGCTAATTAAAAAAATAAATAACATTCCTAAGCCTAGAATATATACATAAAAATATATGATATTTGATATTGAATCAGGCGTTACTTTGCGGAAATCCATTGTAACTGAAACTGGAGAAATATGTAGTGTTTGTCCTTAATGTGATCTTGAGATCCACGAAGGCCACGTTGGTTAGGAGGTGAGGTGTGGCGGTGGTTCATGGAGGAACACACCTAAAAATCGCATTTTGTAGCCGTGAGTACAGTTCCAAAATTATGGACTATTCACCTTATTTAATCTATCTATACATATAATAAAGCTAAAGGAAGTTAAAAATCTGAACATAGAAGATATTAGAAAAAAATAAGCGTTTGGATAAACTTTAAATCGATACTAAAACACGTTTTAGCAGTTTTAATTTTATGACTGTGTTTAAATTGTAAGTCAGATTAGTTTGGCCCATCATAACTAGATGGCGCCCTATTTTATCCCCTTAGAGAGCAACGCCTGATTACAAAATACTAAAAACGAGGAATAATTATTAAAAAAATAACGCATGAAGTATTTTTTTATACAGAAATTATATGTTTTAGAATCTACAGAAATAAAATTATCAACACTTTGTTTGTGGACCTCCTGTGAATAGTTTTAAAGAATCATAGCGTTGTAAGTCAATGAATTGAGCGTCTGATTTGAGCATGCGCCATCAAACCGCCACTTGTAGCTTTTATTAAAAACTTACATTACCTAGTTTTAAAGAAACATTTAATCACACTCAGTAGTTTACTTTTCTATTTTTTGCCGTAATAGTTCTGTTTCACTTTCGTATTTTATTAAATCTGATTGGATTTGAATTCACCTACAAGATTATTTCTGGTCTTATACCGTAACCGGAAATCTTCTCCTAAATTCAAATTCAATTATTGTTTTTGGTGTTTAATATGATACCTGCAAACATTAAAGATAAGAGAAACAAATTAAATTAATCTTTTATATATTATTTACATATTTGTTATGTTTTAAATAACTTTAAAAGGTTAGCTGACTAAATTCTGTAGTGGCGCAATGTGGGCGAAGCGTATTCTAGCTCAGTGATTGGTCCGCCGCCATATTTTCTGCGATTGGATTGGTGGACGGGATGCGATGGCGCAGGAAGCCATCGCATTCACGGCGCGCGATACTCAGCTCAGTAGTTCGAGAGCCGCCGAAGCGAATAGATTTCTGCAGGGTACTCTGCCCAATTTTCCTTCTACAGTTTGGAACTTCTGAAAGTTTTCGCGGCATCGCCATGCGGCCGGAGTCTGTTGGAGCGCCTGTCGTCGCCAAAAATGTGAGTACCTGCAATATTACACGATTTTAGTTTTATTCAATTTGATCGTTAGTTAGTTTCGATTTCAAGCCATTTTATTTCCTAATAATTTATTAAGTAGTTTTCGTGAGCGTTATTAGCCGTGTTGGGCGTGCACAATGCTGTAGGTTTTATTGTCTGTTCATAAAGGGGGGTTTACACGGGTCGATTTTCGCCGTGCGGCGTGTCGCTTCACAAATCGCCTCACCAAGCCGCATCGCTAGCCCATTTACACAGGTTACTAAAATCGCATGCGGCTAGGTCATTTCCATCGAAAATGTTGAGCAGAATAGCAGTTTTATCAATACACGTGTGTGCGCGAAACCCCCCATAATGTAGCGTACGACACCCGGTTTGATGGCAGTTAATGTGCAGCAAGATGTGCCAGCGCGGTATAAGGTTCGGTTTAGGCGATATGATTTTTTATTGAAGATAGTAGTTTTCTACCCTCGTTTTACATTTGTAATAAAATTTTCTTAACGGTTTTTCAATGGCTTGCGTAGGTAGTTTTAAAATGTTCGTAAAGCCTGTATCAAACAGACTCCATATAGATTTCGATTTCATGAATCGCTGCACCCTCCACTATTCTCTGTAACAAAGTACCGCTATCCATCAATTTAAGTACTATTCAACGACTGTTGTTAATTTAATCCGTACAGAAGTCAAGTAGCGTCGCGTCTGGAGATAGTATTTGTGAGGAATGAAACTGCACGGTTTCGGGTTCAAGACAAGACTGATTTATTAGTGTACCTACAATAGTATTTATACATTTTATAATATTGAACTACCTTAAAATCATAATACATCACACTTCCCCCCTAAAAGAATCATTTTTGAAAAGTTACAAATTTTATTTACATTCCTAGTTCTAGTCTAAATTCCAAAGGAGGTTTATTGTATCAATTACACCAATTATATCTCTAATACTGTTGATTTTTAATTCAAACACCTTAACAATGCTTATGATATTGGTACACTAACAACATTATGTAGTCAGTTCTATTTTCTTTTCCATACATGTGGTGTTTTGATTTAAATTCATTTTACGTAACACCCATTCATTGTTTTAAAAGTTCAAGTTTATATTAGGAAAAAGTATATCCCTATAAATTATATTCAGCTTAAGTTTTACATAGTCAAACAATTTCATAATATCAATAGTTTCTGGTAACACTTACATGTTCTTAAATTCTTAACCCTTGTTAGTATTTCCAACTTTTAGTCCATACCAATAAAGTAAGTTTTCATTTGATATCAATTAATAACCAAAAACCTTTACAATTACGGAAGCACATCATTTAAATTATAAAAATATTTAATAAACACTCAAATCATTACAATGGTGAATTGGTTTCTTCTATACTTACATAATTTATTAGTTTACATTATTTTCTGTGACATGCTTGTTATATCTTAATAACTTCAAAGTATTTTTCTAAGCTGTCCATTTAGGTATATATCCATCGGCCTAAACAAACACAGTGGCAACAACTGCAATATTTCCATAAACTTTTTACCAATTCATTATACTTACATGTACTAACTTTTTCTATGACTATATTTTAGTTCCTAGGTGCACATAATACATGTATCATATTATGATGTTCATTGATGCACTTTGCTCAGTTATTACCTTTTACTTTACATGCATTTAGATATGAGTCTTTACCTAAAGTATCCAATGATTAAGGCCAAATACAATACAATGATATCCAAGCATTGTTACTTTTACAATTTTCATAATAACATAAATGATTAAGTACCTACTCAAGACATTTACTAAAACCACTGCATTATTAAAGATGGCAGTTACCAAGTACATTTTACATTTTCCAATTTAAGCATGTTTTTATTATACATACATTTGTCCACACAGTTGGGAACCGTTTAGTGAAGTAAACAAACTATTTTATATTGGTTATATTACACAATTTTTAATTTAACATTTGTTGTAAACGCGTTGTTAAGCTTATTGAATATTAACCAACATCAAATCACATAGGTAATCATTACATAAACAAACTCTTGCACAATAGGTTTATTTAGGAATAAGTACTTGCATAGCTCCCCATCATTAAATGCAGCGCATACCCTTTACTACTATAGTTGTTTACAGTTATCCTTACAAAACTCACACGCACGCTTATCAGCGTATTTTAACCATGTCATTGAAGTAACAGGTATACACACGCACTATCATAATTTCATAACATATTGGGCATTGGGCGCGAGCTTCACAAAGCACTAAGGCACTGATTTAATATCGTTTGATTTCAACATAATTTCGCACTTGAGTTTACCTATTTACTGATGTTTACATTAGCACTTATTCCTTTCGATTACACACACACAATGTCGTGCAGTATTAAATTAATCTCTTTTTTTTTTGTTATGGCTTTTGCGAAATATCTTTATTTATGTAAACAAAACCATGGAAGTAATATATAGGGAATTATTACTGCTGATCCAATATGAGCAGAGGGAGGCGAAGTATGAAAGGCAGTTGTCTTTTTCTAACTAGGGTGACAATAAATTATATAATTAGGATATTACAATTCATCGTCTTACCAAATCGGGAGCAGTCTCTTTTGCGGTCCTATTTTACCTGCATCTTGCCAGTCATGATGATCCATAACTCTATTGACGCGTTAAGTAACAAATACCAACAAACTTACTTACAAATTAAAATGCACTTTAGTTTGTAACTTATAATAGTATCGATTCGGTTAATTGACAGGGAGGCAATGTGATCAAAATCATAAACATTTTGCAGCAATTACAATATTTACTTACAAGTTCACATTTGAATTGCATGTAGGTAGTTGGCTATATCCTATATTTTTTACACTATCGATTTCCTTGTGTTTCAAATTCTAACTGAAACGAGTGATGGTTTAAACTATGTACACCAATATAAAGCAAACTGTATACAATACTAAGGAATCGTATGTGAAACCATGGTATAAGAATATATGACTTGGCTACTTTTTATCAGCACTACTACTAATAGCTACAAATCAATTAATAAATTTTTCTCACCACGGCAGGAATTGGGATAGCGTCTTTTTTTTAACAAACAGAGAGAATTTGGAGTATTAAAAGATTTTGGATCAAAGTGTAGACTGCAAACTTTGGAGAATTTTGTAATAGGTCGTGTAATATTTAAGTTCCTTTGCCCATTTATTTTGATGTTTTCATTTTTAGGAAAACTGAAAAAATATCATATTGCACAAATTATTTCAAGCACGAGAAAATATGGTCACCTTAGTCCCAATAATGTAATCTTACTTAAACTTTAGCATACCTGTAGAAAGATATATTGCAACCACTATAAGATTCATTTCTGCATTCCGGAACACTACAAGTTCTTACCATTTTGTTATTTTTACAATAAAATACATTTAAATTATTTTTACAATTAACATATGAAATTATTTTTTTCCCGCCATCTTTTGTCATATAATGTCATCATAATTTAATGTTGCCTGTGTGAAAAATAATATTAATTGGTTACTTATTTTATTTTGTGTTAATTCCACAAATTAATTCAGATTTCTATGTGTCAAGTAAGTAAGTATTGCTAAATATCTCAAAACTTAAGTTGACAGTGACATTATTATTTATCACACATTATTTTTTAAACTGGCAAGCTGTTGAAGCAAGACAACGGCCTTCTCTATATGCCTTTCATTTTTGACCGATTTCACCCTCGATTTACCATTTATAGAAAATTAACTTTAAGTGTAAGAACATAAGGTTTCTATTCATATAAAATTTATTTCACAAAACCAAAGAGAGAACAATCCAGAGGGAAAGAGAGGGATGATATAAAATATCCTTGAAACAAAACAATCACAATTTAATTTTTTTTTGTTTTGGCAATTCTGCCAATGTCAAGAGGGAAGATAGGCCGGCTCAACTTTCCAAAGCCGCCAATCGCGTTGGAGGTCCATAATTTTTTAAGAAGTAGATAATATTTACACAAGGCTACACGTTAAATATTTTAGCGCTTCTAGAATATTGTAAAAAAGTAGTTATAATTGTAAATAATAGAAATAAGTAAACAACGGAACAACACTTCTGTATAATTAAATTTATATTAGAAAGTGTCCAAAACAATGCTAATTAGAAATTTAAATGAAAATGTAAACAGTCAGTAGGTAAATTAAATTAATAAAGTAGGTTGTAAGAAAAATTGTAAAGTAGCTAGTAAGAAAGCGTAGATTAGGTTCCCCCATAAACCGCCTGGGGAGTTAGATGTATTCACATAATATAAAAAAAAAAAAAAAAAAAAATTTAGCGCGGAGATGCTTAGTTTACGAGATATTAATATTTTAAAATCGAAAAGTAATCCTTCGTTTTGACAGTTTCTTGACACTATACATGGAAGTAATATATAGGGAAATATTACTGCCGATCCAATATGAGCAGTGCGAGGCGAAGTATGAAAGGCAGTTGTCTTTTTCTAACTAGGGTGACAATAAATTATATAATTAGGATACTTATACCAATTCATCTTCTTACCAAATCGGGAGCAGTCTCTTTTGCGGTCCTATTTTACCTGCATCTTGCCAGTCATGATGATCCTTAGCTCTATTGCGCGTTAAGTAACAAACACCAACAAACTTACCTACAAATTAAAATGCACTTTAGTTTGTAACTTATAATAGTATCGATTCGGTTAATTGACAGGGAGGCAATGTGATCAAAATCATAAACATTTTGCAGCAATTACAATATTTATTTACAAGTTCACATTTGAATTGCATGTAGGTAGTTGCCTATATCCTATATTTTTTACACTATCGTTTTCCTTGTGTTTCAAATTCTAACTGAAACGAGTGATGGTTTAAACTATGTACACCACAGAAATCTAAACAAACAGGTGCTAGAACTACTGCGCGCACTCCTGGTGCGCTACTGCGCGCACTCCTGGTGCGCTACTGCGCGCACACCTGGTGGGCTGCTGCGCGCAGTCCTGGTGCGCTACTGCGCGCACTCCTGGTGCGCTGCTGCCCGCACTTAAATCTACTTCTGATCTCTAATATTATCTTTTCTTACTACAGGTTGCCGGTGGCCAAACTGAGGTTGGAGGGGTTGCTGCGAGACATCCAGGACTCGTACTCGTACTCCGCGCACTCCTGGTGCGCAGCTGCGCGCACTCCTGGTGCGCTGCTGCGCGCACTCCTGGTGCGCTGCTGCGCGCACTCCTGGTGCGCTGCCGCCCGCACTTAAATCTACTTCTTCTCTCTAATATTATCTTTTCTTACTACAGGTTGCCGGTGGCCAAACTGAGGTTGGAGGGGGTGCTGCGAGACATCCAGGACTCGTACTCGTACTCCGCGCACTCCTGGTGCGCTACTGCGCGCACTCCTGGTGCGCTACTGCGCGCACATCTGGTGGGCTGCTGCGCGCACTCCTGGTGCGCTACTGCGCGCACTCCTGGTGCGCTGCTGCCCGCACTTAAATCTACTTCTGATCTCTAATATTATCTTTTCTTACTACAGGTTGCCGGTGGCCAAACTGAGGTTGGAGGGGTTGCTGCGAGACATCCAGGACTCGTACTCGTACTCCGCGCACTCCTGGTGCGCTACTGCGCGCACTCCTGGTGCGCTACTGCGCGTAGTAAAATTATCTTTTCTTACTACAGGTTGCCGGTGGCCAAACTGAGGTTGGAGGGGGTGCTGCGAGACATTTAGGACTCTTACTCGTGCTCCGCGCACTCCTGGTGCGCTACTGCGTGCACTCCTGGTGCGCTGCTGCGCGCACTCCTGGTGTGCTACTGCGCGCACTCCTGGTGCGCTACTGCGCGCACTTCTGGTGCGCTGCTATTCCATTTTGAACTTTTAATCCGTGAGCATTGGCCAGCAAGCGGATTGGATGTTTGAAAAGGACGAGTAGTCTTGTTTGTTTAACAAAAACTAACAAATAAACGGTGTTTGGTTACGTACTGTGGGTTTTTGAATAATTTTTGCCTTTGACCTCAGAAAACGGTAATGAGGCACTGAATGCTTAAATCTAAGACTAGAGGCTTGCGCGCGCTTTCCGTGTGCTGTTGAGCGCACTCCTGGTGCGCTGCTGCGCGCGCTCTTCGTGCGCTGCTACGCGCACTCCTGGTGCGCTGCTGCCCGCACTTGAATCTACTTCTGATCTCTAATATTATCTTTTCTTACTACAGGTTGCCGATGGCCAAACTGAGGTTGGAGGGGATGCTGCGAGACATCCAAGACTCGTACTCGTACTCCGCGCACTCCTGGTGCGCTACTGCGCGCACATCTGGTGGGCTGCTGCGCGCACTTCTGGTGCGCTACTGCGCGCACTCCTAGTGCGCTGCTGCCCGCACTTAAATCTACTTCTGATCTCTAATATTATCTTTTCTTACTACAGGTTGCCGGTGGCCAAACTGAGGTTGGAGGGGGTGCTGCGAGACATCCAGGAATCGTACTCGTACTTCGCGCACTCCTGGTGCGTTACTGCGCGCACTCCTAGTGCGCTACTGCGCGCACTCCTGGTGCGCTGCTGCGCGCAATCCTGGTGCGCTGCTGCGCGCAATCCTGGTGCGCTGCCGCGCGCACTCCTGATGCGCTGCTGCCCGCACTTAAATCTACTTCTGATCTCTAATATTTTATTTTCTTACTTCAGGTTGCCGGTGGCCAAACTGAGGTTGGAGGGGTTGCTGCGAGACATCCAGACTCGTACTCGTACTCCGCGCACTCCTGGTGCGCTTCTGCGCGAACTCCTGGAGCGCTACTGTGCGCACTCCTAGTGCGCTGCTGCGCGCACTCCTGGTGCGCTACTGCGCGCACTCCTGGTGCGCTGCTGCCCGCACTTAAATCTACTTCTGATCTCTAATATTATCTTTTCTTACTACAGGTTGCCGGTGGCCAAACTGAGGTTGGAGGGGGTGCTGCGAGACATTTAGGACTCGTACTCGTGTCCGCGCACTCCTGGTGCGCTACTGCGTGCACTCCTGGTGCGCTGCTGCGCGCACTCCTGGTGCGCTGCTGCGCGCACTCCTGGTGTGCTAGTGCGCGCACTCCTGGTGCGCTAATGCGCGCACTTCTGGTGCGCTGCTATTCCATTTTTAACTTTTAATCCGTGAGTATTGGCCAGCAAGCGGATTGGATGTTTGAAAAGGACGAGTAGTCTTGTTTGTTTAACAAAAACTAACAAATAAACGGTGTTTGGTTACGTACTGTGGGTTTTTGAATAATTTTTGCCTTTGTCCTCAGAAAACGGTAATGAGGCACTGAATGCTTAGATCTAAGACTAGAGGCTTGCGCACGCTTTCCGTGTGCTGTTGAGCGCACTCCTGGTGCGCTGCTGCGCGCGCTCTTCGTGCGCTGCTGCGCGCACTCCTGGTGCGCTGCTGCCCGCACTTGAATCTACTTCTGATCTCTAATATTACCTTTTCTTACTACAGGTTGCCGGTGGCCAAACTGAGGTTGGAGGGGGTGCTGCGAGACATCCAGGACTCGTACTCGTACTGCGCGCACTCCTGGTGCGCTACTGCGCGCACTCCTGGTGCGCTGCTGCGCGCACTCCTGTTGCGCTGCTGCCCGCACTTAAATCTACTTCTGATCTCTAATATTATCTTTTCTTACTACAGGTTGCCGGTGGCCAAACTGAGGTTGGAGGGGGTGCTGCGAGACATCCAGAAATCGTACTCGTACTTCGCGCACTCCTGGTGCGTTACTGCGCGCACTCCTGGTGCGATACTGCACGCACTCCTGGTGCGCTGCTGCGCGCACTCCTGGTGCGCTACTGCGCGCACTCCTGGTGCGCTGCTGCCCGCACTTAAATCTACTTCTGATCTCTTATATTATCTTTTCTTACTACAGGTTGCCGATGGCCAAACTGAGGTTGGAGGGGTTGCTGCGAGACATCCAGGACTCGTACTCGTACTCCGCGCACTCCTGGTGCGCTACTGCGCGGACTCCTGTTGCGCTACTGTGCGCACTCCTGGTGTGCTGCTGCGCGCACTCCTGGTGTGCTACTGCGCGCACTCCTGGTGCGCTGCCGCCCGCACTTAAATCTACTTCTGATCTCTAATATTATCTTTTCTTACTACAGGTTGTCGGTGGCCAAACTGATGTTGGAGGGGGTGCTGCGAGACATCCTGGACTCGTACTCGTACTCGTACTCCTGCGCGCACTCCTGGTGCGCTACTGCGCGCACTCCTGGTGCGCTACTGCGCGCACACCTGGTGCGCTGCTGCGCGCACTCCTGGTGCGCTACTGCGCGCACACCTGGTGCGCTGCTGCGCGCACTCCTGGTGCGCTACTGCGCGCACTCCTGGTGGGCTACTGCGCGCACTCCTGGTGCGCTGCCGCCCGCACTTAAATCTACTTCTGATCTCTAATATTATCTTTTCTTACTACAGGTTGTCGGTGGCCAAACTGATGTTGGAGGGGGTGCTGCGAGACATCCTGGACTCGTACTCGTACTCGTACTCCTGCGCGCACTCCTGGTGCGCTACTGCGCGCACTCCTGGTGCGCTACTGCGCGCACACCTGGTGCGCTGCTGCGCGCACTCCTGGTGCGCTACTGCGCGCACACCTGGTGCGCTGCTGCGCGCACTCCTGGTGCGCTACTGCGCGCAATCCTGGTGCCCTGCTGCCCGCACTTAAATCTACTTCTGATCTTTAATATTACCTTTTCTTACTACAGGTTGCCGGTGGCCAAACTGAGGTTGGAGGGGTTGCTGCGAGACATCCAGGACTCGTACTCGTACTCCGCGCACTCCTGGTGCGCTACTGCGCGCACTCCTGGTGCGCTACTGCGCGCACTCCTGGTGCGCTACTGCGCGCACTCCTGGTGCGCTACTGCGCGCACTCCTGGTGCGCTACTGCGCGCACTCCTGGTGCGCTGCCGCGCGCACTCCTGATGCGCTGCTGCCCGCTTTTAAATCTACTTCTGATCTCTAATATTATCTTTTCTTACTACAGGTTGCCGGTGGCCAAACTGAGGTTGGAGGGGTTGCTGCGAGACATCCAGGACTCGTACTCGTACTCCGCGCACTCCTGGTGCGCTTCTGCGCGAACTCCTAGTGCGCTGCTGCGCGCACTCCTGGTGCGCTACTGCGCGCACTCCTGGTGCGCTGCTGCCCGCACTTAAATCTACTTCTGATCTCTAATATTATCTTTTCTTACTACAGGTTGCCGGTGGCCAAACTGAGGTTGGAGAGGTTGCTGCGAGACATCCAGGACTCGTACTCGTACTCCGCGCACTCCTGGTGCGCTACTGCGCGGACTCCTGGAGTGCTACTGCGCGCACTCCTGGTGCGCTGCTGTGCGCTCTCCTGGTACGCTACTGCGCGCTTTCCTGGTGCGCTACTGCGCGAACTCCTGGTGCGCTGCTGCGTGCACTCCTGGTGCGCTACTGCGCGCACTCCTGGTGCGCTACTGCGCGCACTCCTGGTGCGCTACTGCGCGGACTCCTGGTGCGCTGCTGCGCGCACTCCTGGTGCGCTGCTGCGCGCACTCCTGGTGCGCTGCCGCGCGAACTCCTGATGCGCTGCTGCCCGCACTTAAATCTACTTCTGATCTCTAATATTATCTTTTCTTACTACAGGTTGCCGGTGGCCAAACTGAGGTTGGAGGGGTTGCTGCGAGACATCCAGGACTCGTACTCGTACTCCGCGCACTCCTGGTGCGCTACTGCGCGCACATCTGGTGCGCTACTGCGCGCACTCCTGGTGCGCTGCTATTCCATTTTGAACTTTTAATCCGTGAGCATTGGCCAGCAAGCGGATTGGATGTTTGAAAAGGACGAGTAGTCTTGTTTGTTTAACAAAAAGTAACAAATAAACGGTGTTTGGTTACGTACTGTGGGTTTTTGAATAATTTTTGCCTTTGTCCTCAGAAAACGGTAATGAGGCACTGAATGCTTAGATCTAAGACTAGAGGCTTGCGCGCGCTTACCGTGTGCTGTTGAGCGCACTCCTGGTGCGCTGCTGCGCGCGCTCTTCGTGCGCTGCTGCGCGCGCTCTTCGTGCGCTGCCGCGCGCGCTCTTCGTGCGCTGCTGCGCGCACTCCTGGTGCGCTGCTGCCCGCACTTAAATCTACTTCTGATCTCTAATATTATCTTTTCTTACTACAGGTTGCCGGTGGCCAAACTGAGGTTGGAGGGGGTGCTGCGAGACATCCAGGACTCGTACTCGTACTCCGCACACTCTTGGTGCGCTACTGCGCGCACTCCTAGTGCGCTACTGCGCGCACTCCTGGTGCGCTACTGCGCGCACTCCTGGTAAGCTGCTGCCCGCACTTAAATCTACTTCTGATCTCAAATATTATCTTTTCTTACTACAGGTTGCCGGTGGCCAAACTGAGGTTGGAGGGGTTGCTGTGAGACATCCAGGACTCGTACTCGTACTTCGCGCACTCCTGGTGCGCTACTGCGCGCACTCCTGGTGCGCTGCTGCTCTACTCCTGGAGCGCTGCTGCCCGCACTTAAATCTACTTCTGATCTCATATATTATCTTTTCTTACTACAGGTTGCCGGAGGCCAAACTGAGGTTGGAGGGGTTGCTGCGAGACATCCAGGACTCGTACTCGTACTTCGCGCACTCCTGGTGCGTTACTGCGCGCACTCCTGGTGCGCTGCTGCATGCACTCCTGGTGTGCTACTGCGCGCACTCCTGGTGCGCTACTGCGCGCACTTCTGGTGCGCTGCTATTCCATTTTGAACTTTTAATCCGTGAGCATTGGCCAGCAAGCGGATTGGATGTTTGAAAAGGACGAGTAGTCTTGTTTGTTTAACAAAAACTAACAAATAAACGGTGTTTGGTTACGTACTGTGGGTTTTTGAATAATTTTTGCCTTTGTCCTCAGAAAACGGTAATGAGGCACTGAATGCTTAGATCTAAGACTAGAGGCTTGCGCGCGCTTTCCGTGTGCTGTTGAGCGCACTCCTGGTGCGCTGCTGCGCGCGCTCTTCGTGCGCTGTTGCGCGCACTCCTGGTGCGCTGCTGCCCGCACTTGAATCTACTTCTGATCTCTAATATTATCTTTTCTTACTACAGGTTGCCGGTGGCCAAACTGAGGTTGGAGGGGGTGCTGCGAGACATCCAGGACTCGTACTCGTACTCCGCGCACTCCTGGTGCGCTACTGCGCGCACTCCTGGTGCGCTACTGCGCGCACTCCTGGTGCGCTACTGCGCGCACTCCTGGTGCGCTGCTGCGCGCACTCCTGTTGCGCTGCTGCCCGCACTTAAATCTACTTCTGATCTCTAATATTATCTTTTCTTACTACAGGTTGCCGGTGGCCAAACTGAGGTTGGAGGGGGTGCTGCGAGACATCCAGGAATCGTACTCGTACTTCGCGCACTCCTGGTGCGTTACTGCGCGCACTCCTGGTGCGCTACTGCGCGCACTTCTGGTGCGCTGCTGCACGCAATCCTGGTGCGCGCAATCCTGGTGCGCTGCTGCGCGCAATCCTGGTGCGCTGCCGCGCGCACTCCTGATGCGCTGCTGCCCGCACTTAAATCTACTTCTGATCTCTTATATTATATTTTCTTACTACAGGTTGCCGGTGGCCAAACTTAGGTTGGAGGGTTTGCTGCGAGACATCCAGGACTCGTACTCGTACTCCGCGCACTCCTGGTGCGCTTCTGCGCGAACTCCTGGTGCGCTACTGTGCGCACTCCTGGTGCGCTGCTGCGCGCACTCCTGGTGCGCTACTGCGCGCACTCCTGGTGCGCTACTGCGCGCACTCCTGGTGCGCTACTGCGCGCTTTCCTGGTGCGCTGCTGCCCGCACTTAAATCTACTTCTGATCTCTAATATTATCTTTTCTTACTACAGGTTGCCGGTGGCCAAACTGAGGTTGGAGGGGGTGCTGCGAGACATTTAGGACTCGTACTCGTGCTCCGCGCACTCCTGGTGCGCTACTGCGTGCACTCCTGGTGCGCTGCTAAGCGCACTCCTGGTGCGCTGCTGCGCGCACTCCTGGTGCGCTGCTGCGCGCACTCCTGGTGTGCTAGTGCGCGCACTCCTGGTGCGCTACTGCGCGCACTTCTGGTGCGCTGCTATTCCATTTTGAACTTTTAATCCGTGAGCATTGGCCAGCAAGCGGATTGGATGTTTGAAAAGGACGAGTAGTCTTGTTTGTTTAACAAAAACTAACAAATAAACGGTGTTTGGTAACGTACTGTGGGTTTTTGAATAATTTTTGCCTTTGTCCTCAGAAAACGGTAATGAGGCACTGAATGCTTAGATCTAAGACTAGAGGCTAGCGCGCGCTTTCCGTGTGCTGTTGAGCGCACTCCTGGTGCGCTGCTGCTCACGCTCTTCGTGCGCTGCTGCGCGCACTCCTGGTGCGCTGCTGCCCGCACTTGAATCTACTTCTGATCTCTAATATTACCTTTTCTTACTACAGGTTGCCGGTGGCCAAACTGAGGTTGAAGGGGGTGCTGCGAGACATCCAGGACTCGTACTCGTACTCCGCGCACTCCTGGTGTGCTACTGTGCGCACTCCTGGTGCGCTGCTGCGCGCACTCCTGGTGCGCTGCTGCCCGCACTTAAATCTACTTCTGATCTCTAATATTATCTTTTCTTACTACAGGTTGCCGGTGGCCAAACTGAGGTTGGAGGGGTTGCTGCGAGACATCCAGGACTCGTTCTCGTACTCCGCGCACTCCTGGTGCGCTACTGCGCGCACTCCTGGTGCGCTGCTGCGCGCACTCCTGGTGCGCTGCTGCGCGCACTCCTGGTGCGCTGCTGCCCCCACTTAAATCTACTTCTGATCTCTAATATTATCTTTTCTTACTACAGGTTGCCGGTGGCCAAACTGAGGTTGGAGGGGGTGCTGCGCGCACCTCTGGTGCGCTACTGCGCGCACTCCTGTGGCCAAACTTAGGTTTGAGGGGGTTCTGCGAGACATCCAGGACTCATACTCGTACTGCGCAAACTCCTGGTGCGCTACTGCGCGCACTCCTGGTGCGCTACTGCGCGCACTCCTGGCGCGCTGCTGCGCGCACTCCTGGTGCGCTGCTGCCCGCACTTAAATCTACTTCTGATCTCTAATATTATCTTTTCTTACTACAGGTTGCCGGTGGCCAAACTGAGGTTGGAGGGGGTGCTGCGAGACATCCAGGACTCGTACTCGTACTCCGCGCACTCCTGGTGCGCTACTGCGCGCACTCCTGGTGCGCTACTGCGCGCACTCCTGGTGCGCTGCTGCGCGCAATCCTGGTGCTTTGCTGCGCGCAATCCTGGTGCGCTGCTGCCCGCACTTAAATCTACTTCTGATCTGTAATAATATCTTTTCTTACTACAGGTTGCCGGTGGCCAAACTGAGGTTGGAGGGGGTGCTGCGAGACATCCAGGACTCGTACTCGTACTCCGCACACTCCTGGTGCGCTACTGCGCGGACTCCTGGTGCGCTACTGCGCGCACTCCTAGTGCGCTGCTGCGCACTCTCCTGGTGCGCTGCTGCCCCCACTTAAATCTACTTCCGATCTCTAATATTATCTTTTCTTACTACAGGTTGCCGGTGGCCAAACTGAGGTTGGAGGGGGTGCTGCGAGACATCCAGGACTCGTACTCGTACTCCGCGCACTCCAAATGCGCTACTGCGCGCACTCCTGGTGCGCTTCTGCGCGGACTCCTGGTGCGCTACTGCGCGCACTCCTGGTGCGCTACTGCGCGCACTCCTGGTGCGCTACTGCGCGCACTCCTGGTGCGCTACTGCGCGCTCTCCTGGTGCGCTACTGCGCGCACTCCTGGTGCGCTGCTGCCTGCACTTAAATCTACTTCTGATCTCTAATATTATCTTTTCTTACTACAGGTTGCCGGTGGCCAAACTGAGGTTGGAGGGGTTGCTGCGAGACATCCAGGACTCATACTCGTACTCCGCGCATTCCTGGTGCGCTACTGCGCGCACTCCTGGTGCGCTGCTGCGCTATTCCTGGTGCGCTGCTGCGCTACTCCTGGTGCGCTGCTGCCCGCACTTAAATCTACTTCTGATCTCTAATAATATCTTTTCTTACTACAGGTTGCCGGTGGCCAAACTGAGGTTGGAGGGGTTGCTGCGAGACATCCAGGACACGTACTCGTACTCCGCGCACTCCTGGTGCGCTACTGCGCGGACTTCTGGTGCGCTACTGCACGCACTCCTGGTGCGCTGCTGCGCGCTCTCCTGGTGCGCTACTGCGCGCACTCCTGGTGCGCTACTGCGCGAACTCCTGGTGCGCTGCTGCGCGCACTCCTGGTGCGCTACTGCGCGCACTCCTGGTGCGCTGCTGCCCGCACTTAAATCTACTTCTGATCTCTAATATTATCTTTTCTTACTACAGGATGCCGGTGGCCAAACTGAGGTTGGAGGGGTTGCTGCGAGAAATCCAGGACTCATACTCGTACTCCGCGCATTCCTGGTGCGCTACTGCGCGCACTTCTGGTGCGCTACTGCGCGCACTCCTGGTTCGCTACTGCGCGCACTCCTGGTGCGCTACTGCGCGCACTCCTGGTGCGGTACCGCGCGCACTCCTGGTGCGCTACCGCGCGCACTCCTGGTGCGCTACCGCGCGCACTCCTGGTGCGCTGCCGCGCGCACTCCTGATGCGCTGCTGCTCGCACTTAAATCTACTTCTGATCTCTAATATTATCTTTTCTTACTACAGGTTGCCGGTGGCCAAACTGAGGTTGGAGGGGTTGCTGCGAGACATCCAGGACTCGTTCTCGTACTCCGCGCACTCCTGGTGCGCTACTGCGCGCTCTCCTGGTGCGCTGCTGCGCGCACTCCTGGGGCGCTGCTGCCCGCACTTAAATCTACTTCTGATCTCTAATATTATCTTTTCTTACTACAGGTTGCCGGTGGCCAAACTGAGGTTGGAGGGGTTGCTGCGAGACATCCAGGACTCGTACTCGTACTTCGCGCACTCCTGGTGCGCTACTGCGCGGACTCCTGGTGCGCTTCTACGCGCACTCCAGGTGCGCTGCTGCGCGCTCTCCTGGTGCGCTACTGCGCGCACTCCTGGTGCGCTACTGCGCGAACTCCTGGTGCGCTTCTGCGCGCACTCCTGGTGCGCTACTGCGCGCACTCCTGGTGCGCTACTGCACGCACTCCTGGTGCGCTGCCGCGCGCACTCCTGATGCGCTGCTGCCCGCACTTAAATCTACTTCTGATCTCTAATATTATCTTTTCTTACAACAGGTTGCCGGTGGCCAAACTGAGGTTGGAGGGGTTGCTGCGAGACATCCAGGACTCGTTCTCGTACTCCGCGCACTCCTGGTGCGCTACTGCGCGCACTCCTGGTGCGCTGCTGCGCGCACTCCTGGTGCGCTGCTGCCCGCACTTAAATCTACTTCTGATCTCTAATATTATCTTTTCTTACTACAGGTTGCCGGTGACCAAACTGAGGTTGGAGGGGGTGCTGCGAGACATCCAGGACTCGTACTCGTACTCCACGCACTCCTGGTGCGCTACTGCGCGCACTCCTGGTGCGCTACTGCGCGCACTCCTGGTGCGCTACTGCGCGCACTCCTGGTGCGCTGCTGCACGCACTCCTGTTGCGCTGCTGCCCGCACTTAAATCTACTTCTGATCTCTAATATTATCTTTTTTTAACTACAGGTTGCCGGTGGCCAAACTGAGGTTGGAGGGGGTGCTGCGAGACATCCAGGAATGGTACTCGTACTTCGCGCACTCCTGGTGCGTTACTGCGCGCACTCCTGGTGCGCTACTGCGCGCACTCCTGGTGCGCTGCTGCGCTACTCCTGGTGCGCTGCTGCCCGCACTTAAATCTACTTCTGATCTGTAATAATATCTTTTCTTACTACAGGTTGCCGGTGGCCAAACTGAGGTTGGAGGGGTTGCTGCGAGACATCCAGGACTCGTTCTCGTACTCCGCGCACTCCTGGTGCGCTACTGCGCGCACTCCTGGTACGCTACTGCGCGCACTCCTGGTGCGCTACTGCGCGAACTCCTGGTGCGCTGCTGCGTGCACTCCTGTTGCGCTGCTGCCCGCACTTAAATCTACTTCTGATCTCTAATATTATCTTTTCTTACTACAGGATGCCGGTGGCCAAACTGAGGTTGGAGGGGTTGCTGCGAGACATCCAGGACTCATACTCGTACTCCGCGCATTCCTGGTGCGCTACTGCGCGCACTCCTGGTGCGCTGCTGCGCTACTCCTGGTGCGCTGCTGCCCGCACTTAAATGTACTTCTGATCTCTAATAATATCTTTTCTTACTACAGGTTGCCGGTGGCCAAACTGAGGTTGGAGGGGTTGCTGCGAGACATCCAGGACTCGTACTCGTACTCCGCGCACTCCTGGTGCGCTACTGCGCTGACTCCTGGTGCGCTACTGCGCGCACTCCTGGTGCGCTGCTGCGCGCTCTCCTGGTGCGCTACTGAGCGCACTCCTGGTGCGCTACTGCGCGAACTCCTGGTTCGCTGCTGCGCGCACTCCTGGTGCGCTACTGCTTTTGTGCGCTGCTGCCCGCACTTAAATCTACTTCTGATCTCTAATATTATCTTTTCTTACTACAGGTTGCTGGTGGCCAAACTGAGGTTGGAGGGGGTGCTGCGAGACATTTAGGACTCGTACTCGTGCTCCGCGCACTCCTGGTGCGCTACTGCGTGCCTTCCTGGTGCGCTGTTGCGCGCACTCCTGGTGTGCTACTGCGCGCACTCCTGGTGTGCTACTGCGCGCACTCCTGGTGCGCTACTGCGCGCACTTCTGGTGCGCTACTGCGCGCACTCCTGGTGCGCTACTGCGCGCACTCCTGGTGTGCTACTGCGCGCACTCCTGGTGCGCTACTGCTTAAGTGCGCTGCTGCCCGCACTTAAATCTACTTCTGATCTCTAATATTATCTTTTCTTACTACAGGTTGCCGGTGGCAAAACTGAGGTTGGAGGGGTTGCTGCGAGACATCCAGGACTCGTACTCGTACTCCGCGCACTCCTGGTGCGCTACTGCGCGCACTCCTGGTGCACTACTGCGCGCACTCCTGGTGCACTACTGCGCGCACTCCTGGTGCGCTACTGCGCGCACTCCTGGTGCGCTACTGCGCGCACTCCTGGTGCGCTACTGCGCGAACTCCTGGTGCGCTACTGCGCGCACTCCTGGTGCGCTACTGCGCGCACTTCTGGTGCGCTACTGCGCGCACTCCTGGTGCGCTGCTGCGCGCACTCCTGGTGCGCTGCTGCGCGCACTCCTGGTGCGCTGCCGCGCGCACTCCTGATGCGCTGCTGCCCGCACTTAAATCTACTTCTGATCTCTAATATTATCTTTTCTTACTACAGGTTGCCGGTGGCCAAACTTAGGTTGGAGGGGTTGCTGCGAGACATCCAGGACTCGTACTCTTACTCCGCGCACTCCTGGTGCGCTACTGCGCGCACTCCTGGTGCGCTACTGCGCGGACTCCTGGTGCGCTACTGCGCGCACTCCTGGTGCGCTGCTGCGCGTACTCCTGGTGCGCTGCCGCGCGCACTCCTGATGCGCTGCTGCCCGCACTTAAATCTACTTCTGATCTCTAATACTATCTTTTCTTACTACAGGTTGCCGGTGGCCAAACTGAGGTTGGAGGGGGTGCTGCGAGATATCCAGGAATCGTACTCGTACTTCGCGCACTCCTGGTGCGTTACTGCGCGCACTCCTGGTGCGCTACTGCGCGGACTCCTGGTGCGCTACTGCGCGCACTCCTGGTGCGCTGCTGCGCGCACTCCTGGTGCGCTGCTGCGCTACTCCTGGTGCGCTGCTGCCCGCACTTAAATCTACTTCTGATCTCTTATATTATCTTTTCTTACTACAGGTTGCCGGTGTTCAATCTGAGGTTGGAGGGGTTGCTGCGAGACATTCAGGACTCGTACTCGTACCCCGCGCACTCCTTGTGCGCTACTGCGCGGACTCCTGGTGCGCTACTGCGCGCACTCCTGGTGCGCTGCTGCGCGCACTCCTGGAGCGCTACTGCGCGCACTCCTGGTACGCTACTGCGCGAACTTCTGGTGCGCTGCTGCGCGCACTCCTGGTGCGCTACTGCTTAAGTGCGCTGCTGCCCGCACTTAAATCTACTTCTGATCTCTAATATTATCTTTTCTTACTACAGGTTTCCGGTGGCCAAACTGAGGTTGGAGGGGTTGCTGCGAGACATCCAGGACTCGTACTCGTACTCCGCGCACTCCTGGTGCGCTACTGCGCGCACTCCTGGTGCGCTACTGCGCGGACTCCTGGTGCACTACTGCGCGTACTCCTGGTGCGCTGCTGCGCGCACTCCTGGTGCGCTGCCGCGCGCCCTCCTGATGCGCTGCTGCCCGCACTTTAATCTACTTCTGATCTCTAATATTATCTTTTCTTACTACAGGTTACCGGTGGCCAAACTGAGGTTGGAGGGGGTGCTGCGAGACATTTAGGACTCGTACTCGTGCTCCGCGCACTCCTGGTGCGCTACTGCGTGCACTCCTGGTGCGCTGCTGCGCGCACTCCTGGTGCGCTACTGCGCGCACTCCTGGTGGGCTGCTGCGCGCACTCCTGGTGCGCTGCTGCGCGCACTCCTGGTGTGCTACTGTGCGCACTCCTAGTGCGCTTCTGCGCGCACTCCTGGTGCGCTGCTGCACGCGCTCTTTGTGTGCTGTTGAGCGCACTCTTGGTGCGCTGCTGCGCGCGCTCTTCGCGTGCTGTAGATTTCAAATTGTTAAAATAAATGAAGGTAGTTGTTGCTACTTGTGTTTTTTTTAAATTAAATCTACTTCTGATCTCTAAGCCCCTGTTTTTAAGTAAGTAAGTAGGTACGATAGCTCTTGCCAGATTGGTACTGCGTGAGAATAGCCAAAATAAACGAACTATTACTTATTCCATGGCTTCACGCAGTTTACTACATTGATAAAAACCTAAACACATTGACAGAATTTCGAATTTCTACTCACCACGGACAATTTTATATTTTTTCAAAGAAAAGGGATATTGCCAGAATACAGAAAATATTAGCGTTCAATCAAATTCGTAAACAAGTAGGTATTCGAGTTTTTCTCGGAGGAAGGACAAGCCTGGAGTCATAGTAATAAGTTGAAGTGTGGCGCACTATCGGAACCTCTCTTTTTAATGAATGTTTTTAGTGTGCTAAAAAGAGACAACTATATACAATCTGTTCGGCCCTTTACGTTAGTGAAGCCGGTTTTTCTAGCTCGAGTAACCAATTTGGATACTAGCTGTGGATTTGGATTTTTGGCGAATATACCGTGAATCTTTGGAATATTTGGTTAAATGAGTTTGTTTGGGAAGTGTTTTATACTGAAGAACAAATGGCGTGCGTTGCCTATGGCTGTAAGAGCCATGCTTCGAAGAAAACTGACGAAATCCAGAGCTTGTCATTTCACAGGTTAGAGTTTTTTATCATTTTCCACAAAACAATACAAAACTGAATCAAAATATTAAAATATAACAAATTTCTACTCTTTTAAAACCTCATTTTGGAGGAAAACAATTAAATTTTGCCATTATATGTTAAAAATACGCAAAAGTTTGGTTTATAGTGTTGTGCACAATTGTTCTGAATTCGGTTAAAATCGGGTCTCAAAATCGAAATTATATTTCGAAACCAGTCAATCCAGCATGTTTATGTCCGTCATAATATAGTAATTTATTCGAACAATTATTTCAACATAGTATTGATCAGTGGAATATTGATAATCATAGAAATCTACTCATAAAAGCCATAGCCGAGACATACTTAAAAACGAAAATTCATTATATGACTAAGCAACTTATACAACCACAAGATAAAGTACGTAATTTTTTAAATAAAACTGTATTGTTTAAGGGTCAGTAAATAAAAACCTACAAAAGTTATCTGAGTTATTTTATTTATTTCGAACTACACAATCCTTTTCCAGGTTTTCTCACCTAGTTCTAACTATGCCTAAAAGATGGATTTTGAAAACATGTTACAATTACGTCACTTTAATATGGTTTAGTTAGCGAAACTACTAGAATAATCGTTAACGTGACTGAACAGAATGTATGTTTCGGTTCGGTTTCGGTTTTTTATTTCGTACGTCGTAGGCACATCACTAAATTGAGGTATTAAAAAACGGCTACACTGTCATTTGAAGGTGATCTATATAGTAACTAGTTATCTCTTTCTTCCGCGTTGGTGCGCACATAAGTCGAAAGAGTGCAGACATACAGAACACGTTCAATTTATTACTATGACTCCAGGCTTGTCCTTCCTCCGAGGAGTTTTTCGACTTCTACGGAAATAGTAGTACAGATAACAAATTTTTTCATTGTTTCTATGAATGAATGAACTAAACCGTATATTTGTTATCTGTATAGAATGAACAGAATGAACGTTATTATGAACATGTTCATTCGCGAATGTACGATACTGTGTGTGTATGAATAACTGGTCTGGTCCGAAAATATTTGAGAATAAAAAATATTACGCGGTTCACAAAACAATTACTGGTTAAAAATAAATAATAATGTTTTGCGTGTAGAAGATTTAGCTACGGTAAAGTTCGAAATGGGCGAAGTGGGAGATGTTGTGTCACGGTTTTTATCAATGTGGGCCTGAGGCTTATCTCTTGGCGTCCTTTTGTTTTTTATAAATGGTTCAAATTCGCGATGGCTTCCATCGAAGAGACTGTTAAGGTTTCGGTGGTCACAGACCGTCATCCGAATATAATACGGTGTTCCAGCTCGACTACTGCAGAAGACTTGTGCCTAATTTTATGCAAGAAGTATAACATACCCCCTCTGACTCGTACATTGTTTGCGTTGCGCGTCAAAGGTACTGATTATTTTCTCAAAGATAACTGCAGAGTCCTCTCCAGCACCAACGATTACGAGTTGAGAATTCGATTCAAGGTAAATTATTTGTGGCCATCTGGTACTTACATATTGTAGCAGTAGGTACTTAAATATTCGGATGCATTGATAACTATGTTAAGTGTTGTGATTTTATACTTACATTTTTAATGTAAACATGCATAAGTATACACTAGCTAGATAAATTAATAGTCAGTAATCTGAAAGTTTGTTGTAAGTTATAGCTAAATCAGTAAATAGCTTTAATCTGTTCTATCAAGTACTAGCGGTACCAGCAACTTTGTCCGCATGGAATAGTTATTACCATAAAAACGGTTCTAGTGAGCTATTCTTAAAAGATAGACATATACTGTTGCAGACATTTTGTTAGATCATTTTATGAGGAATACACATTTTTCATACACATTTTTTTGATATCTTGAACCGTTTTCGCAGCACACGCAACGGAAGCTCTCAAAGATGAATATTTTACCCCGTTTTTTTACATTTTCTATTGTTTCTTCGCTCCTAGTAGTTACAGTGTGATATTATATAGCCTAATAAAGCCTTCCTCAATAAATGGTCTACTCAACACAAAAAGAATTTTTCAATTCACACCTGTAGTTCCTAAGATTAGTGTGTTCAAACAAACAAACTTTTCAGCTTTATAATATTAGTATAGATATATATTTTTATCTAGGATAAGAAGAGTCTTATGTCATGATATAAGTACTTAACATAATAGACACTTCACTACTTTTCAATTGCTTTAAGTAAATGTTTACCTCATAATTTTGTGAAATGAATGATCTAAATAAATAGTAGATCTAGATAAACACTATTTTGTTACAATGATTTAGTATGGAAAACGTTTTAAATAATCACAGATATTACTTAATAACATTAATGATGACCAATGATTATGAATTATTGTCTGTTATTTACAGCACACTCATTTCTTCATTCTATTACAAAGTGAAATTCCTTTGATAATCACTGAGTATGATTTTAAATATTTTCAAAACTTAATTAATAAGGGTATTTCGACTAGAACTGATATGGGTTATTGATAAACTTACTGTAGAATGGAATAGCTCTCAGAGATGGCAAAGCATTATAACACTCTTGGTTTGTAACACCTATAATAAACATTGTCCATTTATCATAAAGTAATCCATATTTTTATAATTCACTAAACCGTTATAGAAAAACTAGGAACTAAAAATACTACAAGAACAATAGATCTTAATTTCAAACAAACTTATACTTAGATTGTACTCAGACATTCAAACCTTACATCTAGGCAAAATTATTATAGATTTGCTCAAATAGTTACATCATATAAAGTTGCAGTAGGTATATGTCCTGAGAGTGATATAGGCTATATTTTATCACAAAATAACACAGGCAATGCCACCAACAGCTAAAAAAACCTATTATTTTAATAATAACTAACTATTGATTTATTTTTTATATGTTTTTAGGTTCCAAGACTTGGCCTGCTGATAACCCTTGATGAGACAACATATGACTATTATTACCAACAAGCAAGGAATGATGTCAACGAGAACAAAATACCTGAGATTAAATATCCGGAGCACAAGCAGGAGTTGCTCGGACTCGGCATTGCTGATATGTGAGTATGATCTGAACTATCTCAGTAATATTTTAAAATATTTGTTGCTTTAAATGTCCCATTTTTCACATGGAACATTGATGCATCCCCACTCTCTCCGTGGGGGGCAGCAGAGTTATGTCTGGCTAGAAGCTGATGGGAAAAAAAATTACTGACTAAATCCTACCACAATGTCCCTGAAATGCCCCTAGCATAGGATGTCTATGTGGGACCTACTAATCCTATGATGAATTTGTATATTTGCCTTTGATCAACAAATTTACTTATACTGGATTAATATTTGACTTTCTGTGCCAACAATATCTTTGTAGTAGACAATAATTTATGTATGTATGTACAGCACATGGTGTGACATTTGATAAGTTTATCATTATAGTTCCTTTTAGGTAACAATACAAAATAACCAAATCAGAAGCTGTTTATAGTAACATGTAAATTTTATTTAGCTTTTGTAAAGCTGAAACAAACAAGAAATTATTTTGACAGTGTTTAGCTATCAAAACTATTATAGTAAGTATAAATATTATATATAGTGACTCTTTAAAAAACATATAATAAGTCAATATACAGACACCTTAAAATAAAAGTTTTACCTAAATCATAGAAGATGGGTGACTGTATCTTATCATCATATTTTAATTTCAATTATTATTATTATTAAGAGCCTAAAGTGTCCCATTGTTGGGCAAAGGCCTCCCTACCCTCTTTCCACTTATCTCTGTCTAGTGCTATTGTGTTCCAATCTGGTTGGTGTTTATCCAGGTCATCCCTCCATCGCTTTCTGGGTCTGCCGCGACGTCTTTTATGTGTTGGTGACCATTGCGTCGTTGTCTTAGCCCAAAGGTCGTCGGGCATGCGGCAGACATGTCCAGCCCAATCCCACTTCAAGTTGGCAGCCTTCTGGGTCACATCGGTAATGTTGGTTTTGGAACGCAGTATGGTGTTTCTGATGCGATCTATAAGCTTTACGCCTAGAATACTGCGTTCCATGGGTCTGGCAAACCTCCAGATCGGACTTTTGATCTTGTGTCAAAGACCAAGTCTGCGCCCCGTAGGTCAGGACTGGGAGAATGCACATGTCCATGAGTCTGTGTTTAAGGTATAGTGGTAGGTCTCCCTTCATGAGGTCTTTCATAGCCCAATAGGTCTTCCAGGTGTTTTCAATCCGACGGGAAATTTCCGCTTCTTGACGCGCCTGGAAGGAGACCAATTGGCCCAGATACACATACTCGATGAACATATTCAATCTCCGCATCGTCAACTGATATTCTGCGCTTTATGCTGTTGGTCATTAGCTTGGTCTTGGACATGTTCATCTTTAATCCGACCTCGAGGCTCGCTGTGCTCAGGTCTTGGAGCATGTGGCCCAGTTCGAGTGGAGAGGAAGAGAAGAGAACAATATCATCTGCAAATCGGAGGTTTGTTAGCCTCTTCTCCGAGACGAGAATGCCTCTCTCCTCCCAATGAGGTGCCAACTTGCGGAATATTTGTTCTAGAGTGGCTGTGAACAGCCACTCTTAATTTCAATTAGTATGTATAAATACCTACATCACCTGAGCTATGAGCGCCTCGTACATTTTGATATTGCAGCATGATTATGTGACTTACATTACGTCAATTAACGAAATAATAATCCCATTAAAAAAAATACTGGCAGCATTTATTTGTCACATGTTGACTTCAACATATTTTTTTTTTTTTTAAGGATAAAAATAATTTTATTTGAACTAAAGTATGTTGTCATTTTTACAGTTACAAAAGTACATAATTATCTAGATTATAATTAGGATCTATTATTAAATAAGAACTATTTTTTTTTTAATGACAATTTAAAAACAATTTTGCTTATGGGGATGTCTACTGCTGAGTTGCAGTAGACAGGGTTCTTCCAGTGTTTTACATATTTATATGATTCAAACTCGGTGTTTGCAATATATATGAAAACATTAAACTAGTGTACATACATAACATTTTTTTCTCAAATAAATTTGGAGCAAAAGCGAAATTTAAATATTTTATACATAGTTTATAACCTTTTTTTTTAACATTTCTAGTAAGTCTGAGGTCCCTAGTTCTCGCACTAGGATTCCCTGTGTTGCGAGAACTAGTTCTCTTCCAGGGTGCTAGAGATAGGGATTCAAAGAGTGAAAATTTTAATCCAAGTGAGCTGGACGCGTGCGTGCCAAATTAATTTTAATTTTGGGAACTATATATTTCGGGCTTGAAAAGTGAATTTATGGAATATAGTATATGTTGTGAATATGTGTTGTGTTTGTATGTGTTTACATGTGAAGGTAGGTCTGAGTACCTCCAGGCAGTTACGCTGGGGTGACAGGCCCACCTGTGTATGTGGTTTGATCGTATATCTGTGTGTGTCACATTGTGTATATCTTTGGTGTATGTGTATGAGCGTATATGGGATGTTGGGTCTGTATACCTCCTAACAGGTGATTAAGGGTTACGGTCCGCCTATGTTGTGGTTAGGGAGTATGTAATAGTATGTATGGCCAGTGATTAAGGCTCTGTATACTATATGTGTAGGTGTGTTAGTGTTTTTTTTTTGTGAAATAGGTAGCTCCGGCGCTGTAGTTATAAATAGTAGTGTGTGTGGTTTAGGTAGTGAGACGGAGGATTTCTTCCGTCTCTTTGTAGTTAAGCGTGGTCAGGTATTCTCTCAATTTTTTCTTACAAATATATTTGGAGCAATTCAGAATGTTTAGAATGGAGTTAATTTTCCTATACATAAACGGGCCTAGGATAGCATAGCATCTTCGTCCTGTGGCAGTTTTTGATGAGGTCATGTCAGTTGTGTTCCAACGTAGTGTACGCCTGTGAGTAGCGTGGGAAGATGCAGATTTATGGTATCTGAGTATACACGCTACTATGAAAAGCTGCCTGACTCTCAGCTGTTTTGCCTCTTTGTAAAGTGCATCAGTAGGATGTCTATAGTGTTTTTTAAGCGCGTTCGACTTTTATTAGATGGGTGACACAAGCACTGCCCCATGAAGTGACGCAGTAGGTTAAGATTGGAACACACAGTGCTTTGTATATCATGATTCTAGAGTCAGCTACAGATCTAAGCCTTTTGAAAATAAAGATAAGTTTTTTAATCCTCCCGCTCACTGTCTGGATTTGTTTCGTCCAAGATAACAGTTCTTCAATGTATATCCCTAGGTATTTTATGTCTTTTACTTCCTCAATTTTTGGACAATTGCAGTAACTTTGGGGGTAGATAGAAATGCAGCAGGTATGTAGTCTAATATTGATAGGATATGTCGGAGCTGTACGGCATGAGACTCTGAAAGCTATGAGCTTTGTTTTAGATACATTGGGTGTCAGCAAGTTATTATGTAGCCATCTAGCAATATGTCTAAGACCATTGTTTGCTTCCCGACTCACGTTTTCCCAGTTATTAGCACTGAAAACAACGGCTGTGTCATCGGCGAAAGCGAATATTTTGGCGTTTGATATCTCTAGCTGACTC
The DNA here is from genome assembly GCA_927399415.1 of Macaria notata. NCBI lineage: Eukaryota > Metazoa > Arthropoda > Insecta > Lepidoptera > Geometridae > Macaria > Macaria notata. The sequence goes on from OV656744.1 coordinate 4,821,197, forward strand.
AAGTCGTTTATGTATATTAAAAATAGGGACGGGCCAAGCACGCTTCCTTGTGGAACTCCAAAATTTACTTCTTTACAATCGCTGCAAGATTCTCCGATTTTGACTCGCTGCTTGCGTTCAGATAAATATGACTTAAACCATTTAAGAGCTGTTCCCCTGATTCCCAGATATTCCAGCGTTTTAATAAGGATCTGGCGTGATACGGTATCAAAAGCTTTAGCGAGATCAAGGAAAACGCCGACACATTTTTCTCTATTATCTAGTTTACCAGCAACAAAATCTACTAGTGAAGTTACGGCGTCCTCCGTTGATCTCGCCTGCCTAAAGCCATATTGGTTGCAGGATAATAACTGTTCTTTTTCGAGGAAAGCTATGAGACTTCTGTTTACCACTCGCTCGAGGATTTTGGACAAAGAACTAAGGAGAGAGATAGGGCGATAGTTTGAAGGGATTTCAGTATCACCAGCTTTATGGATTGGACAGATGTTAGCCGTTTTGAAAGACTCTGGAAATACTGCTTCTTGTAAGCTTAGATTACACACAAAGGCTATAGGGGCAGCTAGCACATGTTTGGCTAGTTTTAGTATATGATTAGATACATTGTCATGACCAGGAGCTGAGTTAGATTTCAGATTTGAAATAATCTTACTCATGAGCTGAGGATCTGTTGGAGCTAGATATATTGAATTAGCTGGAGATTTTGGTAGAGACACGGATACAGCTAGGGCTTCTTCAGAGGATCCAATTTGTGTCAATATATCTTTCGCCAAATTTTCTCCTACGGTGGCAAAATAGTCATTGACTATATTTAGAGACTGGTCTACGTTTAGGAGATCACTAATCTTAGTGCTATTGGATTTCAGGTGACAAATATCTTTTATCGTATCCCAGAGACCTTTACATATCTCACTCGGAACTTATGAGTACCGATTCTACCAGCGCGTAGTTATCTTACACGGACTAGCAAAGCATGGTCTCTTCATTATGCATTATGTATACAATTCGTGCGCATAAATAAATCGTACGCCTGTCTAATGCCCGGCCACATCGCAACAATGGACTATAAAGCTTTAATTGGCCACCTTTACAAGGAAATAATGGCGCTATAACTGCTCAATTATAAAGTGATCTGTTTATGATACCGGTGACATTGTTTTATGTGATAAATGCAGGATAGTTGTGGGTTTTTTTGCTTTGGCACTGGCTAGATGCCAGGGCAGCGAGATCGATGTTTGGAGCTGGCATTGCTATGCATTCGGTGCACTTTAGTTATTCTATAAGTAACTGTGTACAGGTGCTAAGTATGTGGTAGTGTAAAGGCGCCATAGATACGGCAATTTATTTTAAATTTTAGTATGTATGTAAGTTCGTATGGTTTTGTACTCTGGTTTCGAGTTTACAAACCGCCCTAAGGTGGCCTGTGACATGGCTTAACAACTGCAGTACTATGACAAACACCCGAAAAGTACATCCAGCTCACGGAAGCGTCCAAATGAAATACTACTTTTTGGACACCCATCCAAAGACTGACCTAGTCGATATCCAGCTACATTATTAATTCAATCTTTTTATACATTGATCACTGCTTGCCGCATTACCGCGCTGAATCGCCTTTGAACTGTATAATCGATCAGAATCGGAAGTCACTCGTAAATCAAAACCCGTGCGTGATATATTCATATTCAATGCAATGCGTACTCTACGAATAATTGACAGTAAAGAATCGTAACTAAGCCAATAAAATAACTTGACGAGATTGTCAACCGCCGGCCGCGCCGCGGGTGAGTTGGTTAACCCTTTCATTAGCGACCAACACCGATTTACAATTCGCATTTAGTTATTTCCGGTACCCTAACCAATCAGGAGCAATCTTTGTGAGCGAGTTGTGTTTGTAAGAGATAGTGAGTTAGATGTGAATGGGGAAGCATATTAGACGCAACATTTCTAAGGAGTTACAATTCCAAAGTAATAATAATTCGTAGTACCTACGTTAGATACGTGTTTATAAATATAATTAATATTGTTAATATGTTAACGAGGCATTCGTTTGCGATAGTATCCGTTTAATTGTATTTTCTTCCGGCCTATTACAATTGTGTTTGAATTTATGATTGTATTTCGATGCATGTATACTGTATAAAAATGGTCATCTATACAAATAATAAAGCTGAAGGGGGAAGTCGAAAGTCGGAACATTGCAGATAGGAATATAAAAAAAAATGGATTAGAATTTGATTACATAACACGTTTCAACAATTTATAGATTTTTTGTCTGTTTATCTGTGTCTCTGATTATCTGTTTATTTAAGCGCTCATTACGCAGAAACGGCTGAACGGATCTTCAAGAGTTTTGGTATGTAGGTAGTATGAGGTAAGAAGTCCCGTAAGAGTCCAGCTTCTTTTTATTACGAAATAACGCAAAAGAGGCCGCGGGCGACATACAATCTCTTACGCAATAATGTAAATGTTATATAATAAAATATGGTTATTCATTTATGAAGATGTAAAATACAAATTATTTATTGAGCTTATACAATACAGTTTATTTAGTACTTAGATTTTTCTAATTATACTACAGTTTATGAATTATAGCAGTACATCTATATATATAAAACTCAAAGGTGTCTGACTGACTGATTGACTGACTGATATAGTGATCTATCAACGCACAGCCCAAATCACTGGACGGATCGGGCTGAAATTTGGTATGCAGGTAGATGTTATGACGTAGGCATCCGCTAAGAAAGAATTTTGGAAATGCCACTTTTAAAGGGGTGAAATTGGGGATGCATGTTTTACTCCTTAATGCGAGCGAAGCCCCCACATAAACTTACAGTCATAATAAGATTTTCCCATTTTGATAAACGAAATTCTATGAAATTTTCAGAAAAATCCATAAACTGTTTGTTAACTTGAATTATATGATATTACAAATTAAATAAATGTAGGTAATAAATGTTTATTAAATGATAAAGCATTCACGTTCTCACTGGTATTGCCGTTTACGCAATCTACGTGTACTGCTTATTTCAACAATAGCAATACTATAAAATAATATAAATTTACGCACGTAATTCAACGATTTCCGAGTAAAGCCACAGTTAGAAATATAATGTATCCAATGTTTTTTTTAAACCAACGCACAAACACTTCGACACTATGTTATAACATTTAGGTACATATATTATACGGTATTACATATATCTAAGTACTTATGCAACTTATAGGGCAAAACTAAATGATTTGGACATTTGTCATTTTTGATAGATATGTAATACATATTCTCTTTATTGTTGACACAAAAACAAAATAAAACCATATCTTAATCTACTAACACAAGTAGCCTTATCGCTAAAACGCGGTCTCTTACAGGCATTAAGTTTGCTTATATCATGAGAAATTTGCTTAGTCACCAGTTTAGCAAAAATCTTCAAAGACATCACTACATACTCGTAGTATAAAGCTAAGTTTCTTGCCGCGTCGTTCGTGCCGTGGTCGTTAAATCTTTCTAAGAAGAATTGAATGAAGAGTTCTAATGGTGAAGTCGTAAATAAGCTTATTTTTTTGATCATTCATTACATACGGTTTTAAGTATATACCGTGCATATGTGACCGTGCGAAGCCGGGCAGGGCCGCTAGTAATTTATATTATGACTAGTGGGTGCTCGCGGCATCGCTCGCATTAAGAAGTAAAACGTACATCCCCTATTTCACCCTTTTAAAAGTGACTTTTCCAAAAATCCTTTCTAAGCGGATGCCCACGTCATTACATCTACCTTCATTCCTAATTTCAGCCCGATTCGTCCAGTGGTTTGGGCTTTGCGTTGATAGATCACTATATCAGTCAGTCACCTTTGAATTTTATATATTTAGATAAGATGTTATTTTTTCAGGACTCGAGCTATATCTGAAGAGAAGCTGTTGCTGAATGAAGTTGTGAGAAACTACAAGAAATATGTGCCCAAAGTGATAGTTCGGCGGCACGGCCACTTCACAAAGAAACACGCCTTTGATCTGCTGCCGCAACTCGCTTCCGTCGGACATAATGTCAAGTAAGTGACTATTGTAATACTTTTCTTTAGTTGTAAAAGATAGCTTATACGAAAATCTAAGGGGCTATCTTCAAATGTTATTTCTTAGCAAATTAAAAATATATACAATGCAATTTTCACTTTATACTTTCTTTCTGTGATGTCCTTTGCGCTTCCTTATGAAACAAATAGGACTGTGATACATATCATAACATAATATAAACGTGATCTCGCGTAATACAAACGTACCGACGTAACGTACAATGTACATTCAATGTAAAGTGTTACGTTGAAATATTTCTTGTGATTATTGGAAATGCAGGTCCATTATTTAGTTATTCTATCATCATCAGCCTAATGGGACCCACTGCAGGGTATAAGCCTCCTACCTCTTACGCCAATACTCCCTGTTTTGCGCTGAACGAAGAAAGAACTATTAAAAAGTTATTCTATAGCCATATCTAATGTTCATTTCAGTTCAAAAAGGTCACACCGTTTTCCTGCCAAGAAGAAAGCATTCAGTATAATAAATCTATATAAAGTGGCGAGATGGTCAATTTAGCAAAATGGTACTCTAGTAAAGGAAGCTCTCAATGTTGCTTTACAGTATCCATGGAGACATATCAACGCAGAGACATCTGTCTTATTTTGAGACCTTCTAGCAATCGTATGTAGCGCCCTTAGCTCAGCTAGCAAAGGATTCGATTACCAATGTTAAGCAAAGGTCGACGTGGTCAGTCCTTGGATGGGTGACCGAAAAGTGGCATTCCATTTTGGGCGCTTCCGTGGGTCGGATACGTTAAATTGTAGGTCCTGGTCCAGGTTTTTTGGATGTATACTAATATTGATCATGAAGTGAAAAGTGCGAGAACCAAAGTTGAAGAAAATAAAATTCCACCCATTACGATTTTTTCGATTAACTTGGTAGTATAACTCTGCAAGTATTGATTCTAACGTAAAAATGATGATGACCAAACTTGTGGAAAATTAAATTTCCAACAACTTTGTTCAGCTTTCTGAGGCAATCGCATGCGATTACCAATGTTAAGCAACGGTCGACGCGGTCAGTCCTTGGATGGGTGACCGAAAAGTGGCATTCCATTTTGGGCGCTTCCGTGGGTCGGATACGTTAAATTGTAGGTCCTGGTTGTTTGTCTAGTACGGCAGTCATTAAGCCATGTCAGAGGCCCTTAGGGCGGCTTGATAAACGCTCGACACCAGAGTTGGCCACTCATTCGATAAGTGTGATGAGTTGTTTCTTTCTCACATTGAAAGACATAAATAAAACATTGGCCTAGCTCTCATCAGCTTTATCTATTATGAAGGCGATATTTGTTTGTCAGCTCGACAAATATTTGAGTTCACACTGTCTGTCGCATATATTGTATGTATAGCTAAATCAATTATCTAATGAAGTATGCTTTTTCTGTTTTACATTATTTGCCAGTGTTAATGCATTTCGTTGGAAAATTGCCAGAATAGATTTTATAATTCCGAGCAATAGTTATGACATCTAAACACAAAAATTAGGAGGAAAATTAAAACTGTAAATAATATTTCAAGCTTGTCTTTTCTTTTATAACTAAGAAATAGTGGGTGCTCGCGACTTTGCTTGTATTAAGAAGTAAAACTTGCATCCCTATTTTCACCCCTTTAAAAGTGGCATTTCCATAAATTTCAGCCCGATCCGTCCAGTCGTTTGGGCTGTGCTTTGATAAATCACTATGACTGTCAGTCAGTCAGTCAGTCACCTTTACGTTTTATATATTTAGATTCAATCCTTTGGATTACTGGTTTATGTTAATTACCGTATGCGTTAATCCAATATACCTATATGTATTAATTATCATACAAAGTGTATCCGAACCAGTTCAATTGCTTGAGCGTGACGAACAAACATGCATACACATAAACTTTCACTTTTATTATGTTAGTGAAGTTCAAGCGAGTGTGGCTCGGCGGATTCAGCGTCTGCTTTTTATCCTGACGCAACCGGGTTCGAATCCGGCCCTACACCAATGACTTGTAGTTAACGAATCCCCTAACGAATTTATTCTGCGGGGGAGTCACGACACGATTAGTCATGAGGAAATACGAATCAAGAGAGAGATGATAGGTGCAGTTTACTTTTACACAAATTATATTCTTTTTATTCATTATGATTATAAAAAAATACTAAATTACCATTTTTCATAATTAATAAATACATAACAAACGGCATTATCCTTAAATAGTATCGCCCGCGCCTGTAGCCGCATTAATCCAGGATTGAAAGTAGCCTACATGTTAATCCAGGATTTAATCTATAATCATACTGTATTTCACCGGAATCGATGCAGCCGTTTGAGCCTAAAGATGGAACAAACTTACACTTATCCGTCTTATTAAAAAACGTGGTTTAAATATTAGTCTAAGACTTTGAAAATAAAAGGTCGGTTCTTGTTGTTCAAACATCACATCACAAATTGTAACGTTGATTATCATTGGCAACATGTTGACAGTTTGATTATAATGACAGTAGACAAGTCAAATTTAAACAGTGAATACGGACTAAGTATTTTCGAAGTTGACTAATAGTTAAACCACGTTTTGTAATAAGACCCACCTTTTACATTTAGTGATAGTGATATTTTACATACAACTGATGTCTAAACCCATTTTTTATTCCCCAGTTACATAAAGAACCTCTACCTGCAGCAACTGTACGGCCTCGCGCCGAACTACTTGGCAGAAGAGTACGACAACCTGCTGTGGCAGAACGGCACAGATGTAACGCCGGTGATAGTGGTGGTCGCGCCCTTCCATCCGCACCAACCGGGCATACGGATGTATAATACTGTTAAACGAGAGGTGAAGTATTTTACACTATATGGATATGTTTTTTTTTATCGTATGTTATATATAAGGTACTGGTAAATGATGACCAAGTTTTCGTGTGTACATACCTAGTCAAAAGTTGTTGAGATAAACTATTAATAGTAATAATAATAATCGTTTATTATGCTAAATATACAATGTATGTACATAAAAATACAATGAATCTTACATAAACTTACTTTAGGTAGTACTACATCTTCAGATGACTGCGCAGCACACTAAGTCTGTGGAGACCTGTGTTGTGCTGCGACAGGAATCTTTGAGACTTTTATTAGTTGTCCAAAAATTGTTAATTATCAGTATCCTGGGGATACATGTTTTTACTGTGACATATCGTCAGGCGATGCAGCAATGGTAGCATTTAGCAACTAGCTGTCCCAAAAAAAATGCAAGTACTACTCTACTAGATAGATAGATATTCTGGTTATATTTTGTTTTATATATGTGTGACAATAAGTCACACATATATAAAACAAAATATACACACGTATATAAAATATATGTGTATACTAGTATAATGTGTGTGTGTGTGATTTTAGTCCTAAGACTAACACAAAATCCACATGTGTGTATCACAATACATCTGCCCAAACAAAAAAACAATCAAAGATCATCTTGTAAAGGTGGACTCCCTTACAAAATGATCTTAGATACAATTTAGTAAAGAGATAATAGGTCTACCTATGAAATTGCCGTTTTTTTTCTTACATTTTATCTGTTTGTACCTTTTACGTACAGCTGTATTTTTTCCAAATACAATTTTTATTGTATCAATTGTTGAATTATGTACCTTTTAGATAAAAAAAATGTATTACTAGTGCATATTTCTTATAGGGAAGTCATTGAAAACACCTCTTTCAATGTGTCGTCGGTTTCACTACTTTAACTAGGTATATTTTTATCATATACTCTGTTTTTGAGATATTGATATACGCAGTGCATAGCTTTTTTTCCATCTAACTATAGTTATCAATTGCATCTAAATCTGTTCAGACATATGATGATATTTCCAATATATTTTTTTTCAATTTCGTCATACAAATCGGCAATTTCATAGGTAAAGACCTAATATAAATAACCTAACATCAATCTGTTGCAGTGGTTCCACGTGTGCACGATTGAAGAGCTGATCTACCTGACGCGCAACGGCGAGCACTCGCTGGAGGTGTCCCGCCGCGGCACGCCGCTGTTCTTCAGCTTCAAGTCCGAGGAGCAGCTCTCCTCCTTCATTTCTGTCTGTGATGGGTATTATAGGTATGCCATTTTTTTTAAATCTTTATTTGAAAAAGTGTTTGGTCAGACATGACCATGTCACCCCTATTGGGCCTTACTTATAATCTAGGCTTAATTCGTACTAATACTAATTGATATAGCAATAGCCATAGAGTCCGACATGGGCTCAGCCAGAATGCTATTACACACACCAAGTTCTTTTACATTAAACCCCGTGACCATTTGGAACTGAGCATAGGTATGTCACTAAAATCTCATTTAATGTGCTATCCAACTCAATAGATGTCATAGTACGGCAATCGTTAGGCCATGTCAGATGCCCATAGTGCGTGGCTTGAAAACTTACCTCTCAAATCGGTCATTTAAATACAAACATGCTTTTTTACTAATTTGGCTTATAAAGTATTGTGTTGTGTTGAGTAATTGCTTTGATTTGTTATTACACGTATGATCTCGTAAACAAAAAAGATCTTGTCTCTATAATATGTGATGCTTTTGGCAATCCTGATTTTTTGTAATATTGTTTTCATTACAGGTTAATGGTGAAATGGACATTCAATCTCTCTAAGGACGACGAGACGCCTTCGCTGAAAGAATTGCAAAGGATAAAATGCCATGGACCAGTAGGGTAAGTGACAAATCACTAGTTGTCTCTTTCTCTCACACTACAAGATAGATTTATGTGTGAAAGGTAAATATAACTGTTCATCATCGTCATCAGCCTAATGAGACCCACTGCAGGGTATAGGCCACCTTCCTCTTACGCCAATACTCCCTGTCTTTATCCTTCCTATATGAATATAACTGATATTGATATTAAATTAATGATAATATATTTAATTGATTATGTTAGTACACCCGACAATAAACTAGAGATACTATGCTTGTAATATGTTTTTAATACGAAATAGGCTTACGTTTGACTATAGCCTGCCTGATGTTAAGCGCCACTATAGTCTAAGATGTCGCTTGCCTAGAAAAAACCTATTTACTCTAGATTGGAAGACCCCTGGGTTATAATTTTCTTTATATTATAATCTGGAAAGGCTCCAGGTAGAGAGTTCCATAGTCTCGTTGTCCTTACTACGAAGGTAGGCAAACTATTTTAAACTAAACAACTAACTAGTAACTATTTTTAAAACCATTGTAAACCAACCTAGTTTTACTAACAATAAATGATTATTACTGATTAAAGAGACGACAATATTTATTCAACAACCTTCTCATTTCAGAGGAGCATTCTCATATAGGAAGCTGGAAGAGAAACGCGCAAAAAAGCACGGCTGTTACATACTTAGACAATGTCAGGACGACTACAATGTATATTATTTGGACGTTTGCACGAAGAATAGGTAAGTTTGTTATTACTTTGTTTTTATAAAAAGAAAAATGTTGTGAAGCCTGGTAGATGATATGTACCACTTTTATCCAACCTGGCTGCAATTACAACCTGAGTTTTATCAAAATACAAAACGTAATAAAATATTCCCTAGTGTTCAAAATCACTTTGTGTTAAGAATAGAAATAACTTTAAATGGACTGAATACATAATGTTGGGATCGAAACTAGTCCATTTCCCTAAACTACAGCCATATGACCATTCACTATGATACGTCACTCCATTACACAGTGAAAAAGTAATGTACACTTATATATTTATTTTATTTTAAAGATTTTATTTTAAATACGTAATTAATTAACCTTTAAAATAGGCACTACCTAAAATTGTATTTTTTTTTATTTCTATGGTAGGTACCTAATAAAATGTAATACTTAATTATAATAATTTTGACGAAATAAATCTTGAAATGTGCTTTCCCTAGGTGAATGTAACGTGACATGATTTTGAATAAATTATTTCATTTCATTTCATTTCATATATTTTGGCTTGCAACAATAAATATTGTATTTGTATATTAAATTAATTTAATTTTAAGTATAAGCATGCTTTATATGAGCGAGTGTGGCTTAGCGGTTCCAGTGTCTGCTTTTTATCCAGACGCACCCTGGTTCGAATCCGGCCCTACAGCAATGACTTGTATTTTCAAGTTATGTGTTGGTTTTGCACTCGCTTAACAGTGAAGGAAAACATCTCGAGGAAACCGACATGTCTGAGGAGCACAATATCCGAGGACATGTGTCTTCCGTGGATGGACCTGGGCGCCCACAACGATGTATCTGAAAGAAATATATCTATTGAGACACAAGCCTGCACAAGAGAGCTCCCCTAACGGATTCATTCTGCGGGGGATTCACGACCCTCAGTCATGAGGAAATACGACTCATAGAGAGATGCTTTATTTCTTATAAGTAGCATTTTTTTTCTTATTTAACCTTAGTAATTTTTTTCACAATTTTCAGTACAACAGAAACCTATAGAATAGAATACAAGGGGCACTGCTACATATTCAACAAGGAGGAGTACTATAGCATCGAGAGACTAGTCAGTTGCCATCAGAAACCTGAGGGCAGGATATTTCTGAATGAGTGCATACCACCCTCGGAGTATGGTGAGTTATAAAAAAATCTAAATGTATAAAACTCAAAGGTGAATGTGAACAGGCTGATATAGTAGGCTGATATAGATCTATCAACGCACAGCCCAAACCACTGGACGGACTGATTGGGCTTAAATTTGGAATGAAGGTAGATGTTATGACGTAGGCATCCGCTAAGAAAGGATTTTTGGAAATGCCACTTTTAAAGGGGTGAAATAGGGGATGCAAGTTTTACTTCTACTAGTAAAAAATATACACGTCAAATCATGATTACTATTATACGATACTATTTCAATATCTGCTTCTTCACACGTGTGTCAATTTTACAAGTTCATGTTGCCGTAGACGTATGTTTGACCACATTTTTTTTAAACTTAGAGACAGCAATATGATTTAGATTAGGGATTTTAACTTAGATGACAGTCCCTTTAAGTTTCATCAAAATTGATTTAGAAAATATTGTTTTTGATATAGTATTAGGGGATTTTATTGTATTTCTAGATAAGATGTATGATATATTAGTTATTTTACGTTCTACAGATTTTTTTTCCTGAATACAATTGAATTCAATTCAATTCAAAAATTCTTTATTGTACACCAATATAGCAAAAGAACACAAGTATAAAGAAAAAAAAAAACATAATATTGGGACAGAGGGCGGCCTTATCACTTAGAGTGATCTCTTCCAGGCAACCTAGTTTGTAAAACAACGATAGGAAAACAGTAAAGCTGGCGTACCTACTAAAACTAATACAACTTAATAATAATTTAACAAAAAGAACAACTAAAAACCTAAAATCATGTAGAATTCCTACATTTATATCTATTACAAACAGAGAAAGGAAAACAACACATAATAAACCTACTCAAAAAGAAGGAAAAAAAAATAAAAAAAAAACCTGAGTCCACAAATTAGTCATGTTCATATTCATATTCATATATTTTCATAAAACCAATTTACACGTCAAATTAAAATAAAATACATATTGTATAGTCTTATGTCCTATGAATAACTTAGGTTTATCTAAGTTACAAAAACATTATATATTTAATATAATATATAGGTACATCAAGTAAAAAACATACTTATATTTTCAATTTAAAAAATTCATCCAGGTCATAGAACGAGTGCCCGATAAGCCAGCGCTGCAACCTAGACTTAAAACTACCTAGGCTAGGAGCATCGGTTATAGAAACCGGTAATTTATTATATATATTTGGGCCCATGACATGTGTGAGCTTGGCTGATTTGACCAGAGTTCGATTTATCCCAACAATTTTTCGAGTATCACGCATTTCGTAGGGTACGAAACTGGCATATGTCACATATGAATCGAGATTCTGTCTCATATATATAGCTATTTGCATTATAATGATCCCCGGAAGCGTGAGGATTCTTAAACGTTTAAAGTATTCCCTTGCGGGTGTGTCGTATGCCACACCAGCAATCGCCCTAATTGCACTTTTTTGAAGGCAAAAAACTTTATTCCACTCTGCCATGCCTATAATAATTATGAACCAAGCTCTGAAAAATAGGAAGCGATTTGGAATACAATGGCTCAATCAGTGTTGGGCAAAACTTTATTGTAATAAACAATTGATTAATTGCAATTCTAAAAACTACTACTACTTTTTACAATTACAATTGATCAATTCTTAATAATAATTAAATTTAGCTCAACAGTGATGAATATTTATGGCAATTACCTAGAATATGAAAATTTGTTACAGATAAATCCCAGCTACTGCTATGCGGTGAGCCGGTCAAGAAAGGCGTGCGGATCGATCAAGCTGAATTACAGGAGATACTGAAAGACAATAAAAGTCCGCGGTGCTTGCCTAACAAGGATATATTGTTGTATACAGGTACATATTATGCTATTTTGTTTTAGAGAGTTAAACGAAGGCATCTAATATATAAAACTCAAAAGTGACTAACTGACTGACTGATATAGTGATCTATCAACGCACAGCCCAAAATACTGGACGGATTGGGCTGAAGGTAGATGTTATGACGTAGGCATCCGCTAAGAAAGGATTTTTGGAAATGCCACTTTTAAATGAGATCATTTTCTATTAACGATTTAAGGGGTTTAAAGAATTTATTATGACATGTCTGTCTCAGTCCTGCATTAATACTATATTGACGCAAAATCTGAAGCGCCCGTAGCACAGTTAGCATGTTAAGCAAAGAGCGACGCGGTCAGTCCTTGGATGGGTAACCGAAAAGTGGCACTTGATTGATTAACTCTCGCCACCAGAGTTGGCCACTTTCATTCGATAAGAATATTTAAAAAAAACTTTTAAAAGACTTTATAACCTCCTTTTTTTGGAAGTCGGTTAAAAAGATGTTAATTGTAGCTCACTTCAAACATTTTTACTAACTAGAAAAATTACCAAATTATTATTTGTTTCAGGTTCAGAGAAGACTGGTTCGGAGAACATAACAGCGACGTACAAGGCGCTGTGGAGACTCGACGAGACCAAGAAACTGGTTGTGGCTTTCAAAACACTGCAGCGGGAGAAGGCTAACGACTATTTGAAGGTAAATAATCAACAATCGAGCTCATGTGCGTGACAGTAGATCCCGGTTCATTAAACGTGACTTTTATAAAGAGCGGTGACCATCATTCCACACTTAAGGCTCAATATAGCTCCTTCATTAGTGGGAAGAGGATGGCATGACTTTCGCCCGTCCTTTATTAAAATCACGTCACGTATAGTGAATCCGCGTTTTGCTACATTTGTACGAAAACAACATATCAATGGCTCAAGTTGAACGAACCGATCATGGTATCTGGTGATCTGTATGATATCGCTATGAAACATACCTAAATAGATTTGATGCTCTATAAAACTAACTTAAATTTAGATTGACTGGTTGAATGCAAACTGACCGAGTATCTGATTGTAACATTTTAATTTCCAAACAAATGAGATACATAGCTCTTTAACTTTCGTGTGGCTCTACGTAATCTGATCAAATGTTTACTAATATATATTTTTAATATGATTTATTCCACGCCAGGATTTCATCGAGCTAGCTAGCAAGTGGGCGTGCGTGCAGTCCAGCTCCATAGTGCGCCTGTATGGGGTGACGCTGAGCTCGCCCACCGCCATGGTGCTAGAGTACCTGCCCTATGGACCTTTCGATGACTACCTCAGGTGACTGTAGAGACAAATTATTTTGTAAAAAAATCGTCAATCCATATATTATCTGACCACACATCCAAGTTAATAATAATAAATTAAATACAGTGAAACCTGGTTAAGTGAGACATCAAGGGACCTGCAATGTCGTTTCACTTATAGAGGTATTCCACTTACCCAGTGTCTCAGATATACAGGTATAAAAAAATATCTGTCTCATTTACAGAGGGTTCCATTAATAAAGATGAGAATACAGGTTATTTCAGTTATACAGGCGCGATCATTAAATAAAATAACGTGTTATGTATGTTATGTAAACAATGTTATCTCAGTTACAGAGGTTTATGCCTGGACAGCCCTGTAATAAGGACTTTTGAAAACTACAATTTACTAGTTACGCGAAAGTTTTACGTACCCCTTTTTTCTCTAAAAAAACCTGGCCTGCTAGTAAGTCCTCCTGTATGTGGTCGTCGGCGAGTCCTGGACGCCTCCTGGCATCCAGGCAAAGTCCAATTATCGGAACACACACAATGGATAAAGAGGGACACTGATTAAGTTCTAGCACCCGCGATTTTTAGATAGTTTTTGCGTAACGTATCTTCTGCTCAAAGGTTGGAGCAGCACTGTCGATGTATGAAAATGTCATTCATTTTAGAGATGCGCGAGCGCGGGGTGAATGCGCGAGTGACATATATTCGATTGTACATCGACTTGATGAATGTAGTTTTTAAGCAAAGCCAAGTCCCTACATTTCCCCCCACCAAATCCGACGTTCGGATTTCTCAGTTCTTACTAGCAGTGTCACTGTAAAGTGTACAAGCAGCTAGTGTTAATATGCAACTAAATTTTGTACAGTATTTCTCGTTGAATGTGATGAACAAGAATATTTTATGTAGCTCGAGAGCGTGTGGACTGTATACAATGATAGGATAAATGATTGTATAACGATATGAGTGGACTGTATAATTTTAAGTGAAAATATATTGCTAAGTCTAATGTCTTAACTAACTTACTTCTAGGGAATTGTGTGAATTTACATAGAATTAACTATGAGTCATCGTCCAAGGGGAGAGGACTCAAATTGACCACGGGTCGAGTAAATTCACTATTCCTCGTGCGAACAGTGACAACACGGGTCACATTATCAGCTCCCGGATGGAGCTTTGTAACTCTGGCTAAAGGCCATTGAAGGGGAGGTGCTTCGCTATGAATGAGCACTAAGTCTCCCACCTTCAGATCTCGACATCCACTGAACCACTTCTGACGTTCCTGAAGTGTGTGGAGGAAGTTCTTACGCCATGAATGCCAAAATTTTTGTGCCATCTGTTGTACGATTTGCCAACGCGTGAGTCTATGTACAGGAGTAGATGTTATGTCGTATTCCGGTACGCTGAGAAGTTCGCGGCCTATGAGAAAGTGAGCCGGCGTGAGTATCTCGAACTCGTTAGGATCTGATGACAAAGCGCAAAGAGGCCTTGAGTTTAGAACAGCTTCTGCTCGTGCGAATAATGTAGTCAACTCTTCGAGTGTTAGGGACCGGTCGGCGACCGTCCGTTTAAGCAGATCTTTGCATGAACGAATCGCAGCTTCATATAAACCGCCAAAATGACTACCGGTCGGCGGGTTATGCTTCCATTCAACATCTCGTGAAATGAAACCGGCCGAGATTTCATCTGTATGAGTACGGAAAAAGTGTGAGACTTCAGCTA
This sequence comes from Macaria notata, assembly GCA_927399415.1. Taxonomy (NCBI): domain Eukaryota; kingdom Metazoa; phylum Arthropoda; class Insecta; order Lepidoptera; family Geometridae; genus Macaria; species Macaria notata. The sequence continues at coordinate 4,836,695 of OV656744.1, forward strand.
ACTGTTTTCCCGCAGAAACAAAGTTGGTCGCGTTGTCAGAAATCAGTAACTTACTTAATCCGCGCCTAGCAGTAAAACGGTCATAAGACGCGAAAAAGCATTCCGTACTTAACTGCGTGAGAACGTCCGTGTAAATAGCGCGAGTTGAACAACAAACATATACACATAAATAAGCTTTGTGAACGCGCGCGTTTCTGAGAGTAGACTCTTTTATGTGAAATGGGCCTCCTATATCAAGACCTACAGCACAGAACGTCTGAGCATCTTGTGACCTAAACTCAGGGAGTTGACCCATAATAGGTTGTCTAGTTGTCGGTCTAGTCTTGAAGCAAGCAATGCATTGTCTTGTTCGCAATCTGATAACATTGCGGGCGGAAACGATCCAATATTTTTGAGTAAGTATACCCTGCAGTGTGCGGGGGCCTATATGCATATATGTGACGTGATAGTAATCGATCAGTCGGTCAGTGAAATTACATTTTTTAGGTAGCAGCACAGGATGCTTCGCATTAAAGGACAGCGTGGAATGTGCTAGCCTACCCCCCACCCTCAGGACACCATTTTCATCAACAAAGGGGTTGAGTTTCAGCAATGACTGCTGTGGTTTCTGACCTTGAGAGAGGGCACGTATATCTCCAGCATAATGATGCCGCTGCACCGCCTTAACGATTGTGTCCCGCGCCTGTCGAATATCACCGAGCGTGAGCGTAGTTTTACGCTCGATTTTGGGCGCGCGACAGTTATTTATAAACTTATGTATCCAAGCTACAACATTGACTAACTTAGTGTAGTTGGAACACTTCTCAGATAATTCATAAATAGGATCTGATGGCACGTTAGTAGTGACCATCACCTTTGATTCGTTCAAAGGTCTCAACTCCGGTAAAACTTCGTTTTTAAACTCATCCATTGATCTGACTGGCCAGTCTGGACGCGCGGGCCAGCTAGGGCCATGTGTCCCTTCTGTCATGGCGAGCAACGCGGATGGAGTAGCTTCGATAGAAAGTACATCAGCGCACGGGCTATGTTCAGCGCTGGCGTGAAGTACTTTTGGAAGTTCATCTTTGTGTTTCATTGCCCGGTCAGGTGGTATATTTTCAACTTCCCGCAACGAATTCATCACTGTAGTCAAGTCATGAGTGGGTGAAAACCCAGAGGAAGTATAATCGCAAGGGACATTGACTTCCTCAGGTTGATTCAGCCGATTTGGTGTTGATTGTAGCGAAGTTGACAACGTGGATAGAGGAACAACACAAGGGTCGTTGACCTTATCGCGTAGTTGATTCAATTCGTTTATATCAGAATCACCTATTTTTGAACAAGCTGAAAAAGAGGCGCAACTTGTGGCGCGGGTGGCTACTTTTTCGCTGTTCGATTCGACTTGATCTAATGCATTTGTTTGTAAACACTCGGAGAGGCATGCGGGGGCATTGACCTCTGCGTTTAGTAAATCCAAATCAACATGCCCAGTGATAACGTATCCGTAAATAGAATGCAAGGCCGGGGGCATTCCAGGAATGTCTGAAAATATTTTCACACCGTCATAGACGTGCGGGAATATGTCCCCTGATATTAATAATTGCACGGGGCCATAATTGAGGAAGTCAGGGTCCGCTAACTCGAGATGCTGATAGTGATGTAGTATCTTGTCAGGTAGAACCATAGTAGGTAAATCGCCTGCGATATCGTCTACTATCACTACGTCCGTGGAACGCAGTTTATCTGATCCGTCGCGCGGTCGAATTCGACAAGTGGTTTGACCGTGGTTATCTACAGGTATTTTACCTAACGCCGTCGGTAAGAAGTCTAGTGCGCGTCTGTTTAAGCCTAACTGTTCACTTAGCTCGGTTGTCATGTAACCGGCCATTGAGCCTCCATCAATCATGGCACGCACATCGTGAAAATGACCCTGAACATCTTCTACCTGCACGATAGCAGTAGCTAGAAGTACTGTTGTATCTGATGTAGAAACTAGCGCAGCCGATCTCTTTTGACACGTGAGCGTATCTACGTGCAAAGATGAATGGTGGCGAGCTCCACACACGACACACGACATTCGGGACGGACAGTCCGTGACACGGGTATGACTGCCTGTCCCCGTAGGAATGTGCCTTTTCAAGCAGTTCCCACAAAGGCCTAGCTCGTTGACCTTAGCAGCGCGGAGCTGAGGCGTGAGTGCGTTATATATATCGCACTTATATATAGCGTGTGGCTTTTGACAGCAAGGACACTCGTTGGATTTCTGACGGTCGACAACGTCGGGAGCCTTGCTGGCCGCAGCTGATACGAAAGTCGATTTCGTACGAAGTGGTTTGGTCGAGTCTGGAATGTTAGAACTAACGTAGTTCTTGTGTGCAGTATGTCTAGGCGGCGGCATAGACGGCTTGACGTACACCGGCCTAGCATCTGACATCTCCAGAGCACGAGCCTGTTTTTCGACGAAGTCTAGTAACTGCCCGATAGCAGGAATTTCGTCTTGATCGATACTCAATTCAAAAGCACGGCGCGTGGTTGGATCCAGATTCCGGATTGCAAGTTTGAATAACAAAAACTCGGATAAATTTGCTAGTTTTAAATTACGCAATGCGGCTACGTTTTCCTGATAAACCTGTATAAAATTGTTTAGATTTTCAGTTGAATCTGTAGTGAACGCCTTGTATGAAAGAATCTTATCAACGAATGAAGACGCAAGCGCACGTCGATTATCAAATCGCTTCACTAAACATTCCCAAACAATAGAATAATTGTCCGACGTGACCGGCATAGATTTCGCTATAGATAAGGCTGAACCTGTTACAGAAGCGATTAAGTAATAAAACTTTTCAATGTTTGAAAGAGTATTATTTTCGTGTATCAAACTACGAAATGTATCGCGGAACGTAATCCAGTTTTGTAATTGAGAATCAAATTTAGAAATTTGTAATTCGGGCAATTTTACTTGTTGGCGAGTGCTTTCACTATTGTCATTAGAGTCCCGACGCACCGATGATGGCTCAGATATACTATCACAAACCGTGCGAATAGAATAGAACAAATCATCAAATGCGTCGAGTTCGGTATATGTTGGTATATAGCCAGGTACATACAATTTGTTTATAGAATTGATTTCTTTGATGCAGCGATTATATTCTACGCGTAAATCGTCAAGGTCTTCAGCGCGAGATTTGAAATTGGGTAAAATCGTGGGATCTAAAAGAACCTTGGTTGACAAGTCGTACAACTTTTGTACACGTAAAAAACACATTTCTTTTGACGTAAGAAATGGTTGCAGCATTAAATCGAGATCCATAATATCGTCCTCTTTTTGTATTTTTCTTTTAGTTCTATCGGTCATTTTGATTGATAAAAATGTTCCCGACTACGAATTTATTTTTAAGTAACACAAAAATGAGAGTAGTTTTGGTTAATTTTATAAATTGCAAAATCACACAACTCCGAATATTACGACATTTCAACAAAATCAATTCATTGTACAAATATAGTAAAATAGACCTTATGACGATAGTGACAAAGTCCAAACTATGAGATAATATCGTTAGCAATTCTTGGGGTAGGTAGACATTTTTTAATGGAAAAAATGTGTTAAGTGTATTAGTATACGTAATTTTCTATAGTTTATGCTAGTAAACTGAGAATTCCGACTCGAAAATGTTCAGCCCTGTAATAAGGACTTTTGAAAACTACAATTTACTAGTTACGCGAAAGTTTTACGTACCCCTTTTTTCTCTAAAAAAACCTGGCCTGCTAGTAAGTCCTCCTGAATGTGGTCGTCGGCGAGTCCTGGACGCCTCCTGGCATCCAGGCAAAGTCCAATTATCGGAACACACACAATGGATAAAGAGGGACACTGATTAAGTTCTAGCACCCGCGATTTTTAGATAGTTTTTGCGTAACGTATCTTCTGCTCAAAGGTTGGAGCAGCACTGTCGATGTATGAAAATGTCATTCATTTTAGAGATGCGCGAGCGCGGGGTGAATGCGCGAGTGACATATATTCGATTGTACATCGACTTGATGAATGTAGTTTTTAAGCAAAGCCAAGTCCCTACAATGCCTATAAAATTTACTCGCTGTCTCAGTTATAAGAGGTAACTATGATGATAAATCGAAAGAACAAATCCCAGATATAGAGGCTTACCTCGCCCCACTAACAGAGGTAATTCAGTGCCAAAGTGTTGGGACCTCAGCATGAGTTCCAGTTATGGAGGTTTCTCACTTATCCAGGTCCCACTTAACCAAGTTTCACTGTAATAATAAATCCTCCATTGTTTAATCTTACGTGTTAAGTACATGATTGCATAGGTATAAGACAATAACAATGTTTATGCACTACGTTGGTAGGTGTACTAAGCCCTGTACTAGGTATCACAAAGAATCCTGTGTCACAGGGCCATAGTATCCTTGCCGCGGCAGGCTTTCAGTTAAAATCTTAAAAGAGAGTAAAATAACTTAATCATGACATATAAAATGCAAATACAAATAGTTTACTCCAATCCAATAGATTCATTTGCCAAAACAAATTGAACATGAGAATTCAATAGTTACCATGAATGCTGTATTGTTGGTAATTCGCCGGCAGAGCCCGAAGTCCTGAAATTGGTACATTTGTGATAACACTGCTGATATTTTGAAATAGCAGTGCCATCACAATGTTTTAAATTATGCGTCTGTTTATATATCTAACAAAAAAATCCCCATTCCAGAGAGAACGAAGAGAAAATAAAGCCACTCCACCTCAAGAAAGTGTCCGCCGGTTTAGCTCGAGCGCTGTGGGACCTGTCAGAGGCGAGTGTAGTGCACGGCTACATCCGCTGCAAGAGGCTGCTGCTAGCCGTCATGGACGCAGAGAGGGTGGTGGTCAAACTGTCCGGACCCACGCTCAGGAACTATGCGCAACATGAGTGAGTGCTTCTAGATTATATCAGACACGGGTCTTATCCGTGCCCACATGTAGAACAAGTTTATTTAAGCAGGGACCATATGACCAGTCGTCTCACTGCCTGAATCTACTGGTGAACCTACATTTGTACTTGTTTATGAATCTCTGAGAGTACATACATAAGTACTGAACCGGTTTGACACATTATTTTAGAACGATACACGGCCGCAGTTTTTTTGGCAATAGCTATATTTGTACTTAGCTTGAGGCCATGCTAAATGAAGACGATAAAATTTGTCGATATTAGGAGACTAGTATCACCCCGTATCAATCTCTAGTCCCACTAGTAGTTTCAGCCAGTGGGACGACAGGTCATACCCATCTAAGCTAACAGTTATCCTAATCCCGTATATTAATACATACCAATCTGTCGACATTCACTATAACTATAATTTCCTTTCCAGCGTGCACTGGATGCCGGTGGAGTTCTTCTCGGACATGAGTCTGGCGAAGCGCTCCGTGGTGGGCGACATCTGGGCCTTCGCCACCACCCTGTGGGAGGTGTTCTCGTACGGACAGTCGCCCACCGACACCAACCCCGTGCTCACTGCTAGGGTGAGTCTCTTTGAATTGTATATCCTCATGACTGCGGATTGTGGCGTAACTTTCCTCAAGAATTAGTTCGTCTTGGGGTTTCTTTATGGCTGATGCTTTGTAGTAGACGCTCAGGTCTTTTTAAAGAAGACACATATCCTCGAATTTTTTGGTCTTAATGTCCTGACATGTCGAATTCCTCACGATGTTTTTCGTAAGGGTACATGAGTTTTTGATTCATTACAGATCATAGTCATAGTCGTTTATTTATATCAAATATTTGATACACGTCACAGAAATACAAGTAAAAAATAATCAAATTAAAATAATAGTACAATAAAATAAAATACAACAATTATTGCAAAACAAAAAATATTAAATTAAATTAAATTAAGATGTTAGTTCTATGTTAGTTCTATATAACTAAACCTCATCAGGAAGTGTTTTGTGTGCATGTGGTGCTGTACAACTTCTGTGCTATTTGGATTTCTACTCGGACTGGCGTTTTAGTTTGTTTGCTGACTGTGTCTTCTTGTCCCACAGAGCTACGAGATGGGTGACCGGCTGCTGCGGCCCGCGCGGTGCCCGAGCGAGGTGTGGGCGCTGGTGCGGCAGTGCTGGCAGCCTGACCCGCTGCGGCCGCAGGAGATCATGCGGGATATGAACCACATGCTGCACAGAGGTGAGGACATGCTAGAGATGGGTGACCGGCTGCTGGCACAGTGCTGGCAGCCCGACCCGCTGCGGCCGCAGGAGATCATGCGGGACATGAACCACATGCTGCACAGAGGTGAGGACATGCTAGAGATGGGTGACTGGCTGCTGGCACAGTGCTGGCAGCCCGACCTGCTGCGGCCGCAGGAGATCATGCGGGACATGAACCACATGCTGCACAGAGGTGAGGACATGCTAGAGATGGGTGACCGGCTGCTGGCACAGTGCTGGCAGCCCGACCCGCTGCGGCCGCAGGAGATCATGCGGGGCATGAACCACATGCTGCACAGAGGTGAGGACATGCTAGAGATGGGTGACTGGCTGCTGGCACAGTGCTGGCAGCCCGACCCGCTGCGGCCGCAGGAGATCATGCGGGACATGAGCCACATGCTGCACAGATGTGAGGACATGTTAGAGATGGGTGACCGGCTGCTGGCACAGTGCTGGCAGCCCGACACGCTGCGGCCGCAGGAGATCATGCGGGACATGAACCACATGCTGCACAGAGGTGAGGACATGCTAGAGATGGGTAACCGGCTGCTGGCACAGTGCTGGCAGCCCGACCCGCTGCGGCCGCAGGAGATCATGCGCGACGTGAACCACATGCTGCACAGAGGTGAGGACATGCTAGAGATGGGTGACCGGCTGCTGGCACAGTGCTGGCAGCCCGACCCGCTGCGGCCGCAGGGGATCACGCGGGACATGAACCACATGCTGCACAGAGGTGAGGACATGCTAGAGATGGGTGACCGTGAAACTTACCTTTCAGTAGGGTTATAGGGTTTTGAAATTGAAAACGTTTTAAGCGAGATACGCTTACTTTACGCTTACCACAACTCACTTGATGTTTATCAACATTGTGGCCTAAAACCTAGCGTGTGGCAACTGAAATGGATATGGCATACTTTATACCAGAGACATGATTTGAATAGGTTTCCAAATTAAGTGTTAATAATATCTTACTTTTATGTTTTCAGAGTACGTGCCAATTCACGACTACGAAGAACCAAAGATATCATTGGACCATATGGAACATGCAGAGACAGTTTCCAGTAAGTGTTTATTTATATTGCGACTATCCAGATATAGTAAAACCCCTAAGTTTTTGTTTGTTACAAATGTTGAGCTATCAATCATTATACATAAAATAAATATTTTGTTAATTCATATAGATCAGGATCCGACCCTATAAATTTGGAATCATGGTTTAGAGGAACAACAACAATGCTTTTTCAAAGTTGAAGTATAATGTAATAATAATACAAGCGTAAGCTTAGTATGGGGCTAGATGGCGCTGTGTGATATGTCCTGAAATATTTATTATTATTATTATAATGTTTTAATATGTTTTTTCTGGCCACCAATCTATGAATTTATTCGACTAAACATTATTGTATTGCCATTTTTGGTTACAAGACTTTTAATCAAATGTTTATCAATTACACATATGAGTGATTTCCTTCCAGGCGACAGGTACCCGAGCGACACTGACGCGGGCAGCAACAAGTCTCTCATCTCAGACAGCAGCGCGCTCTCTACCAACGGAACTATGTCGGATCAATATGATAATCCGGTGAGTACGAATATATGTCATTTTATCATAAAGCAAAACGTATTTACGTAAGAACGGTTTCACTTACTTGGCATAATCTATATATATATATATATATATATATAAAATTCAAAGGTGACTGACTGACTGATTGATATAGTGATCTATCAACGCACAGCCCATACCACTGAATGGATTGGGCTGAAATTTGGAATGAAGGTAGATGTTATGACGTGTGCATCCGCTAAGACAGGATTTTTGGAAATGCCTCTTTTAAAGGGGTGAAGTAGATGCAAGTTTTACTTCTTAATGCGAGCGAAGCCGCGAGCACTCACTAGTACTTCATATACATACCTATTATATTATTACCTATTTATTACCTTAGTTATAGTTTTCAAATTGCAAAAGTAGGTACTTTAAGTGACCATTTACATCTAATTTTTTTTGATGAGTAGCGTATTATGAGAGTGTACGCGGCCATTATTATTATCTAATTTTAAAATTTTCAAAGTTATAAATGTTATCGATTAATATTAAGTAACTTTAGTAGTTATTATTGAGGTTTGAATTACCGTGTGATACCAAACATTAATATAAAATAAAATAAAATAAAAAAGTCTTTATTCAACTACATACTTATTTGATATTTCACCACATATTATTATTTTTTCCACATATACTTCAACTTCAACTTTTTTTATTATGGCTTCTGCAGCGTTACCGCAATTTTGCCAATGTCACGTAACGGATAAGCTAAAAAACAAACACTGAAAGGTTCGGTCGATAAAATAAAACCAAAAGCAAAAATTTTAAAAAGCAATACTTATTTATATATGTACTTATTTATATACTTATTTTCTTGTTTTATATCATGTCAATTGCTTATGAATGTCAAAAATTATGTCAAATGTTGTTATACATATGTTATCATGTCGTAGTGATGTCTATTAAAATGTTAGCTTTGTGTCATTGTATATTTTCTTTTTCGTGTACAGCGGTCGCCTCATTGGCGTAGGCCTCCCTCAGGGTGTTTCCTATCCAGTCACACCCCCCTTGTAACACTGTGACCAGTTAGGCAAGAAATAGAAGCCAATTTGGCAATTCCTCTCCGGTCACACTCCCTTGTAACACTGTTTCCAGCTTAGTCCACAATAGTCTGTTTAGTGTTCTTAAAATAAAAAAAAAAACAAAAAATAAAAAATTCACCACTTCTCTTCATTCCCAGTTTGCCGACAACAAGAGCTCCAATTCGTTCGAGCACGCCCTAGACCAGATCCGCAGCGACATGACGGGGCGGAGCGCCAGCAGCCTCGGGGGCGCGGTCGGAGCCCCGGGGGGAGACGAGGGGGACGTGTGGGCGGCCCCGCGACTCATGGAGTCCATCGTGTCGCAGGGGAAGACTTACCTCGTCACCATTACTAAGAAGATTGGCAGCGTGAGTATAATATACAGTTAACTTTCTATAGTACACATATGTATACATAAGTAAGCGGGTAAGCACGCTCCATCTTAGGCCATAGCCTTTGCTTGCTATCAAGTAAACTATTCAAATTCAAAATAGCCATTTATTCCCTTTTTCCTTATAAAACACGTAAACAAGTAAACTATGGCCAAGTGCAAACCCGTTATAGTTTAAAAAAAGTAATCATAATAACTATGACTACTTTTATTCGTTTTATTATAACATCAGCTTTTTGCTATACAGGGTTACTGGCAACTAACGCACAACCTTTTAAGGGTGGCGTTAGTACATCTATACCAACAACTTTTGTACTACAACTTTTGGAAATTCGAAAAAAACAGCTGTTCCATACATTTTGTAGAATATCTTCCATACTTTTGTATGGAACAGCTGTTTTTTTTCACGAATTTCCAAAAGTTGTAGAACAAAAGTTGTTGGTATAGATGTACTACTAAGTACTATCAAACTTTTTCTAATATAAGTACTTTCAACATTTCCACATCACAAAGATACTCTACACGATGTCTTGTTCGTAGAAGATGAGTGCTTCACATTTAATAAAAAATATTTTAATAAAAATTAGCTGCAATTTTTATACTGGAAGTTGGTTAAACATTAGAAAATGCACTTCATTGGATAGATAATATGGTGAGATAGTGAAGCAGTTCGAAACCAGTATTTGTATATTGACACATAAAAATACACAGTAAATATATTAACTTTGTTGTTGCAGGGTAACTACGGCCACGTGTTCAAAGGGTGGATGGAGCGAGACAACCAGGAGTCTCAGCGCAAAGAGGTCGCCGTGAAGAAACTCACGCGGCAGGCGTCCGAGCGGAACGGGACGCTGTTTGAGGACTTCAAGAATGAACTCGAGATTATGAAGGTAATCTAAAAAAAACATACTTCAAAAACATTTCAGTCTTTCGAATTTAGGAATCCTTACGTTCAAATTATAATTAAATAAAATGACATAGACCTACTCCAAAAACGACCTTAATACAATATCTCCAACACTCGATCAATTAGAATTATAGAATGAGATAACATGTATTCTTATAAGCTTGCAATTTTTGTATTCATCCAGTCTAATTTTAATATCTATTGAATTTCCAATTTCCTAAATTTCGTTATGACCAGCTGTGCCTCGCGGTGCTGCCCGCGTTAATCTGGGATAGGTAGCCTATGTATTCCTCGAAAAGAAAACGTCTGAAGTCATGAAATTAGCTAATTTCATGACTTCAGACGTTTGAGCTGAAGAAATAAAAAAAATATACCTACACATACAGGCGCACGTACAATGTTTTGCATTTATAAAATACTAGCTGTGTCCGCGACTTCGTCCGCGTGAAATAGTTATTTTAGGCATTAATTCTTTCATGCATATTTTTTGATATCTTGAACCGTTTTCGCAACGCAAGCTACGGAAGCCCTAAAAGATAAATAATTTTTCCCGTTTTTTCCACATTTTCCATTGTTTCTTCGCTCCTATTAGTTTGCAATGTGATGTTATATAGCCTAAAGACTTTCTGGATAAATGGTTCAACACAAAAATAATTTATCAATTCGCACCAGTAGTACCTAAGATTAGCGCGTTCAAACAAACAAATTCTTCAGCTTTATAATATTAGTATAGATAAGTGGAAACTGGGCCTACTATTACCAATTCAATCAATTTATTCCTTCTAGTCCCTCCAGCACATCAACATAGTAGAGATCCTGGGCTACTCGTGGGACCACGGCTCCGACGTGCTCATAGTGATGGAGTACTTGGAGGAGGGCTCTCTCAACTACTACCTCAAGTTCCAGGGAGACAAGCTGCGGACCGACCACCTGCTCAAGTACTGCAAGGATATTGCCACCGTGAGTCTGTTACTTTGTTGGTTTGTTTTTTCGGAGTAATCTCGGAAAGTGGTGGACCGATTTCAATGATTCTTTCAATATTAGTTAGTTAAATATTCTGGATAACTTATGACCTATATATTATTGTGATTAGAGATTGCATAATAGGTAAAAAGATAAATACTTTCAACAGTAAAATAGTAGAGTAAAATGTATGGCTCCAGAGTTACAATACAACATAAAATAAAAAGAGAGTAAACCGGTTTCTTCTAGGCAAGCGCGCTAGATCGTAGATTATAACGTTGCTTAACATCAGGCAAGTTGTAGTCAAGCGTAAGCCTATATCATGTAAAAAAAAAACGTCATATAAATGTTACACCTCTCTCATAACAAATATCTTCTCCCTACTGGATAAATAAAAAAAATACCAATGTTTATTTTACTACTGTGCTTTCCAAACATTATCTATTCTCATTCCTCCTCAGGGTATGGACCACGTGTCAGCCAAGAACGTGGTTCACCGCGATCTAGCCACGAGGAACATTCTAGTCGTCAATAAGTACCACGTGAAGATATCTGACTTCGGCCTCGCGAGGATCATACCTAAAGAGGAGAACGCGTACAGACTGAAGACTGAACGATTGTTGCCTATTAATTGGTTAGTAAAATTTAAGCTTGGTGAAGGTAAGTATAGGTATTAGTTTGCAAGTAAAAAATCATTTTTCAGTTAAAGCAGGAGTGCTGAAGAGCATGGTAGTCATAATGAGTTTGTAGTGATTGGTACAAATAGACGTCGAGGCGACACCGTTACGGGTACGAATCCCGCATCACACAAGTAACAATGAATTTCAAAATTGTAATTGCTTGTAAGTTTGGTAATTTCTATCTATTCTTTTTATATAATGAGAGTGGCCAACTCTGGTGTCGAAAGTTTATCAAGCCGCCCTAGGGGCATCTGGCTTCTTTCTATGTATAACAAGTATGTATTTACAAAAGAAAAGTATATAAGTATTATATCCGTTATCTAGTACCTACGACACAAGCGTTTGCTTAGTGTGTCTATCTGTTAGATGGCCCTGTGTGCAATTTCCGGGTTTTTTAAAATTAATATTGTATTTGTTATCTCCCAGGTACGCCCCCGAGTCGGCGGTGGAGCCGTGGCATTTCTCCTCTAAGAGCGACGTGTGGTCGTACGGAGTGACCGCCTGGGAGATATTCACGCGCGCGCGCCAGGAGGTGCCCAAGTTTGACGTCGAGCGGCCGCGGGAGAGAGCTTCTTGGTACGTATATACAATTTCAACCTAATCTGTATTATTTCCATATAAATTGTAGATAAACAGATTGAGATATCTGTATTAAGCTTTGCAACGCTTAAGCTTTTTAGTGCTCTATAAAGCTCGTCTAGAAGTAAACACCTATTTTTTAGTAAGTATGAACCGATTTTTATCATGTAATCTAATAATAATGTTGTTCCAGCTTCCAAATCCCGGAAGGCTGCCCGTCAGAGATATACAGACACGTGATGAAGGACTGTTGGAACCTCGACCCCAACCTGCGGCCCAAGTTCATTGACCTCGTGCACATGTGCAAGCGGTTCATTGAGGAGTACAAGTAAATACTGTTTGAGACCTTTTGGAGTAAAATGTTGTAAGAAAGCACTAATGTGCCGCCATCTTGAATTTTGACCGCCATCTTGTTGTTCGAAAATAGATCGAACACGTCACATGTGCAAACGTTCTATTGAAGAATACAAGGAAATGTTGTTTCTAGTGACCGTTGGGAGTAAAATGTTGTAAGAGAGCACTTAAGTGGCGCCATCTTGGATTTTGACTGCCATCTTGTTGTTCGTAAAAAAATACGTCAAATGTGTAAACATTTCATTAAGAAATAGAAGTAAATAATATGTTTTATCGTCCATTGGGAGATAAGAGATGTTTTGATAGGCCACTTACATATGTGCCGCCATCTTGAATTTTGACTGTCATCTTGTTGTTCGAAAAAGTAACAATCATGCATTGTTAGGCAAAGTACAACAAATGCAATAGTGTTTTAATTAGATTGACTTGAAATAGAACAGACTTAAAGCGGTGACGCTATTGGTCCAACAACAAGTGACAAACATTTGAAAAGGGTCAGAAAATAGATACGTGACTAGAATATTTGAATAAACTTAATTGTATCGATCTACTTTACATCATGTTGTTAATCGTAAAATTTAATTTTTCGTAAGTATATAGGTACATGAGATAGGTAAATATCACAACGGTTAATAATCATCATTATTTAAATGACTTTATACTGTTTTAATATTTTAAAGTAGTTTCATTGTATTAAGTTTTATCTTTTGAAAATGATTGCAAATTCTACATAATATTGGGACTAGAGATAAAACGGAACTAAATTGTTCTGACATCTGTCTATAATAAATGATCCTCAAGTTGGCATAAGTGCTGCCGCCAGTCGCGTGAATCTTGAACTCTTATTTTTCACCTGTTAAATGACTGTTGTCGTAGATAATTATGTTCAATGAATTGTATATTTTAGTGTTAATAATATATCGTAGTTTGCACAGTGCTGCCAATTAGTTTTTAGTTATCATTTCTGTGGTTCCTCGATGCATTTGCCTTAGTTTCATATGTATATTCATATATGCACATTTCATTTCATAATTTATGTTGTAAATATTTTGCTATATACTTATGATAAGCAATTTTGTAATAATTTCTCAGTTATATTGAATCTATGTGAATGTTTTTTATCTGTGCAATAGTTTAGGTAGTTTTTTTTACATAGATTTTATTGTTGGCGATTATCATGTTTTCCCAGTGAGTTTCTACTTGAATTAGGGTATATTGGTGATCTTTGTATTCATGTTGCTTGCGCCATTTTGTCTCTGTAGAGACAAAATACTTGCCGTTGCCTGTTGTATGTTATTAGTAGATGAAATTAATTGTATTGCATAAGAATCAACTTGAAAATTGTTGTTTTAAATCAATTGATGAGAATTGTGAAATTTAAGACGAAATTATACATAGATATTTAGTGATGAATTACGAAAAGGTGGTAAAATTGCCTATATTTAATCAATTTCGATAAAAAAAGAAAAAGTGATTTCTATTGGAACACAAATTTTAATCAAATAATATTGTCGATATTTAGTAGAGCTGATCTTTAGAACGCGGGCTCTTTATATTATCTATTAAAGTACACGTGTCTTGTTAAAACCAAGCCACTCAATTGGAATTAATTAGTTAGTTTTTGAGATTTATTATTTTCAAAATGTTTGTTCATGTTTGAGGCGAAATATATATTTCTATGGATATTTCTACTGAATTGTGATACGTAATTCAACGAAATAGGTAAGGAATCGTTGAAAAACATTTGAGATGATTTTAGGGAAGTCAAATGTATAAGGTATAGAATTTCAATTGCCATGAATTGTAATGAATTCGGGTCTCTTTAATAAACAAAATGATATATGTAAGTGTTAAGTGTTCTGTCTTTTTTTCGCATATGTGGTTATAGGACAAGAGACAGAGACAAATTGCTAAGCTATTTTATAATTCTATTGTTTATTAATAAGACTCCGTAACATACTGACGGTTCAATCGATGCTTTTTGCATTGCTTGATAGTAAAACCAAAGATGATATTATATATTACTTATCCATATTTAGAAATCCATTTTGTTCTAAGATTTTATATAGCGTACATTAAATTAATTTTACATAGCGTAAGTTTGCAATTCTATATAGGTGTTTGTATAATTAAATAAGTTAAGAGCACGATATTTTAATATTGTTTATAATTGTACATTGTTTTTGTTTTAAGATGACTATGCTAGATATTTTATTGGATTGTTTTTTATGCATTTAAGAATGGCGACATCTTTAGTTAGGATCGAAATCAATTGAAAGGGTGAATTTTTAATAGTGTCCTAAAGAAATGGATATTTTACAATTTTATCAACTTATCTGTGGGATGATTTAGTAGGTTTGATAGAAATTATAAAGATAAGTTTAGGTTTTGAATAAAAGTACGAACAATTGAGAAAAACCAAGAATTATTTTTACAGCACATTACTGCGGTTACGATTAGTTAGTTATACATGACATCAACCAATAGCGGATGAGTAGTTTAAAGAAAAATAATAAAAAACAAAAAAGGGTTTTCAATGAAATTGAAGAGAATTTAAAAAGAAATGATTGTGATGTATGAGACTGAGAATTGTATGGACAAGTATGGGTGCTAAGAAATGAAACTGGGCCTTATTATTTCATATTTGAACTATAACTTGTCGGTCTTCAAGTCGAGAGTAAACCGGTTTCTTCTAGGGAAGCGCGCTAGATCGTAGATTATAACGTTGCTTAACATCAGGCAAGTTGTAGTCAAGCGTGAGCCTATTTCATGTAAAAAAGACTAAAAACACACAACTCAAATAAGCTCAATGTTTTAGAAACGTGAAGTCAAATTATTCGAACTAGGTTTTGGAGGGTTTATACAAGTTTTTGAAGAAAATGGTTTATTGATGCAAGAAGAAATCAGGATGATAGCTAAAATTTTTATATTGTGATAAAAAAAATATAACACAATATATTTTAGAGTATATCATTTTATTTTTACACACTGTATTTTTTACTTCGACTTTTGTTTTCTATCTACTCAACTTAGCTTTGTGACACGTAAAATATAGGAAAACTTTTTTTTATTCATGTGAAGATTAGTTTGCCTAGTTAGGAGGTTGAAGGATTATGAGAGGTGTGTGAGGAACAAATAAAATTACGAATAGGTACATGATTATCCGGCCTTTTTAGATGTACAACAATATTTATTCGAAATTCGTCACACCGTTCTTATAATTAAATTGACATGTACCTCCTTAAACTAAAAATCATTAAAAGTTGCGGTGTTAACGCGGTGACGAGTATTCATAACTTGTGTTTAGAACAAGTCTAGTGTTATCAAATTAGAAATGTTCACTGACACAAATCTATTGACTGAAACTCTGGAGAAATATGTAGTGTTTTTCTGCGACTTCAAAGTCTTGAACACCGTCGCAAAGTCGCCAGTTTGTCGGTTTTCTATCGGTTGCATTTCGGAGAGTGTGCCGCGGAATTGCACGGACTAATTCCGCCCGCGCCCTTCTTTCACCGGACGAGTAGAGGTACGGCAGGACGACACCGGTTTATGGTGGAAGTTCCTAAGACCCGCACGAAACGGTACGCTTCCACCTTTATTGTTCGTACCGCTAGGTTGTGGAACTCCCTGCCTGGCTCTCTGTTCCCCACGCACTATAATCCAGCGATCTTCAAAGCGAGAGTGAATCGGTTCTTATCGGGTAAGCACGCTCCATCTTAGGCCATAGCCTTACTTGCAATCAGGTAAACTATGTTCAAGTGCAAACCCGTTCAAGTTAAAAAAAAAGACTGCTCCTTAACCGACATCAAACAACAAACTTGATGGTTTTGTTGTATGATGTCGGTTAAGGAGCAGTCGCAGCGGAAAAACACTACATATTTCTCCAGAGTTTCAGTTACAATGGATTTCCGCAAAGTAACGCCTGATTCAATATCTTACAAATCTATTAATTTTGAATACCTAGTTTGAGAGTGATGAAAATGTCAATTACTTATTGATTTTGAATAGTTTAGTAGTACCTACTTTTAAAATAAAAAAAATATACAAAATAATTTATTTCCAAAACATTCAAACATGGTTTGCACAAATTGATACATAATTAAATGCCATAAACTTTATTGTTCCTTTGAAAAGTGTACAAGAAATTAGTAGACAGTAGAAATATAGACCAAATAAAATTAAATGTTATACAGGTTTACAAATGACATTGTGGAGGTTTTTTGTAAAAGCATCGATCAACATACTTGATCAAGTAGATAAATAGATATAAAATGGTAAAACAACGGCGGGTGGTTCCAATTTCTGTCACTAAATATACGTATTTGTGATTACGAGGTTATTTTATAGAAAATTTCCGTATCGCAACATTTGCCCATCATGTATTGAAACCATCATTAAAATGT
This sequence comes from Macaria notata, assembly GCA_927399415.1. NCBI lineage: Eukaryota > Metazoa > Arthropoda > Insecta > Lepidoptera > Geometridae > Macaria > Macaria notata. The sequence continues at coordinate 4,853,778 of OV656744.1, forward strand.
ATCTGCTTATGAGTAACCTCTCGCTATTTGTACTTAAAATTAATATTAGGGATTTGATTTGTAATACTAAATCTCAAGCAATTTCTTATCTATTGTATGCTCGATTTAGGAAAAGTGCAAAAAGGAGCAGTAACAGGGATTGGTAGAGCAGATGTAAGAATTGTGTTGTGAACGCATGTACCGTGCAATGGCGATTTGTAACACATGCTTACAATAGTTAAATAGTAGGTAAATATTATGAACCTGAATCAATGAATGGTTTGTTGATTGTCATTTAAATTCGTTTTCTTAACGGACAATGAAGTACGGCACTTATACATTGGGCCTTATTACAAAACGTGGTAATATTAGTCCAGGACTTTGAAAATAAAAAGTCTGTTCATGTTGTTCAAACATCGCATACAAACAATCAAATGTCAACTTCAAATTGGGACTTTGTTTTATCATTGGTTACATTTTGAGAGTTTGAGTAGACAGTCAAATTTCAAACAACAAAAACAGACTTGTTATTTTCAAAGTTCTGGACTAATAGTTGAACCACGTTTGTATAAGACCCATGATGTCCCTTTAAACAAGGCCCGTTAGATTTGCAAAACATCTAGTCCATCTATAGTTGTTATTTTTAGTTAAAAATAACCTAAAAAATTTTGCAAATGCCCATTTAGACGACGATTCCATTTTAATTGCTTTGGGATTGTCTGTCTAAATAGCTTTGTAATAGAATCTAAAGTCTGATTGCGGAACTAAAAGAATTTTAATCAACACATAGATATCGTACGAATGTGACAGTAATATAAAAAGTATAAAATTCTTCGTGTTTCGCATCGGACTATAGATATAGCAGCAGTTTACCTATTCTTGCACGAAACAAATGTATAATACACAAAACACGTTTACAAAGCACCCTTATTACATAAAATTTGTTGTTCTAGTGTATAGTCCATTTTAACTTTTAATCGATTGTATTTTATATTGACGATGCTATCTTTACACCCTTTTTTAATTTAAGCTCATTTTATAAATTTGTTTACAACCAAAAACAAGTAAAAGTAGCTTTTTTAAAGCTTTAGTTAGTTGATTTTTGCTTGCCTCATATTAATATCTACTATGTATTAACTATTTACGGTTTTCAGTTGGTTCATAATGAAATATTTTATCTAACGTCTAAACTGAACTTACAACATATCGGCAACTCGCAAAATTCCTAGCCGAAAGTTTTACATTACAATTTTCAACTTGCCTTGAAGTTGGAATGAATTTTGCTCTATTTAGTTTGTTTCTATAAAGATAGGAGTACTAATAAAAAATCATATTCATGATTTATTTCTCAACGCAGTTTCTTATTTAAAGCGAAAACCAACCGTCTCATAAGAAATTAGCAATTTTATACGTAACCGCTGTTTATTCATTGATTATTTTAAGTAACGCACAAATTTTGAATAAAAAAGGCTTAAAGATACTAGCGTCAATGTAACCGCTTCAAGATGTTGCTTTAAGTAAGCTTATTGTAACATTAAGACTGGGTTGTTCGATCAAACTAGAGATCGGCGAAAACTCTATGAAATAAACTTCTCAGACACCTTTCATGACTGTTTTGTGATTTCAACTGTAATAGTCTACTACTAGTGCACGCCCGCGGCTGTGCTCGCATTATTTCAGGTTAAAAAGTAGCCTATGACACTCCTAAGACCTCATACTAACTACATACCAAAAATCAGCCAAAAACAGAGACGGATCAACAGGCAAAATATCTAGAAATAATTGGGACGTGTGCTGCTCAATGATCATCATGATCAATTCGAAATATCTCAAACATAATTTAAATATCTTCACATAAATTCAGACTTTTAACCCTCTTCAGCTGTATTATATTATATGTATAGATTATTCTATTCAATGTGAGGGGGTTTACACACAATGGAGATGATACCACTACTAATATTATTAAGACGAAAGTAAGTGTGTGTGTACGTTTGTTAGGTAGGTACTTCTTTAGGCTTAGGCTATTTAGATAAAATTTGGTATGGAGATAGATTAGAACCTGGATTAATTAGGTACATAGACTGCTTTTATATCGCGTTAACATAGGTAGGTAATACGGCGAGGCGCTGCTAGTGATCTCTCTCTCTCTCTCCCTCTTGAGTCGCATTTCCTCATGACTGTAGGTCGTGACGCCCCCGCAGAATTAATTTGTTTTTGAAGTTTTCTTGGGCAGATGCATCGTGGTGGGCGCCCAGCTCCTTCCACGGAATACACGTCTAAGGATATTGTGGTCCTTAAACATGTAGGTTTCCTCACGATGTTTTCTTTCACCGCTAAGCGAGTGCAAATCGACACTTAACTTGAAAATACAAGTCGTTGGTGTAGGGCCGGATACGAACCTGGGTGCGTCTGGATGAAAAGCAGACACAGGAACCGCTGAGCCATACTCTCTTTACTGCTAGTGATAACTAGGATTTAACAAATAAAATAAATTATTTATTTTATGATTTAACACATACCTACTTCGACTAAATTAAGCTATTATAGTAGGCAGATATAGTTATACCACTATCTCCGTTCGAAATCACAAAGGACAAACGAACCTACATTCATTTATAGGAACTATGGTAGGTATGATTATTTGATAAATAAGTAGAAATGTATGTACATAGCCTTAGAAATTTTGTTTGTTATTATTTATGATGACTTTCCTTTACCTTTGAATTGAAAGAAACTATTTAATATAGTCCCATCTGGAATCCAAAACTTTCATTTCAATTTGATTTGAAAACGCAATATTGTATGTACCTACTTTAACTTTATTATTGTCTCTGAAGTTCGATATAAAAGCGCAAAAGGCGTTCAATGACTCGTTAATTACATATATACTTATGTTTAAATCACAGAATTTGATTGATGATGATGATGATGCTTTCCAAGCCGATTTCGACTTCGGTAAACGTATTTCCTACGGGAAGGTTACTGATGCGTCCTCACATGACTAATATACCCTATTTTAGCGGTGAATATTGTAGGACAGTTGCTACTGGATTAAACCTATAATCAGCAGGCTTTTAACTTTTTTTTAAGCGCCTGTAGCTCAGCTAGCGGAGGCAATCGTATGCGATTACCAATGTTAAGCAACGGTCGACGCGGTCAGTCCTTGGATGGGTGACCGAAAAGTGGCATTCCATTTTGGGCGCTTCCGTGGGTCAGAAGATACGTTAAATTGTAGGTCCCGGCTGTTTGTCTAGTACGGCAGTCGATAAGCCATGTCAGAGGCCCTTAGGGCGCCTTGATGAACTCTTGACACCAGAATTGGTCACTCTCATTCGATAAGAAGAAGCAGGCCTTTTCAATCTATGCCTTATGTACACATCTGAGACTAATATAATAGAGTTATTATGGGAATCTCTCAGAAAAAGAAAACACACAAAAAATTAAAACTGATTTCGATGCATGAAATCTAATAGAAAGACACATTTTTACAGAGACGATCTAAAACGAACACACCAAGAACCAGGAATATAATTTCGACTTTAGGAATCACTGCTACCTGAACTATTTGATTTCTTCTCTCCTTGGAACTTCACTATTGGATTCTTCTTAGACACAGTTATAGAGAATTCTATTAAAAAGGAAAATAAACTTGATTGGAACTGAAGTTTGACCACCTTGTTGAAAGTGAGATTTCTTTTCTATGTCTAGATTAAGTTTTTAGGTTATTCTTGTTTTTACTAAATACAAAGATATTGTATGCACTTACAAGTAAAATGACTGATGTTAGCAATAATAAATGATTGTAGTCTACAGTGGCTCTTATATTCTTTGATAAAATTTCGAATCAGGCGTTACTTTGCAGAAATCCATTGTAAATGAAACTGGAGAAAAATATGTGGTGATTTTCCGCTGCGACTGCTCTTTAATCGGCTTCAAACAACAAACTAGGTGGTTTTTAGGTGTGTTCCTCCATATATGTACCTACCACCGCCACACCTTTTTTCACTTATAGCCAGCCCCAACGGAAGACCAGCGCTGATTGCTTCCACACAACCAGCATTATGCTGAGTTGGGGCTGCGTTGTGGTAGATATTATGTTTGTTCATTATGTTTCACTCGTGTTTGTTTTTCTGTTAAATCTGTCACAGTAAATGTTTTCTTTCTTTCTATAGATATACTTTTTCAGATCCCAACAAAAACCTAATAATCCTGTAAATGACGTCTGTAATGTAACTGACCTGCCTACTATAAATAAAACTTGCGATGTAGATAGTATTAAGTTCACCTACAAAACGGTTATTATCTACTACAAAATGCGCATTTATTCCAAATTATTTATTCCATCCTATGACAAAGGGATTCACCTCGTCTACATAAACACTTATCATGTCGTCAACCCGGTTTATCATCAACAAATCTACACTAAACGATAGTATTAAAGTATGTCCAGTAATGTACGAACGTTAAGGTAAAATAATAATTTTATAAAAATTTGAATACACACTAAATACATAAATGAGCAAATCATAAATTTAAAGCTTGAGCAAATTATTCAAATTGTACCTCCAAATTATATAACTAGCGGCGCCCCGCGGTTCTATTCACGGTTAACCGGGATTAAAGTTACTTAATTTAGTTTTAATAACCGGCTAGCACTTACGTCAATAATTACGTCGAAAAATTAGCTCGACAAGTAGCAAATTAGTAGTAAAGTAGCTTATGTGTTAAACTAGGGTTTAACCTATCTTTGTACCAAATTTAATATGAATCAATTCAGCCGTTTCAATGTGAAGAAGAAATAAACATACATATGTTCTCGTACACAACATACAATCGGACTTTCGCATTTATGGGTTCCTGGAATTTATTTGTTTACAGCTTAAAATATATACAGCCGATTTTCGGAGTAATAATTTTTTATTCCAGATTAAAGCGGGCAACATCGCGAGAAGGTACTAGTTAAAAAGTAATTTGATTTATTATACGCAGACATTATCACAATACGGGAGCGTTAATGACATTGTAAATTATTCGAAAGCTCGCCGAGTAAAGATAAAACAACATGGAATATTCCCGTGGTACTTAGATATTATGTATTCTAAGCTATCGTTCTATTCTTAACTTTAGGCCTCATTTTAGAGACTTAGTACGAAATTTATAAAAAAAAAACCTTCTTGTAAAACATTATATTATATTATTCGTATTCATATATTTACGCGCCGTGTCAAGGATCACTGCCTTCTGTATCTGGCCCTTAACCCAACCTTCTAGCGAGAGCCTTTCGAGGTGTTGATCGAGGCTCTTCGCTATAAGACTGTTCACCGAAACGACTATCGGGACAATCATCGTGGAATCAACATCCCACATGGCGGTAATCTCGTTTGCCAATTCAAGGTACTTGCTGACTTATCCTTCTCGGCCTTCACGAGATTCTCGTCATGTGGTATGGTGATGTCGACAATAACTGCCCGGCGCTGGGGCCGGTCCACTATCACGATATCAGGCTTATTGCAAGCTATAGTCCAGTCCGTGATAACAAATCTTTCATAATTAAATGATGTTTTATATTATTTGTATAAACCATTGTATTTTTTTTAAAACTGTGATTTTACAGCTTTAAAAAAGATTTGCTCAGAAGTTTTTTACTACTTTACCTCCGCTCCGTAGAGTAATAAAAAAATATTTTTATAACATTTCCCTTCATAATAATTTCGAGCTCAATGAAACATTCGAAATGAGTAATATTTGGGATTCCTTTACACATTTCCGTGATATTTGGTCTGTAAAGCTAATTGAAATTTTCAGCCAATTGCCCGATAATTTCAATGTAGAATCATACCTCTGTGGATGAATGGTATAGTAATGTACCGCACATATTCAAATTTATTGTGCTGACGTTTAAAATATTTAATATATTTATTGCTAAAATTAGCTTGGTACCGGGAAATAGCTCATTCTGATTAATGAATGCAGATAATTTTTCAATTAGCCATTCTATGCAGTTTTGCAAAATGATATTTTGGTTAATAATTATGTAATCAATAGTCATGCAGGTAGGTATATTTTTTATTATTGGAGAAAAAGTCTTTATAAACGGTATGACAATAGTTTTTGTGAGGAATCATCATCATCAGCAGCCTGTTATCACCCACTGCTGAGCATAGGCCTCTCTTCTTGTACGCCACTTATCCTGTTCCAGCGCAGATTGATTCCAGGTGCTCCTTGCGGCTATTCTAATGTCATCAACCCACCGCATTGGTGGGCGACCTCTGTTTCTATGGCCTGTCATAGGTCTCCAGTTTGTTAAAGTTTGTGGAATAGCGGATATATTTGTGTTTTTTTTCATTATTATAAATTATTTATTACAGTTCATTATTAGGCTTTGCATATTTTGCAAGTATTCTTGTAAATGGACAATTTTATTCACGTTTCATATAGCTCTGTATGTGTAAGCATTTACGTAGAAAAGAGGAAGTTTTCTTCCGCAAGTAAAATGATTCGGTTCAATTTCAATGCAAATATTATATGAACGATTTCCAACTTTTAATGAATCAACTTTTCAACTCGTGATTTGGAATTTGTTATTCTGAAAATAGGTAATGGAGATTAATATTACTTCTTGTAAGTTTTTTATAAAATTTAAATTTATATACAACCATTGCTTAATGTGAACTATCTACTTATACTTACAACTTTTAATTTACTTATATTTTATTTTTTATTTATCATTTTTGGTTTTTTTCGTCTAATTTAAGGTTTCATGTTTCAATAAATGGTTTTTATTCTTATTCTCTTTATTAGTACAAACTAACATGATTTAAATAACGTTAACTGGGTTCTTTATTCATTGTTTTTGAAGTAACAATTATAAAAAACAATTATTCAATGCTCATTAACTACGGCTCTAAAATAAATAATTGTTGGTAAACCACTGCTTCTAATTTGAACTTACAATGGGAAAGTCGAGCCAGTAATTGCATCGGAGTAATTACTTTTGCGAAGTTTTATTCGATTTGCTCAGAAACCAAGATCAGCTTATACGGTGAGTGTGTCCTTAACGAGCTTTGGCCTAAGACGGATTTGGTTCAAAGTAATTTTCTGCTTCATTTGTTTACTGTTTTAGTCTATACAGCTAAAGTGACAGTAGGTACCTAGATTTATTTAAGTTGACATATTGTATGATTACATACCTATTATTATGTTTGACATGATTTTAATAACAAAAATTTCATTATGTTATTAATAAAATTGACATTGTTATTTCTAAAATTTTATTAAAACTACTTAAATGTTATAAATTCAATTTGACGAGATATTGTAATTTGTGTAGCATATTTTATGATATTAGTACTTATACCTATGTATGTTGCAACCTTACATTATCAATAAAGATTCTTTATCTTTATCTTTATCTTTTATAATTTGACGAGGCTTAAATTAATTCGTCTGGAATACTACTTGTCTTATTTAATGCAGTACAGACGATGCAAATAATGAATACTACGAAATAAAGAAATATTTCAGGACATATAGATAGATAGATAGATAGATTAGATTGGTCGCCCAATGTCCCTGGTTACCTTCCACCTTTATGTTAAATATGTTCTTTTTTATTTGGTGTACAATAAAGTATATTTGATTTGATTTGATTAACTCTTTATTGTTGACACATATTAAAAAAACAGTACATAGAACAAATTGCACCTTAACTAGTGCCACAAGCGGCGGCCTTATCGCTGAAAGCGATCTCTTCCAGGCAACCTACAACCTAGACATATCGTACAGCGCCACCGAGCCCCATATTAAGCTTAGGTACGCTTGTATCGTGGGTACTTGATAACGGATATAAAACATATATACTTTCCTTTTGTAAATACATACTTGTATAAAAAGAGAGGGCTATGCCTAGCAGTGAGATAGATATAGATAATATTAAATAACATTACAAACGAATAGCAATGTTTGATAAGAATGCTATGTGTTGTTTTATTTTGTATGTTTCCCAGAAGTCATTTAAACAGAATAATGTATAAACATTATTTTTAAGTAGTAAAAACGCATACATTCTAAGAAAAGAGAGTTTATCCTACAATATGCTGCAGTTCTTAGAAAATAATATGGAATTATATATTTTTTACTGAGAAAAATATCACCACTGCTTTTATGTTTTTTTTTGTATCATACTAGCTTACTTAGTAAAATTATTTGGTCTTTAATACTTTATGTAATGTTGAGAGCATTAAAAAAAGAAATATGTTAGCTATCTCATTTTTAAACTGTTAAAAATAAATTATGCCTCCTTTAGTAGACGTCCTTAAAAGCGGCATATCCAAAAAACCTTTCTTAGTGGATGCTTACGTCATAACATCTACCTGCATGTCAAATTTCAGCCCGATCCGTCCAGCCTGTGCGTTGATAGATCACTATGTCAGTCAGTCAGCCAAGTCACTTATACAAACCACAAATATATGCTTTAAACTAGTAGGTGCTCGCGGCTTCGCTCGCATTAAGAAGTAAAACTTGGCTACCCTATTTCACCCCTTTAAAAGTGGCATTTCAAAAAAACCTATCTTAACGGATGCCTATGTCATAACAATTAACATCTACCTTCATTCCAAATTTCAGCCCAATTTTTTGTTTTTACTTGAAATAGGCTTACGTTTGACAATAGCCTGCCTGATGTTAAGCACCACTATAGTCTAAGATGTAGCCCGCTTGCCTAGAAGAAAACTATTTACTCTAGATTTGAAGACCCCTGGGATATAATTTTGATAAATTATAACCGTCCAGTCCGTTGATAGATCACTGTGTCAGTCAGTCAGTCAGACAAATCACTTATACAAACAACAAAGACATGCTTCAATTGTATTATACAAGTTACTTACTAAGCTACTAATACCTATGAACAGCTCGACTGGTATATTCGTGGAAGTGACATGACAGAGCGTTCCGTCGGACAGATGCCACGTCGCGCCATTGCATCGTCATCAGACTAGTGAATCGACGCGGGTCGACGGTCAGTGATGGATGGACCGATCCGCTACGAGATGTCTACAAGCTACGTGATGTGGTGCTGCGACATGCAACGGTGCTACGAAGTTATAATAATAAATCCTTTATTGTTTAGTGCTGTAACCTCCGTTTGGTGAGAGAGAGCAGAATGTTATTATTTAGATTGTAAGTTGATGTTTAAATTGTAACCGTAAATTGTTTCGTTTTATTGATTTTTGATTAGAGCTTCATGATAGAGATACTATTGTAGAGTGGTTATTTCATGATTGGAAATTATGTGTAGGATATCAATGAATTATATTATTATTGATATTGATATTTTCTTTTTGTCTAACGTTGATAATAATTTTTCATATTAACTCACACACTAATCAATGGAGGTGTGTAAGATAAACAGTTAACTTTTATATCAATCCTTTGACAAAGAGAAAACACTGATCACCTTATATTACTTAATACAGGTTTAAAAGTGAAACACAAATTATTATTATTTGTTTATAATATTAGTGTGATGTGATTATTTACCCAGAGCCAGAATGAAAACATTATTCAATGTCAAGGGAATTCAGCAAACGAGACATGTTATTGTAAACAACCAGGAAATGGCACCTACATCTGGTTTTTATGTAACCTACATAATTTCATATAATCCAAGGTTACATTAATTCAAGGATAAGGACAAACAAACACATTGGAAATGTTGTGGCCGCAGGGACACGCCTTAACTTCATTACGGCTCTTAATTGAGATCTGAGGCCTTAAGAGGTTTGGACTGGGATATTTTTGACCAACATATTTTTGTAATTACAAGTAATTACAAGTGTTGAGTCTGGTCGTTTCTATGTATAATATGTATGTATTTACAAAAATAGTATATATGTATTATATCCGTTATCTAGTACCTATGGTACAAGCGTAAGCTTAGTATGGCGCTGTGTGATATGTCCTAAAATATTTATTTTTTTCAGAACCCTAGAATACATTTTTATCTTTATATGAGGTTTCGATTTGCTAAGAGATTAGTCTCTATATCAAACCATTTAGTTCAGTAGTTTTTGAGTTAGGAGTTTTGAAAGGATACGATTTCAATGATTACTGAAGTAAGTAATTAAAAAAGTACTAAAATTATTTTAAACGATAAGCTTAATAAATAAAGACTAAACTAATCTAAAAATTCGCTGCCGGTGGGTAATGTTTTCAAAACGGTCGCATTGCCTCTAAGTACATAAAATATGACTGCGCACTTATGAGTAAAACATCTTTTTACTTTTAGAGACTACAAGATTAAATACGTATAAAAAGACTATCTTGCGACAAGAAAAGATCCTTTTTCTTTAAATGAAAACACAGAAGAGTAATTCAAAGAAATATTTATAATTTCTCAGAAATCACTTAGAACTGTCAACTCAATATGAACTTGTATTAAAATGCTGGTGGCTATCAGCGTAGGATGGTGTGAAGAAGTAATCTTATAAAAAAATAAATGTGTTTGCCATTTGTATCAAAGCAATTACTGGTTTTGATATTTAATAGAAAAGATTGCTTTTTGGAAATATACTCATACATATGTATTTACCTACATACGAGTAGGTAAGTAAGTGTTAAAAGTAAATCTATTTTGAAAATATACATAAAATATTCAATATTTGTAACATTAATTGTTTTAAAATCTTAATATTTATATAATTTTCTTTGCTGCTCATGACTTGAGATTTTTTTTAGATATTTTTAAACTACCTAATGAATTTATAAATGATATTTATAAAAAAATCCCAAAAACAAACAATATTTAAAGTGAAAGTTTTCCTTTTCCGCCTTATTTCATCTTTTTTTTCAGTAACGAAATTGAGCATCGCCGTTCGATATTTAAAATTGATGACTATTATACTCATACGAAGACAAGGCTGAATAGCGAAGCGACCTCCTTTGACTACTACCCGAACTTCTTGAAAGAGTGAAGAGAAAAGTTTTTTTTTTTAATTACTTACCGCCCTAGGGTTTTTCTAGCTACATTATTACCCTAGAGCGCTAATTCGTTACTTACAAGCCCCATTTGGGGGTAATAAGGACCTACTTACCGAACATGAGAGATATAATCAGATCAAGTTAGTTGATATAACTAAGCCCTTATGTTATTTGATCCGTGTGTTATTGTTTACCTTTCAGTGTGCCCACATAACACATGATTGACCTTATCTGGCTCTACTGGGTTACTTACTGTTCTGTTAATAAGCTATATAACGCACAGTTTGCACATTTTTTCAAATTCTTTAGTAAGCAGTTTAATGCTTGATAAGTTGACGTTTGACTTTTACTCTCCTGACTATTTGACACAACAAAAACACTACACAAGCGTTTGCTTAGTGTAGGCCTAGATGGCGCTGTGTGCAATGTCTCGGAATATTTATTAATTATTTGCTCTTTACCTTTATTCCTTATTCCTTCATTATACCATTTATCTAAGCAACGTTGTAGCTAACAACATCTTCACTTAATTTACTTTTATTACATAATTTTAAAAAATCATGGTACGCAAACTGTTTAAATTTATTAGTTTTAAAGTTAGCTAATCTAATCTATCTAAGTTTCTTTAAAATTTTACAGCGGTTAATAATAATAAATAAACATTTATGTATAGTTTTATTATGTTTTTGGAGCAATAAACGAATTATTGCTCCAAAAACATAATAAAACTATACATAAATGCACTATAAACACCGCACTAGGCGAACCTGTGTCGCGGTGTTTCCCCATTTTGTATTGTATTGTATTGTAGTTGTATATTTATATTGTAGGTAGGCAGTATATCATAGTACGGTAACCGCTAAACCATGACCGAATTGTGTATTTGGCGCACGCCGCAGGGGCGGTTCCAATACTCTCAACACCAGCTTTGGTCACTTTTATCCTTACTTTTATCAGCACAGTAACACTGTACAACAAAACAGACCATAACACAGCTTACGTTACTTAATACTAATAGGTGTATTAACAGCTTTAGAGCAATGCGTAGTGATGCTTACGCCGGCCCACACTTCATGGTAATAAAGGCTATTTTTGTTCCTTGAGGCTTGGGACGGATTCAAGGAACCTTCTTAGGAAGAGTATGAGGCTCTGAAATTTGAAAAAATAATATGTTAAAAATGAATGAATTATTGATTGATGTATAAAAAATTTATATCGGACGCTTGATTTTGCTTAACGAAATGAAAACGTTATGATGTATGCCTAACTTATGTAACCCTTACTTCTAGAAACAATTTGTTCTACAGATATACGCTACGATTCAATTGAATTTTGTAAAAACTGCAATAAATATACCTATGTTACGTATCGACTAAAATTTAATCAAGACATAGGTCCATTCCTTCTAATAATTCACTTGTTTCTCTAATTTAAACGAAAGAATTAGAAACTCTATTCCCCTTTTATAAGATACTTACATCCTCCCTATGATTACGTTTTCTCAGTCCGTGGGAGCCAGTCAAGGCTGTCAGCCATCTTGTTTACATGGAGTGCAAGAAGTTGGAAACTTGTCAATAAATACGTAGCGACAGGGTCGAGCTAACTTGTTCGGAAATAGACAATGTTGGAGGCCATTTTGTGTATTCGAAATTCTATAGGCAAGTTCGTAAGTTCAGGTAGGATGTTTTATGAACAAATAATATTTTTCACTGATTAAAATATCCTTTTTATCTTAATTTTGTTGTTGGAAACATTCATATTATGGACGTCACCTAGCTAGATTATTTTTGCGGGAAACAGGAATGTAAGCTTGTTAATACCGATGGAAAAACCATATACCTAAGTAAACACTAGGATTAGATTAACTTGAGGTTTTTTTGGCATATTTTATTACGTGTATTCAATAAAATACGCAATGTTAAAAAACTTTATCCAGTCAATTATTTTTCTGTCATGAACTTAATTATAACTTATAATAACGTTTTTATTGTAGACTGTTTATATACGTAGATAAAGACAATGTATGAAAAGCAATATAATAATACCATTGGGCTGTATATTATTGTCTGGCGGCACAATTATTGTTGACTAAGCTCGGCGACGTCCAAAGATTCTGTTTCTATCCTACTTACCAAAGATACTATACAAACCGAAGCTTACATACATATAATACATCGTATTTAAACTAAACACCTAAATTAAATAACTATTTCGTTAAGGAAATAACTGTCTTATTGAGCTGATTTTAAGTGTGTGGGTAATCAATTGACCAGTTTATAAAACATAAGTCACAATAGCTCGCTTTGATAAATAAACAATAATATATGGAATTAAGTTACCTTAAGGTTTCAATCAATCAATATGGCTTTATTTGTACACCAGAAAACAAAAATACAAAACCATTTACAGTAATATTACATGACCTAAGTATATTGGGCGGCCTTATCGCGTAGAGCGATCTCTATCAGGCAACTTTAGTAAAAAAGATCGTTAGGAAAGAAACATGTAAAGGTTTGTAAGTGCTTTTGTTCAATAAATAAATTTGTATTCGTGATTGTATTCCAGGACATTCCACACAGCGCCATCTAGCAGCATATTAGGTAACTAATTTTATTACAAAAATATGTGATATAATCTAATTAATTAGTTAGTAGTATAACGTATAAGTGGTCACGGCCACCTTTGACAGTCGTCATTATGAAGTAAGCCAATCTTCTTCTTCTTATCGCATGAGAGTGGTCAACTCTGGTGTCGAGAGTTCATCAAGCCGCTGCCCTAAGGGCCTCTGACATGGCTTAACGTCTGCCGTATTAGACAAATAGCCGGGATCTACAATTTAACGCGTCATCCGATCCGCGGAAGCCAATAATCCAACCGCATACTATAGTTATCCCTTCGGCGTTGCGGGTCTGATGGTAGTAGCATAAGTCATAAAGAGGGATGAAATTCCTTCCTCTGAGTATAAAGTAGTAGTATCGCTCTGGATCAAAACCTGGTGGTCATTTATCAACAAAAACATCTCCTTTTATCAATATACTAGCTAGTTCCGCGGCTTCTTTCGTATAATTTTGGAATAAAATTATCTGTTCCGCTGTATTTGTGTGATGCGCATCTAAAAAAACTGACAGATTTTGTTTGTTTTCAATTTAAATTATACTCAAACAGTTTCTTTTTTGGAATACATTGTATGTACAGATTTTCGACCCTTTTTAGCTTATTTGTATGTGTAGATACGGTCTGTTGTGTATCACATCTGCTGTATCCCGGTCTATTTAAGATGCACGCGGCACCTCGCCCGTCGGAGCTAAACTTGATATCGGCTCCGTCTTAATTCCATCTGTTTCACTTTAACATGTTATTGCTTTTAGGGAATTCACTGGATGGAATTTTTAAACGGCTCTAGAATCTTCTGGATTTGTGTTTGTGAGATAAAAGTGGAGCTCTTAAGCTTTTCAAAATTTAAGTGAAGCTTTTAAAAACAGAATGCGAAAGTAAAATGCAAAATATAATAGTTATATAAATTTAATAAATCAAGTAGAATTTATGTATAACATGGTCGTTTTAGACACTTTTAGGTTTAAATGTTGCTACTTTTACTTCATAACTAACGAAAGCATGTTCAAACTGACAGAAAAATTACCAACGATGCACGTTTTCACGAATATAAAGCGCCTTTAACTATCACAACAATATAAAAAAACCATATTTATTATAAACCATTTCAGTTTCTTATTTGAAAAATATCAAACTAAAATTTCAAAGTAAGTAGTCACTTAGCGACATTTTTATTCAACAACTCTAAAGACCAGACCATTTGTTCAGAAGTGTGCAGAATATTGAAATTGAAACACGTTCCTAGATGTCGTAGACGCATCTGCAAATTTAATAAGCCATCATAGAGGTATTTTATGAGCGTGCAAGTGCTAGCAAATGGATGTTGTTTTCAAAAGTGCTGAGAGAGCAGCATTTTATTGCTATGATGTAGGTATCGGTAATATAAACCAGATACACCTAACTTTACAGGTAGTTTAATCAAAACTTTTAAGGGGTGGTTTTAGCACAACAGCTGTTGTAAAAGAAATCACTATGCTTAAGTTAAAACATTTAGCGTAGCGGTAGCTGATCAAATTATATTTTTATGGTGTTCCATACAAAATTTTATTTGACGCGCTACCAAAATGTTTTATGTAATGCAGAGTAGTGATTTCTTTAGCTAAATTAAATAAAATAGCAAACGTTACCAGTAAAATCGGTTTTAAAAGTAAAAAATAGTAAAATATAGTACTTAGTAGATATTTGTTACTAAGTTTCTTTTAGTACTCAGATTAACTGAAACGGTACAATAAAATGCCGTAGAGGACGTCATTAAAATAGCATAATATTTGTGACTTACCTATCACGTGTCTTTATTTGACACATAGATATATAGATAGATAATTCTTTTTTGTCGCACACATTTAAAACAAAATTAGTAACATTGCTTACATAACCTACCCTAGTGCCACAAGTGGCGGCCTTATTATTTGTGTGACACATTTAATTTGTGTGTCGGATTTTTCTCACTATAGCGTTGAGGCTTTGAGGCGTCTATAGAGTTTAAAATCTACGTGTATATTGCGTGGCCATAAATTCTACCTCTACTAACTGCATGAACAAAAACAACAAACTGACAACTTTTACTTTGTTTTGACGGCACATACATAAAACCACACTATACGACAACATATTTATTTGCACAGACGGTTGAGCCAATATCGTGATGCAATAGACAAAACACATATATTTACATACATTTACAAATTGAACAACAGTATGTAGTAAGTATATACAATAATAAAACACAAAATCAAGAAAAGAAAAACTAAACATACTACTTCTAACTACAACATTAAAATGTTATACAGATAAATACTTTATTAAAACACCACTTATTGGCGGCCTTATCGCTTAGAGCGATCTCTTCCAGGCAACCAATCTGGTACAAAAGGGCACTTAAAAAATCTTTAGAAAAGCCTAATGATAGATAGATAGCCTTGCAGTCTGTTGTATAATACTACAAGAGGTAATCGCGTATTTGACATTTAAGTAGATCCATACCGGCATTGCTTAGAATTGATTTTAAGAATGCCCAGTCATAAATCACTGTCCTAAAATTTGTTTGGTGCCAACTTTGCTATGAAGCCAAAAAGCTTCTAGCAATTTGTAGATGCATATTTACCAGTTTACCAGATAGCAGAAGTAGTAAAATAATATTTGGTATCTAGAATTTTGTAATAGTAATGATTTAACGATTGCAGGTATCCAAAGTACACTATCTAGTAAAAAAACTACTTTTGCTGTGATGATGGAACAAAGTGACGTAATAGTGATGACGATCTTCAAAGTGCGAGTCAACCGGTTCTTATTGGTTTTTTTTAAACCTGTCCTGGCACTCTCTACTCAGTTCGCCGGCCAGGCCCGCGAGTTACTCCTATGAAGCGGTAAGGACTTTAGGTATCAGGAAGTAATTTATTTATTCCTTTAATCTTACCTAATTGGGTGTTCCTATTTCTAATGAAAACTTTGTTTAATGTTTGTTAACTATAAAGACCGATCATACTAGCAGACTAAGTTATGTATATCTTCTTACAATTTACATCTCATAATAATATCTATTTACAAACTTTTAATTTTTTAACAAACTTATTCATATTGGTATTTAATTCTAGTCAAGTGTAAGTCATTTAATTTTCTTTATTTGTGTTTTAACATTTCTATCTTCTATCTGCGTAAGCACGCTCCGTCGAAAGCCATAGTTATTGCTTACCATCAGTCAAACTATGGCAAGTGTGTGCCTGATTTAATGATAAACAATGTGAAACTAGTTTAAGAATAAGTCATAATATGCGAAGGTGCTGGCTGAGTAATAAAGCTTACCACAATGCTACTGATTTGATTGAAAAATATTTTTCAGATTTTTTTTTAATAATTGTGAAAGAAGTAGAAGTCAGATCTCGTTTGTGAACTTATAATTTCAGTTCAGATTTCAGCTATTGCCATTCATTTCACAAAGCAAGTCAAAGTTTCGAGCATCCCTATTGTAATAAAATTGCACTCTATCTACGTGTAAAGTTTACTGAGAAGCAAACTATCATTGAAACTTTGAAGTACCGTTGAGGTTGCACTTAGTAAAAACTAATTAAACTTGTTTAATGTTCCCGTAAAAACTTTATCGGTCTTCCCGCCGTCTACTAAATTATATAAATGGATTGAATTACCGGACGGTGATATTGTCTGGTTTATCGGCCGTTCTTTATGTTGCATTTGATGGGTTTGCCTTGGCAACAGAATTTGGACCGATGTTATGAGGTTTGGTGGCTACGGCGGTGATATTATGAGCTGCTGTTGAATCTTTTTTTAACGTACTTGACAATATTATTTTGTTTATGTACTTCACTTGCATAAAAAGTTGACAAAGCGGTGCAAGGGCCATTCAAGTAACTATTACACTTTTGCCAGTTACCAAACTGCAAGGCAATAGCTTAGCAGTTTGGTAACTGGCAAAAGTATATCAGTGTACATATTGCAGTCAGTGGATTCCTACGGGGTTTGAGTTAGAAAAGCAAAATTTCCTGTGAAAATACGATGTTTAAATATAACATGAAAATACTCGGTATTATAAACACAGTGCTATATTAAACTGTGGTAATATATTTGTATTCTCTGTTTAGGGTTTATATTTCCGTTTCCCTATTTACTTGATGACCATTTTTCTTTATCGCTAAGCAACAAGCGTTGCCTGTACCATTGATTAGTATGTAATAAGTTATTACATATTATTAATAATTTAGTACGAATCTATAAGTATTCTTCTTCTTCGAACCAGAATCCTCTTAATAATAATATCAGTGAAAAGAATAATAAAACAGAAGCGATGGGAAATTTCAAGCTCTTTTTATATCACGTTGCCGGATATCCTATCTGAGCAAAAACAATACAAAGCATTTAATTACAGTTGTTATACGCGCTTGGAATCATTTAAAAGGTAAGGCAGGAAAATCGAAAGGTTTCACAAAAACAAAGACCAAAGACACGTAGAATAACTAGTAAATACGATGACAATGATGTCACCAGGAAAAATGTTTTATTTCTAACATAAAAACTAAAAAAAAGATCGATGGATGGATGGATTCAAAATTCAAAATTCTTTATTAGCATATTAAATGTATTTTGTCGTAAATCATCACACTATCCCACCTAGGGCCTCTCGCGGTCCCTTCCTTCGGCGTTACTTAGAGTAATCGTATTTACACTATCTCGCTCTCGCACTTGCAGCCCGCGTCTCGCCCCGCAAGGCGGGCCGTTTCTATTATAAGCGCCGGCACATGGCGTGATCCAGGAGTCCGGAGAGAGATTGTCGCGCGAGCGCAGCACCGTCGCTGTTCATTTGTACCCACTGAACTGTAATTGTAGAATGTAATTTGTGTGTGTGTGTAATAAACTCTTAACCCGTAAACCAGGGTCTCATTTTTGTGTGTAGGAAGTCCCTTTCCTCATAATTTACATTTACCCTGTTAATAGGGGAATTAGGGCGTTGCTAAAATTAAAACTAAATATTTTAAAATCTAAAACTTAATATAAAATTTAAAATCTTATCATGGATGTTATACACAGCGCTATCTAGCCTCATACTAAGCAAACGCTTATCATACAAATATCCATTATCATGTCATATATACTATCTGCAACGGGAAGTATTTGACGTGCCTGTAGTTTATTGACATATATATATACTATTGGATTTTGTCTACATAAAAAGCCTATGTATAACACACTTCTAAGATCTCATACTACCTAAGTACCTACATACCAAACATAATGATGATCTGTTGAGCCGTTTATGCGGGATGAGCGATTTAATAAACAGACAAACAGAGACACAGATAAACAGTCAAAAATTCTAGAAATTGTTGGAACGTGTTCTGCTATCAATTCGCGAAGAATTTTATATTATAGTAAACATTCTTTTTAAATATCTTCAAGGTTCAGACATTCGAACCTCTTTAGCTTTATTATATGTATAGATCTTCATTTATATGTCGGCTTGGATTTTACAAGCCACGTCTCAGAATATTGCAATCGCAATCACGTTGTAGTACCAACTTACATGATGTAAGTGGATCTTTTTTTGTGGGATTTTATTTTATCTCGTAATTTTGCCCTAAATTCCTGCATGAAAGAACCTCGGCTCGTCTCTCAGTCGAAATCACTTTCCTGCAAAGTTATGACGTTCCAGACATAGTATGAGACCTTATTTACAACTTTCGTAGAAGAATTTCATGAATTTATGAATGGAGGTCGAGAAATGTTTTACTATGCTAATCAACTTGGGGAATATATTAACGTTACGCTGTTGAATAGAATAGACTTTCCTTTTGAGAAGTATTTGATGAAAATGATTGACAATGACAGCACAGACAATGTTGTTTATAAAGTGATTTAGTACATAATCTATCTACAGGGCAAGCATGGCATGTGGACAAATAGTCTTTCCATCATTTTATCCACCTGTCACCTGCCAGTCACCATACAAATAGTGAATTAAAAGACAGGTGACATGTGGATAAAATGGTGGAAAGGCTATTTGTCCCCATGCCGTGCTTGCCCTGAAGAGGGTAAAAAATCTGAAGAAGATTTTAGAAAAAAAAAATGTATTGGTATACTCTAAATCGGTAATGAAACATGTTTCAGCAGTTTTTGTATTTTTTCCGTTTATTTGTTTATCTGTGCCTTTGTTGGTCTGTTTGTTACGCAAAAACGGCTGAATGGATGGATCATCATGATTTTTGATGTGTCGGTAGTATAAGATCTTAGCAGTGTCATGGGCTACTTTTTATCTCAAAATATTGCGAGAAACCCGCGGGCGTTCACTAGTATTATATAGGAGAGATACATGGTTGTTTATGGAGCGAACATTTATTTCCCTCTTTGATAATACCCGCGTCCAATATCGATATTTTTCTAATAAAATCTGCGCAAGAACAATAACACAAATATAATCGGTATTTTTATGTGTTCGAACAAGTGTTGAGTGGGAATGTATTATAAAAAATACCAATTTTGATTAATTTTCAAAACAGCTATAAATACATTGTATGTACATTGAACGGTAAACTCATATCCCGCCTTTCTGTTATGGAGTTGGGTAAAAAAAGAATTCTTAAATAGGTAAATAATAAAATTATTTCAGACATTAAAGCAATTTGAAGATTAAATAGAGAAACGTAAAGGCTCTGTTCCCAGTAAAACTGATTTAATTAAAGCCTGTATAAAAATAACTCGACAGCTTCTCCAGCGATATGATTGAGTAAGGTTAAGAAATTTTTACCTTATTTTCAGATAAGACAAGAATAGCAAAAATCGATTCTCAGAAAATTTTAGAGCTTTGATTGATGAGCTTTTATTTCTTAGATAACTATTCAAATTTTAGTTTAATTCAGTGTCAAAGCACAAAGACGTTATAGAACTAAATATTTCATGAATGATGGATTAATATTGATAAAATTTGTATTTTAAATAAAACTAAACGTATATAAGCTTTTTATGCTAAATTGTTTATAATAATATGTTTTATATGTTTTATAATAATATATCCCAGAACCAAATTTTAGGCCATAGGATCCGAACATATCCATAGGCCAGCGATCTTCAAAGCGAGAGTGAATCGGTTCTTATCGGGTAAGCACGCTCCATCTTAGGCCACAGCCTTACTTGCTATCAGGTAAACTATGGTAAAGAGCAAACCCGATCAAGTTAAAAAAAAAAAAAATAGGCTTATGTTTTGAAATTCTGATACAATGCCATTCCTCGGGTCTAGCGAGCGATATTAATGTACCTCTTTCCTGAAATCTACGTTTACATCTAAACTAAAAACTCTATACCATAGAGTAATATAATATACCGGTCTATACACCATTTATTTACATTTGGTTTGGATATTTGACTGAGAAATAAGTAAATACTTATGCAAGCTTTCACCTTTAAAATAAGGCCCTTAGGGCTTGATAAATTCTCGACAGAGTTGGCCACTCTCATTCGATAAGAAGATCTTTAAAATATAACTGTGATTTATTTAAAATTGCAACAGTCTTATTTTATTACATTATTGTGATACACATACATAATATTTCAAGACGACATTATCTCTAGAAAAATAAATTCCCTTTTTTTCCACCGCTTCAAAAAGCTATCAACACAAGCACACAAATCCAAAGCACTCAAATCAGATACATTCCAGAAAGACAAACAAATGGTACACATCCGAAGACAAATTAACAACCATCTCAATGCGACAAACAGATATAGAAGCTGAAACGAGGAAGTTGTGCTTCGAAGCTTTTCACGGTAATGAAAGCTTCCGACCGCTAGTTATCTTGTGCTTATAATAAATAAATATATGAGCAATAGTTTGTGAGTGTGTAAAAGTTAAATACAGAAAATACTAATTACTTTCAACGCAATGTAGCTTTTTTTCCCAACTTCCTAACCTAGCAACACAATGTTAATTGCCTGAGAAAAAAAAATGAATTAATGCAAATCTATTTGAAAATGTAACTTAATTTTACATCAAAACATTTTTATATTGAAATGTAGGAATATCTTTTCATATATTACAATAAAAAATGTAAAGAATTATGTATTACTAGTGCAGGGGTTCCCGATTTATTTTTGGCAAGGAACCCTAATGGACTATACTTTTTCTAGCGGAACCCTACGTTGGTAACTGGGAATGGGAGATTACCTATCTTATAAAGGTTAACGTGTATTTTGGTGCATAAATTGAGTTTGTTTTAGGAGTAGGTGTTTGTTTAACTGTTTACTTATTGCAGTTCTATTGATATAATTTGGAAAATAGTTGAGGTTTTTGGAACTCATGAACAACAATTAATTTTTTTATGAAATATTATTTGTACATTTACCGTAAATATGTAGGTTTTTATTATGGAATTTAATTTTATTATTTCTTACGGAACCCTTGCGGCCTTCCCACGGAACCCCAGGGTTCCGCGGACCACCTTTCGGGAACCGCTGTACTAGTGGATACTCGCGGCTTCGCTCGCATTAAGAAGTAAAACTTGCATCCCCTATTTCACCCCTTTAAAAGCGGCTTTTCCAAAAATCCTTTCTTAGCGGATGCCTACGTCATAATATCTACCTGCATGCCAAATTTCAGCCCGATCCGTCCAGTGGTTTGGGCTGTGCGTTGATAGATCACTATATCAGTCAGTCAATCAGTCACCTTTGAGTTTTATATATATAGAAGATTGTATAATACTGAACAGATTTCAATGAAACTCAGTTTAGCCATTGAAAGATATAACAATGGTGGCTACTATTTTTACCCGCTTTGTTCTATTATAGAATACAAAAGTACTAGCGCCATTATGAGTGATATTTTTACATTTGCGTGGGCAGGCAAGCGACGCCTGGGGCGGAAGGCTAGCGATGTTATCTAACGACGACATCAATTGGCTTGGCGAGATAATCATTGCTATCCTTTGTGTAAACTTTGAACGTCACACCCAAAGACACCTCATTATAACTATAATACACATTATTAGATATCTTAAGGCTGATATGCCCTGATTAGCTTTTTAGCTTTTTGTTAATTAAGAGTCTCCAGCTGTCAGCGTACTTGCAAAGTATCAAACCTTTATGAAACGTAATGTTTAAGGATATTTGTTTTTTTAATGGTATAGAGGTTGTATAATGTCCACAAAGTGACATACATGACTACATACTCGTATTATCCTTTTTTTTTTTTTTTTGTTGCCTAGGAAAACCTATTACAGGTACCACCCAAAAAACTCCGGGGAGGGCGGGTGGTTATGTGGGAGTCTCCGCCCCACTCTATAAGGGCGGCATACCCACTAAAAACCTGGGGTGTTCCATCTCCGCATCGTTGGTCCAGGGCCACGAGAGCGCGATGCATACATCCGCAGCCCTGGTGATGCTGGCCCGGTAACGGGCCCCGCCTCGGGGAGCTTCAGCTCAACCCTCAATGGACGACGTGTCAGAACACGGGACACGTCGTGCATCCTGTGGGGACTCATTCCAGGGCAACAGGTTCCCCGACCTGCCACCCAGAGCCCCCAGGAGTCAGGCAGTCGCACGCCAAAGCGACCGCCCTCCTCCAATGCGCCCTCTGCGCACGGAGTTCGGTTCCCGTGTCGCCGCTACTCGGCCGGTACACCGAACTCCTCTCGCCTCTCGGCGACCACCTCGGGTGCTCTTAAAGAGCACCCAGCTCCACCTACACCGCGAGGTGCGGCGAGCTCCACGCCTCGGGCCCTACAACCAGCCCCCTCGAAGGGGAGGTATAGGCGAGGGCCCCCACTCGATCAAACGTTTGGACACAGGCTAGCAAGATCCACCGGAAGGTGGAAGTTACTAACCTGTGGACGGGGTGCACCAGGTTTCCCCAACTAACCCCAAATCCCCATATGGAGAGATGAAATTAGTTGGGCTTACCCAACGTGAAGGTATTCCGATCATCGCACCCCACTCGTATTATCCTGCTACAACAAGAACCAAGCCTCGCGTACTAAGTTGCTGCAACGGTTTGGCATACAGTTTATATCTACATATGCAATTATTTTTTTGATATGTGAGCGCCTAACTCTAGTGTATAGAGTTCACAAGATTGACTATTATCGTACTATGATAAACTAAGATTTAATTAGTGGGTATATCTGACTACCAATATCTACGTAGCCATCCTTTGTGTAAACTTTTGATTAGTCAGAGGGGGGCGTAAGTGAACAAGTTTGATGTTATGACTCTTTTATGGCGATTTTCAGTTGTTTTGTCTACTTTCAAACTTTCCGGATGAAAACTTTTTGATTTGTGTGTAGCTGGGTGTATTCATCATCATCCACATTCTTTTGTTGGGTATAGGCCTCTCTTTGCATGAGTAAACAACCGCACAAACGAAAAAAATAATAACATTTTTTTCGCTTGTGCGGTTGTCGATTTGGCTGAGCTCGTATTCTAATGCTAATTTAAAAATCTCACAAATACCGTCAACACCACGTCTGACAATTTCAGCCGAGAAAATATACTCATTGATTTATCTACAAGGATATTATGGTCCTTACGCGTTGAGGACAAAAAATTATTCCCCACGATTCCAGTGCCAAATTAACAACTTCCCGTATAATTAATTTGAGTCTCTGACCCCGCGGAATTAAATTAATGATCCAGTTTCATTATAACAAATTGTTCGACTCTTCGGCATTGTTAACATTGTTTACGTAGGCTCCAATAAAAGAGGTTCGAGTCCTTTGTAAATAAGAACTCCTTTATTGATCGATGTAGGAACTCCTTCGTTTAATAGTTGTGGGATGTCAAGGTTTACAAAAGAAGGTCAAGAGTAATCGAAACCTACGTTATGCTAATTTATAATTAACTTTTGCAGAGTTTGCGGTATAACTATCTTTGAGATGATAAATTTATCAGTAGGTAGATACTACAAAATAATTGGTATTCTAACAGAGCCAAAGTACCAAACTACAATTTATTCACAAATGCAGATACCTATTAAACGTAAAGATTACACAATATTTGTTACATAATGCCTTAGGGTATGTTAAAGTGGCAGACTCATTAACGCCTTTACAATGACTATGCATGAATAAACTATACAATCTAAATACGCTATGTACGTATCGAATGTATAATTACTTAAAAATTAGTTGTC
Organism: Macaria notata; assembly: GCA_927399415.1. NCBI lineage: Eukaryota > Metazoa > Arthropoda > Insecta > Lepidoptera > Geometridae > Macaria > Macaria notata. The sequence continues at coordinate 4,878,475 of OV656744.1, forward strand.
TTCTGTTAATTAATGACGTTTTTATATTTTTTTGTACAACAAATCGAATTACAAAAACCGCTCTAAGCTACGCACTTCTTAGTGTGATCAACGTTTCCCGTCCTCATCCAAATTGATTCACCAAAACGTTACCGTTACAAGCATTCATTGTTTTAAAGTTGGAACGTCGTTCGTCGGCGCCATTATTACAAACGATCTGATTATTGCAGAATGTGCAGCGCAGTCATTTGCAGGCCATCAGCGGAGCGGGGTGGACGTGTCTACTTGTCTCGTCTAGACGTATGTAAGTCTGAAGACCTGCCGTCTAGACAGTTCACAGTGGATATGAACAAAGTTACCAAAGGACTCCTTACTATATGTATATCTTTTGTTTTTTTTCATGCAAGATAGGCTCATGCTTGTTCACAACTCGCCTGATGTTAAGCGTCGTCGAGTTTAAAACCTAGCGCGCTTGTTGCATATAGAAAAGTGACTCTCGATTTATACATGTACTTTGACTCAGCGCTACCAGCGCTCCACGCCGCGGCGTTGCGTTTATCCGGAATCTAGAGAAGTACCTACCTAACAAGCAAACATACATATTATATACACACAAACTCTCACTTTTATAATAGTTAGTGTGATTCGTAATGATCAAGCATTCATGCATACGGATTTATGAGCAAGCAGACATTTAGGCATGATACATAAATGTATTTTGTTTGTTTTTTTTTACAATGTGTGACAATAGGTTTGTCATCACAAGGACACGTCTAAAGGATGAGATGTCCTGCAGGTTACTCAGACCATCCCGCTACCGATTCACACTGGTAAGATTTATATTTAAGAAATATATCAGTCTGAAGAAAATGCATTTGTCTTAATTCGCTAGCTGCAGCTAGACTTTTGGTATAAATAAATTAACACGATCTGTTTGCTTGTGTTCGCTATTTTTACATAGCTTCTTTCCATTGACCGCGGATATTTTACATAAATATGTACCTACTGCCTGTCGATGTATGTATGAATGTATTTATGGTCTTTACCTATGAAATTGCCGATTTGTATGACGAAATTGAGAAAAATGATATTTTCATACAAACATTTTTAATGTTTGTATGGAAATGTCTGAACAGATTTAGATGCAATTTATAACTATAGTTAGATGGAAAAAAAGCTATGCACTGCGTATGTCAATTTCTCAAAAACAGAGTATATGATAAAAATATACCTAGTTAAAGTAGTGAAACCGACGACACATTGAAAGAGGTGTTTTCAATGACTTCCCTATAAGTAATATGCACTAGTAATACATTTTTTTTATCTAAAAGGTACATAATTCAACAATTGATACAATAAAAATTGTATTTGGAAAAAAATATAGCTGTACGTAAAAGTTACAAACAGATTAAAATGTAAGAAAAAAAACGGCCATTTCATAGGTAAAGGACCTATTATTTATATGTTGTACGCTATATCATCATGCGTAATATTGGGACTGATTTTTGTATTTTGTGATCATTTATAAATAAACATAGATAAGTGATTAATTAAAAATAAAAATAAGTACTATACAACCCATACGAAATTAATTACTAACGTACTAAGATGTATAACGTACGTCTAGAAATACGTTACAAGCGTTTGATATTTAATATTGCTATGAGTTTAATATTTAATAGGTATATCTCAGACAGCTGTCTGAGATATTGAGTATTATACCTATTTACGTGGGAGGAAAATACTATCAAAATAAAAATACTTATTTGAACTTTTAAGAGTCTTGAAGGATCAAGTTTGCATTCATTCAACGTTTTTTCAAAATACTTTTTTATGTAACATTACGTAATATTATGTACCGCGTGACCAATATCGGATTCAACGTGGCATTGGCTTCTAACGTGGTAATGCACCCAGCATTACTTATTTTTAGAGAGAGAGAGTTAATGTCGATTATCTTGAGACGTAAGGTCGCTTTCTTTGGACATATGCAAAGAGGATCCCTGTATGAATTCCCACGGTTGATCCTCGATGGCAAGATTCCGCAAAAAAGAGGCGATGGCCGTCAAATAATGATATGGCTAGAAGACATTAAGAAATGAACAAAGCTACCCGCATCTAAAGAAGCAGCATGGGATCGCAAGAAGTTTAGCCTACGCGGTGTGTTTCACAATGAGTCGGATATGATCCGATCCGTTCGTAGTAAAAATGGTAGAAATTAAATACAACGGTAGAAATTTAAAATATAAGTTTTAAGGCTAATTTTACCATTATGGTAAGCATGGTGTTTCACAATGAGTCTGATCTCCGAACTTCATAACGAAGATGGCACCCGATGATGATGATTATTTATTTTCTAGCAGGTAAAAGTCAAGTTTTGTCGCCGAGTGTGCAGCCTTGTTTGAGATCCAGTATTGGCATGATCCATCTTTGGCCACAGTGGTTGCTTGTTCGAGTATCGCTACAGGTGACTACAAGGTCAAATGCTGTAAAATAACTGTAAAGTGTATAAACGTAGGTAGGTAATAATAATGTTTTCTTTCCTTGTGAATGAAGGCACCACCCACGAACTTATTTAAACTTTTAAAAGTCTTGAATGAGAAACTTTGCATTCATTCAACGTGTTTCCCAAATACTTGAACTTGTTAAGTGTTATTGGATTTTAAAGAGGTCAAAGTTTAACAAAACAAGGTACTTATGTGCAAAGTTTTGGAACAACATGTCCGGGCCATTTCGTCTGCAAATTAATTTAGGTTATACGATTAGGTAGTACGGTACCTTTAGCGAGAGTTTCTCAAGAAAATTCGTGACGTAATTACAAATTGTAAAGGGAGGTACATTATAGGTATTATGCTATTTGGGGAACTGCGGTAGTACTTTTAAACTAGGAGTAAACGACTCATAATTGATTAGAAATTAATAACTTGGGATTGTAAAAATTGCTGAAATAGTAAAAGAGTAAATATAATTACAATGAAACATTTAAGCGTGAGATATTTCGATGGGCTGCAAAATTCTAATGAAATAGAAAATACCAAAAATTTAATCACATTTTAATCTACCGTCGTCCGGACAATTCAATTTTCTCTACGTCTACTATAATTCTAAATATACTTGAAAAAATGTTTTAAAAGCAGCTATGTTTTCTCCATTTTCCAAAAAATCATAAACATGAACTTTTATCTCAGACTCTCCTAGTTTTGGCTGCAGTAAAATATAACGGCTTTGGCTACGAGCCTCTGTTCTGCACTGCACAAAACTTTTAGCAGTTTTACCGCAAAAATAACGGAATTGGGTGAAAAGTTAAATGCTCCAAAACACATTTAATTTTCCGTAGCCAAATTACATTACACATTTTCAAGGATTTTCACAGTGTTGTTTAGGTACGTATTGCATGTATTCATGTTTTCTTTTCCATTGCTTTCGTTTTTATATTGTTCTGAGCCATTATCCTATGTTATACAACATAGTGGTTTTAGATATATTAAATACATAAATAAATATTCCGGGACATTGCACACAGCGCCATCTAGCCCCACACTAAGCAAACGTTTGTGTCGCGGGTACTAGACAACGGATATAATACTTATATACTTTTCTTTTGTAAATACATACTTATTATACATAAAAACGACCAGACTCAACACAAGTAATTTTTTTTAAGTACATAAATACTTGTGTCATGCGGGAATCGAACCCGCGACCTCTAGATTAGAAGGCAGAGTCACTACCAACTAAACTACTATCATATTTAGTGTATTTAAATTGTAGAAAATATCCAAGACGGAGTTAAAATGGAATGAAATCGCGGACTGTCGTTCCATTTTAACGCTGTTTATTTCATTTAAAGCGTATATAAAATAACGTGCGTAATTTTGTGTTTGTTATTACAACGGGGAAAGTCTGTAATATTATTATTCGTGCATTTCCGAAGATGTTTGAGGAAACTTCAACCACATTCATAAAACGTAAAACACGCACGTAATACCTAATCTAGGTACTTGTAGGTACTTTCCTGTTTGTAATTCATTCATTGTTTGTATGGAATCCCTGTGTCTTACAAAAATATTAATTACACCTTTTTTATATAATAATAACGTCTGTTCACAGCTCTATTAACATTCTTTCAATTAAAAAAGTCAGCTATCTGTATATAAAAAAAAATACGATGATACGTAATTTCTTTGCGGAGTAAAATAACAAACAGATCATCCAATAGACAAACCATTACAAGGTGTTTATAAGACTAGTGGATGCCCGCGGCTTCGCCCGCATTATTGCCGGACAAAAAGTAGCCTATGACACTTCCGAGACCTATGTACGTACCAAGAATCATGAAGATTCGTTTAGCCGTCTTTGCGTGAAGAGCGTTTAATACTATTGCACACATTTCGCATATATTTTATTACTAGTGGAAGGTCGTGGCTTCGCTCGCATGATTTTGAGATGATAGTATGAAACTTCTATAACCTCATACTACGTACATCCCAAAAATCATGATGATCCGTTCTTGAGTTTTGAACGTTTCAAAAAACTGACAAAAATTCTAAAAACTACTGAAACATGTTCTGTTATGGATTTAAACTCTACACAACAACAACAACAATTATCTATCACCCACGACACAAGCGTTTGCTTAGTGTGGGGCTAGATGGCGCTGTGTGCAATGTTCCGGAATATTTATTTATTTATCTACTTCACATTTTTGAGCCACTTCTGTAGCTATATGTTGTATATATTGCAGATATCGTATTTGTATACCTCTTCAACCGACAAGGAAAATCGCTATAAATAAAAAATATAGTTGTATATATCAGGACATATCACACAGCGCCATCTAGCCCCATACTAAGCTTACGCTTGTATCATGGGTGTACTAGATAACGGATACCTATAATACATACATACTTTTTTTTGTAAATACATACTTATTATACATAGAAACGACCAGACTCAACACAAGTAATTACAAATTTTAATATTCATAATCACTTGTGTCATGCGGGAATCGAACCCGCACCTCTAGATTAGAAGGCAGAGCCACTACCAACTAAGCCAACGGAGCAGTCAATATTGCTATCACTCGTTTTCTAAACAATTTTAAAGGCTCAAACAGCTATATTAGTTAGATAAACAGTGACATGCTCACCGTTAATTCACTACATCCTGCGAATAGTTCTAATTTTATACCTGCGCGGGGTCGTGCAGACATAATTATGTAGATATGGTGTCAGAACGAATGAATTCACCTCACCTGTGCGCTGTCATTTACAGAAGTTTCCACTTGTTTACACGATCAACTGCTGATAGGAACTGTTGGAGACTGATAGTTATAGTATTGCTAATAAATAAAGAAATAAAATAATCTTTTAAATAAGTACCTACAATACAGGGGTCTTTAAATCTGGAGTTAATAGGTATCTTCTAGGTAAGCGTGTTACACCCTTGACTGCAGAAATGCTTAACATCAGGCAGATTGTAGTCATACGCAAACCTATCCACGTATAAAAAGTATTACTGGACATTCCATACAGCGCCGTTTAGATAGATAGATAGATAAACTCTTTATTGTAACACACATTGACGAAAAAAAAGACAAACAGAAACACATAACACTTAAAAATAATAGTGCCACAACTGGCGACCTTATCGCTAATAGCGATTTCTTCCAGGCAGTTAGAAAGAGAGATAAACATTTATATTGACTTAAGAAGAGAAAGAACATAGGCATAGCAAGATATTTACAAAAATTACAATTACCTACTAACATAATATAAGTAAAAGTCAAATAAGAATGAGTTTTTAACTCATTTGTCTGTTTACGCTGTTGAGTTACCTACGTCGAGTTTGTACTTTAAACTGTTGCTAAGATGAAGGATAAGCATAAACTAGAAAGTGCTTTAACTAGTATGAACTTTCAACTTAAATGTTGCACACGCAGTCGCAAGTAATAAAGTTTTAACTTTTTGATGTGTAAAGTGTTGATAAAACATATTTAAAGAAGAAAATAAATGAGACTGTTAATGTTATTTATGAAATAATAAAACCTTACATGGATAAATTAACACGTTAACTATTTAACGTAAGAGTAAGTAAGTAACGTTAAGAGCGACTTTTAAAGACAGTTTAATAGTCTTAGACATATGTATGTACTTGCACAACGTCTCTTAATCACATTTAGGCATTTTTATACCACGTCCCTTTGGTGCTTAATTTCTTGTGCAAGTGGGCTTAACTAAATCGATTTAGTCCCTTCTTCTTCGTGTTGATGATTGAATATTCTATTAAAAGAGTTCTGTTTTGAATTTTAATTTCGCAGTTCCAAACAACTATCTCTCTAAGATTGTGCTATCTTTTGTCCAATGTTTCCTGGAAAATGTAATTCTCGAAAATCTCATCCCACTTCATATAATACAGAAGAGTTTCCTACACACTACTCGGAGATATGAATGCTCTACTGAACTGCTTTACTCCAGATTGCTCCGGAATGAAACCTGACACTACAAAAAAAACAGCAGGATTTGCAGTAGAATAATTTTACTGTAGAGATAAAATTAAATTTTCTAAGTAAAAACTTCCAATACATTTCTCGTATAGATGTGCATCCTCTTTATTTACAATAGTAATATAGGTACATAAAAGCCAGAGAAGAATAACTAAGCATAGTACTTCTAACTACAACATAAAAAGGGGGGCACTTAGAAAATCTTTAGAAAAGCCTAAAGATAGTCTAAGTGCTTCAGCCCACTGCCACAAGGCAGCGTGCCCAGAACCACTGGTCGCTTTATCGTAAAAAAATAAATGAATTGATATGACAATCTCAAATTGAAATAAATTGGCTTTGATGGAATTTGGGTTAGTATAGATATTAAGAACTAATTAATTTAATCGAATTTGTTTTACGAGGAAATCGTGTATTTATAAACATAAAAAATTACATACGATCAAGTATATTTGTAAAATTTAAATTACACACGATCTAAGAAACTTAGACTAACATGACCAAATTCCTAATGTAACTTAATAATTTTTACATGTATAACAATATTTTTTCAAATAAATGTATTCCGTTTCATTTGTTTTTGTAATAATAGTCTGTATACATGCTTTAGAAATTTTGATTAGTATATGATTTTGATTTGATTTGAAATTAAACAATATCACAATCCCCACAGGTCAAATCCTCCATAAAACCAGTCAATCATTCATATTTTCACTGTTATCAGTAGCAAGCACCGCTCCTGAGTCCCTCCTATGTGTATACCGCCTCCATTTCAGTCTGAACCGCGCAAGCGAGCGAGTAACACCCTCCACCCGCGCCCGACTTAGGAAAAAAACACACGAACTTTCCACAAATTGTTCTTTCGTACTTTTCACAAATTGCTCTCGCAAACTTTTCATTTGAAATTCCCTCGTGCTGTTAATAATAAATGCGACGTTGATGTTCTTTGAGTGGTGAAGGAGGTTTATTATATTTAGTTTGGACTGAGTTTGGGAAGTTTTGCGGCTCCTGTGATGTTCCAAGGTGAGTGTTGTGTTGTAAAGTTATTGTTTGTGCGTGCTTTTACATAAGATTTATGTATAAATAAATGTGTATTAGAATATTAAACGTCTTTATTTATACTTGAATAAATGTATTTATGCATTGATTGATTTGATATATTGGTTGGAAAAGTAGGATAGTTTTTAAATTTCAAAGTTGCCTTTACGTCTAATGGTGTGTGCAGACAGCCTCGTTTGAGTGTCTAGATATGGTTAGTTACTTATATAAATTATCTTGATTGATTGGAATATTTTTAAATATATTTGCTATAAATAAATAAATATAAAATGTAGGGGCTAAAATTAAACATGTATATTTCATTGTTTATCCCTTATATATTTTCATATCTTCGCTTTGTTTATACGTGTATTGTTACGTTTATACGTGTATACATTTATTACTTTTTGAAGTTAATAATATATTACTTTTCTCAAACAAATAAATTATTCTGGACATAATTTACGTTGTAAAACTTCTAAGAATAATAAATAAATCAGTTTTTATGATCAAAAAGGATTAACTAAGAATTATTTTTTGCAAATATGTAACCAAAGCTCTAAAATCATTTTAATTACTTACATTTTTTGTATAGGTACACACATATGTCTGTTATTAGTTCTGAACATTACCAGATTTTCTACCAAAAAGATAATTACAATTACCTACATCTATTTTTACTCATCCAAATTTAAATCCACAAAAACATCCGATTTTCATTTCCTACGTTTCCAGAATAAAAAAACAAAATGGGCGCGAAATTCGATTAGCCCAATAATGTGTTCGTGTAAACTAAACATTTCAGCAACTCTAGATAATTTTCGCACGCCCGTAGATCACTGTTATAGACCATAGAACAAGATCGATGGACTATCTAACGCACGAAAATAGGTCCTTGGATTAAATTTGGTGCAAAGTTATTAATTTATAGATGTTTTCTTTTCTATTTAAACATATACAATACATACAAGTTGTTTAAAAATGATAGAAAGTAGGTAATTCAAAGTAATAGTGATTTTTAATTTATTTTAAAAATTTGGGTTGGCATTTAAGGTATTATATCATAAACCGTTCAAAATCATATTATTTATCTAAATATATAAAACTCAAAGGTGACTGACTGACTGACTGACTAATATAGAGATCTATCAACGCACAGCTCACACCACTGAACGGATTGGGCTGAAATTTGGAATGAAAGTAGATCTTATGACGTAGGCATCCGCTTAGAAAGGATAAAAATGCCACTTTTAAAGGGGTGAAATAGGGAATGCTAGAAGTTTTACTTCTTAATTCGAGCGAAGACACGAGCGCCCACTAGTTTATTATACAATCCTTCAGAAAAGAGAAAAATAAACTACGGGTCGATACGTCGCGTCTTTTATTATTCACTTCAGTATATTTGTATTAAACAATATTATTATCTACACTTACAGAAAAAAATAAGGAAGCTTAGAGATTGTCACTTGATATTCTTGCTTTATTTATAGATTATGAGTATATCATTGAAAAGGATAATAACATTTTCGATATAAAGACTGAAGTAAACATTTTTTATACGTTGCATTTCGGAGAGTGTGCCGCGGAATTGCACGGACTAATTCCGCCCGCGCCTTTCTTTCACCGGACGAGTAGAGGTACGGCAGGACGACACCGGTTTATGGTGGAAGTTCCTAAGACCCGCACGAAACGGTACGCTTCCACCTTTATTGTTCGTACCGCTAGGTTGTGGAACTCCCTGCCTGGCTCTCTGTTCCCCACGCACTATAATCCAGCGATCTTCAAAGCGAGAGTGAATCGGTTCTTATCGGGTAAGCACGCTCCATCTTAGGCCATAGCCTTACTTGCTATCAGGTAAACTATGGTCAAGTGCAAACCCGTTCAAGTTAAAAAAAAAAAAATAATAAGTAATTCTCTCTATTTCTTAAGATAAATAAAATTCAAGCCACTGGCGTCAAGTTACGAGGAGCGGTGTCTTATTTTATTCTTATTTATTTCAGCCTGAAACTGAACTTTTACAAGCATTATAAATATCATTTTTTGTCGACGTTTTGCCTGAGGGTGACACGTTTTCCTACTTAAGTTTTAACAGAAATTTTATTGGCTGTTTTGTCATTTTGTCCGATGTGAACATAATTTTAGTAGTTTTTCCACTTTCCGGCCTTTTTCTTTATGGGGTTACGTATTGAAACGATTGAAAAGTGAACTTTATAGTACTAAAACTCCGCTGTCTGTCTATAATTTGACTTATCTAATAAAACGTGATAGCTAGAATAATATAAGGCCGCCAATTATGACGCTAATTTTAATTTCTATGTTTTTTGTATTGTTTTATTTTTCATATGTGGTGTTTTAATAAAGAATTTAAATATCTATCTATCTATCTATCTAGAAAGAACATTTTCTTACTCTTTCACAACAAGAAATACTTGTGTTGTTAATAATTACTAGTTCAATTATTGATCTCATTAGTTTATATTTTCTACTGACGTTCCTAACATTGTGGTTACGTAAAGTTCCTGACGGTACTATAAGTCCAGGCATTGAAAGTAGTACTTTAAGATATAAAGAAATTCTTAAAAAAAATGTGCTTTTCTTTTTATCTACCTTATTAATATGATTCAGTCAAAGTAACAAAAATTCTTAAAAAAATATACCTCGGAGGGAAATCAATAGACCTCACAATATGTCTTCACAAAACGTACTAACAGATATTTTAGGTTTGTTTTGCGGCTCCTATATAATATATGTATATTCATTCATGTACTAGCGAAGTTACATTATCATGAGTCAATCGTGAATTTGAATTGTGTCAATCGTGAATTTGGTACTTATCCTGGCAGATGGGCAAAATAAGAAATCTAATAAAGCTAGCTATTGTAAAGTTGCTTTGCATCGCGACTAGGGACGTGCCTCAATAAACTTGGGCCAATAAGTTTCGTTTCGATTCCGAAGCACGTGTGGAGAATTGCTCGGCTTTTAAATAAAAGGCTTTATGCCATGATCGGGATATCAATGTTTTTGTTCAATTTGTGTTAAAATCTGTTGCTGAGCGTTTTGGCGGGATTTTTTTGAGAGCCAGTGTCATTTCATTGTACATGTATCTGTTTTTTCAACCAGTGCCATGCGATACAATTTTAATTTTTACGTGGGATAGATTTACGTTTGACTGCAGCCAGCCTGATGTTAAGCATTGCTGCAGTTTAGAGTGTAACACGCTTACCTAGAAAAAACCTATTAGCTCTACATTTGAAGTCCCTGGATTGTGGTTCGCAAGAGAAAACTTCTGGTAAAGTGTTCCAAAGTTTTGCCGCCCGTACTTACAATAAACGTAGTTCTTGTAAAAAGTGTAATTTGTGCCAAATTCGAATAAAATAGCACAAACTATTAGGTAAGACGTAAAACTGTTAAGCATAACATCTCAGAGACTGAAACAAAACAAGATTTTGATTTAACATTTGGTCAAAATGTTAAATAAAAATGGTTGTTTCAGTCTCATGTCATCTCTTTTATATTAGAAAACAATTTTTAGTCTACTTATATCCTTACAAAAATTTAATATCATCCGTAGAAATCTCAGTGACATTAATTTCACACATATTTCCTTCACGATCGCATTAAATAGCAGCATGTATAGAGCAATATGCGAGTTCTTCGAAGCGAGTCATGTGACAGGACTGCGAGGTGGAGTGATAAATCGAATGAGACCGATTAGGCTACTTTAGTGACCGAGTGAGGGTAGCAAGCGAAACGATGTAGCATCGAATATCTAAGAGTTTTGTCTTTTTTGTCGGTAACATCAGTGCACTAAGTAAGTGAGAAAACGAGTAAGGCATGTGGAATTGTGCATGATGATAAAGTTTACGCTTGCTGACGTCTTATGTTTTCAGCCACCGTAATTTTAATCAATTTTACAAACCTTGATTTTTTTTAAAAGGTTTTTTGTGATATTTAGAATTGAGGATCCAAAGGTGAAGAATGACACAACTTTCGGTCTGAGATTTTGAATTACTTTTTTCATATTTCCAATCAAAATGTTTATAACGTTGAGATGATATCATCATCATCATCATAAGCTTCTACCACAAAACGTCACTCAGTCCAATTCGATGCTCCTTGTCTACATGCAATACTTGTAACCTTAATTATTATACGTCTACGTTCCACTTGGTAACAGAGCAGCCTAATAGTCACCATTATTAGTTATGTGTACTGTTCACACAACTACATGCATACATGTACATAGATATAAATACTCCTTACTCCTCCCTAGTGTCAAGATCCAGGCCTTTGGTCCTTTGACAAGACTAATCTTATTTACCCGTATCTATTTAGAGGACGCCTGTCTAGGGAGTGATTGAGAGCTTTGAGGTCTAATATGTAGCACTAGAAAAGTAAAGTAAATATTACATACACATGTCCTCGGATATTGTGGTCCTCAAACATGTCGGTTTCCTAACAACTCACTTTTTGTTTTCCTTCCCCATTAAGCGAGTGCAAGTCTACACATAACTTGATGATACTAGTCGTTGGTGTAAGGCTGGATTCAAATTGTGGTGCGTCTGGATAAAAAGCAGACACTGGAACCTGGAACTGGACATGTAAATTGGTTTTATGAAAATATATGAATATGAATATGAATATGAACCGCTGAGCCACACTCGCTATTATCTCTCTGTAAATTTATTTACCACTTGATAATTAAGTCTCAGTGTTCCGTAATGCCATTTTATGCTTTGTAGCGTGATTGAGACAAAAAGGCCAAGAGACACACTTGCATTAATATTGTTTATATCTGTCTATCACTAATACAATTCAAAATCAATGGGCCGGTCATATTTGTCGCAGAACCGACAACCGATGGGGTAGGCGAGTTCTGGAGTGGAGACCGCGGCTCGGCAAGCGTAGTGTAGGGCGCCCTGCCACAATGCCTTCAAGATGTCCTCGCTTCACCGAGCGAGGACATCTTGAAGGTAGCAGGGAACAGGTGGAGACGAGAAGCACAAAATCGGCCTGAGTGGCGTGCCTTGGGAGAGGCCTATGTCCAGAAGTGGAAGACCGTGGGCTGATGATGATGATTACAATTCAAACATCGTTGGTCCAGTACCAAATACCAGCAAAACATAATCACGCTTCATAACCCTTTTAAATGAAACAAAATAACTTAATTTACAAACTAGCCTGTTCGTCAAATTGTTTATTTTTTTCGTAATTTATTCTTCACATATCTTCGGGTCTGTTAACTTGTTTACGAAATTCCTTAATCCATAGAGATATTAAGTATAACAGCCCACAGCCCATTTCTTTTAATAGACAGAGTACCATCTATCAAAATGAGAAGAAAAGTAACAGAATTATCTCGGAACGACAGTTGGTTGGAAGTTTTTTGTTCGTTATTTTAATAGAAAATACAAATCAGGGATGTCTAATTATCTATTAATAAATTTATTATCCTTTTTACTAAACGTATTTTGCGTGAACTATGTAGCATCTGGAATCACTCGAATCTGTGACGACGGAATAATTTAGCAACCATACATTCAAACCTACAAAATATAGTAATTAAAAAAAAAAAACTTTTACTAAAACAAAATTAACTCAGCCTGCTTCTGCTGTAGTTAAAAGCAGTATTGTTTAAGGCAGCAGCAGCCTCTAGATTAGTTATTAAATCAGGTGGCTCATAGAAAACAAGCGAAAAAAACAATTTTTTGCTATTTTCGAAATTTTTGAAAGTCGTACAACAAAAGTGGTTACAAAAGTTGTATTCACTATCTTGCCTTGTGATGTTGCTGGTATTTTTCAGTACCTTTAAATGTTTTTATTGCAATCACATATTTTACAATTTAATTCTACAGTATGTTTTCTTTTTAACAAGGAATGGGTTTGCATTGCACTTGGCCGTAATTCGTCTGATGTTAAGCACTCATTACGGTCTATGTATCTTATTATCTAGGTTATATAAATCCATGTCTGGTATATTTCTATGTAACGTATCAAGCAAATTATTTTTTTTTACATTAGATAGGCTCACGCTTGACTACAACTTGCCTGATGTTAAGCAAAATTGTAATCTACAATCTAGCGCGCTTGCCTAGAAGAAACCGGTTTACTCTCGACTTGAAGACCGATAAATGACATGTATTATCTGCGTTTTTGACACAATTAGGCGTCTATTAGATGAAGTTGGTTGGAAGTTTTTTGTTGGACGATTCATTCTGACTTTCAACATTGTTTGACTGAAATTAATTAAAAGGGTGGCTTTTGTTTGAATTGATAATGGATATTTTTAGTGACACGCCCTACATTATGGCATCAAATTGTTAATAGCTAAAATGGTAACTGTAACTGTTTTATGGAGTGAAATGAAATTGACTTTTGACATCCTTTAAAGTTGTTGAATACAACAACTTTAAAGGATGTCAAAAGTCAATTTCATTAATCAAAAATAATAATTTTATTGCATTTCTAAAATAACATGGATGTAGGTCTCAAAAACCATATATGTACGTTCTGAACGTGGCCTTATTTATATATGCATAACAAAATTTTTATTATTAATTAAAAAGATATAACATATTATTTTAACACCTCCATCAGATTTTAAATCTTAATTAGGTAATTCTATGGAGTATTTTGAGATTAAAAAACTAACATTCCTATATGCTATGTTAAAAATCACCTTACGGGGTTAGTTACATATATAGGTACAACATCTTTTAATTACAGAGATTAGAGGTTCATCCCGGACTGTCGAGTTTAGGTAAACTATCTAAAGAGTAAGTAATTCCCGTGTCCTCACAGATTTAAGTTTCAGGAGGTAAATTTAAGTTCTCTTGTGCGTGAAATTGCCCTAGAACTAGTTCTCGTGTGTAGAAGTTAAATGTTGCTTCTATGTTGTTTGTAAACAAAATGTTTGGTGTAGCGTTTTTCTCTTAGGGAGGTTTTTAATACAGCTTCTGCTAGCTATTGCTTGTTTGCTAGCGTAGCAATTAACTAATCAATATTAAAAGAAAGCCTTAAAAAACTACTTCTACTAACATACACTATTCTAATTGATTAAAAAATTAAAAATATTTTTTAATAAATCAGCTTTTTGCTTATTTGTACACAGATATACCATTCTTTCTAGTAGATAATTGAGTTTAGGACTGATTTTTTTCAGGCCTGTACCACAGCAGCTAAAAATACTCGAAACCTCCACTTTCGATATCTCTAAGGAAACCGAATTTCCTTCTTACAAGAAGAATTTACACGAAAAAATACGCAATAACGTACTGCCATAAATAATATATAATCTTAGAAACAACGTAACATACCGAGGAATCGTGCCCCCATACTTTTGGCTTTACATGTATACATAGTATATGTGGTGTTGTAAATAAATAATGTTTTTTTTCGTAGTATCAACGTTGACAAAACACACTAAATCCACACTAAATCCCATAGAATAACTTTGAAATTCATCATCAAATCATATATATTTTGAGAAATCCTTTATATAACAAACAGTTATAACAATACTTCACTTTTATTTACATTAACTTTAAGGGAAGAAAATTATTATCCTTAAAGATTAATCAATGGCTCTTTTCCCATACGAATGCTTTGGTAGATCACCCAGCTTATTTGCAAGCGGTACAAATTACCTTTGCAGTAACATACTAACATAGTGTTAGTGCTTAGTTTAAGTACTGCCTTAGTTTAATGTCAATTTCCTTAACTTTAGAGCATCGTTGGCTTTGTTAAATTCCTCAATATAGTCACGTATAGGCAAACAGCTTCAAGCTCGTCAAATAACTTGAGCCACATTTATACAACACAAGTGGATGCCCGCGGCTTCGCTCGCATTAAGAAGTAAAACTTGCATCCCCTTTTTCACCCCTTTAAAAGCGGCTTGTCAAAAAATCCTTTCTTAGCGGATGCCTACGTCATAACATCTACCTGCATGCCAAATTCAGCACGATCCTTCCAGTGGTTTGGGCTGTGCGTTGATAGATCACTATATCAGTCACTCAGTCAATCAGTCAGTCAGTCACATTTGAGTTTTTTATATTTAAATAAATAAATAAATATAAATATTCTGGGACATTTGAACACAGCGCCATCTAGCCCCACACTAAGCAAACGCTTGTGTCGTGGGTACTAGGTAACGGATATATTACTTATATACTTTTCTTTTGTAAATACATACTTATTATACATACAAACGACCAGACTCAACACAAGTAATTATAATTTTTTTTAAAAATGCATAAATACTTGTGTCACGCGGGAATCGAACCCGCAACCCTTAGATTAGAAGGCAGAGCCACTACCAACTAAGCTAACAGGCCAGTCAAGAATCAGTTTAGATTTAAGATGCTATCCACACAGATTATCTCGTACCTAGATAAACATAAACGTGGAGAATCTAAACGTTAAGACGGAGTATCATAGTCGTAGTTTCTTAGGTATTTTAAGAACCCCTGATCACACATAGATTCAATATGTAATTCGCCAATGATATTCTATATAAACTGAGGTAATTCGCGTATGTTGTTGACGCGTTTCGGATGTAATGACACCCATCTCCAGAACAACATACGCGAATTACACGTGAGTGAAAACCGTTTAGTTAACATATTGATAAAATGTTTCACGAAAGTTTTCATACATAGATTCTTATATGTTCGATTACAACCACTAGGAACGTGTACAAAACTACAAACCCACTTCTATTTACGTGCAAAATACACATACATATGTACATGCACACACACACATAGGTATATTTATAAAACGTTGGTGTTTGTGAATACTAGGACCTAACTTAGCTTGTGAGTGTTAGGTGTTGGTGTCGAATTCCAAGAGGATACTTATATACATATATTATGTATGCATGTTTATGTTATTCATATATAAATCTTTTGAGCGTACCACTCCACAAATCTCTGGGAAATCCGTTTTGTGGCTACCCGTTACTAACCGATATTGCAACTAAGTATTATGTAGCACCTATCTATTTCTAGACACTTCTATGAAGACAGGATTGTAATGTCCACTTGGATTAGTGTCCAGTATTAAACAAGAAGAACTTCGAAAGTAACGGCAATGTAGGTCATATATGTATATTAATACCTCTTAGGTATGATGATGATGATGATGTTCGCATAAAATTATTTGTGTACGGCGCTTGGATATTTAACATACGTACGTAAATTTAATTACTATCACAAATTTAAGGGCGAGGCTTGTCTGTCGAGCCTCCTCTTACCCGTTTTTCAGACAATTCCTTCCTTCAATTTATGTAGACTTTTAATATACAACTCTGTTAAAATACGATTGTGTGAGATTTGCTCGTCCATATGTATTGAGCTAAAATAAAAGTACATAGAAAAAAAGCCACAATTAAAACACATCGTTTTTCCTTTCTAGGCCAAGTACTTATCGGACTGCCCTCGTATGTTAATACAAGCTTCACCTGATATTATACTTATGTACCATATATAAATAACATTAGTGATACAATATCACAGCCACGATAACAATATTCTGGACAACCGTAATCCGATACAGTATATACGGCATCTTACATTGAGTCCTTTGTCCCGCCATAAAAGCCATTGAGAGCGCCTCAACAATGCTTGCTTGATGAGTTCTCGTGTTGTAGACGCTGTGTTGGATACAATCAATATATTACACACACATGTATGTTTATTTCATTAGATACTATGATTAGGAAACTTTTAGTATAGACCCTTAGCCATATCAGAGACCCTTTGGGCGGCTTGATAAACTCTCGACACCAGAGCTGGCTACTCTCATTCGATAAGAAGAAGAAGTATAGACCTACCTGACTCCCTGTTCCCCGCGGAATATAATCTTGCGATCTTCAAAACGAGAGTGAATCGGTTTTACTGGGGAAACACGCTCCATTCTAGACTGTAATGATTGCTTACCATCAGGCGAATTATGGTCAAGAGCAAACCCATAACATGTAAAAAAAACAAATATATAGAAAATTTAATGTTGCAACATACGAAATACACTTATGTATGCAAGAAATAAGGTCATAAGGAACAGACTTCGGTTTTATTAAACGATTTTTTGCTTCATAAAAACATAAATCGTTTAAAAACTTAATTCTATAGAATTCCATTTATTTGTAAATTTTAAATGAAAGAATCTATGTAAAATTATCAATCGATTAATTAAGAGCATTATTATTATTTATTAAGAGCGGAGCGGGCGCAGAAGCGGGGGGGTGCGGCAGTGAGTCGGCGAACCAGTCTGGACGAGGCGGCCAACCGGGACGCGCGTGCTGACTCGTCCTCCTGATGATGGAAACCTCAGATTTCCGAAACTTGTCGAGCTAATTTTTCGACGTAATTTTTGACGTAAGTGCTAGCCGGTTAATACAACTAAATTTAATCGATTAATTAATAAAATATTAGATTTAGCAAATTTCATAAAATCTGTTTCAGTAATGAGATGAGGAATAACATATATACAACACTCACGCACGCATACACTTTCAAAGTATCGCTTTGATATATTTAGGTATATACACAAGTACATATGTATGTACAAAGCAAATGAGGACTCGCGTGTGAATTCACCGCAAAATGTGTTAGTGTCATGTTAGTGCTAATTGCAACGCACGGATAGGCATTTACACCCACGTTTTACTTAGATCCAGTCTTCCCTATGATTTGTTTACTGAAAGCATTTTTTTTAGGGAATAGACTTTATTTGCAATAATAATACATAAAAACAAGGGAAGAAAAACTAAACATACTACTTCTAACTGCATCATAAAAAAGGAGGGGCACTTAAAAATGCGGTATTTAAAGAAACCAATTACACTTTAACTGACAATATAACTAACTAGTGGGTGCTTGTGGCTTCGCTCGCATTAAGAAGTAAAACTTGCGTCCCCTATTTCACCCCCTTAAAAGTGGCATTTCCAAAATTCCTTTCTTAGCGGATGCCAACGTAATAATATCTACCTGCATGCCAAATTTCAGCTTGATCGGTCCAGTAGTTTGGGCTGTGCGTTGATAGATCACTATATCAGTCAGTCAGTCAGTCACCTTTGAGTTATATATATATAGAAGATAGAAAATAACTTTTACTGACATCTTGTATATTAGTTTATTCTGTTTATCAGGCGATCGCAGCTGGTACATTCAAAGAGAGGCCTATGCCCAGCAGTGAGATAGAGATGGTTTTGAATAATGATGTTGATGAAGGCGATAACGTTGCTAAGAACAAAGCATCAAATAATAAGACATCTTAGCGGTGGTTCAAAGTTTAATACAAAGAAAAAAATAAGACATCTTAACGGTTGTTAGTAATGTTTTGATTTTCAATATAAACGTGTATCGTTCATGTGCATACAAACTTTATTCCTCCGGCGACAATATTTCTGAAGAAACTTGAATATGGTTCCATTAGTGAATCGAAAAGTATTGGACTCGGAGTTACAGAGTTTGCAGATGCATCGAACTTTGAAGGCATATTCGATATCGAAGTTTAGAAATATCATATGATGTTATTTTGTTATGTTTACTGAAATAACAAGTTCTGTATTTTATAGATTTTTTTCATCTTAAATATATTTTTTTATATATATTTATAGTATATATTCATATTTTTATTTTGTAGTTTTCATTATTTGTTAAGAAAGGTATACTTTGTGCTAAGTACATCATATCTAAGTCATAATGAAGCTAGGTTAAAATCTGTAGAAGTTCAATCTAATGTATACCTGTTTTTTTGTTTCATAATAATAATATGTAAAAATATTTCTACCTAATGCGTACCGTACACCATTCAAATATTAAGTACACGAATCCTTTACAAAAATATTGACGTAAACAAGGTATTATTTGTATATTTATAAACGATCTCGTTAAAATCCGACATAACCTATTTCATATATATTTGTATAGAATCGGACCAAAAGGTTCGGTTAGGCAAAATAATATCTTTGTAAAACCTTTTTAGAAAGGCAACAAAACGCAAACCCTTCTATTGAATCCCGACTGTATCATTGAAACAAGAAATCTAAATAATTGTACTCAAATAATATCTTCTGTAAGTTTTGTATTGTTTTTGACATTTATAATATTTCGTAGAGTTTGGTTTAAAATTATTCATCTCTCGTGTCCGTAGCTCTGAGAACTGTGTGTTATTCGTTTTTGTTTACTAAGCATTTGCCGTTGCCGCCAGACCTTGGATGGGTAACCGTTTTACACTTAGGCCTCTCTTTCCATTGGTTAGGTAACGCATACTACTGTACAATAAGGTCACTATTAAAAAATAAGTACAGGGAAAAAGGGTGAAATAGGACTTATTGTATTCCGAAATAATGCATGAAAAGCCACGGTTATGCACATTCTTCTTCTTCTTCTTATTGAAAGAGAATGGCCAACTCTGGTGTCGAGTGTTTTCAAACCGCCCTAAGGTCCTCTGACATGGCTTAACGACTGCCGTACTAGTCAAACAGTCGGGACCTACAATTTAACATGTCATCCGACCCACGGAAGCGCCCAAAATGGAATGCCACTTTTCGTTCACCCATCCAAAGATCGACCGCGTCGACCTTTGCTTAACATTGGTAATCGCATGCTTCCGCTAGCTGAGTTACGGAAACAAAAAAAATCTTAAAGAAATTGTTTGTGAAAATTTGCTAAGAACTCGTCTAGAATTCCTATTAAATTAAACATTCTCAAGAGCAATTGCAGTAGCGTTAACGAGCAAATATTTGCATGCGAATGAATTAAATTAGAGGACGACTATAATAAAAGATCATACGTGTTCATGTATATATTATGTGATATTTATGAAATAGGCTGGAACACATATAGGTCATATATCTGGGCAGTGCTTTTACTGAACATATTAAAAAAAACTAGTTTCCTAATTATGTTATATACATAATTCTTAAAACTTCATTTTAATAGTATTGCTAGAATGAATGAATGAAAGGCTCATGTATATAAAACCGTTACTTCTAGCAAAAGTTAGACAAGTCTTGATAATAGCTTTAATTAACTAATGTAAATAAAATTAAATATAGCTGACTTTAGAGTTTAAACCGGCATTATGAAATATTTCAAAGCAAGTTAAGATTTGAGTCTGAGTCTAAATGACTTCGAACATCATAAATTCCTTTTGAAATTTCATAAAAATATTTAACTGCAATGTTATTTTGCAACTTGTGGTCATGAATTTAATAGAATTTTGGTGTGGCAGTTTACATAAGTTTTAAACATTATGATTTACTTTGGGTTCACCTTTTCTGAATGTTTTATAAAAGATAAGTAAGATTACTTTATTTTTCTGTGTTGATAGAGTTCGTAATTCATTTAAATTTACACTACTTTATTATGTAGTTGCAATCAGAACTAATTGGCCGAAATTAATTTTCTGTTCTGAATCCTGATATTTTTATGCAAAGTCGTTAATATCCATAAATATTGTATTAATTGCATTTTATATGAATTTTAAGGTGACTTTATACCGGGTAGGTAAATAGCATAGACATTACGCTTAATAGCCACCTCATTATGACTTAAGGATACTCATTCGCTTATGGCAAATAAATTCACGTAGTATGTACACCAATACAGTTTGTCAGTAGTTGCGATACAAGCAAACATCGAGCAGTAAACATCAACTTGTTTTCCAAAATTTACAGCTTGACATGTTTCCATAGAAATTGGTAGTCTGCCATATGAAATCAGTCAATTTGATGTTGAGAATTTAGAGCTTTTTCTATGTTATTTTAGCAAAAAAAATCATAACTTACGTTCAATAGGACGTAAGTTATGAACTTTTTTGTTCTTGTATTTTTACAATTATTATTTGTAACATATGTGTGTGGAGTGCAGCTGAGAACCACTCCCTTTCCTTGAATGTAAAAATCAAACCAAATAAAAAAATAAATATTGAACTTATAATCTATCAATAGAATTTTGCATAGAAATCAGTGCAATTAAAATAACAAAAATTAGAATACTTTTAATTGTAATTTATTGGAACTCGAACCGGGCCGATTTATTTGATAAACAAATAAAAAAACTATTACAATTGCTTAAAAATAAATATAGTGACATGGATGTAATAATAAGCGGCGACTTTAATTTAGACATGATAAACACTACTAAAGAGTCGAGGATTTTTAAGGACCTACTACTTAAATATAATTATCACCAATTTGTTACTGAACCGACCCGAGTATGTAGCACAAAGGCATCTTGCATAGACTTGTTATTTGCAAATTTTGACAAAAAAAGATTGAATGTAAGCGTAAAAGATTATGACTTTTCCGACCACTTTGCGGTACATATTCGATTAATTGGAGCACTAAATAAAAAAATATCAACAACTTGGAAAATCGAAAAAAGAATATTTAACAAGGAGAATATTGAAGCATTTAAAATTACTGTATTATAGTTCCCGTAAGGCATGATT
This sequence comes from Macaria notata, assembly GCA_927399415.1. NCBI lineage: Eukaryota > Metazoa > Arthropoda > Insecta > Lepidoptera > Geometridae > Macaria > Macaria notata. The sequence continues at coordinate 4,900,454 of OV656744.1, forward strand.
AAATTTAGTTGTATTAACCGGCTAGCACTTACGTCAAAAATTACGTCGAAAAATTAGCTCGACAAGTTTCGGAAATCTGAGGTTTCCATCATCAGGAGGACGAGTCAGCACGCGCGTCCCGGATGGCCGCCTCGTCCAGACTGGTTCGCCGACTCACTGCCGCACCCCCCCCCGCTTCTGCGCCCGCTCCGCTCTCGCAACCGCTCGCGCACCGCGACGGGTGAGGATAGGCGATCGAGGCGCCACCGGCGGATCGTGTATTTCTTCCTCATCGCTTGAGATCCGTTGCACCAAGATATTGGGGTCCGCGCACACTATGCTGACCGTGTCTAGTGGCAGATGTTCAGCTACATCGTCCTCCCGGCCAGAGTTTAAAACAGGTCTCCACGCAGGTGCCAATGTCCATCCTCGGTCACGATTAAAGTTTGGATGTCGACCTATTTCTATTGCTTCCCGAACTTTCCTTGGTACTAGGAACTTCTCCTTGGCCAAGACCGACACCTTATCGAAACGTAGGAAATGGTTCACCCCTTCAGCATGTTCTGCCAACGCGGATTTAACAGTCTCCCTGTTTTTAACACACCGTATGTGTTCCGCCACCCTCGTAGAAATTAGTCTGCATTACATTTAAAATTATTTAATTATTAATGCTGTCTTACATTTAAAATTAGTCTGCAAAATATAGATTGGTCGCATTTAATTAAAACCGAATCAAACACAACAAATCAAAACTACCAAATATTCATAGATACACTCACTAAGATCCTAAACGACACAATACCGAAAAAAATATTAATAATTAAACCTAACAAGAAGCATGCCTGGCTCACGCGCGGTATAAAAACATCCAGTCAAATTAAACGCACGCTCAGATCGTTTGTTACATACTTCCAACATACACACTTGACTAAGTATTATAAAACTTATGTAAAATTATTAAAACGGATAATAATTAAATCAAAGCGAAATCAAAATATTCTGGAAATTAAAAAATCTGATAACAAGACAAAATGTATGTGGAAAATCATAAATAAACGCATAAATAAAAGCACCAACAAACAAAAAGTTAATATTAAATTAAAAATCGATAATAAGATAGTAGAAGAACCATCTCAAGTAGCCGACACCTTCAACGAGTACTTCGCGTCTGTGGGGACGGGGGGAGCGGGCGCGCGGGGGCGGCCGCCTCTCACGCGCACGCACAATACTCTGTTTCTCCGGCCCGCCGAGCCGCAAGAAGTATATGACATATTGAGACAACTTAAAAGCAAATATAGCTACGGAACTGACGAATTACCTCCCATACTGATAAAACATTGCGCAAAAGAATTAACATTACCTTATTATCTGCTTATTAATCAATCGTTCACGGAGGGCACTTTCCCAGACCTACTAAAAGTGGCTTTAGTCAAACCAATACACAAAAAATCAACAAAAACTGATCCAAATAATTTCAGACCTATTGCACTTCTGCCAACGTCCTCAAAAATATTTGAAAAAGTCATGCAAACGCGAATAAATTCATTTTGTGAAAAGTACCACATTTTTGATAATGCACAAGAAGGTTTTCGGAGGAATCGCTCGACCGTTCTAGCTCTTTATAAATATATTCAAGAAATTCTTAGTTTAATTGATAACAAAAAGTACGCAGTAGGGATTCTGCTTGATATGAGCAAAGCATACGATAAAATACAATTCAAATTACTTCTTGACAAACTTTATCACATCGGTATACGTGGAATTACACATAAATGGTTCACCTCATATCTAGAAAATAGGCAGCAGTACGTAGAAGTAGAAAACTTTGACCAAAACACATGTGTCATAAAAACAGTCCGATCTAGTCCTCTCACAATAAACCACTCGATACCTCAAGGCTCAGTGCTCGGATGCATATTGTTTTTAATTTATATAAACGACCTCCCAAAAGTAATAAATGAATTTTGTGTACTATTCGCCGATGACATTTCCATATTGACATCTTGTAAGAATAATAATAATTTGAATAATAAACTAACTGACATATTTAAAATAATTATTGACTGGCTAAACGATCACAATCTTGAAATCAATCTCAACAAAACAAAATTAATGCAGTTTCGACCACACCAAAAAAAACCTCTTGACATAAATTTTACTTATAATAATAAAAATTTACAATGTGTAGACGCGGCTACGCTCTTAGGCCTAGAAATTGATATGCATGTAAACTGGAAATGCCATATACAGAAGATCAATTCTAAACTTTCTAGTTTCATATATGCATTTGCAGAATTACGCCACGTTACAGACGAGCCCACAGCATTAACGGCTTACTACGCGTACGCATACTCCTGGATCAGGTACGGGATCATATTATGGGGCAATAGCACAGATGTAGAAAATATATTCGTGAAACAAAAGAAAATAATCCGCATCCTCGCTAACATTAAAGCTCCTAACATATCTCAACATCACTTCCACGAACAATACTTTAGAAAATATAAATTACTTACTGTGACAGGTATATATATCCTAGAACTTTGTAAATTTTTAAAAAAATACCCAGATTTTTACACCAAAGCAAATCAAAATCGCCACTATCCCCTAAGAACCAAATATGCCAATAAATAAAAAATAAAAAAATGTCGCCTCAAAATGCAAAGCTCGGGCCCAACTGCAATGGCCATAACAACATTTAATAAACTCCCGACTTATCTAAAAAGCATTGAAAAAGTTAACTTATTTGAGAAAACACCTTAAAATTTATTAATACATAAATGTTATTACTCTGTTGACGAATTTATAAAAGATGAAAACTTAAATGACGACTATCTATACAAATACAATATAATAAATAAACAAATAGACCGGCCCGCACCGAACCAAAATACATTGCAAACACCCAATTAGGGTATATTGTGTTTCTCTGACTTCGATACCTTAGCATAAGATCTGCTCACCATTAATGTATCCTTATGTATAACACAATTATGCAATAAATGCTTTGACTTTGACTTTGACTTTGACTTTATCTGTTTACAAAATTGGTACCTTTTATTAATTAATATATCAATGTGATTATCCGAATATAAGCAAATACTCCGATTAATTTATTTCCTACTGCTTTTGTAATTTTATATAAGTTGATCTAAAAAAATATGTCTTCTACCCATTGGTCGTATATGGCGCACCACAGATCTTGATTCTAATTGGTCCCACAGATGACATATTGCTAACGGAATGGTTCTCATACTAGGTAGTTAGGAGTCCTTGAATAATTTTATCTGTGGTAAATAGTCATCCATCATTGTCAGCAAGAATTGGACCATTATTCTCTCATTGTCCTATTATGGAACCTGGAGTACATTTGCTGCCAATTCTCACTGTATATGATCGATAACATGGGCAAAGGAAAATGCATCTTATACCATTTGACATTGGTACATATTAGATTGAAGCAGTTTTTTAAAGTCTTAACTACATATCATAAAGAAGTGGGCTGGTATAAACCGATTTAAAGTAGTTTACTCGTAGTTATTGAGATTTGACGGTTGAAGTTTTCAATGACACTGTTACGTTTAATTTGTGAAAACAGCATTATACTTGGCCATAACCAAGATAAGATTAGATTAGCATTATACTTTTAATGACAATTTCTTATTCAACGAAGTTAATAAATAATAAATAAAAATGTTTATTGAACACACAAATTCTTATAATACTAACACTTAGTAATAATGTTATTTAAAATAGGGCATTTTAGAAAACAAAAGATATGTCGAGCTGCTGCTACGCTGAGAGAAAGTGGTCTCTCGTGTTGTAGCAGCTGATTCCTTCAGGGAAACATTTTTTCAATATGTTGGAAAACTCATCTTACAGAAACAAAGCTAATCAAGATTGAAATTAAGGAATAAAAAGAGAAATATTTAAAAAGTTATAAGTTCAAAGATACATAAATGTACAAGAAATATTTAAAGTTAAAAGATACATAAGTGTACAAACAGAAGATGAACCAAAGATATAAGTTGTTCAACGAAAAGCTCCTGGGATGCTAGTAAAAGCTTCGTCCATGATTAAAGATAACCAATGTTGTTAAAGTTTGAAACTAGATACATTGCGCTAACTTTTGAGTTGCTTCAAGAGAAAGATAAAATTAAAGAGTTTTTCTTGAGTGGACAACACACATTATAATATTTATAAAAAAATGTGATGTATTATTTTATTGATACAAAACTTATTAAACTAGTGGATGCCCGCGGCATCCTTTGACTTAATTAGAGATGAAAATTAGTAATATGCCTATATGATACAGACATATTTAGGTATATATAAAATCATAATGATCCATTGCTCTGTCGTGGCGTAAAATAGGCAAAACAAACATAAAAGCCAAAATGCACATTCCTAGTTAAAAATAATAAATCAGCGGTATAATTTTATTACTTACTAGTGGTCGTTTGCGGCTTCGCTCGCATTATTTCAGGATAAAGTAACCTATGACACCTAAGCTAAGACTTCATTTACTAGATCCGTTCAGCCGTTTTTGCGTGACGAGTGTTTAAATAAACAGACAAAAAGAGACACAGAGAAACAATCAAAATTGTTGGTGTGTTCTGCTATCAATTCGAAGTATTTCCAAACATTTTTTTTAATTTTCAAAGTTGAGGCTTTCGTCCCTCTTCAGCTTTATGTTTAGATCTTACTTTTAATATTTTTATATTCACATTTATCTAAGCTTTACACCACAGTGCAAATCGGTATTCGATAAATCAAGATCTAATTCAGATTAATCTAGGTTTAAAATGTCACCTTTTGCAGGAAAATTGGAATCGTGACTTGTTTCTTAATAAGGTAGTGCAGGTGCAACGGAATATTAGCAGAGATATTTCATAGATTACATTTTAATCAATTTGTTTACGTTCATTTAAAAAAAATACGGCTGATTGCCCCTAAAAGATAAGAATAAATTTATTGTAAACAAAAATATTATTAATAAAAAATATAGAATATGTTGTGAAAACTACTACTGCAGTTAAGTGGAATGTCTTTTTTATTGTAACTAACTGACCCGGCGAACTCATTTCAGCTTTAGAGGCAATAAATAAGCAGATTTTGGAAAGATTAAAAAAACAAGGGATAAAAAGTATCCTATGCCCGTCTCCTGGTTCTAAGCTACCTTCCCAACAATTTTTAGCTTAATCCGTTCAGCCGTTCTTGAGTTATAAATGGTTTAACTAACACCACTTTTTTATACATTTATAAGATATAGATTAGCGTGTGGTTGTGTGTAGAATCTATTCAAGTTTAAAAAAGGGGTACTTAGAAAATCTTTAGAAAAGCCTAAAGATAATCTAAGTGCTCCAGCCCACTACCAGAGGGCAGCGTGCCCAGCATGCTGGCCGCATTACCATTATTCCTTTTTTGTAGTAGTTAGAAGTAAGTACCTATGCTTATTTTTTCTTCTCTTGTTTTTATATTTTATTATTGTAAATAAAGATTTTTGTTCTAAATTATTATTTTAAAAGGTACTTTGAGACATTTAATAATTAATACTCTATATACGAGTATTTTTTTCGTTCGTTCACTTTGGTTTTTGAATAGGCTTCGATTATCATCTCTCTCATCACAGTAAAAATAAGTCCTTAAACGAACAATGGTGCAACTTAAGTATTCAATGTAAGTACACTAATTTACTGTTCAAAGAGATTCACAAAATGTCACGATTCCGGCCAAAACCAAAGCGGGTTCAAAGCGTTCATTTATCAAAGCAAAAAGGCGTAGAGGAAAATAGAAAAAGGATTATACTGTAACAATAGCAATGGGAATGTTTTTTTCTCTTTTCTATGGAAATGTGTTTAGAGTTGACATTTTTTTTGCTGATCTTTTATCTACAAAACTAAATGAAACAGAAAGGTTTTTACAGTTCCAACTTGAACATATTCTGTTGGGGAAGATAAAAAAAGACAGAAATGTTTTTATTGAGAAACCAAAGTAATTGATAAAAACAGAAACCATGCTACACATAGTTACTTACTTAATAATTCAGATACAGTTAACATGTACTGGATTAAAATGTATGTTAGTAAGCGTATGTTAATGTTAGTATAATTATTTTATTTAACAGCTTTTACAATTAGGTATCTAATTAACATAGCGATGGTCAAACATTAAATACTGTTCAGCTACAATATAATGATAACATGATAACATTTTATCATAGCACTAGCTGATGCGCGCGACTTCGTCCGCGTGGAATAGTTATTACCATAAAAACGGTTCTAGTGAGTTAACCTTAAAACATAGACATATACTGTTGCAGACATTTTGTTAGATTATTTCAAGAGAAATAATTCTTTCGTACACATTTTTTTGATATCTTGAACCGTTTTCGCAGCGCACGCAACGGAAGCCCTCACAGATGAATAATTTTCCCCGTTTTTTCCACATTTTCTATTGTTTCTTCGCTCCTATTAGTTGCAGCGTGATGTTATATAGCCTAAAGCCTTCCTTGATAACTGGTCTATCCAACACAAAAAGAATTTTTCAATTCGCACCAGTAGTTCTTGAGATTAGCGCGTTCAAACAAACAAACAAACAAACAAACTCTTCAGCTTTATAATATTAGTATAGAAGTATAGATAGATATATAATTTATAGTAATTTAATTTTTTAATTTTTATTTTATAATTTCAAGTTAGTTTGAGATCTCTAGTTCTCGCACTAGGATTTCCTGTTTTGTGAGGTCTAGCTCTCTTCCAGAGTGCTAACGATGGTATAAAAATAATAATAATCCCCTCCTAGACGTTTTCGGCTACGGCGACCGTTTTCTGTACATACAATGAGACACCATAGGTTGTCAGAAAAATCAGTTAGTAGAGCGTAGCTGGCATGTTCTGGTATGGCTTTCATAGTCATGTTTAGTTATATATACGATGATGATGATAATATTATATAATATATACGGACATATGTAGTATGTACCTACATTACAAACATTAAATACACAATCAAACCCAGAGATGCCTCGTTATAATGAAGCCAACTTGCTTTTTTAAGGAACTCAGTACAAAAATAAATGAGTTTTGTTCTTGCAGAGTGAAGATTTTGGGTTCGATTCCCGCAATGGACGATATTTATTTATTATTTATTTTGCACTTAACAACTAGTAACATATCTGTTTATTTAGATTTCTGTGGTTAATTCTATATACTATACTTAAAAATAGTTTACATTATGAGCTCAATAAAAATGATTGATCGTTAATATTTGTTACAGATCAAGTACTTAACAGCTTGAACTGGTAACCTCATTTGAGAGGCAATTCCATTCCTATTTAGGCTCCACTTTCAACAACAATGTTGCTTAACTTAAAATTTATTGGAAAATGAGCGAAAATAATCTCGACCGGCAGGATTTGAATGAGTGTGGATTTTCGCGCCTGGCAGTTAGTAGACCCTAGCCTAGTTGGTTAAGGCGTTCTGGACGGTGGGGTGCGATGATCGGACTACCTTCACGTTGGGTAAGCCCAACTAATTTCATCTCTCCATATGGGGATTTGGGGTTAGTTGGGGAAACCTGGTGCACCCCGTCCACAGGTTAGTAACATCCACCTTCCGGTGGATCTTGCTAGCCTGTGTCCAAACGTTCGATCGAGTGGGGGCCCTCGCCTATACCTCCCCTTCGAGAGGGCTGGTTGTAGGGCCCGAGGCGTGGAGCTCGCCGCACCTCGCGGTGTGGGTGGAGCTGGGTGCTCTTTAAGAGCACCCGAGGTGGTCGCCGAGAGGCGAGAGGAGTTCGGTGTACCGGCCGAGTAGCGGCGACACGGGAACCGAACTCCGTGCGCAGAGGGCGCATTGGAGGAGGGCGGTCGCTTTGGCGTGCGACTGCCTGACTCCTGGGGGCTCTGGGTTGCAGGTCGGGGAACCTGTTGCCCTGGAATGAGTCCCCACAGGATGCATGACGTGTCCCGTGTTCTGACACGTCGTCCATTGAGGGTTGAGCTGAAGCTCCCCGAGGCGGGGCCCGTTACCGGGCCAGCATCACCAGGGCTGCGGATGTATGCATCGCGCTCTCGTGGCCCTGGACCAACGATGCGGAGATGGAACACCCCAGGTTTTTAGTGGGTATGCCGCCCTTATAGAGTGGGGCGGAGACTCCCACATAACCACCCGCCCTCCCCGGGGTTTTTTTGGGTGGTACCTGTAATAGGTTTTCCTGGGCAACAAAAAAAAAAAAAAAAAAAAAAAAAAAAAGGCGTTCTGGACGGTGATCAGAAATACACAGGTTCAAATCCTGCTGGTCGTGATTATTTTCGCTCATTTTCCAATAAAAGTTAAAGTTAAACAACCAAAGTCCGGGTTTAGCACTTAACAAAATAACTCATAACAATGTTGCTTATACGGGCGCCGTTTCGTACTGGTGGTTTATTATAATATCAATGTGTTTAAAAATGTAGCACTCTATTTTCCTGTTTGAACATGTGATTAAGCTTAAAGATTTTTACAGTCTATTACACGTGAGATGATTGAAACTTATTTGATAACCTATCTGAAAATATTCTCCCGACAATATATGACTACCGCAGGCATAAAATAATATTGGAGCTTAAAGCCATTTTGCACATCATAATCGTAAGCTTGCCTCGTTTATTGGTTCATCAAAATGTCACTATGTTGATAAAAGCACTGAATACTTAAAATCAAAAAGTGAAATACAGGTATTGGGTCGCAATGGAGTGAATATTGCTACGCTGCTCTGTTTGAAGTTTATTTTTTCACATCACTGTGCGGCGTGAATTGAATTCCTTTCTGACCGAGTTTGGTTTATTTTTTTGGGAAATAGTAGTAATAAATACACAATATTTATTACTTAGCAACAATATGATCTTCCTACCATCCCTTCCTATCCCATCCTCGAGACAGCCTTAGTTTTATCTTGTTATAATGTTTTAGTTATCCTGAATATTTTTCGAAGCCATATAGGTATCAAAATAATATTAATACTTAGATTAAGATTTTATAGCTAGTAGCAAATAGTTTTAGTCAGTCTTTGACTTGCTCGAAATTGATCCTTTCCTGTTTTAGATAATCTTGTATTTCTTACTATTCAAAAAATTGTATACAGATCCTATATATTATGTATATGATAGTTTCCTATCATTTATGTTTAGATATTCCTTTTCGAAGAGCATGATTCCCACGACACAGGGAAACCTAGTGTGGGGATCACAGTCAACATCATTTACCCATTTATTTTTATATAGCCTTTCTGATCCAATTTTCTTTAAGTACAAATGATGTATACTAGTCTAAGGATTTTTGTGTAAATAAAGTAAATATTATTATATTATTATTAAATAAGCTGTGTTTTGGCTTGCAATATCTATAGCTTTAGGTCTTCATGAGTTAAGTTTTCGTATCCTTTCTACTATCACATGTATAATTTTTAAAATTCACTAAATGATTTTTTTATTAGGAAACGGGACCCAATGTCGTCGAAAGTGGATCGTCCCTGCACTGGAATGGAACTAGCTCCCAAACCAGACTACCGACACATTCTATAAGATGTTTAGCGGCAGATTTACAATGACTCAGGATTCACAAAATGACAATTTATTAATTCATTGAGTTGTTTTAAATAAATATTATTTCTTACTATGGAATAAAATAATAACAGCTTATAAAAGATCTTGTTAGTATTTTGCCTATGTAATTGTACATTGTATTTTATATTAAAGCAATTTGGTACAAAAAATAATCATTGTTACAGTTCTAATGATATCATAAAAGGGCGAGCCTAATAGAATGAAACATCGACATAACACAGCGGAGGAAAACTCTTGCCAGTACATCTTATATATAAAAATGAATCGCAAAATGTGTTGGTAAGCGTATAACTCAACAACGCCTGGACCGATTCGGCCAATTCTTTTTTTTAAATGTTCGTTGAAGTTCAAGGATGGTTTTTACGGCGAGAAAAATTTGAAGCAAAAAAAAATCAATTTTTAATACCATAAAATACAGGCGGTGTACGGGCGCTTACATTCCTTGATCTCCGAAACTACGCACCGGGATTGATGTGGTTTTTTTTAACAGATACCGTCTTATTACAAAACGCGGTTTAAACATTAGTCCAGGACTATGAAAATAAAAAAATGGTTCTTTTTGTTCAGATATCACATACAATCAATCAAAATGTCAACAAAAAATTGGAACTTTGATTTAACATTGGTACAATTTGACAGTTTGATAATTATGACAGTAGACAGACAATTTTCGAAAAACTAAAACGGACTTGGTCTGGACTTATATTTGAACCACGTTTTGTAATAAGACTCATAGTGTTTTAAGTGGGCGGTTTTAAGTATCTAACGTGTAACCGTGCGAAGCCGGGCAGAGCAGCTAGTTTTCTATAAAAATAACTAAGTCTCCATTTAAGCACCTTAAATGTATTTAACGGCAAAAATATTACCTACCTAGTAAAAATAATAAATAAACTGTTCGGGGGTCGTTGTGCAAGCAGAGTAACTTAGATAAGGCCTTTCTGAAAACAGGTAGTGACTCAAGTCTTTATGTTGTGGTTAGTTTAAGCTTTGAACTTTATTTTCTAATGCCATTCTATCATATTATACATATAGATCATATATTATTCTTTGTCATTGATTTGAGTATCAACGTTAATAACCAACTAGTCTCGTCTGGATAGGTACGTTACCTTCCCTTTGATTTGTACAGAAAATACCCGACAATAGAAATACTAAATCAAATTATAAGAATAAGAATACCTATAGAAGTTTCTTGATCTAAAAATACGGGATACCCTTGTAGGTGACTCAACATTTATTTATCACTTTGTAATATATTTTACTATTATACATTTTATTCTTTACATTTTCAATATTAAATATTTATTTCTATATTTATTTACTTAGTATATTGACACTCCACATTCATTACTCACTTACATTCCACATAGTCGACACGTGTTTCGCCTCTCCACGAGTCCTGAGGATGCCTCGTGGAGAGGCGAAACACGTGTCGACTAGAATATCTTGCCGAAAGAGAACAGCAAAGCTTCAAGACACAAGGTGCGGTGTTGGGAAGATCTTGAGATCCACGGAGGCCACGTTGGTTAGGAGGTGAGGTGTGGCGGTGGTATATGGAGGAACACACCTAAAAACCATCAAGTTTGTTGTTTGATGTCGGTTAAGGAGCAGTCGCAGCGGAAAAACACTATATATTTCTCCAGAGTTTCAGTAACAATGGATTTCCGCAAAGTAACGCCTGATTCAATATCTTATTCCACGAACATTCATACATCACACTAAACCTATTAAATATTATTTACACAAGCATAGCCGCGAGTAAACTCTTGTTTAGCATCGCTGTTCTCGCGGCTGTGTCGCGGAGATACCGAGCTCGAAACCGGTTTTTCGACGCCGGCCAGCGCTCGGCCACCAGTGCCTCATAGATTGTTCCGAAGCACACACGCGCCGCCTTTCTAATTCACATTCTGTATCGTTCTCGTCATTTTATATTTGTGTTTTCTTGATTATTTATTAAGTAACTGTCCGCTTCGAAACTTTTGGTCCGTGGGGTAAAAGCACTAAGTCTTTTAAAAAAAAAAAAAAAAAAATGTTGATTGAAATCACTAGAGACAAGAACGCTGGCTGGTTCCTTGCGCAAAGGATTTCTATAGCAATCCAGCGTGGGAGGGAATGCAGCCAGCGTTCTTGGCTTCATACCACATGTAGATTGTTTAAATTTAGTTTAGATGTAAATACTCTTTTTTAGTTCTATTAGTGTTAATATGTGTAAATATTGTTTCTTATTATTGAATAAAATAAATTTAGTTTACTGTGGAGATTTAAATAGACTTTGGTTTTATGGAATTTGGTGTTTACTTTCTTCATACACCGGCACCCACACCCAACAACTAAAACCCTTACACTTTTTATTTTGTGCCTAAATATACTCGTAAATGTAATGTTTCCATGGAAAATCTTGTATGTACCTATTTTAACTTGTATGATACTATCTATACAATATAATAAATTAGAAGAGGGTCTTTTGACCCTCTTCTAATTTATTTCTAACCATCAGAGCATGGAAGATATAAAAAGAATTGTTTGGATTTACTTTAAATCTATAACAGAACCCGTTTCAGCAGTTTTTAGATTTTTTGTCAATTATTCTGTTTGTCAGTTTATTTAAAACCGGCTGAACTTATCAATATGATTTTGGTATGTAAGTAGTATGATAAAGGAGTCATGGACTCCCATTTTATTTCAAAATAATGCGAGCGAAGCCGAGGGCGTCCACTAGTGATAAATTAATCATTTTTTTTGTATTTTATTTGTTAACTAGTGGGTGCTCGCGGCTTCGCTCGCATTGAGAAGTGAAACTTGCATCCCCTATTTCACCCCTTTAAAAGTCCTTTATTAGCGGATGCCTACGTCATAACATCTACCTTCATTCCAAATCCGTCCAGTGGTTTGGGCTGTCCGTTGATAGATCAATATATCAGTCAGTTAGTCACCTTTGAGTTTTATATATTTAGACTTATTTCTCATCGTCCACCTCCTGTGACGTTCATCAGTTCATCTCTGTTTACCAAGGTGCACTGTAGAAAATATTTATATTTCACCGTCTACCTCGCTTTATGGCTGATAATACATGATATAAGTAGATGCCACAGAATGGGCCGCGCTGCTTCAGATAGGCCACGGCCTATATTATACAAGCTCCGTGATGTTGCCCTCCGCGACAAGTTATGGGCGGCTAAGACGAGCCTCAAGGGCTCGGGCATCACTATGTCCGAGTTCCTCACGAAGGCTCGTCATGACGTCTTTGTTGCTGCTCGTCAGCGTTTTGGTATCTCAAAATGCTGGACGAGGGAGGGCAACATATTTGTATTGGGCCCTGACGGCACCCGGCATCGTGTCAATTGCAAAGCTGATATTGCTGCTATTCCAGGGGAAGAGGCCCCGGAGCCTCCAGCAGTAAAGACATCCAAAACGAAGCCGGCGGTCAAGGAACCTGTCACCCCGAAATCCAAGTCAAAGAGAACGAAAAAGTGAATTTATGCACACCTTTACTTATCATTTGTAGTTCCAACTTAATCATTTTTGTTCCCATTGATATTTTTAATCTACCATCATTTCTACAGCTTTATACTTATTGTAAACAAATTATGTTTTTTGCAAAAATTCTATCGAAACCTATCGAAACAATTCGTGTGTGGTTGTCAGTGCTGTCATGTCTTTGATTGACAGTGACATTTATGTTGAGTCTATCGTATAATTAACTTTACTTTTTGGCAACAACCATATAACTTATTTAGCTACTATATTTTTTTGTTTTTAATGTACCTACCTGTTGATTCATTATTAATACTGAAGCTACAAGATAATGTGGAAAACTTTACTGGTAAAATTAACAATGAAAATAATCATAGCAGGTGACTGCAAAAGTTAAGTGTAGAAGTTGCATAATATTGTTTACTACTAGTACTGACTGTTATTTAGTTTAATTTTACTGTGTATATTTTGATTATTTTTGTTTTCTCTGATATTATATTTAAACACTGTTAGTAAGTAGGTAGTCTATGGTTACATTTAGTAATTCATAGTAAAGATTAATTATTTAGTTTATAGAATTAACAATTAGTAACAACTAGCATAGGTACCTATTATTTGTATATTAGTGTTTTAAGTACCTTAAAGTTACCTACTCATCCAATATCCAGTTCTGTTAGATGTCATATAATTATAATAGTGATGATGACAGCCAAGTCTCTGAATATGCTTCATGTCAATCCTCAAGCGAAAGTTTAGATAGTTTCTCTAGCTTGCCTACTCTAGCTGAATCTATTGAAAACTTTGTATCTGATGTCCCCAAAAATTTCAATGTTTTTCACACCAATGCCCAAAGTATTACGGCACACTATCCTGAAATGCTAGCGTCTTTTGTAAACTCTAATGTGCATGCTATTTTAGTCTCAGAATCCTGGCTAAAGCCAGCAATTCCTTCTTCCTGCGTGTCGTTGCCAGGGTTTCACTTGATTAGAAATGATCGCATCGGCCAAAGGGCAGGCGGTGTTGCCATATACTTGAAATCTCATATTCCTTTCTCAATTGTAAGTGTATCGGCACAGCCGCCTCCTTCTGACGCCGGCGAGCATCTTTTCATCGAGTTGACCCTGCAGCACACGAAAATACTTCTAGGTGTTTACTATCCCCCCAATCTTAACGTGAATTACTTTTCGTCTCTCGAAAATTTGCTAATAGATATATCAGCGTCATATGACCACACCATACTTATGGGAGATTTTAACACTTGCCTGTTGAAACGTGATCATAGGACCAAAAAGCTTTATTCCTTAGCAGCTGCCTGTAATTTATCAATGCCTCAACTCAATGCTACGCACAACCCTCCAAATTCTGACTCCTCTCTTCTCGATTTGATGCTTATATCTTCTCCCCAGCATGTTGCCAAGCACGGCCAGTGTGCGGCGGACCTTATTTCACATCATGACTTGGTGTACCTTTCATATAAAGTCCGTCCACCCAAAGCAAAGCCCAGCATTATATTACAGCGTAATTTTGCCAGGCTGAATATAGACGACTTGCGTAAGGATGCGCAAAACGTAGACTGGTCGCCTGTAATTGGCGCCCAATGCATAGACGACGCGTTATCAGAATTTAATCGCATTTTGACTAATTTGTATGACGTTCATGCTCCTGTGAAAGCTGTCAAAATGAAGCACACTCCAGCACCATGGCTCACAGACGACATCCGAGCACTAATGCGTAAGAAACTTGTAGCTAGAGCCAAATTTAAACGTTCCCCAACAGACTACAATAAACAAAAATATATTTGGCATCGCAACGTCTGTAATAGAGCGTGTAGGGACGCACAGCGCCGGTATATCCATGATTCTGTTAATAATGTTGATCCAGCCAAGGTATGGAAGTTTCTGAGAACCTTGGGAGTTGGTAAATCTCGTGCTGAAACCATTCCTGACAATTTAAATTTAAATGAATTAAATCAATATTTCACTTCAACTACCCCGTTTAATTCTTCCGTAAAGTCAGCTACATTAAAGCTTATTTCTAATATTGCTCCGCCCGATACCGACACTTTTGATTTTGTACCTTTTGACGCTTGTGATGTTAAGAAAGCTCTTGAATCTATATCATCTAATGCGGTTGGCAGTGATGGCGTAAGCCGTAAAATGTTGCTACTTGTCATTGATGAGATTACCCCTGTTGTCCAATACATCTTCAATTTATCCATTTCGTCTAGCAGTTTCCCTGCGGTATGGAAAGATGCCCAGATTATCCCTCTTCCTAAGAAATCCAACCCGAAAGCCTTTTCTGAATATCGTCCTATATCTATTCTTCCTTTCCTATCTAAGGCACTAGAGAAGTTGGTTCACCAACAACTCTCTTTCTTCCTCTCCAAAAACCATCTCCTTAGCCCTTACCAATCTGGCTTCCGACCTGGGCACAGCACTGCAACTGCCTTGGTTAAAATCACAGATGATATTAGGTACGGCATGGGTAATTGTCATCTCACTGTTCTCTTGCTTCTTGATTTCAGCAACGCATTTACTAATATAGACTTTGATATCCTGCTAAGCGTCTTGGCCTCTCTTAACATATCTCCAACGGCAATAAGGTGGTTTCGAACATACCTGTTTGGTCGCCGGCAGCGGGTTCGCCTCGATGACCATTATTCGTCATGGAGCAGTACTGCTGCTGGCGTACCACAGGGCGGCGTGCTATCCCCTCTTCTGTTTGCTATTTTTATAAACTCAATATCACATAACCTCTCTTCTTCTTATCACCTCTATGCAGACGATTTACAAATTTATACCCAAGCACCTCTTGAACGCCTCAACGAGGCTATAGATTCTATTAATACGGACTTACAACGGATATGCGACTGGAGTAAATCGTACGGATTGTCTATAAATGCGTCAAAGACCCAAGCGATCGTAGTTGGAAGCTCCCGTTTAATTTCTAGGATAAACTGGTCATGCATGTCAGCGGTTATGTTCGATGGCATTCCTATAAAAATGAGTGACTCCGTTAAGAATCTCGGAATCCATTTTGATAGCCAATGGACGTGGACACCTCAGCTAACTGAAGTGAGCCGTAAAGTTTTTGCCTCTTCTGCTTCTTTGCGGAGACTCCGTAACTTTCTGCCTATCACGACTAAATTAGCCCTTGTGCAATCTCTTCTTCTGCCAATATTAGATTACGCTGACGCTTGCTACCTTGATGTAACCAATGAGCAGCTCGACAAACTCGAGCGCCTCCAAAATTTCTGCATACGGTTTATATTTGGTTTGCGCAAATATGACCACATATCCGAATTTCGAAAAAAGCTCAAATGGTTACCTATCCGCTTTCGCCGTAATGCTCATATCCTATCCCTTCTGTACAAAATCCTCTTCAATCCTTTCACTCCGCTTTATCTAAAAGAAAGATTTTCTTATGTCACGGCTTCCCATACCGACTCCCTGCGAACTTCCCGTGTCCTCTGCTTGTGTATCCCTGACTTCAACCATTCCAACCTTGTCTACCACTCTTCTTTCACCATGCAAGCTATTCGCTTATGGAATGATCTGCCACTTCATATTAGGCAGGCCAAATCCCTTCCTATTTTTCAGAGCTTGGTTCATAATTATTATATGCATGACTAATTTGTGGACTCAGGTTTTTTTTTTTTCCCTTCTTTTTGAGTAGGTTTATTATGTGTTGTTTTCCTTTCTCTGTTTGTAATAGATATAAATGTAGGCATTTTACATGTTTTTAGGTTTTTAGTTGTTCTTTTTGTTAAATTATTATTAAGTTGTATTAGTTTTATTAGGTACGCCAGCTTTACTGTTACTGTTGTACTATCGTTGTTTTCCAAACTAGGTTGCCTGGAAGAGATCACTCTAAGTGATAAGGCCGCCCTCTGTCCCAATATTATGGTTTTTTTTTTCTTTATACTTGTGTTCTCTTGCTATATTGGTGTACAATAAAGAATTTTTGATTTGATTTGATTTGATTGAATACATAACAATAAAACGTAGCATTTACATCTGAAAAATGAATATATATATACCTATGTTTCTTTGTGTTGGTTTACACGTTCATTAGATATTAGAGATACGAGTATCACCCCCCCTGAGAGAGTTGGGATCACAGATAACAGAAGCAAAGGGAGATTAGGTTAGTGGGCGAGCCCCGTGCGAACGCATGCGGCGCAAAACGTACCTCATCGGCTCAGCACTTGTCAGTCGACGTGACGTTAGGAAAATAAAGTTATTAAACCATTGCTTGATTTGTATAAGACGTATATCAATAAAATTGTTATGCCGCAATGGATGATTACGCATAACAAGCACTCACTGACAACACACGCTAATTCTTGATCGAAATGCAGCCGCTGATAGTGGTCATTGCAGACACTGGGGTTCAAACAAAACAACTACTCCTAGTAATATTTCAATACCTCAAAATTACAATACTTTTTCACGAAATACACAGAAATAAAGTATATTCAAGACTGCAGACACTGTCACAAATACATTACTTAGCACTTAAGTCGTGATGGTTAGCAAATGACTAAATAAACTATTTTTATGAGCTCTAATAGAATATTAGCACCTAAAACTGTATCGAGTACAAGTTTGAAGTTTAAGTTCAAAGTCAACCATATGTTATGATAACATTTGGGTTTGATTTCAGGTGAAAATCCTTTCTTTTTAACATATGTTAAACAACATTAATTTTATTTCAGTTATTAGTTAGGCAATTGAAAAGTAATGTTTGTTTGATGTGATTTTCCTTTCATTCGTGAAAAACGCTTAACTTACCTACTCGTTGTACCATTCGTAGCCAATATTAATTCAAGCCAAGATATTTTTGTATGAAACTCTTTATCTTATAATATCATCATTAAAAACTGAAGTAGCATTTCTTTCATTTTGAACATTGGAAAATTGCCAGTAGAAATGCGGTCGCGAAATTAATATTTACTTTAGCTGCTTGCTTTTATTCATAGAAAATATAATCTCCGAGACTCCTTACTTTAGAACTGTTATTATAAAAGCAAAAGTTTATGAGTGTGTAAGTATATATTGTAACGTATTTTTGCACATCTTTACGCTTAAATGACTTAGTTGAATTAAACATTATTTAATTACTAGATCAACATATCACAGGTTCTTTATTCCAAATTTTTGTGCATATAATTAATGTATCTATCATTTATCTAATGTAGACCAATCTCCATCCATTCCTATGACGATGTGCCGACGCATGGCGTCCAATCAGCAATCAGATTTATCGCGTGATATCGACATGTGTGTGTACCCTACACACATCTTTTCCACTATTGTATGTCTATAAGGTATAATGTTGCTTTTATTAGATGGCACATCAAGACCTTCTAAAGATTTAAGTAAATGTTGGATAGAAATTAATCTTTGTCTCTCGAAGGATAAGCTGTGTCTCTCGTCTTAAAGCAAAGAGTTAAGTATTTATTTTTTAAAAATAAATGCATTGAAAAATTAAATAGTAGTGAAATTTAACTTTTTATTCAAAAATGCTCAAATTTTCAATGAAAATATGTTTTAGTAAAACACCATAGTGCGGGTTTAGCACTTGATAAAAAAACTCATAGTAGTGAAATTATAACGCGAATTAAAAAAAAAACGATGTCCACTTTTTCTTTAATCATTCTAAACGTTATGATGATGATGATGCATTCCAAGCAGATTTCGGCTACGGCGAAGGTATTTCCTACGGGAAGGTTACTGATGTGTCCTCACATGACTAATATACGCCACCTTAGCGGTGAATCTATAAATAAATATCATATTTATTAATTTACTAGCTGGTGCGCGCGACTTCGTTCGCGTGGAATAGTTATTACCATAAAACGGTTCTTGTGAGTTAACCTTAAAATTACATATACTGTTGCGGACATTTTGTTACTTTATTTCAAGAGAAATAATTCTTTCATACACATTTTTTGATTTGAATCGTTTTCGCAGCGCACGCAACGGAAACCCGCAAGGATGTATAAATTTCGCCGTTTTTTTTACATTTTCCATTGTTTCTTCGCTCATATTAGTTGCAGCGTTATGTTATATAGCTTAAAGCCTTCCTTAATAAATGGTCTATCCAACACAAAAATAATTTTTCAATTCGCACCTGTAGTTCCTGAGATTAGCGCGTTTAAACAAACAAACAAACTCTTCAGCTTTATAATATTAGTATAGATATTGGGTTTCTAACGCTTCAGCATAACATTAAATTTTAATGAATATGTTTTACTAACAGAAAACAATAACCTGATAGTTATTCTGATCAACAAGCTTTTCTAGGTACATATTACACCTATGATAGTAATTACCTGGATTCCGTGAAAAACCTCTGTTGCCTACATTGAACTCAATTTAATAATTTCGTATACAGAGTGCCCAATTTGCACGCATTCAAATATTAAAGGCACTCATAAAATTCATTACTCAGATATTTTTTAATTTTACAAGATTGGAATGTGTGTAAATATTAAATTTACATTTATTTCATTACATTTTTATTACGAATCTTTCGAAGTTATTCAACGAATGTAACTTCAATAAAATGTAGAAGCAGTGCAGACACTATTACAAATCGTATTTATTTGAAAATTGTTAGATGGGTGACATGTCTGTCGTTTAAATAGTCCACGTGGAATTTTATTACAAAATTTAACATGTTTGCAGTTTTAATATGTTCACAATTATTCTAGAAATAAATCCAATAAATTAAACAAATATTCGTTACTTCTACGCATGATAGTATTAAATCACATATGTAGTTAGTTATATTACCTAAACTATTTTACTTTTTCTTAACTTTTTTTTTATAAAATCTCTTAACATGGTCGACATAAAACTATCTAAACAATTTCCAACCTTTGAAAAATACTTTGAACTTCAGTTGTTGTGTATCTTGTTTCAGACGCAACGAATCCAAGGATGCGCTGCAAAAACTCCAACCGATGAACTCTTCAACTTCTTAAAAAAAAACAAAAAGAACTAACAAACATGTCGAACAAAACGCAAACTCTGTTCAGCATCTTTCAAGAGATCTTCGCTGCGTCTGGCAATTCTTCTGAGAGCGTGATCAATGAGACTCAAATAGTATCAGTTCTTAGAGAACAGGCCTCGGATGCTCACGCGAATGAGGACTTTGAAACTTTATTGGTGAAAATGATGAGGGATGCTCAGAAGAAACTGAATCCGACGGAACCACCCGATGCTTGTGCAAACTATTGTGCTGGAGACTTCAGGAATGTTATCGAGAGTTATAATAGTATTCATGGATATGCCACGTTATTGGTAAGTAAATATTTTACATTCGGTTATCTGAATGCTTCTCTATAAATAGTTCAGCTTCATTCACTAATTTATTCTAGTTATATTGCAGTCTTAGAACAATGAACACTGTCAAAAAGATCAATCAAAATGTAATGGAGATCTATTACTTACTATGTTACATGATAACATAGAAGACCACATAACATAACATGGCAAAGCATTGTGAATGGACATTCTTTGATTTACTTGCAAAAAATGTTGTAATTACATTCTTTTTTTTTCTTTTTGGTTAAAATTTTGTCTGTCACGGTCAAGCGTAATGCATCACACATGTGTTTTTATCATCAATAGACATCTTTAAAAAGTTTAGATATAAAATACTTTTATTTTTTACAAGCTTTGAGCGCCGCGCTGAGGCGAAACACAGCGGCGGTGCCATGGAATTTCACCGACATTTTGTCAACAAGCTTCAAACAGTGACCGATACTACACTGTTCGCACATACCTATAGATACGGCTGGTTTCAAGTGTGAAGGGCAAGACTTCCGGTGAAATTGCAAATATGGTGACTCACATCGACGATTATAACGCGACATTGTAGCTTACGTAATTGAATATGTATGTATTTATTAGATTAGATTTGTATGAATGGATTATATGTACATTTAACAAATCGACCGAACATTTTCACACCAAAAACATGCGCGTATAAGACTGCTGGCCCTGCGGCGCCTAATAGCAGATAAGAGGGGCAAAAAGCCAAAATTATTATCTCATTGCAAATGTCCCAAGCATTAAGCAACAAACGTTACTAAGATCTAATTAGAGAGGGCCAGTAAATCAATTTTATGGGCCGCTTTATTAACGCCTATCGTCTCACTTTCAGCCTTCTTTCCTTAACGACCATTATGGCTTCACTATTGTTTTCTGCTCGTTTAGCAGGAGATACCAAACGTTTATCTACAAAAATAATGTAAGAAGATCTAAACTTAAAACTGATAAAGTTTTGTAAAAAACTGAAATCAATTGAAAAATAAGAATAAAGTCTGAATAAAATGATTGCAAAACATAACCTTAAAAGTAACACATTAAAAAAAATGAGTCGCTGTTTATTCTGAATAATATACTAGTGACTTATATATTATTCTTATACATTTACTGACATGACTTGCTTTTGGTCAGTTACAGATATATGTATTTTAAGTACATATCCATTTACATGGCCGTTATGCCATTTAACTTTGATTTAAAATGTAGTATATAATATCGCTCATATGTAGGTTTATTCATTGCAAGTACCCGTTTTGTGTTTAATATAAGTATAAATAAGACCATCATTTAATTTAGCCACGACACAAGCGTTTGCTTCGTGTGGGGCTAGATGGCGATGTGTGCAATGTCCTGGAAAAAATATTTATTTATTTAATTCTTAGCTCGCTAGATAGCGGTCAAATACTGCCTGCAGAACTTACTTATAATCAAAAAACAATTTTAAAAAACGAATCCTACAATGAGATTATAAACAGTTTTTCAATCATTTATAGTCGATGGTAGCCCTGATATTTTCGATACGACCTTTAACTTTTTATTCTTAAAAGGCCTTACAAGTAAGTTTAAGTTTAATTTGTCTTCATTTAGTTTAGATTTATATAACAAGGCATGAATAGAATACCTTTACAATGTTACTTATTGAAAATCTGAAACTTAGTTGAGATGTTTTGAAGCAAGTAGGCGTAGCTATTGAATCAGATATCTCAATATAAGACTTAATACATTTCTTGTAAAGGTATCTAACTAATTAAAAAAACTAAATACTTACTAACAATAAAAATAAAAACTCAAACTACTTCGAAAACTAAAAACGTAAACTAAAATGCCGCGTTGTTTAGCAATGCTTACCTTCTGAGCAGAGTAGCAGCCATCATTCTGGAGACCTATCTCTTCTTTTTCCTTGTAATATTTTAATACCTACATTGAATCAAATTAACATTGTGTAATATTTACAATTTATTGATTATTATACTGCTATTTGTTTTCTAACTAGGTAAGTATGCATTGTTTGACTTTCATTTCGACTACGTCATTACTTGAATAATATATGTTCTGTAGCAGCTACCTGAGATTTTACCCACCTTTGTAAACAATAGTTTGTGATTCGTGTTTAATCAGGATCAAATCTATTTCCATACTAATTTTTACGTAAATCAGTACAGCTATTTGAGCATAAAGAAGTGACCAATGACCATACACACAAACGTCCTCTCAAACTTTTGCTCTAACAATATCATGTACCAATTGTGACACACACAGAAAACTGTTTCTCGTCGTGGCAATAAATCGTCAAAATAAAAATCTTTCAATTTCATTATGTATTTGCTAGCCATGTCAGAAACCCTTAGGGTTTTGAAACTCTGACACCAGAGCTAGCCACTCTCATACGAGCTTAATTTTTACTTACCGACAGAAAAAGATAAATAAATATTTTCCGGACATTCTACAATGCTCTAATGCCACACACGAGTATTGTCTAACTTCGTAGAAGCACACACTCGTAAAATTTTCTGGCAGGTTTCATTTATCGGCACAGCGGCACGTCTCTCATGGCATCCCACATCAAAAGTTTCCTGATTTAACGCCTGCCTTCAAGGGGTTACTGGCTACATACATGGATAATACATTCTAGACACCTACCAACATACTCGTATGTTTGAAAATGATTTCTAGGCTATTATGGCCACAAGTTAAATCTATCTCTCTCTCTCTGTGAGTCGTATTTCCTCATGACTGAGGGTCGTGACTCCCCCATCGAATTAATACGTTAGGGGAGTTCTCTTAGGCAGATAAATCGTGGTGGGCGCCAAGGGCCTTCCACGGAAGACACATGTCCTCGGAAATAGTGGTTATCCACCAGTTCCAAACATGTCATCGTCATCAGCCTACAGTCATCCACTTCTGGACATAGACCTCTCCCAAGGTACGCCAAACATGTTGTATAGAAATGGATTGATAAAATAGCCTTGTATGACATTAGCTAGATATTTTTGACAGCTGTCACTATAATTTATCTGTACCGTAAATTGTATGGTTACCTACACAAAATATCAAGAAAAATTTAATGAAATTGTATGGAGTTCATATGTACTTATCTTAAAATCATCAAGCATTATTGATCACAAAATAGTTCTGGCTTTAGCGTATCTATCACCTGAATCACACGGCCCACGGTGTTGCCCGTGATAAAGCAAATTTAGTTCAAATCTGTTCAGCTGTACACATACCTACACTTCGCTATTTTTATATTATTGGCAGTCTATTAGGTGTGACGTCGAGTTACTAGCAGCGCTGAGGCTATAATTTTGACAAGCTTCGTGAATCTGCCCGATTTATTAGAGTTATGGTTTACTCCAAACTGTATTTTTACTAGCTGCCTGTGCGCTTTGAACCATAACATACGTATATTTATACAATTCATCATACCATATTATACAAGCAAACGTGACGCAAAGATTTGTTGATTTTTTTCTCTGTGTTCCTCTTTATTCTCTTTCTCTCTCTTTGAATTGTATTTCTCATGACTGAGAGTCGTGACTCCTCTTCAGAATTAATTTGTTTCTCATTATAACGGAGCAACAAATCAACTTTATTTCTTTCTAAACGTAGTATTGGATACCATCTATACTAGGATTACCATTAGTGTAAGACTCAATATTTATTTATGGACCTAAATAGCAATCATTAATCCAATCTTTCGGCCTAAAATAGGTGACTGACATAGCTCTGTCTAGGTACAATGCCAGATATCTAAAAATAGTTACTATTAAAATAATAGGTCTTTAAATTACCTATGAAATTACCGTTCTTTTCTTACATTTTAATCTGTTTGTAACTTTTACGTACAGCTATATTTTTTCCAAATACAATTTTTATTGTATCGATTGTTGAATTATGTACCTTTAAGACAAAAAAATATGTATTACTAGTGCATATTACTTGTAGGGAAGTCATTGAAAACACCTCTTTCAATGTGTCGTCGGTTTCACTACTTTAACTAGGTATATGTTTATCATTATACTTACTCTGTTTTTGAGATATTGATATACGCAGTGCATAGCTTTTTTTCCATCTAACTATAGTTATCAATTGCATCTAAATCTGTCCAGACATTTCATCATATCATTTTTCTCAATTTCGTCATACAAATCGGCAATTTCATAGGTAAAGACAATAATATACTATTTTCCCTGGTATCATCGTGGCGAAAGTTTTTGGACGATTAGTGAGCTTAGTAACGATATAATAGGTTTACTAACGAATAGCTTATGGCGGGCGACAAAGGCTTTTCAGGAACTTTCTCTGACACTGTCTTCGGATCCACTAAGCTTACAGGACGAGGGTAGCAAACAAGTTCAAACGGATTAGTTAGGTGTTACGGAAGGCTTGATTTCTGAACCTTACTTATTGAATAAAGTTGCATAGTTACACTGATGTGTGGATTATAAGATAGTGTTTTTGATGTATTGCCGTTGATAATTAAAGCGTTTACTTATTTGAATGAAAAAATCAGGGCATTATACAGTGTGTTTGGCTACTGACATGCTATATTTGAAATCAGTGATGTAAAGCCAATTTCATCGATGAATTATCCCACTATGGGGATGATTCATCGATGAAATTGGTTCAAATCCGCCGTATTTAAAAATCGCAGCATTTTCAATATTCATTTTAGACAATTTGTTAAAAAATGAAGGTGTGTATTACATTGGCACAAAATATCATTATTAGAAATAGGAATAGAAAAACATTTACATTTACACACACACATACATACAATAATGAAATAAATAATTCTGCCTCAACTTAGCATAATGCTGATTACTGGATGTATTATTATGTTGCTATGTAAAAGCGAAGTAAACATATCTACTAACAAGTCCACTTATGCATTATATTCTCCTCCTCCTTAGTCGTATTCCTCTTTACTGAGGGTCATGACTCCCCCTCAGATTCAAATCGTTGGGGGAGTTCTCTTGAGCAGATACATACCTATACTTTTATATAAAAATGAGTCCTCATTCCATCTTTAGTTCCCTCTTCTATAGTATAATAGAATCGTATTCAAACGCAGTGATCGATGAACCCCTGATCGTTAGGACGGTGTACTGACCCATAGCTAACACATAGTCTACGGAAAATTAACTGTACGCGCATAAAATCAGAACTAATAAACAACATGGCGATAGATAGTATGATTCATAACACTTTATTGAAATAAACGAGGCTAAATCTAAATATATAAAACTCAAAGGTGACTGACTGACTGATATAGTGATCTATCAACGCACAGTCCAAACCACTGGACGGATCGAGCTGAAATTTGGCATGCAGGTAGATGTCATGACGTAGGCATCCGTTTATACATCAATATTAAAAAAAAACTTTTTTATTATGAACAAAAATTTTTTATTATGAACTAATTTCCATGAATCAAACAAAAACTTAAGAATGGTGTCCTAATTTAGGACCTAACATATATTTGATATGATTTCAAATGCTTTCGAATTTGGTTTTGGTCGTCTACGCCGCCATCGCTGTTTTACAGATTAACCGTTTGCTAATAACCCTACCCTAAATACCCTATATGCGAGTGTGGCTCAGCGGTTCCAGTGTCTGCTTTTCATTCAGACGCACTCTGGTTTGAATCCAGCCTTACACCAATTTTTTGTATTTTCAAGTCAAGGAGGTTGAATCGAGTGTGACGCGGCATTTTCAGCGTCTGTTTTTTATCTTGACGCAACCTGGTTCGAATCCCGCCCTACACCAATAACTTGTATTTTCAAGTTATGTGTGGATTTGCACTTGCTTAGCGGTAAAGGAAAACATCGTGAGGAAACCAACATGTTTGAGGATATTGTTATCCGATGACATGTGTCTTCCGTGGAAGGACCCGGGTGCCCACGATATATCTGCCGAAGAGAACTCACCGAACGAATTAATTCTGCAGGGGAGTCACGACCCTCAGTCATGAATAAATACGACTCAAAGAGAAAAAGAGAATAACTCTACTCGTATTTTAGAAGTGCTGCTACCAGTTGTAACAAAATATATTTTGCGAGGACATAATCAGATCCCGGTTCATTCAAGCTCCAAGGTCGCTTCTCTCACGATTCACCTGAACGCGCTAAATATGCTCAAAAACATCTAAATTATGCCCTTTATTACAAGCACAATAAGGTCCATTATCGAAGAAAGTTGTATTTCATGAGATCAATTTGAATACAAATAAGTTGACAATATTTGTCTGTGAACGAATACGATGCCCTTTGAGTTTGTTTGTTATATTGGATACTGGGTGCTGTGAATTGGTGAACTGTTTTGTTATTTTGTTAATACTAGGTTTTCTACAATAAATACCTATTTACAGAAAAATAATCATTTTATTCTCAGATTAATAAATGCAATTAAATAAAACTACTCAATTAATTGATTAAATCTAAATATCGGTATATAAGACTCATAGATGACTAACTGACTGACACAGTGACCTATCAATGCACAGTCCAAGCCACTGGACGAATCGGGCTGAATTTTTGCATGCATGTAGATGGACGTAATCATCCTCTAAGCAAGGAATTTCGGAAATGCCACTTTTATGAGAGTGAAATAGTGGATGCAAGATTGACTTCTTAATGCGAGCGAAACCGCGAGTACCCACTAGTTTCTTTGTGAACTACAAACATTAAAAAAAAACCCACTGGTAACAGGAAAGTAGCAGAAATCTCTCATTGTTTCAGGATTTTAAGGCAACCAAGATAAAGATAACTTTAAGATAAAGATAACTTTATTTAGCAAAAATTTAGATACTTATACAACTTGGTTCCGTACACTCCACACTAGGATGTAAGATGGATACTAAGTAAATTACCCTCCTGATATATGAGATACACAGAACTAATGACATGTTATTCTGAGCTAATGCTTAGATACTATATATATCTAGCGATAGTGGAATGTTAGCGGTGAGGTGTCAAATGTCAGTGGTTCGGGCTTTAATGGTTGCCATCTTGCTATTAGTGTGCGACATGACTATTATATATATATATATATATATACTTGCAACCGCTTCTGTACTTGAGCTAAGAAATTGAATGCCAAAATAGCTTTGTCGTAGTATTTCTATAGAACACGTTACCTGACATTAAGTAATCAATTCCTTGATAAATTCTGAGGAATAATATTTCTTAAGATACAATAGACGATACCGATTTATTTGGGTAAGATTAGTTATTTTCATACACTTAGATTTTACACGAAACAAGATGGAACGAATATATTATTAATATAAAAACAGAAAAATAACTTGTGAGAAAGAAATTAAGTGAGATTGTTAAGAAATTATAATATAACATTACATTAATAATATATAAAAACAAGGAAAGGAAAACTTAACATACCTACTAAGTAATCGCCTGGAAGAAATCGCTTAAGGCGATAAGGCCGCCCATTTGTACGTTATTATTTGTTCATATTTTACTTTGTACTATATACTTGTGTTGGTGTGCAATAAAGATATATATTATTATTATCTTTAATTCCTTCACAGACTCTCGGGCCTTACGCCCGGTATTTTTAAGGCATCAGTGGGGCCGTAGCCAACACTGAGAGGCCTTTTACAATACTATACTTAAAATTAAGTACAAAATTACAGAAAGAGGATGTTAGGTTAATAAAATAACTATTGCAGACATGGTATTGATGTTACAGGCTATTGTGTTGAGTTGTTCATTGACTTAATTAAACTG
Organism: Macaria notata; assembly: GCA_927399415.1. Lineage (NCBI taxonomy): Eukaryota > Metazoa > Arthropoda > Insecta > Lepidoptera > Geometridae > Macaria > Macaria notata. Next base: position 4,928,602 of record OV656744.1, read on the forward strand.
GTCTATTGTACGAGGAACGGCACCCGCCAGTTACGCCTCATTCATAAAAATTATAGCGGGTGATGACTTGCCACTCACTATTATTATTATTATGTCTTTATTTCTCTTCACAGATTCTCGGGCCTTACGCCCGGTATTTTTAAGGCATCAGTGGGGCCGTAGCCAACACTGAGAGGCATTTTACAATATTGTAGGTACTTAAAATTAAGTAAAAATTACAGATAGAGGATGTTAGGTATATAAAGTAACTATTGCAGACATGGTATTAATATTACAGGCTATTGTGTTGAGTTGTTCATTGAATTAATTAAACTGGTCTGTCCAAACAGAGTACTCGGTTCGGTGGGCTGTAGTTGCGCGGCGAGAAACTAGATGGCGCTAGTGGTCATTTTAGCACGCGCAAAAGCGATTTTTTTGAGATTTGTAAGCAAATTGTCGAGTCAAGTATTGTTTGAGTTTTAGAGTTTTAAAGAGTTTAAAGAGGAGTCAAAAAGTGTTATCAAAGAAGTTCTTTCAAAAGTGTATTAATATAAGTGAATTGTGTAGTGTAAATAAATAGTGCAGTGTGAAAAAGTGTTTCATTGAAGTGATCTCCCCCAACATGGTCTATTGTACGAGGAACGGCACCCGCCAGTTATGCCTCATTCATAAAAATTATAGCGGGTGATGACTTGCCACTCACTAAATGGGCCCTCCACAAAAGGCAGCCTAAGATGACGCCGGAAGGGCAACATTGGTGTGAGTGGCTTAGGGTGTCGAGAGGTGTGCTGCGCGTTCTCTGAGCGGTACTCGCGGCGTTATGCCCTTTAACACTTCCACCCTGGAGCTTAGGTACTGAGCTCTTGCGTCTGCCACTCCCGGACGGCCAATCAAGGCAAGCCGGGAGGCAGGGGGTCTCATTTAGCCCCCAGGGAATCGGGGTCCGCGGTGACGCCACTCACCGACGACTCGCCATGAAGTCGCCCCTGCGGTTTTTTATTATTTATTGTTATTATTATTACTAAGTACTTCTAACTACAACATAAAAAGGGGATCATAGATAATCTAAGTGCTCCAGCCCACTACCAAAGGGCAGCGTGCGCAGCATACATAGAAATGATTGATTTATGGCATCATATTTTCTCAATTTCAGTAATAATCCTTTGATAAATATTAACTTATACAATGTAACATTACCTTAACTTAATATTATCATATTTCTCTAACTAGGCTAACTCTAACGCTTAACTTTTGCTTCGCACTCATTATTATACATATATACCGTCTTCATGAATCACTCTATCATAGCATACATACAGACAGAAAGCGATTTTGCTTTATACTATATAGTACATAATCAAACAATCATTATTTACCTCATTTATAGAACACTTGTTTGGTCAGGCTTTAATTACAAGCTCGCTGCAAAGCCTCCAGATCTGGCCTCAATTAACGACGGTTACTCCAAAGCTCGATTATTCAACCTGATACGACTGAGCCCAGGCTTACATGGGACAAATTGCCATTTTGGGCCCGGAAACGGAAATATACCGGGGACATCCGGTTTGTACTAGGACCAAATTGATATAAATATTAATCATAATATTTTAGGAAAACGGAAGTTTATTAAATAGAAAGTTTCTTATATTTTTACGGGGCAACGGAGCGATTGATTATTGTGATTTTTTGTATGAACTAAACGTACAGTTGAAAAATAATTTTGGACCAAATATTTGTTGTGTTATTTTCTAAAGTCGTATATTTGCAGTGGGTTTTGATGTAGCCAGTACTTATACTTGGAAATACGTTTGCACGAATATATAATGTTAAATTGATAACTTTTCGAGGGTGGATAGAAGCACGATTTGTAATTAAAACATATTTATTTGTGGAATTTAAAAGAAATACATGTGTTCAAATTTGTGGATGATGTGCCAGAGAGAGATAGAGAAATAAGACACTGACAGCATACATGTTTGACAGATTGATAATAAGGCGAAAGATTATAAACAAATATTTAAACATAAATATTAACCCCAAGCTGATGATAATAGATTACAAAACAATTTGAAAACGAATGCTGATCTAATTGTTGTAAAGTCGTTATCTAGTACCCGCGATACAAGCGTTTTCTTAGTGCGGGGCTAGATGGCGCTATGTGCAATGTCCTGGAATATTTATTTATAATTTTATTACATTACATTTTTTTATATTCATAAAAGTTGTAGACCCTGTACGTCTCTAGATCTACAACTAAGTCTTCGAATGATGTTGAGCCTCTACAGCTCGTAGATGGTCTACAACTTTTGTAGCTTCGGAAACAACAGCAAATTATAATATCGGGTAGTGATCTGTGATAGGAAACTGGCTTTTTATACATATATCATTAAGTGTGATTCATCATCAGCCTAATGGGACCCACAGCAGGGCATAGGCCTCCACCCTCTTACGCCAATACTCCCTGTCTTGCGCTGTTCTTGCCCAGATGTTTCCTTCTAACTTTCTTACATCATCCAGCCACCGTTGCACAGGTCTTCCTACACTTCGCTTACCTAGCCGTGGGTACCATTCAGTTATTGCTTTGCTCCATCTGCCGTCAGTACGTCTCGCCAAGTGTCCAGCCCATCGCCACTTGAGTTTCGTAATACGAGACCCGACGTCTTCCACCTTCGTACGTTTTCGGATCTCAGTATTACGAACCCTGTCGCGTAACGTAATGCCTAACATGGACCGTTCCATTGCTCTTTGTGCGACTCTCATCTTTTCGATGGTTTCCTTGGTGAGCGTCCATGTTTCGGCAGCATACGTCATTGTGGGCAGAACACATTGGTTGTAGAGTCGTGTCTTCAAGCATTGAGGCATTTTACGGTCTTTAAAAATATCGCTTAGTTTGCTAAATGCCGCCCATCCGAGTTGGATTCGTCTTTTGATCTCCTTGTGTTTATGCTCTCTGCCAAAGGACAAACAGTGTCCAAGGTAAGTGTATTGTTCCACTACTTCTAACTTTTCACCACCAATCTGGATAATTGGTTGTGAATCTCCAGAAGCGTTGGTCATCACCTTAGTTTTGGACATGTTCATCTTAAGGCCCACTCCAAGAGAGACATGGTGAAGGTCTTCTAACATCGTTCGGAGATCAGACTCAGTTTCACTAATAAGAATCAGGTCATCGGCAAAACGAAGATGGGATAAGTGAACACCATTTATTGAGACGCCTCTATTCTCCCAGTCGAGAAGCTTCAAGACGTCCTCCAAGACAGCTGTAAATAGCTTGGGAGAAATGGTGTCCCCTTGGCGTACACCTCTTTTAATCACAATGCGATCTGTAAGAGCATGTAACCGTACTTGCATCGACGCTGATTCGTACAGATTGCGGAGGATGTTAACCCTCCCTCAAGTGTGATTAAGTAGTATTAATTTTGTATATCATGTCCAGGCAAATAAAGGCTTTTTATTTATTTTATTTATCATTAAGTGTACTTTTTCTGTTGTTTCATGGCTTTTAATATTATCTTTTGGTCATATTATAATACTATTTGTTACCAATTGATATTGTCATTGGTTCGGAATCTTTGCGAAAATATTAATTTGGAATGATTTTATTTCCTTGATGGAAAGCTACCACATTTTTTCCGGTTCTGTGCTTACGCAACGGTCCGGTCAGATTGTTTGTGTTGGCCTAAAAATCGGCTTCATTTTATTTTTCCTATCGGAAGCTCTTGATGGGTTCATGATTGATCAATGATTGATATAGCTAGTAAAGAAAATTGCTTTCTGATTTTAAATGAATTCGAAAGACAAATAATAACAGCTAATTTTTCACAGACTCGTAAATTTAGGGAAAATAATTTAAAGAGTATTAAAGCGGGCTTAACTTTAAAATAAATTATAAGAACAATCAAATTAAATAAAGATATTTATAAAAGTTTTAAGAGTTTTTTTCTACTATAGGTACGTATTTTTACAAAATGATCAAGATAAAAAAAACAAGAGCAAATTTTAATATAAACTGTGGTTTGTTGTTAGTATCCAGAACAAATTGGAGTTCACTTAAAACCAGTTTCAATGAATGAGAAATCTGTGTCTTTATTAAAGCCGAGGTTTCGGGAAACACAAGGCATTATTTTGTAGCATAGATTACACAGGGCTACCTGAAATATATCAGTTACTACGCAGAACTATATCGTCATCATCATCATCATCAGAACTATATAGCTACATTTTTTTTTACACGAAATAGGCTTACGTTTGACTATAGCCTGCCTGATGTTAAGCACCGCTATAGTCTAAGATGTAGCACGCTTGCCTAGAAGATACCTATTTACTCTAGATTTGAAGACCCCTGGGTTATAATTAACTGGGAACAAGGCTCCAGGTAGAGAGTTCCATAGTCTCGCCGTCCTTACTACGAAGGTAGAAGCAAAGCGCTTCGTGCGAGTCGTTGGAACTTCCACCATAAACCGGTGACGCCCTGCTGACTTCCTGCTTGTTCGACGGTGGAATACATACATATTGTTATGACATATATATTGTTATAACTTTTGGTAAGTAGGTAATATGAGGCCTTACAAGTGTCATAGGCTACTTTTGATTCTGAAATAATACATATTACGATACGGGCTAATATAAAATAAATAAATTAAAACTATCGACGAGAAAAAGTTACAGACAGACCAAAAAATACATAACAACATTATCTCTCTTTGAGTCGTATTTCCTCATGACTGAGGGTCGTGACTCCCCCGCAGAATTAATTCGTTAGGGGCGTTTTCTTGGGCAGATACATCGTGGTGGGCGCCCAGGTCCTTCCACGGAAGACGCATGTCCTCGGATATTGTGGTCCTCAAACATGTCGGTTTCTTCACGATGTTTTCCTTCACCGCTAAGCGAGTGCAAATCTACACATAACTTGAAAAATACAAGTCATTGGTGTAGGGCGGATTCGAACCAGGGTACGTCTGGATGAAAAGCAGACACTGGAACCGCTGAGCCACACTCGCTTAATAACAACAGTAGTAGTGACAAAAATGTAACTCAGAATGAATTGAATCAAAGTTATTTATTGGTAAGTAAATTCTAAACGGCGAGGCAAAAAGACAATAGATGGTCGGAAAAAATATTCCACTGGGAACCACGAAATGAACAAAGAGAACGCGGACGCCCTGTAAGACGATGGAAAGATGACATAGAGCTGGTAAAAAGTAAGTAAAAAAAAAGTAAAAATATGTTTATTTGCCATTTGAAAACTTAGCCTACATATTACAATATTTATATTTTGTTTAACTAAGGCTTACTTTTTTATTTACACATGTTTTCATTGGACCCCAAACTAGGCAAAAACCTGTATCTTGGAGGTCCGTAGAGATAGATGTACCGTACTATTTTTTTGGAGAAAAATTAACAATATTATGTTTGAGAACTACAAAGTAAAATGGAGTTTTCACGATTATAGAAAGAAGTTAAAATGTATATATAAACCTTTAAAACTGTTGTGAAGCGTGACTTTATGTTTGTCAATGTGTGTGAGAGTGTACGAGTGAGAAAGAGTTTGTGCTCTTGTGTGTACAATATATTATTGTGAGTGTGTCAAAGGATATCTAGACAGGTACGCACGGTTCAGCTGAGCTGGTAGAAGCAGGGGTTCCAAAAATGAAACATTTTTATAGGAACCAAGGACGTTTATTCGCCTACATGGCTATGCTAATACTAACTTACAAAACAATACTTAAAACTAAACTTAGTTACAATACTACCTGCGTACAAAAAAGGGACAGCGTGCACATGTGTGGGTCGGGAACCGACCGCGCGGCAGGACATTGGAGCCGTCTCCAGTGTTGATAAAAAAACATTGGTTATTGCAGATGGCAGGACATAACTCCTCCGTCCATAAGAATGAAATTTTACGATGATGAGTTAATCAGAGGAAAATTACATTAACATTTTTTTTAAATGTCCATTAAATAGATATCTGTGTTATAATGTGTTCCGTTTCAACAATTATAATCAAAAATCAGTTTCACATATTTGAATAGCAAAATGGGTTTTATACAATTTAACAGAATAATACAAATAATAGTTACACAGAACTAAAAGGTCATGAATAGAAATATTACACAATGACATGTATATAAACTAATATTTTTCCTTAATAGCTTTAGAAACAATAAAAAACATTTAAATCTGTCTACACAAAGTGTTACACCACATTAACAAAGAAAGACTATAAAAGATGACAGTAAAGTAAAACATTTAAATTAGAAATTAGTGAAAACGCACAGGGTTGTATCAAAATATAAAAAAAACGAACTCAATTAAAACTGACTATAACACTGAGACAAAATATTTGATTCATTCAATTAATGTGATATTCCATAGTTATACCTAATTGAAATGAATTATGTTTTAAAATGACATGATAATTAAGATGTGGCAAATTAAATATTTTTATGATTAATTCAGAAATTGAATATCTACTATAAATGGTATATGTGTTAACAGATAGCGGCGGGATTATAACATTATTTGTTACAACTTGTTATCAATTTCATAGTTTCACTTCGGTGGTTGCAATGAATAAATCAACTGATAAAAACTTAATTTTTTTTTGCATATGAAACATTGTTACCGCAAGAGTACTTATAATTTATTGGTATTACTTAAACGATTTTAATAGAATTACACATAAAGTAAAATTATACAAAGTTTTACATATAGGAATGTTTTACAAGTATGATGTTAGATGAATATGAGGTGACCTGTTATTATAAATAAAAGTTAGTACAATGTATATAAAATATTTCAATGCAAATGTAAAAATAATAAGAGCAAGTGGAGCAGTCTATAATTTATAAACAGGTTTGGGCAGATTTTACATTCAATTATAAGTTACTTGTTAGAAACTGCATTTCAACATTTTATGGGGCAATTTTATAGAACAACACATGATTGTTTTTACATGAATATGCAAATAAACACATAGGCAATGCAATTACGAAGAAAATTAAATAGTTAAACTAAATTTACATTTAAAATTTTAGAAAACGAACACAAAAACCTGTTATAATTGTCCATTGTCTGTTCTGCATTTTTTTTCTTATGTAACGTTGTTTCATCACTCCAGTAACGCTATCACAAATACGTTTTTAAAGTACGGCACTGATTGGGATTTCACTGTTGTAGATTAAATATTTCACTAGTTTTAATTCAACGGCTTGCACAAACACTTTTATGTAGGGCAGTTTCAACCGCCACCAGAGCTGGAACTTATTTGATGTATCAGGAGACATCATGAAGGCGACAGGCAGAGTTACCTGCATCACTTTTAGGATAGGATTGGATAGGTTTTAGGAACACAAATATACTATTTTATGTATGGGACAACCATCTAGTAATTAAAATGATCTCAACTTGACAGAAATACTGACATTATTAACTCAAAACAGTAGTATGTAACTAAATTAATACCTAACACACAAAATTACATTATACACATTATAACTTCACTAAGGTGGCTAGATTTTGTAGCCTCATCTAATGCTAGAGCTTAATTCTACTTAGCTAAGTCGCTATTGACTCCGCCGATTTCTAGTGCAGAGTGCAGCGACAACTTGTTAGCAAGCGATGCTTGTCTCACTCCCAAGTTACCTAGTCTAAACTTACATAAGTCACTATGCATCCCGCCGATTTTTGTGCAGTATGCAGTGACAACTTGTAAGCAAGCGATGCTTGTCTCACTCCCAAGTTCCCTAGCCTAAGATCTATCTAAGTCGCTATTGATCCTGCCGATTTTCGTGCAGAATGCAGCGACAACTCGTAAGCAAGCGATGTTTGTCCCACTTACAGAGTTCGCGGAATAGGTAGGAGGTCATGGGATTAGTGATGGGTACTACTCACATGCCGTCGCAAACCCTCCATGAGTATAGCTGCCGGCGCCGTCCTCTGCTCCAACCTCGAACCAGTTTCTTCTACAGCTGCACACGCGTCCAGGAGTCGTATTTGTTTGGTTCGCGGATTCAGGTTCCAGAACTTCGTGACATACACCGGCTGATGATGTCACTAAAGAAGTCTGGACTTCCTTTTATCCGCACCGGCTGCGCCAGACAGGTACGCACGGTTCAGCTGAGCTGGTAGAAGCAGGGGTTCCAAAAATGAAACATTTTTATATGAACCAAGGACGTTTATTCGCCTACATGGCTACGCTAATACTAACTTACAAAACAATACTTAAAACTAAACTTAGTTACAATACTACCTGCGTACAAAAAAGGGACAGCGTGCACATGTGTGGGTCGGGAACCGACCGCGCGGCAGGACATTGGAGCCGTCTCCAGTGTTGATAAAAAAACATTGGTTATTGCAGATGGCAGGACATAACTATCTAATGTGGCATTAGTTGAATTTGTTGTTGTCTATTATGAGCTGGTGTCATATTAAAACTGGTCTATCTTTTATGTTATGAACTTTAACTAGGAGCTCAGTTTCTTTATAGGGTTTCCTTCGTAACCATTGTTTGAATTTCGCACGTGCCTTTCTGTGCATGCATATTTTTTCCGGGTATGTTTTAGACACTGCATCGTAAACAAATAAATGTATGTAAGGCGGGAGTCGGGATGCAAATACAGTTCTGATCTCAGGTAGTGTTGTCGGTCTCAGTAGTGTGTCTGAGAGGTTTTGAGGGATTTGATCTGGTTTAGTTTGATAGGCTTTATCTGTAGCTCTTAAGATAAATAGCTGCCTTACGGTGTGGACATGGAAGTCTTGGTATAATTGTTCTGTTGGGTACCGCCGAGGTTTCCCTAGCAAAACTTTAATAGCCGCGCGCTGAGATCTTTCCACTGCTATCATGTGAGACTTAGCTGCTCCACCCCATGCACCTATACAATATTGAAGTATCATGTTAGACGAACACTGGAGAAGAATGGGTTCAGTTGGCGAAAATGTTTACGCTTGGCGACAGGATCAGATCGCAAGAAACCGGTTGGAGTAGATCGGGCTCCGATTTATTTGCCGTTTGTCAAAGGCGTGACGGACAAGATTGGTATTTTCCTTAAAAGGAAATATAACTTGAAAACCATCTTTCGTCCACCTAGTCGTCTGAGGCAACTATTGCGATCACCTAAAGACAGCGAGCCGTTACATGCCCCAGGTGTTTATCGTATACCTTGCGACTGTGGTATGAGTTACATCGGAAAAACCCGCCGCAATATTTCTACGAGGGTGGCGGAACACATACAATGTGTTAAAAACAGGGAGACTGTTAAATCCGCGTTGGCAGAACATGCTGAAGGGGTGAACCATTTCCTACGTTTCGATAAGGTGTCGGTCTTGGCCAAGGAGAAGTTCCTAGTACCGAGGAAAGTTCGGGAAGCAATAGAAATAGGTCGACATCCAAACTTTAATCGTGAACGAGGATGGACATTGGCACCTGCGTAGAGACCTGTTTTAAACTCTGGCCGGGAGGACGATGTAGCTGAACATCTGCCACTAGACACGGTCAGCATAGTGTGCGCGGACCCCAATATCTTGGTGCAACGGATCTCAAGCAATGAGGAAGAAATACACGATCCGCCGGTGGCGCCTCGATCGCCTATCCTCACCCGTCGCGGTGCACGAGCGGTGGCGAGAGCGGAGCGGGCGCAGAAGCGGGGGGGTGCGGCAGCGAGTCGGCGAACCAGTCTGGACGAGGCGGCCAACCGGGACGCGCGTGCTGACTCGTCCTCCTGATGATGGAAACCTCAGATTTCGAAACTTGTCGAGCTAATTTTTTCGACGTAATTTTTGACGTAAGTGCTAGCCGGTTAATACAACTAAATTGAAGTATGGATTGACAGAAAGCTGTGTATACAAGTCTTTTAACCTCTAGATTTGCTACTGGCCTGAGTGATTTCATTATGAATATGAGTTTACGTATTCTCTTAGCTATGAAGCTAATGTGATGTTCGAAAGTGAGATTTTGATCAATGAAAACACCCAAATATTTTACGGAACTGACTCTTGTTATGTGCTGGCAGCCACATCTACTATGAAGCGGAAAAGCCAATTTAGGACAATTTTTCTTATGTATTTTGAGGATGTGTTTATCTGGTTGGGTAGCGCGAGTTATGTGGAAGCCTATGAAGTTCGACTTCTTGATGTTGAGTGTAAGGAGGTTTAAGCTTAGCCATTCAGAGATACGAGCCAGACCTCTCTCAGCCGCATAAACAGCACCGTGCCAGCTGTCTGATCGGAACAGGGCTACAGTGTCGTCACAATAACAGATAAGCTCTGTGTTAGGTATTTGGAGTTGCAGGATACCATCCATATATACGGTAAATAAAGTTGGTGACAGAATGCCACCCTGAGGCACTCCAAAAGGTATTTCCAGTTCATTACTCAAGCAATCGCCTATTTTCAAGCGTTGACGTCTATTTCTTAGGTAGCTGGAAAACCAAGATAAGGCGACTCCTCGAATACCAAGGTTTTCGAGTTTACGCAACAGGAGAGGCCTTGAGACCGTGTCGAAGGCCCTAGCGAGATCTAAGAAGACTCCCACGCATCTCTTGCCTTCATCCAACTCTCTTGCTATCGTAGATGTCAAGAGTTCTACTGCATCTTCTGTACTTCGGCCTCTCCTGAAGCCAAACTGTCGGTCCGATAACAACCCATGCTTCTCTAGGTACTTCACTAGGCGGTTGTTGACCACTCTTTCTAGGACCTTGGAGAGGACTGGGAGCAGTGATATGGGACGGTAATTTTCGACTCGATCTTTTGTACCCCCTTTGTAGATTGGGCAAACCACTGCTGTCTTCCAGCTGGCGTCCAGGTGGCGGGAAAATTATACGGGACTAGAACTGCATTGACGAGGAGCACATGGCAAGAGATGGAGGAGGCCTACGTCCAAAGCTGGACGATCCCAAGATAAAAGAAGAAATTTTAGTTAAAATAAAAATTTGACATCTATTCTGACATCGTAAATTCTATTTGACATTTAAATTTTTGATATTATAATTTGTAAAGGAATATTATTAAAAATTTGAATAATAATATTTTAATGAACAAAGTGACATCAAAAATTGAAATGTAAAACTTTTTAAACAGGGAAATAAAGGCTATTTTTATTTTATAATATTTTATTTATTATAAATTCTTACATGTCATTAATTAAATCTAAAAAAATATGACAGCAATCCATATACATGAGTACATGGTTATACCTATAATTATTATTTAATGTAACTATTGCGTAATGTAATTGTGTTAGTTTGCTTTACCGCTCGAGTTAATTAATTGATTACCGCACAGTACCTTAGGCTGTTGGTTTAGGACGATTCATAATCGGTTTTGCTTTAGACTATTTCAATGTTGTTTTTACTCGCTGTTAGGGTAATTTGAGATATATCCACTTCCGGTTGTAACAGTTTCCGTTATTTTGATAGAAATTAAATCTGTTTTGGACTATACATATGACAATGTTTTTTTTACATGTGATAGGCTCACGCTTGACTACAACTTGCCTAATGTTAAACAAACTTTGTAATCAACGATCTTGCGCGCTGTTTATCTTTTTTTGATTAAATTTAAAAGTATGTACTACGTTCCTTCGTGCAAATGAGGGTTTAATCTTTTTCTTATTTCTTTCTATTCGACTGAGCTTTTAAAAACTTCAGAGTTATACTATATTTGCTAAATAAGCAAATACTAAAATATGTGCACATTTATTTACATTAGAACCATATAATATGTAAATTACTTTTACTCTTAGATCAAACTTCGCTTCAAATATTTTGATGTTATCAGTGTTTGTTGGAAAACAACCCCGACTTCTACATGTTGGTGGATAAAACGTGTTCGTAAACTTTGAATTTAGTGAAATGATATGAGATACATATTTAATGTGGGTTACTGTTCGTGGTAAGCGTAAACAAATTAAAAATAAACTTTATTGTCAGACACAATATAATCTATACGATACAGACATATTAACCACACAAGCTTTTTAAACTTATTACACACATACACTGAAAATGTATAATTCTCTTTGGCTTCTCCACGGCTCTTTGCACAGAGAGAAACATTTATCAGTTACTAACATTAGAAGCATAGGCTACACATGTGGTTAGCTATGACATGTAATAAACCTTTTTTTACATAAGAGAGGCTCACGCTTGTCTACAACTAGCCTAATGTTAAGCAACGTATTTCTATTATAATCTACGATCTAGCGCGCTTACCTAGAAGAACCCTTTACTCTCGGCTTGAAGACCGATAAAATTATAGTTCAAGGGGAAAAGAGATTCGAGACTTATAATTTGAGTTTGTAATAGAGGCTACTCGACTCTAATCTATTGCAATTTTCCGCCATATTGAACCATTTATTGCGAATGATTTCTTTGTTCCGAATAGTTATTTTCGGTTAAGGAGATCGGAACAAGGGCAAAGTGTTTACTTGTCAGGTACGCTTGTTCCTGACGTAAACATTTGAGAAATGTCAGCCAGTTTATAGCAATTTATACGAGCTATAAGGAAAGTAGTTTGTCATTCCGTTTGTTTACAAACTGAGTTTACTACAAAGAAGTATTATGCGTGGATTGAGCGTAACACTTTATTTCTAGAAGGCGTTTTTGTAAATATTCATTAAAAAATTCACACATAAATATGTTTGTTTTTAATAACAAAACTAAAATATGGTGTTTATATTTATTTGAGATCGTAGTATACAAATCGCTGTTAAAAATATCAGCTGTCACACTATTCCTTATAATAAGTAGAGAAATGTTAACAACCACAAAATGAACTGAATGATATTAAATTGACTATAGTTAATTCGTTATCAAACAAAAGAGCTCCTGTTTGAAAGTGGTATAAATTACGAGTCTTTTTTTTTTCTTGTTTTTTTTTCTATTCTTTTCTTTTTTTTTCTTATTTGTTTTCTGTTTTTTTTCTATTTTCTTTTATAAATTACTTTTATAAATTACAAGTCTTTGTTGCTTGTACATAGCTTGTACATACATAAATATAGGTACATATTCACAAAAAAAAACAATTTTGTTTGCTTGACCGCTTGTCAAATTTCAATGGAACAGGTAAGCACCTGTGTTGACCTACATACATACACGTGTGGGCAGATATCGGATTAATTTAATATTTCCAAGAACAATTCATATTTCATACTAAGTTGTTAAGCAATGTGTGATGTAGGGATCTACTGAAATGTTAAAGGTTGTTGTACTTACAATTTTATAAAGAAAGAAAGAAAGAAAGAAAGAAAAACATTTATTGTAGCAAATAATAATGAAATAAGTACAAACAAGAAATATATAAATTTAAAAATAAACCTATACTTAAAACTACTTAAATAAAATACATATTTGCCACAATACAACCCCAACTCAGCATAATGCTGGCTGCATAGCAACCAGCGCTGGTCTTCCGTTGGGGTCGGTGATGACGTCACGCACGCATACATGGAATTATTTTTATTTATAAATGGATCGTTTCATTGTATAAAAGCGAAAGTCTGTATTTTAGTTCTTCTTTCAATTTTTTTAACTATATCGGGTTTGCACTTGGCCATAGTTTACTTGATAGCAAGCAAAAGCTATGGCCTAAGATGGAGCGTGCTAACCCGACAAGAACCGATTCACTCTCGCTTTGAAGATCGCTGGATTATAGTGACTTCAAAACAGAAAGACTGATCATCATATAAATATTCTAGTACCCATCACGCAAGCCTTTGCTTAGTATAGTGCTACATGGTGATGTATGAAATGTCCGGAATATTTATTTATTTAATTACTCCCTCTCTTGATTCGTATTTTCGCACTAAAGGGCGTGACTTTCCTGCTGAATTTATTCGTTAGTTCTCTTGGGCAGATACATACATTGTGGTGGGCGCCCAGGTCCTTCCACGGACCTTTACATTATTTTTTTCCTAATTAATCATGAATTATCTTGTCCCCAGGTATGCACAATAGGCGTGCTATCAAACTCGCTAAATATAGCGGTGCTGACCCGCAAGGATATGGCGGCGGCTCCTATCAATAGACTACTGAAGTGGCTTGCCGTGGCTGACGTCTTCGTCATGATCGAATACATACCCTTTGCTATTTATAGATACTTGGTAAGTTGGTTCTTTTTAATACGGAATAGGAACGTTTGTCTACAGCCTGCCTGATGTTAAGCAGCGCTGTAGTCTACTATACGTATGTGTGTTGTATGTATTTTTAAGCTTATCTTTTCTTCTGCTATTGTACATATATATAATATACGCGGCGAGCGTAATGGGAACCTTTGCGCCGGGAGCGATCCGGGGTGGGCTCTTTGATTAATTTTTGTTTGTTTTATATTACTTCATATTTTATTTTAGGTATATTATATATTTTAATATTATGTTTAGGACTTGTAAATATTAGTCAGTTATTTTATGTTTCATAAGTTATGAATAAATGTATGAATATATACCACGTCTATTGTTATCCTTGATTTATTCACCTCCATCCAATGGTTGCTTGGAAGAGATCGCTTTTAGCGATAAAGCTACCGCTTGTGGTACTAAAGTATTCTTTGTAATTTATTTCGTAAGTTGCAACAAATAATTTTCTATCCATCTAGTTTAATATGTCATAGTCTATATATTCTTTTTTTCAAACCTTTCCCTTTTATATACCCCTTAATTAGGTACGTAAATGATGTAAGTTGATTTAGAAACTCAGTAAAATGTTGTTTTTTTGCCTTCCTCCTTCGTATATTATTTAATTAAATCAAAATAGTTTAAAGTTCTGCTGGTCCAGTATCAAAGTAAATTAAACCTGTGCAAATACTGAGCAAAACTGAGCATAGTTTTATAACATTAACAAAAGTCTGGATTTTTAATTTGAAATCCCCGGTATCTCAAAGACTATAGAGTATAGCACAAAAAATGTTAATGTACTCGTACATATTAATGGAATTCCTAATATACATACCTACATAAATAGTGGCAAAAATGCTATTGTTGAGAGATTAAATTAAACTATTGCTAAACTATGATATACATATGTAATGAAGTACAAAGCTATGATGTCATTTTCAATTCGTTTCTATAAAAATGAATGTTATTCGACTTCAATATTATTTAATTAACAATCGACCAATCCTTTTGAGTTTTGAGACGATCCAAAAATCAGACTCTGCGAGTGGTAAGCAATTAGAATTCAAATTCAATTTAGTCAAATCCCGGCATTGAGACCAAATTTCGGCAACAAACTTTGGGGACTCTTTTATATTACGTAATCATAAAATCAATTACGGAGTTATTGAGAAACCCTGCTAAAAGTAAAGTTGGATACATTGTTCAAAATATACTTCTGATATGAATAGCTTTTGCTTTCAAAACATTTTGTTTCTACTTTCCAACCGCGGCGAGAAATACTGGAGCCCTGCAACACAAGGTCCCTGTGCTACATATATAGTGCAGAGCTCAGTTAACCTCACCAACGCACCTTCAGAACTTACTAGTTTTACATTACATATTAGTGATTTTAGTGGTACGTATACACTTTGTAATACATATATATATAAACGGTTTTCATTATTGTTATTTATTTATTATTCTGTTATATAAATCTTTTGTGAAGTATTCATATAAATAAATTTAATCTATGAATTAAAAACCTTGTAGTGTTCATAGAAAAGGTAAACTGAGCGTGTTCGTTACTTAGGAATCCTAGAATAATGTACCTTAGGAATCCTAGATTAGTTTACCTCTTTACACGTATGTTATTTCAGTTTCAGTAGGTAAGTTACACACAATCAGATCTGTATTTTTTTAAATAGACTTTAACGCCCTCCTCAAAACGAGATATGTCTTTATATTAATAATCAAACACGAAAACATTTCTCTTGATATTGTCTTCCTTTGTCAGCAAAAGGAATATTTACACCGTAATGTACGCGCCCAAGTCTTTATGAATAAATATATTGTATACTAGTGGACACCCGCAGCTTCGCTCACATTATTATGAGATAAAAAGTAGCCTATGATACTCCTAAAAAATTAATTCTACCTACATACCAGAAATCATGAAGATCCGTTCAGCCGTTTTTGAGTTATGAGCGTTTAAATAAACAGATAAACAGATAAACAGATAAACAGATAAACAGATAAACAGATAAACAGATAAACAGATAAACAGATAAACAGATAAACAGATAAACAGATAAACAGATAAACAGATAAACAGATAAACAGATAAACAGATAAACAGATAAACAGATAAACAGATAAACAGATAAACAGATTAACAGATAAACAGATAAACAGATAAACAGATAAACAGATAAACAGATAAACAGATAAACAGATAAACAGATAAACAGTCAAAAATTCTAAAAACTGCTGAAACGTGTTTTGTTGTGGATTTGAAGTATACCAAACATTTTTTTAAAATATCTTCTATGTTCAGATTTTTAACCTTCTACAGCAGGGGTTTCCAATCTTTTTTTGGCAAGGAACCCAAATTGATTATTCTTTTCCCAGCGGAACCCTACGTTGATAACTGGGAATTTGCTTACCTTATAAAGGTATAAATGAAAAACAATATCTATAATTTCTATGAAATTATTTATGTGCATATACTGTAAATATGTATGTAGGTTTTTATTATGAAATTTTATTTAATTATATTTCCCCTTGAACCCTTGTGGCCTTTCTACGGAACACCAGGATTCCGCGGACCACCTTTCGGGAACAACTGTTCTGCTTTAGTGTGTGTATAGATTTAGATTAAATTGACAGAAGCCTTTCAAGCTTTGCTTTTACATATTTTATCACTAAGTATTGTAATATATTATTCACTTACACATGTATGATTCTAATCATCGCGTAATCACGATTTGCGTAATATTTGTTATCAGTTAAGTATTTATCGATCCTTCTACAGCTTTGTGTTTCGGCCTCTACCACGTTGCAGATTAAATCGTTTTATACTCAATGATGTGTCATATTATTTATCTATTAGTCTCACTTGCAGCTATTTGAGTAAGTAAATACAAAAAATACACGGGAGACACAGAATACAGTCATAACGGATGGTATAAATATTTTTATTTACTATTAGGTTTTCTTTTTTTTTTTTTGACATGAAATAGGCTTACGCTTGACTACAACTTGCCTGATGTTAAGCAACGTTATAGTCTACGATGTAGCGCGCTTGCCTAGAAGAAACCGGTTTACTCTCGACTTGAAGACCGACAAATTATAGTTCAAGGGGAACAGAGATTCGGGCAAGGAGTTCCACAGTTTGGCTGTTCGCACGATGAAAGTCGAAGCAATACGCTTGGTGCGAGTCTTTGGAACCTCAACTGTATATCGGTGCCTCCTTGCCGTGCCTCTACTCGTGCGATGGTGAAATGGGGCTGCAGGAATTAAATTATGCTTTTTAAATTATGGTTTTTTACGCTTTAATTTATATAAAAAACAAAGAATAAGAACAAACAAGTAACAACGTTAAATTGTAGGTCCCGGCTGTTTGTATAGTACGCCAGTCGTAAAGCCATGTCAGAGGCCCTTTGGGCGGTTCGATTAACTCTCGACACCAGAGTTGGCCACTCACATTCGATAAGAAGAAGAAGAACGAACAAAGTCGTGCCAAGCCCGTGAATAATTTTATTATTATAATCACAAAATAAATCATTTATTGAAATACACCGTGATTTCATAATAATTAAACCATCTTGTCATGTAATAAAATGATGCTCAATTCATTTTTTATTTTTCACAATCTTTCAGTATAGATTAAATATACACATTGCACACATTTCTCCTTTAAATATTCATTTTATTCAAATCACAGTCATATATCACCGCTCAGATTCGACAAATCTATTGCATTTTTATTTGCGCAATAAAGTTTGTACTGACTTCAGTAGATACGCATCCATTGGCTGCTATTTCAATATAATTCAAGTTTCTGTATGCATGGAATATAAAGTGCCTGAAACAAATAGATTGGTCTACTACAGAACGCTACGTAAAGAGCATTGCAATGCAACAGGTGTAGGGATACTACCTTTTACATGCAGGATGGAGGTAAAAGATCTTAGGTTGAATTACACTTTTTATCAGAACTCAAGTAAAAATAATCAAATCAAATTACTGTATTACTAATAAAAAAGAACACAAGTATAAGAAAATTTAGAACATACATAAGATTGGGATAGATGGCAGCTTTATCACTAAGAGTGATCTTTTCCAGGCAACCTAGCTTGGAAAATATCGATGGGAAAATAGTAATGCTGGCGTATAAATTAAAATAAATATTATTTTAATAAATAGCAGTAATTTTGAAAGCCAATATTTGCATTGCATGCATTTTATTTACCATTAGCCAATAAAAATATCAAGTACATAGCAAGAAACACCAAATCTTCTTTATTTTCTGGACACATAAAAAAACAAGACCTGGTAAAAGTAAAGCTATATAAATATACAAATGAACTTCCAAAGCCTTACCACGCTCAATTTCCCAGTTCAACCGACCCAGAAAATTTTAGCACCCTCACTAATGTATGATTTTTTTTACTGATGCCTTCGAAAAAAGGAGATTAACAATTTGACCCGAATTCACCCATGTGATATTGTCAGAAATGGATAAAATTTCTACACGTCGATCTCTACAAGTAGGTTTGCAAAATTTAGTTGTGTATGTATGTACTTATGTTTGTATCTATGTATGTTTGCCAAGCGATTTCTTGAAAACTGTAATAACGACTAACTGTTAGTGAAAACAACAAGGTTATTTTTACATTAAATTAGGTATGTTTCAACTTAGGGCACAGTGAAAGTTTTACCAAAATTTATTTAGTAGTTTTATATTGATAGTGATATTCATACATTTGTACACACTTTTCAAATTGTTGCTTGTTGTTTCAGATATTGCCTGAGCTGGATTTCCGCTACTCGAAAGCTACGTATATTCTGTTTCACATGCATTATGCTCAGATTTTACACACAGCGTCGATATTTCTCACACTCTCGTTGGCTATTTGGAGATATGTTGCTATTAAGTAAGTATTTCTTTCTCTAGTTGTTATATAATATAAAAGCAATTAAAAACTAATCGTAAGTTTTAATTAATATATTTTATGCAAATTTCGTGGATATAAAATTGAATAAGGTTTTATTAAAATTCATTTGATTACTAAGGTTTTTGTAATGGTTGTTTCTATAAATATAATATCTAAGAGTTAAATGGAGTCAGATGGAAAATGGTAAACCGATATAATATGTATAAAAAATCTTTTCATTAAATTTATTTCATTTCATCCACTACCAGTGTTCAAATCAAATCAAATCAAATATACTTTATTGTACACCAAATAAAGAAGAACATATTTAACATAAAGGTGGAAGGTAACCAGGGACATTGGGCGACCTTATCACTAAAGTGATCTCTTCCAGGTAACCTAGTTTGGACAACACTAGAGGAAATCCGTAAAGCTGGCGTACTTAACACAATATTAAATAATTTAAAAATAAAACACAGTAACAAATATAACATTCAAAGTAGACAATATACAAACATACGTACTTACACACAAAACTACATATTATTGATATTTAAAGGAAATATATACATTGAAGGAAATCACACAAAAATAAAAGAAAGCAGAACATATTTCAAGTAAAAAGACTTACACACACCAACTAACATCACAAAGTAGAAATGTAATGATTAAAAACCAAGCTCTGAAATATGGGCAAGGATTTAGACTGCTTGATATTAAGTGGCAGGTCATTCCACAAGCGAACAGCTTGCACAGTGAAAGAGGAGTGATAGTAGAGATTGGGATGGCTAAACTCAGGAAATTTCAAGTGAAGGAAACGAGAAGAGCGCTGAGAATCGGAATGGGAGGCAGTGACAAAGGAAAACCTTTCTTTTAGGTACAGAGGAGTGTAAGGATTGAAGAGGATTTTGTACAAGAGTGAGAGGATGTGTGCATTACGGCGAAGACGGATTGGTAACCATTTGAGCTTTTTTCGAAACTCAGAAATGTGGTCATATTTACGTAAACCAAATATAAACCTAATGCAGAAATTTTGAAGACGCTCGAGTTTAACGAGCTGCTCATTGGTTACGTCTAGGTAGCAAGCGTCTGCATAGTCGAGTATAGGTAAAAGAAGGGATTGAACAAGGGCTATCTTGGTAGTATTAGGCAGAAAATTACGCAATCTCCTCAGAGAAGCAGATGAAGCAAAAATTTTACGACTGACTTCTGCTAATTGAGGTGCCCACGTAAGTTGACTATCGAACATAATACCGAGATTTTTTACTGAGTCACTAAATTTAATGGGAACACCGTCAAACATAACTGACTGGAGGCATGACCAGTCTATTCTAGAAACTAAGCGTGAACTACCAATTACTATGACTTGTGTCTTAGACGGGTTTATCAGCAGTCCATAAGATCGACTCCAATCTCGAATCCGTTGCAGGTCAATGTTAATTGTTGCAATTGCTTCATCTAGGCGGTCTAGAGATGCTTGGGCGTATATTTGCAAATCGTCTGCATAGAGGTGATAGGAAGAAGAAAGGTTATGAGATATTGAATTTATAAAAATAGCAAACAGAAGAGGTGATAGCACGCCGCCCTGTGGTACGCCAGCTACAGTACTGCACCAAGACGAGTATTGATCGTCGCGGCGAACACGCTGCCGGCGACCAAACAGGTATGTTCGAAACCACCCTATTGCCGTTGGAGATATGTTAAGAGAGGAGAGAATGCTGAGGAGGATATCAAAATCAACATTTAAAAATGCGTTGCTGAAATCTAGTAGACAAAGAACAGTGAGATGATAATTACCCATGCCATTCCTAATATCGTCCGTGATTTTAATCAAGGCAGTAGAGGTGCTGTGACCGGGTCGGAAGCCAGATTGGAGAGGATTAAAAAGATGGTTTTTTGAAAGGAAGAAGGAGAGCTGTTCATGTATCAACTTTTCAAGAGCCTTAGATAGGAAAGAAAGGATTGAAATAGGACGGTACTCAGTGAAGGTTTTAGGATTGGATCTCTTAGGAAGAGGGATAATTTGAGCATCTTTCCATACAGTAGGGAAACTACCCGATGAAACGGATAAATTAAAGATAAACTGAACGACAGGGGTAATCTCATCAATGACTAGTAGCAGCATTTTGCGACTTATGCCGTCACTGCCGACAGCATTTGAAGATATCGATTCAAGAGCCTTCTTAACATCACAAGCGGCAAAGGGTACAAAGTCAAAAGGGTCAATATCAGGGGGAGATAAGTTAGATAAGTGCCGTAACGTAGCTGACTTCATAGACGGATCAAACTGAGGAGAAGAAGAGAAATGTTGATTTAATTGATTAATGTCTAAATTGTCAGGAATAGTTTCAGAACGAGTTTTACCAATACCTAACGTTTTTAAAAATTTCCAAACTTTTGCCGGGTCTTCATTATTTACGGAATCATGGATGTAAAGGCGTTGTGCGTCCCTACACGCTCTATTGCAGACGTTGCGATGCCAGATATATTTTTGCTTATTATCGTCATTTGGACGACGTTTATACTTGGCTTTTGCGACTAGCTTTTTACGCATAAGAGCACGGATTTCAGCTGTGAGCCAGGGTGCTGGTGTATGTTTCATCTTAACCGCTTTGATAGGGGCATGAACGTCGTACAATTTGGTTAAGATGGCATTGAATTCTACCACTGCATCGTCTATGTTTCGAGCGTCAATCACAGATGACCAGTCCATATTTTGAGCATCTTTACGCAATTTTTCAACCTTCAGACCAGCAAAATTGCGCTGAAAAATTATGTTAGGCCTCACTTTAGGCGGACGGACGGTGTTCCTCTTTGTATACGTCCTTTGTTTGTTTGTCTGCCTTCTTGTACGTGCGTGACGTCACAGCCAGCCCCAACGGAAGACCAGCGCTGGTTGCTTCCATACAACCAGCATTATGCTGAGTTGGGGCTGTGTTGTGGCAGATTTTATGTTTGTTTTTTATGATTTTACTCCTGTGTGTTTTTAAAATCTGTCACAATAAATGTTTTCTTTCTTTCTTTCTTTCTAAATAAATTTACTTAGAAACTAACGATGAAATTAACTATTTAGACTATTACAATCTTTGTACATAAGGCATGGTTTTGATGTAACTGAGTCATTGACATCTTTCCATTTGCATAGTATCATTAAAATTATTGAGCCCAGCTTTTAATTTACAAGCACTCCTAACTATATAATCCGTTAATTGGATTCGGTATTACCGCAAATATAGGTCAACCATACTTGGAATGACAGTTTAATTCACGGTTAGAGAATATTTCATGCGCATACATACATATACAAGCATGGTTACTGATAGCCAACTAATATATACTAATATAATTAATCAATCAATCAATCAATATAACTTTATTGTACACCAGAAAACAAAATACTAAAACAATTTACAATAAAATTACTTAACCTAGGTACATTGGGCGGCCTTATCGCTTAAACTAATAAATACTAATTATTTTTTAAGGTTTTACTATCTAAAACAAATCTAATGTTTTTTTGTTAAAAGTAAATCTAGTTTACTAATATGTTGCATTATATTATGACCTGTGTTTACAAATAATAAATATTTTATATTATAAAATAACAGAGTAAATAATCTTGAAAAATAAAATAATTTTGAAAGATTCACAGTTCAGTTCTCATATAAAAAAATCACCTGTTGATGAAAAGTATGGTGCAAATTTTGAAATTGAAACAAAATATATTTGTTTTACTAAAACCAACACATACCTTTTTTTACATGACATAGGCTTACGCTTGACTAAAACTTGCCTGATGTTAAGCAACGTAATCTACGATCTAGCGCCCTTGCCTAGAAGAAACCGGTTTACTCTAGACTTGAAGACCGACAAATTATAGTATTAAGTATAGTTATAGTGAATAGAGATTCGGGCAAGGAGTTCCACAGTTACCTTATCAGGCAATGTGGTAGTTGCCAGCTAATTAGATTTGATTAGCTGCCAGATTAATCTGAATTTGCCAGTAACTATATATTGTGAATTTAGATCTTCTCAAACTGAAGCCCTGAGGGTACCTCCCGCCACTAACAATTTCATTAGGATTAGTTTCAGCAAGTCTGTCTAAATTAATGTCTAAGTCTTGCGCCATAATTACTAACCATTATTGTAACACTAGCGGCGCTTCCCGGGGGCACTCGCGTAAAAATAGCTTACTAATAAATAATAAAATAAAAATAAATATTCCGGGACATTGCACAAAGCGCCATCTAGACCCACACTAAGCAAACGCTTGTGTCGTGGGTACTTGATAACGGATATAATACTTATATACTTTTATTTTGTAAATACATACTTATTATACATACAAACGACCAGACTCAACACAAGTAATTATAAATTTAAATTTCATAAATACTTGTGTCGAGCGGAAATCGAACCCGCAACCCCTAGATTAAAAGGCAGAGCCACTACCAACTAAGCTAACAGGCCTGTCGTTACTTGTTATGTTAATCAAGAATATACCTACTACTTGCTATCTTACAGTCCAATTTTATTCAAATTTGTCCAGTTATTCAAGCGAACAAACATACAAACGTACTTATAAACTATCGCCTATGTAATAGCGAGGTTGTATTTCTAAATTTCAAAGCCGCTATATCAAAGCGGTTAGAAATAATTTATTTAATTAATATGCTAATTATTTACCGTCTTAATTCCATAATAGCTGGAATTTTCCAAAGTTCAACCTTTTAAAAGCTTCCTTCCTAACTCAAACTTAATAAAATTGAGGGTTGTGATAATGAAAGAAAACCGCAGTAATTTTATAAATCTGACCCATTAAGGTTAAGTAAGCATTGGATATTAAAAATATAAAGAATTTAAGGATTTTACTTAATT
Organism: Macaria notata; assembly: GCA_927399415.1. NCBI lineage: Eukaryota > Metazoa > Arthropoda > Insecta > Lepidoptera > Geometridae > Macaria > Macaria notata. Next base: position 4,952,482 of record OV656744.1, read on the forward strand.
TAAGTAAACTATGAATGTGCCCTAGTTAAGTTAGAGATTAACAAACCAAGAACAAATAATACTGTGCAAATAGATACATCTAGATCTTATAGGCAACTTAGCTTTTTAAATACTAGCTGTGCCATCGACTTCGTCCGCGTAGAATAGTTATTTTGGGCATCATATTTATTTTTGAAAATAACCTCTTCAGCTTTATAAATAAAAGCTGTCGACTTGAACCGTTTTTGCAGCGCACGCAACGGAGTCCCTGAAAGATGAATAATTTTTCCGTTTTTTTCCAGATTTTCTATTGTTTTTTCGCTCCTATTAGTTGCAGCGTAATGTTATATTCCTTCCTCAATAGATGGTCTATTCAACACAAAAATATTTTTTCAATTCGCACCAGTTGTTCCTGAGATTAGCGCGTTCAAACAAACAAACTCTTCAGCTTTATAATATTAGTATAGATTTAACTAGACATCGTACACGGTATTACTTAGTACGAATCATCACATTACATGTTTACATAACTATTTATGTACATCATCATCAGATCGTTATCGCCCAGTAATGAGCATAGGCCTCTCCTTTAGTACGCCACTCGTCCCGGTCTTGTGCAGATTGAATCCAGCTGTATTATGTACTAGTGGTCACCCGCGGCTTTGCTCGCATTATTTCAGTAGAAAAGAAGCCTACAACCACATACTATCAACATACCAAAAATCATTATGTTCTGTCAAGCCATTTTTTGTATATACATAGTTTAAATAAACAGATAAACAGTCAAAAATTTAAAAAAACTGCTGAAATGTGTTCTATAATTATCGACTTAAAGTATACACAAATAGTTTTCTAATATCTTCTATGTACAGATTTTTAACCCTCTTCAGTTTTGTTATAATGTTTATCTACACTAATGTTGTAACATTCTACTTATGTTTCCAATACTTGACTTATAATTACTACTGTTATAGCACAGACAACAAAACACTCAATTTAAGCAATTTCACATGATGTTATAATATCCACATCGATATCGTAATAGCTCATTATAACATCGAAAAAGCGTGACCAACCTGATTGCAGGGCCAATCAGGTTGGTCGCGCTGCGCTCTCGTTGGTTAGATTTGAATGGCGGCAAAATCACTGTGACAATACACGTACGCGTGAATTTAATGTTTCGCAATGTGTTTTGTTTTTTAAATACAAATTAAAAGCTAAAAATGGATAGCGACGATGATATTTGTACGCCTCCGGATATTCTAGAATTGGCAACAAAAGTAACTCACAATCTTTTACCAGAAAAATCTAGAAAATTGTATGAAAAATTAACTATTGTCAGCTTTTACTCTTGTTTGACTAATTGCATTAGTGAAGATAAAGTAGTGTATGCAACTGCATGTAACACGGGTATTAAAACACTCGTTACTATTATGAAACTCGCTGCGCTCGTTTCATAAACTCACACTCGTGTTTTAATACCCTTCGTTATATGACAGTTGCATAAACTACTAATAGAAGATATATATTATGTACGTAAAAATACATTATTTCTCCAGATATTCGGACAAGAGCCACATCCTATGCACAGAGCGGCGGTGTAGCCTGGCCATACTCACAAGTTTCCTGCTGCCGCCCGTACTTTGCATCCCCACCTTTATGGTAAGTATCCTTTTACACTGATCATAGTCCGTACAACATCCGTGCACGCGGGTAAAATCGAAACTGAAAAGTTTATATGAGAAAATCTTGTGGGACACCCCACATTCAGAAATTCGTTTTCAAATTCGAAAAGTTTTTCAATCAGAGGCGTCTACTGACATATTTTTACCAATGACAGCAAACCACTTATCATAAAAGCTCAATGATATTCAGCGATTAGCGTTTCGTTTCCGAGTGGAAACGTTTCGAATTTGTTAAACACACCATTGAAAGTGACTACATGGTAAAAATGATGCGATGCTGCCACAGCCGCTGGCAGAGTTATTTTGTATGGTGAATGTCCTCTTGCCCTGATGATATTAGAAACTTTTATTGCGGTTCTTCAATACTCGAATTGGACATCTTGTTTGATGTTCTATTTTGGAATTGTGTAGGACTAAAGTTTGGAAATAAGTGGTACTTGGCAGGCATACTTAAGACTTGCGTAGGTATGGTTATGGAAACTCTTTTTTGTTTCATTTTTGCCCTAATTTATTTCAACAATGCAGGTACAAGCTGTAAAGAAAGAAAATACATGTCACGATTACATTTTTGTAATTGTATTCCATACAACGATATTTTAATTTACGCCATTGTAATGTAAATGCAATCGATTTTACTTCCTGACCACCAGACATTATTAAAATCGTCCTTAATTTGACTCCAATTTGAATGCCAACTCTCCATACAATACCGTTTTAAATTCAAATGTACACCTTACAATGACGCTATTGTTCTTCCACAGGTGTTCAATATTCACGAGAAGCCTACTAAGGATATATTTGGCAACACCATGACTGCATATCACGTCGACTCGGACCACCACGGCACTCTCTACCAGATCAACTTTTGGGTCCACGCAGTTCTCATCAAGTTACTTCCTTGCTTCATCCTCACAGTCATCAGCGTCTGGCTTATAAGAGCGCTATACAGCGCCAATCAGCACCAGAAAAACTTGAGAAACTACAACAACTGTTCTGCTGCTGAAAAGATGGTCAAACGACAACACAAAGCTGATAAAAGAACGGACAGAACAACCAAGATGTTGCTTGCAGTTTTATTACTGTTCTTAGTAACAGAGCTACCACAAGGGATTCTAGGCCTTTTAAGTGGTTTGATGGGCTGGTGTTTCTTCACGAAATGCTACAATTTGTTCGGAGAGATGATGGATTTCTTGGCACTGCTGAATGGGTCGATAAACTTTGTGCTGTATTGCTCAATGTCTCGCCAGTTCAGGCAGACGTTCAGACAGATGTTGCTGCGTCCGCCGCTGGTGAGGTTCCTACCACCGACTGCCTCGCACTCCGACTCGCATAATATGAACACGTAAGTTGTCCTACTGTTATACCTAAATGTATGCAGCTATATGTGACTTGATACGTTATGCATGCTAGTTGTATTTCAAAACTGCTGCTAATGTCTAACTAAATCTAAATCTATACTAATATATAAAGCTGAAGAGTTTGTTTGTTTGTTTGAACGCGCTAATCTCAGGAACTACTGGTCCGATTTGAAAAATTATTTTTGTGTTTGATAGACCATTCATCGAGGAAGGCTTTAGGCTATATAACATCACGCTACAACTAATAAGAGCGAAGAAATTATGGAAAATGTGGAAAAAACGGGGGAAATTATTCATCGTTGAGGGCTTCCGTTGCATGCGCTGAGAAAACGGTTCAAGATATCACAAAATTATGTATAAAATAATTATTTCTCTTGAAATGATCTAACAAAATGTCTGCAACAGTATATGTCTATCTTTTAAGGTTAACTCCTATTGAGTAAACCCGTTTTTATGGTAATAACTATTCCACGCGGACGAAGTCGCGGGAACCCGCTAGTCTCTAATATGCAATGTTATAAATTAAGCAAGGCTTAATGATAAAGAATGCAATGCATGACTGCTATTGATTGTGGCAATCCAATTTATTATATGATGTTACTGTACACCAGGAATAGAACAATAACTATATTATAGACCAAACAGGTCTTTGTTGAATAATATTAAGGAATCTAAGAGATTCAACAGACGTTTTCTTGTTGAAAAAATAAAATTAAGTATATCTTTGTGTTGATCGGTGTTACGCCCTTAAAAAATTATAAAAGACTGATTAATTTATTATTCAGTAATTCGAGTATCTTAACAAGTAATACAATAATATTATGATAAAATTATTCCCAAACAGGCAGTAATAGACATAAATTCAAAATAATATAATAATGCATTTGAAAATCATCACCATTATCATGATTGGCCTTATTACATTTAACTACGTGAGATGATTTATGTATCTTCCATACGAAATTTGCAACTGCGGTCGTGGCTACATAGTATTTCAAATTACAAACAGCGTAATACTGAAACACAGGTTTTATGGAAGCTCAAACATTTCCACTGTTGTTCTAGTATTTTTTCTCCTAAGTCCAGGCTTCAGGTAAACAGTTATATCAGAATGTCACTTGGCCTCGGCCCTTGGGGCGGTTCGTTTGATTTCTCTGCAAAATTAGGTTTGCGACTGTTTACTATCGTTTATCATACTAGACTCTTTTGTGACGCAACAGGTTGAAATGGAATTCAGTCGGTAAGCATAAAGTGGCATTCCATTTTGGGCGCTTTCGTGGGTAACACGCTAAATTTTAGGTCCCGGCTGTTTGTCTAGTAAAGCAGTCGTTAAACCATGTCAAAGGCCTTAATGGCTTGATAAACTCTCGACACCAGAGTTGGCCACTCTCATTTGATAGAAGTTTGTTAACAGACATTCTACTAGTAGCAATTTGAAACATTAAACCAACTTGTATCAGCGTTCATATATGATCTCTGCGGTAATGCGTAATGCATATATGCCTATGTATATCTAAAAAAATGGGACAGAGAGAGATTTCTATTCTAGTACCGTTATGCTCTAACTTAGACCACAAAGTTGCTGGTGTCGTTTCAGGTAGCTAAGACGTGAAATCCCCAATTGTTTTGTGCAAAAAAAAGTTTAGTAAGTTGACATCCAAACAGACGTTCTTTATATGGACGGTACGACAACAGTTTAAAGGTTAAAAGTAGCGTTTGGGGTGAGAGGATGGTTGTTTTTATTGTATATACATTCTTATACGTTTGTATTATTGTTTTATTCTTGTTGCTACAGTTGATAATAAATATTGAAAACTAAGTCGATTATCTAGTACCCACGACACAAGCATTTGCTTAGTGTGGGGCTAGATTGCGCTTTGTGCATTGTCCCGGAATATTTATTATTTATTTATTTAAGAAGGAATACAAAATACAATCTAGACCATATTTGCTTTAGGACAGACAACCTTGTAGTATAAATAGAAGAAGCTTAACAAACAGAACCACATTACACCTTGTCTATCATAAATATGGGTTATAAATCGTATCTCATGCTTTATTAACTATGCTTTTAACATGTTTGTTTGATCGCGAGCTTTGAAATCATTTCCTCTCTGCAGGTGCACGGAAAAGATAAAAAAAACAACCGAGCTTCAGTTTTCTATGTAAGTAACCGTTTCCATTTGCATACCGTTTTGTTATGAACAATGCATGACTCTCTCTTTGCTGCTGTTTTATGCCTTATTAGTTGGGTACGAATTTTTTTTTACGTGGGATAGGTTTACGTTTGACTACAGCCTGGCTGATGTTAAGCATTGCTGCAGCCTAGGGTGTACCACGTTTACCTTTTTTTTGTTTAAGGTAATAGATTACATTAAAATAATATTTAATGAGACAGGTTTTCAAACATTTAGTACAGTTAATACACACACATACAATAAATAAATAAGTCTGCCCCAACACCGCCCCAACTCAGCATAAGGCATATCGTAACTTGCATCCCCTATTTCACCCGTGTTATTTAATTAATTTTTTATAATTAAGTAACAGATGCTAGATCACTTTGTCAGTCAGTCCTATGTGTTTTATTTATTTAGATTTTTGTAATGTTATGCCTTATTTTTGTAACAAGAATTTTCGGAAATTAATCTTCCAAATTAGTCGGAGTTTTTCCATTATTGTTATCTTCGTATAACGAGCAATTAGGAGGAGCTCTGTTGATATTCAATGATAACACAAAATCTTTTTTGGAAACCAGGTATCTTAAAGCAAAATTTGTTAATATTTTTTTACGTGGGATAAGTTTACGTTTGACTACAGCCTGCCTGATGTTAAGCATTGCTGCAGCCTAGGGTGTAACACGCTTACCTAGAAGATACCCATTAAGTTGTCATTTAATATTAATGACTTACACAGCACAGTACATGATGTTATATCACAAACAAAAGATATAATATGTTATTTCCAACTGTGTTTGGCAAACAAAAGCTACACGTAAAGTTTGTTTCTCTTCATGCCCCGAGAATCCATTGAGGTATTATGTAAATTTACCTAAATGTATGTACGTTTGTTTACATGTCAAAATTTCAAGCAGGTGTTTCACATATTTGCAATGTTTTTGAAAACAGATCGGTAAATCATCTATAATCTATACTGACATATTAATAACCTTTGTCCATTCACGACATCCACCAAACATACATTTTTTCAAAACTTTTTAGGTTCCTTAAAAACTTTCCGAATTCGTAAAACACTCTACAGATACAGACTATTTTAGTTAAATAATCCATGTATCTTCGTAATATCACTTTATCACTTGCATGGGTACAGATTGAAATGATAAACACGCACAAATTTGAAACCCAATCAATATTACTTAACCTGTAGATAGTTAATACTATCAGGTCTTATATAAATAAATAAAACAAATATTTCAGGACATACCACACATCTAGCCGCTATCTAGCCCCATTCTAAACTTACGCTTGTATCATGGATACTAGATAACGGATATAATACATATATACTTTTCTTTCGTCAATACATACTTATTATACATATGTATAAACGACCAGACTCAACACAAGTAGGTAATTACAAATTTTAAAATTCATAATTGAGTTATGACTGGCCTGTTAGCTTAGTTGGTAGTGGCTCTGCCTTCTAATCTAGAGGTCGCGGGTTCGATTCCCGCATGACACAAGTATTTACGTACTTTAAAATTTATAATTACTTGTGTTGAGTCTGGTCGTTTGTATGTATAATAAGTATGTATTTACAAAAGAAAAGTATATAAGTATTATATCCGTTATCTAGTACCCACGACACAAGCGTTTGCTTAGTGTGGGGCTAGATGGCGCTGTGTGATATGTCCTGAAATATTATTATTATTTTATTTTTAATTCCTTCACAGACTCTCGGGCCTTACGCCCGGTATTTTTAAGGCATCAGTGGGGACGTAGCCAACACTGAGAGGCCTTTTACAATACTTTACTTAAAATTAAGTACAAAATTACAGAAAGAGGATGTTAGGTATATAAAATAACTATTGCAGAAATGGTATTAATGTTACAGGCTATTGTGTTGAGTTGTTCATTGACTTAATTAAACTGGTCTATTGTATGAGGAACGGCACCCGCCAGTTACGCCTCATTCATAAAAGTTATAGCGGGTGATGACTTGCCACTCACTAAATGGGCCCTCCACAAAAGGAAAGAAAGAAAGAAAAGAAAGAAAAACATTTATTGTAGCAAATAATAATGAAACAAGTACAAACAAGAAATATATAAATTTAAAAATAAACCTATACTTAAAACTACTTAAATAAAATACATATTTGCCACAATACAACCCCAACTCAGCATAATGCTGGCTGCATAGCAACCAGCGCTGGTCTTCCGTTGGGGTTGGTGATGACGTCACGAACGCATACATGGAATTATTTTTAAACAGAAACAACAAAGACATACCTAGACAAGTTAATAAATACCAATAACAAATACAAATAAGATAGACGATGAAAAACAATTCTATTTTCAACAAAAGAGTACACAGTATCAACTATTTAATTTATATTACGGTTATATACATACAATATCTATATATATATATATACACAGTTAAATTTAGATAGCGCTGGTGTCATTGACTAATGAAGCTTCCCTTTTCTGGTGTTCCATAATAAATGTTTTAAGCCTTATTTTAAAACTATACATACTGCGCAGGTTCCTGATCGGCGGAGGGATGTTGTTCCAACACCTCGACGCCGCATAACGAAAGCTTCCCCTAAACGCTTGTGTGGCGTGTCTCTCAGTGAGCAGCGGAGCGGTGCACGAGCGAGGGCTGTGCGACTGCCGCGACGGCTTCCAACTTAGCTTCTCGTACAAGTAGGACGGCTCATGAAACTTTATCACTCCAAAAAGCAAGCATGCCAAGTGAAGCTTACGGCGATGCTGCATTCTGAGCAGAGCATGCTCGTTCAAAAACGGAGTCACGTGACCTCTCCGAGGTATTGTGAAACAAAAACGAGCACAAGCATTCTGCACCCTTTGCACCAATTTTTTGGTCTTGGCAAGGATGCGGGAGTGGAAGACAGTGTCCATGTAATTAAGCTTAGAAAGAACTAACGATTGTGTAAGTTGAACCCGAAGAGCCGTCGAGAGGAATGGTCTCATGCGGTATAATATCTTAAGCCTATAGAAACATTCCTTTAGACAGTTGACCACATGTTTCTCGAAACGAAGATGGCTGTCCATAATAAGACCAAGGTTCTTGACTTCATGCACGCGCTCAACGGGTAAACCCATTAACATTACATTTTGCGAGGGTTTGAGACTGGCCAGTTGATGCCTGCTACCGAAAACGATATACTTTGTTTTGGCTGGATTTAGTAGTAGGCAATTTTTCGCTGACCATTCTGCTATATTGGCAAGATCTTCGTTGATTTTTCCTATAGCTATATCAATATCGCTAGGCTTGCATGACATATATATCTGGGTATCATCTGCATACTTATGATACTTGCTATGCTTAATACATGTTATTAAATCTGCTGAGTACATAATGAATAAGATTGGCCCCAAAATGGAACCTTGAGGTACTCCTCGGGTTACAGGTAGTTTGTCCGATAGCACAGTCGAGCCATCACTGCGAGTGATCTTAACGCGCTGATATCGACTACTCAGATAACTGTCAAACCAACGTAAGGCTGCGGAGTCAAACCCATAGTAACTGAGCTTAGATAGCAAGAGATTAGAGTTTAATGAATCAAAAGCTCTAGAAAAATCTAGAAGGACCAATATTGTGCACATACCCTTATCCTGAGCGCACAGAATGTTGTCGGTGACATCAAGCAGTGCGCTGGTGGTGCTGCGACCCCTCCTAAAGCCTGACTGAGCGGCTGGTAAGATGGCATTCTTTTCCAGAAAGTCAGTTAGCTGCAGACAGACCGCTTTCTCCGTAATTTTAGAAAGGCAAGGCAAAATACTGATAGGTCTAAGGTCTTTCAGATCTGTTGGCTGCTGAGTTTTAGGTAAGGGACGCACCACCGCCAGCTTCCAGATATCTGGGTATGTGCACGTATCTATTGATGAATTTACTATGCCAAGAATACTATCTATGCTATCAGGGAATGTTAATAATAACATATTGAGGCTAATAGCGTCGCAACCTTCAGCATTTGACTTTAGGCTACGAATTACATTTATGAGACAATCCAACCCTATATTATTAATGCTAAAAACTGCGCTACTGTACCTATGATGTTCAAAGAAAGTTAGCTGTGAAATTGATGTAAATTTGGAAGCTGAAATATTTAAAAAATGAACGTTTATAATGTTAGGGTCATTAAAACAATCCGGTAACGTATTTTCTATTTTAGGTATTAGATCTTTTTTAAGATTTTTCCAGAGTGACTTAGGGTCATGTAAGTTAGAATTAATGTTTTGCTTAAAATACGACTTCTTCTCTTCAAAAAGAGCTTTATTTACCGTAGTCTTTAAACTTTTATACAGTTGTTTCTTACTCTCTAAGCCAGTTTTATGATAATCAGCGGCAGCATCATCGCGCAGCCTCATCATCAGTTTGACTGTGTCTGTGATCCACGGATAAGAATACTGCTTTATTACAGTGGTTCGGATTGGGGCGTGGACATCAAACAAATATAAGACGGAATTATTAAAAAAATCTACCATCTGATTAGTATCGGTACATTGTGAAATCAAATTCCAGTTAATTGCCATCAAATCGTTTTTAAAATGATCTGAGTTAATATTTTTAATTGGTCTATATTGAATAACAGCAGGAGGCACTTTCAGCCGCTTGATATAAAACTCTGTGACCACAAGACAATGTCCCACAGACGTGCCTACATGCCGCAACTTGGTGTTTCTAGCACAAAGATCTGTACATATAACATCGATTAATGTCCCGCCAGTATATGAAAAATGCGTTGGCTGAGAAACTATTTGGCTCAGCTCGAAACAGGAAAGAAAACGTATTAACTTTTTCGTTTTGTAATCATCTAAATCTAAGAAGTTTATATTAAAATCTCCAGCCAAAATTAAATGATCATAATTTTGAAGTGCACTTACACTATCCGTAATTGCGTCAAAGAAAATATCACAATTTACCCAATCAGGTCTATACGCCGTACCGATTGCCAACCGTTTACCGTTTATGTTTGCTAAAAGCCACATCTGCTCGACAACCGCATGCGCCGGATCAACCGGGTGCTGCCAGGGCCGCACCGCCACCCCCCGGCGCAAGTAAAAACCAACTCCTCCGCCGCGCGACTTACGACCGCGCGGCCTCGGAGTGTGCTTCAACCTGTAGCCGGGGATGACAGGAGCGATGCAGTCCTGCTTCTCCCGCAGCCAGGTTTCATTGACAGCGAGTATATCCACGCCACTGCTGGTTACTGCCGCTATGGTGCTGTCGTGATTCGTGCCGAGGGAACCTGCGTTGTATATGCCAACCTTAAGAAATTTCGACGCCATTACATAAAAAGCAAAACTTCATTTTCAAAACTGAACACAGACACCGTGCATAAAACATTGACAAAAAATATGACGTAATATTCTGATACATAAAACAATTTCATATAAGAACGTTGCGATTGATATTTAGCTAAAATAAATAAAACATAAATACCGTAATTACTATAATATATAGACGCTAACTTTTTATGTATACATTGAGATTCACATAATATAAATAATTTAACACCAAGTCTGAAATACCTACATATACAATTGTTAAACACTTCGACTAATTTAAACAAAACATATGTTTGTTTACAACATACTAATAATACATTAATCAACAAATTTAAACATCGCCAAAAATCTTTTTCAAATCTTCCTCTGATCGTAAACGAAAAGACGCAGTCCCGGTCTCGCGACGCGCTAAAATTTGGCCGCGTCGGGACCATACATATTTCCATCCACGGGAACGAGCCAACTCGCGCGTCTTGAAAAATAGCATCTTATTTCCTTTCGTGAGGCGTTCGTTTATGTACAAACGAGTCGTCGCGGCAGCGAGCGCCATGCCCTCTGTCGTCACCGTGCGTCGCGTTCGTGCAGCCTGGAGAATTGAGTCACGCAGCTGCCTACGCGCTACGCGCACAATCAGCGCCCGCGGCCGGTTTACCGCGGCCTGCGCGCCGACTTTGTCGTTCGAGCCTGTGCCGCCAGGTGGCGCTGACGCACGTTTCATACCAACGCGTTCGACAAATACAATGTCATTTTCTGCGCATGTCACACCTAACTTAGCCGCAATAAGCCCAAAAAGTCGCCCCGCGTTCTCCCCCGGCTCTTCTGGAACACCCGTTATCTCCAAGTCGTTGCACAAAGCGTCTTGATCACGGTCATTCAATTCATTTTTTAACCTGTCGATAGTCGACCGCAGCGATTCGACTTCCGCGTTGCATTCTGGTTGTGCGGATTGAAATTCGGTGAATTTTTCTTCTAGACAACCTAGTCTGGATTCTACAATTCCCAATCTAAAACTGAAATCCTCTACGTGTTTCTTCAGTGTGACAAAATCCTCTTTCATATCTTTGAATTCCTGCCTGTGCTGTCGGATTTCATTTAATATTTGCATGCACACGGTTTCACTTGCCATAGGGCTGCTTCCTGTGATATCCAACTGAGAACTTTCTCCTGACACCGGAACCTCTGAATTATCTTTGCGAGGCGTCTGGACTTTACAATCCGGACACTGCCACTGCGGAGATATCTTAGCGTCTTTAGCTATACTCACACAGGCTTTGTGAAATAGATTCGTACATTTACTACACTTAATGATCTCGGAAGCACTATATGTGGTAAATTTTCCGCACGCCTTGCATTTAACAGCCATTTCTATAACAGGTATTGTTGAGAATTCCCAGCAGATGGCCCTTACAGCAAATTATATTTTGATCACCGTGAGTAATGGCCAGAGGTACCTACCCTCTTTTATACACAAAAAATATATCGCGATATCAGATAAACAGTATTATTATCGTGAATTATATTAAAATCCGTGATCAGAACGGTACAATAACACTCACACAGGCAACCGGTCTGGTTAAGTTCACAATTAACTCACTCACAACACTAGTAGCGCGAGATTTCTAATTTTAAATGATTATTTAAAGCTCTGTTACGAATGTGTGCACCTTCGCGGAAATCGTCCGTGACGTCACTCAAAACAAAAGGCAGCCTAAGATGGCGCCGGAAGGGCAACATTGATGTGAGTGGCTTAGGGTGTCGAGAGGTGTGCTGCGCGTTCTCTGAGCGGTACTAGCGGCGTTATGCCCTTTAACACTTCCACCCTGGAGCTTAGGTACTGAGCTCTTGCGTCTTCCACTCCCGGACGGCCAATCAAGGCAAGCCGGGAGGCAGGGGGTCTCATTTAGCCCCCAGGGAATCGGGGTCCGCGGTGACGCCACTCACCGACGACTCGCCATAAAGTCGCCCCTGCGGTAATTATATTATAATGTAATTGTATTATTATTATTTTATGCGGGAATCAAACCCGCATCGATTAGAAGGCAGAGCCACTACCAACTAAGCTAACAGGACAGTCAAGTCAATATCACAGTATTACCGCCCATGTTGGTAGGCAGACAAAGATTTCTTACTGTGGTAGGTATATCATATTAATAACCGTTCATTCCTTTAGCGTTGTTTCTCCCGATATATAACACAAGTAGGTAATAAGGCTCTGTTTACATAACTATATACATATATAGGTACTAATACATAGTTTCTTATAATAAAGCTTGTATTCACTGTATTATAGTTCCCGTAAGGCATGATTTAATTTAGTTGTAATAACCGGCTAGCACTTACGTCAAAAATAACGTCGAAAAATTAGCTCGACAAGTTACGGAATTCTGAGGATAATATTACAACTAAATTAAAGCTTGTATTAGCGAGAATTTCGTGTATATAGGAATATTCTAGTAACAATATGCTAGAAATGTTTTCTTGTCTTAATAGAATAGAAGCTAGACACAATAACATAAGATATTCACTTTACGTGGTATGTTGTGGGTGAGATAATATTGCAAAAGCTCTAGCTAAAGCTGTATCTAAGCGCTTTGTATTGTAAATTCAGTAAAGAACGTCGCAAATAATATGAAATATCTATTTTCAAGTTCAGTTTAATCTTGTTTCGGTAAATCGCTTAAATCCATGTTAAAGATTTGTCAGCAGAAAGCTTGAAACTAAGTTGGTTGTTTTCTGCTAACTTGCATTCCGCTATTTTGCGCGCAGTAAACAGTTTTTGAATCACTGTGTAGTTACTCATTATGTAATTGTTTAGATAAAATTTTAAATGAATAATTGTAAAATGACGAGATATAATGTTATTACCAATTTTTGTGACATTTAGTAATGCTTAAGTTGGAATATCAATTTATCAATAAATGATTATCTATCTATCTATCTATCTATCTCAGACAAAATCATGGAAAGGCAAACCCTTTCCTTATTTCTTCCTATTTCACTCATGTTGTCAAAGATACATTTTTTTAGATGTTTGTCCGGTCGCCGTTTTTAAGGAAAGTTGATGTTGGCCAAGTTTTGGATTGAATATAAAATAGATCACTCATTAACAAATATGCATTTTTTGCTTTTATTAACCGCGTAGCCTCGATTATTATATGATATTAAATAACATGAATTCATTTAATAAAGAAGAAAATATAAGTATGAATGAATGATAGAACGGTTATATCTACAAATCCATTCTTATACAAGGTGTAACAGAAGGGTGTGACAATACTTATACTATACATAGCTATGTATACAAGGTGTAACAGAAGGGTGTGACAATACTTATACTATACATACCTATGTATATATAGAATACAGCCCACTAGGTTTCAGAATTCTAAGTGTCATAGATTTCGAGTAATCATAAGTTGAACTTTCATTAAAACTTTAAGACTTGCAACCCTACATCTTATCATTTTGAGCGTTCATTGACTTTTGACGCTATCAAATGACACGGCGCGGCGGTGTCTCTCTGAGAGCGCGAGAGAGAGAGAATACGTTGCGTTAAAGCTAATGCTAGAACGGGATGAAAGAATGTGTGCTTATTTCGGTTTCGTCACTCGCTAGGGCTGCCACAAAATCAAGTGAAAAATATTATCTAATTTTTGTATGGTAAAAAATATATGCGATTAAATTTTTCATATTTTGATATATGACTCCTTACATGATATATATGTATACTCTTTAATATTGTCACACCCTTCTGTTACACCTTGTATATAGAATACAGCCCACTAGGTTTCAGAATTCTAAGTGTCATAGATTTCGAGTAATCATTAGTTGAACTTTCATTTAATCTTTAAGACTTGCAACCCTACATCTTATCATTTTGAGCGTCCATTGACTTTTGACGCTATCAAATGACACGGCGCGGCGGTGTCTCTCTGAGAGCGCGAGAGAGAGAGAATACGTGGCGTTAAAACTAATGCTAGAACGGGATGAAAGAATGTGTGCTTATTTCGGTTTCGTTCGGTCAGTGATCACTCGCTGGGGCTGCCACGAAATCAAGTAAAAAATATTATCTAATTTTTGTAGGTATGATAAAAATTAATATGCGATTTAATTTTTCATATTTTGGTATATGACTCCTTACATGATATATATGTATACGCTTTAATATTGTCACACCCTTCTGTTACACCTTGTATACTTTTCTTATGTTAAATAAGAACGCCAAACTAATATATTATATAAAAGCACAAAATGTCCAAAACAGAAACACAAAATAGGCGTTCATCAAAAGGAAATTGCCATCACATTTGTCCCATAAAATAGGTCAAGGTATGAAAGGTTTGAAAAAATTAATACAGTACTTCTGAACCGGCATTTTTTACACGTCAGCATAAATGAAACAGGATGTTGAGCTTTTTGTAACAGAAAGGCATCTACATAAAGCATTCTTTAAATAAAATAAAATAAAAAGTTTTTATTTCGGACAACAAAGAGATCCAGATATGTTTAAACAGTGCTTTCTGACTGTTCCATTTCGAACGGTTAATACATTGCAAAGAGATAAAACATTTAACAAATATATTATTTATCCCTTTTTTGTAGTAGTTGGAAGTAGTATGTTTAGTTTTTCTTACCTTGTTTTTATATTTTATTATTGTAATTAAATCTATTATTTAAAATGTTCACGTTTTTCTACTTATGCAGTTGTTGATTCAAATAAAAAGGAAATATCACAACACTTTTAACTACTACATGATAAAATAGTACATTGTTCACCGAGAGGAGAAAGTGACCGATTACCGTCGAGGGTGTCGTTTACGGCTTTAAAACACCCGAGATCGGGATTAGATGTTCTTTTGTTAATTGTGCTAGTAAAAAATACATAAATAGATAAGATCCATTTTAATCTCAAGGAAAGCTTTCCTTTTTCCATGATTTTAATAAAACAGTCGTAGATACAAAACTAAACAACCAAAGAAGGACCTTTTTAATGATTCTTTTATTTTACTGGCTACGCACTACTTTACTAAGTACATTGCAAGGAAGGGCAAACAGAACATACAACTTCGTGTAATTAAAATATTTTCTTTTGTTCCAGGGCAAAAACCTCGATACCTTGAGGCAGGCTGAAACATGGGAACGCCCCAGTGATGTGTGAACACTTTTTGTAATAACCCTTCCTTGTAAAGTTGGGTAAAAATATGAGTGGTGTGCGTCCCGGTGTAAATGACAATGTGTTAAAAATATTTGTTAAAAAGAACTGAAGGGAAAACCCTCAAAGACGATATTTTGTTTGAAAGTTTAACTTGTGAAAATTGCATGAATAGTTCGGTAATACAAATGTACCTATTTGAAGAGACGAACAAGCGAAATTCTTGGAATAGGCTCTTTGACAATGCGAAAAATAAAGTGTCAATTGCTGACATCAGTATATAATATGAGTGTAAAAGTGGTTATTTATTACCGTTAGTTGAAAATAACAATTATTATATTAATAAATCCATAAATTAAAATGCATATTTTTAAACGCTTGTCACGTGACACAAAACGCTCCTGATTGGTCGAGTTTATAATGACGTCACTAGTTTGTAAAAATTGTTTGCCTACATGTGTATTATTATATTTCGAAACATATTTGATAAGATTTCATTATTTTGTGTGATTTGTTAGCGAAATTTTACAAATTCCATCGAAAACTTTTACCATGAACCACGATTTTGTAAAAACAGACAGCGGAAACCTGCCCCAAGTAGACGCAATCATGGTCGGATTATATTTAAAAAATAATAACGATTATTATGCTTCGAGCTAAAAAAATATAAACAGCAAAGTAAGTAATAACACCTAAATGGTAACTTAAGGTAGTGAAATGATGATAAACTTCTTGCTTAAACGCTTTTTGTAATTTGTAATTAATCATGTCATTTTCCATCTGTAAAAAACAAACAAGTTAGTCTGAAACCTTTAGTGCAATGCTTATTGAAATCATAAGACTGTATGTAGCTACAATTTTTAAATAATATTATGGAAAACAGTGGAATAGAAATGAATAGAAATGTTCGAAGTGATTTGAGTGAGACATTTTGCAAACAACATATAAGTACATATTATTATTACCTCAAATCCATAAAAAAGATTAACATTCTAAGTTTAATACAGCATTTCAAAAGTACCTATCAATATTACGTTTACTTATGTACATCGAAATGGTCTTCATAGAAGAAAATATTTGTACTATTCGCTGTCATTGTTATCCCTCCGAGAAAGTTGCTGCCACTTTCGGCGCACTTGGACATTCTTTTGAACACTTAGAAATAGTTTGCTCGGAGTTTTTATTGTCGTATTTGTACATTTTGGAACTGCACACCATTTGTAACTAATTTTGTAGCACATTAATCACTAAATTCAATCACACTTTCGTTATTTGTTTGCATATTGTATGTGGATGATATGTGCCACAGATCTCAATACCGGCTAGTGACGTCACCGATTCGATTGCAGCGCCATATTGACAAAGTAGCGTTTTGGTGAACTATTTGAATATATAATTTTTAATTTGATATTTTTCCGAAAATATGTACCAGAATTTAAAAATACACTTTAGACTAGGTTTCTTAACCCCTAAATAAAAATATAAAATGGATTTTAAAACCAGTCAAGGAGCGTATTGCTTGCAGAATAAAGTTGAAATTTCTGGATGCATTTGTTGATTTATTTAAATCTACATCCGATATTTTGCTATTTCAATGTTCAATGCTGTATGTAGGTATTATCCCGTTGTTTTACTTGTTTTTATACAATCCTGTGTATATATTACTATGTGTTAGCTTATTTAAGAGCTAGAATAGTAAGACTGTATTTATAGCGCAGAGTACCTAAGTTTGATTAACGTTAGCATAATAAATTAATTACCTGAATAATATTGTGCTATGGCAAGACCAAACAAGGCTAGATTACCTAAAGTTAGGTTAGGTATACTGTACATCATGAATGCATTTAATAACATAAAATCATAATTATTGAGTCAATAATATATTCATAATTAGATAGTACCAATATCTGTTTATTGTAAATATTAGGTCTTTACCTATGAAATTGCTGATTTGTAAGACGAAATTGAGAAAAATGATATTTCCATACAAACTTTTTTAATGTTTGTATAAAAATATCTGAACAGATTTAGATGCAATTGATAACTATAGTTAGATGGAAAAAAAGCTATGCACTGCGTATATCAATTTCTCAAAAACAGAGTATATGATAAAAATATACCTAGTTAAAGTAATGAAACCGACGACACATTGAAAGAGGTGTTTTCAATGACTTCCCTATAAGTAATATGCACTAGTAGGTAATACATTTTTTTTTATCTAAAAGGTACATAATTCAACAATTGATACAATAAAAATTGTATTTGGAAAAAATATAGCTGTACGTAAAAGTTACAAACAGATTAAAATGTAAGAAAAAAATGGCAATTTCATAGGTAAAGGACCTATTAATTAAATTCTACTCAAAATATTGATTTTTTATCTGGTATGAATCTGTCATATTCAAGATGCATAAACAAGAAGGTAATTAATTTTCAATTATGGACTTTCTTTAAGTTGTTTTCTGTAAATATTGTATTGATGTTTTGAACTCAAAATTCGAAACTGGTACTTTACATTTAAAATGGAATGAGCTTTTGAAGCGTACTTCCGGCCGAGTAATTTTGTAAACGTAATTTATTGTAAACTCAGCTGCTATTTATTAATATAATTTTGATTTTGAATAAAATATTGACGTTAATAAAATATAATCAAAAGATCAGAAGATCCGTCCAAGTTTGGATAAACGCTAAGAAATTTTCCTCACAGACATATTTTAGAAGAGAAAGAGGCATTTAAATATTGTACGTTAGTGTGTAAGAGATTTTGTATAAAATTAGTAATATTTAAATTAAAATAATTCTAGTCAGAATTAACATGAGATATAAAATTAAAGATCATACAAATAAAATAATATTCTCT
This sequence comes from Macaria notata, assembly GCA_927399415.1. Lineage (NCBI taxonomy): Eukaryota > Metazoa > Arthropoda > Insecta > Lepidoptera > Geometridae > Macaria > Macaria notata. The sequence continues at coordinate 4,971,012 of OV656744.1, forward strand.
GATTTAAAAATTTAGCATAAAAGTGTGTCACTATAATATATTTCAATATAACTTTCCTGTTAGAGAAGCTAAATTCAACTGAATATACATAAATATACCTATACACCTTATAACAAAAAATACTGTTTCACTTCTTCTTATCGAATGAGAGTGGCCAAGTCTGGTGTCGAGAGTTTTTTAAGCCAATCTAAGGATAAACAGCCGGGACCTACAATTTAACATGTCATCCGACCCACGGAAGCGCCCAAAATGGAATGCCACTTTTCGGGCACCCACTTTAGGCCTGAACGCGTCGACCTTTGCTTAACATTGGATCGCGATAGCCTCCGCTAGCTGAGCTACGGGCGCTTACTAGTAATTTAAGTAAAATTGCCCTGTCGTGTTAGCTGCCTTTCATAGCAGGAGCTGTAAATATATCAATTAAATCGTAACAAAGTTACTTCGAACATTGCGACGCTTAGTTCAAAAGTGAAATTGTAAAGTTGTTCTGCAACGATATTACTTTTAAGTAAATTTAGTAACTTTGCTGAGTTGCAAGAAAGTCTTAAGGTTTGACAGTTTTAATGTTGACATCAAAGAAGTTATCGTTACATCAAAAAAAAATTGACTGACTTGTCATATTGCAAACCAAAATAGTTTGGTTTGCAATATGACAAGTCAGTTATTTTTTTTTCTCTTTTGACGTGACATTGGCGAAATTTCGCCAGTACCGCAGAGGCCATTAAAAAAAACTAAACTCTACTTATAACAAAACTTTAGTTATGAGGTATTTATTGTGAAGCTGTTACATAGTTATATTAACTTTATAGTTAAATGTAATATTGTGTATTAAATTTCGTTGTGCTATTAATTGACATCGAAGTTTTTTCTCTAACGAGATTGTCAATAAGACGTAATGTGAAATATTTCAGATGCATTGTAAATAACGTAGAGGCAGTGTAAATAAGATTTAAGTTTTAATGTTTTCAAAGTAGTTAATTGTGATAAATCTATCCGTCTCATTACAAAAAGCGGTTTAAATATTAGTCCAGTTTGAAAATGAAAAATGGGTTCTTGTTGTTCAAAAATCACATACAAGCAATCAAAATGTCAGCAAAAAATTTGAACTTTGATTTAACATTGGTACATTTTGACAATTTGTTAATTATGACAGTAGACAGACGATTTTCGAACAACTGAATCGGACTTGGTCTAGACCAAGGATTTTTTATATCATCCCTCTCTTTCCCTCTGGATTGTTCTCTCTTTGGTTTTGTGAAATAAATTTTATATGAATAGAAACCTTATGCTCTTACACTTAAAGTTCATTTTCTATAAATGGTAAATCGGGGGTGAAATCGGTCTAAAATGAAAGGCATATAGAGAAGGCTGTTGTCTTGCTTCAACAGCTTGCCAGTTTAAAAAATAATGTGTGATAAATGTCACTGTCAACTAAAGTTTTGAAATATTTAGCAATAAATAATATTATTTAATTTTATTTATTATAAACCTTACTTGACACATAGAAATCTGAATTAATTTGTGAAATTAACACAAAATAAAATAAGAAACCAATTAATATTATATTATTTTTCACACAAGCAACATTAAATTATGATGACATTATATGACAAAAGATGGCGGGAGAAAAATAATTTCATATGGAATTTGTAAAAATAATTTAAATGTATTTTATTGTAAAAATAACAAAATGGTAAGAATTTGTAGTGTTCCGGGATGCAGAAATGAATGAAAATGAATGGTTGCAATAAATCTTTCTACAGGTATGCTAAAGTTTAAGTAAGATTACATTATTGGGACTAAGGTGACCATATTTTCTCTTGCTTGAAATAATTTGTGCAATATGATATTTTTTCAGTTTTCCTAAAAATGAAAACATCAAAATAAATTGGCAAAAGAACTTAAATATTACACGACCTATTACAAAATTCTCCAAAGTTTGCAGTCTACACTTTGATCCAAAATCTTTTAATACTCCAAATTCTCTCCGTTTGTTAAAAAAAGACGCTATCCCAATTCCTGCCGTGGTGAGAAAAATTTAGTAATTGATTTGTAGCTATTAGTAGTAGTGCTGATAAAAAGTAGACAAGTCATATATTCTTATACCATGGTTTCACATACGATTCCTTAGTATTGTATACAGTTTGCTTTATATTGGTGTACATTGTTTAAACCATCACTCGTTTCAGTTAGAATTTGAAACACAAGGAAAACGATAGTGTAACAAATATATGATATAGGCAACAACTACCTACATGCAATTCAAATGTGAATTTGTAAATAAATATTGTAATTGCTGCAAAATGTTTATGATTTTGATCACATTGCCTCCCTGTCAATTAACCGAATCGATACTATTATAAGTTACAAACTAAAGTGCATTTTAATTTGTAAGTAAGTTTGTTGGTGTTTGTTACTTAACGCGTCAATAGAGCTAAGGATCATCATGACTGGCAAGATGCAGGTAAAATAGGACCGCAAAAGAGACTGCTCCCGATTTGGTAAGAAGATGAAATAGTTTATCCTAATTATATAATTTATTGTCACCCTAGTTAGAAAAGGACAACTGCCTTTCATACTTCGCCTCGCTCTGCTCATATTGGATCAGCAGTCATATTTCCCTATATATTACTTCCATGGTCTAGACTAATATTTTAACCACGTTTTGTAATAACGCCCTTTATCTCTATTCTCGATGTATGACACAATATTGAGTTATGTACTTGTTATCGTATTTATTTAAAGTTCGCGCCTTTAGACTACTGGTATTTTTGTTAAGCGATAGTAGGTATAGAATAGAGAACACTAAGCAAATTTTTAAGTAAATCCCTAAAATGCACTAGTCTAAAGCTGTATTAATTTCTATTAGTTTTATTTACCTGTAACTCATTATAAAAGATGAAAGATAAATATTCATATGTGTGTGTAAATCTGCTTTTTACTGCATGTATTTCATAAGTACTAGTTAAGATAAATATTTTTTTGTAAGAAGTATAAGTAAATGGTAGATTCTTAATAATGTTCAAGGGCTTTACAACAACAACTGAACTCACTCAAATGTGCGTCATGTACAAAAAGCGATGAAAATAAAGAGATTTATGTATCTTTTTTCTTTTATTTTGACCATTGAATAAACCTGTTTCTACAAATATATTACAACGTTGCAAAATGGCAATTTTATACGATTAACATTTCTTTTTTGCCAGGCGCTTTGAATGTAGTGATATGAAAGGTAGTGAGTGAAAATTTGAAATTATGCAGGAGTAAATTCTACCTGTAAATTTACACAGTTGATGTTTGGTTTCCTGCACTTTCAAGCATTTGCTTCGTATCGGTCTAGAAGTTCTTCGTATATAATAGATACGAAACTTAAGCCCTCTTGCAAAACGATTTATAGACACATTTATCTCAAATAATGGCTAAATGTAGTAGCTTTAAAAGTCGTTGTGATATACTGTTCCTAAAATCCGTAAATCCTTTCAAGTCCAACGAATATTTTGCTCAATTTTACATGTAATCTACATGTAAAAGTTGTCAAAATCCTCGTATCAGCGAAATCAAACGAAATGAAACCAAATAAACCACTTCACACGATACAATTCGTCGAAGCTTTTGTAAAAGCTTTGTTCAATTGTGTTGTTTTACACAGATCTGTGAAATAAACCCAAGTTTTTAAATGCAAACTCAGTGAAATGAATGTTTACAAATAACAGATAGACTCAAAAATTTTCCAAACTAAACAACTTAAACTATATGTATTTTAATTGGCTTCTTTTTAGTTTTGTTCTTAGTAGAATAGGCAACAAGTAGAAAAGCCTATGCTCAGCAGTGGGCAATAATGGGCTGATGATGATGATGAGAAAGCAAAGAACGCCCTAGGTAGACAGCCAATAATAAACTGAGAATATGTGACCGGCAGGAGTAAATACGGAGATGAGTGATAAGGTGGAAGAAAGAAACATGCTGTGTTGACGATAAGGTAAAGAAGAATGGGCGCTTCCATGGGTCAGATGACACGTTCAACCATGTCAGGGCACAGTCGTTAAGCCTTGTCAGAGGCCCTTGGAGCGGCTTGTTAAAGTTTCGACACCAGAGGTTGGCCACTCTCATTCGAAAAAAGAAGAACTTCTGGAAAACTTGCATGACATCAACTTTCGAGCGTAACTTCAGTTTATGAATAACAGATATACATATGTTCTATAATATTTTAATAACTTTGTATTACAAAGTTATTAAAATATTAGATTAGAGAATAGAGAATTAAAATATTATAAGCAGCACGTTGACGCTAACCCATGCTGAAGTGACCTATATTTTTTAAACGTTTCATTCCTTAATTTTGTATGATTTAACTAAAAAAATAATTGGATTGTTCTTAAGCGAGGAAACCGTTAGCCAGAGCCCTGGTTAAATATAAAATTGCTTCAGTTTTTCATCGGAGATAATAAATTATTCGAGGTACACTTTTTCTTGATAAATTGGTTGTTTTTTAAATTGATGAAGAGTTCATATTTCAAATACAGATCAAATTTATTTTCATTGAATATAATGGAATACTGCGGCTCCACTTGCGCTGTTTGGAGATAAAATGTATGTCAATCAAATACGTATATTATGTCATAGTATCATGACCATAAAAATAAGAAAATGGGAAAATGATCACCACTTGTGAAAGAAAAACAATACATATCAAACTAGTTAAGGGTTAAATATTGACCCGAAGTTCCTTGAAATGCAATACCTGAGAATAATTTACAAAAAAATAAAATAGAGTAAATTAAATCAAGGTGGTGAGTAAAAGTGAAATGTTAATTTTCAATATCGAGACTACTACTAGGTATGTAATTTGTTTTTGTGAAAAATAAAACCACAAACAAAAGGACAATAAATCTGGTGCAATGATGCCTATCAAGCTTCACGTTCATTAGCTTTTGAACAAGTAACTCTGACTTTAGCCATCTTTACACTAATTGTCTACAGATTTTCTAAGGGCATTTTTTTAGTACTACTGGGTGATCGCAGCTTCACTCGCATTAAGGAGTAAAACTTGCATACTTTTAACAGTAGCTTTTACAAAAATCCTTTCCTAGCGGATGCCCACGTCGTGCCTGCCAAATTTCAGCCCGATCCGCCTAGTGGTTTGGGTTGTGCGTTGATAGATCAATATGACAGTACTATGACAGTAGAAGTAGTAGAAGTAGTGAATATTATGTCCTTCATATGTTCTTTAATCAAGATAAGTAGCTCTGTAGCTGGAGATTAACTACATCTAGATCGGAACTGTAAACAAACATATATATTCTAGGTATTCAAGTAAAAAAAATTAAATATAAATAATCGAATAATAATTATGTATGTCTCCGAGAAAGCATATTCTTTTATTTTTAAATTTTACAATCGTAATAAAAATATTTTATCTCATTCTACAGTTTAGTGAAAATTATCAGAAATCCTATGTTACGATAAAATTATGTATATCAAATTTTATTAAATTTTTACCTGTATCATAAGCCCTTTCAGCGTCAGGCCTACGTCACTAACTCTTTAATCCTTAAGGCTGTATCAGCGAGGGTGGTTTCAGTGCGTCACGATATGCAAATTTAACTGCGCAATATTTTCGTTTGTAATTTTTACCCTCAACCCACCGGTAGTAAACGTGCTTCGTAAATATTCATGTGTCAAAATCCTCCAAATGAAACTGGTCGAAATACCCCTGTGTAGATAATATCATGGAGAGACGCCTAACTAATTCACATAGCTATATGTACGGTGTTGGGATTACGAACAAGTTTTAAGTTTTTTTCTGTGATTTACTCTTCATCCTACGGTTGCCTGGAAAAGATCGCTTTTAGCGGTAAGTCTGCCATTTCTGGCATTAGAATTATAATATTGTCGTGTTTGTGTTGTGTTTTTTAATTTTTGTTTGTCCAATAAATCAATCAATCAATTACTAATAATTCCGTTAGCAATTATACCTAATGCGGACCAATGAGCAGCCGTTACAATTTTACTGTTTTGTTGACATCTCATACCTTACTTACATACTTTCGTACTATTGCTTTTTATATATTTTTGTTAGAGTAGTTTAAAATGTGATACAGCCATTAAGTTCATCAAATGTCTGCTCATCAAATGCTAGAATCGATTAGCATTAAATCTTGTCACGTGTACTATGAATGATGCTCAGAAAGAGTAAACGATTAATTAAAATACAGATTTGCAAATTTATGTAAGTTATGGTCGTTAATTCAAGTGTATCATTTCATTTTAAATAAATAAAATAAGTTTCAGAATTACGTTGACCATTATTAAATATGTACATATCGTTTAAGGTACAGTTTTTCAGAATAAAATATCTGGTTATGTGAAAGAAACATATATATATATTTTTTGGTGTTGTTTTTTCGCGTTTTATATAAGGAATCTAGGTGGTGTATCGCTGCCCTGTAAATAAAATTTAACGTTATTTACGATATAGCGAGTTCACTGTCTGCACTGCAAGTGACTTATAAATTATTGCTCTGTGGAAAACCCCTGGAATGAGTTTGATAGTATAAGCTTTTGTTCACTTAAAGACCTTGTTTGAACAGAAATGCAATAGGATTTAGTTGTTTTTTTATTTTAATTTGTAACGATTGGTATGATATTGTTTTGGTTGGGTCTTATTACAAAACGTGGTTTAACTATTAGTCCAGAACTTTGAAAATACCAAGTCCGTTTTTGTTGTTCGAAATTTGTCTTCCTACTGTTATAACAATCAAACTGTCAAAATGTTACCAATGATAATGAACGATTCAATTTGAAGTTAACGTTTTATTTGTATGCGATGTTTGAACAATAAAAACCGACTTTATATTTTTAAAGTTCTAGACTTATATTTAAACCATGTTTTGTAATAAGACTGATTTATTAGTGCCTTCGCCTTGTTTCCTTAAATTTAAAAACCATTTATCGCTCCGTTACAGTAAGTAATAAAACTGACTAACGTACTAAACAAACCAACCAAAAAATACATTTCCAGTGTAATAAAATGGAAGGATTTATAAATTCGAATTCTATTCATAACTGCCTAATATTTTAGCTTGGTATGTAAAGAGATGAGCTCTTCCAAGATCCCACCCTTACAAGGATAACTACGATTAATTTATCCTATAGAATCGTAACTGAACCGAAAAATATCAAAAAATAATTGCACACCAACCGGTGCAGCCGCGATTGAGTTGTTAGGCAGGATTAAATCCCTCAGCAATCAACTTCGACCAAGCATTTGGCAGTATACTGCCGGAAAAAGTCGGATATTTGCAGGCTCTTAATCAATCACGAGCAGGTATCTTTTTAATTTCCTCTTTAATATCCATCTCCAACCGTGTCAGAGACTTCATACTTTGTACTTTGTACTTTAGCTGGCGCTGCAACCCAACTGGATCCTGGCCTCCGATACTAAATGGCGCCACTGTCCGCGATCTTGAGCAAGAACCTCCCACTGGGTCACTTGCAGCTTGCGGAGGTCCTCCTCCAACTAATCCTTCCAGCGATACTTAGGACGCTCCACCAGCCTCTTGCCACACGGTCGCCCCAAGTACGTGCGCCTTACTACCCGATCCTCACCCATTCTCTCATGGCCGACATGCATGGCCACATACATGGCCGAGCCAGCGAAGTCTCTGTGCAGAGACCTGATAAACTATAATAATTTAAAATTTTGTTAATTTATTTATACATTGTAAAACAATATGAGACTTTGTATGAATGTTGTTGTTTGTTTATGTTTTTTATATTTTTCTGACATTTTTACTATTTAACAGTGCGAGTGGTGTGTGGCTACTACTTCTTTATTCTGTGGTGTGGCACAGAAATGAAATCTAGAAGCATGTCTTACGCGACATTTGTAAGAAGTAACAATTCTTTAGTATCAATAATTCGTAGAAGGATAAAGGTTAGGAAGGGAAAGGTTACCTCATGATACCAATAAGATTGATGGAATCACAATAAAGAACCAAGGGATCTGTATCTCTCAGATAGGCATAAAAGCATCTCCGAAGATGAAGAGAAGAAAAATATTTGGCTCAAACTTTCCCTGCTCTTTGTAGTTTTACCGTCTTGCTTGTACAGAACACACCAACAAACTTGAGTCGACGAATAATTAGACTGTCTTAAATCTATACATATAATAAAACTGTAACCGGTCGGTGTCTGTACATTGAAGATAATAGAAAAAAATAGTCGAGGGGTTTTTATTTATGCAATAGAACACAAAAATCACGTTTCAAAAATAAATTTCTGTTTGCGTGTTTGTTCGTCGGTATGTTTGTTCGTTATAGACTCGAAAACGGCTGAACCGATTTGTCTATGGTTTTCACTAACATGTTGGTGCTTTTCATTTCATTTCATCAACTTAACATTTAGTGTTTGTTTCATTTCAATCGGTTCGTAAATAAAAAAGTTATATTCATTTTAAAACTTTTTATCTCAAAATAATGCGAGCGAAGCCGCGGGTGTCCACTAGTAAATAATATAGTTTATCTCTTGTATCCAAAACTTTCAATTTAAAAGGAAAAACAATCACTAATTTAGTATTTTGTCATAGTCATAGTCATTCCTTGATTCAGACTATCTTCTTCTTATCGAATAGGAGTGGCCAACAATGGTGTCGATAGTTTATCAAGCCGCCTTAAAGGCCTCTGACATGGCTTTACGACTGCCGTACTAGACAAACCGGGACCTACAATTTGACGCGTCATCCGACCCACAGAAGCGCCCGAAATGGAATGCCACTTTTCGCTCACCCATCCAAGGACTGATCGCGTCAACCCTTGCTTAACCAACTATTTGTAGATTTGCACTCTTTTTCATTACAAAATTGTGATATTTAAAAAAAATTGCAGGATAGGTCTACTATTAGTAGCCTACAATCATTAGCACGCTTACCTTTTTTTTTTTTTTGTTACCCAGGAAAACCTATTACAGGTACCACCCAAAAAACCCCGGGGAGGGCGGGTGGTTATGTGGGAGTCTCCGCCCCACTCTATAAGGGCGGCATACCCACTAAAAACCTGGGGTGTTCCATCTCCGCATCGTTGGTCCAGGGCCACGAGAGCGCGATGCATACATCCGAAGCCCTGGTTATGCTGGCCCGGTAACGGGCCCCGCCTCGGGGAGCTTCAGCTCAACCCTCAATGGACGACGTGTCAGAACACGGGACACGTCATGCATCCTGTGGGGACTCATTCCAGGGCAACAGGTTCCCCGACCTGCAACCCAGAGCCCCCAGGAGTCAGGCAGTCGCACGCCAAAGCGACCGCCCTCCTCCAATGCGCCCTCTGCGCACGGAGTTCGGTTCCCGTGTCGCCGCTACTCGGCCGGTACACCGAACTCCTCTCGCCTCTCGGCGACCACCTCGGGTGCTCTTAAAAAGCACCCAGCTCCACCCACACCGCGAGGTGCGGCGAGCTCCACGCCTCGGGCCCTACAACTAGCCCTCTCGAAGGGGAGGTATAGGCGAGGGCCCCCACTCGATCGAACGTTTGGACACAGGCTAGCAAGATCCACCGGAAGGTGGATGTTACTAACCTGTGGACGGGGTGCACCAGGTTTCCCCAACTAACCCCAATGGTTAGTTAATCCCCATATGGAGAGATGAAATTAGTTGGGCTTACCCAACGTGAAGGTAGTCCGATCATCGCACCCCTAGCACGCTTACCTAAAACAACCCGATCAACTTTCAACTAGAAGACCAATAATCTATAATTCAAGAAGAAAAGAAAACCTGGTGGGGATCTAGTTTGCCAGATTTTGCTTATCTGACACATTTTTCGTTTTGACCACAAAAACGCGGGCAAGAAAATTATGTGTAGAATAATGTAGATCACCAATTAATGTGTTAACACCAATTAGTGGATATAGTAGGCTCACAAAAAGGTGGCCATTTTATCCTTCTGATTATTAAGTTGGTTGTTTGAGACCTCTTCACGAAGACTTCTGTAATATAAATGGTAATCACAGCCATTTGCGCTTGGATTGGTTGGATATATTTATATATGTAGGTATGTGTGTGTGAATGCAAGGATATTAAATACCGCTTTGTTTGCTACCACATGGTAAGTAGAGAGGAGCTTTTACTACTTCTCAAAAAAATAATTTTACCCGTATGTATGTGAAATCATTATAATTGCGTACAAGTTGTTTGAGTTGTTGAAATTAGGCTTCATTTGATTCGTCATTTGATTTGATTCGACACAAAAAAGTTATCTTACGGGTTTTTAGCCATTCATTAATCAACAATAGAAAGAGGAATGAAAATGTTTACATAAAGTTGTTCGTATATCGTTTATATTATTCTCAGATATCTTTCATTAATACTTATGCAATAATAGATATGTTTTTAATTAAAGCTTTACAATTTATAAACTTATCATTTTAACAAATTACATCTCTGTGGGTCGTATTTCCTCATGACAGAGGGTCATGACTCCCCTGCAAAATTAATTTGTTAGGGAAGTTCTCTTGCGCGTATATACATTGTGGTGGGCGCCAATTATGAATGTTTATCACATTACACGTATGTTAATCTCTTCATATCAGCCTTTGTCACATCACTAGTTCTCAGAACTAAGTATAGTTTGACCCAGATGCATAATATCCGTACCTTCAAGCTTTCTGGCGGCTCTTGAGCTTAATTATATGTATATATATGTCGTGGCCGCATCGTAGAGTTGCCCATTTCATCAAATGATCGGCCATTACATGAAATGGTTGCATTTCATGAAATATTTCACTGTCCATTGGCCATATCATGATGTGCCCAGGCCAGATCAATGATAAGAAATCGTTTGACGATAGGGCCAGCTGGATGCACTGCTATTTCATGAAATAATCAATCCTAATCGATCATATCGTGAAATAGTTTCATTAACTACCAGTAGAGGCGCTGTAAGCCCCTAAGCGCTTTGTTTGTGTCAAGATGGCGGCCCTTGTAAACGAAGACATATTTTCACAAAACAAAAACGCGAATAATTCGTTATTAAACGTGAAAGAAAGTGATAATAAAAGAGTTTTTGATGAAAAAGTATTAGAGTACAATGCAAGTCATGCAAGTTCCAAGCAAAATGTGAAAAAATCGTGGAGTTTGGAACGTTTATCTCAGGCTAGTAATAGTTTCTTTATATTAAATTGTTATGCACTTAATTGAATTAAATAACGTATTTTATCAAAATACCCGTAATATATAATAAAAATACCCAAAAAAAATAATTTCTTCTTTAGGTTATAAAACAAATAAAAGAGAGTAGGGTGACCACGAAGAAGAAGTCTATGGACTACTACTGGTTATCAAAATATGATATTATGGAAACTGTCGAAGAGGAATACCTCATATTCAAGAAAAAAACGCTGATGATCTAACGATTCATATTTAGTCTGATGCAGACTTATTTTGAAGTATTGAAGGAAGTTCACAAAAGTGTTGGACATGGTGGTCGACTCAAAATGATTCAACACATCAAAACAGGCTCTACATTGTTAACAATATGTGATGTGCCAAAGTTCTTAGTTATTTTTTTCTATTATTTTACTTAGGTACCTTTTTTTTCAAATATTAGTTAATGAAATGTGACCTTTATTTTTTAAAAATAATATAACAGTTACCGTTATAGTAAGTATGTGATTAAGACTCATGTAAAGAAACATTCCTACCAAAAACTTGTGATACCTATAAAACTCTAGTGCGCGCCAAAGATGTCACGTGTGGTTCAACGCGTGTGTGCGCGTTCGTCCATGTGCCTTTTTAGATTAAGTAAGTTTCTTATACTTATTTTAAAATTATTTTAATTTAATTTAAACAACTAAATATAAACAAGTACGTAACACAATTTTATTGTACTGGGTTTTCATTTTATGGTTACCCCATTTTCACGATATGGTCAAACGTGGGTGACCAAATCGCTAAACGTTTATCGTTTAATGATTTGGCTACCATTAGTTGGCCACTTCATGAAACGTGAACACTTCACGAAATGCTCAACCATTTCATGAAATTATCAATTCAGCGATTTGGCCACGACATATATATATGATAAATATTTCTAGGCAATAATATTACATATTTCATTAAAAACCGTCTTCAAGGTTGCTGTCACTAAAAAGTAATTAAATCATTTATTTCTTCATATATATATATATATATATAAATCATTGATCTACCCTATCCCTACCCTATCTATCAGTACCAGTGTACTGATGGAGATCGTTGGCATCAATATGCATATGTCTATCTTTTAAGATTAACTCACTAGAACCGTTTTTATGGTAATAACTATTCCACGCGGACGAAGTCACAGGCACAGCCAGTCGGCACTTGATATTTATAATTTTACTGATTTCTTTGATTGTCCATCACGTCTCTCAGAAATGAATAAAAGTAAAAAAAAAGTTCGAGGACTTTTATGGCCTACATCTCAAAGATTCATAGTGATACCACGTGATACTGTATGGATGTATTATCGTTACATACATCTACATAAACTACTACTACTACATAATCTGCAGCCAAAAAACTGGGAATCCTTTCCAAGTTGCGAAAGTACTTCATGCCGGAACAGTTGCTTATATTGTATCAAGCACAAGTTCGGTCATGCATGGAGTACTGTTCGCATCTCTGAGATGGATCAGCCAAGTACCAGTTAGAGGCGTTAGAGACAATTGAGAAGCGAGCTAAGAAGATCATTGGGAACGACGCTTTGTGCGAGGCAAGACTTTAGAGTCTCGAGCACCGTCGCAAAGTTGCCTGTCTATCGATTACACTTTTGAGAGTGTGCAGCGGAATTGCACGATCTAATTCCGGGCGGAAGGGGCGGGCGCCCCTTTTTACCACCGGACGAGCAGGGGTACAGCAGGTCGTCACCGCTTCCTGGTCCAAGTTCCCAAGACTCGCACTAAGCGTTTTGCTTCCACTTTTATAGTGCGAACTGCTAAATTGTGGAACTTCCTGCCTGACTCCCTGTTCCCCCGCGGAATATAACCTAAACCTTGCGATCTTCAAAGCGAGAGTGAATCGGTTCTTACTGGGTAAAGGTGTTCCTAACGGCTATATACACTCAACCAATTATATATTCAAACGCTCGTTTAAAATAGCGCGCTATTTTTTCTGCTATAATAATGTTAGCGGGTGCGTTCGTTATTTAAAATTCTAACGAGAATGATTTATAAAATTTATAATACGTTTCGTTATATCTATCAATGTTAGTTTACGCAGTTAAGATTCGATATACGGCTTGACTACATAATAAATAATAATTTTAATATTATGAAAAATGTTTACATACATTTTTCATAATATTAAGTACGTGAACTAACTATATACTACAAATATTTAAGTATGTAATTAGAATAAGTATGTGAAATAAAAATCTATGTGCTCACCAATAATCAGTCTTTATTTTCATTATAAGAATAAATATGTTTCTTAACCTAATCTAAATTAAAAACCAAATCATACAAATATTTTAAATCATACGATACTTAAGAGGGCGTTAGGTAACGAGAAAACAGCATAATATAGCAACAAATTGTTAAACTATTTAGCTGATTGCAACGTTGCTACTTAACGAACACCTTTATTACTGGGTACAAGCACGTTCCATCCTAGACCGTAATGCTAATGATTGCTTACCTTCAGGCGAATTACGGTCAAGTACCAACCCATTCCTTGTAAAAAAATACATGTCACATGACAAAGAGGTTCATTTATTTATTTCAGATCAGATCGTCCGTCAGCAACCAGCACTGTCAATGTATCCTGGGGCGTTAACCGACTGGAACGCCGCCGTCCAAAAATTGAAGCTTTTCATTCATTCATTCATATAAGCAAGCGGTACAAAAATACAACTAATTAAATCACACATTTTTGTGTGTTTTAACCGCGTACAGCGCCATCTAGTTTGTCGATTACGAAACTCAGATAAATAGTTTAGTTTATTATGACGACAACTTTTACTTGAGAACTGGCACAATACAAAGTTATGGCCAATTAAAAAAAAAAAAAAAAAAAAAAATATGACGACAATGTGATAATTTTTACATTGATTTCAATATTTGTGTAGTATAATATTTTTCTACAGTGACCATGACAATGACAGTTAAGTTTTTGTTTTATATTATTATATGATTACTTCACTATTATTATTAGGCTACAACCACCAACATATATATAATATTACAAATTTACTCATATTATTAATAAACAATCACAAGAATATCTTTGAAGGCTCTTCGTCATAATGTGATTTCGTCATAACTACTTTTAAACATCTTTAAATTGTATCAAAAAAAAAACATTAACAGGTGGTAATTTGAAATAAAACGCGTTTTTGCCTTCTCAAATATGTTAAAAAGTTAAAAAGTTTTTCAAAGATAATTTCTTGCATTTCTTGTATTTATTAACTTCTGAAATTGGTTACTACCTAAAATTGATTTTTTTTTAATTGTTATAACTGTATAAATCATAAAAATGTTGACGAAGTAAATCTTGAAATGTGCTTTCCCTCTTATTTATTAGGTAATTAGAGTTATGAGATTTCTAATAAATTGTTTAATTTTTTTTTAACTTTTACGGATTTGCACTTGTCCATAGTTTACCTGATAGCAAGCAAAGGCTATGGCCGAAGCTATAGCTATGGGCTATGGAGTGTGCTTACCCGATAAGAACCGACTCACTCTCGCTTTGAAGACATTGCCTTTATTACATTAGGTACATTTCATTACATTTCTGTTGTTTTATCGCAAAATTTCGAAAAAAGTACCAATAAATTTTATGATATTTTAGAAAACTCTCAGTTTGAATGTAGTTATCTGAATTCACCATTCTTGTTGGTTCCTATGTTCTTTAGCCACAATTCAATCACAATTTAGGTCATATGTAATTAAAAAATTACATTATATTCAAAATATAGATACAGTGGGCAGTCTTATCACGTTCAGTGATCTCTGTCAGGCTATCCTATTGTTTTATGTTATTGTTTGCTGTGTAATTAGAAAATACCTAATTCGGTATATATTTTTATCTACACTAATGTTGTAACATTGTACTTATGTTTCCAATACTTGACTTACAATTACTACTGTTATAGCAAAGACAACAAAACACTCAATTTAAGCAATTTCACATGATGTTATAATATCCACATCGATATCGTAATAGCTCATTATAACATCGAAAAAGCGTGACCAACTTGATTGCAGGGCCAATCAGTTTGGTCGCGCTGCGCTCTCGTTGGTTAGATTTTAATGGCGGCAAAATCACTGTGACCATACACGTACGCGTGAATTTAATGTTTCGCAATGTGTTTTGTTTTTAAATACAAATTAAAAGTTAAAAATGGATAGCGACAATAATATTTGTACGCCTCCGGATATTCTAGAATTGGCAACAAAAGTAACTCACAATCTTTTGCCAGAAAAATCTAGAAAATTATATGAAAAATTAACTATTGTCAGCTTTTACTTTCGTTGTTTGATTAATTGCATTAGTGAAGATAAAGTAGTGTATGCAACTGCATATAACACGGGTATTAAAACACGAGTGTGAGTTTATGAAACGAGCGCAGCGAGTTTCATAATAGTAACGAGTGACAGTTAATAATTATATGACAGTTGCATAAACTACTATTTTAATTTATCTGGGCTCTTAGCGTTAAATCCGCCAATTAAGGCGATAATTTAATTTCTATGTTTTTTCTGATATTTCTTATGTATGATGTTTTAAAAAAGTGTTTACGTATCTATTTATATAGTACTAGATTTTTTAAATTATACCGATTTATCTGATTGATGGACAATCTGGACGTCTCTTAGAAATGAAAAAAAAAGTTACAAAAAGTTCGAGGACCTTTATTGCCCACATCTCAAAGATTCATAGTGATACCGAATTTGTATTATCGTATTTATCGTTACATAAGTAGCTGGCACATTCAAAGAGAGGCTTGTGCCCAGCAGTGGGATAGAGAAGGCTGTGGATGATGACGATGACATCTACGTAAACATGACAAAAAAAATCAGTTATGAACCAGTATGTATTGTTTTTAATGAGACGATAGACGACTGCAACGCCTTTCATAAAATAGTCATAAATATTGCAATTCTTAATAAACCCAAACCAAACGGTATAAATATATATAACTAATTAAATCACACAAATTTGCGTGTTTTAACAGCGTACAGCGCCATCTAGTTTGTCGATAAATAGTTTAGTTTATTTTTCTGCTAAGTGCACTAACTGGGCTGCAAAAATAGCATTATTACAGGTGGTAAATTGAAAATATCGTCTTTTTTGCCTTCTCAAATATAATTATTAAATTTATTTGAAGAAGTGTGTTAAAAAAGTTTTTGAAAGTCATTTTCTCGCCTTTTGTGTCTGTGTTGTCGACAAACTGTTAACATGGCAGAATTGAAGGCGTGAAATAACTTTATCTAACCCAGGATTACAGTAGGATAGCCATTTGCCTAATGAAATTCAGGATAAGATGGCATCTTAGGAACTTGATGAAACCAAGTGATAAGATTTTATTGTTTGTGTTAGAATGTTTTAAGGGAAGTTTGTATTTTTTTTTACTTTTTTGTGGTTGTAGGTACGTATGTATTATATACGTCCAGCTATTTTTTTAAATTCAAAAATAAAAAAATATGTTGTCAAAAAGTAAAAAAAACTCAAGATAGTGGTAGTACGTAAGTATAGGCACTAAGGAGAAGAAACCTTTGTATGTATATCCAGCAGTGGTTTGATTGATAAGAACTGATAATGATGAAATTTAATTAAACGAGTAAATGTGAATCGAAGATCGTATCAAACAGTTTTACAGTCGAGTTAAAAAACATTTAAAACTTTACCAAACTCTATGAATATTTATCATCACTTTTTAATCGTAATAAAATCTTTCTATAGAAAACCAAAAACAAAGATTTTATATACCTACAGCAAACTTACAACTTACTTACTCAGGTACAACCTTAGAATTAAAACGATTTTTTTTGTAAATTACATGTCGTTGTATAGGTATTCTCTGTCTTCCCACACTAGGAATCGAGGAACCTGTGACGTGAGAAGGCAGTTTACGCCCGCGCCAATCATCAGATTTATCCCTTTAAATCACCAACCATACCCACCCTACAGAAAATGAGTTTAGCCGCTCCATAACTTTATAAGCGCAAAGACATTTGCCAGGACATTATTGTTTAAGCTTTCCGCAAATAAGCGCTCATGGATATAATAAAGCTCCCAGAATGGATGCCGGAAGGCTCGAGTTTATCTTTATGGCAGACCAGACGGGCTGCCGTACATAGCGACAAAATCAGCGGATTTTTATCGAATTCCATTCAATGGGTTGACATTGGAATACTTATCCCTGTGTGTGTGTGAACTTCACGTTGTGTCAAAGCAAATACTGTATGAAGATAATTAAGTAAACAGGAAAATTATATGATAAGTAACGATGTCTCATACCACATGAGATTATTTGATTATGCCTAGTATACATAATAAGCGGAAGTGGGTATTACCACGAAATTACCTTGATTGTGTACAAACAACACATTTTTATTACTTAAAGTAATGTTAGGTACTGGTGACTGAAGTTTTTATTCAAAAGTTAATTTCGGTAATATTTTAAGGTACTGCTCGCGACAGTTTCTTGAATAATTATGTACTCGTAAGTTTTCTTTTTTACGCTCAAATGGCAGAACCGAATTTAATACATTTACAAAAGAAAAGTTTGTATATATTTTATCTAATACCCATGACACGGACATGAGCTTAGTATGTGAAATGTTCCGGGTTTTTTTATTTATTTATATAGTATTTATACATATATATTATATTTTCAACGACAATTTGTTGCACATACGAGCACCGAATTCTCAGTAAAACCAATGTAAATATTCTAGAATGCTTCAATACTGTTGTAAACGAAAACACATCGGAAGCAAACTCTACAACGCAACGTGTGGTTGGAGAAGATAAGCCCTCAGCTATTGACATAATTCAGAAAAAGAAAAGACATGCCAACACTTCCCTCACAAATATGTTTTTATCCCTTTCGCTGGTACGAACCAGTAGTCTACATATTTTTTTAGCATTCAACCAGACCGTTTTTACCATTTAAAAAAAAGATGCTCTAATGCCTTTCCGTCTCATGGGTTTCTTACTGAGGAGTGTGACTCCCCCACAGAATTAATTCGTTGAGTTCTCTCGGGCCAGCATATCGTAATTGGTGTCCAAGTCTTTGTCTGGATAACAAATGTCTTCGTGTTTTGTGGATGTCATTAATACCTGTCTCTTTTACCTTCCCTAATATTGCGACTGCAAATCCACACATAACTTGAAAAAAAGTCATTATTGTGTGGTCGTGGGATCGAACTAGGTTGCAGTGGTTGCCGTCCCATCATCATCATCGTCAGCCTACAGTCGTCCACTTCTGAACACTGGCCAATCACAAGGTCCGTTCCGCGACAAAATTTGTCGACCTTGTTTGACCCTGGAATTGGCCTGTATCTAAAGCGATTGACCAACGTAGCCCAACTTACATGTAAGTAAGTGAAGTGGTAACTATTACCACTTGATTTAACACTTCACCGGATAACTTTAGTGGTCCATCGTAGAACAATCGCTTTAATTTAATTAATAACAATCAAAACGGCCGAAGCCAATTACATTAATTGATTAAAACAATACTTATTCTACAAACACATAATCAAATCAAATCTACAAACAAATAATAATCATCATAATATAGTCAAACAAGTAAAATTTATATATTATCTACATTAAAACATTCACACATTCATTCATTTCTTCTTTTGCTCGCAAAATCTCAAACACGCTAACATTAGACACTCCATTTCAGTTCAATGTCGTTCCACAGCCTTTGAGTAAGGCATTGTTGCCAACACTTGGCACGCCTCTTGACAGTATCGCTGCAGACAGAATAAATTGTTTTCCATTTTATTTCAAGAGGACATTTGGGAATACTTCGGAGAGTAACTTATAGCCTAATGGCGCGGTAAATTCAGGTCATGCATATAATACTGAATTTTTAGAATATTAACCGAATAAATTGGCACGTAGCCGTAAAAATATGACACAGAGAGATTACTTATTACTTGATTAAAACCAGCCCAGTAAAAAAAGGAAAAGTATATTACGTTAATAGACTTTTTACTCTGCAACTCTGCTGTAGACATTTGACCACCAGGTTACTTGAAGCACAGTAAACAGTCTGAAGTGAAACCTGAGCAAGTGAACACTACTACTACTACATCTTTTTTCATGAAATCAAAGGAAGCGAGGAAGTCTCATATCTGATTCTCGTAATACTTTAATGAATGTGGGAGTAGCTGTGGCCAGTTCCAGGCTTTCTTGAGACCTACCATAGAGGCCAAACACATTACAGGCCAAAACATACTTTTACAAAATACATATTTTTTACCTTTGATGTCACCACTCCTAGGCAAATGTCTCCCCAACTAAGTCAGTTGGGGCAAGCGCGGCATTGAGGTAAGTGCGGCTGGCATTCAATATTCGATAACTAACACAGATATTAATAAAAGCACCGCCTAGTGTCGACGAAATAAATTAAATTAGTTCTGAGAAGAAAGTTTGGTGGTGCTACTCGCCAACAAACTGATTTGACGCCATTTTTATTTGTCAGTAGCATTTCACTACGATACGGAGTTCACGTGTGTACATTATTGTGATAAAATTTTTGGTTACTAACGAGACAAAAGCTGATCTGACAAGCGTAAGTAATTGTTATATACCTAAAGCATATTTATCGCGTAGTTATTTCAATTTGTTCGTAAAATTTGTGATAAAATTTAGGAGTCAAAATACTAACCTCAAATTGTGTTGTTTGGGAAAGTGCGGCTACATCGTTTGGGGCAAGTGCGACGCTATGGCGCACTTGCCCCAAATCAGAGGTTATCAACCCTTCTATTGGGCACAACATTTTCGGTTCATTTCCTCAAATCATATGAAATGAGTCCCTTATAAAAAATAATATAAAATAAAATATTGCTAACGACAAAAAAACCTGTAAAAACGAAAGCTTTGACTAACTTATTAAGTAGAAAGCAATTAAGATAAAAAATTAATACGTTTTTTTTTCAGACCATGGTGCGAAATTATGTAAAAAAAACAAATGGGCCAAACTGGACTCCCGAAATATTGCAAATAGCTTTGACAGATATTAGAAATGGAAGTCTCACTTTTTACGCAGCCAGTAAAAAATATGAGATTCCAAGAGCA
The DNA here is from genome assembly GCA_927399415.1 of Macaria notata. NCBI lineage: Eukaryota > Metazoa > Arthropoda > Insecta > Lepidoptera > Geometridae > Macaria > Macaria notata. The sequence continues at coordinate 4,991,302 of OV656744.1, forward strand.
ACGTTATTTGATCACATGACTGGTAGACGAGGGCAAAAATCTAATAACTTTGGAAGACCAACAGCTTTAAACGCTGATACGGAAGAAAAACTAGCCATTCTCATTTCCACCATGGAAAAAAATGGATTTGGACTGACTAGAAAAGAAGTGGTAGAGCTTGTAGCTGAATATGTCAACAAAAACCATTTGCAATCTCCATTTAAAGATGAAGTCCCCGGTTACGACTGGTTTTCTGGTTTTGTGAAAAGAAACAATTTATCTATTAAAAAACCGCAAGCTGTAGAGTATGCCAGAAAACAAGCTGCAGACCCATTTGTGTTGGATGAGTATTTTCAAATTCTTGAAGATACTATACAAAAACTGCAACTGCAAAATAAACCTCATAGAATATGGAACATCGATGAGACTAGTTACTGCAACGACCCCAAAAAAACAAAGATCGTTGGTAAAAAAGGATTTGAGTCAACTAGAACAACAGCTGCCACAGGAAAAGACAACACGACAGTGCTCTTTGCCAGCAACGCTGCTGGTGGTAAAGGACCACCTTTCATTATATATAAGGGCAAAAATGTATGGAGCGAGTGGACTTCGCCTGATGCATACGAAGGAACTCTGTACACAGCTACAGAAAATGGGTGGATAGAAAGCAAGGCTTTCGCTGAATATTTTACAAAGAGTTTTATACCAATGCTGGGTACTACCGACGAGCCTACTTTGTTAATATTTGATGGACATAGCACGCACATACAGTTGGCAGTAATAGAGGCAGCAATACAAAATAATGTCACAATCATCAAATTACCTCCTCATACAAGCCATTTACTGCAACCGCTGGACTTGTCAGTATTTAAACCATTCAAAGATAGATGGGATGACAGAATGATGAAATGGCAGCGTTGTAACTACGGCCAAAAGCTATCAAAGAAAGAATTCTCCATTATTATTGGAGAAGTGTGGCGTAGCTTAGACCCAGAAATAATAATTAATGGGTTCAGAAAAGGCGGAATATTTCCTCTGGATAGAACAGTGGTATCAGAAGATAAACTAGACCAAATAACTTTAAGAAAATGGAAAGATTACAAAAAAGCTGCAGCAATTAACGCATCAGTCACAGTTTCAAGCCCATCGACATTGTTATCTATATGCTTGAAAAAAATAAATGGCGAAAATATATTGGTGACCCAAAGCCCTCAAACTGTGATATCTGGACGGAAAAATAATGAAATTTCCTTCGAACAATTGCTGCTAAATACCATCAAAAAGCATGAGAGCAAAGTAACTTTTGCAAAAAAGCGAAAAATTGCTAACGGTGCAGAAGTTATAACTCATCCTGATGTTGTAAAGAAACTGAAACAAAAAGAAGACGAAAATAATAAGAAAAAAGACAATCTCAAAACGAGACAAAAGAAAACTATTGCTGATAAAATTACAATAACGAAGAAAAATAAGGGCCCTTTACCTGATACTCCAGACATTCCTAGTATGAACGGTCAAGGTTTCAGTAAATCCAGTCTTCAATCAGAAAACCAGGACACAAAAAATAATAATCCAAAAAAAGTTATTATAACATCAAACATTCAAATAGAAGACTTGAGCAAATATCGGGGAAGTATTCATAAAAAAATGATGACAAACATAACTAATAAACCAGTGATTAAATTAAAAAAAACAATACAAGACCACTCACGTCTCAGGAAAAATGCTGCATATCTTCAAGACAGCGCTTTAAATATGGTGACAAAAGGTACAAAGGAAACTGTCAAAAATAAAGGACTTAAAAAACCAAAGAAACTAAAAATCAAAGAAGAATATGAATCATCAACTGATGACAGTGATTTTAGCGTTCATGATGTGTCCGATGATGAAAATTTTGCTGATTTTTGTAACTCAGTACTTCAAGATGATGACTTAAATTTAGAAATTCCTGACTTTGATGACAAAGAAAACATTAATCAGGCCCAGCAATGTACTGATTCTTCTGTCAGGTGTTGTATAAATGACTGGGTTTTAGTACAGTTTGCATCTAAAAAAACAGTTAAACATTTTGTAGGACATGTCCAAAATATAACTAATGGGATACCAACAATAAAATACGCAAGAAAAATTCACAAAGCAAAAAAAGATGCGATATTTGCGTATCCAATCATTGATGACATATGTGATTTGAAGCACAGTGAAGATTTAGTTTCAGTACTACCTAAGCCAGACATATCCAGACGTGGTCATATAATATTTAAAATGCAATTTAACGGATTTAATGTGCAGTAGCAAGAATATTATAAGTATAACAAAAATGGCCAAAGATACTAAATTGTGTTATGTACCTAGTCAATTTTAGATACTGATAATATTGCAATAGCTCTCTTTATAATGTAGAAGACTGTTCATGTTCTATAATTATGCATAAGTTAGATTTTTGTGACATAAGATATTATCTTTTTGTGTCGTACGTTTTTACGTTGTACATAGACTGATACAAAATTTTTATTCACCTAGGATATTGTAATAAGGATAAGCAATATTTTTTAATCCTAATATTTTGTTAAGTTAGTTTTTTTGCCTTACATTAAGAAATTAACGTATTTTTTCTATGCTTGAAAATAAATTGTGTGTTCTGTATATACGTTTTATATTTTAAACTTTTTCGAAACCCCTTTTCTTATAATTTCACAATGTCACATCAACGTCACACTCTTAAATTTAATATTTTGACACTATTTCCTGCAGTGGTTCCGAAAAATTAAACATTTCAATTTGGTCAGGACTTCCGAGTAGGTACGTTGACAGACCCAATCTAAAAATATAAAATTGACCTATTTTTTTTATAATATAACATTAATTTCGCCCAACAATGGGACACTACAGGCTCATAATAATATTAACATTAAATTATTAGTGCGCGTCAGTTTTTTCGTCAAATATATCGGAACCTTCAAGCTGCTGCAAGCTGAAAAAATGTTTAGCACCACTGCCCGTAGGAAATATGCCGCACTTGCCCCCGCTTATAATTTTCATGCTTTTTGTAATGGATCTTATTACAACGAGATAGAGTCTAATATCCTTTTGTTAATATGATAATGTTGTATCGAATGTTGCGTTGAAATACTGTCTATGAGTCTTATAAAGAAAAATATTTGCGTGCGCCGCATTTGCCCCACTTCGTTGGGTAAGTGCGGCTAGTGACAAGGTTGTAAAAGTATATCAAAATACTCTTAAACTTGTAACTGAGCGCTATAATAGCAATTTTATCTAAGATATTGATCATTATACTTAATGATATTGAAACTTATTGATTGCATATTTCTAATGAATCAAAGTAATTCGAGTGCAAAGTCAGGTATCGAAATTATACGCCGCGCTTGCCCCAACTGACCTTACCTCCATCAATCTCGGACGATAACCGCCTCACGCCAGTCACTCCGAAATTGGTCGAGATCGCGACGTCAGCGGGCCTCCCTCGACTACGTCGCCCCCGGGGTTCCCACTGTGTCAGGATCCCAGCCCAGCGTTCGGGATGCATGCATAAAATTAATAACCAAATAAATATTGCGTGTATTTTCATACAGTGCGATCTAGCCTTAAACTCATCAGACGCTTGTTTCGTGAGTATTAGATGACGAAAAAACGTGTACTTACCAAAATAAGTTGTACTTGTATGGTTACTAGCTTAGCAGCTGCCATACATTTTTCTTCTGATTCTTCCTCGTATTAGAGTGGCCAACTCTGGTGTTGAGAGATTTCAATACATTAAATTGATAATCTTGCAATGTTGAAGTTCCATTTCATAAGTTTGATATAATAATAAACAACGTCTATACGTAATAAATTAATTCTCATAACTAGGTACTAAAATGTAAATTAATAGGCTTAATAGCCTAATTATACATTTTTATCTGGTCAAATTCATCAAAATAAATGGTATGACGGCAGTAATTCTGCGCACTGAGCAATTATATTTAGCATATTTAGAGAAAAAAGTAAAGAATAATAACATAATATATGATTTTATGCGTCAGTAATATTTATTTCCCATCTTAACAGATAAACAGATAAAAGTAAAGAATAATAACATAATATATGATTTTATGCGTCAGTAATATTTATTTCCCATCTTAACAGATAAACAGATAAAAGTAAAGAATAATAACATAATATATGATTTTATGCGTCAGTAATATTTATTTCCCATCTTAACAGATAAACAGATAAAAGTAAAGAATAATAACATAATATATGATTTTATGCGTCAGTAATATTTATTTCCCATCTTAAGGCTTGATTAAACACGTTTCTTCACATATGTACATACTTAGTACGTTATTTTTTAATTTTTTTGCGCTGTTTTTTTTTACCTATTCATATTGTTATAGTTTAAACACTAATTATCTCTCTTTGAGTCGTATTTCCTCATGACTGAGGGTCGTGACTCCCCCGCAGAATTAATTCGTTAGGGGAGTTTTCTTGGGCAGATACATCGTGGTGGGCGCCCAGGTCCTTCTACTAATTACACTATATATTAATATACACTAATTATAATTAATGTAAAATTATAACACTAGACTATGGATCTAAAAAACATGCTTAGAACACATCTAATGCAAGTTAATGAGTAGTAAGTTCCTTTATAGATCCCTAATGATGCTGATGGCGAAAAACAGATATGTACACAGTTCATATCTACATAAGACTATGTTACAAATTATGTCTAATCAACAATCAACGCAACAGCTTGCTCCAATATATCAGTTTCAGTAGTTGTGGCACTATTTTTGTGTCTTTTGTGTTATTTTTTTAATGTATGTACATATATGTTTTATAATAAATAGTTAAATCTATATATTATTTAAATCTTTATTGTAACACATAATATACATACATTAAGAAAAAAAGGAACACAAACGACTCCAAAACAGGGCCATAACTAGTGTTTTTTTGTTATAAATAAAGTCTATAGCCTAAAGCTGTAAGCTTTCCAAACCATTATATGCTCGGCAGGCAAACACAAAGGATTGTGTTTGTATTCGGCGGCCATCCCCAATAAAATCGATTCGATGTCAGTGTACGAGTACATATGCAAATTAATTAAAAACTGTTTGAACAGTGAACACATTAAAGTAGGAATTCGTAAAGCGAGCGGTTGGAAAAAGCATTTTTATATTCAATTCCTTTATATCTGCACTTATGGGTAGGTATACAATATACATACATACAGATGTTTATTCAAGGACAAAAGGTTCAAAATTCGCTTCATAAGTAAGCCTTTCGGCATGCAGAACACTTGACACAAAAATCTAAACACTTGTGAAAAAATACAAATAAAATTTAAAGATATATGCAATATGAAATGAATGCAAACAATAAAACATGAAAAAACAAAGTCAATATGGCGAAGAAAAATTAAAAAATGTCAAACAAATGAAAGCTTCCTGAATTTGTATGGAATGTCAAAATGTATTATTTATATATAATGTCAAAAAATATTTTTTATAATAGTGATCAATAAAAACCGAATAAATCATTTAAGGTATTAATTAAAATAATGTTATATTTTTATTATGGTACGAAGTGGTTTTCTATTTCCTACTGTGTACAAACAAATAAAAAACTACTTAATTTTGTACTTTATTTATGATATTTAAATTCAAGAGAATTCATTATCTTTTTTTGAGAGATTTGTTGTAACCTACTTGTCTGGGCTTCATTAAAGAACTGTGTTTTTTTTAAGTTAGTATAAAACTCTCGTAGAAAAATGCCTAATTGTTATCAACGTCGTATGCTTGATTTTTTGGTTTAATATTGTAATTAAGTTTATAGAGGTTAATTTCAAATTAAATATTATCTTTTTCATTTCTTAAGATTGTTTTACTTGCGGTGCTTATTTGAATAGAAGAGTTTAATTTTTAATATTGTGGTAGATACATATTATTTTACAGTTTTACACTTATTTTAGTTTATTCTTGTTTTAAAACTTATTTATTGAAATAAAAAGTTATCTATCAAAGTATTAAGTCACATTATGATCGTATCTATCTATTACGTGTAACTTACTCGTAGTTACTAGTAAAATAATAAACAACGTAATTTTTTAAACTAAACATTTATTTACACAGCCGCTAATTTAATTAATTTTGACACTAAATAAATACATTTTAGAAAAAATCAACTTATCAACATAATTTTGAAAAAATAAACTGAGCATAGCATAATCTGAAAAATGGCTACGCAATAAATTACTCATAAAATATATAGATTCAGTCAGTATTTTCGGCCAAGAATTTTTTGAGCTCATCCTGATGCCTTTTTTCCGGATCAGCTTTGTCGTTCAGTTTGTTCCAGTCCTCAAGACAATGCGCCTGCAGCCCCTTGATGAACTTGGCTACTAACTTCTTCTGTTTGTCTGTACACTTAGAGCAGCCATTCTTGGAGCCTTCAGGGATCCACTCTGCGATGGAAAAAAACTCGTGAGCAAGTGAAGAGCGTCATTATTTTGAAGCGAAACAGAAAGTGGAAAAGGTAAGCCGAAAAATATGAGGGTCACTGCAACGGTAGTATAATTTAGAGACGCTTCATTAGGATCAAACAATTGTTAAATACAGATCAAACAATTTTGAATAGCTTCATTCTGTGATGTTGTGGTAATTAAATATAGAATAAAGATTTTCGATATATTTTTGATTTTCAGCTAGTTTATTTTGTCCTTATATAAGCATATTTTTTGATTCACTATTTTTTTTTTCAAGTATTTTCCTTCTTCTTATAGAATGAGAGTGTCCAACTCTGGTATCGAGAGTTTATCAATCCGCCCTAAGGGCCTCTGACATGGCTTAACGTCTGCCGTACTATGACAAACAGCCGGGACCTACATTACTAAGACAATGGTAAGTAAAATTACATTTATTTACAATAATAAAATATAAAAACAAGTGAAGGAAAACTAAACATACTACTTCTAACTACTACAAAAAGGGGCACTTAGAAAATCTTTAGAAAAGCCTAAAGATAATCTAAGTGCTCCAGCCCACTACCAGAGGGCAGCGTACCCAGCATGCTGGCCGCATTACCACGCTGGATGGCAATGCTGATACGTTGAGCCAGAAAAAGGCCAGCATTTTGATGGTAAGTTAATTTGTAGAAGAAGAATGGACAGTCCGTTTTTCCCGCTGGAAATTGTTTCAGATATAAATTGGCAACAACATTAAATCCTGGATTAACTGACAGGCAATTTTATAACGGATTAAATCAAATAGCTCCTTGGGCTGCGATGCGTGTGGTTTAAAGCATCGCAATATAAGAACAACATGACAAATCTGAATGCTGTTAAATCCGACCCTGACACATGGTTGTCATATCTGTATAAGAGACAGATTATTGAGTTGTTTCTAAGTTATATTGTCTAGCGTTCACGGCAAGGCCGGAGCTGAGTGGTGCTTCGCAGAGTTAGCACAATCAAAAACACGCGTCGCCAAAAAATATGGATAGGCATGAACTTGATTCGTGGATTTTTCGCCTCACTCTGTTTGAAAAATTGAAAGTTACTTTTTTAACATTCAAACGGACTGTGGGATTTTTTGGACATGTTTTGCTTCAACTTTTGTGTTAGATTTTTTGTGGTATATTTGTATTAGTGTTTTATTTACGGCATTCTCGTAGTCAGAGAAGCTTCCCAAAGCTTTTGTTTTAACAAGATGGCAAATGTATCAACCGTAATGTTTTTAATTATCTTCTAATAAAGATTTCATAGAAAATTTTGTATTTTACAATCATAATTTCTATTTAATTTGTTCTATATGCAATTAACCATAGGTTTTTGTGTGTCAAATAAGGCATTATCAACAAGACAATATATCTATCTGTTTCCAAATTTGTTTGTTTAATAAGCACTATCAGGAAAAAAAATTACTATCATCATCACAAATTTAAGGGCACGGCACTTGTCTGTGTGCCATCCTTCGCGATCTTCAGCCAAGTAAAAGAAAAGGTGGGCGTCATGTCGTATAAGTAGTTCAAGGAATTGGCTAAATACGAATTAATAAAAAACCTTCAATATGCTTATTTTAGGAGAACAATAAAAGCTAAAAACCTTACTTTTAAAATCTTTTCCTTCCGGGGTGCATTTCCCGTCACCGTTGAAGCAGCGGCCGTACGCGCAGAGCAATCTCTTGTTGTCCAACAACTCTTGTAAGTTAAAGTTGTCGTACTTAGGGTCGTAGTGGTTGTCGTCCGCGCCCGCTGCGGCCAGCGCCACCACGGCAAACAGCACTAGCAGTTGCATTGTTGATGCTGGAATAAAAGTAACATGTATGTAAAAAAATAACTTTCAGAAAACATGATCTCTCTTGAGTCCTATTTCCTCTTGACTGAGGGTCGTGACTCCCCCGCAGAATTAATTCGTCAGGGGAGTTCTCTCGGGCAGATACATCGCGGTGGGCGCCCAGGTCCTTCCACGGAAGACACAAGTCCTCGGATATTGTGGTCCTCAAACATGTCGGTTTCCTCACGATGTTTTCCTTCACCGCTAAGCGAGTGCAAATCTACACATAACTTGAAAATACAAGTCATTGGTGTAAGGCCGGATTTGAACCAGGGTGCGTCTGAATGAAATGCAGACACTGGCACCGCTGAGCCACACTTGCTTATAACTTGATAACTTCCTTTTTTTGAAGTCGGTTAAAGAACGAGATAGCTTGATTAAAGTCTAA